>JASWHV010000009.1:69526779-70776779 GCA_030760725.1 Neostapfia colusana
TAAGGATGGCAAGGAAGTCTACCCCCCTTATTTTAAGGCTTACTTTAGGGCATACTACATTAGTCCTCATTTCTCCTCCGGGAGAATTAACTAACATGGCACGTTCTAGGTGGGATACGGGTAGATGATGTTTGGCAACATATTCGGATGATATGAAGGAATGTGATGCTCCAGAATCAAATAAAATGGTGGCTGGGTTGGAGTTGGCAAGGAACATACGAATTGCGACGTCCTCAGCCTGTTGTGCTTCCTCAGCAGTGACATGGTTAACGTGGCCACGAGCATAGTTCTGCGGTCCACGGTTCCCTTGGTTGTCCCCTCTGTTTGGTCACTGGTTCTGCTTGGGCACGTTACCTTGCTGTCCAGGGCCTCTCTTCGGGCACTGGTTAGCGAAGTGGCCTACTTCCCCGCATGCAAAGCATGCCTTGTTGCCTACAGAAGCAGGTACGTTGGGGCAGAGGTTTTGAACAGGGGCGCCATTGTTAGGCCGGGGCGCAGGAGGCATGGGCACACGAGGTGCCGGTGCAACAAACCTTTGCTGTGGTGGCTGACCAGGGCGGTACGTAGGAGTGGTCGATCCATACTGCGGTGCAGGGGGCATGTACCTAGGTCGTATGTTGCTCCCTTGGGGCTGGTATGGCATCTTCCTTTTGCACTCTCGCTCGATCTCTCGGATCTTGTTTTCCACCACAATAGCCTTATCAACCAGCTTCTGGAAGCTTACGTAGTCATTGTTGAGGAGCTGAACTTGGATCTCATTGTTCAACCCTCTCATGAACAGGTACTGCTTCCTCTGATCTGAGTTGACATCTTCGGGGGCATACCGGGACAGTTGTATGAACTTGTTAAGATACTCATTCACACTTTTCTGTCCTTGGCGGAGACCTTCAAACTCCTGACTCTTGAGCATAATTACACCAACAGGGATGTAGTGAGAGCGGAAACTTTCCTTGAACTCAGTCCAAGTGATTGTCTTCGGGTTGGCATGGGCGTTGCTCAAGGCATCCCACCAGTCAGCGGCAGCTCCCATAAGTTGGTGCGACACGAAGAGAACCTTCTCTCGGTCATTGCACTGAACAATGGCAAGCTTTTTCTCCATGGATTTTAACCAGTCATCGGCCTCCATGGGGTCACTAGCTTGAGTAAAGGTGGGTGGTCGAGTCCTCATGAACTCTCCCAACCTATTATGAGCCGGCGGTGGTGGTGGCGGGGGTGCCGGAACGGGGTTTTGGTTGGCCTGCAACTGACCCAAAGTTTGGATCATGGTTTGCATAAGCTGGTTTTGCATGGCCATCAACCTTTCTAGGTTGTTTTTGCCAGCTCCGGGGTTAGCAGGAACTTCCTCGTGGTCATCTTCCTGGACGTTCCTTCGGCTGGCGTTTCCTCTCACCATCTGTGAGAGAGAACGAAATAGAATGGAAGGTTAGAAGGTTAGGTATGTCCTTTCAACTATATGCATCAAGGTGAGTGGGACTATACATATTATCCCTTATGAGGTTGTGGTCAAGTGCCGAAGCATTTCACACCTCTTTCTTCTTACGTGTGGATATGGACAACGTTTTTGAGATGTCCCACAACTCACACTAAGCACATATTCACAAATAATCATCACAAGGGCCCACACAACTCCTATTCAAGGATGGTTTCCTATGTCAAGGTGGTTTTAAAGGCCAATCTAAGCTATTCACCCTAGGGCGCTTGTAAATCCTTCTTGGGGGTTAACCCGTAGTTCTATTATCTATCTAAGGCTTTCTATCTAGGCGTGTAACCAACTGTCAACCCATGGCTCTGATACCAATCTATGACGCCCTCAGTTCTGTGGAAAAACCACGGAACCGAGAACTAATGCATATGTGTGCCCAGGATGTTCATCACACATACACATTCGTTCCACAAACTGAATTCAGATTATATATTACCACGAATAACAGAGTTTATTACAACACCTCATGAGTCTTGGACTCATGCTTACAGCGGAAGTCTTATTTCTATGCAGCGGAAATCTTTATTGAAATGTGGAAGCAAAAACTAATGCGGAAGCAAAACTAAGCAGAAGTGGCTCCATCTCTACTCCCTCCACAGGCAAGGTTGAGAACAGATCACACGCCATAATGCTCTACTTGGTCTTCATAGTAGCCTTCTCTTGCTGTTGATGAAGAAATAATAATGCAAGTTTGAGTACAATGATGTACTCAGCAAGTGCGGAAAAACACATGATATGCATCTCATAAACAAGGTAGGCATAAAAGGCTTATTTGCAGAAAAGCAGTTTCGTAAAACCATGATAAAACAACATCTTAAGTTTAGATGTAATCCCATCATGTATTAAATTACCAACATACCTCCATCACTTCCCGTGTTCCATCCGAACATTAACCAATCCTTTATTCATAATCACGAATACCTCCTCGTATTCGCTACCATCTCACCTCATAAAACAACCTCGTCTCTCACCGAGACGAATCTCATGTCATGACCCATCAGTCATGCAACCTTCTCATCTCCTGGACTCAACAGTCCCAAACCAAACCATAACCAAACCAATAACCATCACCAAGAACCTTCCCAATAACCATTCCAATGACCATCCCATCTAATCATGGCAGTTTAGCCAGGTGCTCGTGACCGTAAGCTCGGCTATCATGATAGTTTTAATAACTCTGCAGAGTTTGCACCTCTTTATCCACAAGTTTGTGATTTCGTCACCCGTCGGCGACTGCAGAACCTCCATTATACCACTACACAACCGTCGGTGTATGGTCAAGAGATCATAAAATAGCCTTTATAAAGGGGTTACTAGATGTATGGACTCACTAAGGTTTCACCGGCAGGCTAGAATCTCCAATTCTCCCACCCACGGGCCCCCTCTTGTGCCATGCAGTTCCCAGGGCAGTCCTCACTCGACTCCCATTCCCCGCGCCTTCCACAGTCCGTAACACTCTAGCAACTTACCTAATTACTCAGCTAAGCCGCACCCATACTTGGCCTTGTGGTGGCACTGTTATCCTGGCATGTGCATGCATGAACCGGTCCTTAGATCTACGGCAAGAAAAACCACCATCTCATGCTACCTCATTCACAAACCCAGGCTTGCCTAGATCTCCCTCCGATCCATGTCCATTATTAACATCAGTTTCTCATTATCATTATGAGTGCAGTTAGCTAGACACATCTATCTCGCTTCCCAATCCCATGGACTCAGCGAAGCATAAAGCAGAAACCATACCCGACTCATAAACTTCCCAGGCGAGAAGGGTGGTTTAATCAAAACTAGTAAACTCCTATAAAAAGGGTTTCCCATCATGTTTGACTCAGTACGCACACCTTTTCACAAAAACAAACAGTTTTACCCAAAACATAGGATCAACATGGTCAAGGAGCACTTGCCTTGTTCTTGCGGTTCCGGTTGTTCTTGATTCTCAAAACCCTGTTGCTGCAGTTCGTCGTAGACAGCTTCCTGAGCTTGTCCTGCTATGTAGGATACACGTGCATACAAGATTCATAGCAATCAATATCATGCACAAACCCTAAACTAGATGCGATGATGCACATGCATGCTATCCTATGATTTTTATTAGATTGATGTGCTCTTGCATGGCTTGCATGGACAGAGGTGTTCGGATCAAAGGTGGACGTGGCGATGATCTTGTCTTTAGATCAAACTGATCATCGAGTGATCTGCCCACGAGAAGGCTTCTGTTCGAAAGGAATTAAAGAACAGATGCAAAGAGATGAACACAATGATATTGAAGTCCTACCTCGCTTTCTTCTTGACTTCGAGGTCCTCCTCAGACCGCTCGGTTCTTCTTCGATGATCTCCCTTGTTGCGCTTCAGCGATGGTTTGCTCAGCGAGTTAGGGCTAGGGCTCTAAGTCGTCGGCTCAGAAGTTGAAAGAGAAGTTTGTGGTTTTGGCCAGAGGTTTTGGGTTCTATTTATAATCGGGAAGAGAAGAGTCCTAATCTCATTGGATCCCGAATAAGAGTCTTATTCAGATCGTTGTTGGATCCTAACGTCTTATCTTTGGTAACATCGTGGAATTTAGATCGGTTTCTGTTGCGTACCGGTATCTTTACGCGTAAAAACCACTCCAGAACTCGTTACCTCCGTGATGATGAGCTCCAGAAGCTCCACGTGTCCTCCGGGGCCTGGTATCTCCTCGTCCGCAGAGACGAGCTCCGGTTGTGCCGCGTGTCAATCGACCAAGACCCCCCCTCCTTTGGAGGTGAGCTCCGAGCATGCCACGTGTTGGCACCGGTCTTTCCTCTCTTCTTTTCTCTAGGGACATGCCCTGAGGTCGACACGTGTCCAGCAGCGACGGACCTCCTGGAGATAAGCTCCGGTGGCAACACGTGTTCGATAGATCCGGACTTCTCGGAGATGGGTTCCGAGATCAACACGTATCCCGTGCGAGTAGTCCTCTGACTTCCGCGAGGACTAGCTCCGAAGGTGACATGTGTCCTTTGAAAAATGCCTTTGCTTCTTCCGCAGAGGCTAGCTCCGCGGGCAACACGTGTCCCACAGGGTCGGACCTCTTTCCAATTGCGGAGGTGACCCCCGAGCCTGCCACGTAGCCAGTTTAGCGGCGGACCTCTCCCAATTTCTCGGGAATGAGCTCCGAACACGCCACGTGGTCTGCTGGCCGTGGAAATTGCCTTCGGTGCTCTCGGAGAGCTTTATTGGCTATCCTTTTAATATTTGTCTCTGTTCCTTCTTTTCTCAAAATGTTTTCTTCTTCATAAAACATGAACATATGCTGACACCCGAGATGAGGGTGTCACATCATCACCACACCACACACCTCATTTGAAGAAAGTGGATGAACACATTTGAAGAGCAAGTAACCATTATCAACATGCTCATTAGAGAAAAAATTCACAAAATGCAAAAGTGGTATTTCCCACATGCATCATTTAGGGGCTGGGCATATGAAAACTCCTACACCTTGCTAGGGATGTCCATGCCAAGTTTCACCCAAATTCAAAACCTTTTTGAGGTAGTTTTGGGTATAGCTAGAAAGAGGGTGGTTTGAACTCAAATTCAAATTCAAACTGTTTTTACCCCATGAATTCAAAAGTGGGAAACATATTCATACTCAGCACATTTTTGTGAGCTCACACACCAATTTTCACTCCATTTGGAGTTGATCTTGACTTGAGCTAAGTCTAGCAAATTCAAACCTTTCAAACTACATGTGTGCTGAAATTTAGTCAAACCCAAACCAATTTGAATTCTACCCCATTCAAATGGCCCAAGGGCAGATAATTCAAACACTTGAGGTTAATTTGGTCTCTACTGTTTAGAGCAGTAGAGCAAAGTTAATTTCAGAGGTTAAAAGGAAAATCGGACCCACATGTCAGCCACTGGAGAGGATTCAACCGACTGAAGACTCCATCCGGTTACTCGCGCCCTACTGAGCTGCCACCACGGCGAAGAAACGGCAAGGAAAGCAGCTGCTTGCCGCCCTCGGCCGATGAACCGCCTCTCGGGGCCCTTATCTACACACCCGAGCGGTCGCATGGGGTTTTCACCGCTGCCCGACGCGTTTCCGTCCAGAAAACTGAAGATCCTCGCCGCCCGGTTGAACTGTCGGTTCCTCATCGCCCGGCCGATCCAGTGATCCTCCCGGTGATATGAGACCAGCACCAGGTGCGCCAAGCCCTCTTCGACACCCTCGCGTCGGTTCCAGGCTCGGAGCAGTCCTTCCCGAGCTCCACCGTGACAATCTTTCCTCTGCCGGTTCAGCTCGAGCCGCCACCGCGGGAACGATCCATCCGGCCACCACAGCCCACCGTTCACTGAGCTGTGAACAGCAAAGAGGTTCGCCTTCAGTCCCTCCTTCATTCCTGCAAGCTCCGGTGGCGTGACAAAGACCGCTCATGCCGGAATTTCATGTTTTCGCGACGGTGTGCGAAAGTGGAGTCTGCACCGATCTGCGAAATTCGTAATCCACACTGCACCACTCATCCTCTCGTGGAGAGGATCACTTCTAGGTGCCCGTACGAGTCCATAGGAGCAGGAACCACGAAGAACCGTGGAGGGAAACCGCTGTTCTTCAAGTTTTAGTAGAAATTTTGAGTTCCGGCCTAGGTCGCACGGTGACAGCTCAACACAGCCCTTCCCGAGCTCTGTGGAGCTCATGTCGACCTTTCCAAAGGTCCACTGATGCCTCCCGACCGTTTGCTCGAGTAATTGAGGTGCTAGGGAGGTCGGCCCACACGGCCGAAGTTCTCCCGAGACTGCCGCTCATCGCAGCCATGTACAGGCCATTTTCATGACAAACTGAGCCCGGAATCATGTTCCCCGACTGAAAGTAGGCAGGGGCGGCCAGAATCATGAAGTTTGGAGCTCCACAGAGGCTGCCGGCGAGCTCTCCGGCGAGGTATCGCGGCGGCAGAGCACGGGCGGCGAGAGGTAGACGAAGGGGGTGGGACCCGGCTGTCAGCGGCTCGTATTTTAAATCGGGATCAGGCTGCGGCTTGGATCCGGTGTGCTGGCACGCAAAAACCCCCATAGGCCCCGGTGTGCCATCGCTCCCATGTCCGACACGTGTACCGTGGACCCACCGGCAAATTTAAACTTTTCCCAATTTTCAGATTTCATTCAAACTTCAAACCCTCATAGAAATTTTGTTGGATTCAGCTCTCTGAGTAGTTTCCACCAAATCAAGTTTCACTTCATGAACATCCTTATTTCTCCAGAATTAATTCCTCAAAATTTAAATTGTGTGGAATTTTAACTGGAGAATCCCTTGGAGGAAAATTCTGAAATTTTGCTGGGATGTTAACCAAAATATCCCTGAACTACCATAAAAATTTCAGATCCATTTGAGCTCATTTGATCCACCTAATGGTGTGATTAGTGAAACTGTGCCAGAGAAAATAGAAAATGTTCAGAAACATTTTCAGAATTTTCTCTGAAATTGTTTAGCTCATATATTTGGCTAGGAACCTTCAAAGTAGGTGAGACCAACTCCATTAGAACCCTCTGAAAATCTAGTTTTCACAAAGTCATGGCTTGCTCCATGAAAATCCCTAGAACACCCTAAAGCCTCCAATTAAGGTCAAGTACATAATTAATTGTGGAGGGCTCACAAGAGCTTTGCTGCAACTAAAACTTGGCCAAGTCTCTGTTTAGATTGTAACCAAGCCACAGTAAAAATTTCAGAGTCATTGGGTCTATCTAGTAAGACTTACAACCTTCACAAGTTTAAATTCAATTCAAATGCATTTAAATTGATACATGTACTTGTATCTCATGTAGTCGCTAAGGTCGAGGAGGAACCCAAAGTCCTAGACTTTGTTACTCCGGAAGAGCAGCTAGCCTACGATCAAGAGCAGCAAGGCAAGCTCCGGTTTGCATTAACCTTTTCAAAAATTTTATTGTTTTGAGCACTTACTTGAGTATTATGATTCCTTGCATTAGAGTCTTGTTTGGAAACCCAATTGCATAGCCAAGAAAACCATGGGTTGGGATTAGGATTGAAAACCATGTTTAGCTACTGCAATGCTAAGATAGTGTAGGATTCGGTACAAGTCGAGTAGTTGGAACTACTCGCGAGCATTGGCTAGAGGCACTCGACTCGGGTAGAGATAGTACATGATACACATGGCAAGAAAAATGAGACCGAGCGGAGAGTAAGGGCAGCAGGACTTTGGGGCATGTGTGCTATAGCTCTGCTTGTGTCGATTGAGGACCGAGCCGTGTGCGGGCCTGTTGAACAAGCTAGAACAGTACCGAAGACCTACCGGATATATGGGAACCGGGAAACTGATGTAACTCGGGTAGCTGGGTATTGAGGCATTGCCCGTCGTTCAGAGGGTAGGTTGAGAGCTTGAGGTGTAAATCGGCTTGCGGCACTGAGATGCGCGTGCAGAGACCTCTTGCTCGGGACGATGGGACCGGTTCAATATTTGGCTAACGGTTGAAAGGTGGTTGCGTACGGCGTCCGTGATGGTTGCTGTAGGCAACATCGAGTACGGGCGTACGTGACGGGTTATTCGGGTAACCCTGCAGGTGTAAATCGATTATAATCGCCGTCCCTCGCGGTCAGTGAGTACCACTTGTTCACTGTACTGTGACATCGAAAGAACATGCTAGTTACATGTTAAAATGTTGCTGATTGAAATATGGACTTTGATTGTTAATGATTTGTTGTAGTTAGAGCTAACTAAAGTTCTTTTCAACTTTGGGCAAAGTACATGAGAGAAATGCGTTCTTGTTTGATTGCGGCTCTCTCATGTGCCTTAGCGTAAGGTTCTCCACAACCTGCTGCTAAAACTTGAAAGTAAGGTTCCACTAATTAGGCGGGTCCTTGCAACTGATTTTTACCTCCTGTACCCATCATCCCTCATGTAGGAGTTTCATGTTTAGGCGAGACGGGTCAGACTTGCTGAGCCTTCGTGCTCACTGCTTGTGTTTGAAGCTTTTGCAGGGTTCTATGAGGAAGGGACTCCCGAGGAGGAGACGGAACCCCAGGAGGGGAACCCCGTCGAGTGGGAGTCGTGCACGCCGCCGTGTTAGTGTGCGTTTGTGCTAGCAAGAACGTGTTCACGGGCTGAACGTGAACTTGATGCGTAGTCTACGCCCATGAGTTTAAATTGAACATATTTTGTTGTAAAAATGTTCATAAACCCGTTTCTGTAATAAAACTTTGCTTCTGCTTTGTACCTTTGATGTGTGTTATTCGGTGCTGTGCAACGCAGGACCCCTCAGCGTGATCCTGGCTCAACAAGGCCGTGGGGTCGTGTCAGCGTTGGTATCAGAGCTCGCTTGAGGTTTAACGCACTACAAAGGTTCTCTTTTTCAAAAATCCAGTGAGGAACGAGTTAGTATCCCATATAAGGATGTTATTAGTGTATAGAAAGTGGCATACTAACCTAATTTCTTATGTTGGAAAAATCGTGCATCTCGGGAGGCTTGATGTCTTGTGGGGTGTACGTAAGCGCTGTCCACCAGTGCGCACAAGCTGAAGGGTGGAGCCCCACGGGTGGCAGGTAACCCGACCCGCTTTAATATTCTCTACGACTCTTCATGTCGTTTGGGGTATTCGAGCAACGTATGTCCCTGGCGTGCGTGGTGCAATTTGGGAGACCCCGTCACATGGTCCGTAACGTGAACACGTAGCTCAAGGCGTGTTTGGCTTGAGAACATCCGGGCGAGTGATGACGGCCGGGTGTACAAACTGTATGGATACCGGCCTCGGTGTGCAGCCGAGTCTGACGATTGCTTGAGTTATTTTTGTAGGTAGTCTAACCACGAAACGGTAGATGTCTAGCATCCGTCTGCGAGAGACGCTTAGTGCCACTGAACTAACGAAGCCGGCTAAGTCCGGTATAGGTTTTTCTTTGTGAGGACGTAGTACCGATATGATCTGGTGACGCATCGACTTCACACCCCACTAAATGAACAAATTCATTGTAAAACTTGAAAGTTTTAATCTGGAGCATTAAAACTTTGCTGTAACCTCTTCCCTTAATCAGGATATTCAAAGTTAACAAGTTTTCAACTTATAGGTTACTAAGGACAGAGCACTCTGTTTTCAGGTGAATTAAGGCTGAGAATCAGAGGTTAGAGATTGAGTTATTTCGAGGTTGGGGTCATATGATACATTTATGGAAATATTTGGAAGAGCTTTACAACTCTTCTGTTGAAGTCCAGAGGTGTTTCATCTCTTAACCAATCGAAAAATGCAGTAGAGTTGAAACTGTCCAGAAAACAGGGCAGAGCAAAGACTCTCTGTAACTCTCTGTAAATTGAGCATAACTTCCTGCATAAAAATACAAAAATAGAAAATGAGGTAGTTCTGGAAAGCTTATGAGATGGGTTACAACTTTGTAACAGAAAGTTTTGTCAGATTGGGAGAAGAATTAACTGGAATTCTTGGATCAAATCAGTAACTAAAGCAGGGAGGTGCTGTCCAATTTTCTCCAGAAATTCTGTTAACTCTGACACCTCATAACTTTTGAACCAGGACAAATCTTAGGCCAAGCAAATACTTTCTGGAAATCTATTGAAGTTAACTTTAACTTTGATGTTGAGTTCCAGCATTGGTTTTGCGTTTAGCATGGCCTTAATCAGGTTGAAATGGAAACTGGTCTGGGCTGTCATATTGGACAGCAGATCAGCAGTCAAATTTATTTAAATTAGAACTATGATTCCAAGTCTTATTAGTTCAATGACATGTTTTATGTTATAACTCAATGTTTTACTGTTAAAATAAATATTTGACAATTCTCAAATATGCTTTTAAAGATGACAGCGGATAAACAGTTCGAGAACGGGTGGGTGGAATCTCACTGTTCTCACCACAGCGGCTATCCGGAAGCATTGAGGCAGATGCTTCGATATTTCGGGTATAACCAGATGCTGCAGTACTTTGCCAAGGAAGAAGGCGAGGAGGGGAACAAGACGTGGACAATCCATGTCGAGGTTTCTGCAGGACCTACGCCACCCGGTTGGGCACCGTTCACCGTTACGGTGAGATGTAGACAGCCGGAAGGAATGTGGCAATTGGCAGTACGCGACACCATGTCGCGTTTCTGCCAACTACACGTGAGGGCTATGGAGGGCACTCCATACGCGCTCGTTCCGGTGGAGGGATGGGCTCATCATGTGTGGGAAGGGAGGTACCGGGAGGCAACTGATCCGGGTTGCCCAAGGTACAACCTCGCGGAGACAAATCTTAGCCTCCAGATGAGGGCGGGAAAGGCCGTGATGAACAGCCAAGCTGTTCATGCGGAGCATCTCGCCGTAAAGCTCAAAGAGAGCGCAAGCCATGGAGACCATTTCGAGAGTGCTCACAGCGCACTCCGCAATGTGCTCCTTCCGACGATCAAGCGACTGAACGAACAGCATAATCAGTTGCATCGTCTGAGGAAGGCGAAGAGGAAAAGCCGTGTTGACATCGCGGCGTTGCAAGAGCTGGTGCAGACTCTAACCCAGCAGAACAAGGACCTTACTCAAGAGTGAGACGACGCTATTGAGGAAGGGCAAGGCTGGGAAGAAGACTACAACCAAGCCATGGACGAGGTGCATGCATTGCAGGATCTCATACATCCGGTATTGGGCATACCGGTGGTCTTGGGTCTTCCGGCAATGGGAGAACCCGAGATGGGAGAAGAGGTGGTAGATCCGGAGCCACCAGCAGAGGTACCGGAGGAGGATGACCCGCAGGAGGTCGAGTTCTACTCCGAGTAGGGGGTTACGGTCGCCAAGTAGGGCAGCTAGAGTAGTGTAACCCAACTTTTGTAACCGGTAACATGTCGTTTAGGCAGTAGCGTATGTATAGGTAGCGACGACATGAGCACGACTTCTCAGAGATCGAGAATAATGTATCTTGTATAAAGTTCATGCTTTATCAATATATGTGAATGTTGTGCAAATTATTCATGAGTCACTTCAATACCCACTGTTGCATATGGAAATTTAAGTATGACATGTACTGATCGCTGCCGTTTTGAATTTCAGAATGACTCATACTCGTGCCAACCCAG
This sequence comes from Neostapfia colusana, assembly GCA_030760725.1. NCBI lineage: Eukaryota > Viridiplantae > Streptophyta > Magnoliopsida > Poales > Poaceae > Neostapfia > Neostapfia colusana. Next base: position 69,538,273 of record JASWHV010000009.1, read on the forward strand.
ACATTTGGGGTTCTAGTCAAGGGGGAGAAACCTCCCAACAGCCTCCTGAGGACTCCTCAGGACAGCAACAGCAGCAGCAACCACAGCAACAACCGCCACCGCCACCGCCAACGTTTACTTTGGCGGATATTGTAGCAGCAATGGCGGGCTCTCATCAGCAGCACACAGAGTTGCTGCAAACTCTTATTGCTAATACTTCTCGACCAGAGAGGCGTCAAGACCATGAGGAGCGCCAACAGAGCTCCTACTCAGACTTCCTAGCGACTCATCCCCCGGTATTCTCAAGGGCGGATGAACCTCTCGATGCGGACAACTGGCTCCGCGCGATAGAGATGAAGTTCGAGCTGCTCCAAATAAGTGAGCAGCGCAAGACGCAATTCGTGGTCCAGCAGCTCCAAGGATCCGCGAGTGCGTGGTGGGCAAACTTCTGTGCTTCACAGCCCACCGACCGAGTTATGACCTGGGCGGAGTTCCGGACGGCCTTCAGGGCCTATCACGCGCCGGGTCTGATGAAGAGGAAGACGCAGGAATTCTTACACCTGCAACAAGGGAGTCAGAACGCGCTGGAATATTCCAGGGCGTTCAACGAGACTCGCGCTCTACGCGTCATATCACGCCGATACTGACGAGAAGCGGCGGGACCACTTCTACCAGGGGCTTAACCTGCTCCTGAAGGACAAATTGGCGATGTTCAATCGCGGCAGCCTCAACGACATCATTGATGCTGCGATTGTCCAGGAGGACTCCGGCAAGGAGTTAGCGGCGGCGGAGAGAAAGCGAAGCGCGCCGCAAAGCAGCAGAAAAGGAGGCGGTCCTTCTCAGAAATTTCGAATGGTGAATCACCCACCATCAGGTCCACGATGGCAGCCACCACAGAGGTCGATGCCATTCCGCAGTCGGCCGTATCCTTAACCGGCATTCAGGCCGGCACTGCCAGCACCACCTCCGCAACAACAACAGCAGCAGTGGGCGATGCCGCGTGCGTATGCACCTCAGCAGCGCATGCCGGGCTTTCGTCCCCCGAGCACCACACAAGCAGCGGCCACATGTTACAAATGTGGTCGGCCAGGACACTTTGCCAGCAGTTGTCCGGAGAGGCAAGGAGGCGGAGTGGCACCGCAGTTTCCGGGGAGGAATATGCCCCGGAACCCTACTAATGCGTGGCGGGCAAACCCTAGGCCTGGCACGGTCCACCAGCTTGCCATAGAGGACGTGCCGGAGGGTGAGCAAATCCTTGCGGGTATGTTCCAACTCCACCAGCATCCCGCCATAGTGTTGTTTGATTCATGTGCCACGCATAATTTTATTAGCCAAGCTTTCATTGCTAAACACAGCTTGCCAATCCTACCCACCGATAGTCCATATTTAATTTGTTCATCAGGTGTGAAGATTTCAGCAAGCGTAATGGTTTCCAAAGCACCATTATGCTTAGCGGGTAGAGTGTACCCTACATCTCTCATAATCTAGAGGGACAGAAGGTTGGTGTCATCCTAGGGATGTCGTGGTTAACCCACCACGGCGCTATTTTAGACAATGTACTTCGAATCGTGCACTTGAACTCCGAAGTGCACGGATCTCACTCCTTATTTCTGGACAGTCCAGAAATAAAACTTCCAAGTGTCTATCAATCCACAACTATCAGATTGGAAGATATTCCAGTGGTCCGAGAGTTCCTGACGTATTCCCGGATGATTTACCGGGGATGCCGCCCGATAGAGAGGTGGAGTTCAAGATTAAACTTGCACCGGGAACCATGCCAATATCCTGAAGGCCGTACAAGATGGTGCCCAAGGAATTGGTTGAACTGAAAACTCAGCTGATGGACCTCCTGGAGAAGGGTTTTATTAGGCCGAGCTCCTCACCATGGGGCTGTTCGGCATTATTTGTGAAGAAGAAGGATGAGACATTACGGCTTTGCGTGGACTATCGTCCATTAAACGCCGTAACCATCAAGAACAAGTACCCATTGCCACTGATTGACATGTTGTTTGATCAGCTGGTCGAAGCAAAGATCTTTTCCGAGATGGACTTAAGATCCGGGTACCATCAGATTAAGATAAGGGCTGAGGATATTCCGAAGACGGCTTTCTCGACGAGGTACGGACTTTATGAGAACCTGGTCATGTCCTTTGGCCTCACCAATGCTCCAGCTCACTTCATGTACTTGATGAACTCGGTATTCATGCCGGAGCCGGACAAGTTTGTTGTGGTCTTCATCGACGACATACTGGTATATTCCAAGTCGGAGGAAGATCACAAGAAACATCTGCGTATAGTCTTGCAACGGCTGCGGGATCACAAGCTATACGCGAAATTCAGCAAATGCAAGTTCTGGATATCGCAAGTGCCTTTTCTCGGGCATATCATCTCAGCGGAGGGTATCGCTGTAGACCCGAGTAAGATCACACAAGTGCTGAATTGGAAATCCCCGAGAACTGTTCACGAGGTATGGAGTTTCCTCGGACTCACGGGATATTATCGGAGGTTCATTCCGAACTTCTCAAAGATTGCCAAGCCTATGACGGAGCTGCTGAAGAAGGCTACCAAATATGTGTGGAGTCCAGCATGTGAAGCAGCATTCAAGGCTTTAGTCAAGCACCTAACATCAGCACCGGTTTTGGCGCAGCCAGACACAATAAAACCGTTCGATGTGTACTGCAATGCATGCGGCATTGGGCTCGGATGTGTGCTGATGCAAGACCGAAGAGTGGTCGCGTATGGATCACGGCAGCTTAGAAGCCATGAGCAGAATTATCCAACTCACGACTTGGAGCTCGCTGCCGTGGTACTTGCACTGAAAATGTGGAGGCACTACCTACTTGGTAACCTCACACATTTATATACCGACCACAAAAGCCTCAAGTACATATTCACTCAGAAGGAGCTGAACATGAGGCAGCGAAGATGGTTGGAACTGATAAAGGATTACGAAATAGAGATCCATTATCACCCCGGCAAGGCAAATGTGGTGACAGATGTGCTGAGTCACAAGTCACACGTCAATAATCTGACCATCACACTGTTGGAAGAGAGCGAACCACCACTGCATGTGATTCCACATGGAGCTCTCTACAACCTGGCTTTGATCCCCACCATCCGTGAAGAGATAGCGGCAGCTCAGAAGCATGACAAGGGCATGTCGCATTTGCGGAGATGTGTAGACAGTGGGGAGTTGAAATGTTTCCGGAAGGACGGAGATGGTGTTCTATGGTTCAAGGACCGGATCATCATACCCCGTAACCCGGAATTACGAATAAAAATCTTTGATGAGGCCCACTTATCAAAGTTTTCTATTCACCCCGGCAGCAAAAAAATGTATCAGGAACTCAGAAGCAAGTTTTGGTGGACATGGATGAAGCGGGAGATCGCAAGGTACGTGTCCGAGTGTGATACATGTCGGAGGGTGAAGGCAGATCACATGCGGAAACCGGGACTGCTACAACCACTGGCCGTTCCTGCCTGGAAGTGGGAAGATGTGAGCATGGACTTCATCGTCGGCTTACCCACCACTTTTCAGAAACACGATTCTGTGTGGGTAATCGTTGACCGGCTCACCAAAGTTGCCCATTTCATCCCGGTCAACACCAACCACAACGCCAAGAAGTACGCTGAACTGTACATCTCACGGATCCTATGCTTGTACGGCGTACCCCGTACTATCATATCGGACCGGGGCACTTTATTTGTGTCCTGTTTTTGGGAGCAGCTGCACGCTGCATTGGGGACGAAGGTGATCCGTAGTTCAGCATACCACCCGAAGACGGATGGGCAAACCGAGCGGGTAAATCAGATTTTAGAGGACATGCTACGAGCTTGCGCTATCAACCACGGCAAGAATTGGGATGATCACTTGCCGTTAGCCGAGTTCTCGTACAATAATGGGTATCAAGCCAGCATCAATATGGCGCCTTACGAGGTGCTATACGGAAGAAAATGCCGCACAGCGCTGAATCGGTGTGAGTCTGGCGAAAGGGTTACCTTCAGGATTGATCTTGTCAACAACGTGGAGGAAAGGGTTCGACTGATTCAAGCGAACCTAAAAGCCGCCCAATCCCGACAGAAACAGTATGCAGACCGGAGAAGGCACCTATTGCAGTTCGAAGTCGGGGATCACGTATACCTACGTGTGTCTCCAATGAAGGGCGTAAACAGATTTGGGGTGAGAGGAAAGTTGGCACCCCGATTCATCGGTCCATTCCAGATTACCGAAAGATGTGGATCGGTGGCATACCGGTTGGATTTACCAGAAGCACTTTCCGGTGTGCACGACGTCTTTCATATTTCCCAGCTGAGGAAGTGTCTTAAGCTATCAACTACAATTCAGCTGGAGGACATAGAAGAACTGAAACCGGGTCTCACCTATCGAGAGGAACCGGTAATCACTCCATGGACGAAGCGACATGGGAGAGCGAAGGATTTCTTCGCACTAACTACCCCGACTTTTTCACGTCACATATCCGGTAATTTTCCACCGTCCTCTCTCTCATTTTCACCTTATAATCTCGGGACGAGATTCTTTTAAGGGGGGGGGGGGAATGTAAAGGCCTCAGTTTTTGACACATGTTTAAAGTGTTCATCACCACACCACACACCTCATTTGAAGAAAGTGGATGAACACATTTGAAGAGCAAGTAACCATTATCAACATGCTCACTAGAGAATAAACTCACAAAATGCAAAAGTGGTATTTGCCACATGCATCATTTAGGGGCTGGGCATATGAAAACTCCTACACCTTGCTATGGATGTCCATGCCATGTTTCACCCAAATTCAAAACCTTTTTGAGGTAGTTTTGAGTATAGCTAGAAAGAGGGTGGTTTGAACTCAAATTCAAATTCAAACTGTTTTTACCCCATGAATTCAAAAGTGGGAAACATATTCCTACTCAGCACATTTTTGTGAGCTCACACACCAATTTTCACTCCATTTGGAGTTGTTCTTGACATGAGCTAAGTGTAGCAAATTCAAACCTTATTTGAATTTCAAACTACATGTGTGCTGAAATTTAGTCAAACCCAAACCAATTTGAATTCTACCCCATTCAAATGGCCCAAGGGCAGATAATTCAAACAGTTGAGGTTAATTTGGTCTCTACTGTTTAGAGCAGTAGAGCAAAGTTAATTTCAGAGGTTAAAAGGAAAATGGGACCCACATGTCAGCCACTGGAGAGGATTCAACCGACTGAAGACTCCACCCGGTTACTCGCGCCCGACCGAGCTGCCGCCACAGTGAAGAAACGGCGAGGACAGCAGCTGCTTGCCGCCCTCGGCCGATGAACCGCTTCTCGGGGCCCTTATCTACGCGCCCGAGCGGTCGCAGGGGGTTTTCACCGCTGCCCCAGCGCGTTTCCATCCAGAAAACTGAAGATCCTCACCGCCCGGTTGAACTCTCGGTTCCTCATCGTCCGGCTGATCCAGTGATCCTCCCGGCGATCTGAGACCAGCACCAGGTGCGCCAAGCCCTCTTTGACACCCTCGCGTCGGTTCCAGGCTCGTAGCAGTCCTTCCCGAGCTCCACCACGACGATCTTTCCTCTTCCGGTTCAGCTCGAGCCGCCACCGCAGGAACGATCCATCCGGCCACCACAGCCCACCATTCACCGAGCTGTGAACAGCAGAGAGGTTCGCCTTCAGTCCCTCTTTCATTCCCGCAAGCTCCGGTGGCGTGACAAAGACCGCTCACGCCGGAATTTCATGTTTTCGCGACGGTGTGCGAAAGTGGAGTCTGCACTGATCCATGAAATTCGTAATCCACACTGCACCACTCATCTTCTCGTGGAGAGGATCACTTCTAGGTGCCCGTACGAGTCCATAGGAGCAGGAACCACGAAGAACCGTGGAGGGAAACCGCTGTTCTTCGAGTTTTAGTAGAAATTCTGATTTCCGGCCTAGGTTGCACGGTGACAGCCCAACACAACCCTTCCCGAGCTCCGTGGAGTTCATGTCGACCTTTCCTATGGTCCACTGATGCTTCCCGACCGTTTGCTCGAGTGATTGAGGTGTTAGGAAGGTCGACTGACACGGCCAAAGGTCTCCCGAGGCTGCCGCTCGTCGCCGACCATGTACCGGCAATTTTCATGACGAACTGAGCCCGGAATCATGTTCACCGAGTGAAGGTAGGCAGGGGCGGCCAGAATCATGAAGTTTGGAGCTCCACAGAGGCTGCCGGCGAGCTTTCCGGCGAGGTATCGCGGCGGCAGAGCGCGGGCGGTGAGAGGTAGACGAAGGGGGTGGGACCCGGCTGTCAGCGGCTCATATTTTAAATCGGGATTGGGCTGCGGCTCGGATCCAGTGTGCTGGCGCGTGAAAACCCCGTAGACCCCGGTGTGCCATCGCTCCCGTGTCCGACACGTGTACCGTGGACCCACCGGCAAATTTAAACTTTTCCCCGATTTTCAGATTTCATTCAAATTTCAAATCCTCATAACTTCGGCTAGGAAACTCCAAATCGAGTGAACCATATTTTGTTGGATTCAGCTCTCTGAGTACTTTCCAGCAAATCAAGTTTCACTTCATGAAAATCCTTATTTCTCCAGAATTAATTCCTCAAAATTTAAACTGTGTAGAATTTTAACTGGAGAATCCATTGGAGGAAAATTCTAAAATTTTGCAGGAACGGTCACCAAAATATCACTGAACTACCATATAAATTTCAGATCCATTTGAGCTCATTTGATCCACCTAATGGTGTGATTAGTGAAACTGTTCCAGAGAAAATAGAAAAGGTTCAGAAACATTTTCAGAATTTTCTCTGAAATTGTTTAGCTCATATCTTTAGCTAGGAACCTTCAAAGTAGGTGAGACCAACTCCATTAGAACCCTCTGAAAATCTAGTTTTCACAAAGTCATGGCTTGCTCCATGAAAATTCCTAGAACACCCTAAAGCCTCCAATTAAGGTCAAGTACATAATTAATTGTGGAGGGCTCACATGAGCTTTGCTGCAACTAAAACTTGGCCATGTCTCTGTTTAGATTGTAACCAAGCCACAGTAAAAATTTCAGAGTCATTGGGTCTATCTAGTAAGACTTACAACCTTCACAAGTTTAAATTCAATTCAAATGCATTTAAATTGATACATGTACTTGTATCTCATGTAGTCGCTAAGGTCGAGGAGGAACCCGAAGTCCTAGACTTTGTTACTCCGGAAGAGCAGCTAGCCTACGACCAAGAGCAGCAAGGCAAGCTCCGGTTTGCATTAACCTTTTCAAAAATTTTATTGTTTTGAGCACTTACTTGAGTATTATGATTCCTTGCATTAGAGTCTTGTTTGGAAACCCAATTGCATAGCCAAGAAAACCATGGGTTGGGATTAGGATTGAAAACCCTGTTTAGCTACTGCAATGCTAAGATAGTGTAGGATTCGGTACAAGTCGAGTAGTTGGAACTACTCGCGAGCATTGGCTAGAGGCACTCGACTCGGGTAGAGATAGTACATGATACACATGGCAAGAAAAATGAGACCGAGCGGAGAGTAAGGGCAGCAGGACTTTGGGGCATGTGTGATATAGCTCTGCTTGTGTCGATTGAGGACCGAGCCGTGTGCGGGCCTGTTGAACAAGCTAGAACAGTACCGAAGACCTACCGGATATATGGGAACTGGGAAACTGATTCAACTCGGGTAGCTGGGTATTGAGGCATTGCCCGTCATTCAGAGGGTAGGTTCAGAGCTTGAGGTGTAAATCAGCTGGCGGCACTGAGATGCGCGTGCAGAGACCTCTTGCTCGGGACGATGGGACCGGTTCAATATTTGGCTAACGGTTGAAAGGTGGTTGCGTACGGCGTCCGTGATGGTTGCTGTAGGCAACATCGAGTACGGGCGTACGTGACGGGTTATTCGGGTAACCCTGCTGGTGTAAATCGATTATAATCGCCGTCCCTCACGGTCAGTGAGTACCACTTGTTCACTGTACTGTGACATCGAAAGAACAGGCTAGTTACATGTTAAAATGTTGCTGATTGAAATATGGACTTTGATTGTTAATGATTTGTTGTAGTTAGAGCTAACAAAAGTTCATTTCAACTTTGGGCAAAGTACATGAGAGAAATGCGTTCTTGTTTGATTGCGGCTCTCTCATGTGCCTTAGCGTAAGGTTCTCCACAACCTGCTGCTAAAACTTGAAAGTAAGGTTCCACTAATTAGGCGGGTCCTTGCAACTGATTTTTACCTCCTGGACCCATCATCCCTCATGTAGGAGTTTCATGTTTAGGCGAGACGGGTCAGACTTGCTGAGCCTTCGTGCTCACTGCTTGTGTTTGAAGCTTTTGCAGGGTTCTATGATGAAGGGACTCCCGAGGAGGAGACGGAACCCCTGGAGGGGAACCCCGTCGAGTGGGAGTCGTGCACGCCGCCGTGTTAGTGTGCGTGTGTGCTAGCAAGAACATGTTCATGGGCTGAACGTGAACTTGATGCGTAGTCTACGCCTGTGAGTTTAAATTGAACATATTTTGTTGTAAAAATGTTCATAAACCCGTTTCTGTAATAAAACTTTGCTTCCGCTTTGTACCTTTGATGTGTGTTATTCGGTGTTGTGCAACGCAGCACCCCTCAGCGTGATCCTGGCTCGACAAGGCCGTGGGGCCGTGTCAGTTCTTCTCTAAGGTTGTAGATCCAACAACGGAAACCCTGCTGTTGTTTTTCCCATCTTAAGTGTTAGTTAACTTGTGCAACCACATTAAATCAATTTCTAAGTTGCTTATGAAATATATGTGCATTGCATCTTATTAGTTTACGTGACGTCGACGCTTGACACGGAGTTTGACTCAAAGGAGAGAATCTTCATCTTTGACAATTGGCGGATTCTCCGGAGAAAGAGTAACTTCATAGTCTAACAAAACAATTGAGGAAGGCAAGCTCCGGTTTGCATATAATTGCCGTTTTATAAATTTTGCTTTACTTCCACTTAATTGTTGATTAGCTTTGATATTGTGCATTAAGTTTAGGATGTTTGAAACCCACTTGCATGGATATTAAATCCCTGAGTAGAAGGTTAATGTTGGATTTGCCTCATCGTAGATGGCTAGGCTAATGTTGTAGATAGACGGTAGAAGTTGAGTAGTAAAAATCTACTCGCGAGAAAGGTCGAGTAGTGGAGTCTACTCGCGAGAAGTTGTGATAAGAGAACTTCATGAAAAGTGATATGGGGATGGGAAGATCCTGTAGGAGGTAGAGCTCAAGGTTGTCTCGACCCGCGATGGGTGTGACAATGCTTGGGACCACATTGGGCCTGGGCCGGGATGGTAGGGCAAATGTGGAGGTTGTGTATTAGCCCCGTCCATGTTGTAAGGGCCTAAGTCTTTGGGCACATATTTAAAGTGTTCATCACCACACACACACTTCATTTGAAGAAACTTTGTGAACACATTTAAAGAGCAAGTAAACACCATCAACATGATCATTAGAGAGGAAACTCACAAAATGCAAAAGTGGCATTTCCCACATGCATCATCTAGGGGCTGAGCATATGAAAAACTCCAACACCTTGCTAGGAATGCTCATGCCAAAATTCACCCAAATCAAAAACAGTTTTGAGGTAATTTTGGGTATAACTAGAAAGAGGGTAGTTTGAACTCAAATTCAAATTCAAACTATTTCCATCCCATGAATTCAAAAGTGGTAGGCATATTCTTACTCAGCACATTTTTTATGAGGTCACACACCAATTTTCACTCCATTTGGAGTTGATCTTGACATGAGCCAAGTTTATAAAATTCAACTCAATTTGAATTTCAAACTGCATATGTGCTGAAATCTATTCAAACACTTCACAATTTGAATAACATCAATTCCAAATGGGCATGTGGTAGATAATTCAAATTCTAGGGGGTAATAGAGGGATCACTGTTTGGAGCAGTAGAGGAAAGTTAATTTCAGAGGTTAAAACTTTGGGTGGGACCCACATGTCAGCTTCACAGATCAAAGAACCGACTGAGGACACCGAGTACTTGGGTCTCGGGCTTTCTCCGCGGTCGCCACCGCGCCAGGCCTTTGAGGCCAGCAGCTGCTTGCCGCCCAAGCCGCTGAACCGCCTCTCTGGCCCCTTATCTATGCGCCCGAGCCATCCCCAGTGTTTCTCGCCGCTGTCAACGTGCTCCCACCCAGAAAACTGAAACACCTCGCCGCTCGATCGAGCTCTAGGTCCATCATCGCCCGGCTGACTCTGTGGTTGTCACGGTGATCTGAGACCATAACCGAGTGCGCCGAGTCTTCCTTGATGTTCTTGCACCGATTATAGACCCTGATCAACCCTCCTCGAGCTTCACCGCGACGTTCTTCCATTCCTCAGTTCAACCCGAGCCGCCGTTACGGGGACGACCCATCCGGCCACCACAGCCCATCGTTCTCCGAGCTGTGAATAGAAAAAAGGTTTGCCTTCAGTTCCTCTTTCATTACCGCAAGCTCCGGCGGCGTGACATAAACTAACCACGCCGGAATTTCACGATTTTGCGACGGTATACAAAAGAGACGCCTGGACCGATTCGCAAAATTTGTAATACACACTGCACCACTCATCCTCTCATGAAGAGAAGCACTTCTAGGTGTCCGTGCGAGTCCATAGGATCCAAAACCTCAAAGAACTATTGGGGGTAGCCACTGTTCTTCGAGTCTTTGGAGAATTCCCGATTTCCGGCCTAGGTGGCACGGTGACAGCCCAGTACGGCCATTTCCAAGCTCCATGGAGCTCATGTCGATCATTCCTAGGGTCCACTGATGCTCGACGGCCTTTTGATCGATCGGTTGGGGTGCTAGGAACTCCGGCCGACACGGCCGAAGTTCTTCCGAAGCCGCCGCTCGTCGCCGGCCGTTTTCCGGTGACAGTCACGACGAGCTGAGCCCAGCATCATGTTCCCCGGATGGATTTAGGCAGAAGTGGCCAAAATCATGAAGTTTGGCGCACGGCAGGAGCCCTCCGGTGAGCACTCCGGCGAGGAGGGCGGCGGCCGAGCGAGGGAGGCCGGAGGTAGACGAAGCCCCCGGACCCACGTGTCAGCAGCCGATATTTTAAAATTGGGATTTGCTGTGGCACCGGATCGGGTGCGGCTGTGCATGAAAGATTCCATAGCCCCGTGTGTCGACTGTTGAGGAGTTGACACGTAGCCCCGGTCCCACGCGCAGCGAGTTAAACTTTTTCCCGATTTTCAGATTTAGTTCAAACTTCAAACAAACATAACTTTTGCTAGAAAACTCCAAATCGAGTGAACCAAATTTTGTTGGATTCAGCTCTCTGAGTACTTTCCACCAAATCAAGTTTCACTCTATGAAAATCCTTACTTCTCCAGAATGAATTCTTCAAAATTTAAATGTTTTAGAATTTTAACTGGAGAACTCTTTGGATGAAATTTCTGAAATTTTGCCGGGATGTTCACGAAGATATCCCTGAGCTACCATAAAAATTTCAGATCCATTTGAGCTCATTTGATCGACCTAATGTTGTGATTAAATAAACTGTTCCAGAGAAAATAGAAAATGTCCAGAAACATTTTCAGAATTTCTCTGAAATTGTCTAGCTCATATCCTTAGCTAGGAACCTTCAAAGTAAGTGAAACCAACTCCATTAGAACCTTCTGAAAATCTAGTTTTCAGAAAGTAATGGCCTGCTCCATGAAAACCCCTAGAACACCCTAGGAGCTCCAATTAAGGCCAAGTACATAATTATTTGTGGAGGGCTCAAATGAGCTTTGCTGCAGATGAAACTTGGCCAAGTCTCTGTTTAGGTTGTAAACAAACCACAGTAAAAATTTCAGATTCAGTGGGTCTGTCTAGTAAGACTTATAGTCTTCACAAGTTTAAATTCAATTCAAATGCATTTAAATTGATACATATACATGTTATCTCATGTAGTCGCTAAGGTTGAGGAGGAACCCGAAGCCTTAGACTTCATCACTTCGGAAGAGCAGCTAGCCTACAACCAAAAGCAGCAAGGCAACCTCCGGTTTGCATTAACCTTTTTACAAAGTTTTACTGTTTTGAGAACTTACGTTGAGCACTCAATAAATTCTTGCATTAGAGTCTTGTTTGAAACCCAAATGCATAACCAAGAAAACCCTGGGTTGGGATTAGGTTTGAAAACCTCGTTAGCTACTGCAATGCTAAGACAGTGTAGGATTCGGTACAAGTCGAGTAGTTGGAACTACTCGCGAGAATAGGCTAGAGGCACATCGCTCGGGTAAAGATAGCAAATGAAACACATGGCAAGAAAAATGAGACCGAGCGGAGAGTAAGGGCAGCAGGACTTTGGGCCTGGGTGCTATAGCTCCGCTTGTGTCAATTGAGGACAGAGCCGTGTGCGGGCCTGTTGAATAAGCTAGAACCGTACCGAAGACCTACAGGCTATATGGGAACCGGGAAACCGATGTAACTCGGGTAGCTGGGTATTGAGGCATTGCCTGTCTTTCAGAGGCTACGTTGAGAGCTTGAGGTGTAAATCGGCTGGTGGCACTGCGGATGCGCGCGCAGAGACCTCTTGCTCGGGATGATAAGACCGGTTCAATATTTGGCTAATGGGTGAAATGTGGTTGCGTACAACGTAACCCTGCAGGTGTAAATCGATTATAATCGCCGTCCCTCGCGGTCAGTGAGTACCACTTGTTCACTGTACCATGACGTAGAAAGAATAGGCTAGATTCATGTCAAAAGTTTGCTGATTTGAATGTTATACTTACTTGTTAATGTCTTGTTGTAGCTTAGAGCTAATTAAAGTTCTTTTCAACTTTGGGCAATGTACATGAGAGAAATGCATTTCTTGTTTGATTGCGGCTCTCTCATGTGCCTTAGCGTAAGGTTCTCCACAACCGGCTGCTAAAACTTGAAAGTAAGGTCCAAATAATTAGGCGAGTCCATTGCAAATTAGTTACCTCATGTACCCTATACCCTTCATGTAGAAGTTCCATGTATAGGAGAGACGGGTCAGTCTTGCTGAGCCATCGTGCTCACTGCTTTTTGTTTGAAGCTTTTGCAGGGGTCTACGAGGAAGGCACTCCCGAGGAGGAGACGGAACCTCAGGAGGGGAACCCCGTCAAGTGGGAGTCGTGCACGCCGCCGTGTTAGTGTGTGTGCGTGCTAGCGGGGACACGTTCACGGGCTGAACGTGGACTCGGTGCATAGTTTACGCCCGTGAGTGTGGACTGGACTATTTTGTGGTTAAAATGTTCATTAACTGGTTTATGTAATAAAACATTGCTTCCGCTTTGTATCTTTGACGTGCGTTATCCGGTGTTGTGCAACGCAGCACCCCTCAGCGTGATCCTGGCTTGACAAGGCCGTTGGGGCTGCGTCAGCGTGGTATCAGAGCTCGCTTGAGGTTTAACGCACTACCAAGGACATATTTTTCAAAAATTCGGTGAGGAACGAGTTAGTAGCCCATATAAGGATGTTATTAGTGTATAGAAAGTGGCATACTAACCTATTTGCTTATGTCAGAAAATCGTGCATCTCGGGACACTTTATGTCTTGGGGGGTGCACGTAAGCGCTGTCCACCAATGCGCACAAGCTGAAGGGTGGAGCCCCACGGGTGGCAGGTAACCCGACCCGCTTTAGTATCCTCGATGACTCTTCATGTCGTTTTAGGTATTCGAGCAACGTCTGTCCATGGCGTGCTTTGGGCAATTTGGGAGACCCTTTCACGTGGTCAGTAACGTGAACACGTAGCTCAAAGCGTGTTTGGCTTGAGAACATCCAGGCGAGTGATGACGACCGGGTGTATGAACTGTATGGATACCGGGCTCGATGTGCAGCCGAGTCTGACGATTGTGTGAGTTATTTGCAGGTAGTCTGACCATAAATCGGTAGACGTGTAGCATCCGTGTGCGAGAGACGCTTAGTGCCACTGAACTAACGAAGCTGGCTAAGTCCGGTATAGGTTTTTCTTTGTGAGGACGTAGTACCGACATGAACTGGTGACGCATCGACATCACACCCCACTAAATGAGCAACTTCATTATAAAACTTGAAAGTTTTAATCCAGAGCACTAAAAATTTGATGTAACTCCTTTCCTTAATCAGGATGTTCAAAGTTAACAAGTTTTCAACTTATAGGATACTAAGGACAGATTCCTCTGTTTTCAGCTGAAATAGGGCTGAAGTTAATCAGAGGTTAGAGGTTGAGTACTTTCGAGGTTAGGGTCATATGATACCTTTATGGAAAGATTTGGAAGAGCTTTACAACTTTTCTGTTGATGTCCAGAGATGTTTCATCCCTTAACCAATCGAAAAATTCAGTAGAGTTGAAACTGTCCAGAAAACAGGGCAGAGCAAACACTCTCTGTAACTCTCTGTAAATTAAGCATAATTTCTTGAATAAAAAATCCAAAAATATAAAATGAGGTAGTTCTGAAAATTTCATGAGATGGGTTACAACTTGGTAACATAAAGTTTTGGCAAATTTGGTGTAGAATTAACTGGAATTCTCGGATCAAATCAGTACCTCAAGCAGGGAGGTGCTGTCCAATTTTCTCCAGAAATTCTGTCAACTTTGACATCTCATAACTTTTGACCCAGGACAGATCATAGGCCAAGCAAATATGTTATGGAAAGCTTTTGAAGTTAACTTTAACTTTGTGGTTGAGCTAAAGAATTGGTTTTGCCTTTAGGATGGTCTAAATCAGGTTGAAATGGAAACTGGTCAGGGCTGTCATAGTGGACAGCAGATCAGCAGTCAAACTTGTTTAAGTTTGAACTACGTTTCCAAGTTTTATGGGTTCAATGACATGTTTTATGTTAGAACTCAATGATTTACTGATTAAATGATTATTTGACATTTCTCAAATATGTTTCTACAGATGACAGCAGATAGACAGTTGGAGAACGGGTGGGTGGTGTCCCACTGTTCTCACAGCAGCGGCTATCCGGAAGCGTTGAGGCAAATGCTTCAATATTTTGGGTACAGCAAGATGCCGCAGCACTTCACCAAGGAAGAAGGCGAGGAGGGGAAAAAGACATGGACGATCTATGTCAAAGTTCCTACAGGACCTACGCCACCCAGCTGGGCGCCGTTCACCGTCACGGTGAGAGGTAGACAGCCGGAGGAAATGTGGCAAGTGGCAGCCCGCGACACCATGTCGCGTTTCTGCCAACTACACGTGAGAGCTATGGAGGGCACTCCATACGCGCTCGTTCCGGTGGAGGGACGATCTAATCATGTGTGGGAGGGAAGGTACATAGAGGCGACTGATCCGGGTTGCCCATGGTACAATCCCGCGGGGGCAAATCTCAGCCTCCAGTTGAGAGCAGGAAAGGCCGTGATGGAAACCCAAGCTGTTCATACGGATTGTCTTGCTGCAAAGCTCAAAGAAATCACAAACCATGGAGATCATTTTGAGAGTCCTCACAGCGCACTCCGCAATGTTCTCCTTCTGACGATCAAGCGACTAAGCAAACAACACAACCAGTTGCATCATCTGAAGAAGGCGAAGAAGAAAAGCCGTGTCGACATCACAGCTTTACAACAACAAATACAGGCTCTGACCCAACAGAATGAGGTCCTCACTCAAGAGCGGGACGACTCTATTGAGGAGGGGCAAGGCTGGGAAGAGGACTGTGACGCCCTCATTTCTGTAGAACACAGAACCGAGAACTGATGCATATGTGTGCCCAGGATGTTCATCACACATACACATATCATCCACAAACTGAATTCAGAATATATATTACCATGAATAACAGGGTTTTATTACAATGTCTCATGAGTCTTGGACTCATGCTAACAGTGGAAGTCTAAATCTAGCAGCGGAAGTCTTTATTCTAGCAGCGGAAGTCTTCTAACTAGTGAGGAAGCAGCCTAAGCAGCAGCAGCGGCTCCATCTCTACTCCATCCCCACAGGCAAGGTTGAGGACAGATTACACGCCTAACACTACACTTGGTCTTCATAGTATTCCTCTCCTGTTGCTGATGATGAAGTAATAATGCAAGTTTGAGTACAATGATGTACTCAGCAAGTGTGGGAAAATATGATATGTAGCTCACAACAAGGAAGGTATAAAAAGGCTCATTGCAGAAAGCAAAGTTTATTTCTCAAAACATGATAAAAACAGCAACTCAGCTTTAAGTGAATGTAATCCCAGCTGGTATTTAAACATTTACATACCTCCATTATGATTCATCCGTTTCCATGTCTCAACCAGACATTAATCAACTTTGCTCATGAATACCATCTCGTATTCACTACCATCTCACGAATACCATCTCGTATTCGCTACCATCTCACAAATACCATCTCGTATTCGCTACCATTCAATTCTGTCTCATTCCAAGACCAAATCTCGTTGGCATGACTCAACAGTCATGCAACCAATCTTATCACCCGGACTCAACAGTCCCAAAAAATAAACCAAAACCAAACCATAACCAAAAAACCATCCCAACTAATCATGTGAGTTGTCCAGGCGCTCGTGCCCGTAAGCTCGGCTATCATGATAGTTTAAGACTCTGCAGAGTTTGTGTAAAAGCCCAAGAAAGTGACTTGCAAAAGTGATCATGTCATCACCTCACAACACCACAGCTCATTTTGTGGATAGCTCATGAACATTTGTGAAGAGCAAGTAACCACCATCAAAAGGGTGATTCGAGGGAAAAACCGAACTTCCAAAAAGTAGGATTTCTACACATGAACATGAAAGTTTGAGCTCACGCCTAGACCTTAAAAAGTCTTGGGAAGGCTCAGGCCAAACTTCATGCAAATCCAACACTTTTTGAGGCACTTTGGAGACAATTCAAATAGGGGCCAATTTGAATGCAAATTCAAACTGCAGCAACTTTCATCACTTAAATTCAAAAGTTGACTTCATATTCAAACTCAGCACATTTTTCTTAGTTAGCCCACCAATTTTCATCCCCATTGGACTTCATCTTGTTGGGAGCTAAATTTGCATTTATTTAAAAACTGTATCTGAATTTCAGTTCAAATGTGAAGCAAATTTAGCCAAACCAATTTCAAACTTAGGAAACCAAATTTAAACTGTGACTTGGTGCTTAAGTCTCACATTCAATTTTGAGTATCTGGGACATTTTCAGTGCAAACAGAAATGAAAATTTTGAAAAAGAATTAGAGGGGAGGTCCCACTTGTCAGCAGCCTTAACACAGAAGCATCCTGAGTTAATTTTTCTCCCTCAGCCGAGAGCGTGTGCCAGCTGCTGCCGATGTCGGCGCCCGAGCGCCTCGCCTCTGCCACCTCCTGCTTGGTGACCGAGGGCGCCGGGTGCAACACGCGGTTAAAATGACAGCCCACGTGAATCCAGCCTCATCCTCTTCGCTCTGCCCGCACACAGCCGAAACGAAACACTTCGCCGGCCGCTCTCCTCGGGCCCTCGGTGAGCCGCTGATCCAGGCATTCTCACGACCGAAGATCAACAGCAAAGATACGCGCCGGAGGCTGCTCGAACTCACGGTGAAGACCCTACCCTATTTCATGCTCTGTAGGGAGAGTATTTCCATGTTTAGTCCTCGGTGTTCAAAGAACCAAGCTAGCAAAAAATCCAAAATTCGTGGTGATCGGTCCACCACCGCGTAAACCCAGCCAAGCACATGTTCTACACGTTCCCACGGCCACCTAGGATCAAAGACCATCGAAAACCATCGAGTCTTGGCGCTGCTATTCAAGTTTTTTGAGCCTCCTCCGTTTTAGCCCTAGGTTGACGGTGAGGTCCTAGCTCCAGCCATTTCCATGGAAACCCGAGCTCATTTTCATGCTCAGCATGCCACAGCGGAGCTGTAGGAGCAAACCATTCCAAAAATAAGGCACTGAGTAGCTCTTGCGACGTCGCCGGAGTAGGGAGAGCCGCTGTCATCATCGCGGGCATGGTCCCGGCCATCGCCGAGCTTCGGTGAGGGCACCAGCGTGTTCTCCGAGCCAAGTTAGGCACAGGCGGCGAAATCCGTTGGAGGTCGTGCAGCGAAATGGCCGGCGCCGAGAGCTCCGGCGAAGCGCCGCCACGGAAGTCGCGGGAGGTCGCGAGGTAGATGAAGCGGGGGCCGGGTCCACGGTCAGTCTCTGTTATCGTGCAGTGATCCACTTTGGGCCCGGGATCCGGTGCGGCAGCGCGGGTAAAACCCTGTGGGCTGCGGTGTGGCCACGTCCTCAGTGGGCCGGTTTAAAGAGTGGGCCCCACCCGCAGAGTTTAAACATTTTAGGATTTTCCAGTTTAGATCAAACTTCAAATGCATAGAACTTGTGCTAGGAAGCTCCAAATTCAGTGAACCAAATTTTGCTGAACTCAGCTTTTTGAGTACTTTCAAGCAACACCAATTTCAGCTCATGAAACTTAATAGGTTTCCAGAATTAATTCCTTAAAGTTTAAACTGTTAGGAATTTTATCTGGAGAACTACTTTATGAAAAATTCTGAAATTTGGCTGGGAGGTTCATTGAAAAATCCTTGAGCCACAGTAAAATTTTCATACCCATCCAAGTTCATTTAGTTCCCCTAATGGGGTTATTAAGTGAACTACCCTGAGAAAATAGAAAAATATACAGAAACATTTTTCAGATTTTCTCAAATGTTGTTAGGGCATAACTTCCTCTAGAATTCTTCAAATGACATGAAACCGATTCCATTAGAACCATCTCAAATTCTAGTTTCCAGAAAGTAATGGTTGGAGCCATGAAAACCCCTGGAATTCCTTAGAAGCTCTAATATTGACCAAATAGGCTTTTATTTGTACAAGGCTCAAATAAACTGTATTTCAAATGAAACTTTGTCAAGACTCTGATTAGGACCCTACCAAGCCACCATAAAATTTCAGAACCAAAGGGGAGGGCTAGCTAGAGTTATGGTAATTACTTATCCAATTCTAAACATTGCATTTAAATTGACATATAGTATATCGTTTATGTGTAGTCGCGGAAGGCGAAGAAACTCCGGAAGTGCTCGACTTCCTTCTTCCGGACGAAGCCCTAACCCCTGACCAGCAGCAACAATGCAAGCCCCAGTTTGCATTAAACCATTTTATAAAGTTTTGCTTTGTTTACATACTTAGTGTGAGGTATATTTATGTGCATTAGGTATAGGATGGATGAAACCCCAAATGCATAACCAGATTTTCCTATAAGAGTGAGGGTAGTGTCTAAGACCTCGAGTAGTCAGGCTATGCTTAATAATTCCTAGAACTTTGGTACAAGTCGAGTAGTTGGAATCTACTCGCGAGTTTAGGCTTGGGACACACGGGATTTGTTCGAGTGACGTGAGATAACTTTAATAATGAAAATGAGACTAGGCAGTGGCTAGGGTGCAGCAAGAGGAAGTCTTGTGTGCGCAACCCTGTCTGTGTCGATTGAGGACCGATCCGTGTGTGGCCCACGCTGATCATGTTTGAACTTACCAAAGACATATCGGATATATGGGCCCCGGTAAACCGATGTATCCTAAACCTCCGGGCGTCGAGGCATAACACACCGATTTATAGGTGTAGGCTGAGGGCAGCAAGGTGGAAATCTGCTAACGGCCATAGAGAGATGCTCCGTGTAGGGAACCTCCTGCTCGTTTCAGCGCGACCGGTTCTACGTTTGGGCTGTTGGGTGAAAGGTTGTCCTGTACGACATCGGGTGAGCATGGTGTGCAGCTCCACGGGTGGGCGTATGTGACATGCTCTTTGGGTGTCCCTGCAGGTGTATATCGAGTCGATTCACCATCCCTCATGGTGAAGAGTGCCACATGGTCACTGAGTCATGACGTAGGCTAATATATGAAATGTGATGATTCAATATTACTGTTATGCTATAATTGTATTGCTACATGTGTGCCATCAAATATTGCTCACTAAATTTCATATTCATGAACTGATATCTTGTGGCTAAAAGATGAACTAAGGATGAACTTGTAGGCCTGTCCATTTGCTGAAATTTGCCATCCCATGATCGTTGTACACTACATGTAGAGGTTCATGCCTAGGTGAGTCGGTTAAGTCTTATTGAGCCATCGGGCTCATGGTTGCTGCTTAAGTGTTTTTCAGGTGAGGAGCCACCCACGGAATCGGGCTACGAGTCCACCGGGGAGGGTTACCCTCCATCGGAGACCACGGCTGAGTGGGAGCCGTACACGCCACGCTAAGCTGAGGAGTGCAGCTATGTGGGTCGCCCTAGGGCTGGGCAACCGACTTTTGCTAGATAGGCGGGCGTGAGTTGTACAAATTTAACTTCCGCCGTGTAATAAAAACACTAGTTTGTAACTGAGTAGTGTACTACTTTGTACAACCTTATGATGTGTGCTGTCGGGTGTCGCATCGTGCGGCACCACCCTCTGCGATCCTGGATGAGCGGATTCCGGTCCGCCACAGGCTGGTATCAGAGCTGCATTGGGGATAGCACAATAATTAAGGACTGTATTACGGGAAAACTTAGGTTTACGGTGAGGATTAGGTAGTTGCCCAAGTAAGGACTATATTACAGAGTTACTTAAAGTGGCAAGACTAATATATGTGTTATAATTCTGAATTTTAATTATGTAACAACGCACCTACGCTTTGGTAAGAATGGTAAGGAACGCCACCGAAAGCGGTTCAATTTCGGTTAGCTTTCTTGACGAGGAACGTGGTTTAGGGATTGGTCTCACAGCTCGGTGTGAGACGTTAATATGAAACTCTTGGACTCGTCATGTTCCTGAGTTCATATGAAACGCTGATCCCTAGCGTGCATTAGGCAAGTAAGTGGAGACCCCATTGCGTGGTCAGTAACGCGAGAGTGTGTTCGTCTGGAAATAGCCCAGGAGGACATACACAGCGCTTGCCATCGGCGTGCCCTACAGGGCAGTAGGTGGTATCTGTTGGGGTGATAAAATTCCCATCCGTGAGGACCTGTTCGCGCTCTACTCGGGTTCCCCGTCGTTCACCTTGAGACGTGGCTTAACTCAAGGACGGCCGTATGGCAATGATATGGGCGTTTGTATTTACGTTCAAATATGGTCCTGCCTGAAATGAAAATAACCTTTGAGTGCATCATTATTGTGTGGTCTTCTCCAGGTACTAACCACGTATGGCAATGATATGGGCGTTTGTATTTACGTTCAAATATGGTCCTGCCTGAAATGAAAATAACCTTTGAGTGCATCATTATTGTGTGGTCTTCTGCAGGTACTAACCACGTATGTATCCCGTGTAGTGCCATGTGTGAGAGACCGTTTAGTGCCACAATTGAGACGTATATGCCGGTATAATCCGGTTAGGATTTTATTTTTGTGAGGAACGTAGTACCGACATATCATAGGCATGTGCATGAAAGATAATGATAACAAGGAATTAAAATCACTAAGTTTCAACATTTAGGACCCTGGTTGGGTAGAAAAATTTAATAGTTGATCAGTGTAGTCAAAGGGGTGGAAAAACAGAGTGCTCTGTTTTGAGCAGCAAGTTTGCTGAACTTTGACAGAGCATAACTCAAAGATCATTTAGCTAAAGGAGGTGTGGGATATAGTTATGGAAAGGTGTTTAAGCACTCTACAACTTTGTTGTAGACTGTAGGATCGAAGTACACGTGTAAAGCTACCAGAGGGGGGGTGAATGGTAGATAAAAACTTTTCAGCGGAAGCAACAAAACACCCCTCAGCAGAAAACCGATCTGTTAAAGAAACCGTGTGTGCGACTAATCTAAATGTGTTCAACTGTGATAAAACTAGTATAGATTGTAGATAATCAAGTCACGAAGACGTCACAACAAGAATCATGAAAATCCGTTGAGAGAAACTCAAGTTAGGATCGAAAGATCGAACAAAGATCAATCTGTCCTACGCGAGAAAAACAGTTCTGGAATACTGCAAATAAACTCGTGTATATCAGAAATCACAAATTCAATTACTGTGCAATTTTTGCAGATGATAGATAATCAAGTTGTGAAGACAACCCAAAAAGAATCACATCAATTGGATCTGTAAAACTCGAGTTATGATAAAACCACCGAAGTAAGGTAGTGCTGAACAGAAACTCGACGAGAAAAACTTATCTGAAACAAGTCGGACGAACAAGGCTCAAAAGTTCCTTTAGAATACGAATTTTATTTATCAAAATACAAGAGGAACAGCCCCAAAGTCGTGCACACACGAACCTTGGCCTCCCTTGCTTATACAACCAGCACTAAGACCAACCCAATTCAAACTTGGACTCCTACTCCTACTTGGATTCAAACTGTAACTTTCCAATACTGCTCAAGACACTTCTATACGTAGATAGAAGCAATCTTAAGACTTCCAAACACCTTAGGAACGTCCCAAACATTCCTAAAACAACTCAAATTCGTGACCCACACGAAATCCTATCATAACCAACTCAAAACATTCCATATTTGAGTCAAACACGACTCAGCCGCAGCCTGAGTCCATAACCTAGTCGGTTGAACCTTTCCGACCAATTCTTTACGTCCACATCTCTTTATGACGCCTTGGAACCATGCAGCCATGTCCATGAACTCCTTGCACGCGTGCAAACATCTTCCAACGACGTCCAAGATACCTTCATATGCATTGTTATTGATTCAAACATACTGCGCAGCCTCCCGATCAACTCAACCACAATTCCTCCAGAACTTGGTTGTTGAAGCTCATCTTCTCCCTAAGACTAGTTCAATGGATCCCGTCACCAGCCATGTCTTGAACTCAAGCAACACCTGCACATGAATAGACAACCAATATTTCCGAGCACAAGTCCTCGACTTGTCTTTTGTTAGTTTCGAAACTACAACATCTTATGTGAGCACCTCACATAAGCATGTTGTAAACCATAGCAAAATGATATCAGCCATAACCACCAAAACACAATAAAAACTTAGTAAAATAATACTAAGAAAACTTTCTATAAGAGTAAAGCAAGTTCAAAACATTGCAAGTTAAAAGCAGAACCATTGCAATCAAGCTCCGAACCTTACCAAAGCTAACCTGACCTTGAACCGGAGCTTACCAAAGCTAGTCGCACCTAGCGCCGGAGCTTACTAAAGCTTAGTCGGACCTAGCACGGAACTTACCAAATCTAGTCGGACCTAGCACCAGAGCTAGCAAAAACAAGTCGGACCTAGCCAAAATAAGTCAGACCTAGAGAAAGCAAGTCGGACCTTACGTCGGACCTATCGTCGGACCTTGCAGGAGCTCGGACCTAGAGTCGGACCTTGTTAAAAAGGTAGTATTCAAAACTTTTATCGTCAAAGCCAATGTATTCAGCAAACATAGTTCTCACAATCTCCCCCTTGATGAATGCATTGGCAACACCACTTAAAATCTGAACATTGGCTTATTCACATGAAAAGTTTTGAAAACAATTTCTCCCCCTTTGTAAATCAGAAATAAAATGAGAAGAAAAACAAAAATACCAAAAATTCTCCCCCTGAGAAGCATTGTGCTAAAATACTTGTGAATGTGTGCAATGTGTGATCAATTTCTCCGCCTTTGACAATGTATTCAGCAAGGTACAAAAGAATAATTTTAATTTGTTATGAGCACATTATAACATATACATATAAAACAAAGCTCATCCAAATTGTACTATCAAGTAACTTACACTATCACATCAATGAGATACATAAAGTAGTGTAAGTCATGCTAGAGACCAAGTGTAATTTTCAATTTAAGCAAGTCATGATCTCACAAACTTAACTATTTCAAGATCTGAAAGCATGACATTTGTTGCTGCATTTTATTTATCATTTAAAGCACAAATTTTGATCTTATGACATTTGCAAGAGATTATATGCAGCATCAGACTTATTCTAACCAACCAAGACAAGCCTATGTCATTTGACAGTCAGAAGCTTAAGGACATGGTTTTAGTCATACACAACTCCTTTCAAGTTCATATCTAAGTGCAATGATACGCCATCTCAAAAGAAGACGTGCGATGCATGCATATTCTCTTGATCTTTTCTCATTTTTTTATTTAAACATAAAAACTCAACATGTGAGTTGATTACTTGATTAATTCTTTATGATTAAAAGCACTTGTGAGCATGCAACAAGGTCAAAACAGCAAGAAAGTTCGACCATGACCAGATTTAGTGTAAGTAATTATTTCAATTACTAGACATGGTAAAAACTACAAAATGTGTAACACGAGTAATGTAGTAAGAACTTTCAGCATGAAAAAGGAATCACAAAGTCATATATGCAGGAAATACTATGCTCATACTATTTTAATTTCAGATTCACACATAGACTTCCCAAGTTTCAAAATTTTCCCTCAATTTAAGCCATGGGGATGCATAACCCCTATTTCACTACGAATGTAACAAAAACGAGTGAAGTCCAAAGGTTTTGTAAAAATGTCAGCCAATTGTTGTTCGGTATCTACATGGTGAAACACAATGTTCCCTTTTTCGAAATTATCACGGAGAAAGTGATACCTAATGTCAATGTTTTTAGTTCTCGAATGTTGCACGGGGTTTTTAGCAATGCAAATGGCACTAGTGTTATCACAAAACAGTGGAACACTATCTAGATCAACCTCATAGTCCTTAAGTGTTTGAACAATCCAAAGAATTTGTGAGCAAGCACTAGCAGAAGCTACATATTCAGATTCGGCTGTGGATTGTGCAACTGAACTTTGTTTTCTAGAGGACCAGGCAACAAGTGAATTACCAAGAAAATGTCAAGCACTAGAAGTACTTTTCCTATCAATCCTACAACCCCCAAAATCAGCATCGGAAAAAGCTTTCAAAGTAACGGTTGAGGAAGAAGGAAGAAAAATGCCAAATTCTTGAGTTCCATGTAAGTACCTGAGAATCCTTTTGACGGCTTGACGATGTGAAGCACGTGGGGAGGCTTGAAACCGTGCACAAAGACATACGGTGAATTGTATGTCCGGTCTTGATGCCGTGAGATACAAAAGTGATTCGATCATGGTTCTATATTCTTTTTGATCAACGGGATCACAATCTTCATCAAGTTCAAGTGTTGTTGCTGTTCCCATTGGTGTCCGAAGAGGCTTGCTTTTGTCCATGTTGAAGCACCTTAGGAGATCTTTTGTATACTTTGTTTGATGCACAAAAGTACCCTCCTTGGTTTGCTTGATTTGCAGCCCCAAAAAGTACGTGAGTTCTCCCATCATACTCATCCCAAATTCTGAACTCATCATAGCTGAAAACTTGGACACAAGATCATGAGAAGCACAACCAAAGATAATATCATCCACATACACTTGAACGAATAATGAGTCATTGCCATGCTTAAGCACAAAAAAAGTTTTATCAACCTTGCCCATGGTAAACCCCTTTTCAAGTAAGAATGTTTTTAACCTATCATACCATGCTCTAGGGGCTTGTTTGAGACCGTACAAGGCTTTGGACAGTTTGTAAACATGATTAGGAAAATTTGGATTTTCAAAACCAGGTGGTTGTTTGACATAAACCTCCTCATCTATGTAGCCATTAAGAAAAGCACTTTTAACACCCATTTGATATAGCTTAAAACCTTTAGATGCAGCAAAAGCTAACAAAATTATTATGGCTTCTAATCTAGCAATAGGAGCAAAAGTTTCATCAAAATCTAGACCTTCAACTTGTGTGAAACCTTGAGCAATCAACCTAGCCTTAGTCTTAACCACAACCCCATCCTCACTTTGTTTATTTTTAAACACCCATTTAGATCCAATTAAAGTGTGACCTTGAGGTGGAGGTACAAGTTTCCAAACATTATTTCTTTCAAAAATTTCTAACTCTTATTGCATGGCAATAATCCATGATTCATTAGTGAGTGCGTGGGATATATCTTTGGGTTCAAAAGAAGCAACAAAAGCAGAATGAGCATGAGAATTGGGGTCGAAAAACCTGGATCTTGTAACTCGTTCATGCAAGCTTCCAATAATTTGTTGTTGAGGATGACTTTTGAGAATCCGGAGGGGAGTGGACACTTCAAAATCTTCTTCTTCTTCATGTTCATTACAATTAGATGAGCTTGTGACGTGAGGAGGATCTGGACCAGCAATGGTGGTCGTCGGTGCTGGCTGTGAATCAAAATCAGGAGCTGGAACAATGTTATTAGCTGCTGAATTTTCGGGCAGCAGCACCACTTCTTCCTCTTCTTCAATGAAAATACTCTCCCCCTGCAGATATGGATCCGGACCTGCAATATTTGAACTAGTACCTGGGCTAGCTTCATCAAAAGAAACCTCACAAGTCTCCACAATTTTGTTAGTATCAAGTGAAAGCACACGGTAGCCTCTAGTATGAGATGGATAACCAAGAAACATGCCATCGACAGATCTAGCTTCAAATTTATCAAGATTACCATGTTTCTTAACAAAGCATTTGCAACCAAAGACCCTAAAGTGTGTGACACTAGACCTATGTCCAAACCTGAGCTCATATGGTGTTTTACCTAGCTTAGCATGCAAGAAAACACGATTTGAGACATAACAAGCGGTTGCAATTGCATCAGCCAAAAATTTCCTAGGAGTTTGATATTCATCAAGCATAGTCCTAGCCATATAAACTAAGGTTATGTTCTTTCTCTCTACAACACCATTTTGTTGAGGTACATATGGTGAAGAAAATTGATGATGTATTGCATTTTCAGCACAAAAGTGATCAAACGATTGATTTTTAAATTCGGTTCCGTTATCACTTCTAATTGCTCTTAAAGATCCTAGGTGATCAATTGATAATATAAGAAATAAAGTTCTAAAGTGACTAAAAGCTTCATTCTTAGATGCCATAAAGTAAACCCAAGAGTATCTAGAATAGTCATCAACAATCACAAGAACATACCATTTACCTCTGAAGGACTGAACACGTGAAGGTCCTACGGTGTCAAGGTGTAAAAGTTGACCCGGTTCAGTTATCATGGTCATTGTGAGAGGAGCATGTGAACCTGAAACCATCTTAGCATGTCTACAATAAGATCACACAATTTCTTTGTCCCCTTTAAGCTTAGGCAGCCCACGTATGCGATCAAGAGCACTAACACGCGTGAGATGATCAAAGCCTACGTGACCAAGTCTACGATGCCAAAAATATAAATCTTTGGAATCATTTGCAACTAGACATCTATGCTTAGAGGAAGACATATCAAAATCAGCTCTAAAAACTCTTCCAAACCGAGACATGTTAAAGATAAGCTCACTATTTGAACCTACAACTTTGCAGCAGTTTTTATTGAAAATAATTTCCAGATTTTCATCTAGCAATTGTGAAACAGAAAGCAAGTTGTATTTCAAATTTTTGACAAGTGCCACATCCTTCAAAGTGTAGTGATCATTTACTCTAACCGAACCCTTAGCAATTATAGGAATTGAAGAATTATCGGCAAAAGTAACATTCTCTACACGTGACACAAAAGAGAGAGAGGAGAACCATTCTTTGTTACCGGTCATGTGGCGTGAGCAACCTGAATCCACAATCCAAATGGTCTCCTTCCTCAAGCGTGTAACCTACATAGAAGCACAATACGTCGATGACTCAATACTGGGGTTAGTTAAAATGCATTTAGGAATCTAGTACTGAGTCACACGACGTCCAGCAGAAATAACATGTGAAAGCTGAGATAAAACAGCAGGTTTTATGAGTCAAAGTTTGAGATTTTTTGTTCTTAACTACTGACCTATGAGGTGCTACTTGTGTAGCACGAAAGCTCCGGAGGCAAAAACTGAAGCTCCGGAGGTAAACTTTGAATATTTCGGACTCAAAACAGCAGGTTGCATGTTCCTGACATTCGGTTTAGTATGTGCAGCAAATTTTGCATGAGAGTTATAAGATGTAGCTTGCATTCTTTCCTTTTTATGTTGTTTAGCTAGTCTATAACAAAAATATATGACATGACCATCTCTACCACAATAGGTACAATGAAATTTAACTTTGTGTTCATGTCTAGATGAGCATGTAGTATGCTTATTTGAACCTGAATGTGACAACACTCCGGCAGATTTAAAAACCGCTTCTTTTAGTTTAGGAACTGTTTGAATCAAACCACTTCCTAATGATTTTACAATTTTAGGTCGATGTTCCTTAGCATGAGCATGTGAATCAAAACCTAAACCAGTTTTATCATTGCAAGACTTGGAAGAATTCAGCAGCAAGTTTAGGTTCTTATTCCCATTACAAAACCGATCTAATGTCCTATGCATGTTAGCAAGTTTATTTGATAGATCAAGGCAATTTTCCCATGAAGTTTTTCCTTTTAATTTGCAATTGGAACAATATTTAACTTCATGAGAACGTAAAGCATTGTTCAATATAGAAATTTCTTTCATAGCATCTTGTAGTTTCTTATCAAGATCATCACAAGTAGAACAATGCAAATCAATTGTAGAACAACAAGCATCTTTCAAGTTTATATCATTAAGTGCAGCAAGCTTTTTGTTCTTTTTGATTTCAAGTTCAAGTTTATCAAGTGTGGAGGTGTGTGCACTTCTTCGAGAGGATAATTGTTCATATATTAAATCACATGAGGAACAAGAATCATCACTAGGAATCATGGATTTTAAATTATTAATTTCAGATTCTAGTGACTCAATTTTAACAGCATTGTCCCTAAGCTTTTTGTCCTTTTTCTTAACAATAATAGTGGCACGAGAAATAGCATCACATATTTCTTCGCAAGTAGGACATACCTCTTCGTTGTCACTGTTGTGTTCTGCATCCTCCATACTTGATTTTGATTTTCCCGCCATGAAGCACAAGTTTGCAAGATCATCTTCATCTACATCACTCGAGCCAAGTTCTTGAAGTGCGGTGATGAAAGTTTTTATCAGTTTGCGTCCTGTAAAACCCTTCTTTTTCTTGTTGGTGTTGTCAAAGGAGGACTTGACTTTATTCTGCTTTTAATCACGGTTAGAAGGACCTGAAAGGTTAGGGCAATCTGTACGAAAGTGTCCTGTCTTACCACATTCAAAGCATCGTTGAGGTCTGGAGCTTCCTCTCCTTCTAGTTCTCACATTTTGCAATGCTTTTGAGAACCTAGTAGAAACAAGTACTAGCTCCTCCTCTGGAAACTCCTCAATCTGTTCCACGGTTAGTGAAGACAGCAAAGCAAGTGTATTGCTAGATGATTGGCCGGAGCTAGGCATATCACGTTGTGAGACAAATGCAATAGTCTCATTTGGGTTCTTACGTGATATAATGTCAATTTTCATGAGTTTTTAGCTTAGAATAAAGCACATCTAATGTAAGAGTACTCATGACAGTGGATTCACGTATGTATGTTACTTTCATCTCCCAAATTTACATGTCTAATGCACTTAGTAATTGCCTAGCATTTTTAGCATCTGAAAAATTAACATTGACGCTACGCAAGTTGGTGAGAATTTTATTAAAGCGAGCAAAGAGGTCATCAATAGACTCACCGGGTTGCATCTCAAAGCGCATGTATTCTTTCTTGAACATATCCTGTCTTACCTCCTTGATCGTGTTGGATCCTTCATGGTAGTCACAAAGTGCTCTCCACACATTGTACGCCGATCGGAGGTGCGCAACACGGTCGAAGTCGCTCTGAGTTAGTCCTTGTATGATCAAGTTCCGAGCCTTTTTGTTGTTGTCGACATCTCTCATGTTTGTAGCCGTGACTTGGTCGTTTGAAGGCGCATCGTAAGGCTTGTACATCTTTTCCCATATTGCAAAGCCTTGCGCCTGGATGAAAGCTTCCATGTGTGCCTTCCAAACCTGAAAATCAATAGCACTAAACACACAAGGTTTGGCGGAGTATTTCTCCATGATGATTAGTCAAAACACGTGCAAATCACAAAGATTAGAGCAACCTAGCACTGATACCAATTGTAGGATCGAAGTACACGTGTAAAGCTACCAGAGGGGGGTGAATGGTAGATAAAAACTTTTCAGCGGAAGCAATAAAACACCCCTCAGCAGAAAACCGATCTGTTAAAGAAACCGTTTGTGTGACTAATCTAAACGTGTTCAACAGTGACAAAACTAGTATAGATTGTAGAGAATCAAATCACAAAGACGTCACAACAAGAAGCATGAAAATCCGTTGAGAGAAACTCAAGTTACGATCGAAAGATCGAACAAAGATCAATCTGTCCTACACGAGAAAAACAGTTCCGGAATACTGCAAAGAAACTCGTGTAGATCAGAAACCACAAATTCAATGACCGTGAAATTTTCACAGATGATATATAATCAAGTTGTGAAGACAACCCAAAAAGAATCATATCAATTGGATCTGTAAACCTCGAGTTATGATAAAACCACCGAAGCAAGGTAGTGCTGAACAGAAACTCGACGAGAAAAACTTGTCTGAAACAAGTCGGACGAACAAGGCAAAAAAGTTCCTTTAGAATACGAATTTTATTTATCAAAACACAAGAGGAACAGCCCCAAAGTCGTGTACACACGAGCCTTGGCCTCCCTTGCATATATAACCAGCCCTAAGACCAACACAATTCAAACTAGGACTCCTACTCCTACTTGGATTCAAACTGTAACTTTGCAATACTGCTTAAGACTCTTCTATACGCAG
Source organism: Neostapfia colusana (assembly GCA_030760725.1). NCBI lineage: Eukaryota > Viridiplantae > Streptophyta > Magnoliopsida > Poales > Poaceae > Neostapfia > Neostapfia colusana. The sequence continues at coordinate 69,568,643 of JASWHV010000009.1, forward strand.
ATAGAAGCAATCTTAAGACTTCCAAACACCTTAGAAACGTCCCAAACATTCCTAAAACAACTCAAATTCGTGACCCACACGAAATCCTATCATAACCAACTCAAAACTTTCCATATTTGAGTCAAACACGACTCAGCCACAGCCCGACCAATTCTTTACGTCCACATCTCTTCATCGCGCCTTGGAACCATGCAGACACGTCCATGCACTCCTTGCACATGTGCAAACATCTTGCAATGACGTCCAAGATACCTTCATATGTATTGTTCTTGATTCAAACATACTGCGCAACCTCCCGATCAACTCAACCACAATTCCTCCCAAACTTGGTTGTTGAACCTCATCTTCTCCCTAAGACTAGTTCAATGGATCTCGTCACCAGCCAAGGTTTGAACTCAAGCAACACCTGCACATGAATAAACAACCAATAGTTCCGAGCACAAGTCCTCGACTTGACTCTTGTTAGTTCCGAAACTACAACATCTTACGTGAGCACCTCACATAAGCATGTTGTAAACCATAGCAAAATGATATCAGCCATAACCACCAAAACACACCAAAAACTTATTAAAATAATACTAAGCAAACTTTCCATAAGAGTAAAGCAAGTTCGAAACATTGCAAGTTAAAAGCAGAACCATTGCAATCAAGCTCTGAACCTTACCAAAGCTAACCGGACCTTGAACCGGAGCTTACCAAAGCTAGTCGGACCTAGCGCCGGAGCTTACTAAAGCTTAGTCGGACCTAGCACGGAACTTACCAAAGCTAGTCGGACCTAGCACCGGAGCTAGCAAAAACAAGTCGGACCTTACGTCGGACCTTTCGTCGGACCTTGCAGGAGCTCGGACCTAGAGTCGGACCTTGTTAAAAAGGTAGTATTCAAAAATTTTATCGTCAAAGCCAATGTATTCAGCACACATAGGTCTCACATAGACTCCAGGAGCTGAATCACACCTTAAGATGTCTTAAATCCCAGAGAATTGTAAACTGTCCAGAACCAGGACAGATTTGAAACACTCTCTGGACTGTTCTGTTTTTCAAGCATAACTTCCTGTAGAAAAATCTGAAATTATCATAGGATACATCTTTGGAAAGGATATGAGAGGTGTTACATCTTTGTAATTCAAAGTTTCTGCAATTGCAGCACGGAATGAAGCTGAAATCAGAGTTGAAAACGGCAACTTCCGAAGGAGGTGCTGTTGAAATTCTTCCAGAAATTCTGTGACTTTGAATTACCATAACTTCTATACCAGAGCTGATCTGAGAGTAAATAAATACTCGTTAGAAATATGCTGAAGTTAACTTTAACTTTGGTATTCAGCTTGAGTCATGAAAATGCCAGGCACCAGATCAAAATCTGGGATATGTAGAAACTGGTCATTCTGACAGAGAAATGACAATTGAACTCATTTGAGAGATTGTTGTACCCTAGGGGGTTTAAGTACTTCCAATGGGGTAGAACATACTCATGAGTAATTATCTTAAACTAGTGAAAGATTTGAGTGTATGTCTTGCTCAAGCTTCTTTTGCTAGAGACCACGTTGGTGTCATATTGAAGATAAAAGGGTAGTAAACGTGATGGCAAAGCGATATTAACGTCTCGTAGTGACCAAACCTAGTTGAGATGAACTTCCAAATAGGGAGTTCATCAAATTGGATTTAACTAGCTTGTATTTGGTCTGGTAATGGTGTAGCTTGTGCAAAATTATTACATTATCTGTATACGAGATGTATCGCATGTTTTACTGACATTATGTTTTACGCCTATTTTATTGGACTGCAGGAGGTATGTTGCGGGACTGATGTTTATTGTCGTATGGTTGCAGATGGTTCGCACTCGGACCACGCAGGAGATTGGTGGCTCTAGCCAGCAGGGGGATGATGACTCCAAGCCACCTGCCTACGACAGCACCCCGCAGCAACAACCACCACCGCCGCCTCCGCTTACGCTAGTGGATGTGATTGCGGCACTGGTGGGTGGTCGTGAGGAGCAGACCGACCTGCTCCGCACGATCATGCAGAATACGTCCCAGGTGGGGGGCGTCAAGAGAGGGGGCCTCGTGAGCCCCATGTTAGGACGTACTCGAATTTAATGAGTACGCACCCTCCGGTGTTCACAGAAGCAGCAGAACCCCTGGAGGCCGACAACTGGCTGCGGACCATTGAGTCCAAGTTCGGGCTGCTCCAATGTACGGAGCGGCAGAAGCCTCTGTTCGTGGCGCAGCAGCTTCACAGTGCCGCTGGTGCGTGGTGGGCAAATTATGTGACCTCACGTCCGGCTGGCCATGCCGTGGAGTGGGAAGAATTCCAGGAGGCGTTCCGCGCCTACCATATCCCTCCCGGGATAATGAAGCGGAAGTTCCAAGAGTTCTTGGAGCTGAAGAAGGGCGGGAGGAGTGCCCATGACTACTCCCCTGCCTTCAACCATCTGGCACAGTATGCGTCGGATTACATCTCCACCAAGGAGAAGAAGCGGGAGCACTTCTATCGGGGTTTACACCCCGAGATGAAGACGCATCTCGTCCAATGTAATCGCGGCACCTTCAACGACCTTGTTAATGCCGCGATCATGCAAGAAGACGCTCAGAGAGAATTGGCGGCTGAGCAGCGAAAGCACAGCACTCCACACAGCAGTGGGGGTGGAGCTCCCCAGAAGTACCGCATGGTGTATCGGACACCATCCGGACAGCAGTGGCATCCACCGCCGCGACCTCAGCAGTTCGAGGGTTGTTCATTTCAGCCATCCCCGTTCCGACCGCCGATGCCACCACCGCGATGGCAACATCAGCAGCAGACGGTACCCCGGGCATTTCCACCGCCACAACGCGCCCCGGGTTTCCGTCCGCCGATCAGCGGAGGACCGCCTTGCTACACATGCTTTACGTGTGGCCAGGCGGGCCATTTCTCGAAGGACTGTCCCCAGGGGCAGCAGAGCAGCGGGCAACCCAGTTCCAGGGCGGTGCTCGAGGCTGACCTCCGGTCGAGAAGGTTGTCAGCAGACTGGGGGCGTTCGCAACCTCGACAACGAGGATGCCCCAGAGGGAGACAACGTGCTGGCGGGTACGTTCACTCTCAACAATCAAGCAGTCATCACATTATTTTATTCGGGTGCAACCCACAACTTCATAAGTGCATCATATGTGGTAAAGCATCAACTGGAAGCCTTTCCCACTGAGTGTTCTTATATGATCTGCTCACCGGGAGGAAAGATTTCAGCATCTATGATGATTCCGAAAGTACCACTGTGCTTAGGTGGGAAGATATATCCCACCACTATGATTATTCTTGAGGGACAGAAGATTGATACAATCTTAGGGATGTCATGGCTAAGCTACCATGGCACTGTCCTGGAAACATTATCACGGACGGTTCATCTCAACTCCCCCACTACACCGTCCGCAGTCCCTCATATTAGACAATCCAGTCCGGGAAGTGACAGGGCCCGACCTCGAGCACGGGGCCGTGCCGACTCGCCCGGGTGGTGCCGTGTTATGCGGCACCGAACAGCACACATATAAGGAACCCTGTATTACATAAATCAAAAGTGGAAGCTTACAACTGTTCTTTGTAAATACTTTGCATAAAGTAGCTACAGCGGAAGTCTATAAACATCTCACGTCGAATATCTAAGAAGCACTCGAGAAGAGGTCCAGCCCGCGTACTCCTCTCGCTAGCAACACGAAGACATGGAAGCGGCTAGGTTCTCCGAGTGTGACATGACTCGGAAGTTCCCGAGTCTCACCGGAAAACCTTCTTTATAGCGTCGAGGTTTACCTGCAAAACCACATATATAGCAAGAGTGAGCACAAAGGCTCACCAAGACTTAACCGTCTCTCCTAAGGCATGAAACTCTACATAAAAGTAATCTAAGACTTAAGCCTGTCATGTGCGAAAAGACTAGCCTACGAGTTCGTCCTTAACTTTCAGGTTTTAGCCATAATAGTAGTGACCTTGCGCCTAGCAACATTGGAACTCCACAATCAAACAAGAAACGCTTTGTTCCAATGTTACTTGTCCCAAGGTGGAAAATAACTTTAGTTTGCTCTATCTCTACTTCAAACATGGTTTTCATGCAATTTACAATTATCATAACAGCATTTAAAACTTTGCAAACTATTTCCACACAACTTGATTACTACGTCACAACACAGGGAGCAAGCGGTAATCGATAACCGCGATGGACGGTGATTCGAATCAAACACTACCTGGATAACTCGACACATACGCCCGCCTCTGAAGACCCCAATCTGGCGTCCTTCATTACGTCGTATGTGGCAACCTTTCGCAGGACACTAGACTGTAGAACCGGTCGCGCTGTCTCGGGCTCATAGGTCTAACGAGGCAATGTGGTATGCCTCTACAATCCAGTGAACCTGGTACATCGGTTTCCTGGTTTCCATATGTCAGTAAGCATCCGGTACACAACTCAATACCTGCTCCTGGGTGCCGCACACGCATCGGTCCTTAACCGACACAGGCAGAGCTACTCGACCAAGACCTCGTCTTGTCGCTGCCTAACCATCCTGCCCGGTCTCATCATTAGAAACGTAAACTTTAGTTTGCCTCAATTCTGACTACACCCGGGTAATCCCGTCTATAACTCGTGAGTAGATTCCAACTACTCGACTTCTACCGGATGTCCTAAGCTAGTTAGCATGGCAATCTTCTACAGCAGTGACCCTTTTCTACCCTCAACTCCAGGGTTCATTTGGTCATGCATTTGGAGTGTAAAACATCCTAGAGCTAATGCACATACAAACTCTATACCATAAATGTGAACAAAGTAAAAACTTTACAAATAACTTAAATGCAAACCGGAGCTTGACTTGGTTTTGCAGGTGACTAAAGTCAGAGACGTATGAAGTTAGTTTCTGCTGACTTGAAGCTCAATCCCTGCATTCTTGCTCCTTGATTCAAGCTTCACTTCTCTTCCACTCTTCCACGTTTAATCACTACACGTTATGAACATTCACATATGTTTAATTGTAAAACTTTTGCTAACAAGTTCTAAAGACAAGATTGAAACTGGAACTTTGTTTAAGAATTTAAAATGACACTGGGGCTGGTGGTTTGGGTGTGTGTTTAAGTAATATCATCAAGTGAGAAGTGAGGTTCATCACTTGGGTGTTGATTATCTAACTAGTTGAACAGAACACTACTGATCCAGGGCACCAGTGGAGCTGGAAATTTTCTTGTGAGTTCCTTGTCACAAGAAAGTCCTCTGGACCAAAATTCAGAATATTTCACTAGGTAGATCACCCAGAACAATTCCCTAAGAATTTAGGCAAAAAGGAATTAATTCTTAATAAATTTGCACTTTCATGCAAATTTCAGTGAACTACAATTTCATACATAGCTCAGGGAGTATGCATGAATTTTCCTAGGAATTTTGGAGCTAAGAAATGCCCAGAACTGAATTTCCAAGTTTTAGAAATTCTCTGAAAATGTTTATGTATTCATTTGAATACAGAAACTTGAAATCAGAATTACGCTAAATAATCAAATCTAAATGATCTTAAAACTTTACAGGAGTCTCCTAATGTCCTAAAGAATATTCTGGCAAAATTTGGGAATTTTGGGATGAACCAAACTCCCTCAAAAATTGTTTTGCTGAAAAGTTTTAAAGAATTTTCCAGAATTTTCTATTGGTTTTCCTGCAAATTGGGTTGCATATTTGGATAGAGTTTTTCATCCTGAATCCAACCCAATTTGAATCACTAAATTTGGAGCTCCCTATCAAAAGTTATGAGGTTCTAAAATGTGAACTAAATCTGGAAATTCAAACTAATCGGGAAATATTCAAACTCTGACTGTGGGTCCATCCTATACGTGTCGGCTGCGGGAACTGAGCGACACAGGGCCACAAGACCTTTTCTGCGCCACCACACTGGATCCCAGGGCCGCAGCGGATCAACAATTTAAAATATCGTCACTGGCATGCGGGGCCCGCTGGACCTTCTTCCTCCTCGGGCCGTTTTCTTCCCACGGCGCCCCCTTGCTGGAAACTCGTCGGAGCTCGCCGGAGTCGGCTTCCCGGCCGTCTCCCGTATCGATACTTGCTGCCTGGGGGTTTTCAGGGACAAGCAACCCACTGGTGCAGTGCTCTCGGGCCGACGGTGGCCGGAAGTAGGCCGGCGACGTGCGGCGGCCTCGGGAGAGGTTCGACACCGTCGCCCGGCGGTCCTAGCCTGCCAAGCTCTCGTGTTTTTGGCTCTACAGCATCCTGGGAGGCTAGGGAAGCTCAGCGAAAGCTCAACCAAGCATGACAACAGCGGCTACTCGGCTTTCACCGTGCGCCCGAATAGTAGTGCTGGTTTTGTGCTCGGAGAACATCAAAATACGTCGCCTCTCGTCGGCTTCCGGCTGGGATTCAAAAGAGGAGATCCCCGCCATCTAGCTTACCTCCTCCGTGCCTAATTTCGTGACCAAAGATTGAGGACAGAAGGAGAATTTCTATATTTCGTACCGGAAGGTCGGGTTGCAGCCTCCGAAGGAAAATTCCCAAATCGGTTCTCGGTGATTCACAGCTCGACTGGAGGCTTGGGGGTGAGCAGAAGGGTTCACCAGCGCGTCCGGGGGTGGCCTTGCTTGGGCGTGGAAGTGCCTGGGTTAGGCTGTCCACGAGTACCCCAACCCTCTGTGAGGTTAAGTCGCCGCGGCGACGAGCCAATTTTGAGTCGGGGAGGCAGCAACTCGCTGGACACTGTGCTTAGGAGGTGGAGGACGAGCTCACAGCGTGGTTTCTCGGCTTGGCTGGCCTCTGCACGCTCGGTTTTTACCGGCACCCGGTCGACAACCTGAGGCGGCAGCGTTCTCGGTCTTTTTGTCGTGCGAGGGAGAACCGACTCAAGGGCCTCCGTTCGGTGGGCGAACTGATCCCTTCACACGTTGCCGAGAGCAGCAGCTGGTCGCCAGCCCATCGCACATAGCGGGAGGTGGCTCCACGGGGAGGTTCCGGTGCGGCTCGGTGGCGCCCGTGCGTTGATCGAGTTCGTGTCTACCCGAGAGTAAGACTAGTGCAGTAAGTTTTGATCTCCCCTCTCAATGACAACTGGGGCCCACAGCTCCTCTCAGCCCCAAAAGATCTCCAACTTTTGACACCTTGCAAATTCAGCTATGGGGGATCCAAATTCAAAAGCCATTTGGCCATTTGACAAGTTGTGCCACAGTTTCAAATTTAAATTCAAATTTGGAATAAATTTACAAGTCTCTTTGATATATCTATCAAAGTACTTCCAAATTTTCCCAAAGTTTGCCTTCCCCATAATTTTAACCTGAAGAATTCAATTATGCCCTCTGATGGTTCAATTGGCCATTGCAAATACAACTTCATAAACACCAGTTTGAATTTCCTCTTTTGAAAATGCCCTTCTTCTTTTTGAAGCGACCCTATTCATTCAAACTGAATTCAAAGCTTTATTGCACATGCCAACACTTTCATGAGTAAACAAAAGTTTTTGCAAGTCCCATTTCTTGTATTCACACTCAACTTTATTAATAGCTCAAGTTTCTATTTACATGTTTTGGGACTTTTACATTCCTCCCCCCTTAAAAAGAATCTCATCCAGAGATTCATGATTAAGGACAATGTGGAGAGGACAACTACTCAACATAACCCTCTAACAACTCCGGATGATTGCGTTGCAAATACTCCTCGCTTTCCCATGTAGCTTCCTCGGACGTGTGATTTTCCCATAGCACTTTGAAGAATCGCAACGTCCGATTTCTTGTTTCGCGAGTCTTCTCATCAATTATCCAGGTTGGTCGCTCAACATAAATGAGGTCCGGCTTCAAATCTGCTATGTCTCCCGTGAGAACCTCCATTGGAACTTTCAAACACTTCCGCAACTGAGATATGTGGAAGACGTTATGAACTCCGGCTAAGGATGATGCAGCTCCAAACGGTATTCCACAGGTCCACATCTTTCAATGATGACGAAGGGACCGATGAAACGTGGAGCTAATTTTACTTTCACTCCGAATCGGTGAATGCCCTTCATAGGAGATACGCGGAGGTATACGTGGTCCCCAACTTGAAATTCCAGAGGACGACGCCTCTTATCCGCATAGCTCTTTTGTCTAGACTGAGCGGCTTTAAGATTTGGTTGAATAAGCTTTACCCGCTCTTCAGCTTCATTTACGAGATCAATCCCGTAAATAACTCTCTCGCCGGATTCACACCAGTTCAAGGGCGTGCAGCACTTCCGGCCGTAGAGAGCCTCATAAGGCGCCATTTTGATACTTGATTGATACCCGTTGTTATATGAGAACTCTGCCAACGGTAAGTGATCATCCCAGCTCTTACCGTGGTGGATGGCACATGCTCTCAGCACATCTTCAAGTATTTGATTCACCCTCTCTGTTTGCCCATCGGTTTGAGGGTGATACGTGGAGCTTTGAATCAATTTGGTTCCCAAGGATGTGTGTAGCTGCTCCCAGAAATGAGCAACAAACAATGTGCCTCGATGGAGATGATCGTCCGGGGAACTCCATGTAGGCACAAGATCTGGTCTATGTATAACTCCGCATACTGCTTGGCGGTGTATCTGGTATGCACGGGGATGAAGCGTGCCGATTTGGTCAACCGGTCCGCGATTAGCCAAATCGAGTCATGGTGGTGGGAGGTCATCGGCAACCCAACGATGAAATCTATACTCAAGTCTTCCCACTAACATGCCGGTATTTGTAGCGGTTGCAGCAGTCCCGACTTCTTCACGTGGTCGGCCTTAATTCTTCGACACGTATCACATTCTGAAACGTATTTTGCAACTTCACGTTTCATACGTGTCCACCAAAACTTCTTCCGGAGGTCTTGGTACATTTTATTGCTGCCAGGATGAATAGAAAATTTGGATAAGTGAGCCTAATCCAAAATTTTTTTCCCGCAGCTTCATATCACGGGGTACGACTATCCGGTCCTTCAACCATAAGGTGTCTTCATCATCTAACCAGAAACATTTCATCTCCCCGTTCTTCAACCTCCTTTTGATATGAGCCATGCCCTTGTCTTTCTTTTGAGCTTCCATAACCTCCTCTCTTATTGTGGGTATGAGAGCTAGATTATGTAAAGCTCCATATGGAACCAAGTAGAGACTTGGTTCTTCCTCTTCTATCAGCGTAATGGTCAGGTTATGAATATGAGACTTCCGGCTGAGTGCATCGGCAACCACATTTGCCTTGCCCGGATGATAATGAATTTCAATCTCATAGTCCTTGATCAGCTCCAACCATCGCCGTTGCCGCATATTCAACTCTTTCTGAGTGAATATGTACTTCAAACTTTTGTGGTCGGTGTAGAGATGAACCAGATTTCCCAATAGGTAATGTCTCCACATCTTCAAAGCTAATACCACGGCAGCAAGCTCGAGATCATGAGTGGGATAATGTTGCTCATGATTCCGTAATTGCCATGATCCATATGCGACCACACGTCCTCCTTGCATGAGTACACAACCAAGCCCGATGCCAGACGCATCACAATAAACATCAAAAGGCTTGGTCGTATCCGGTTGAGCTAAAACCGGGGCTGTTGTGAGGTGTTTCACCAACGCTTGAAAAGCTTCCTCACATGGCTTGCTCCAATCATAATTGATGCCCTTTTTCAGTAGCTCTGTCATAGGTTTGGAGATTTTTGAGAAGCCCGGGATGAACCTCCGGTAATATCCCGCCAAACCCAAGAAGCTACGAACTTCATGGACTGATGTTGGAGACTTACACTTCAGCACTTGTTCAATCTTGCTTGGATCAACAGCAATGCCTTCCGCTGAAATAATATGTCCAAGAAACGGCACTTGGTTGATCCAGAATTCACATTTACTAAACTTTGCATAGAGCTTGTGATCTCTCAGTCGTTGGAGCACAATATGCAAATGTTTAGCGTGTTCCTCTTCAGATTTGGAATAGACCAAGATGTCGTCGATGAATACCATGGCGAACTGATCCAGCTCCGGCATGAACACCGAGTTCATAAGATACATAAAGTGAGCCGGAGCATTGGTCAACCCAAATGACATGACAAGATACTCAGAGTCCATATCTTGTCGAGAATGCTGTTTTCGGGACATCTTCCGCGTGAATCTTGATTTGATGATATCCCGACCTTAAGTCCATCTTGGAGAAGACTTTAGCACCCACTAGCTGATCGAAAAGATTATCAATTCTTGGTAGTGGATACTTGTTCTTTATTGTCACAGCATTGAAAGGACGATAATCGACGCATAGCCTCAGCGTCTCATCCTTCTTCTTCACAAATAAAGCTGAGCATCCCCAGGGTGACGAACTTGGACGAATGAACCAATTGTCCATCAGAGCTTTGAGTTGCTCCTTCAGTTCAGCTAATTCATTCAGAGCCATTTTGTATGGTCTCCAAGAGATCGGCGTGGTTCCCGGCATCAACTGTATTTTGAATTCCACCTCGCGCTCAGGTGGTAAGCCTGGAAGATCTTCGGGAAACACGTCCGGATATTCACGGACTACCGGAATGTCTTCTAACTTACACGCCTTGGCATTACATACTTCCGGGTCTTTGGAAACCGCTTCGCCGAGATACAATGTTTGACATCCGTGAAGTGGAGAATCCAAGTGAACACTCTTGTTCTCGATGTCCAGAACAGCCTTATGGAAGGTCAACCATGATATTCCCAATATGGCATTGATTCCTTGGTCTTCGAGAATAATGAGGGTGGTAGGATAAATTTTTCCACCCAAACGAAGTGGTGCTCGAGAAACGACTTCATTAGTTGATGTCTCCACCTGGTGAGTGAATAGGGTAAGAACCTTTTGTGATAGTGGTGGAGATCTGATCCCGGATCACCGTCGCCCTGCTAATGAAGTTATGTGTTGCACCAGAGTCGAATAAAATGACAACCGGCTTGTCATTTAAGGTGAACCTGCCGGCAAGAACAGGTCCTCCCTTTGGCAGATCATCGACTGACACATAATTAACTGTCCCCACTTTGGACATAGCTTTTCTTTGCTGCCCAAGATCACACTGTGGAACTGGACCCGCAGACACAATGTTGCTGCTCGGTTCAGTTGCTTCATTGACGTTGAGCTCATTGTCAATGTGAAGTGGGACAGCACTTGGTTCAGCTGAGAAGTCACCGTGATCATTTTCAGCATCTTGAGGGAAATAGCATTCTGGTGCACCTTGCTGATACTGAGGTGTATAAGAAATAAGCTGCTGCTGCGGTGGAGGTGAACGAGATCTCTGTGGAGTATACGAGTTGTCATACTCCAGGAATGACTGCACTCTTTGTGGAACCTCTCGACCGGAAGGTGAACGGATTACCCACCGATACTTCTGAGGTAGATGATTGCATTCATCCTGTGATGAGTCCCTCTCCCTCTTCTCTTTAAGGTAGAGGTTGGAATAATATTCCTGAGTGATAGCACAGCTCACAAACTGATCAAAATTTTCTTGGCTAACTTGAGCCAATTCACATCGCAGCCTAGTGGTCAGCCCTCGGTAGAAATGATAACCCTTCAAGGATGGTGATTTCACATAGTCAGGGACATATTGAGCTAAGCGATTGAATTCCTTCGCATACTCAATAACACTCATGTCCCCTTGCTTCAGACTCCAGAATTCATCCAGACTGGTTTGCATTATGCCCGCAGGAATGAAACGAGCACGAAATGCAGCCTGGAACTCCGCCCATGTGACACGATGCCCTGCTGGTTGGACAGCAAGGTATTCTGCCCACCATACTCCAGCAAAGCCGTGAAGCTGCTGAGCGGCATATAGAGTCTTCGAGAATTCATCACATTGGATCAACCCAAACTTGGACTCAATGACACGTAACCAGTGATTTGCTTCACAATGGTCCGCCGCCTCAGAAAATACCGGCGGTTGTGTCGCCAAGAAATCCAGATACGTGCTCTGGGTTAGCATGTGACGTTGAGCTTCTCAATTTATGCCTTGCTGAACAAGAGTTTGGAGGGTTTCATTCATCTTCGCCATCATTTCAGTCAATCCGGTTGGCGATGGCTCTTGTGATGAAGTCAAGTCATTTCCACCTCGACTTTAACCTCCAATCTCCATTCGAGAGTGTGCGCGTACCATACTGCACGAAACAAAATTTTGAGTCAATCAAAATCCTATTTAAGTAGTAAGTAAAGATAAGTAAAACATGAACATGTCATGAACTTTATGAAAGCATAACCACATTCATGTTTAAACAAATCTTAAGTACGTTAAACTAATCAATGGGACTACCCTGACCAGTTCACACAAACTCCAAAGTTTACTCAAGTTATCAACTGATTCTTGACTTGAGTTCAATACCAAAGTTTTAGTAAACTTCAGTATCTTTCAAAAGGTGTATCATAGACTCCTTAAGGATTTCTCTACAGGAAGTTATAGCTTAAAAACATAAAGGTCCAGAGAGGTTTTTGCTACTGTCCTGGTTCTGAACAGTTTGCCTTCAACTGGCCTTTTCACCAACTTAATGTGTGATTTTGCCCTGGATGTATACAAGGAAGTTGTAGAGAAATTGAAAATCTTTCCAGAACCGTATCATACACCTTAATTGGTTCAAGCTACTCAGAGTTATGCTCTGTTAAAGTCCAGAAAGATTTTCTGCCAGAAACAGAGCACTCTGTTTTTGAAAACTTTGACACCTAGTTATACTCTCATTTGAATCTTAGCTCAAAATAAGAGTTCAGTAGCTAATATTTGTTTCAAACTTCCATTTTTAGTTGAAAGTTAATTCATGAATCATTTCTCCATAGGGAAGAGGATTATATTAAGTGTAGTATGGTGTTGATGCACCGTAAGAAACATGTCGGTACTAAATTGCCTTACCAAAAGAAAAATCCTAACCAGATTACACTGGCATATACGTATGATCAGTGGCGCTAAGACGGTCTCTCAAACACGTGTCCTACACAGGATACTGACACGACCCCATTGGTCTTGTCGAGCCAGGATCACGCTGAGGGGTGCTGCGTTGCACAGCACCGTATAACACACGTCAAAGGTACAAAGCGGAAGCGAAATTTTATTACATAAACAAGTTATGAACATGTTTACATCAAAATAAGTTCAGTCTACACTCGCGGGCGTAGACTATGCACCAAGTGCACGTTCAGCCCTTGAACGTGCCCTTGCTAGCACACACGCACACTAACTCTGCGGCGTGCACGACTCCCACTCGACGGGGTTCCCCTCCTGGGGTTCTGTCTCCTCTTCGGGAGTCCCTTCCTCATAGAACCCTGCAAAAGCTTCAAACACAAGCAGTGAGCACGAAGGCTCAGCAAGTCTGACCCGTCTCACCTAAACATGGAACTTCTACATGAGGGTAATGGGTTACATGAGGTAAAAATCATTTGCAAGGACTCGCCTAATTAGTAGAACCTTACTTTCAAGTTTTAGCAGCAGGTTGTGGAGAACCTTACGCTAAGGTACATGAGAGAGCCGCAATCAAACAAGAAACGCATTTCTCTCATGTACTTTGCCCAAAGTTGAAATGAACTTTAGTTAGCTCTAAACTACAGCAAGTCATTAGCAATCAAGTCCATCTTTCAATCAGCAACATTTTAACATGTAACTAGCCTGTTCTTTCTACGTCACGGTACAGTGAACAAGTGGTACTCACTGACCGCGAGGGACGGCGATTATAATCGATTTACACCTGCAGGGTTACCCGAACAACCCGTCACGTACGCCCGTACTCGATGTTGCCTACAAAAACCATCATGGACGCCGTACGCGACTACCTTTCACCCGTTAGCCAAATATTGAACCGGTCCCATCGTCCCGAGCAAGAGGTCTCTGCACGCGCATCTCCGTGCCGCCAGCCGATTTACACCTCAAGCTCTCAACCTACCCTCTGAACGACGGGCAATGCCTCAATACCCAGCTACCCGAGTTACATCAGCTTCCCGGTTCCCATATATCCGGTAGGTCTTCGGTACTGTTCTAGCTTGTTCAACAGGCCCGCACAAGGCTCGGTCCTCAATCGACACAAACGGAGCTACAGCACACAGGCCATAAGTTCCTGCTGCCCTTACCCTCCGCTTGGTCTCATTTTCTTACCATGTGTTTCATGTGCTATCACTACCCGAGTCTTGTGCCTCTAGCCTATGCTCGCGAGTAGTTCCAACTACTCGACTTGTACCGAATCCTACTCTACCTTAGCATTGCAGTAGCTAACGGGGTTTGCAATCCTAAACCCAACCCGTGGTTTTCTTGGCTATGCAGTTGGATTTCCAAACAAGACTCTAATGCACAGAACAAAGGAAACAAGTATGTGCTCAAAACAATAAAAATTTGTAAAAAGGTTAATGCAAACCGGAGCTTGCCTTGCTGCTCTTGGTCGTAGGCTAGCTTTTCCTCCGGAGTAACGAAGTCTAGGACTTCGGGTTCCTCCTCGACCTTAGCGACTACATGATAGAAACAATACATGTATTAATTTAATGCATTTGTATTAGGTTTGAAGTTGTGAAGTCTATTACTTTTGCTAGACAGACCTAATGACTGTGAAACTTTGATTGTGGCTTGGTTACAACCTAAACAAAGAATTGGTCAAGTTTTATTTGCAGCAAAGCTCATTTGAGCCCTCCACAAGTAATTATGTCCTTGAACTTAATTGGAACTCTTAGGCTGTTCTAGGAATTTTCATGAAGCCAACTATGACTTTATGAAAACTAGATTTTCAGAGGGTTCTAATGGAGTTGGTCTCACTTAATTTGAAGGTTCCTAGCTAAAGTTATGAGCTAAACAATTTCGGAGAAAATTCTGAAAATGTTTCTGAACATTTTCTATTTTCTCTGGAACAGTTTCACTAATCACACCATTAGGTGGATCCGATGAGCTCAAATGGATCTGAAATTTTTATGGTAGTTCAGGGGTATTTTGATGAACATCCCAGCAAAATTTCATGATTTTCCTCCAAAGGATTCTCCAGTTAAAATTCCTAACAGTTTAAACTTTGAGGAATTAATTCTGGGGAATTAAGGGTTTTCGTGAAGTGAAACTTGATTTGCTGGAAATTACTCGGAGAGCTGAATCCAGAAAAATTTGGTTCACTCAATTTGGAGCTTTCTAGCCAAAGTTATGAGGATTTGAAGTTTGATGAAAATCTGAAAATCAGGGAAAAGTTTAAACTCGCGCGTGGGCCCAGGGGACACGCGTCGCACGCCTAGGCGATGGCACACCGCGACCCACAAGGATTTTGCGCGCCAGCACACCCGATCCCGGCCGCAGTCGGATCCCGATTCGAAATATCGGCCGCTGACAGCTGGGGTCCACCCCCTTCTTCAACCTCGCGATGCCCGCGCTCCGCCGCCGAGGGGCCTCGCCGGAGAGCTCGCCGCCGGCTTTTGTACAGCTCCAAACTTCTCTATTCTGGCCGCCCCTGCCTACTTTTACTCGGGCAACAGGATTCTAGGGTCAGCTGCTCATGACAATGGCCGGAGCATGGTCGGCGACGAGCCGCCACCTCGGAATGACTTCGGCCATGTCGGCTGACTTCTCTAGCACCTCAGCTACTTGGGAAATCGGTCGGGGAGCATCAGTGGACCTCAGAGAAGGTCGACATGAGCTCGAGGCAGCTCGGGGAAGGCCCGAAATAGGTCCTCACCCTGCGCCCGATGCCGCCCGTTCGATCCGCCATTAGTAGACCTCAAATTACGCCGGGTACAGAGGTTCCCCGGCCCAGAGTTGTGAAGGCAACTTGTGCGTTACCGTGTCTAGCTCGTGTGAGAGCGGCTTGAGGCCCTCTAATCCTTTCTAGAGCATGAATTAAACAGAATCGTACCCGAAGGTCGTTCTGCACACAGAATGGGGAAAAGTGGAAATTCGCCGCCGGTGAGCAACCACTCGAGCTGTGGCTCGGGGATGAGCAGCACCGGTCACCAGCGCATCCAAGGGTGCCTTGGCTCGGGCATGACAACGCCCTGGTTGGGCTGTCCACGAGAGCCCGTGGTGCGGCGGTTCCAAGTCCCGAATTCGATCTTTCGGCACAGCCGATATCAATCGGTTTCAACGGAATTCTAGCAACAGGGAGGGCGGAGGAAGGTCTCTAGTACCTTACTGGGGCTCTGGAGTGGACGGAGGGAGCTGCGATCGTCGTTCTCCGATCGATTCCGAGCTGCGGAAAACTGTCGGCCGGCGCTGAGTTCTTGCGGGGAAGAACGGCGGTGCCTCGGCCGGGGAGGGGGACAGGCGCCTTAAGAAGGGTCTGCACCGCCTTGCGCACGCGCGTGGGCAAGCAGCTGCTGGCGCGGCGGCTGCCCTCGGTGGCGATCACCGCTGCGGCTCGGCGACCCGAGTGAAAAAGTCTCAGTCGGTTTGATCTGAGCAGTGGCTGACATGTGGGTCCCACTTCCAGTTTTAACCTCTTAAATTTACTCCTAATCACTGTTGTAAACAGTGAACCCCATACTACCCTTGGCAATTCAAATTATTCACCCATGAGCCATTTGAATTGATCAAAGTTCAAATGAGGTTTGGTTTGAAAAAATTTCAGCACAAGTTCAGTTTGAAATTCAAATAAAGTTTGAATTTCTCCCACTTAGCTCATTTCAAGATCAACTCCAAATGGAGTGAAAATTGGTGTGTGAGCTCACAAAAATGTGCTGAGTAAGAATATGCCTCCCACTTTTAAATTCATGAGATAAAAACAGTTTGAATTTGAATATGGTTTCAAACTGCCCTCTTCCTAACTATACCCAAAATGACCTCAAAAAGGGTTTTTAATTTGGGTGAAACTTGGCATGGACATCCTTAGTAAAGTGTAGGAGTTTTCATATGTCCAGCCCATCTATATCACATGTGGAAATTACCACTTTTGCAATGTGTGAGTTTGTTCTCTAATGATCATGTTGATAATTGTTACTTGCTCTTCATTTGTGTTCATCATCCTTCCTCAAATGAGGTGTGTGGTGTGGTGATGAACACTGCAAATGTGTGTCAAAAACTGAGGCCCTTACAATCCTCCCCCCTTAAAAGAATCTCGTCCCGAGATTATAAGGTGAAAATTAGAGAGAGAACGGTGGAAAATTACCGGATATGTGACGTGAAAAATTTGGGGTAGTTAGTGTGAAGGAATTCTTCGCTCTCCCATGTCGCTTCGTCCATGGAGTGATTACTCCATAGAACCTTGTAGAACCACAACGTACGGTTGCGTGTGGTTCGGGCCTTTTCATCAATAATCTGCACCGGTTCCTCCCGATAGGTGAGATCCGGTTGCAGTTCTTCAATATCCTCCAGCTGAACGGTAGTTGATAGCTTAAGACACTTCCTCAGCTGGGAAATGTGAAAGACGTCGTGCACACCGGAAAGTGCTTCTAGTAATTTCAACCGGTATGCCACTGATCCACATCTTTCGGTAATCTGGAATGGACCGATGAATCGGGGTGCCAACTTTCCTCTCACCCCAAATCTGTTTACGCCCTTCATTGGAGACACCCGCAGGTATACGTGATCTCCAACTTCGAATTGTAATGGGCGCCTTCTCCGGTCCGCATACTGCTTTTGACGGGATTGAGCGGCTTTTAGGTTCGCTTGAATTAGTCGAACCTTTTCTTCCGCGTTGTTGACGAGGTCAATCCCGAAGGTAACCCTTTCGCCAGACTCACACCAGTTCAAAGGTGTGCGGCATTTCCTACCGTATAGCGCCTCGTAGGGCGCCATCTCGATGCTGGCTTGGTACCCATTGTTGTACAAGAACTCGGCTAACGGCAAGTGATCATCCCAATTCTTGCCGTGGTTGATAGCGCAAGCTCGTAGCATGTCTTCTAAGATTTGATTTACCCGCTCTGTTTGCCCATCCGTCTGCGGGTGGTAGGCTGAACTACGGATCAGCTTCGTCCCCAAGGCAGCGTGTAGCTGCTCCCAAAAACGGGACACAAATAAAGTGCCCCGATCCGATATGATAGTACGGGGTACGCCGTATAAGCATAGGATCCGTGAGATGTACAGTTCAGCGTACTTCTTGGCGTTGTAGTTGGTGTTGACCGGGATGAAATGGGCAACTTTGGTGAGCCGATCGACGATCACCCACACAGAATCATGTTTCTGCAAGGTGGTGGGTAAACCGATGATGAAATCCATGCTCACGTCCTCCCACTTCCAGGCAGGAACGCCCAGTGGTTGTAGCAGTCCCGGTTTCCGCATGTGGTCTGCCTTCACCCTTCGACATGTATCACACTCGGACACGTATTTTGCAGTCTCCCGCTTCATCCGTGTCCACCAAAACTTGCTTCTGAGTTCTTGATACATCTTGTTACTGCCGGGGTGAATAGAGAGCTTTGATAAGTGAGCCTCATCAAAGATCTTCTTCCGTAGTTCCGGGTTACGGGGTACGACGATCCGGTCCTTGAACCATAGGACGCCGTCTCCGTCTTTCCGGAAACATTTCAGCTCCCCACTATCTACACGTCTCCGCAAGTGTGACATGCCCTTGTCATTCTTCTGGGCTGCCGCTATCTCTTCACGGATGGTGGGGATCAAAGCTTGGTTGTAGAGAGCTCCGTATGGAATCACACGTAGTGGTGGTTCGCTCTCTTCCAACGGTGTGATGGTCAGATTGTTGACGTGTGACTTGCGGCTCAGTGCATCTGCCACAATGTTTGCCTTGCCCGGATGATAATGGATCTCTATCTCGTAATCCTTTATCAGTTCTAACCATCTTCGTTGCCTCATGTTCAGCTCCTTCTGAGTGAATATGTACTTGAGGCTTTTGTGGTCGGTATATAAATGTACGAGGTTACCGAGTAGGTAGTGCCTCCACATTTTTAGTGCAAGTACCACGGCAGCGAGCTCCAAGTCGTGAGTTGGATAATTCTGCTCATGGTTCCTAAGCTGCCGTGATCCATACGCGACCACTCTTCGGTCTTGCATCAGCACACATCCGAGCCCAATGCCGGATGCATCGCAGTACACATCGAACGGTTTTGTTGTGTCTGGCTGCGCCAAAACCGGTGCTGATGTCAGGTGCTTGACTAAAGCCTTGAATGCTGCTTCACATGCTGGACTCCAAACATATTTGGTAGCCTTCTTCAGCAGCTCTGTCATTGGCTTGGCAATCTTCGAGAAGTCCGGAATGAACCTCCGATAATATCCCGCGAGTCCGAGGAAACTCCGTACCTCATGAACAGTTCTCGGGGATTTCCAATTCAGCACTTGAGTGATCTTGCTCGGGTCCACAGCGATACCCTCTGCTGAGATGATATGCCCGAGGAAAGGCACTTGCGATATCCAAAACTCGCATTTGCTGAATTTTGCGTATAACTTATGGTCCCGCAGCCGTTGCAAGACTATACGCAAATGTTTCTGGTGATCTTCCTCCGACTTGGAATATACCAGGATGTCGTCGATGAAGACCACGACAAACTTGTCCAGCTCCGGCATGAATACCGAGTTCGATAAGTACATGAAGTGAGCTGGAGCATTGGTGAGGCCGAAAACATGACCAGGTACTCATAAAGTCCGTACCTTGTTGAGAAAGCTGTCTTTGGAATGTCCTCCGCCCTTATCTTAATCTGATGGTACCCGGATCTTAAATCCATCTTGGAAAAGATCTTTGCTTCGACCAACTGATCAAACAACATGTCGATCCGTGGCAACGGGTACTTGTTCTTGATGGTTACGGCATTTAATGGACGGTAGTCCACGCAAAGCCGCAACGTCTCATCCTTCTTCTTGACAAATAATGCCGAACAGCCCCATGGCGAGGAGCTCGGCCTAATAAAACCCTTCTCCAGAAGGTCCGTGAGCTGAGTCTTCAGTTCAGCCAACTCCTTGGGTGCCATCTTGTACGGCCTTCGGGATATTGGCATGGTTCCCGGTGCAAGTTCAATCTTAAACTCCACCTCTCTATCGGGTGGCATTCCCGGTAAATCATCCGGGAATACATCAGGGAACTCTCGGACCACTGGAATGTCTTCCAATCTGATAGTTGTCCACTGATAGACACTTGAAAGTTTTATTTCTGGACTGTCCAGAAATAATGAGTGAGAACCGTGCACCTATGAGTTTAAGTGCACGACTCGAAGGACGGTGTCTAAAACAGCGCCGTGGCGAGTTAACCACGACATCCCTAGGATGACATCGACCTTCTGTCCCTCTAAGATAATGAGATACGTGGGGTACACTCTACCCGCTAAGCATAATGGTGCTTTGGAGACCATCACGCTTGCTGAAATCTCCCCCCCCCCGGTGAACAAATTAAATATGGACTATCGGTGGGTAGTATTGGCAAACTGTGTTTAGCAATGAAAGCTTGGCTAATAAAATTATGCGTGGCGCCTGAATCAAACAGTACTATAGCGGGATGCTGGTGGAGTTGGAACATACCCGCAAGGATTGGCTCGCCCTCCGGCACGTCCTCAATGGCAAGTTGGTGGACAGTGCCGAGCCTAGGGTTTGCCCGCCGCGCATTAGTAGGGTTCCGGGGTTAATTCCTCCCCGGAAACTGTGGTTCCACTCCGCCGCCTTGCCTCTCCGGGCAACTGCTCGCGAAGTGTCCTGGACGACCACACTTGTAACATGTGGCCGCTGCTGGTGGAGTACTCGGTGGACGAAAGCCCGGCATGCGTTGCTGAGGTGCAAACGCACGCGGCATCGCCCGTTGCTGCTGTTGTGGTTGCGGTGGTGCTGGCAGTGCCGGCCGGAATGCCGGTGAAGAGTACGGCCGACTGCGGAATGGCATCGACCGCTGTAGTGGTTGCCAGCGTGGACCTGATGGTGGGCGATTCACCATCCGAAACTTCTGAGAAGGACCGCCTCCTTCTCCACAGCTCTGCGGCGCGCTTCGCTTTCTCTCCGCCGCCGCTAACTCCTTGCCGGAGTCCTCCTGAACAATCGCAGCATCAATGATGTCGTTGAGGCTGCCGCGATTGAACATCGCCAATTTGTCCTTCAGGAGCGGGTTAAGCCCCTGGTAAAAGTGGTCTCGCCGCTTCTCGTCGGTATCAGCATGATACGATGCATATAGCGCGAGATCGTTAAACGCCCTGGAGTATTACAGCGCGTTCCGGCTCCCTTGTTGCAGGTGTAAGAACTCCTGCGTCTTCCTCTTCATCAGACCTGGCGGTATATGATAGGCCCTGAAGGCCGTCCGGAACTCCGTCCAGGTCATCACTCGGTCGGTGGGTTGTGAAGCACAGAAGTTGGCCCACCACGCGCTCGCGGATCCTTGGAGCTGCTGGACCGCGAACTGAGTCTTGCGCTGCTCACTGATCTGGAGCAGCCCGAACTTCATCTCTATGGCGCGGAGCCAGTTGTCTGCGTCAAGTGGTTCATCCGCCCTTGAGAATACAGGGGGATGAGTCGCCAGGAAGTCGGAGTAGGAGCTCTGTTGGCGCTCCTCACGATCTTGACGTCTCTCTGGGCGAGACGTATTGGCGATGAGAGTCTGCAGCAACTCTGTGTGCTGCTGATGCGAGCCCGCCATTGCCGCGACAATGTCGGCCAATGTAACCGTTGGCAGTGGCGGTGGCGGTGTTTGCTGTTTCTGTTGCTGCTGCTGTCCCGAGGAGTCCTCGGGAGGTGGTTGGGAGGTCTCTCCCCCTTGACTGGTACCCCCAACGTCAGGGTTGGCACGAGTACGCGTCATTCTGAAATTCAAAACAGCAGCAATTAGCACATGTCTTACTTAAAATTCCATACGCAACAGTAGGTATTGAAGTGACACATGATTAATTTGCACAACATTCACATATGTTGATAAAGCAGAAACTTTATACAAGATACATTATTCTCGGATCTCCGAGAAGTCGTGCTCATGTCGTCACTACCTATACATACGCTACTGTCTACACGACATGCCACCGATTACAAAAGTTGGGTTACGCTACCCTAGCTGCCCTACATGGCAACCGTAACCCCCTACTCGGAGTAGAACTCGACCTCCTGTGGGTCGTCCTCCTCCGGTACCTCTGCTGGTGGCTCTGGGTCTACCACCTCTTCTCCCATCCCGGGTTCTCCCATTGCTGGAAGACCCAAGACTACCGGTACGCCTAACACCGGGGGCACGAGGTCCTGCAAAGCATGCACCTCGTCCATAGCTTGGTTGTAGTCCTCTTCCCAGCCTTGGCCTTCCTCGATAGCGTCGTCCCGCTCTTGAGCAAGGTCCTCATTCTGCTGGGTTAGGGTCTGCACCAGCTCTTGCAACGCCGCGATGTCAACACGGCTCTTCTTCTTTGCCTTCTTCAGACGACGCAACTGATTGTGTTGTTCATTCAGTCGCTTGATCATCGGAAGGAGCACATTGCGGAGTGCGCTGTGAGCACTCTTGAAATGATCTCCACGGCTTGTGCTCTCCTTGAGCTTGGTGGCGAGATGCTCCGTATGAACAGCTTGGCTGTCCATCACAGCGTTTCCCGCCCTCATTTGGAGGCTGAGATTTGCCTCCGCGGGGTTGTACCTTGGGCAACTCAGGTCTGTTGCCTCCAGGTACCTCTCTTCCCACACATGCTGAGCTCGTCCCTCCACCGGAACGAGTGCGTATGGAGTGCCCTCCATAGCCTGCACGTGTAGTTGGCAGAAACGTGACATAGTGTCACGGGCTGCCGCTTGCCACATCCCTTCCGGTTGTCTTCCTCTCACCGTGACGGTGAATGGCACCCAACCGGGTGGCGTAGGTCCTGCAGGAACCTCAACATGGATCGTCCACGTCTTGTTCCCCCCTTCGCCAACTTCTTTGGCGAAGTACTGCGGCATCTGATTGTACCCGAAATATTGGAGCATTAGCCACAATGCTTCCGGCTAGCCGCTACGGTCAGAACAGTGGGAAACTACCCACCCGTTCTCCAACTGTTTATATGCTGCCATCTTTAAAAATATATTTGAGAAATGTCAAATATTTATTTAAACAGTAAACCATTGAGTTATAACATAAGACATGTCATTGAACCCATAGAACTTGGAAACATAGTTCAAATTTTAAACAAATTTGATTGCTGATCTGCTGTTCCCATGACAGCCCTGACCAGTTTCCATTTCAACCTGATTTAGGCCATGTTAAAGGCAAAACTAATTCTGGAGCTCCACATCAAAGTTGAAGCTAACTTCAATAGTTTTCCAGCCAGTATTTGCTTGGCCTAAGATCTGTCCTGGTTCAAAGGTTATGAGATGTCAAAGTTAACAGAATTTCTGGAAACAATTGGACAGCACCTCCCTGCCTTAGGTACTGATTTGATCCAAGAATCCCAGTTACTTCTGTTCCTAATCTGACAAAACTTTATGTTACAAAGTTGTAACCCATCTCATAAGCTTTCCAGAACTACCTCATTTTCT
Source organism: Neostapfia colusana (assembly GCA_030760725.1). Classification (NCBI taxonomy): domain Eukaryota; kingdom Viridiplantae; phylum Streptophyta; class Magnoliopsida; order Poales; family Poaceae; genus Neostapfia; species Neostapfia colusana. Next base: position 69,591,888 of record JASWHV010000009.1, read on the forward strand.
ATTTTTGGATTTTTATGCAGGAAGTTATGCTTAATTTACAGAGAGTCTACAGAGAGTCTTTGCTCTGTCCTGTTTTCTGGACAGTTTCAACTCTACTGCATTTTTCGAGTGGTTAAGGGATGAAACACCTCTGAACCTCAACAGAAAAGTTGTAAAGTTCTTCCAAAGATTTCCAGAAATGTATCATACGACCCCAACCTCGAAAGAACTCAACCTCTAACCTCTGATTAACTTCAGCCTTGATTCAGCTAAAAACAGAGTGCTCTGTCCTTAACAACCTATAAGTTGAAAACTTGTAACTTTGAATATCCTGTTCAAGGGAAGGAGTTACATCAAGTTTTACTACTTTGGATCAAAACTTTCAAGTTTTAATTGAAGTTGTTCATTTAGTTGGGTGTGACGCCGATGCGTCACCAGATCATGTCGGTACTACGTCCTCACAAAGAAAAACCTATACCGGACTTAGCCGGCTTCGTTATTTCAGTGGCACTAAACGTCACTTGCACACGGATGCTACACGTCTACCGTTTCGTGGTCAGGCTACCTGCAAAAACTCAGACAATCATCAGACTCGGCTGCACACCGAGCCCGGAATCCATACAGTTAGTACACCAGGCCGTCATCACTCGCCCGGATGTTCTCAAGCCAACCACGCCTTGAGTTACGTGTTCACGTTTTAGACCACATGACGGGGTCTCCCAAGTTGCACCACGCACGCCAGGGACAGACGTTTCTCGAATACCCCAAACGACATGAAGAGTCGTAGAGGATATCAAAGCAGGTCGGGTTACCTGCCACCCGTGGGGCTCCACCCTTCAGCTTGTGCGCACTGGTGGACAGCGCTTACGTGCACCCCCCAAGACATGATTGTCCCGAGATGCATGATTTTCCGACATAGCAAATAGGTTAATATGCCACATTCTATATGCTAATAACATCCTTATACGGGCTACTAACACGTTCCTCACTGGATTTTTGAAAAAGAAGGCCTTTGTACTGTACTAAACCTCAAGCGAGCTCTGATACCACGCTGACACGACCCCATTGGTCTTGTCGAGCCAGGATCACGCTGAGGGGTGCTGCGTTGCACAGCACCGTATAACACTCGTCAAAGGTACAAAGCGGAAGCGAAATTTTATTACATAAACAAGTTATGAACATGTTTACATCAAAATAAGTTCAGTCTACACTCGCGGGCGTAGACTAAGCACCAAGTGCACGTTCAGCCCTTGAACGTGCCCTTGCTAGCACACACGCACACTAACTCTGCGGCGTGCACGACTCCCACTCGACGGGGTTCCCCTCCTGGGGTTCCGTCTCCTCTTCGGGAGTCCCTTCCTCATAGAACCCTGCAAAAGCTTCAAACACAAGCAGTGAGCACGAAGGCTCAGCAAGTCTGACCCGTCTCACCTAAACATGGAACTTCTACATGAGGGTAATGGGTTACATGAGGTAAAAATCATTTGCAAGGACTCGCCTAATTAGTAGAACCTTACTTTCAAGTTTTAGCAGCAGGTTGTGGAGAATCTTACGCTAAGGTACATGAGAGAGCCGCAATCAAACAAGAAACGCATTTCTCTCATGTACTTTGCCCAAAGTTGAAATGAACTTTAGTTAGCTCTAAACTACAGCAAGTCATTAGCAATCAAGTCCATCTTTCAATCAGCAACATTTTAACATGTAACTAGCCTGTTCTTTCTACGTCACGGTACAGTGAACAAGTGGTACTCACTGACCGTGACGGACGGCGATTATAATCGATTTACACCTGCAGGGTTACCCGAACAACCCGTCACGTACGCCCGTACTCGATGTTGCCTACAACAACCATCACGAACGCCGTACGCGACTACCTTTCACCCGTTAGCCAAATATTGAACCGGTCCCATAGTCCCGAGCAAGAGGTCTCTGCACGCGCATCTCCGTGCCGCCAGCCGATTTACACCTCAAGCTCTCAACCTACCCTCTGAACGACGGGCAATGCCTCAATACCCAGCTACCCGAGTTACATCAGCTTCCCGGTTCCCATATATCCGGTAGGTCTTCGGTACTGTTCTAGCTTGTTCAACAGGCCCGCACACGGCTCGGTCCTCAATCGACATAAACGGAGCTACAGCATACAGGCCCCAAAGTCCTGCTGCCCTTACCCTCCGTTTAGTCTCATTTTCTTACCATGTGTTTCATGTGCTATCACTACCCGAGTCGAGTGCCTCTAGCCTATGCTCGCGAGTAGTTCCAACTACTCGACTTGTACCGAATCCTACTCTACCTTAGCATTGCAGTAGCTAACGGGGTTTGCAATCCTAAACCCAACCCGTGGTTTTCTTGGCTATGCAGTTGGATTTCCAAACAAGACTCTAATGCACAGAACAAAGGAAACAAGTATGTGCTCAAAACAATAAAAATTTGTAAAAAGGTTAATGCAAACCGGAGCTTGCCTTGCTGCTCTTGGTCGTAGGCTAGCTGTTCCTCCGGAGTAACGAAGTCTAGGACTTCGGGTTCCTCCTCGACCTTAGCGACTACATGATAGAAACAATACATGTATTAATTTAATGCATTTGTATTAGGTTTGAAGTTGTGAAGTCTATAACTTTTGCTAGACAGACCTAATGACTGTGAAACTTTTATTGTGGCTTGGTTACAACCTAAACAAAGAATTCGTCAAGTTTTATTTGTAGCAATGCTCATTTGAGCCCTCCACAAGTAATTATGTCCTTGACCTTAATTGGAACTCTTAGGGTGTTCTAGGAATTTTCATGAAGCCAACTATGACTTTCTGAAAACTAGATTTTCAGAGGGTTCTAATGGAGTTGGTCTCACTTAATTTGAAGGTTTCTAGCTAAAGTTATGAGCTAAACAATTTCGGAGAAAATTCTGAAAATGTTTCTGAACATTTTCTATTTTCTCTGGAACAGTTTCACTAATCACACCATTAGGTGGATCAGATGAGCTCAAATGGATCTGAAATTTCTATGGTAGTTCAGGGGTATTTTGATGAACATCCCAGCAAAATTTCATGATTTTCCTCCAAAGGATTCTCCAGTTAAAATTCCTAACAGTTTAAATTTTGAGGAATTAATTCTGGAGAATTAAGGGTTTTCGTGAAGTGAAACTTGATTTGCTGGAAAGTACTCCGAGAGCTGAATCAAGCAAAATTTGATTCACTCAATTTGGAGCTTTCTGGGCCCAGGGGACATGCGTCGCACGCCTAGGCGATGGCACACCGCGGCCCACAAGGATTTTGCGCGCCAGCACACCCGATCCCGGCCGCAGTCGGATCCCGATTCGAAATATCGGCCGCTGACAGCTGGGGTCCACCCCCTTCTTCAACCTCGTGACGCCCGCGCTCCGCCGCCGAGGGGCCTCGCCGGAGAGCTCGCCGCCGGCTTTTCTACAGCTCCAAACTTCTCGATTCTGGCCGCCCCTGCCTACTTTTACTCGGGGAACAGGATTCTAGGGTCAGCTGCTCATGACAATGGCCGGAGCATGGTCTGCGACGAGCCGCCACCTCGGAATGACTTCGGCCATACCGGCTAACTTCTCTAGCACCTCAGCTACTTGGGAAATCGGTCGGGGAGCATCAGTGGACCTCAGAGAAGGTCGACATGAGCTCGAGGCAGCTCGGGGAAGGCCCGAAATAGGTCCTCACCGTGCGCCCGATGCCGCCCGTTCGTTCCGCCATTAGTAGACCTCAAATTACGCCGGGTACAGAGGTTCCCCGGCCCAGAGTTGTGAAGGCAACTTGTGCGTTACCGTGTCTAGCTCGTGTGAGAGCGGCTTGAGGCCCTCTAATCCTTTCTAGAGCACGAATTAAACCGAATCGTACCCGAAGGTCGTTCTGCACACAGAAAGGGGAAAAGTGGAAATTCGCCGCCGGTGAGCAACCACTCGAGCTGTGGCTCGGGGATGAGAAGCACCGGTCACCAGCGCGTGCAAGGGTGCCTTGGCTCGGGCGTGACAACGCCCTGGTTGGGCTGTCCACGAGAGCCCGGGGTGCGGCGGTTCCAAGTCCCGAATTCGATCTTTCGGCACAGCCGATATCAATCGGTTTCAACGGAATTCTAGCAACGGGGAGGGCGGAGGAAGGTCTCTAGTACCTTACTGGGGCTCTGGAGTGGACGGAGGGAGCTGCGATCGGCGTTCTCCGATCGATTCCGAGCTGCGGAAAACTGTCGGCGGTCGCTGAGTTCTTGCGGGGAAGAACGGCGGTGCCTCGGCCGGGGAGGGGGACAGGCGCCTTAAGAAGGCTCTGCACCGCCTTGCGCACACGCGTGGGCAAGCAGCTGCTGGCGCGGCGGCTGCCCTCGGTGGCGATCATCGCTGCGGCTCGGCGACCCGAGTGAAAAAGTCTCAGTCGGTTTGATCTGAGCAGTGGCTGACATGTGGGTCCCACTTCCAGTTTTAACCTCTGAAATTTACTCCTAATCACTGTTGTAAACAGTGAACCCCATACTACCCTTGGCAATTCAAATTATTCACCCATGAGCCATTTGAATTGATCAAAGTTCAAATGAGGTTTGGTTTGAATGAATTTCAGCACAAGTTCAGTTTGAAATTCAAATAAAGTTTGAATTTCTCCCACTTAGCTCATGTCAAGATCAACTCCAAATGGAGTGAAAATTGGTGTGTGAGCTCACAAAAATGTGCTGAGTAAGAATATGCCTCCCACTTTTAAATTCATGGGATAAAAACAGTTTGAATTTGAATATGGTTTCAAACTGCCCTCTTCCTAACTATACCCAAAATGACCTCAAAAAGGGTTTTTAATTTGGGTGAAACTTGGCATGGACATCCTTAGTAAAGTGTAGGAGTTTTCATATGTCCAGCCCATCTGTATCACATGTGGAAATTACCACTTTTGCAATGTGTGAGTTTGTTCTCTAATGATCATGTTGATAATTGTTACTTGCTCTTCATTTGTGTTCATCATCCTTCCTCAAATGAGGTGTGTGGTGTGATGATGAACACTGCAAATGTGTGTCAAAAACTGAGGCCCTTACAGATACGTACGTGGTTAGTACCTGCAGAAAAAAACTCAATAGTGGTGCACTCAAAGGTTGTTTCATTTCAGGCAGTTCCATATTTGAAAGTAAATACAAACGCCCGTATCATTGCCATACGGCCATCCTTGAGTTAAGTCACGTCTCAAGGTACGTGATCGTGTTTCAACACCACACGACGGGGAACCCGAGTAAATCATGAACGGGACGTCACGGTTGGGAATGTTATCAACCCAACAGATACCACCTACTGCCCTGCAGGGCACGCCGATGGCAAGCGCTGCCTATGTCCTCCTGCGCTATTTCCAGGAGAACACACTATCGCGTTACTGACCACACGATGGGGTCTCCACTTACTTGCCTAATGCATGCTAGGGATCAGCGTTTCCTATCAACTCAGGAACATGAAGAGTCCAAGAGTTTCATATTAACATCTCACACCAAGCTGTGAGACCTATCCCTGAACCACATTCCACGTCAGGGGAGCTAACCGAAATTGAACTGCTTTCGGTGGCGTTCCTTACCATGCTTACCGGAATGTAGGTGCATCGTTACATAATAAAAATTCAGAATTATAACAAATAAGTTAGCAATGCCACTTTAAGTAACTATACTACTATAGTCCTTACGTGGGCATAATGCCGTTTCCTCACCTTATCCTAAATGTTTGTCGTAATACGATCCTTACTCCATGCACTATTACCAATGCTGCTCTGATACCACGCTGACAGGGCCCGACCTCGAGCACGGAGCCATGCCGACTCGCCCGGGGATCGCATTGGGTGGTGCCGTGTTATGCGGCACCGAACAGGACACATATAAGGAACATTGTATTACATAAATCAAAAGTGGAAGCTTACAACTGTTCTTTGTAAATAATTTGCATAAAGTAGCTACAGTGGAAGTGTATAAACAGCTCACGTCGAATATCTAAGAAGCACTCAAGAAGAGGTCCAGCCCGCGGACTCCTCTCGCTAGCAACACGAAGACATGGCAGCGGCTAGGTTCTCTTAGTGTGACATGACTCGGAAGTTCCCGAGTCTCACCGGACAACCTTCTTTATAGCGTCGAGGTTTACCTGCAAAACCACTTATATAGCAAGAGTGAGCACAAACGCTCAGCAAGACTTAACCGTCTCTCCTAATGCATGAAACTCTACATGAAAGTAACATAAGACTTAAGCCTGTCATGTGCGAAAAGACTCGCCTACGAGTTTATCCTTAACTTTCAGGTTTTAGCCATAATAGTAGTGACCTTGCGCCTAGCAACATTGGAACTCCACAATCAAACAAGAAACGCTTTGTTCCAATGTTACTTGTCCCAAGGTGGAAAATAACTTTAGTTTGCTCTATCTCTACTTCAAACATGGTTTTCATGCAATTTACAATTATCATAACAGCATTTAAAACTTTGCAAACTATTTCCACACAACTTGATTACTACGTCACAACACAGGGAGCAAGCGGTAATCGATAACCGCGATGGACGGTGATTCGAATCAAACACTACCTGGATAACTCGACACATACGCCCATCTCTGAAGACCCCAATCTGGCGTCCTTCATTACGTCGTATGTGGCAACCTTTCGCAGGACACTAGACTGTAGAACCGGTCGCGCCGTCTCGGGCTCATAGGTCTAACGAGGCAATGTGGTATGCCTCTACAATCCAGTGAACCTGGTACATCAGTTTCCTGGTTTCCATATGTCAGTAAGCATCCGGTACACAACTCAATACCTGCTCCTGGGTGCCGCACATGCATCGGTCCTTAACCGACACAGGCAGAGCTACTCGACCAAGACCTCGTCTTGTCGCTGCCTAACCATCCTGCCTGGTCTCATCATTAGAAACGTAAACTTTAGTTTGCCTCAATTCTGACTACACCCGGGTAATCCCGTCTATAACTCGTGAGTAGATTCCAACTACTCGACTTCTACCGGATGTCCTAAGCTAGTTAGCATGGCAATCTTCTACAGCAGTGACCCTTTTCTACCCTCAACTCCAGGGTTCATTTGGTCATGCATTTGGAGTGTAAAACATCCTAGAGCTAATGCACATACAAATTCTATACCATAAATGTGAACAAAGTAAAAACTTTACAAATAACTTAAATGCAAACCGGAGCTTGACTTGGTTTTGCAGGTGACTAAAGTCAGAGACGTATGAAGTTAGTTTTTGCTGACTTGAAGCTCAATCCCTGCATTCTTGCTCCTTGATTCAAGCTTCACTTCTCTTCCACTCTTCCACGTTTAATCACTACACGTTATGAACATGCACATATGTTTAATTGTAAAACTTTTGCTAACAAGTTCTAAAGACAAGTTTGGGTGTGTGTTTAAGTACTATCATCAAGTGAGAAGTGAGGTTCATCACTTGGGTGTTGACTATCTAACTAGTTGAACAGAACACTACTGATCCAGGGCTCCAATGGAGCTGGAAATTTTCTTATGAGTTCCTTGTCACAAGAAAATCCTCTGGACCAAAATTCAGAATATTTCGCTAGGTAGATCACCCAGAACAATTCCCTAAGCATTTAGGAAAAAAGGAATTAATTCTTAATAAATTTGCACTTTCATGCAAATTTAAGTGAACTACAATTTCATACATAGCACAGGGAGTATGCAAGAATTTTCCTAGGATTTTTGGAGCTAAGAAATGCCCAGAACTGAATTTCCAAGTTTTGGAAATTCCCTGAAATTGTTTCTGTATTCATTTGAATACAGAAACTTGAAATCATAATTACCCTAATTAAATCAACTCTAAATGATCTGAAACTTTTACAGGAGTCTCGTAATGTCCTAAAGAATATTCTGGCAAAATTTGGGAATTTTGGGATGAACCAAACTCCCTCAAAAATTGTTTTGCTGAAAAGTTTTAAAGAATTTCCAGAATTTTTTATTGGTTTTCCTGCAAATTGGGTTGCATATTAGGATAGAGTTATTCATCCTGAATCCAACCCAATTTGAATCACTAAATTTGGAGCTCCCTAGCAAAAGTTATGAGATTCTAAAGTTTGAACTAAATCTGGAAATTTAAACTAATGGGGAAATATTCAAACTCTGACTGTGGGTCCATCCTACACGTGTCGGCTGCGGGAACTGAGCTACACGGGGCCACAAGACCTTTCCGGCGCCACCACACTGGATCCCGGGGCCACAGCGGATCAACAATTTAAAATATCATCACTGACATGCGGGGCCTGCCGGACCTTCTTCCTCCTCGGGCCGTTTTCTTTCCCGCGCCGCCCCCACGCCGGAAACTCGTCGGAGCTCGCCGTAGTCAGCTTCCCGGCCGTCTCCCAGCTCGGTACTTGCCGCCTGGGGGTTTTCAGGGATGAGCAACCCACTGGTGCGGTGCTCTCGGGCCGACGGTGGCCGGAAGTAGGCCGGCGACGTGCGGCGGCCTCGGGAGAGGTTCGGCACCGTCGCTCGGCGGTCCTAGCCTGCCAAGCTATTGGGTTTTTGGCTCTATAGCATCCTGGGAGGCTACGGAAGCTCGGCGAAAGCTCAACCAAGCATGACAACAGCGGCTACTTGGCTTTCACCGTGCGCCCGAATAGTAGTGCCGGTTTTGTGCTCGGAGAACATCAAAATACGTCGCCTCTCGTCGGCTTCCGGCTGGGTTTCAAAAGAGGAGATCCCCGACATCTAGCTTAGCTCCTCTGTGCCTAATTTCGTGACCAAAGATTGAGGACAGAGGGAGAATTTCTAGATTTCGTACCGGAAGGTCGGTTGCGGCCTCCGAAGGAAAATTCCCAAATTGGTTCTCGGTGATTCACAGCTCGACTGGAGGCTTGGGGGTGAGAAGAAGGGTTCACCAGCGCGTCCGGGGGTGGCCTTGCTTGGGCGTGGAAGTGCCTGGGTTAGGCTGTCCACGAGCACCCCAACCCTCTGTGAGGTTAAGTCGCCGCGGCGGCGAGCCAATTTTGAGTCGGGGAGGCAGCAACTCGCTGGACACTGTGCTTAGGAGGTGGAGGACGAGCTCACATCGTGGTTTCTCGGCTTGGCTGGCCTCTGCACGCTCGGTTTTTCCCGGCTCCCGGTCGATAGCCCGAGGCTGCAGCGTTCTCGGTCTTTTTGTCGTGCGAGGGAGAACCGACTAAAGGGCCTCCGTTCGGTGGGCAAACTGATCCCTTCACACGTCGCCGAGAGCAGTAGCTAGTCACCAGCCCATCGCACGTAGCGGGAGGTGGCTGCACGGGGAGGTTCCGGTGCGGCTCGGTGGCGCCCGTGCGTTGATCGAGTTCGTGTCTACCCGAGAGTAAGACTTAGGCAGTAAGTTTTGATCTCCCCTCTCAATGACAACTGGGGCCCACAGCTTCTCTCAGCCCCAAAAGATCTCCAACTTCTGACACCTTGCAAATTCAGCTATGAGGGATCCAAATTCAAAAGCCATTTGGCCATTTGACAAGTTGTGCCACAGTTTCAAATTTAAATTCAAATTTGGAATAAATTTACAAGCCCCTTTGATATATCTATCAAAGCACTTCCAAATTTGCCAAAAGTTTGCCTTCCACATAATTTGAACCTGAAGAATTCAATTATGCCCTCTGATGCTTCAATCGGCCATTGCAAATACAACTTCGTAAACAACAGTTTGAATTTCCTCTTTTGAAAATGCCCTTCTTCTTTTTGAAGTGACCCTATTAATTCAAACTGAATTCAAAGCATTATTGCACATGTAAACACTTTCATGAGTAAACAAAAGTTTTTGCAAGTCCCATTTCTTGTATTCAAACTCAACTTTATTTATAGCTCAAGTTTTCTATTTGCAAGTTTTGGGACTTTTACAGGAAGTTTCAGCAATCAATAATACTGAAGCTCTCAAGTTAGAGGACATCCCATAGTTCGGGAATACCATGACGTGTTTCCAGATGATCTTCCGGGCATGCCACCTGAGCGGGATGTCGAGTTCAAGATTGAGCTTGCACCTGGGACTACTCCTATCTCACGGAGACCCTACAAAATGGCTCCGAATGAGCTGGTGGAATTGAAATAGCAGCTCAATGATTTGTTGAGCAAAGGTTTCATTAGGCCGAGTTCCTCACCTTCGGGATGCTTGACGCTGTTCGTAAAGAAAAAGGATGAAACCTTAAGGCTGTGTGTGGACTACCTGCCGCTCAACACCGTCACCATCAAGAACATATACCCACTGCCCCGCATTGACATCCTGTTTGATCAACTTGTGGGTGCAAGTGTATTCTCCAAGATGGACCTTCGCTCTGGATATCATCAAATAAAAATCCGGGCGGAGGATATCCCGAAGACGGCCTTCTCGACAAGATATGGCTTATGTGAGTATCTCATCATGTCTTTTGGTCTCACCAATGCTCCGGCACATTTCATGTATCTCATGAACTCGGTGTTCATGCTGGAGCTGGACAAGTTCATTGTGGTGTTCATTGATGATATCTTGGTTTACTCCAAGACAGCAGCAGAACACGCCGAACACTTGAGAATTGTCCTTCAACGATTGCGGGACCATAAGCTATATGCCAAGTTCAGCAAATGCGAGTTTTGAATCAGCCAAGTGCCATTTTTGGGACATATCATCTCAGCGGAAGGCATTGCGGTTGACCCAAGTAAAATTGAACAAGTGTTGAAATGGAAAGCCCCTACTTCTGTCCATGAAGTCAGAAGCTTCCTCGGCTTAGCGGGATATTACCGGAGATTCATTCCAAGTTTCTCCAACCTTGCTAAGCCGATGACAGAATTATTGAAGAAGGGAACCAAATATGTTTGGAACCCAACATGTGAAGGAGTGTTCCAAGCATTAGTGAAGCATCTCACAACAGCTCCGGTCTTAGCTCAACCGGATACAACTAATCCCTTTGACGTGTATTGGGATGCGTCTGGCATCGGGACCGGCTGCGTATTGATGCAAGAAGCACGTGTGGTCATGTATGGCTCACGCCAACTTCAAAACCATGAGCAGCATTATCTGACTCATGATCTTGAGCTCGCTGCTGTGGTTTTGGCATTGAAGATGTGGAGGCACTATCTCCTGGGGAATTTGGTGCATCTCTACACCGACCACAAGAGCTTGAAGTATATCTTCACCCAGAAGGAGCTGAATATGAGGCAAAGGAGGTGGTTAGAACTAATCAAAGATTATGAGATTGAGATTCATTACTACCCTGGTAAGGCGAATGTGGTTGCCGACACGCTGAGTCGGAAGTCACATGTCCATAACCTCACCATTACAAAGGAGGAAGAGCCTAGTGTATACTTGGTTCCTTATGGATCGCTCTACAACCTTGTGCTCATCCCTACCATTAGGGAGGACATCATTGCAGCTCAGTAGATTGATAAGGGCATGGCACATCTTCGGAGACGGATAGACAACGGGGAAATCAAATGTTTCCCGAAAGATGATGAGGGGACGCTGTGGTTCAATGACCGCATAGTCGTACCCCGGAACATGGAGCTAAGGAAGAAAATTCTTGATGAAGCTCACTTGTCTAATTACTCCATTCATCCGGGCAGCAACAAAATGTACCAAGATTTTAAAAAGAAATTTTGGTGGACACGGATGAAGCAGGAAGTGGCTAAGTACGTATCCGAGTGTGATACGTGTAGACAAGTGAAAGCTGATCATATGAGGAAATCAGGGCTGCTGCAACCCCTGAAAATTCCAGCATGGAAATGGGAGGATGTGAGCATGGATTTCATTGTGGGATTACCCCTGACTTCCAACAAGCATGATTCCATTTGGGTGATCATTGACCGGTTAACCAAGTTGGCTCACTTCATTCCCGTGCATACACATTTCCATGCCAACAGATACGCGGAGTTGTATATTGCAAGAATCCTATGCTTGCATGGAGTACCCAAGACCATCCTCTCAGACCGAGGGGCACTATTTGTATCTCGTTTCTGGGAGCAGTTGCACGCTGCTTTGGGTACTAAGCTGATTAGAAGCTCCGCCTACCATCATCAGACAGATGGCCAAACAGGGAGGGTGAACCAAGTACTGGAAGACATGTTGAGAGCATGTGCCAACCACCACGGTAGGAACTGGGATGATCACCTACCGTTGGCCGAATTATCGTACAACAATGGCTATCAAGCGAGTATCATGATGGCACCCTATGAGGCTCTCTACGGTCGCAAATGTCGCACCCCGTTAAACTGGTGCGAGTCCAGTGAAAGGGTCACATTCGGGGTTGATGTGGTGAACGACGCCGAAGAGCGCGTTTGGATGATTCAAGCTAACTTGAAGGCTGCCCAATCCTGGCAGAAGAGCTACGCTGATAAGAGGCGTAGGCCGCTGCACTTTGACGACGGGGAGCACGTGTACCTCCGTGTATCTCCGATGAAAGGCGTGCACCGGTTCGGCGTGAAGGGGAAACTCGCTCCCCGTTTCATTGGACCTTATGCGCTCACCGAGAAGTGTGGACCAGTGGCGTATAGACTGGAACTACCAGCATCTCTTGCTGGTGTTCACGACGTTTTCCATGTTTCACAACTGCGAAAATGTCTGAAGTATACAGCCGCTGTTCCCACCGAGGACATCGGTGATCTGCAACCGGATTTGACATATGATGAATATCCGGTGGCAAGTATTGATGAGAAGTCCCAGACCACACGTAGACGAATGTTGTGGTTCTACAAGATACTCTGGGGTAACCACACCGCCGAAGAAGCAACATGGGAGAGCGAGGTATTTCTTCGCTCAAACTACCCGGATTTCATGTCATCTCATCACGGGCAATCTCCTCTTACATCGCTGTCTCTTCTTTTATAATCTCAGGACGATATTCTTTTAACGGGGGAGGGATGTAAAAGCCCAAGAAAGTGACTTGCAAAAGTGATCATGTCATCACCTCACAACACCACAGCTCATTTTGTGGATAGCTCATGAACACTTGTGAAGAGCAAGTAACCACCATCAAAAGGGTGATTAGAGGGAAAAACCTAACTTACAAAAAGTAGGATTTCTACACATGAACATGAAAGGTTGAGCTCACCCCTAGACCTTAAAAAGTATTGGGAAGGCTCAGGCCAAACTTCATGCAAATCCAACACTTTTTGAGGCACTTTTGGAGACAATTCAAATAGGGGCCAATTTGAATGCAAATTCAAATTGCAGCAACTTTCATCACTTAAATTCAAAAGTTGACTTCATATTCAAACTCAGCACATTTTTCTGAGTTAGCCCACCAATTTTCATCCCCATTGGACTTTATCTTGTCTGGAGCTAGATTTGTATTTATTTAAAAACAGAATCTGAATTTCAGTTCAAATGTGAAGCAAATTTAGCCAAACCAATTTCAAACTTAGGAAACCAAATTCAAACCGTGACTTGGTGCTTAAGTCTCACATTCAATTGTGAGTAGCTTGGATATTTTCAGTGCAAACAGAAATGAAAAATTTGAAAAAGAATTAGAGGGGAGGTCCCACTTGTCAGCAGCCTTAACACAGAAGCATCCTCAGTTGATTTTTCTCCCTCGGCCGAGAGCGCGCGCCAGCCACTGCCGACGTCGGCGCCCGACCGCCTCGCCTCTGCCACCTCCTGCTTGGTGACCGAGGGCGCTGGGTGCAACACGCGGTTAAAACGCCAGCCCACGTGAATCCGGCCTCATCCTCTTCGCTCTGCCCGCAGACAGCCGAAACAAAACACTTCGCCGGCCGCTCTCCTCGGGCCCTCGGTGAGCCGCTGATCCAGGCGTTTTCGCGACCAAAGATCAACAGCAAAGAGACGCGCCGGAGGCTGCTTGAACTCACGGTGAAGACCCTACCCTATTTCATGCTCTGTAGGGAGAGTATTTCCACGTTTAGTCCTCGGTGTTCAAAGAACTGAGCTAGCAAAAAATCCGAAATTCGTGGTGATCGGTCCACCACCGCGTAAACCCAGCAAAGCACATGTTCTACACGTTCCCACGGCCACCTAGGATCAAAGACCATCGAAAACTATCGAGTCTTGGCGCTGCTATTCAAGTTTTTCGAGCATCTGCCGTTTTAGCCCTAGGTCGACGGTGAGGTCCTAGCTCCGGCCGTTTCCATGGCAAACCGAGCTCATTTTCATGCTCAGCATGCCACAGCGGAGCTGTAGGAGCAAACCGTTCCAAAAATAAGGCACTGAGTAGCTCGGGCGACGTCGCCAGAGTAGGGAGAGCCGCTGTCACCGTCGCGGGCATGGTTCCGGCCATCGCCGAGCTTCGGTGAGGGCATCAGCGTGTTCTCCAAGCCAAGTTAGGCACAGGCGGCGAAATCCGTTGGAGGTCGTGCAGCAAAATGGCCAGCGGGAGAGCTCCGGCGAAGCGCCGTGGCGGAAGTCGCGGGAGGTCGCGAGGTAGACGAAGGGGAGCCGGGTCCACCGGTCAGTCTCTGTTCTCGTGCGGGGATCCACTTCGTGGCCGGGATCCGGTGCGGCAGCACGGGTAAAACCCCGTGGGCTGCGGTGTGCCCGCGTTCTCAGTGGGCCGTTTAAAGAGTGGGCCCCACCCACAGAGTTTAAACATTTTAGGATTTTCCAGTTTAGATCAAACTTCAAATGCATAGAACTTGTGCTAGGAAGATCCAAATTCAGTGAACCAAATTTTTCTGAACTCAGCTTTTTGAGTACTTTCAAGCAACACCAATTTCAGCTCATGAAACTTAATAGTTTTCTAGAATTAATTCCCTAAATTTTAAACTGTTAGGAATTTTATCTGGAGAACTACTTTATGAAAAATTCTGAAATTTGTCTGGGAGGTTCATTGGAAAATACTTGAGCCACAGTAAAATTTTCATACCCATCCAAGTTCATTTAGTCCCCCTAATGGGATGATTAAATGAACTGCCCTGATAAAATAGAAAAATGTACAGAAACATTTTTCTGATTTTCTCAAATCTTGTTTAGGGCATAACTTCCTCTAGAATTCCTCAAATGACATGAAACCAATTCCATTAGAACCATCTCAAGTTCTAGTTTCCAGAAAGTAATGGTTGGAGCCATTAAAACCCCTGGAATTCTTTAGAAGCTCTAATATTGACCAAATAGGCTTTTATTTGTACAAGGCTCAAATGAACTGTATTTCAAATGAAACTTGGCCAAGACTCTGGTTAGGACCCTACCAAGCCAACATAGAAATTTCAGAACCAAAGGGGAGGGCTAGATAGAGTTATGGTAATTACTTATCCAATTCTTAACATTGCATTTAAATTGACATATAGTATACGTTTATGTGTTGTCGTGGAAGGCGAAGAAACTCCGGAAGTGCTCGACTTCCTTCTTCCAGACGAAGCACTAACCCCTGACCAGCAGCAACAAGGCAAGCCCCGGTTTGCATTAAACCATTTTATAAAGTTTTTCTTTGTTTACATACTTAGTGTGAGGTATATTTATGTTCATTAGGTATAGGATGGATGAAACCCCGAATGCATAACCAGATTTTCCTATAAGAGTGAGGGTAGTGTCTAAGACCTTGAGTAGACAGGCTATGCTTAATAATTCCTAGAACTTCTGTACAAGTCAAGTAGTTGGAATCTAATCGCGAGTTTAGACTTGGGACACACGGGATTGGTTCGAGTGATTCAGAACACTTTAGTAATGAAAATGAGACTAGGCAGTGGCTAGGGTGCAGCAAGAGGAAGTCTTGTGTGCGCAACCCTGTCCGTGTCGATTGAGGACCAATCCGTGTGCTGCCCACGCTGATCAAGTTTGAACGTACCAAAGGCATATCGGATATATGGGCCCCGGTAAACCGATGTATCCTAAACCTCCGGGCGTCGAGGCATAACGCGCCGATTTATAGGTGTAGGCTGAGGGCAGCAAGGTGGAAATCTGCTAACGGGCATAGAGAGATGCTCTGTGTAGGGAACCTCCTGCTCGTTTCGGTGTGACCGGTTCGACGTTTGGGCTGTTGGGTGAAAGGTTGTCCCGTACGACATCGGGTGAGCGTGCTGTGCAGCTCCACAGGTGGGCGTACGTGACGTGCTCTTTGGGTGTCCCTGCAGGTGTATATCGAGTCGATTCACCTTCCCTCGTGGTGAAGAGTACCACTTGGTCACTGAGTCATGACGTAGGCTAATATATGAAATGTGATGATTCAATATTGCTGTTATGCTATAATTGTATTGCTACATGTGTGCCACCAAATATTGCTCACAAATTTCATATTCATGAACTGTTAACTTGTGGCTAAAAGATGAACTTGTAGGCGTGTCTATTTGCTGAAATTTGCCATCCCATGATCGTTGTGCACTACATGTAGAGTTTCATGCCTAGGTGAGTCGGTTAAGTCTTGTTGAGCCATCGGGCTCATGGTTGCTGCTTAAGTGTTTTTCAGGTGAGGAGCCACCCACGGACTCGGGCTACGAGTCCACCGGCGAGGGTTACCCTCCGTCGGGGACCACGGCTGAGTGGGAGCCGTACACGTTGCGCTAAGCTGAGGAGTGCAGCTTGTGTGGGTTGCCCTAGGGCTGGGCAACCGACTTTTGCTAGATAGGCGGGCGTGAGTTGTACAAATTTAACTTCCTCTGTGTAATATAAAAACTAGTTTGTAACTGAGTAGTGTACTACTTTGTACATTTCAGTTGGTTTTCAATGTAATACAATGTATCCTTATGATGTGTGCTGTCGGGTGTCGCATCGTGCGGCACCACCCTCTGCGATCCTGGATGAGCGGATTCTGGTCCGCCGCAGTTTGTACCACTTCACCCACAAGTTTGTGATTTCGTCACCCGTCGGTGACTGCAGAACCTCCATTATACCAGTACACAACCGTCGGTTTATGGCTAAGAGATCACAAAATAGCCTTTACAAAGGGATTACTAGATGTATGGACTCACTAAGGTTTCACCGGCAGGCTAGAATCTCCAATTCTCCCACCCACGGGCCCCCTCGTGTGCCATGCAGTTCCCAGGGAAGTCCTCACTCGACTCCCATTCCCCGTGCCTTCCACTGTCCATAACAATCTAGCAACTTACCTAATTACTCAGCTAAGCCGCACCCATACTTGGCCTTGTGGTGGCACTGTTATCCTAGCATTGCTCGCATGAACCGGTCCTTAGATCTACCGCAAGTAACCACCACCTCATTCTACCTCATTCACAAACCCGGGCTTGCCTAGATCTCCCTCTGATCCATGTTCATTAACAACATCAGTTTCTCATTATTCTTACGAGTGCTGTTAGCTAGACACATCTATCTCGCTTCCCGTATCCCATGGACTCAGCGAAGCATAAAAGCAAAAACCATACCTGACTCATAAACTTCCCTGGTGACAAGGGTGGTTTGACAAAACTAGTAAACTCCTATAAAAGGTATCCTTTCATATTGACTCAAGCACACACACCTTTTCACAAACAAAACAGTTTTCCAAAATATGGGATCAATATGGTCAAGGGGCACTTGCCTTGTTCTTGCGGTTCCTGTTGCTCTTGGATCTCGAAACCTTGTTGTTGCAGCTCGTCGTAGACAGCTCCCTGAGCTTGTCCTTCTATACGCGATCACGCATATACAAGATTCATAGCAATCAATAGCATGCACAAACTTTAACCAGATGCGATGATGCATATGCATGCAAATCCTATGATGGAGTTTTTATTAGATCGGTTTGTACGTGTTCTTGCATGGCTTGCATGAGTTTTTCGATGAACAGAGGTATTTGGATCAATTGTGGACGTGTCGATGATCTCATTACAAGATCTAGATCACACCGATCAACACGTGATCTGTCCATGAAGAAGCTTCTATTCGAAGGGATCAAAGAACAGATGCAAAGAAAATGCGATGATGTCGTAAGGTGGTATTGGAGACCTACCTTACTTCCTCTGGGTCCTTCTTCTAGCAAAACAGATCGTCGGCTCTCCTCCGGCGATCTCCGGCGACCTCTGGCGACTGAACTCCGGCGAAGGGGTTTAGCTCGGCGAGTTGGGGGCTAGGGTTTCTAAGTTTTTGGTTTAGAAAGGATGTTACGACCAAGGGGTTGTTTCGGGTTCTATTTATAATCGGGAAGAGAAGAGTTCTAATCTGATTGGACTTCGAATAAGAGTCCCATTCAAACCGTTTTTGGATCTTAACAACTTATCTTTAGTTGATTTAGTGCGGTAGCAACGTGGAATTCGTGTCGGTTTCCTCCCATACCGGTATTCCCACGCGTACAGAAGCAAAAACCGCTTCAGATTTCGTCACCTTCGCGGTGATAAGCTCTGGAGGCTCCATGTGTCCTGCGTGTGACACCCTCATTTTTGGTTTCTGCATGTATCATGTAGAGAAAACATTTCAAAAAGAAGTGGGGACAGAGAAAGAATTAAAAATATAGCCAAAAAGAGCAAAAATCCAGTTCATCAAGAATGCTGAAGACAACTCTCGCGGCTCGCTGGCCACGTGGCGCCTTCTGAGCTCATCCCCGCAAAGGGGGAGAGGTCCGACCCCGTGGGACACATGTTGCCCCCGAGCTAGCCTCTACGGAGAAGCAAGGCCAGCCGCAGGACACGTGTCACCTTCAAAGCAAGTCACCGTGGAAATCAGAGGACCAGTCGCGCGAGATACGTGTCGACCTCGGAGCTCACCTCCGAGGGGTCCGGTTCTATTGGACACGTGTCACCTCCGGAGCCTATCTCCGGGAGGTCCGTCACTGTTGGACACGTGTTAACCTCGGAGCTCGTCTCTGAGAAGAAAGAAAGTCTGGCGCTGTTAGGATACGTAGCACACCCGGAGCCACCTCCGGAGAGAGGGAAGGTCCGGCACTGACACGTGGCGTGCGTGGAGCCACCTCTGAATAGAGAGGAGGTCCCGACCGCCAGGATACGTGGCGCACGCGGAGCTCACCTCCGAAGAAGAGGAAGGTCTCGCTCGCTTGACACGCGGCACAACCGGAGCTCGTCTCTGCGGAAAAGGGGAGACCAGGCCCAGTGGACACGTGGAGCTTCCGGAGCTCATCACCGCAGAAGTAACGAGTTCTGGAGCGGTTTTGGATTCTATACGCGTGGAAATACCGTTACGGAGAGGAAACCGACATGAATTCCACAATGTCACCGCACCAAATCAACTAAAGATAAGTTGTTAAGATTCAATGACAATCTGAATAGGACTCTTATTCGAAATACAATCTGATTAGGACTCTTCTCCTCCCGGTTATAAATAGAACCCAGAACCCTTGGCCGAAACCACGAACTTCTTTTCCACCTCCTGAGCCGACGACTTAGATCCCTAGCACCCAACTCGCCGAAGTAAACCCATCGCCGGAGTTCAGTCGAGGAAGATCGCCAGAAGAGAGTCCCAACGATCTGTCTTGCTAAGAGAAGGACCCAGGACCAAGAAGAGCGTAAGGTAGGTCTCCAATACCACCTTACGACATCATTGTGTTTTCTTTGCATCTGTTCTTAGATTCCTTTCGAACAGAAGCTTTTTCGTGGACAGATCACTTGCTGATCGGTTTGATCTAGATCTAATAACAAGGTCATCGCCACGTCCACAATTGATCTCTACAACTCTGTTCGTCATAAAACCCATGCAAGCCATGCAAGAACACGTACAAACTAAACTGCATCATAGGATTAACATGCATAAGCATCATCGCATCTAGTTAAAGTTTGTGCATGATATTGGTTGTTGTAAATCTTTTATGTGCGTGATCATGTATAGAAGGACAAGCTCAAGGATCTACCTATAACGGACTACAACAACAAGATTTTTAGCAACCGGAACAACCAGAACAAGGCAAGTGCCCCTTGACCATATTGATCCTATGTTTTGGGAAAACTGTCTTGTTTTCCGAAAAGGTGTGTGTGCTGAGTCAAACATAAAGGGAAACCCTTTCATAGGAGTTTACTAGCTTTGGTTAAACCACCCTTGTCGCCAGGGAAGTTTATGAGTCGGGTATGGTTTTTGCTTTAAGCTTTGGTGAGTCCATGGGATTGGGAAGCGAGATAGATGTGTCTAGCTAACTGCACTCGTAACGATAATGAGAAATTGATGTTGTTAATGAACATGGATCGGAGGGAGATCTAGGCAAGACTGGGTTTGTGAATGAGGTAGCATGAGATGGTGGTTTACTTGCCGTAGATCTAAGGACCGGTTCATGCGAGCACATGCCAGGATAACATTGCCACCACAAGGATAAGTATAGGTGCGGCTTAGCTGACTAATTAGGTAAGTTGCTATATTGTTATGGACCGTGGAAGGCCCGGGGACTGGGAGTCGAGTGAGGACTGCCCTGGGAACTGCATGGCACAAGAGGGGGCCCGTGGGTGGGAGAATTGGAGATTCCAGCCTGCCGGTGAAACCTTAGTGAGTCCATACATCTAGTAGCCCCTTTGTAAAGGCTATTTTGTGATCTCTTGGCCATACACCGACAGTTGTGTACTGGTATAACTGAGGTTCTGCAGTCGCCGAAGGGTGACAAAATCACAAACTTGTGGGTAAAGAGGTGCAAACTCTGCAGTCTTAAAACTATCATGATAGCCGAGCTTGCGGTCACGAGCGCCTGGCCAACTTCCATGATTAGTTGGGATGGTTATTGGGTATGGTTTTGTTTATGGTTTGGTTTTGGTTTTGTTTTTGGGACTGTTGAGTCCGGGTGATAAGATGGGCTGCATGACTGTTGAATCATGGCAACGAGGTTGAACAGTTTGAGACGGAAATTGTTTATGAGATGAAATGGTAGCGAATACGAGATGGTATTCGTGAGATGGTAGCAAATACGAGGAGGTATTCGTGAGCAAGAATGAGGTTGATTGATGTCTGGTTGGGACATGGAAGGTAATGAATATAATGGAGGTATGATTGGTATTTTAATATATGTTGGGATTACATTCGCTTAAAGATAAGTTGCTGTTTTATCATGGTTTTGATAAATAACTTTGCTTTCTGCAATGAGCCTTTTTATAACTACCTTGTTGTGAGCTATATATCATATTTTCCCGCAGTTGCTGAGTACATCATTGTACTCAAACTTGTATTATTATTTCATCATCAGCAACAGGAGAGGATTACTATGAAGATCAGGTGGAGAATGAGGTGTGTAATCTGTCCTCAACCTTGCCTGTGGGGATGGAGTAGAGATGGAGCCGCTACTGCTTAGAATCGCTTCCACATTAGTTAGCAGACTTCTGCTGTTTGAATAAGACTTCCGCTATGAGCATGAGTCCAAGACTCATGAGACATTGTAATAAACTCTGTTATTCGTGGTCATATATATTCTGAAATTCAGTTTGTGGATGATGTGTATATGTGTGATGAACATCCTGAGCACACATATGCATCAATTCTCGATTCCGTGGTTTTCCACAGAATTTAGGGCGTCACACTGCGGGACCTGGGCTTCCCCTTTTCCGCAGAGGCGAGCTCTGGTTGTGCCGTGTGTCCTGGCGGGCGAGACCTCCCTCTTCCTCAGAGGTGAGCTCAGCATGCACAACGTGTCTGGTGGGTCGGGACCTCCCCTCTCAACAAAGGCGAGCTCCACGAAGGCACATGTCAGTTCCAGACCTCCCCTTCTCTTTGGAGGTGGCTCCAAGTGTGCCATGTGTCAATTCTGGACCTCCCCTCTCTTCGGAGGTGAGCTCTGAGAATGCCACGTGTCAGTGCCGGACCTCCCCTCTCTTTGGAGGTGAGTTCCGATAGCGCCACGTGTCCTAACAGCACCGGACTTCCTTTCTTCTCGGTGGCACGCTCCGAGGTCGACACGTGTCCAATACTGACGGACCTCCCGGAGATGAGCTCCAGAGGTGAGACGTGTCCGGTAGTGTCGGACCTCCCGAAGGTGAGCTCCGGAGGTGACACGTGTCCAATAGGACCGGACCTCCCGGAGGTGTGCTCCAAGAGCGACATGTGTCTAGCGGGTCCAGACCTCTCGGAGATGAGCTCTGAGAGCGACACGTGTCCCGCGCGGCTGATCCTCTCTTTTCCACAGTGAATAGCTCAGGGGACGACACGTGTCCTGCGAGACTGGCCTCGCTCCTTCCGCTGAGGCTAGTTCCGAGGGCAACACATGTCCCACGGGGTCGGACCTCTCCCCCTTTGCGGGAATGAGCCCCGAGCCTGCCATGTAGCTAGTTTAGCAGCGGACCTCTCCCCCTTTGCGGGAATGAGCTCCGAAGGCGCTATGTGACCAGCGAGCCGCGGGAGTTGTCTTCGGCGCTCTCTGTGAACTGGAATTGACTCTTTTGGGCTATCTTTTTGATTTCTTTTCTGTTTCTATTTATTTTAAAAATGTTTTTCTACATGAAACATGAATACATGCAGAACCAGAAAATGAGGGTGTCACAAATCTACCCCCCTGAAATTGAATCTCGCCCTCGAGATTCGATAATGGAGAGTAGATGAAGGAATTCTGCTTCCTGTGTTGTTGGCTGGGCTGACTCAAACTCGATGCGAGTATCGTGCTCGTTTGTCAACTGCATGCTTCTCTTAGCACATTGGATTACTCCGTTGTGCTTGCTTAACCAATCCATTCCGTGTATTATGTCAAGCCCTTGGAAATTCAAGACAATGAGGTTGGCAAGGAAGTCTACCCCCCCTTATTTTAAGGTTTACTTTCGGACATACTACATTAGTCCTCATCTCCCCACCGGGAGAATTAACCAACATAGTATATTTCAAGTGCAATATGGGTAGATTATACTTGGCAACATACTTGGATGATATGAAGGAATGTGATGCTCCGGAATCAAATAGAATGGTGGCTGGGTTGGAGTTGGCAAGGAACATACAATTTACGGCATCTTCAGCCTATTGCGCTTCCTCAGCAGAGACATGGTTCACGTTACCGCGAGCGTAGTTCTGCTATCCACAGTTTCCTTGCTGTTCAGGACCTCTCCTCGGGCACTGGCTCACGAAGTGTCCTTTTTCTCCGCATGCAAAGCATGCCTTGTTGCCCACGACAGCAGGGACATTGGGGCAGGGGTTTTGAACAGGAGCGCCCATGTTGGGACGGGTCGCTGGAGGAAAAAGCACACGAGGTGCTTATGCAACGGATCGTTGCTGTGGTGGCTGATTAGGGCGGTATGTAGGAGCGGTCGGTCCATACTGCGGTGCAGCTGGGGGCATGTACCGAGGACGTACATTACTCCCTTGTGGCTGGTATGGCATCTTCCTTTTGCCCTCTTGCTCGATCTCTCGGATCTTGCTTTCAACCACTATGGCTTTGTCAACCAGTTTCTGGAAGCTCGCATAGTCATTGTTGAGCTGTTGAACCTGGATCTCATTGTTCAACCCTCAAATGAATAAGTACTGCTTCCTCTTGTCCGAATTGACATCTTCGGGGGCATACCGGGACAGTTGCGTGAACTTGTTGAGATACTCATTCACGCTTTTCTGTCCTTGTCGGAGACCCTCAAACTCTTGCCTCTTAAGCATCATTACACCAGCAGGGATGTAATGAGATCGGAAACTCTCCTTGAACTCAGTCCAAGTGATTGTCTCCGGGTCGACATGAGCGTTGCACAGGGCATCCCACCAGTCAGCGGCAGCTCCCATGAGTTGGTGCGACGCGAAGAGAACTTTCTCTCGATCATTGCACTGGACGATGGCAAGATTCTTCTCCATGGACTTCAACCAATCGTCGGCCTCCATGGGGTCATTAGCTTGAGCAAAAGTAGGTGGTCGAGTCCTCATGAACTCTCCCAGCCTGTTGTGAGCCGGTGGTGGTGGCGGTGGTGGCGTTGGTGCCGGAACGAGGTTGTTGTTGTTGGCCTGCAGCTGACCCAAAGTTTGGATCATGGTTTGCATAAGCTGATTCTGCACGGCCATCAACCATTCCAGGTTATTTTCTCTGGCTCCGGGGTTGTCGTTCTCAGGAACTTCGACATGGTCCTCTTCTTGGTTGCTGCGGACGTTCCTCCCTTGACGGCCGGCGCTTCCTCTTACCATCTTGAGTGGAGTTGGATAGAATAGAGATTTAGAAGTTTAGATGGATCCCCCTAACGATATGCATCAAGGTGGATAGACTATATAATTAGCCCATAGGAGGATGTGAACAAGTGCCGAGGCATCTCACACCTCTTTCTACTTATGTTTGGATATGGACAACGCTTGAGACGTCCCACAACTCACACTAAGCACACAATCACAAGCAATCATCACAAAGTTCAGCACACAACTTCTATTCAAGGCTTATTCGATGGGGTCCTATAGGGTTTTTGGGATGATACCAATCTGTGATTTCACCCTATGTCAAGGTGGTTTGGGGTGATACCAATCTGTGATCCAACTATGGCTTCTCCAAGTCTTGCATCCTATGTCAAGGTGGTTCCAATGCCAATCTATGCATCATAGGCTTGCATCCTATGGTCAGCGTGGCTTTTAATACCAATCTGTTACTAGGGGTGCATCCTAGGGTCAACGTGGTTCAGCTACCAATCTGTGATCAATCTAGGCTTGTGATCTACAGTCAACCATGGTAGCTTGGTACCAATCTGTGGATTGTACCAATCTGTGACTAGACATGGCAGCTTTAATATCAATCTGTGATTTCCATCTAGGTGTATGGTCTACGATCAACCCGTGGTAGGTTGATACCAATCTGTGGCCTTTCCAGGTGTGTGATCTATGATCAACCCGTGACAGGTTGATACCAATTTGTGCTTTCTACCTAGGTGTGTAACCTATCGTCAACCCGTGGCTCTGATACCAATCTGTGACACCGTCATTTCTGTAGAACACAGAACCGAGAATTGATGCATAAGTGTGCCCAGGATGTTCATCACACATACACATATCATCCACAAACTGAATTCAGAATATATATTACCACAAATAACAGGGTTTTATTACAATGTCTCATGAGTCCTGGACTCATGCTAACAGCGGAAGTCTTTATTCTAGCAACGGAAGTCTTCTAACTAGTGCGGAAGCAATCTAAGCAGCAGCAGCGGCTCCATCTCTACTCCATCCCCACAGGCAAGGTTGAGGACATATTACACGCCTAACGCTCCACTTGGTCTTCATAGTATTCCTCTCCTGTTGCTGATGATGAAGTAATAATGCAAGTTTGAGTACAATGATGTACTCAGTTAGTGTAAAATATGATATGTAGCTCACAACAAGGAAGGTATAAAAATGCTCATTGCAGAAAGCAAAGTTTATTTCTCAAAACACGATAAAAACAGCAACTCAGCTTTAAGTGAATGTAATCCCAACATGTATTGAAACATTTACATACCTCCATTATGATTCATCTGTTTCCATGTCTCAACCAGACATTAATCACCTTTGCTCATGAATACCGTCTCGTATTCACTACCATCTCACGAATACCATCTCGTATTCGCTACCATCTCAAGAATACCATCTCGTATTCGCTACCATTCAATTCTGTCTCATTCCGAGACCAAATCTCTTTGCCATGACTCAACAATCATGCAACCAATCTTATCACCCGGACTCAACAGTCCCAAAAAAATAAACCAAAACCAAACCATAAACAAAAACCATCCCAACTAATCATATGAGTTGTCCAGGCGCTCGTGACGTAAGCTCAGCTATCATGATAGTTTAAGACTCTGCAGAGTTTGTACCACTTTACCCACAAGTTTGTGATTTCTTCACCCGTCGGCGACTGTAGAACCTCCATTATACCAGTACACAACCGTCGGTGTATGGACAAGAGATCACAAAATAGCCTTTACAAAGAGGTTACTAGATGTATGGACTCACTAAGGTTTCACCGGCAGGCTAGAATCTCCAATTCTCAAACTCACGGGCCCCCTCTTGTGCCATGCAGTTCCCATTGCAGTCCTCACTCGACTCCCATTCCCCGCGCCTTCAACGGTCCATAACAATCTAGCAACTTACCTAATTACTCAGCTAAGCCGCACCCATACTTGGCATTGTGGTGGCACTGTTATCCTGGCATGGCTCGCATGAACCGGTCCTTAGATCTACGGCAAGTAACAACCATCTCATTCTACCTCATTCACAAACCCAGGCTTGCCTAGATCTCCCTCCGATCCATGTTCATTAACAACATCAGTTTCTAATTATTCTTACGAGTGCAGTTAGCTAGACACATCTATCTCGCTTCCTGTATCCCATGGACTCAGCGAAGCATAAAAGCAAAAACCATACCCAACTCATAAACTTGCCTGGCGACAAGGGTGTTTTGAAAAAACTAGTAAACTCCTATAAAAGGTTTCCCATCATATTGACTCAAGCACACACACCTTTTCACAAACAAAACAGTTTTCCAAAATATGGGATCAATATGTAAAGGGGCAATTGCCTTGTTCTTGCGGTTCCTGTTGCTCTTGGATCCCGAAACCTTGTTATTGCAGCTCGTCGTAGACAGCTCCTTGAGCTTGTCCTTCTATACGTGATCATGCACATACAAGATTCATAGCAATCAATACCATGCACAAACTTTAACCAGATGCGATGATGCATATGCATGCAAATCCTATGATGCAGTTTTTATTAGATCGGTTTGTACGTGTTCTTGCATGGCTTGCATGAGTTTTACGATGAACAGAGGTGTTCATATCAATTGTGGACGTGTCGATGATCTCATTACAAGATCTAGATCACACCGATCAACATGTGATCTGTCCATGAAAAAGCTTCTGTTCAAAGGGATCGAAGAACAGATGCAAAGAAAACACGATGATGTCGTTAGGTGGTATTGGAGACCTACCTTACTTCCTCCAGGTCCTTCTTCTAGCAAAACAGATCGTCGGCTCTCCTCCGGCAATCTCTGGCGACTGAACTCCGGCGGAGGGGTTTAGCTCGGCGAGTTGGGGGCTAGGGCTTCTAAGTTGTCGGTTTAAAAAGGATGTTACGACCAAGGGGTTGTTTCGGGTTCTATTTATAATCGGAAAGAGAAGAGTTCTAATCTTATTGCACTTCGAATAATAGTCCCATTCAAACCGTTTTTGGATCTTAACAACTTATCTTTAGTTGATTTGGTGCGGTAGCAACGTGGAATTCATGTCGGTTTCCTCCCGTACCGGTATTCCCACGCGTACAGAAGCAAAAGACGCTTCAGATCTCATCACCTTCACGGTGATAAGCTCCGGAGGCTCCGGGTGTCCTGCGGGACCTGGGCTTCCCCTTTTCCGCAGAGGCAAGCTCTAGTTGTGCCGCTTGTCCTGGCGGGCGAGACCTCCCTCTTCCTCAGAGGTGAGCTCCGCGTGCGCCACATGTCTTGTGGGTCGGGACCTCCCCTCTCAGCAAAGACGAGCTCCGTGAACGCCGCGTGTCAGTTCCGGACCTCCCCCTCTCTTCGGAGGTGGCTCCGAGTGTGCTATGTGTCAATTCCGGACCTCTCCGCTCTTCGGAGGTGAGCTCCGAGAATGCCACGTGTTAGTGACGGACCTACCCTCTCTTGGGAGGTGAGCTCCGATAGCGCCACGTGTCCTAACAGCGCTTGACTTCCTTTCTTCTCGGAGGCGAGCTCCGAGGCTGACACGTGTCCAATAGTGAAGGACCTCCCGGGGATGAGCTCCAGAGGTGACACGTGTCCGGTAGTGTCGGGCCTCCCGAAGGTGACATGTGTCCAATAGGACCGGACCTCCCGGAGGTGTGCTCTGAGAGCGACACGTATCTAGCGGGTCCGGACCTCTCGGAGATGAGCTCCGAGAGCGACACGTGTCCCGCGTGGCTGATCCTCTATTTTCCGCAGTGAATAGCTCCGGGGACGACACGTGTCTTGCGAGACTTACCTCGCTCCTTCCGCTGAGGCTAGCTCCGATGGCAACACGTGTCCCACGGGGTCGGACCTCTCCCCCTTTGCGTGGATGAGCCCCGAGCCTGCCACGTAGCTAGTTTAGCGGCGGACCTCCCCCCTTTGCGGGAATGAGCTCTGAAGGCGCCACGTGGCCAGCGAGCCGTGGGAGTTGTCTTCGGCGCTCTCTGTGAACTGGAATTGGCTCTTTTTGGTTATCTTTTTTATTTCTTTTCTGTTTCTATTTATTTTAAAAATGTTTTTCTACATGAAACATGAATACATGCAGAACCCGAAAATGAGGGTGTCACAAGGACTACAACCAGGCCATGGACGAGGTGCACGCGTTGCAGGACCTCGTACCTCCGGTAATGGGCATACCGGTGGTAGGTGCCGTACCCGTGGTCTTTGGGTCTTCCGGCAATGGGGGAACCCGAACCGGAAGAGGAGGTCATGGATCCGGAGCCACTAGCAGAGGTAGCGGAGAAGGACGACCCACAGGAGGTCGAGTTCTACTCCGAGTTGGAGGTTACTGTTGCCGAGTAAGGCAGTAAGGGTGATGTAACCAAAACTTTTGTAATCGGTGACATGTCGTGTAGACAGTAGCGTATGTATAGATGGTGACGACATGAGCACGACTTCTCGGAGACCCAAGAATAATGTATCTTGTATAAAGTTTATGCTTTATCAATATATGTCAATGTTGTGCAAATAATTCATGCGTCACTTCAAATACCTACTGTTTCATATGGAAATTTGAGTATGACATGTGCTGATCACTGCTGCTTTGAATTTCAGAATGACTCGCACTCGTGCCAACCCGGACGTTGGGGGTTCCAGTCAGGGGGGAGAGACCTCCCAACAGCCTCCTGAGGATTCCTCAGGACAGCAACAGCAGCAACAGCAACAGCAACAACTGCCACCGCCAACGGTTACTTTGGCTGATATTGTGGCAGCGATGGCGGGATCTCATCAGCAGGACACGGAGTTGCTGCAAACCCTCATTGCAAATACGTCTCGACCAGAGAGGCGTCAAGATCGTGAGGAGCGCCAACAGAGCTCCTACTCCGACTTTCTGGCTACTCATCCCCCGGTATTCTCAAGGGCGGATGAACCCCTTGATGCGGACAACTGGCTCCGCATGATGGAGATGAAGTTCGGGCTGCTCCAAGTGAGTGAGCAGCGCAAGACTCAGTTCGCGGTCCAACAGCTCCAGGGATCCGCGAGCGTGTGGTGGGTGAACTACTGTGCTTCGCAGCCCACCGAACGAGTTATGACCTGGGCAGAATTCAGGATGGCCTTCAGGGCCTATCACATACCACCGGGTCTCATGAAGAGGAAGACGCAGTTCTTACGCCTGCAGCAAGGGAGCTGGAACGCGCTGGAATACTCGAGGGCATTCAATGATCTTGCGCTCTACGCTTCGTATCACGCCGATACCGACGAGAAGCGGCGGGATCATTTCTACCAGGGGCTTAATCCGCTCCTGAAGGACAAGCTGGCGATGTTCAATCGCGGCAGGCTCAACGATATAATTGATGCTGCGATTGTTCAGGAGCACTCCGGCAAGGAGTTAGCGGCGGCAGAAAGGAAGCGAAGCGCGCCGCAAAGCAGCGGAGAAGGAGGCGGTCCTTCTCAAAAATACCGGATGGTGAATCGCCCAACAAAGGGTCCACACTGGTAGCCACCACAGAGGCCGATGCCATTCCGCAGTCAGCCATATTCTCCACCGGCATTCCGGCCGGCACTGCCAGTACCACCTCCGCAGCAACAACAGCAGCAGTGGGCGATGCCATGTGCGTATGCACCTCAGCAGCGCATGCCGGGCTTTCGTCCCCCAAGCTCTGGCCAAGTAGCAGCCACATGGTACAAATGTGGTCATCCAGGACACTTCGCCAACAATTGCCATGAGAGGCAAGGCGGCGGAGTTGCACCGCAACTTCTGGGGAGGAATCAGCCCCAGAACCCCACTAATGCGCGGCGGGCAAACCCTAGGCTCGGCACCGTCCACCAACTTGCCATAGAGGACGTGCCGGAGGGAGAGCCAATCCTTGCGGGTATGTTCCAACTCCACAAGCATCCCTCCATAGTATTATTTGATTCAGGCGCCACGCACAATTTTATTAGCAAAGCATTCATTGCTAAATACAGCTTGCAAATACTACACGCTGATAGTCCATACTTGATTTGTTCACCGGGTGGGAAAATTCAGCAAGCATGATGGTTCCAAAAGTGCCATTATGCTTAGAGGGTAGAGTATATCCTACGTCTCTCATAGTGCTAGAGGGACAAAAGGTCGATGTCATCTTAGGGATGTCGTGGTTAACCCGCCACGGCACTGTTTTAGACACCGTCCTCCGAGTTGTGCACTTGAACTCAGAAGTGCATGAATCTCATTCCTTATTTCTGGACAGTCCAGAAATAAAACTTCCAAGTGTGTATCAATCCACAACCATCAGATTGGAAGACATTCCAGTAGTCTGCGAGTTCCCTGACGTATTCCTGGATGATTTGCCGGGGATGCCGCCCGACAGAGAGGTGGAGTTCAAGATTGAACTTGCACCGTGAACCATGCCAATATCCCAAAGGCCGTACAAGATGGCGCCCAAGGAATTGGCTTAACTGAAGACACAGTTAACGGACTTGCTGGAGAAGGGTTTTATTAGGCCGAGCTCCTGGCCATGGGGCTGTTCAGCATTATTCATGAAGAAGAAAGACGAGACATTGCGGCTTTGCATGGACTATCGTCCACTAAACGCTGTAACAATCAAGAACAAGTACCCGTTGCCACGGATCGACATGTTGTTTGATCAGTTGGTCGAAGCAAAGATCTTTTCCAAGATGGACTTAAGATCTGGGTACCACCAGATTAAAATACGGACTGAGGATACTCCGAAGACGGCCTTCTTAACGAGGTACAGGCTTTATGAGTACCTGGTCATGTACTTCGGCCTCACCAACGCTCCAGCTCACTTCATGTATTTGATGAACTCGGTATTCATGCCAGAGCTGTACAAGTTTGTCGTGGTCTTCATCGACGACATATTTGTATATTCCAAGTCGGAGGAAGAACACACGAAGCATCTGCGTATAGTCTTGCAACGGCTGCGGGATCACAAGCTATACACGAAATTCAGCAAGTGCGAATTCTGGATATCGCAATTGCCTTTTCTCGGGAATATCATCTCAGAGGAGGGCATCACTGTAAACCCGAGTAAGATCACACAAGTGCTGAATTGGAAGTCCCCAAGAACTGTTCACGAGGTACGGAGTTTCCTTGGACTCGCGGGACATTATCGGATGTTCATTCCAAACTTCTCGAAGATTGCCAAGCCTATGACAGAGCTGCTGAAGAAGGCTACCAAATATGTTTGGAGTCAACCATGTGAAGCAGCATTCAAGGCCTTAGTAAAGCACCTAACATCAGCACCGGTTTTGGCGCAGCCGGACACAACAAAACCGTTCGATGTGTACTGCGATGCATCTGGCATTGGGCTCGGATGTGTGCTGATGCAAGACCAAAGGGTGGTCGCGTATGGATCATGGCAGCTCAGAAACCATGAGCAGAAGTATCCAACTCATGACTTGTTGCTCGCTGCCGTGGTGCTCGCACTTAAAATGTGGAGGCACTACCTGCTCGGTAACCTCGTGCATCTATATACCGACCACAAAAGCCTCAAGTACATATTCACTCAGAAAGAGCTGAACATGAGGCAGCGAAGATGGTTAGAATTGATAAAGGATTACGAAATAGAGATCCATTATCGCCCGGCAAGGCAAACGTAGTGGCGGATGCACTGAGTCGCAAGTCACACGTCAACAATCTGACCATCACACCGTTGGGAGAGAGTGACCCACCATTGCATGTGATTCCACATGGAGCTCTCTACAACTTAGCATTGATCCCCACCATCCGTGAAGAAATAGCGGCAGCTCAGAAAAATGACAAGGGCATGTCGCATTTGCGGAGACATGTAGACAGTGGGGAGCTGAAATGTTTCCAGAAAGACGGAGACGGCGTCCTATGGTTCAAGGACCGGATCGTCGTACCCCGTAACCCAAAGTTACGGAAGAAAATCTTTGATGAGGTTCACTTGTCAAAGTTTTCTATTCACCCCGGCAGCAACAAAATGTATGAAGACCTCAGAAGCAAATTTTGGTGGACACGGATGAAGCGGGAGATCGCAAAGTACGTGTCCGAATGAGATACATGTTGAAGGGTGAAGGCAGACCACATGAGGAAACCGGGACTGTTACAACCACTGGGCGTTCCTGCCTGGAAATGGGAGGATGTGAGCATGGACTTCATCGTCGGTTTACCAACCACTTTTCAGAAGCATGATTCTGTGTGGGTGATCGTCGACCGGCTCACCAAAGTTGCCCATTTCATCCCGGTCAACACAAACTACAACGCCAAGAAGTACGCTGAATTGTACATCTCATGGATCCTATGCTTTTACGGCGTACCCCGTACCATCATATCGGATCGGGGCACTTCATTTGTGTCCCGTTTTTGGGAGCAGCTACACGCTGCGTTGAAAACAAAGCTTATCCGTAGTTCAGCGTACCACCCGCAGACGGATGGACAAACCGAGCGGGTAAATCAGGTTTTAGAAGACATGCTACGAGCTTGCGCCATCAATCACGGTAATAATTGGGATGATCACTTGCCGTTGGCCGAGTTCTCGTACAACAATGGGTACCAAGCCAGCATTAAGATGGCACCTTACGAGGCGCTATACGGGAGAAAATGCCGCACACCACTGAATTGGTGTGAGTCTGGCGAAAGTGTCACCTTCGGGATTGATATTTTCAACAATGCGGAGGAAAAGGTTCGGCTGATTCAAGCAACCCTAAAAGCCGTCCAATCCCGACAGAAACAATATGCAGACCAGAGAAGACGCCCATTGCAGTTCGAAGTCGGGGATCACGTATATCTACGGGTGTCTCCAATAAAGGGCGTGAACAGATTCGGGGTGAGAGGAAAGTTGGCACCCCGTTTCATCAGTCCATTTCAGATTACCGGAAAATGTTGATCAGTAGCATACCAGCTGAATTTACCAGAAGCACTCTCCGGTGTGCACGACGTCTTTCACATTTCCCAGCTGAGGAAGTGTCTTAAGCTATCAACTACCATTCAGCTGGAGGATATAGAAGAACTGAAACCGGATCTCACGTATCGGGAGGAACCGGTTCAGATTTTTTATGAAAAGGCCCAAACCACACGCAACCGCACGTTGTGGTTCTACAAAGTTATATGGAGTAATCACTCCGTAGACGAAGTGACATGGGAGAGCGAAGGATTTTTCGCGCTAACTACCCCGACTTTTTCACGTCGCATATACGGTAATTTTCCACCGCCCTCTTTCTCATTTTCACCTTATAATCTTGGGACGAGATTCTTTTAAGGGGGGAGGAATGTAAGGGCCTAAGTTTTTGGGCACATATTCAAAGTGTTCATCACCACACACACACTTCATTTGAAGAAACTTTGTGAACACATTTGAAGAGCAAGTAAGCACCATCAACATGATCATTAGAGAGGAAACTCACAAAATGCAAAAGTGGCATTTCCCACATGCATCATCTAGGCGCTGAGCATATGAAAAACTCCAACACCTTGCTAGGAATGCTCATGCCAAAATTCACCCAAATCCAATACAGTTTTGAGGTAATTTTGGGTACAACTTGAAAGAGTGTAGTTTGAACTCAAATTCAAATTCAAACTATCTCCATCCCATGAATTAAAAAGTGGGAGGCATATTCTTACTCAGCACATTTTTATGAGCTCACACACTAATTTTCACTCCATTTGGAGTTGATCTTGACATGAGCCAAATTTAGTAAATTCAAACTCAATTTGAATTTCAAACTGCATATGTGCTGAAATCTATTCAAACACTTCACAATTTGAATTCCATCAATTCCAAATGGGCATGTGGTAGATAATTCAAATTCTAGGGGGTAATAGAGGGATCACTGTTTGGAGCAGTAGAGGAAAGTTAATTTCAGAGGTCAAAACTTGGTGGGACCCACATGTCAGCTTTACAGATCAAAGAACCGACTGAGGACACTGAGTACTTGGGTCTCGGGCTCTCGCCGCGGTCGCCACCGCGCCAGGCCGTCGAGGCCAGCAGCTGCTTGCCGCCCGAGCCGCTGAACCGCCTCTCTGGCCCCTTATCTATGTGCCCGAGCCATTCCCGGTGTTTCTCGCCACTGTTCCGACGTGCTCCCACCCAGAAAACTGAAACACCTTGGCGCTCGACCGAGCTCTCGGTCCATCATCGCCCGGCCGACTCTGTGGTTGTCACGGTGATCTGAGACCATAACCGAGTGCGCCGAGTCTTCCTTGACGTCCTTGCACCGGTTCCAGACCCTGATCAACCCTCCTCGAGCTCCACCGCGACGTTCTTCCATTCCTCAGTTCAACCCAAGCGGCCATCAAGGGGACGACCCGTCCGGCCACCACAGCCCGTCATTCTCCGAGCTGTGAATAGCAAAAAGGTTTGCCTTCAGTTCCTCTTTCATTACTGCAAGCTCCGGCAGCGTGACATAAACTAACCACGCCGGAATTTCACGATTTTGTGACGGTATACAAAAGAGACAACCGGACCGATTCGCAAAATTCGTAATACACACTGCACCACTCATCCTCTCATGAAGAGAAGCACTTCTAGGTGTTCGTGTGAGTCCATAGGATCCAAAACCTCAAAGAACTATTGGGGGTAGCCACTGTTCTTCGAGTTTTAGGAGAATTCCCGATTTCTGGCCTAGGACGCACGGTGACAGCCCAGTACGGCCATTTCCGAGCTCCGTGGAGCTCATGTCAATCTTTCCTAGGGTCCACTGATGCTCGACGGCCTTTTGCTCGATCGGTTAGGGTGCTAGGAAGTCCGGCCGACACGGCCGAAGTTCTTCCGAAGCCGCCGCTCGTCGCTGGCCGTGTTCTGGTGACTGTCACGACAAGCTGAGCCCAGCATCGTGTTCCCCGGATGGATTTAGGC
This sequence comes from Neostapfia colusana, assembly GCA_030760725.1. NCBI lineage: Eukaryota > Viridiplantae > Streptophyta > Magnoliopsida > Poales > Poaceae > Neostapfia > Neostapfia colusana. The sequence continues at coordinate 69,626,477 of JASWHV010000009.1, forward strand.
AGAAGCGGCCAAAATCATGAGGTTTGGCGCATGGCAGGAGCCCTCCGGCAATGAGGGCGGCGGCCGAGCGCGGGAGGCCGGAGGTAGACGAAGCCCCCGGACCCACGTGTCAGCGGCCGATATTTTAAACCGGGATTTTCTGTGGCACCGGATCGGATGCGGCTGCACACGAAAGATTCCGTAGCCCCGTGTGTCGACCACTGAGGAGTTGACACGTAGCCCCGGTCCCAGGCGCAGCGATTTAAACTTTTTCCCGATTTTCAGATTTAGTTCAAACTTCAAACCCACATAACTTTGGCTAGAAATCTCCAAATCAAGTGAACCAAATTTTGTTCGATTCATCCCTCTGAGTACTTTCCATAAAATCAAGTTTGACTCTATGAAAATCCTTATTTCTCCAGAATTAATTCTTCAAAATTTAAACTGTTTAGAATTTTAACTGGAGAACCCTTTGGAGGAAATTTCTGAAATTTTGCCGGGATGACAACAAAATATCCTGGAGCTAGCATAAAAATTTCAGATCCATTTGAGCTAATTTGATCCACCTAATAGTGTGATTAAATAAACTGTTCCAGAGAAAACAGAAAATGTCCAGAAACATTTTCAGAATTTCTCTGAAATTGTTTAGCTCATATCCTTAGCTAGGAACCTTCAAAACAAGTGAAATCAACTCCATTAGAACCCTCTGAAAATCTAGTTTTCATAAAGTCATGGCATGCTCCATGAAAACCCCTAGAACACCCAAGGAGCTCCGATTAAGGCCAAGTACATAATTATTTGTGGAGGGCTCAAATGAGCTTTGCTGCAGATGAAACTTGGCCAAGTCTCTGTTTAAGTTGTAACCAAACCACAGTAAAAATTTCAGAGTCAGTGGGTCTGTCTAGTAAGACTTATAGTCCTCAGAAGTTTAAATTCAATTCAAATGCATTTAAATTGATACATATACATGTTATCTCATGTAGTTGCTAAGGTTGAGGAGGAACCCGAAGTCTTAGACTTCGTCACTCCAGAAGAGCAGCTAGCCTACGACCAAGAGCAGAAAGGCAAGCTCCGGTTGGCATTAACCTTTTTACAAAGTTTTACTGTTTTGAGAACTTACTTTGAGAACTCAATAAATTCTTGCATTAGAGTCTTGTTTGAAACCCAAATGCATAGCCAAGAAAACCCTGGGTTGGGATTACGTTTCAAAACCTCGTTAGCTACTGCAATGCTAAGACAGTGTAGGGTTCGGTACAAGTCGAGTAGTTGGAACTACTCGTGAGAATAGGCTAGAGGCACATCGCTCGGGTAAAGATAGCAAATGAAACACATGGCAAGAAAAATGAGATCGAGCAGAGAGTAAGGGCAGCAGGACTTTGGGGCCTGGGTGCTATAGATCCGCTTGTGTCGATTGTGGACCGAGCCATGTGCAGGCCTGTTGAACAAGATAGAACAGTACCGAAGACCTACCGGCTATATGGGAACCGGAAACCGATGTAACTCGGGTAGCTGGGTATTGAGGCATTGCCTGTCGTTCAGAGGTAGGTTGAGAGCTCGAGGTGTAAATCGGCTGGCAGCACTGTGGATGCGCATGCAGAGACCTCTTGCTCGGGACGATAGGACTGGTTCAATATTTGGCTAACGGGTGAAAGGTTGTTTCGTACGACGTCCGTGATGGTTGCTGTAGGCAACATTGAGTGCGGGCGTACGTGACAGGTTATTCGGGTAACCCTGCAGGTGTAAATCGATTATAATCGTTGTCCCTCGCAATCAGTGAGTACCACTTGTTCACTGTACCGTGACATAGAAAGAACAGGCTAGATTCATGATAAAAGTTTGCTGATTTGAAAGTTATACTTGCTTATTAATGTCTTGTTGTAGCTTAGAGCTAATTAAAGTTCTTTTCAACTTCGGGCAAAGTACATGAGAGAAATGCGTTCCTTTTTTGATTATGGCTCTCTCATGTGCCTTAGCGTATGGTTCTCCACAACCGGCTGCTAAAACTTGAAAGTAAGGTCCAAATAATTAGGCGAGTCCGTTGCAAATTATTTACCTCATGTACCCTATACCCTTCATGTAGAAGTTTCATGTATAGGAGAGACGGGTCAGTCTTGCTGACCATCTAGTTCACTGCTTGTGTTTGAAGCTTTTGCAGGGGTCTATGAGGAAGGGACTCCCGAGGAGGAGACGGAACCCCAGGAGGGGAACCCCGTCGAGTGGGAGTCGTGCACGCCGCCGTGTTAGTGTGTGTGCGTGCTAGCGGGGACACGTTCACGAGCTGAACATGAACTCGATGCATAGTCTACGCCCGTGAGTGTGGACTGGACTATTTTGTTGTAAAAATGTTCATAAACTTGTTTAAGTAATAAAACTTTGCTTCCGCTTTGTATATTTGACGTGCGTTATCCGGTGCTGTGCAATGCAGCACCCCTCAGCGTGATGCTGGCTCGACAAGGCCGTTGGGGCCGCGTCATGTGTCGGTTAAGGACCGCGCCTTATGCGGTCCTGCTGGACAAGTTTGAGCTTTACCGGATATATAGTGGGGTATGGGACCCATGAAACGATGTACCTCGATGGACTGTGATATAGAAACTCATCCTTAGCGTGGAAATGGCATTGAGAAGGTGGGAAGTCTAAATCCATTAGCGAGCAACTTTGACTTGTCCGCGTAGGGGACCATCCTGCTCGGCGCGAAAAGTTTTTCTATTTCGGGGTGTCGTGTGAAAGGTTGCTGCATACAACATAATAAAGAGCTCTTTTGTGAGTCTTTCGAGGTGGGTGTATGTGTTGTGTATTCCGAGATGTTATTGATTCGAATCACCGTCGCCCGCGGATTAGGATTGAGCATACTTGCCCACTGCGTCGTGATGTAGTAAGAAGAGGAACTAAGTCTCTTAACATGTTGTTCATGGCTTAATCATTGTATTGGAACATTGACTGATGTAGATATAGTGCCAATTAAATTTCTATTCGACCTTAGTCTAGCAACATCGGGATAAGCATTTCTTGTTTGATTGTGGACTTCCGGTGTTGTGAGGCATAAGGACCACAGAAATGAATGCTATAAGAATCTGAATATAAGGATCAAGTTTAGTCAAGCTTCATTTTGCAAACTCTTGTTCCTATCTTCTTACAATTCCTTCATGTAGAGTTTCATGTTTAGGATTGACGGTTAAGACTTGCTGAGCCTTAGTGCTCACAGTTGTTTCGTAGTTGTTTTTGCAGGTAGCAGGATGCCTGCTATGAAGATGGTTGTTCGGTGAGACGTCGAACCTCACGGTTCGTTTAACTCACCGGAAACCTCGCCGCTGCCTTACTTTGGTGAAACTAGTAGGAAGCGTTCACGGGCTGAATGACTTCTCTTCGGCGTAGTTAGGGTCGAGAGTGAGTAGATGTCCACTTTTATTTTCTGTTGCGTGTGTACAATATGTTGTAAAAGATCTTATGTTGAGTAATAGAGTGTTTCATATGTTTTACCATCTTTTCATGCATTCTGTTGGGTGCCGCATTGCACGGCACCACCCAGTGCGATTCCTGGAGTGCGGACCCCGTTCTCAGAATGGGCCCCGGTGACACCATCATCACCATTCGTCCCGTCCCGCTCGTCGCGGGAGTACAGGGATGGAAAGTAGACGTGGACCATAGAAGAGATGGGTGCAGGTGTACTCATCACTCCTATAGCTCATTGTGCCGCCTTAAGCGCTAACACACTATGTAAGCACCCGCCCCATTTATGAGGAGTCATCAGGTAGGTAGATGTGTACGGGCTATAAAAGTTGAGGCCCAAAACCCCCCGTTGGATGGCTTCACGCACACGCACTTGACACTTAGGCTTTTCGCACTCTCGCGCATAAGGAAACTTCGCTTGTAACTAAAGTTCCACATGCAACCTGAGCTAATATAAGACCGACGAGCATCCCATATTGGACGTAGGACATCCGGTCTGAACTAGTATAAATCCTTTTCTTTGTTAGCTAGCCATCCTGACATAAAACACGAAGCATTCAATTACTAGCCGGTGGAAAGAAACACCGACAACGACCTGTAAAAGCCCAAGAATTGACTTGCAAAAATGTTCATCACCTCACCACACCACAGCTCATTTGGTGGATAGCTCATGAACATTTGAGAAGTGCAAGTAAACACAATCAAGAGGGTGATTATAGGGGAAACTCATAACTCCAAAAAGTAGGAGTTCATACAAATAAACATGAGAGTCTGAGCTCACCCCTAGACCTTAAATATTCTTGGGAAGGCTCAGGACAAGTTTCATGCAAATCCAAGCCTTTTGGAAGCACTTTTGGAGACATGTGTAAAAAGGGCTATTTGAATGCAAATTCAAATTTCAGCTAGTGTTCCTCACTTGAATTCAAAAGTTGACTTCATATTCAAACTCAGCACACTTTTCTGAGTTAGTCCACAAATTTTCATCTTTATTAAAGTTCATCTTGTCGGGAGCTAAATTTGCATTAATTCAAAATTTGAATTTGAATTTCAAATTCAAATGTGAAGCAAATTTAGCCAAACCAATTTCAAATTGAGGAACTCAAGTTCAACTCATGACTTTGTGGCTAAGTCTACCATTTAAGTGTGAGTAGCTGGGATATTTGAAGCCAAAAATTGAAAAAGAATTAGAGGGAGAGCTGGGACCCACTTGTCAGTGACTCAGTCTCCACTGAACTGACTCAAACCGACGGAAACAACCGCAGGCGAGGTCGAGCGCTCGCGGGGCAGCCAGCTCGCTCGGTTAGCGCCACCTCACGGTGAAAAACGCGGCTCAAAGTCCAGCACACGAGCTGATCAACCCGTTCTCTTCATCCCCGAGTGAAACCAGCTCACGCCGCGCCGTACGGTTGCTTCCGCTCGCAACTTCTTGCATCCACTCTCTGCTAACCGGCGACCGGAAGATGCTGGCTGGTTCGCGCGCCACCACCAGAGAAGAAAAGGTGCGCCTGCTTGTGAGGAAGCCATAGGGGGAAACCATTTGCTGTTTCATGCGGTGTAGAGCAAGAATTCCGAGTTTCCCTCCACGGTGTACCTTAGGGTTAGCAATTGGTCAACGGTGAAATTCGTTGCACAGAGGCAACCGCCAGTCGAGCTGCAGCTCCCACACGCTCTAGACATCCGTGCGCTTCTCCTCGAGCAAGAACCCACAAGAACAACCACCCGAACCCTAGTTTGACCAATAAACAGTCCGGCGGAAGAGAGGGTTGACGGTGAGGTCTAGTTTGCCAGCTGTTTATGTCCCAACCGAGGTCATGCCGAGCTTCCCGAGTCTTCCCTGAACGTGGTGACGCGATTAGTGTAAAAGCCCAAGAAAAGGGACTTGCAAAAACTTTTTATCACCACACGACACCACCGTTTTGTTGTGGATAGATTGTGAAAAAGTGTGAAGAGCAAGTAACCTCCATCAAAAGATTGGTTAGAGGGGAAAGCCTACACTTTCAAAAAGGGGTAAGTTTACACATGAAACATGAGAGGATGATTCAAAACTGTTACATTCAAACTCGTGGTTGCAGCATCTAAAACAAAGATCAAAGTGCATAATTGGATTCCTCAGGTCCAAATTAGTGGGGAGGCAAAGTTTCAATAATTTTTGAAAAGGTTTGCTACCCATTTGTCCAAAAAGGATCCAAATGTGCAAGAATTCAAATATACATTTGAATTTGGGGGAGATTTGCCCAACCATAGAAATGTAGATCAGTTTGAAACTCCAAACATTTGAATTCATCTCTTGCCAAGTTTTGGAGAACTTTTGAGGGGTGGGGGAGCACTGACAAGTGGGTCCCACATGTCATTGGGGAGGATCAAATGGCACAAAAGTCAACAGCCTTAGGGGCTAAGTATTGCACTCGGAACAGAGCCGAGGCTCCACGGTGACACCACGAGAAACGCCGGGCGCCACCTCCTGCTCTTCCCCTCGCGCGCTGGCGAGCTCCACGTGGGGGCGCCGTAAAACCCAGCCGTGCCCCAGCTCGCTAACCTCGAGCCGATCGTGTTTTTCCTCCTTCTCCCGAGCGGCGCCACACCGAGCTCAGTTCTTTTCCCCGACGCCGCTCCTCCGATTCTCCCCTGCACGCCAACATCTGCTCGGCCTATGCCCAAGCTCCCCACACAAAAAGGAAGCGCCTGGGTGTGCTCTAGCTGACCACCTCACTACCTTGCGGTGTTAGCACGTCATTTGGCCACCAATTGACGATCGCAGCTGAGGACCGAGGTGCAACCGGCGGAACCGCAACCGGCTCACCGTGGGCAGCGCTCCACAGCCGTTTTCACCGTTCCTCTCCTGCACGAAAAAGGTGCGCCATGCTCTCTAGATTCTGTAGGTGCAAGCCGTTTAGCGGTTGATTCACCGGGTGAAGAGTATTTCCAATTCTTCCGAAACATAGTGTGTTTGGGTAGAGCGTGGTCTAACCCAAAATTCATGCTACTCACTTAGTTATTGGCCGCGCCGGCTTGTCAGCACCTTCCTCACTCCCTAGCGGCCCTCCTCGACCAGGAATCAAGGGAAATGACCCAGAAATGGCCGGGTTTGGGTTGTTTTTCGGGCCACCATAGAATAATAGCTCGGTTCACCGTGGAGCTCTAGGTTGCCGACCGTTTCATGGGGTTTGGCGGTCATTTCCGTCACCCCCGAGCTCCCACGGTTGTCTTCCACCCTTTGCCGATCATTTTGATGTGTTGTAACGCATTCCCGACCATGCCGGAACCCTAACCGCCACTGTCACCGTCGGGAGCCCTGTTCCGGTGAGCTACGGCCGCTGGCGACACCACCGACGAGTTCAGCGCCGCGAATTACGGGGGGGGGGGGGGGGCGGCGAGTCTGAGATCGGGAGATGGCCGGGAAAGCAGTTCCGGTGACACTCGCCGGAGTGCGCCGCCACGGACCCCTGTTTGGCGCGAGGAAGGAGAAGACTGCCGGGTGGACCCACTGGCAGACATTTAAACATTTTGAAATGTCCAGTTTGTAGTTCAAACTTTCGAGGACCACAACTCGGGGTAGGAGAATCCAAAAATTATGAAACAAATTTTGTTTGATTCCTCTAACTGAGTACAATCCAAATCTGAAACCCAATTTGTATGAAACCCATTAATTAATTCTGGAAAATTCTTTAAAGCTTTTCAGCAAAAGAATTTTAGAGGGAGTTTGGTGCATCCAAAAATCCCCAAATGTTCTTTAGGACATTAGCAAACACAAGTAAAAATTTCAGACCATTTGGAGTTTATTTGGTCAGAGCAATTCAAATTTGAAGGTGCTGTGTTCATTTGAATACAGAAACATTTTCAGAGAATTCCAAAACTTGGAAATTCAGTTCTGGGCAAATCTTAGCTTCAAAAATACTAGGAAAATTCATGCAAACTCTATGAGCTATAATTGTAATTGTAGTTCACTAAGTTGGGCATGAACAGGGGTATTACCTCAGAATAAATTATTCTTTGCTTATTGGCTAAGAGAATTATTCTGAGCAAACTACTCCATGAAAAGTGCTAGTGTTTGGTCCAGAGAGTTTTCTTTTGACAAGGAACTCACACAAAAATTCTCAGCTCTATTGGAGCTCTGGATCACCCCTGTCCTGTTTAACCACTTGAGGGATTAATATGGAAAAGGGGGAAAACCACTTAGCATTTAACCAGGGGGATTAAGTCGAAGCCAAACCACTAAACTCCAGTTCCATTATAAATTCTTAAACAGAGTTCCAGTTGTTAGAGGCTGGTTATTAGAACTAATAGCAAAAGCATTACAATAAACTCATATGCATATTCATTAACATGTAGTATTGTATTGAACGTGTAGCCATTGAAGAAGAGACTCCGGAAGTGCTGGACTTCCTCCTTCCGGAAGAAGAACTAACTCCTGACCAGCAGCAACAAGGCAAGCCCCGGTTTGCATTAACCTTTTTATAAGTTTTACTTTGTTTACATGTGTCTTATGAAATATGAATGTGCATTAGGTGTAGGATGAATGGAACCTCACTTGCATAACCCGAACTTTTCCCGAAGAGTGAGGGTAGTGTCTAAGACCTCGAGTAGACAGGCTATGCTTAAAGATTCATAGGACCTCGCGAGTTAGGCTTGGGACACACGGGTTCGGTTGAGTGATGCGAGATCACTTTAGTAATGAAAATGAGACTAGGCAGGGGCTAGGGCGCAACAAGAGGATGTCTTGTGTGCGCAGCCCTGTCCGTGTCGATTGAGGACCGATCCGTGTGCGGACCTGCTGAACAAGTATTGAATGTACCGAAGGCATATCGGATATATGGGCCCCGATAAACCGATGTAGCCTAATCCTCCGGGCGTCGAGGCATAGCACACCGATTTATAGGTGTAGGTTGAAGGCAGCAAGGTGAAAATCTGCCAACGGGCATAGAAAGATGCTCCGTGTGGGGAACCTCCTGCTCGTTTCGGTGCGACCGGTTCGACGTTTGGGCTGTTGGGTGAAAGGTTGTCCCTTACGACATCGAGTGAGCGTGCTGTGCAGCTCCACGGGTGGGCGTACGTGACGTGATCTTTGGGTTTCCCTGCAGGTGTACATCGAGTCGATTCGCCGTCCCTCGCTGTGACGAGTACCGCTTGTTCACTGTGTCGTAATGGAGACTAATGAATGAAATGTTATGATTCGATATTGCTGTTATGATATAATTGTATTGCTACATGTTTGCCACCAAATATTGCTCACTAAAGTTCAGCTTCATGAACTGTTAACTTGTTGCTAAAAGATGAACTAAGGATGAACTTGTAGGCGTGTCCATTTGCTGCAACATTGCTATCCTATGTCATGGTACCCCTCATGTAGAGTTTCATGCTTAGGTGAGTCGGTTAAGCCTTGCTGAGCCTTCGTGCTCACGGTTGCTGCTTAAGTGCTTTTCAGGTGAGGAGCCACCCACGGACTCGGAGTACGAGTCCACCGGCGAGGGTTACCCTCCGTCGGGGACCACGGCTGAGTGGGAGCCGTACACGCCGCGCTGAGCTGAGACGTGCAGCCAGTGTGGGTTGCCCTAGGGCTGGGCAACCGACTTTTGCTAGATAGGCGGGCGTGAGTTGTACAAAAGAAACTTCCGCTGTGTAATGCAAACCCCAGTTTGTAACTGAGAAATGTACTACTTTGTACATTCAGTTTGTTTTTCCCATGTAATATATTGTGTTCTTATGACATGTGCTGTCGGGTGTCGCATCGCGCGGCACCACCCTCTGCGATCCTGGATGAGCGGATTCCGGTCCGCCACAGCCTGGTATCAGAGCTGCAGTGGGGATAGCACAGTACTTAAGGACTACCTTATGGGAAAACTTAGGTTGCGGTGAGGATTCGGTAGTTGCCCAAGTAAGGACTATATTAGCATAGTTACTTAAAGTGGCAAAGACTAACTTATGTGTTATACTTCTGAATTTTAATTATGTAACGACGCACCTACGCTCTGGTAAGCATGGTAAGGAACGCCACCGAAAGCGGTTCAATTTCGGTTAGCTTCCCCTGACGAGGAACGTGGTTCAGGGATAGAGTCTCACAGCTTGGTGTGAGACGTCAATATGAACCTCTTGGACTCTTCATGTCCCTGAGTTCATATGAAACGCTGATCCCTAGCGTGCATTAGGCAAGTAAGTGGAGACCCCATCGCGTGGTCAGTAACGCGAGAGTGTGTTCGTCTGGAAGTAGCCCAGGAGGACATACGCAACGCTTGCCATCGGCGTGCCCTGCAGGGCAGTAGGTGGTATCTGTTGGGTTGATAACATTCCCAACCGTGACGACCCGTTCATGGCATACTCGGGTTCCCCGTCATGTGGTGTTGAAACACGATCACGTACCTTGAGACGTGACCTAACTCAAGGACGGCCGTATGACAATGATACGGGCGTTTGTATTTACTTTTAAATATGGAACTGCCTGGAATGAACAACCTTTGAGTGCTCCATTATTGTGTGGTCTTCTGCAGGTACTAACCACGTATGTATCCGTGTAGTAAACGTGTGCGAGAGACCGTTTAGTGCCACATTTGAGACATATATGCCGGTATAATCCGGTTAGGATTTTCTTTTGTGAGGAATGTAGTACCGAGATATTGTAGGCATATGCATGAAAATATTGATAACAAGGAAGTAAAAATCTATAGGTTCAACATTTAGGACCCTGGTTGGGTATAGGAATGGGATAGTGGAGTAGTATAGCCAAAAGTATGAAAAGCAGAGTGCTCTGTTTTGGGAAGCAAGTTGCTGATCTTCAACAGGGCATAACTCACAGGTCTTTTAGCCCAGGGAGGTGTGTTATATAGTTCTGGAAAGGTATCTGAGTACCCTACAATTTTGTTGTAGACTTCTAGAGCTGAAACACACCTTAAGATGGCTGAAATCCCAGAGGAATGTAAACTGTCCAGAACCAGGACAAAGTAAAACATTCTCTGAATTGTTCTGTTTTTCAAACATAACTCCCAGTTGAAAAATCTAAAATTGTCATATAATACATCCTTAGAAAGAGTAGAAGATGTGTGACATCTTTGCAATTCAAGTTCCTGAAATTTCAACGCAGAATTTAGTGGAAATCAGAGTTGAAAACAGCAACTTCCAAGGGAGGTGCGGTTAAAATTATTCCAGAAATTCTGCTGACTTTGAATTACCATAAATTTTTCACCAGAGCTGATCTGAGGGCAAATAAGTACTCGTTGGAAAGATACTGAAGTTAACTTTAACTTTGGTATTCAACTTGAGTCCTGAAAATGCCCAGAACCAGATCAAAACTTGGAATAGGTAGAAACTGGTCATTCTGACAGAAGAATGACAGTTGAACTCATTGGAGAGGGTGTTGTACCCTAAGGGTGGTGTACGTGATGACAACACGATAGTAATGTCTCGTAGTGACCAAACCTAGTTACAGTGAGCTTCCAAAGTGGAGGTTCATCAAGTTGGATTAAACTAGCTTGTGTTTGGTCTGGTAATGGTGTAGCTTGTGCAAAGTTATTACATTATCTGCTTACGAGATGTATCGCATATTCTCATTGTCATTATGTTGTTACGCCTATTTTCATTTGGACTGCATGCAATATGTTGCGGGACTGATGTTTATTGTCGTATGGTTGCAGATGGTTCGCACTAGGACCACGCACGAGGTTGGGTGCTCTAGCCAAGGGGGAGGCGATGACTCCCAGCCACCGGCCTACGACAGCACCCCGCAGCAGCAGCCACCACCGCCGCCTCCGCTTACCCTAGCGGATGTGATAGCGGCACTGGTGGGAGGTCGTGAGGAGCAGACCGACCTGCTCCGCACGATCGTGCAAAATACGTCCCAGGCGGGGGGACGTCAAGATAGAGGGCCTCGTGAGCCCCGGGAAGTGTCGTACTCGGACTTCATGAGTACGCACCCTCCAGTGTTCACCGAAGCCGAAGAACCACTGGAGGCGGACAACTGGCTACGGATCATCGAGTCCAAGTTCGGGCTGCTCCAATGTACGGAGCGGCAGAAGACTCTGTTCGCAGCGCAGCAACTCCACGGTGCCGCTGGTGCGTGGTGGGCGAACTATGTCGCCTCACGTCCGGCTGGCCATGCCGTGGAACGGCAAGAGTTCCGGGAGGCATTCCGCGCCTACCATATTCCTCCCGGAATCATGAAGAGGAAGTTCCAAGAATTCTTGGAGCTGAAGCAGGGCGGGAGGAGTGCCCATGACTACTCCCGTGCCTTCAACCATCTGGCGCAATATGCGTCAGACTATATCTCCACGGAGGAGAAGAAGAGGGAGCATTTCTATTGGGGGTTACACCCCGAAATGAAGACGCACCTCGTTCAGTGGAATCGCGGCACTTTCAACGACCTAGTCAATGCCGCGATTATGTAAGAGGATGCTCAGCAGGAGTTGGCAGCTGAGCAGAGGAAGCGCAGCGCTCCATCTAGCAGCGGTGGTGGCGCGCCCCAGAAGTACCGTATGGTGTATCGGACACCATCCGAGCAGCAGTGGCATCCACCGGCGCGACCTCAACGGTTCGGGGGACGTCCGTTCCAGTCACCCTCGTTCCGTCCGCCGATGCCACCACCAAGACAGCAGAAGCAGCAGACGGTACCCCGGGCATTTCCACCGCCACAACGCGCCCCGGGATTCCGTCCACCGATCAGCGGGGGACCGCCCCGTTTCACCTGCTTCACGTGTGGCCAGGCGGGCCACTTCGCGAAGGACTGTCCCCAGGGGCAGCAGAGCAGCGGGCAAGCCCAGTTTCAGGACGGCGCTCGAGGCCGACCCCCGGTGAAGAAGGTTGGTCAGCAGACTGGAGGCGTCCGCAACCTAGACAATGAGGACGCCCCGGAGGGAGACAACGTGCTGGCGGGTACGTTTACTCTCAACCATCAAGCCATCGTCATATTGTTTGATTCTGGTGCAACCCACAGCTTTATAAGTGCATCCTATGTAGCTAAGCATCAAATGCAAGTCTTCCCAACCGACTGCACTTATATGATCTGCTCACCGGGAGGGAAGATTTCAGCTAATATGATGATTCCAAAGGCACCTTTGTGCTTGGGTGGGAAACTATATCCCACCACTTTGATAATCCTTATGGGACAAAAGATTGATGCAATCTTAGGGATGTCATGGCTACAATACCATGGCGCTGTCCTAGAGACTCGGAGACGGACGGTTCATTTAAACTCTCCCTTCCACCGTCCGCATTCCATGGTGTTAGACACGCCAGTCCGGGAGGTGTTAGCAATTAATAATGCTGAAGCTCTCAAGTTAGAAGACATCGCCGTAGTCCGGGAGTACCCCGACGTGTTTCCGGATGATCTTCCGGGCATGCCACCTGAGCGGGATGTCGAGTTCAAGATTGAACTTGCACCCGGGACTACGCCCATATCACGGAGACCATACAAAATGGATCCCAATGAGCTGGCTGAACTAAAAGAACAGCTCAATGATCTGTTGAGCAAGGGTTTCATTAGGCCGAGTTCCTCGCCTTGGGGATGCTCGGCGCTGTTTGTAAAGAAGAAGGATGAAACCCTGAGGCTGTGTGTGGACTACCGGCCGCTCAACACCGTCACCATCAAGAATAAGTACCCACTGCCCCGTATTGACATTTTGTTTGATCAACTTGTTGGGGCAAGTGTGTTCTCAAAGATGGACCTTTGCTCTGGATATCACCAGATCAAGATCCGGGCGGAGGATATCCCGAAGACGGCCTTCTCGACGAGATATGGATTATATGAATATCTTGTCATGTCCTTTGGTCTCACAAACGCTCCAGCCCATTTCATGTATCTCATGAACTCAGTGTTCATGCCGGAGCTGGACAAGTTCGTGGTAGTGTTCATCGACGATATCTTGGTTTACTCCAAGATAGAAGCCGAACATGCGGAACACTTGCGGATCGTTCTTCAACAATTGCGAGACCACAAGCTCTACGCCAAGTTCAGTAAATGCGAGTTTTGGATCAGCCAAGTGCCATTCTTGGGACATATCATCTCAGCAGAAGGCATTGCGGTTGACCCAAGCAAAATAGAGCAAGTGCTGAAATGGAAAGCTCCCACTTTAGTCCATGAAGTCAGAAGCTTCCTCGGGTTAGCGGGATACTATCGGAGATTCATTCCAAGTTTCTCCAAGCTCGCTAAGCCGATGACAGAGTTACTGAAGAAAGGGACGAAATATGTTTGGAACACGGCGTGTGAAGGAGCATTCCGAACATTGGTGAAGCATCTCACCACAGCCCGGTCTTAGCTCAGCCGGATACAACAAAGCCCTTCGACGTGTACTGTGACGCGTCCGGTATTGGGCTCGGCTGCGTGTTGATGCAGGAAGGACGTGTGGTCGCCTATGGCTCACGCCAACATCAGAACCATGAGCAGCATTATCCGACTCATGATCTTGAGCTTGCTGCTGTGGTGTTGGCGCTAAAAATGTGGAGGCACTATCTCCTGGGGAACTTGGTGCATCTATACACCGCCACAAGAGCTTGAAATATATTTTCACCCAGAAGGAGCTGAACATGAGGCAAAGGAGGTGGTTAGAACTGATCAAAGATTATGAAATTGAGATTCACTACCACCCCGGCAAGGCGAATGTGGTTGCCGACGCGCTGAGTCAGAAATCACATGTCCATCACTTCACCATTACCCCGGTTGAGGAGGAAGAACCGAGTTTATACTTGGTTCCTTATGGATCGCTGTACAACCTTGCTCTCATCCCTACCATTAGGGAAGACATCATTGCAGCTCAGAAGACGGATAAAGTCATGGCACATCTCGGAGACGGATAGACAATGGAGAGATCAAGTGTTTCCGGAAGGATGATGAGGGGACCCTATGGTTTAATGACCACATAGTCGTACCCCGAGATATGGAACTGAGGAAGAACATCCTCGATGAAGCTCACTTGTCTAAATACTCCATTCATCCAGGCAGCAACAAGATGTACCAAGATTTGAAACAGAAATTTTGGTGGACACGGATGAAACGGGAGGTAGCGAAGTACGTATCCGAGTGCGATACGTGCCGACGAGTGAAAGCTGATCACATAAAGAAGTCAGGGCTGATGCAACGCCTGAAGATTCCAGCATGGAAATGGGAAGACGTGAGCATGGATTTCATTGTAGGATTGCCCCTAACTGCCAACAAACATGATTCCATTTGGGTAATCGTTGATCGGTTAACCAAGACGGCTCATTTCATCCCGGTGAATACACGTTACAATGCCGGCAAATATGCGGAGCTGTACATAGCGAAGATTCTGTGCCTATACGGGGTACCCAAGACCATCATCTCAGATCGAGGTGCATTATTTGTATCTCGCTTTTGGGAGCAGCTACACGCTGCATTGGGTACTAAGTTAATCAGGAGCTCCGCCTATCACCCTCAAACAGATGGGCAAACAGAGAGGGTGAACCAAGTATTAGAAGACATGTTGAGAGCATGTGCCATCCACCACGGTAGGAACTGGGATGATCACCTACAGTTGTCGGAATTCTCGTACAACAACGGCTATCAGGCGAGTATCAAGATGGCACCCTACGAAGCTCTCTACGGTCGCAAATGCCGCACCCTATTAAATTGGTGCGAATCCGGTGAAAGGGTCACATTCGGGGTTGATGTGGTGAACAACGCCGAAGAGCGCGTTCGGACAATTCAAGCCAACTTGAAGGCCGCTCAATCCCTGCAGAAGAGCTACGCTGATAAGAGGCGTAGGCCGTTGCACTTTGACGTTGGGGAACACGTGTACCTCCGCGTGTCTCCGATGAAGGGCGTGCACCGGTTCGGTGTGAAGGGGAAGCTCGCTCCCCGTTTTATTGGACCCTACGCTATCACCGAGAAGTGTGGACCAGCAGCGTATCGATTGGAGCTACCGGCATCTCTGGCTGGTGTCCATGATGTTTTCCATGTTTCGCAACTGCGAAAATGCTTGAAGCATACAGTTGCTGTTCCTACCAAAGACATCGGCGAGCTGAAACTGGATTTAACATATGATGAGTATCCGGTGGAAATTCTTGATGAGAAAGCCCGAACCACGCGTAGCAGAACGTTGTGGTTCTACAAAATACTCTGGAGCAACCACACCGCCGAAGAAGCGACGTGGGAGAGCGAGGAATTCCTTCGCTCAAATTACCCGGAGTTCATGGCATCTCAGTACGGGTAAGTCCCTGTTACATCGCTATCTCTCCTTTTATAATTTCGGGACGAGATTCTTTTAAGGGGGGAGGGATGTAAAAGCCCAAGAAAAGGGACTTGCAAAAACTTTTTATCACCACACAACACTACCGTTTTGTTGTGGATAGATTGCGAAAATGTGTGAAGAGCAAGTAACCTCCATCAAAAGAGTGGTTAGAGGGGAAAGCCTACACTTTCAAAAAGGGGGAAGTTTACACATGACACATGAGAGGATGATTCAAAACTGTTACATTCAAACTCGTGGTTGCAGCATCTAAAACAAAGATCTAAGTGCATAATTGGATTCCTCAGGTCCAAATTAGTGGGGAGGCAAAGTTTCAATAATTTTTGAAAAGGTTTGCTACCCATTTGTCCAAAAAGGATCCAAATGTGCAAGAATTCAAATATACATCTGAATTTGGGGGAGATTTGCCCAACCATACAAATGTAGATCATTTTGAAACTCCAAACATTTGAATTCATCTCTTGCCAAGTTCTGGAGATCTTTTGAGGGGTGGGGGAGCACTGACAAGTGGGTCCTACATGTCATTGGGGAGTATCAAATGGCACAAAAGTCAACAGCCTTAGGGGCTAAGTATTGCACTCGGAACAGAGCCGAGGCTCCACGGTGACACCCCGAGAAACGCCGGGCGCCACCTCCTGCTCTTCCCCTCACGCGCTGGCGAGCTCCTCGTGGGGGCGCCATAAAACCCAGCCGTGCCCCAGCTCGCCACGACCACGAGCCGATCGTGTTTTGCCTCCTTCTCCCGAGCGGCGCCACACCGAGCTCAGTTCTTTTCCCCGACGCCGCTCCTCCGATTCTCCCCTGCACGCCGACGTCTGCTCGGCCTTTGCCCGAGCTCCCCACACAAAAAGGAAGCACCTGGGTGTGCTCTAGCTGACCACCTCACCACCTTGCGGTGTTAGCACGTCATTTGGCCACCAATTGACGATCGCAGCTGAGGACCGAGGTGCAACCGGCGGAACCGCAACCGGCTCACCGTGGGCAGCGCTCCACAGCCGTTTTCACCGTTCCTCTCCTGCAAGAAAAAGGTGTTCCATGCTCTCTAGATTGTGTAGGTGCAAGCCGTTTAGCGGTTGATTCACCGGGTGAAGAGTATTTCCAATTCTTCCGAAATGTAGTGTGTTTGGGTAGAGCGCGGTCTAACCCAAAATTCATGCTACTCACTTAGTTATTGGCCGCGCCGGCTTGTCAGCACCTTCCTCACTCCCTAGCGGCCCTCCTCGACCAGGAATCAAGGGAAATGACCCAGAAATGGCTGGGTTTGATTTGTTTTTCTGGCCGCCATAGAATAATAGCTCGGTTCACCGTGGAGCTCTAGATTGCCGACCGTTTCATGGGGTTTGGCGGTCATTTCTGTCACCCCCGAGCTCCCACGGTGCTCTCCGACCCTTTGCCGATCATTTTGATGCGTTGTAACGCATTCCCGACCACGCCGGAACCCTAACCGCCGCTGTCACCGTCGGGAGCCCTGTTCCGGTGAGCTACGGCCGCCGGCGACACAACCGACGAGTTCAGCGCCGCGAATTACGGGGGGGGGGGGGGGGGGGGGGGGCGGCGAGTCTGAGATCGTGAGACGGCCGGGAAAGCAGTTCCGGCGACACTCACCGGAGTGCGCCGCCGCGGACCCCTGTTTGGCGCGAGGAAGGAGAAGACTGCCGGGTGGGACCCACTGGCAGACATTTAAACATTTTGAAATGTCCAGTTTGTAGTTCAAACTTTGGAGAATCACAACTCGGGGTAGGAGAATCCAAAAATTATGAAACAAATTTTGTTGGATTCCCCTAACTGAGTATAATCCAAGTCTGAAACCCAATTTGTATGAAACCCATTAATTAATTCTGGAAAATTCTTTAAAGCTTTTCAGCAAAAGAATTTTAGAGGGAGTTTGGTGCATCCAAAAATGCCCAAATATTGCCAGAATGTTCTTTAGGACATTAGTGAACACAAGTAAAAGTTTCAGTCCGTTTGGAGTTTATTTGGTCAGAGCAATTCAAATTTGAAGGTGCTGTGTTCATTTGAATACAGAAACATTTTCAGAGAATTCCAAAACTTTGAAATTCAGTTCTGGGCAAATCTTAGCTCCAAAAATACTAGGAAAATTCATGCAAACTCTATGAGCTATAATTGTGATTGTAGTTCACTAAGTTGGGCATGAGCAGGGGTATTACCTCAGAATTTATTATTCTTTGCTTATTTGCTAAGAGAATTATTCTGAGCAAACCACTCCATGAAAAGTGCTAGTGTTTGGTCCAGGGAGTTTTCTTGTGACAAGTAACTCACACAAAAATTCTCAGCTCCATTGGAGCTCTGGATCACCCCTGTCCTGTTTAACCACTTGAGGGATTAATATGGAAAAGGGGGAAAACCACTTAGCATTTAACCAGGGGGATTAAGTCTAAGCCAAACCACTAAACCCCAGTTCCATTTTAAATTCTTAAACAGAGTTCCAGTTGTTAGAGGCTGGTTATTAGAACTAATAGCAAAAGCATTACAATAAACTCATATGCATATTCATTAACATGTAGTATTTGTATTAAACGTGTAGCCATTGAAGAAGAGACTCCGGAAGTGCTGGACTTCCTCCTTCCGGAAGAAGAACTAACTCCTGACCAGCAGCAACAAGGCGAGCCCCGGTTTACATTAACCTTTTTATAAGTTTTACTTTGTTTACATGTGTCTTATGAAATATGAATGTTCATTAGGTGTAGGATGAATGGAACCTCACTTGCATAACCCGAACTTTTCCCTAAGAGTGAGGGTAGTGTCTAAGACCTCGAGTAGACAGGCTATGCTTAAAGATTCATAGGACTTCGGTACAAGTCGAGTAGTTGGAATCTACTCGCGAGTTAGGCTTGGGACACACGGGTTCGGTTGAGTGATGCGAGATCACTTTAGTAATGAAAATGAGACTAGGCAGGGGCTAGGGCGCAACAAGAGGATGTCTTGTGTGCGCAGCCCTGTCCGTGTCGATTGAGGACCGATCCGTGTGCGGCCCTGCTGAACAAGTATTGAACGTACCGAAGGCATATCGGATATATGGGCCCCGATAAACCGATGTAGCCTAAACCTCCGGGCGTCGAGGCATAGCACACCGATTTATAGGTGTTGGTTGAGGGCAGCAAGGTGGAAATCTGCCAACGGGCATAGAGAGATGCTCCGTGTGGGGAACCTCCTGCTCGTTTCGGTGCGACCGGTTCGACGTTTGGGCTGTTGGGTGAAAGGTTGTCCCGTACGACATCGAGTGAGCGTGCTGTGCAGCTCCACGGATGGGCGTACGTGACGTGCTCTTTGGGTTTCCCTGCAGGTGTACATCGAGTCGATTCACCGTCCCTTCGCGGTGATGAGTACCGCTTGTTACCGTGTCGTAACGTAGACTAATGAATGAAATGTTATTATTCAATATTGCTGTTATGATATAATTGTATTGCTACATGTGTGCCACCAAATATTGCTCACTAAATTCAGCTTCATGAACTGTTAACTTGTTGCTAAAAGATGAACTAAGGATGAACTTGTAGGCGTGTCCATTTGCTGCAACATTGCTATCCTATGTCATGGTACCCCTCATCTAGAGTTTCATGCTTAGGTGAGTGGGTTAAGCCTTGCTGAGCCTTCGTGCTCACGGTTGCTGCTTAAGTGTTTTTCAGGTGAGGAGCCACCCACGGACTCGGAGTACGAGTCCACCGGCGAGGGTTAACCTCCGTCGGGGACCACGGCTGAGTGGGAGCCGTACACGCCGTGCTGAGCTGAGACGTACAGCTAGTGTGGGTTGCCCTAGGGCTGGGCAACCGACTTTTGCTAGATAGGCGGGCGTGAGTTGTACAAAAGAAACTTCCGCTGTGTAATGCAAACCCCAGTTTGTAACTGAGAAATGTACTAATTTGTACATTCAGTTTGTTTTTCCCATGTAATATATTGTGTTCTTATGACATGTGCTGTCGGTTGTCGCATCGCGCGGCACCACCCTCTGCGATCCTGGATGAGGGGATTCCGGTCCGCCACAATTAGCGCACGAAGGGGGTGGTCGTAAGGACGGGAAAACGTAGCTGAAGTTGCACAGGGGCATAGTGCTCATCCCCGGCGAGCTACGGCGGTTAGCTGGTGGCCGCATGATGTCCAGCATGTTCAGCGTCCAAAGTTACGTAGGGGCGGCGAGCGTCACCGTCGCCGGCGAGCTAGGTCGCCGGGAACGCCGACCTCGCCGGAGCTCCGGCGGCGCGGGGCGGCAGCGTTGCGAGGTAGACGAAGGGTGTGGGTCTCACATGTCAGTAACTGTGCTAAGCACGCGCGGTTAGTTTAATTTAAACAGGCGGGCCCCGCTGTCAGTCACTGTTTAAGCGCGGGAGGTGATTTTCTTTAGGAAAATAATTCAGGGATCAGCCCAAACTTTAGAAATTCATAACTTTTGGTAGAAGGGTCCAAATTCAGTGAACATAATTTTGTTTGATTCATATCTTCAAGTACTATCCAGCAAAATAAGTTTCAGCTTATGAGAATTATTCTTTTTCCAGAATTAATTCCCTCAAATTTAAACTGTTGGGAATTTTATCTGGAGAATTCTTTTATGGAACATTCTGAAATCTGGCTGGGATGTTTATTTTAAAATCCTGGAGTCACAATAAAAATTTCAGATCCATCCAAGTTCATTTAGTCCCTGTAATGGTGTGATTAAGTGAACTGCCCAGAGGAAATGGAAAAATGTACAGAAACATTTTTTAGGTTTTCTCAAATCTTGTTAAGGGCATAACTTCCTCTAGGATTCTTCAAATAACATGAAACCAATTCCATTAGAACCATATCAAATTATAGTTTCCATAAAGTAATGGTTGGAGCCATTAAAATCCCTGGAAATCCTTAGAGGCTCTATTAATGACCAAATAGACATTTATTTGTACAGAGCTCAGATGAACTTTGTTTCAAATGAAACTTGGTCAAGTCTCTGGTTAACACCCTACGAAGCAATCATAAAAATTTCAGAGCCAAAGGGGAGGGCTAACTAGAATTATGGTCTTTACATACTCAAGTTAACACATTGCATTTAAATTGACATATAGTACATTGCACGTGTAGTCGCTGAAGGCGAGGAGACCCCGGAAGTGCTCGACTTTCTCCTTCCAGACGAGACCTTAACTTCTGACCAGCAGCAACAAGGCAAACCCCGGTTTGCATTAACAAGTTTTACAATGTTTTGTTTTATGTATACTTAGCATGAGGTATGTTTGTGCATTAGGTCTAGGATGGATAAAACCCAAGTGCATAGCAAGATTATTCCCACAAGAGTGAGGGTGGTGTCTAAGTCCTCGAGTAGTCAGGCTGTGCTTAATGTTCATAGCACTTCGGTACAAGTCGAGTAGTTGGAATCTACTCATGAGTATAGGCGTTGGTACGAGTCCACCGGCAAGGGCTACCTTCCGTCGGGGACCATGGCTGAGTGGGAGCCGTACAGGCCGCGCTTAGCTGAGGAGTGGAGCTAGTGTGGGTTGTCCATAGGGCTGGAGAACAGACTTTTGCTAGTTAGGTGGGCGTGAGTTGTATAAATTTAGTTTCTGCAGTTGTATACTCTGTATTTAGATGTAAAATGAAGGCTTGTACTACTTTGTACTTATGCAGTTTGTTTTCTATGTAATACAATGTCTTCCTTATGATGTGTTCTGTCGGGTATGGCATCGTGCGGCACCACCCTCTAAGGTCCTGGGAGTACGGATTCCGGTCCGTCACAGGCTGGCATCAGAGCTTCTTAGGGGATAGCGCACTAATTAAGGACTGTATTACGGTAAAACTTAGGATTACGGTGAGGAATCGTTAGTATGCCCAAATAAGGACTATAATAGTATAGTTACCTAAAGTGGCATGACTAACATATGTGTTATAATTCTGAATTTTGATTATGTAATGACGCACCTACGCTCAGATAAAAATGGTAAGGAACGCCACCGAAAGCGGTTCAATTTCAGTTAGCTCCCCTGACGAGGAATGTGGTTCAGGGATAGGTCTCACAGCTTGGTGTGAGACGTCAATATGAAATGTCACAGCCCTGATACCACGTTGTGAGGGACAGGACCTCATTGGGTGGTGCCGTGTTATGCGGCACCCAACAGCACACGGGTTTGACAAAACACACATCATATTACATAAATAGTTTAGAGGAAGCGTACAGGGATGTTTTACAAATAAGTATATCAGAATAAACTACAGCGGAAGACTATCTCTCTCACGACTCATTTCTATACTAGCAACAAAGAAACAGTCCAGCCCGCGGACGTTTCTTACTAGCCACACGAAGACAATCTGCAGCGACGAGGATGCTCTTTGAGTAGGCACTCGGAGGTTCCCGAGTCTCATCGGCATCCCTTCTCTTAAGCATAAAGTCAATTACCTGCAAAACAACTCGGATAGCATCCGTGAGCATAATGCTCAGCAAGACTTAACCGTCACCTTAAACATGGAACTCTATGTGAGGTTATGCACCTAATGTAGGATGGCATAAGAATATTTAAACTCGCCTAAAAGTGAATCCTTACTTTCAGGTATTAATTGCAGCATTTTAAGTAACCTTCGGCACGCCACATCGGGAATCTACAATCAAACAAGGAACGTTTTCCCCCGATGTAAATTGCTCATGGCATAAAAGAATCGAGTTTGCACTAGCCTATTCATCAAGATCCAATACAAAGCTAGTATGATACTTCAAACCAATGTGATTAGTTCCTTTCTCATGCAAGTTCTTACTACGTCACGACTATGAGAACAAGTATGCTCGGTCCATTCCATGAGCGACGGTGATTCGAATCAATAACACCCGGACTACACGACACGTACGCCCGTACTCGACGTTGCCTACAACAACCATCACTGACGTTGTACGTGGCAGCCTTTCCCCCGTTTCACCCCCGCTGAATCGATCAAGTCGCCCCGTACAGTAGCCACTCTCATGGTGCACCTACCGACGTGAGATGTCATGAGAATGTTCCCCACATACTACACACCGGCCGTCCGCCTGAGGCGACCCGAAAAGTCCCAACGACAGCTTCCCGAGGTACATCGGTTTACTGGGTCCCATATAGCCAGCATGAGTCCGGTACACAACTCAAACTTGTTCAACAGGGCCGCATACGGATCGGTCCTTGAACGACATAGACAGGTCTATAGCACCCAGGCCCCTATGTCCTGCTGCCCTTACAACCTTCCGGTCTCATCTTTAACTTGCTAATTCTTTTATGAACCAATCCCGTATGCCCCTGTTGTCCCTAGATCTGCGAGTAGCATCTCACCACTCGACTTCTACCGAACCGTACTTAAGCATGGCAGTTCTACACGGTGAAAGACACCTACCCAGTACTCCATGGGTCATTTGGCTATGCAAGAGGAGTATCAAACACTAGACCTAATGCACAGTTCAAGTCTTAACCAAAGGTGAATACAAAATAAAAACTTAATAACTGTTAAATGCAAACCGGAGCTTGACTGTTTTGCAGGGTAGTCGTATATAAACAGTTAGTGTCCTTGTTGATCCACCCTTGATTCTCCGGAGCTTGATCCACTTCTATGAATCACTCCTTTGAATCCCCTTCGTTGTGGTTCCTATTGAAATGCATATGCACATGTTTTATGGAATGTAATGGAAAGAAGTTATAGAATTCATTTCTTAGGAACAGAGGTTGTGTGGAAAAGCCAAGAATGTCTTGGTTTGCCTCTGTTGTGCAAAGAAACAGATTTAAACTAAATTGACCTTAAGGCCTTAGCTATACACTAACCATTTCCCTAATGAACCTAATAGATAAACTGAAAGGATTTGAGTGACACTGAAGAACAAGAACTCCAATGGCTTCAAAAGTTTTACAGCAGCTTCTATACTACCAAAGGATTTAGCTTGCCAAATTGTAGCTAATGTGGAGTTAACTTGTGTTCTTCATAATTCTCATAATGTCTCTTATGTAATTTCACATATACATAAGTATGGAGAATAAGAACAAGAAGTTCTAGGGCTCAACTTGATATAATAATTGACATGTGAGTTATTGGTCACATGAGAGTAATCTGGTCCAAAATTCAGCCCTTTTACTTGAGTAGTTCTCCCAGAACAACTCTTTAGGCTATTCTACTCAAAAGAATTAATTCTGGAGTAATGTGCATTTTCATGCCCAATTAAGTGAACCACAATTCCAAGTATGTTTCAGAGAGCTTTCATAAATTGTCCTATGATTTTTGGAGCTATGGATTGCCCAGAATAGATTTTTGAAGTGGGAAACATTTTCTGAAAATGTTTCTGGACTCTTTTGAGCACAGTAGTTTGCATTTAGAAAATTCCTAATCAAATTATATTCAAATGAGCTCAAAATTTACTAGAAGGTCAACAATATGCTAAAGAATATTCTGGCAAAATTTGGGGATTTTTGGATAAACCAAACTCCCTCAATAATTCATTTTCAGAAAACCTTCAAAGAATTATCCAGAATATAATATTGACTTTCATACAAATCTAAGTTCATATTTGGATAGAACTCGGAGAGATGAATCCAACTCAAGTGGAATCACTAAAATTGGAGGTTTCTACCAGGAGCTATGAATTTCCAAAGTTTTGGCCAACTCTGGAATTATTTTCCCACTGAAAATTCGGCTGGACCCACTGTTTTAAATCCTGGCCAATCAGGATTGGGCCACAACGGGCTACAGCTTCCCAGCGCGCCAACACATGGGATCCTGGCCACACCCGATCACAGGTTTAAGTTTCCTGCTGCTGACAGACGGGGCCCACCCGTCTTCTTCTTCCTTCGGCTCCCCTCCCGCGCCCGTGCGCTCCCCCTCGCCGGAGCACGTCGGTGCTCGCCGGCCGGCCGTTTCTTCGGCCACCATCCAAAATGGAACTCGCCGCCAGGGGGTTTAGGGCATCGAGGAACATGGCTGTGGGGTCTGCCTGGGCTGCCTGTGGCCAGGACATGGCCGGCGACGTGCGACAGCTACTGTGGAGGTTCGGCGGCGTTGCCTAAGGTCTCCAGCCCGCCAAAACCTGTGCCGACGAGCCCTACAGCACCAGCGCACCTCTAGGATGATCGGCATGACCTCAAAGTGGATCGGGAGTGTCTGCAAATAGGTTGTCGTCGTGCGACCGAATGGGTCCGCCATGAACGCCCTCAGTAGACCTCGAAATTCGTCGGTCTGAGGCGTTTTCATGCGCTGGATGCAAAAGTGAAAGTGATCGCCGGCTAGTCCAGCTTCTCTGTGCCACGTTTGATACCCTAGGAAGGATTGGAGAGGGGAAATTTTGAGGAACTGTACCGGGAGCTCGGGTTGAGGCCGCCGGAGCAAAACTTCGAAATTCGCCGGCGATGCTTCACGGCACGGCTGGAGCTTTCGCTGAGAGCAGCACCGAACCAGCGCGCGTCTGTGGCCGTGCTCGACCGATCCTGGAAACCACCGTAGTGGTCTGTCCACGTGAGGATGATCGCCGCCTTTGCGCTAGGTCACGGCGGACGTCGTTGATCACGGGAACAGAGGCCGAGACTCGGGGGGTTTAGGCGTCGGGAGAGTGGGGTTCGAGCTCTGGACGCTGTCTAGCAGCTCGGGGAGGAGAGGGCGCGATGATTTCTTTGGTTTCCCGATCAACCAAAAGCGCGGAGGGGAGATGAAGCCGTCGTGGGTGCGCTCGTGAGGAGAAGGCAATCGGGTCTTTGCTCGGGCTGAGGGAACGATAGCGCCGAAGGAACCGCCTTCGGGTGCCCGCGCGTGAGGGAGGGCAGCAGGGGGTGGCGGGGTCAGCTCCCCGGGAGCGCGGTGGAATCCCTTCGGTGGCACCCGAGCAGAACAGAAGCAAAAATTCAATTACTTCATGGGTAAGTTTAGGTCTCTAGCTCACTGCCATGTGGGTCCCACCCCACATTCTTCTCCCAATATCTTCTCAAGGTGATCCTCTCAATCCCCGTAATTCTGAGTTTAAAGGGTGGCTAGAATTCGAATTCTTCAAATTCAGTTTGAATTTGCAAGACAAAATCTGAATTTGGCTAGAATTTGCAAATGCTCCTCTTTAACTCCTTTTTGAGCCCACCCTACAAATGCAAAGTTGGTGATAAAACTTTTCCCTATAAATCCAACTATATGGCTGCATGTTTATTCAAAGTTCTTGGTCACCACATGTGTGAACTTTGACTCTTAAATCAGATTTTTAAACTTACATGCAAATAGGTATATAACTCCTTATTGGTTCAACACTTTTAAATAAAAAGGTGAGCCTCATTTTGAATGGTCATCCATGTATTACTTTGCATGAAGAAAAGTTTTAGCAAGTCCCATTTTTCATGTCTTTGCCACACATATGAACTCAAACCTTGATTTTTATTCATACACATTTTTGGGACTTTTACATGAAACTCTTGGACTCTTCATGTTCCTGAGTTCATATGAAATGCTGGTCCCTAGCGTGCATTAGGCAAGCAAGTAGAGACCCCATCGTGTGGTCAGTAACGCGATAGTGTGTTCTTTTGGAAATAGCCTAGGAGGACATACGCAGCGATTTTCCTTTTTGTGATGAATGTAGTACCGACATATAATAGGCATGTGTATTAAAGATAATGGTAACAAGGAACTAAAATAAACAAGTTGTAATATTTAGGACCCTGGTGGGTAGGAAAAATTCAACATAACTCACAGAGTATTTAGCCAATGGAGGTGTGGGATATAGATCTGGAAAAAGGTTTAAGTAATCTACAACTTTGTTGTAGACTTCCAGAGCAGAATCACACCTTAAACTGGTTGAAATTCCAGACGATTGTAAACTGTCCAGAACCAGGACAGATTAAAAAACTCTCTGGACTGTTCTAGTTTTCAAGTATAACTTCCTGTAGAAAAATCAAAAATTATCATATGATACATTTTTGGAAAGGTTAGGAGATTTGTTACATCTTTGTAATTCAAAGTCTCTGCAATTTCAGCACGGAGTTCAGTGGAATTTAGAATTTAAAACAGCAACTTCCAAAGGAGGTGCTGTCGAAATTCTTCCAGAAATTATGTTGACTTGGAATTATCATAACTTTTGAACAAGAGCTTATCTGAGGGCAAATAAATACTCGTTGGAAATCTACTGAAGTTAACTCTAACTTTGGTAGTCAACTTGAGTCATGAAAATGCCCAGTACCAGATCAGAATATAGGATATGTAGAAACTAGTCATTCTTGGCAGAGAGATGGACAGTTGAACTCATTTGAGAGATTGTTGTACCCTAGGGGGGTTTGATTACTTCCAATGGGGTAAAACATACTCATGAGTTGTTATCTTCAACTAGTGAAAGACTTGAGTATATTTCCTGCTCAAGTTTCTTTGCTAGAGACCATGGTTGTGTCGTATTGAAGATAAAAGGGTAGTATACGTGATGACAAAGCGATATTAACGTCTCGTAGTGACCAAATCTAGTTGAGATGAACTTCAAAAGAGGAAGTCCATCAAGTTGGATTTAACTAGTTTTTATTTGGTCTGGTAATGGTGTAGCTTGTGCAAAGTTATTACATTATCTATTTACGAGATGTAGCGTATGTTTATTGAACTGCATGAAGTTTGTTGCGGGACTGATTTATTGTCGTATGGTTGCAGATGGTTCAAACTTGGGCCACGCATGAGGTCAGTGGCTCTAGTCAGCAGGGGAGTGATGACTCCCAGCCACCTGCCTACGACAGTACCCCGCAGCAACAACCACCACCGCCGCCTCTGCTTACACTAGCGGATGTTATTGCGGCACTGGTGGGCAATCGTGAGGAGCAGACCGATCTGCTCCGCACGATTGTGCTGAGTACGTCCCATGCGGGGGGGGGGGTCAAGAGAGGGGGCCTCATGAGCCCCAGACAGTGACGTACTCGGGTTTCATGAGTATGCATCCTCCGGTGTTCACCGAAGTGGCAGAACCACTGGATGCAGACAACTGGCTGAGGATGATCGAGTCCAAGTTCGGGCTGCTCCAATGGTCGGAGCAGCAGAAGACTCTCTTCGTGGCCCAGCAGCTTCACGGTGCCGCTGGTGCGTAGTGGGTGAACTATGTCGCCTCACTGCCGGCTGGCCACACCGTGGAGTGGGAAGAATTCCGCGAGGCATTCCGCGCCTACCGTATCCCTCCCGGGATAATGAAGAGGAAGTTCCAAGATTTCTTGGAGCTGAAGCAGGGCGGGAGGAGTGCCCACGAATACTCCCGTGCCTTCAACCATCTGGCGCAGTATGCATCAGATATGTCTCCACCGAGGAGAAGAAGCGAGGGCAGTTCTATCGGGGGCTAAATCCGTAGATGAAGACACATCTTGTACAATGCAATCGCGGCACTTTAAACGACCTCGTCAACGCCGCGATCATGCAGGAAGATGATCAGCGGGAATTGGCAGCTGAGCAGCGAAAGTGCAGCGCTCCACTCAGCAGCGGGGGTGGAGCTCCCCAAAAATACCGCATGGTGTATCGGACACCATCCGGTCAGCAGTGGCATCCACCGGCGCGGCCTCAGCAGTTCGGGGGTCGTTCTTTCCAACCACCTCCGTTCCGACCGCCGATGCCACCACCGCGACCGCAACAGTAGCAGCAGGTGGTACCCCGGGCGTTTCCACCGCCACAACGCACCCCGGGTTTCCGTCCGTCGATCAGCGGAGGACCGCCTCGCTACACTTGCTATACGTGTGGCCAGGCGGGCCATTTCTCGAAGGACTGTCCCCAGGGGCAGCAGAACAGCGGGCAAGCCCAATAACAGGGCGGTGCTCGAGGCCGACCTCCGGTCAAGTAGGTGGGTCAGCGAACCGGGGACATTTGCAACCTCGACAATAAGGATGCCCTGGAGGGAGAAAAGTGTTGGCGGGTACATTCACTCCCAATGATCAAGCACTCATCATATTATTTGATTCGAGTGCAACCCACAACTTCATAAGTGCATCATACGTGGTTAATCATCAACTGGAAGCCTTTCCAACCGAGTGCTATTATATGATTTGCTCACCGGGAGGGGAGATTTCAGCAACTATGATGATTCCGAAAGCACCACTGTGCTTAGGTGGGAAGATATATCCCACTACTATGATTATTCTCGAGGGGCAGAAGATTGATGCAATCTTAGGGATGTCATGGCTAAGTTACCATGATGCTGTCCTAGAAACATTATCACGGACGGTTCACCTCAACTCCCCACTACACCATCCGCAATCCCTCATACTAGACAATCCAGTCCAGGAAGTTTCAGCCGCCTATAATATTGAAGCTTCCATGTTAGAGGACATCTCTGTAGTCCGAGAGTATCCCGACATGTTTCCGGATTATATTCCGAGCATGCCACCTGAATGGGTTGTGGAGTTCAAGATAGAACTTGCACCTGGGACTACTCCCATATCACGGAGACCATACAAAATGGCTCCGAACGAGCTGGTTGAGTTGAAAGAACAGCTCAATGATTTTTTGAGCAAGGGTTTCATTAGGCCGAGTTCCTCGCCTTGGGGATGCTTGGCACTGTTCGTCAAGAAGAAGGATGAAACCTTGAGACTGTGTGTGGATTATCGGCTACTCAACACCGTCACCATCAAGAACAAATATCCACTGCCACGCATTGACATATTGTTTGATCAGCTTGTGGGTGCATGTGTGTTCTCCAAGATGGACCTTAATTCCGGGTATCATCAAATAAAAATCCGGGCGGAGGATATCCCGAAGACGGCCTTCCCGATGAGATATGGCCTATATGAATATCTTGTCATGTCTATTGGTCTCACTAACGCTCCGGCACATTTCATGTATCTCATGAACTCGGTGTTCATGCCGGAGCTGGACAAGTTCGTTGTGATGTTCATTGATGATATCTTGGTTTACTCCAAGACAGAAGCAGAACACACCGAACACTTGAGAATTGTTCTTCAACGATTGAGGGCCCATAAGCTCTATGCCAAGTTCAGCAAATGTGAGTTTTGGATCAGCCAAGTGCCATTTTTGGGACATATCATCTCATCCGAAGGCATTGCGGTTGACCCAAGCAAGATTGAACAAGTGCTGAATTGGAAAGCCCCCACTTCTGTCCATGAAGTCAGAAGCTTCCTCGGTTTAGCAGGATATTACCGGAGATTCATCCCGAGCTTCTCCAAGATTGCTAAGCCGATGACAGAATTATTGAAGAAGGGAACAAAATATTTTTGGAACGCAGCATGTGAAGGAGCGTTCCAAGCATTGGTGAAGCATCTCACAACAGCCCCGGTCTTAGCTCAACTGGATACGACCAAGCCCTTTGACGTGTATTGTGATGCGTCCGGTATCGGGCTCGGTTGCGTATTGATGCAAGAAGGATGTGTGGTCGCATATGGCTCCTGCCAACTTCGAAACCATGAGCAGCACTATCCGACTCATGATCTTGAGCTCACTGCTGTGGTTTTGGCGCTCAAAATGTGGAGGCACTTTCTCCTGGGGAATTTTGTGCATCTCTACACCGACCACAAGAGCTTAAAGTATATCTTCACCCAGAAGGAGCTGAATATGAGGAAAAGGAGGTGGTTAGTACTAACCAAAGACTATGAGATTGAGATTCATTACCACCCCGTCAAGGCGAATGTGGTTGCCGACGCACTGAGTCGGAAGTCACATGTCCGTAACCTCACCATTACACCGGTGGAAGAGGAAGAGCCGAGTTTATACTCGGTTCCTTATGGATTACTCTACAACCTTGCTCTCATCCCTACCATTAGGGAGGATATCATTACAGCTCAGAAAGATGACAAGGGCATGGCACATCTCCAGAGATGGATAGACAGTGGGGATATTAAATGTTTCCAGAAAGATGATGAGGGGACGATGTGGTTCAATGACCGCATAGTCGTACCCCGGAATATGGAGCTGAGGAAGAAGATTCTTGATGAAGCTCACTAGTCGAAATTCTCCATTCATCCGGGCAGCAACAAAATGTACCAAGATTTGAAAAGAAAATTTTGGTGGACACGGATGAAGCGAGAAGTGGCTAAATGCGTATCCGAGTGTGATACATGTAGACGAGTGAAAGCGGATCACATGAATCAGGGCTGTTACAACCACTGAAAATTCCAGCATGGATGTGGGAAGATGTGAGCATGGATTTCATTGTGGGATTACCCCTGACTTCCAACAAGCATGATTCCATTTGGGTAATGGTTGACCGATTAACCAAGTCGGCTCACTTCATTCCCGTGCATACATGTTACAATGCTAGCAAGTATGCGGAGTTGTACATTGCCAGAATCCTATGCTTGCATGGGGTACCCGAGACCATAATCTCAGATCGAGGGGAACTGTTTGTGGCTCGTTTCTGGGAGCAGTTGCACGCTGCATTGGGTACTAAACTGATTAGAAGCTACACTTATCACCCTCAGACAGATGGGCAAACTGAGAGGGTGAACCAAGTATTAGAAAACATGTTGAGAGCATGTGTCATCCACCACGGTAGAAACTGGGATGATCATCTACCGTTGGCGGAATTCTCGTACAACAGTGGTTAAGAAGCGAGTATCAAGATGGCACCATATTAGGCTCTCTACGGTCGCAAGTGCCGTACCCCATTGAACTGGTGCGAGTCCGGTGACAGGGTCACGTTCGGGGTAGATGTGGTGAACGACGTTGAAGAGCGTGTTCAGATGATTCAAGCCAACTTAAAGGCCCCTCAATCCCGGCAGAAAAGCTACGCTGATAAGAGGCGTAGGCCGCTGCACTTCGACGTCGGGGAACACGTGTACCTCCGTGTATCTCCGATGAAAGGCGTGCAGTGATTCAGTGTGAACGGGAAACTCGCTCCCTGCTTTATTGGACCCTATGTTATCACCGAGAAGTGTGGACCAGTGGTGAAGGGGACCCCGCCCCGTATCACGGGGCAGTGCCGCTCACCCGGAAATCGCATTGGGTGGTGCCGTGTTATGCGGCACCCAATAGCACACATATAAGGAGAACTGTATTACATAAATAAAAAGAGGAAGCTTACAAATGTTCAAGCTACAGCGGAAGACTATAAAAACTCACGTCGAATAACTAGTGAGCACTCAAGAGGAGGTCCAGCTCATGGACTCCTCTCGCTAGCAATACGAAGACATGGCAGCGGCTAGGTTCTCCATGTGTTACCCGACTCGGAAGTTTCCGAGTCTCACCTGACAACCTTCTCTATAAGCGTCGATGTTAACCTGCAAAACCACTAATATAGCAAGAGTGAGCACAAAGGCTCAGCAAGATTAACCGTCTTTCCTAAAGCATGCAGCTCTACATGAAAGTAACTTAAGTCCTAAACATGTAATTTGCAAAAAGACTCGCCTACAAGTGCATCCTTAACTTTCAGATTTTAGCCATCACAGTAGTGACCTTGCGCCCAGCAACATTGGAACTCCACAATCAAACAAGAAACACTTCATTCCATTGTTACTTGTCCCAAGGTAAAAATTAACTTTAATTTGCTCTATCACTACATCATATATGGTTTTCATGCAATTCCAATTATCATAGCAGCAATTAAAACTTGCAAACTGTTTCCACACAACTTGATTACTACGTCACAGCGCAGTGAGCAAGAGGTACTCATAACCGCGAGGGACGGTGATTCGAATCAAACACTGCCCGGATAGCTCGACCACATACACCCGCCTCTGAAGACCCAAATCTTGCGTCCTTCATTACGTCGTACGTGTCAACCTTTCGCAGGACACCCGACTGTAGAACTGATCGCGCCGTCTCGGGCTCATAGGTCTAACGAGATGATGTGGTATGCCTCTACAATCCAGTTAACCTGGTACATCGGTTTCCTGGGTCCCATATAGCAGTAAGCATCCGGTACACAACTCAATACTTGCTCCCAGGGCCACACACGGCTCGGTCCTTAACCGACACAGGCAGAGCTACTCGACCAAGACCTCGTCTTGTCGCTGCCTAACCCTCCTGCCCGGTCTCATCTTTGGAAATGTAAACTTTTGTTTGCTTCTTTTCAATTATACCCGTGTGATCCCGAACTATAACTCGCGAGTAGATTCCAACTACTCGACTTCTACCGGATGCCATAACCTAATTAGCATGGAATTACTCTACAGAGGGGATACGACTTCTTCCCTTGACTCGAGGGCTTCTTTGGTCATGCAATTGGAGTATAAAACATTCCTAACTTAATGCACATACAAACTCTAAACCTTCATAGTGAACAAAGTAAAACTTTATAAAACAACTAGATGCAAACCGGAGCTTGCCTTGGTTTTGCACGTGACTAAGTATCTTTTCAGTTAGTAAATACCACTTGAGGCTTGATCACTCGCTTTCCTTCCTCTTTGATCTCCACTTCAATTGCTTCGAAATCTTCACGTAGATGCTACACGTTATGAATATGCATATATGTTTAATTGTAAAGCTTTTGCTATCAATTTCTAATGACAAGTTTAAAACTGGACCTCTGTTTAAGAATTTAAAATGACACTGGTGCTAGTGGATTGGGTTTGGGTTTAAGTACTATGATCAAGTGATAAGTGTGTTTCATCACTTGTGTGTTGATCACCTAATGAGGTTGAACAGAACAGTACTGATCCAGGGCTCTAATGGAGCTGAAAATTTTCACGTGAGTTCCTTGTCACAAGAAAGTCATCTGGACCAAAATTCAGAATTTTTCAATGAGAGTTCACTCAGAACAATTCCCTAAGCATTTAGGCAAAAACAAATTAATTCTGAATAAATTTGCACTTTCATGCAAATTCTACTGAACCAAAATTTCAAACATAGCTCAGGGATCATGAATAAATTTCCCTAGGAATTTTTGAACTAGGAATTGACCAGAACTGAATTTCCAAGTTTCAGAAATTCTCTGGAATTGTTTCTGTATTCATTTTAACACAGAAAATTGAAATCAGAATTCTCCTAACCAAATCAACTCCAAATGAGCTGAATTATTTACAGGAGTTCTCTAACCTCCTAAAGTATATTATGGCAAAATTTGGGGATTTTTGGATGAACCAAACTCCCTATAAAATTCTTTTGCTGAAACGTTTTATAGAATTCTTTGGAATTTAATAATGATTTCCATATAAATTGGGTTGCATATTTGGACAGAGTTTTTCAATCTGAATCCAACCCAATTTAAATCACTAATTTTGTAGCTTCCTAGCAAAAGTTATGAGGTTCTAAAGTTTGAACTGAATTTGGGGATTCAAATAAACTGGGAAATGTCTAAATCCTGCGTGTGGGTCCAGGGGACCAGGTGTCACTCGCTGGAGCAAGACACACGGGGCCACAGAACCACTCCCACGCATCCACAGCCTGATCCAAGGCCATAGAAGATCTGAGTTTTCAAATCCTTCTCACTGACGGCTGGGCCCGGGTACCCTTCTTAAACCTTCGGCCTCCCGTGCGACCCCGCCGTCGGAGCTCGCCGAAGTACATCGGAACTCGGTTGTCTGTCCATTCCCATGCTCAAACTTGCCGCCAGCCCCTAATTTCGTGCACTGAACATATGGGGACGGTTTCCCCACACCGACGTCGGCTCTAACCGAGCTCGCGATGATGCGGCGGTTTAACCGAGCTTCGGCGAAGTGGCTCTACAGCATCAGTGATGGCTCGGGAAGTTTGACATGGGCACAAATTAGCTCGGGAACGTGCTAGGCTGCAAAAACCATGGTGGAGTGGCTCTACAGCACCAGTGATGGCTCGGGAAGTTTGACATGGGCACTAATTAGCTCAGGAATGGCGGCTACTAAGGTTTCACCGGGCGCCCGAGGCGTTCCACCATGGTTGAGCTCGGGTGAACTTGAAATGTGCCGCTAACACCAGGTTTCAAGCTAGGATTGTGAAGGAGATTGAATTGCCAACGGGTCTAGTCCATTTGTGCACAATTTTGTGAGCTAAGGACTAGAACTGAGTGGAAATTTTGAGGTTTCATACTGAGAGGTCCGTGGAGGTGCACCGGAAGATGAACGCTGAATTCATGCACGATGATTCACGGCTTGAGCTGAGGTTTGGGAAGGAGCAACGTGAAGTCCCGCCGTGTCTCGGAGGGTGCTTGCTCGGTCGTGAAAAGCCTCGGTAATAGCTGTCAATGGTGACCCGAGTTGAACTTTCGCCGGCGAGCTTCGGTTCTTCGAGCCAATTGTTGATTTGTGCGCACCACGAGCTAGGAACGTCGGAGTATTGGGGCTAGCATGGTAGAGCACACACGGGCACTGCTTTTCTGTGTGGCAAGTGCCAGAAACTGAGGCTCGGTTGGTGGCCGGCAATCGGAAGAAGCAGAGCGTGGCTGTGAGCTGCTGGTTTCTGTTCTTGCGCGAGGAAAACACCGAGAGGTGCAAGCGAGGGAGGCAAACTTGCTTCGGTGCGCTCGGTGTGTAACGATCAGGCCGAGCATGGGAGTAAGCAGGAGGTGGAACTCGGGAGGTGGCGCGAAGCAGTTCGGTGTCGCCCGGGAAGAACTCCTCGGTGGAGTGAGAAACAGAGAGGGATGACTTAGGGTGCAAGTATAATTAGCCCTATGACATGTGGGCCCCACTGTCCCCCCTCATCCCCTCAAATTTGCTCACAATTATCTCCTCATTTTGGTAAGTAATAAATTTCAATTTGTGGAGCTCAAATTTGGGAATTCATTTGGACATATGGCAAAGTTTCAACCAAGTTCAAATTTGAATTTGAATTCAAATTCCCTTTTATGTCCTATTGCAAAAGCTTAGCCAAAATACTTCCCAATGTGGTGAAAATTTATATCCCCACAAATTTTGGGCTGAGGATTTCAATTATGGAATCAACTTTTAAATTTGGTTGCTGCAATTATAAACTTTGCACCAACAGTTTCAAAGCCTTTTCTCTGAGGACCCATTTGAATTTAAGTGGCAAACTTTTGTTTGCTCCTAGCCCATGCTTGATCATCCTTGGTCCTAATCTGAACCTCACCAGTACAGTTTGAATTTGCCCCTCAAATTTGAATTCAGCACAAATTCAATCATGAGCATAATTCACTCCTATTTAGCCCACCCTAAAAGCAGAAAGTTGCCACCATAAATCTCCTCACCTTCAATTGTATGAGGTTCCATGTGTATTCAAAAGTTTGGCGGTAATTTGAGGTGAGCATTTGAGTATAAGGATCTGCTTTTTATTCTTTCTCAAACACATGTATGATTTACACATGAGTTTAACTCCACCTTGGTCCAACTCATTCAGATGAAATGCTTGAACCCGTGTTGCTGAACCCCACGTATACCATCCCATGTAAGAAATTTTTTGTAAGTCCCATTTTCCATGAACCAGAAACACAACGACGTTCAATTATCCGTTTCTTTGCATTCATGTTTTTGGGACTTTCA
The DNA here is from genome assembly GCA_030760725.1 of Neostapfia colusana. Lineage (NCBI taxonomy): Eukaryota > Viridiplantae > Streptophyta > Magnoliopsida > Poales > Poaceae > Neostapfia > Neostapfia colusana. The sequence continues at coordinate 69,662,355 of JASWHV010000009.1, forward strand.
CATTCCTCCCCCCTTAAAAGAATCTCGTCCCGAGATTCCAAAAGAAAAACGAGACGGGAGAGGAAATTCCAAGCTGTTCGACGATAAAAGTTCCGGATCTTTTCATCGGTTGTCGGAACCGGTCACTCGACATACGTAAGGTCCGGTCTCCATTCGTCGATCTCTTTGGTGCGGACAGCAATGGTAGCTTTAAGGCACATCAGTAGCTGTGACACATGAAATATGTCGTGAACACCAGCAAGGCTTGCCGGTAGTTCCAGCCGCCAGGCTACCGTCCCACACTTCTCCGCAATAGCAAATGGATCTAAGGCTCGGAGAGAAAAATATCCCCTTTGCATCGGACCGGTGAATTCCTTTCATCAGAGAGACGCGAAGATAAACATGTTCTCCGCCGTTGAAATGCAACGGTCTACACCTTTGACCATCGTAGATTTTCTGTCGGGATTGTACAGCCTCCAAGTTCGCTTCTATTGTCCGAACTCGATCATCAGCTTTGTTGACTAATCAACCCGGAACAGTACTCTTTCACCGTACTCACACCACTTCCTCGGTGTGCGACATTTCTGGCTGTAGAGATTCATCTTATGAGGTATAACTATACGGTCTTTAAACCATAGAGTGCCCTCATTGTCCTTCCTGAACCACCTCAACTCTCCGTTGTCTATTCTTCTCCGTATGTGAGAGATATCCTTGTATCTCCTTTGGACCTCAGCAATCTCTCCTCGAATTATTGGAATGGGAGCAATGTTATAGAGTGCTCCATTATGAAACAGAGACTTGGTTCCTCTTCTCCCAACTCAGCAATCGCCAAGTTGTGGCCGTGGTTTTTTCCGACTAAACGTGTCGGCAACCGCGTTCACTTTTCCTGGATGGTAATGGATCTTGATGTAACACCCCCAATTTTGTAATTCATGCATGCATTCATATTTCATATAGAGAAACATTTTAAAATAAGTAGAAACAGAGAAGGAATAAAAAAGATAGCTAAAAAGAGCCAGTTCCAGTTCGCCAAGGAGCGCTGTAGACACTTCCCACGGCCTGCTGGCCACGTGGCGTGTTTGGAGCTCATCCCTGCGTAGTGGGGAGAGGTCCGGCACCGCCAGACACGTGGCAGGCTCGGAGCTATCCTCTGTGGAAGGGGCAAGGTCCTACCCGCAGGACGCGTGTTGCCTCCGGAGCTTGTCTCTGCGGAGAAGCGAAGTCCAGCCCTGCAGGACACGTGTCGCCACCGGAGCTAGTCGCTGCGGCGGAGTAAGGCCCAACCCGCGGGACATGTGTCACCTTTGGAGCTAACCTCTGAGACCTACTGGACAGGTGTCACCTTCGGAGCTAACTTCCGAGAGGTTTGGTCCTACTGGACAAGTGTCATCCTCGGAGCTCACCTCCGAGGAGAAGGTCCTGATGGACACGTGTCATCTTCGGAGCTCACCTCCGGGAGGTTCGACACTGCTTGACACGTGTCGTTCTCGGAGCTTACCTACGGGGAGAAGAGAGGTTCAACGCAGATGGACACCTGTTGACCTCGGAGCTCATCTCTAAGCAGAAAAGAAATCCGGCGCTGCTAGGACACGTGGCACTTCCGGAGCCACCTCCAAAGAGAGAGGAGGTCCGACACTGATACGTGGCACTCTCGAAGCTCACCTCCGAAAAGAGGGGAGGTCCGGCACTGACACGTGGTGTACGTGGAGCTCGTCTCTGGAAAGAGGGGAGGTCCCGACCCACCAGACACGTGGCGCACGCGGAGCTCGTCTCCGAGGGATAGGGAGGTCCCGCCAGTCTGACACGCGGCACAACCGCAGCCCGCCTCTGCGGAAAAGGGAGGCCCGGCCTCTACTGGACACGTGGAGCCTCCGGAGCTCATCACCGCAGAGGTGACGAGATCTTAAGCGGTTTTTTTTTCTGTACGCGTGGGCATACCCGATACGGGAGGAAACTGACACGATTTCTTCTACGATTGATACCGCACCAAAACTATTGAAGATAAGTTGTTAAGATCCAAACACAAATCAAATAGGACTCTTATTTGAAATCCAATCGGAATAGGACTCTTCTTTTTCCGGTTATAAATAGAACCTGAAACACCCTTGGCCATACCATCTATTCCAAAGTCGACGACTTAGATACCCTAGCCCCCAACTCGTCGAGTTAATTCCCTTCGCCGGGGTTCAGTCGCCGGAGACCACCGACGAGCTCGCCGTCACCGGAAGAGAGAGCCCCCGACGATCTGTCTTTCTAGGAGGAAGACCCCGAGACCAAGGAGAAGTGAGGTAGGTCTTCGTTACCACCTTACAACCTCATCGCGGTTTTATTCGCATCTGTTTCTTCGATCCCTTTGAACAGAAGCTTTTTCGTGAACAGATCACGTGTTGATCGGTTTGATCTAGATCTTGAGTCCAGATCATCACCATGTCCGCACTTGATCTGTACACCTCTGTTCATCCTAAAAACCCATTCAAACCCATGCAAGCCATGCAAGAACACGTACAAACTGATCTAATAAAACAGCACCATAAGATTAGCATGCATATGCACCATTGCATCTTGAGTAAAGTTTGTGCATGATGATTGATCTCTGTAAATCTTGTATATGCGTGATCGTGAGTAGAAGGACAAGCTCAGGGAGCTATCTACGACGAGCTACGACTACGAGGCTTCGAGATACGTGAGCAACAGAAGCCACAGGAACAAGGCAAGTGCCTTTTGACCATATTGATCCCATGTTTTTGGAAACTGTTTTGTTTGCGAAAATTGTGTATGCTGAGTCAACTTGATGGGAAACCCTTTTATAGGAGTTTACTAGTTTTGTTAACCACCCTTGTCACCAGGGAAGCTTATGAATTGGGTATGGTCATCTTTCTTTTCTGCTTCGCTAATCTACAGGATATGGGAAGCGATAGAATGTATCTAGCTACTGCACTCATAATGTTAATGAGAACTTGATGATTATGAAAATGAATCAGGGGAGATCTAGGCAAGCTTGGTTCGTGGATGAGGTAGAATGAGGTGGTGGTTTTTTACTTGCCGTAGATCTAAGGACTGGTTCATGCCAGCACATGCCAGGATAACAGTGCCACCACAAGGCCAAATATGGGTGCGGTTTTAGCTGACTAATTAGGTAAGTTGCTAGATTGTTATGGACCGTAGAAGGCGTGGGGAATGGGAGTCGAAAGAGGACTGCACTGAGAACCGCATGGCACAAGAGGGAGCCCGTAGGTGGGAGAATGGTGATTCGAGCCTGCTGGTGAAACCTTAGTGAGTCCATACATCTAGTAACCCCTTTTGTAAAGGCTATTTTGTGATCTCTTAACCATACACCGACGGTTGTGTACTGGTATAATGGAGGTTCTGCAGTCGCCAACGGGTGACGAAATCACAAACTTGTCGGTAAAGTGGTGTAAACTCTGCAGAGTCTAAAACTATCATGATAGCTGAGCTTACGGTCACAAGCACCTGGACAACTCACATGATTAGATGGGGGGTTTGGGATGGTTTTTGGGATGGTTAATGGGATGGTTCGATTTTTGTTATTGGGATGTCATTGGATTGGTTTGGTTTGGTCATTGAGGTTTGATTTCGATACTGTTGAGTCTTGATAATGAGCTTTGGTCTTGGTTATGAGATGGAATTGAATATGAGATGAGATGGTAGTGAATATGAGATGGTATTCATGAGCATAAGAAAAAGTTGAGAAACATAAATGTTCGGCTGAGATGTGAAAAGTGGTGAATCTTTAAAGAGGTATGTTGATGTTTTAATTGGTCACATGTTGGGATTAAATTCGTTTGAAGCTAGTTGCTGTTTTTATCATGTTTTGTGAAATAAACTTTGCTTTCTGCAATGAGCCTTTTTATACCTACCTTGTTGTAAGCTACATGTCATATTTCCCGCACTTGCTGAGTACGTCATGTACTCAAACTTTCATTATTACTTCATCACCAGCAACAGGAGAAGAGTACTTCGAAGACCATGTGGAGTACTAGGCGTGTGATCCACCGTCAACTTGCCTGTGGAGTAGGAGATGGAGCCGCTGCTGCTTAGTTTGCTTCCGCAATAGTTTAAAAGACTTCCGCTGCTAGAATAAAGACTTCCGCTGCTAGAATAAGACTTCCGCTGCTAGAATGAGTTAGAGACTCATGAGACATTGTAATAAAACCCTGTTATTCGTGGTATTATTCTGAATTCAGTTTGTGGATTACATGTGTATGTTTGATGAACATCCTGGGCACACATACGCATCAGCTAGGGTTCCGTGGTGTTCTACGGAATCCGGGCGTCACACTTGATGTCATAATGTTGTATGAGTTCCAACCATCTTCGAGAATACTCTTGCACCAACTAGTTGATCGACTAAAATATCGATGCAGGGCAGGGTACTGTGGTTTATCATGATGGCATTGAGAGAACGATGATCAACACCTAATCTCAGTGTCTCATCGTTCTTCTTAACAAACAGTGCAGAGCATCCCCAAGGTAATGAGCTTGGTCGTATAAAACCTTCGCTCATAAGTTCACTTAGTTGCTCTTTTAACTCCGCTAGTTCATTGGGTGCCATCTTGTACGGCCTCTGTAAAATCGGTGTTGTTTCCTGGGCCAGTTCAATCATGAACTTTACGTCCCATTAGCCGGCATGCCCAGTAACTCAACAGAAACACATCGGATATTCACGTCCCACCAGAATATCCTCAAGTTAAATCACCTCCGTGGGGTAAGCCTAACCAGTTCTCTTTGCTGTACAGAACGGACTCTTCTGTTCTCACCCAGATTTTGTTCCATTTAACAGCATTTTCATAACTCAAGCTGAATACAAAAGTTAGATTTAACTTTAGTATCTTTCCAACGAGTATTCATATGCCTTCAGATCATCTTTGGATCAAAAGTTATGATTTTCCAAAGTTGACAGAAACCTGGATAGAATTTCCAGCATCTCCTTTGTATGTGGCTATCTTCATCACAGTTGTATATGCAAATACAATAAGAATCTGAATAAGCTTTGAACTAAAACAATGTTGCACATTTCATAACATTTCCAGCGGTGTATCATAGGCTCCTTAAGGATTTTTCTACAGGAAGTTATGGCTTAAAAACAGAAAGGTCCAGAGAGGTTTTTTTTGCTGCTGTCCTGGTTCTGAACAGTTTGCCTTCAACTGGCCTTTACCCAACTTAACATGTGATTTTGCTCTGGAGGTCTACAAAGAAGTTGTAGAGCACTTGAAAATATTTCCATAACTCTATCATACACCTTAATTGGTTAAATATACTCAGAGTTATGCTCTGTTAAAGTCCAGCAAGAATTCCTGCCAGAAACAGAGCACTCTGTTTTTGAAATCTTTGAAGCCTAATCATTCTCTCATTTGAATCTTACCTCAAAATAAGAGTTCAATAACTAATATTTGTTTCAAACTTCCATTTTTAGTTGAAAGTTAATTCATTGATCCTTTCTTCATAGGGAAGAGATTATTAAGTGTAGTACGGTGTTGATGCACCATAAGAACATGTCGGTACTACGTAGCCTCACTAAAGAAAATCCTAACCAGATTATACCGGCATATCCGTTTTATCAGTGGCACTAAGATTGTCACTCGTAAACGTGTGCTACTCGGAATACGTATGTTGTTAGTACCTGCAGAAGAACACTCAATAGTGATGCACTCAAGGGTTGTTTTCATTTCAGGCAGGTCCATATTTGAAAGTAAATACATACGCCCGTATCATTGCCATACGGCTGTCCTTGAGTTAAGCCACGTCTCAAGGTACGTGATCGTGTTTTCATACCACACGACGGGGAATCCGAGTAGAGCGCGAACAGGTCATCACGGTTGGGAATTTTATCACCCCAACAGATACCACCTACTGCCTTGCCGGGCACGCCGGTGGCAAGCGCTGTGTATGTCCTCCTAGGCTATTTCCAAAAGAACACACTATCGCGTTACTGACTACGCGATTGGGTTTCCACTTTCTTGCCTAATGCATGCCAGGGACCAGCATTTCGTATGAACTCAGTAACATGAAGAGTCCAAGAGTTTCATATTAACGTCCCACACCAAGCTGTGAGACCTATCCCTGAACCACATTCCTCGTCAGGGGAGCTAACCGAAATTGAACCGCTTTCGGTGGCGTTCCTTACCATGCTTACCTGGACGTAGGTGCGTCATTACATAATCAAAGTTCAGAATTATAACAAGTATGTTAGTCATGCCACTTTAATTAACTATACTACCATAGTTCTTATGTGGGCCTAATACCATTTCCTCACCGTATCCTAAGTTTTTGTCGTAATACGATCCTTATTCCTTGCGGTATTACTAATGCTGCTCTGATACCACGCTCAGGGGGACCCTGGCCCGTATCACGTGGCCATGCCGCTCGCCTGGGAATCGCATTGGGTGGTGCCGTGTTATGCGGCACCCAATAGCACACATATAAGGAGAACTGTATTATATAAATCAAAAGCGGAAGCTTAAAATGTTCTTTGTAAATAATTAACATCAAAAAGCTACAGCGGAAGACTACAACAACTCACATCGAATAACTAATGAGCACTCAAGAAGAGGTTCAGCCTGTGGACTCCTATTGCTAGCAACACGAAGACATGGCAGCGGTTAGGTTCTACATGTGTTACCCGACTCAGAAGTTTCCGAGTCTCACGGACAACCTTCTTTATAAGCGTCGATATTAACATGCAAAACCACTCATATATCAAGAGTGAGCACAAAGGCTCAACAAGACTTAACCATCTCTCGTAATGCATGCAACTCTACATGAAAGTAACTTAAGTCCTAAACATGTAATTTGCAAAAAGACTCGTCTACATGTTCATCCTTAACTTTCAGATTTTAGCCATCACAGTAGTGACCTTGCACCCAGCAACATTGGAACTCCACAATCAAACATGAAACCTGCATTACAATGTTACTTGTCCCAAGGTAAAAATTAACTTTAAATTGCTCTATAACTACTTCATACATGGTTTTCATGCAATTCGAATTATCATAGACGCAATTAAAACTTGCAAACTGTTTCCACACAACTTGATTACTACGTCACAGCGCAGTGAGCAAGCGGTACTCATAACCGTGAGGGACGGTGATTTGAATCAAACACTGCCCGGATAGCTCGACACATACGCCCGCCTCTGAAGACTCAAATCTGGCATCCTTCATTACGTCGTATGTGGCAACCTTTCGCAGGACACCCGACTGTAGAACCGATCGCGCCGTCTCGGGCTCATAGGTCTAACGAGACGATGTGGTATGCCTCTACAATCCAGTTAACCTGGTACATCGGTTTCCTGGGTTCCATATAGCAATAAGCATCCGGTACACAACTCAATACTTGCTCCCAAGGCCGCACACAGCTCGGTCCTTAATGGACACAGGCAGAGCTACTCGACCAAGACCTCGTCTTGTCGCTGCCTAACCCACATGCCCCATATCATCTTTGGAAATTTAAACTTTTGTTTGCCTCTTTTAAATCATACCCGTGTGATACCGAACTATAGCTCGCGAGTAGATTCCAACTACTCGACTTCTACCGGATGTCATAACCTAATTAGCATGACATTACTCTACAGCGGGGATACGACTTCTACCCTTGACTCGAGGGCTTCTTTGGTCATGCAATTGGAGTATAAAACATTCCTAACTTAATGCACATACAAACTCTAAACCTTCATAGTGAACAAAGTAAAACTTTATAAAACAACTAGATGCAAACTGTAGCTTGCCTTGGTTTTGCAGGTGACTAAGTATCTGTTCAGTTAGTGAAGACCACTTGAGGCTTGATCACTCGCTTTCCTTCCTCTTTGATCTCCACTTCAATTGCTTCAAAATCTTCACGTATATGCTACACGTTATGAATATGCATATATGTTTAATTGTAAAACTTTTGCTACTAATTTCTAATAACAAGTTTAAAACTGGAACTCTGTTTAAGAATTTAAAATGACACTGATGTTAGTTGTTTGGGTTTGGGTTTAAGTACTATGATCATGTGATAAGTGTGTTTCATCACTTGTGTGTTGATCATCTAATGAGGTTGAAAAGAACAGTACTGATGCAGGGCTCTAATGGAGCTGAAAATTTTCATGTAAGTTTCTTGCCACAAGAAAGTAATCTGGACCAAAATTCAGAATTTTTCAATGAGTAGTTCACTCAGAACAATTCCCTAAGCATTTAGGCGAAAAGAAAATAATTCTGAATAAATTTTCACTTTCATGCAAATTCCAGTAACCACAATTTCAAACATAGCTCATGGATCGTGCATGAATTTTCCTAGGAATTTTGGAACTAGGAATTGCCCAGAACTGAATTTCCAAGTTTTGGAAATTCTCTGGAATTGTTTCTGTATTCATTTGACAGAAACTTGAAATCAGAATTCTCCTAACCAAATCAACTCCAAATGACCTGAAATTTTTACAGGAGTTCACTAATCTCATAAAGAATACTCTGACAAAATTTGGGAATTTTTGAATGAACCGAACTCCCTCTAAAATTCTTTTTCTTAAAAGATTTAAAGAAATTTCCAGAATTCAATAATGATTTTCATATACATTGGGTTGCATATTTGGATAGAGTTTTTCAATCTGAATCCAACCCAATTTGAATCACTAAATTGGGAGTTTCCTAGCAAAAGTTATGAGGTTCTAAATTTTGAGCTGAATTTGGGGATTCAAATAAATCCGGAAATGTTTAAATCCTGCGTGTGGGTCCAGGGGACCACGTGTCACTCACTGGAGCAAGCCACACGGGGCCATAGAACCACTCAAGCGCAGCCACAGCCCGATCTGAGGCCACAGAAGATCTGAGTTTTCAAATCCTTCTGACTGACGGCTTGGCTGGGGTACCCTTCTTCAACCTTCGGCCTCCCGCGCGACCCCGCCGCCGGAGCTCGCCGGAGTACATCGGAACTCGGTTGTCCGTCCATCTCCCGTGCTCAAACTTGCCGCCAGCCCCTAATTTCGTGCGCTGAACACGTGGGGAGGGTTTCCCCACACCGACGTCAGCTCTAACCGAGCTCGCGACGATGCGGCAGCTTAACCGAGCTTTGGCGACGTAGCGCCGACGTGCTAGCCTGCCAAAATCTGGGTGGAGTGGCACTGCAGCACCAGTGATGTCTCAGGAAGTTCGACATGGGCACAAATTAGCTCCGGAAAGGCGGCTACTAAGGTTTCACCGGGCGCCTGAGGCGTTCCACCATGGTTGAGCTCGGGAGAACTTGAATGGGCCGCTAACACCGGGTTTCAAGCTAGGATTGTGAAGGAGATTGAATCGCCAACGGGTCTAGCCCATTTGTGCACAATTTCGTGAACTAAGGACTAGAATTGAGTGGAAATTTTGAGGTTTCATACCGAGAGGTCTGTCGAGGTGCACTGGAAGAAAAACGCCGAATTCGCGCACGACGATTCACAGCTTGAGCTGAGGTTTGGGAAGGAGCAACGTGAAGTCCCTGTGCGTCTCGGAGGGTGCTCGCTCGGTCGTGAAAAGCCTCGGTACGAGCTGTCCACGGTGACCCGAGTTGAACTTTTGCCGGTGAGCTGGTTATTCGCGCCAATTGTTGATTTGTGCGCACCACGAGCTAGGAACGTCGGAATTGTGGGGCTAGCATGGTAGAGCACACACGGGCGCTGCTTTTATGTGTGGCAAGCACGAGCAACCGAGGCTCGGTTGGTGGCCGGCGATCGGAAGAAGCAGAGTGCGGCTGTGAGCTGCTGGTTTCTGTTCTTGCGCGAGGAAATCACCGAGAGGCGTGAGCGAGGGAGGCAAACTTGCTTCGGTGTGCTCGGTGTGTAACGATCAGGCCGAGCACCGGAGTAAGCAGGAGGTGGAACTCGGGAGGTGGCGCGAAGCAGTTCGGTGTCGCCCGGGAGGAACTCCTCGGTGGAGAACAGAGAGGGATGACTTAGGGTGCAAGTCTAATTAGCTCTATGACATGTGGGACCCACTGTCCCCCCTTATCCCCTCAAATTTGCTCACAATTATCTCCTCATTTTGGTAAGTAATAAATTCCAATTTGTGGAGCTCAAATTTGGGAATTCATTTGGACATATGGCAATGTTTCATCCAAGTTCAAATTTCGATTTGAATTCAAATACCCTTTTATGTCCTATTGCAAAAGCTTAGCTAAAATACTTCCCAATATGGTGAAAATTTATACTCCCACAAATTTGGGGCTGAGGATTTCAATTATGGAATCAACTTTTAAATTTGGTTGCTGCAATTATAAACTTTGCACCAACAGTTTGAAAGCCTCTTTTTTGAGGACCCATTTGAATTTTGGTGGCAAAATTTGGTTTCCTCCTAGCCCATGCTTGATCACTCTTGGTCCTAATCTGAACCTCACCAGTTCAGTTTGAATTTGCCCCTCAAATTTGAATTCAGCACAAATTCAAACATGAGCATAATTCACTCCTATTTAGCCCACCCTAAAAGCAGAAAGTTGCCACCATAAATCTCCTCACCTTCAATTGTATGAGGTTCCATGTGTATTCAAAAGTTTGGCGGTAATTTGAGGTGAGCATTTGAGTATAAGGATCTGCTTTTTATTCTTTCTCAAACACATGTATGATTTACACATGAGTTTAACTCCACCTTGGTCCAACTCATTCAGATGAAATGCTTGAACCCGTGTTGCTGAACCCCACGTATACCATCCAATGTAAGAAATTTTTTGTAAGTCCCATTTTCCATGAACCAGAAACACAACGACGTTCAATTATCCGTTTCTTTGCATTCACGTTTTTGGGACTTTCACATTCCTCCCGCCTTAAAAGAATCTCGTCCCGAGATTCCAAAAGAAAAACGAGACGGGAGAGGAAATTCCAAGCTGTTCGACGATAAAAGTTCCGGATCTTTTCATCGGTTGTCGGAACCGGTCACTGGGCATACGTATGGTCCGGTCTCCATTCGTCGATCTTTTTGGTGCGGACGGCAATGGTAGCTTTAAGGCACTTCAGTAGCTGTGACACATGAAATATGTCGTGAACATCAGCAAGGCTTGCCGGTAGTTCCAGCCGCCAGGCTACGGTCCCGCACTTCTCCGCAATAGCAAATGGATCTCAGGCTCGGAGAGCAAAATATCCCCTTTGCATCGGACCGGTGAATTCCTTTCATCAGAGAGACGTGAAGATAAACGTGTTCTCCGCTGTTGAAATGCAACGGTCTACACCTTTGACCATCGTAGATTTTCTGTCGGGATTGTACAGCCTACAAGTTCGCTTCTATTGTCCGAACTCGGTCATCAGCTTTGTTGACTAATCAACCCGGAACAGTACTGTTTCACCGTACTCACACCACTTCCTCGGTGTGCGACATTTCTGGCTGTAGAGATTCATCTTATGAGGTATAACTATACGGTCTTTAAACCATAGAGTGCCCTCATTGTCCTTCCTGAACCACCTCAACTATACGGTCTTTAAACCATAAAGTTTGGCGGAAATTTAAGGTGAGCATTTGAGTCTAAGGATCTGCTTTTTATTCTTTCTCAAACACATGTATGATCTGCACATGAGTTTAACTCCACCTTGGTCCAACTCATTCAGATGAATGCTTGAACCCGTGTTTTTGAACCCCATGTATACCATCCCATGTAAGAATGTTTTTGTAAGTCCCATTTTCTATGAACCAGAAACACAACGACGTTCAAATATCTGTTTCTTTGCATTCACGTTTTTGGGACTTTCACAAGTGGCATATAGACTGGAGCTACCGGCATTTCTCGCTGGTGTTCATGACGTTTTCCATGTTTCGAAACTACGGAAATGTCTGAAGTATACGGCTGCTGTTCCCACCGAAGACATGGGCAAGCTGTAACCGGATTTGACGTATGCTGAATGTTCGGTGGCGATTATTGATGAGAAGGCTCGGACCACGCGTAATCGAACGCTGTGGTTCTACAAGATATTATGGACCAACCACACCGCTGAAGAACTGACGTGGGAGAGCGAGGAGTTCCTTCGCTCACACTACCTGGATTTCATGGCGTCTCATCACGGGTAATCTCTCTCACATCTTCGTCTCTTCTTTTATAATCTCGGGACGAGATTCTTTTAAGGGGGGAGGGATGTAAAATCCCAAGAATTGACTTGCAAAAATGTTCATCACCTCACCCACCACAGCTCACTTGGTGGATAGCTCATGAACATTTGAGAAGAGCAAGTAAACAGAATCAAGAGGGTGATTAGAGGGGAAACCCATAACTCCAAAAAGTAGATTTCGTACACATAAACATGAGAGGCTGAGCTCACCCCTAGACCTTAAATATTCTTGGGAAGGCTCAGGACAAGTTTCATGCAAATCCAAGCTTTTGAGGCACTTTTGGAGACATGTGTAAAAAGGGCTATTTCAATGCAAATTCAAATTTCAGCTAGTGTTCCTCACTTGAATTCAAAAGTTGACTTCATATTCAAACTCAGCACACTTTTCTGAGTTAGTTCACAAATTTTCATCCTCATTGGAGTTCATCTTGTCGGCAGCTAAATTTGCATTAATTCCAAAACTGAATTAGAATTTCAAATTCAAATGTGAAGCAAATTTAGCCAAACCAATTTCAAATTGAGGAACTCAAGTTCAACTCATGACTTTGTGGCTAAGCCAACCATTTAAGTGTGAGTAGCTGGGATATTTGCATCCGAAAATTGGAAAAGAATTAGAGGAAGAGCTTGGACCCACTGGTCAGTGACTCAGTCTCCACTGAACCGACTCAAACCGAGGGAAACAACCGCAGGCGAGGTCGAGCGCCTGGGGGGCAGCCAGCTCGCTTGGTTAGCGCCACCTCATGGTGAAAAACACGGCTCAAAGTCCAGCACACGAGCTGATCAACCCGTTCTCTTCATCCCCAAGTGAAACCAGCTCACGCCACGCCGTTCGGTTGCTTCCGCTCGCAACTTCTTGCTGCCACTCTCTGCTCACTGGCGACCGGCTGATCCCGGCTGCTTCACGCGCCGCCACCAGAGAAGAAAAGGTATGCCTGCTTGTGAGGAAGCCGTAGGAGGAAACCGTTTGCCGTTTCATGCAGTGTAGAGCAAGAATTCTGAGTTTTCCTTTACAGTGTACCTTAGGGTTAGCAATCGGTCGACGGCGAAATTCGTTGCACAAAGGCAACCGCCGGTCGAGCTGCAGCTCCCACACGTTCTAGACATCCGTGCGCTTCTCCTCGAGCAAGAAACCGCAAGAACAACCACCCGAACCCTAGTTTCACCGATAAACAGTCCGGCGGAAGAGAAGATCGCCGGTGAGGTCCGGTTTGCCGGCTGTTTAGGTCCCAACCAAGGTCATGCCGAGCTTCCCAAGGCTTCCCTGGACGTGGTGACACAATTAGCGCGTGAAGGGGGTGCTCGAAAGAACGGGAACGTGTAGCCGAAGTTGCACAGGGGCATAGCGCTCGTCGCCGGTGGGCTACTGCGGTTAGCCGGTGGCGGCATGGTGTCCTGCATGTTCAGCATCCAAAGTTACGTAGGGGCGGCGAGCGTCACCGTCGCAGGCGAGCTAGGTCGCCGGAAACGCCGACCTCGCCGGAGCTCCGGCGGCGCGGGGCGGCGGTGTTGTGAGGTAGACGAAGGGCGTGGGTCCCACGCGTCAGTCACTGTGCTAAGCGTGCACGGTTAGTTTAATTTAAATGGGCGGGCCCTGCTGTCAGTCACTGTTTAAGCACGGGAGTTGATTTTCTTTAGGAAAATAATTCAGGGATCAGCCCAAACTTTAGAAATTTATAACTTTGGGTAGAAGTGTCCAAATTCAGTAAACCAAATTTTGTTGGATTCATCTCTTCGAGTACTATCCAGCAAAACAAGTTTCAGCTTATGAAACTTATTCTTTTTCCAGAATTCAAGTTTAAACTGTTGGGAAATTTATCTGGAGAATTATTTTATGGAAAATTCTGAAATTTTGCTGGGATGTTCATTTGAAAATCCTTGAGTCACAGGAAAAATTTCAGATCCATACAAGTTCATTTAGTCCTCCTAATGGTGTGATTAAGTGAACTGCCCGGAGAAAATGGAAAAATGTACAGAAACATTTTCAGGTTTTCTCAAATCTTGTTAAGGGCATAACTTCCTCTAGGATTCTTCAAATAACATGAAACCAATTCCATTAGAACCATCTCAAATTCTAGTTTCCATAAAGTAATGGTTGGAGCCATGAAAATACCTGGAAATCCTTAGAGGCTCTATTAATGACCAAATAGACATTTATTTGTACAGAGCTCAGATGAACTTTGTTGCAAATAAAACTTGGTCAAGCCTCTGGTTAAGACCCTACCATGCCACCATAAAAATCTCAGAGCCAAAGGGGAGGGCTAGATAGAGTTATGGTCTTTACATACTCAAGTTAACACATTGCATTTAAATTGACATATAATACATTGCTTACGTGTAGTCACTGAAGGCGAGGAAACCCCGGAAGTGCTGGACTTTCTCCTTCCGGACGAGACCCTAACTTCTGACCAGCAGCAACAAGGCAAGCCCCGGTTTGCATTAACAAGTTTTACAAAGTTTTTCTTTATGTATACTTAGCATGAGGTATGTTTGTGCATTAGGTGTAGGATGGATGAAACCCAAGTGCATAGCCAGATTATTCCCACAAGAGTGAGGGTAGTGTCTAAGTCCTGGATTAGTCAGACTGTGCTTAATGTTCATAGCACTTCGGTAGAAGTCGAGTAGTTGGTATCTACTCGCGAGTATAGGTGTTGGGACACACGGGATTGGTTTGAGTGATGTGAGGTCACTTTAGTAAGAAAATGGGACTAGGGCAGGGGCTAGGGCGCAGCAAGAGAAAGTCTTGTGGGTGCAGCCCTGTCCGTGTCGTTGAGGACCGATCCGTGTGCGGCCCTGCTGAACAAGTATTGAACGTACCGAAGTCATATCGGATATATGGGCCTCGATAAACCGATGTAACCTATACCTCCGGACGTCGAGGCATAACGCACCGATTGTAGGTGTAGGTTGAGGGCAGCAAGGTGGAAATCTGCTAACGGGCATAGAGAGATGCTCCATGTAGGGAACCTCCTGTCCGTTTGGGTGTGACCGGTTCGACATTTGGGCTGTTTGGTGAAAGGTTGTCCCGGACGACATCGAGTGAGCGTGCTGTGCAGCTCCATGGGTGGGCGTACATGACGTGCTATTTGGGTGTCCCTGCAGGTGTATATCGAGTCGATTCGCCGTCCCTCGTGGTGATGGGTACCGCTTGTTCACTGCATCGTGATGTAGATAAATTATGGAATATTGTGATTCAATTCTGCTGATATGTATAAATCGTATTGCTACATGTGTGCCACCAAGTATCGCTTACTAAATTTCAGATTCATGAACTGTTAACTTGTGGCTAAAAGATGAAGTAAGGATGAACTTGTAGGCGTGTCCTTTGCTGCAATGTGCCATCCCATGTTGGTTATGAACTGCATGTAGAGTTGCATGTATAGGTGAGTCGGTTAAGACTTGCTGAGCCATCGTGCTCACGGTTGCTGCTATGAGTGTTTTTCAGGTGAGGATTACCCCATGGACTCAGGGTACAAGTCCACTAGCGAGGGCTACCCTCCATCGGGGACCGTGGCTGAATGGGAGCCGTACACGCCGTGCTGAGCTGAGGAGTGGAGCTAGTGTGGGTTGTCCATAGGGCTGGACAACCGACTTTTGCTAGTTAGGTGGGCGTGAGTTGTATAAATTTAGCTTCCGCAGTTGTATACTCTGTATTTAGATGTAAACTGAAGGCTTGTACTACTTTGTACATATTCAGTTTGTTTTCTATGTAATACAATGTCTTCCTTATGATGTGTGCTGTCGAGTGTCGCATCGTGCGGCACCACCCTCTGAGATCCTGGGAGTACGGATTCCGGTCCATCACACGACCCACCAAGCACTCAGCTGTGGACAAGGATACGGTAGATAGTAAACCAACCCAACTTGATGAGTAGGGACATAATTATCAAATACACGAAGTGTATCTTCATGTTTCACCTCAACTATACCAAATTCATCCTGTCGTGTTCCCCTGTTATTATCAAACCAGTCGCAATGGATAAAAGTAACTCTAAGATCTTTGGAACCACCAAATTTGAACTCCACATTGTTTTAAATATTCCCATTGTAGCTAGTTTTCTGTTCCTGTGCGTCACAAGCTCTAGTTACAACCCTACTATTTGTCGTGGTTGCAAGGGGATGTTTTGCTTCAAATTTGGCCGACCAAAATAGCAACCCATTTATGTTTCCTCAAGAAAGTTGTCGTATGTCCTCATGAACGTTAGAATTGATCATGCACTATGAATTTAACAAAATATTAGTTATACTAATCAGATTAACTTTGCGTCGATAAAAGTAACATGTAATAAGAATGTTAAATGCTTCCAAAAACCAATTGATGAAGTTAGGCCCCCAAGAAGGCCATCACGACGCATTTTATGTAATTGTTTGCTTGTTGGTTGACGCGTATACTTCCAAAATTATTTGTCGATCTTGCTACATAATGCAAAATATTAGTACATTAGAATATGCCTCGTGTAAAAAATGAGAAAAGCATGAGGTGTTGCTTTGCAGTAATTAGAAAAAAAACACTTACACAAAAAATTGTGCCATCTCTTTGATGTTTGTGTGCATGTATCAAATACATGAATTCTATTCTTCTTTTGAAACCACATGCCTACTGCTGCCACCAACCGCTTTTCCCTTCCACGAAAAAATACTTAGATTACAAGCAGGAGTTTCTTCATCTATGTGGTACCATATTATGGGAGCATACGCATTGTGTTCCTCTGCAAAGAATGTACTGGGGAAGTATGCTACCTCTTTCAGAGCAAATGCTTCTGCAATACATCCTTCTACTCTTGCTTTGTTCAAAACCATTGCTCTAAGTTTCTTTAGTGTCCTTTCAATGTGGTACATCCACCGATATTGCTCAGGCCCACAAACTTTAGTTTCGTAAGGCAAATGCACAAGGAGATGTTGCATTACATACATAAATACTAGCGGGAATACCTTCTCCATTTTACATATGAGTGAAGGTATTTCTTTCTCCATTTTTTACATCATTTGAACTGTAATTTCCTTGGTGTTCCTGGTGCATCACATCAATGTTGTGTAGCAGCAATAATGACTTTGCATAAGAAAGATCCCATAAGCCACATATGATTCCAATTGTGCTCGTGACCAAAACCAACAAACCCATCATCTGTAGGGACAAGTTGACTGAGCCATGCAGCAATCTCAGCACTAGCCAAACTTTTTCCGGACTCTTTGTTACAATAGTATCCTTCTGAAATGTATTGAGTTGCCATCTAAATGGGTGATTTGCTGGTATAAAGCGTCAGCGGCTATCAAAAAACACACTTTGCCCCCATGATTAAGTCTAAAATAATCAGTCTGACCCATAAATTGGACAACAAAGTTTGCCGTGTGTGCTCCATCTTGACAAAACCCTGTATGCAGGAAAATCATGAATTGACCACAAGTATGTTGCT
This sequence comes from Neostapfia colusana, assembly GCA_030760725.1. Classification (NCBI taxonomy): domain Eukaryota; kingdom Viridiplantae; phylum Streptophyta; class Magnoliopsida; order Poales; family Poaceae; genus Neostapfia; species Neostapfia colusana. The sequence continues at coordinate 69,679,797 of JASWHV010000009.1, forward strand.
CGCAAGTTGAATTTCTGTTTTTTGTAGCTATCATACACTTCTACTCTGGTCCACAATTATTTTGACACCTCAATCAATGGTTCAAGAAATACACCTAAACATTTTCCTGTATGTTTACGACCGGAAATGATTAGAGACAAGAACATGTATTCATAGTTCATACACATAGCTGGTGGAAGGTTGTATGGAATAGCAAAGACCCACCAACATGAGTACAAGACAGATGATGTGTTCAATGGTGTGAAACCATCTGTGACCAAACCAATATGAACATTTATAGCATCTTTTGCAAAATACTCATCAAAAGTGTGCAACACCTTCCAAGCCTGAGCATCAGATGAGTGTGTCATTACTCCATTTGTTTCGTGCACACCATCCTTATGCCACTGCATGTGTCTGACAACTGATTTAGATAGAAATAACCACTTCAACCTAGGAGCAAGAGGCATGTAACGAAGCTGTTTTCGTACCACTTTTGTCTTGATTAATTCACCGCCCTCATTTGTGACCTCAATGTATCGAGATTATTTACAAACCGAGGAGTGTGTCAGATTTGCATTCTCCTTCCATAAAAGCATACAGTTGTTAGGACAACAATCAATCTTTTCGTACTTCATACCGAGGCCTGCCATCAATTTCTTTAACTGGTACATATCCCTCAGCAACTTTTGATTCACCGAAAAAATGTCTGATATCAAGTCGATGAGATCATCATAGAACTTGTTCGACAAATTATAATTTGATTTTATAGACATGAGCCAAGTCACGGCCGCAAAGACATACACTTTAGTGCGCTCATGTAATTGTTTATGCGATGCTGATATAATTCTATAGAACTCTCCAAATTCGGGTCCAAGAATTTCTTCAGATTTTTCTGCACCACAATAGTACTTCAACCATGTCTTCCATTCTGTCCTCATTTTCACCATCTCTCTCATCAACAACATCATTACTATAATTTAGCTCACAATGCTCATACCATGTTTCATAACCTGGTATAAGACCAAATCAACACAGGTCTCGTTCCATCTCAAACTTCTCCTTGCATAAAAGTTACGACACTTGTTGCATGGACATTTCACAAAATTGTTGGACGATAACGAGAAAGCACGACTGATAAAGGCCTTAGTATTGATGGTCCATTCATCTGAAGGCGGTTCATTCTTACGCCAACTGTGACGGACCAAAATCCGTACATTCCAGGATCGCAGAGGGTGGCATTATACGATGCGACACCCGACAGCACACACAATAAGAAACATATGTATTAAATAAAACTTGCTGAATTTGTACAAAAAAATGTATAAACCATTCAGTTTCCATCTAATTTACATATTACTACTGCAGCGGAAGATAACTATACAACTTACGCCTACCGCCTAACTAGCAAAACTCGGTTGTCCAGCCCAATGGACAACCCACACTAGTAGCACACACTAACTTCAAGGCGATGTGCGCGGCTCCTACTCGGCCAAAGCTCACGAAGGAGGGTAAACCTCTACGGCAAACCCGTACTCCATAGGAGTGGGGTACTCCTCATCTGCAAATACTTATAAACAGCAACCATGAGCACGATAGCTCAGCCAGACTTAAACGACTTCCTAGGCATAAAGCTCTACATGCAAGTGTACCGACAATAGGATAGTAAATTGCAGCAAAGGACACACCTACTAGTTCATCCTTAGTTCAGGTTTTAGCACCAAGTTAAATGTTCATGGATTTGAAATCTAGTGAGCAATATTTGGTGGCAATCACGTTGAAATACAAATAAAGTATAACAGCAATTATATCAGCACATTCATCTCCAATATTTACTACCTCACGACACAGTGAGCAAGCAGTACTCATGACCCAGAGGGATGGCAAATCGACTCGATATACACCTGCAGGGATACCCGAATAGCACGCCACGTACTCCCATCCTCGGAGCTCCAACGGCACGCTCGATCGATGTCATACTGTACAACCTTTCACCCGACAGCCCAAAGTCGAACCGAAACGGGCAGGAGGTTCCCTACACAGAGCAACTCTGTGCCCGTTAGCGTATTTCCACCTTGCTGCTCTCAAACTACACCTATAAATCTGTGTGTTATACCTCGGCGCTCGGAGTTATAAGCTACATCAGTTTATCGGACCCCATATATCCGATATGCCTCCGGTACATTCGAACTTGTTAATCGGGGCCACACACGGACCGATCCTCAATCAACACGGGCAGGGCTACACACACAAGACTCCATGTTTCTGCATCCTACACCCCTGCCAGGTCGTATTTTTCATACTAAGTGTATCTCACATCTCAAACCAATCCCTTATGTGGCTAACCCTATACTCGAGAGTAGATTCCAACTACTCGACTTGTACCAAATCGTATAAGACATTAAGCATAGTGTATTCTACTCGAGGACTTAGACACTACCCTTACTCTCTTTTGTATGCTCTAGTTATGCATGTGGGGTATCAAACATTATAGACCTAATGCACACATGGAATTCATACTATAGTGACACAAATCAAGAACCCTTTAAACTGTTAAATGCAAACCGGAGCTTACCTTGTTGCTGGAAGTCAGTGGGGTCAGTGTCCGGAGGAATTGCTTCCAAGGGCTCTGGTGCTTCCTCGAGCTCGGCATCTCATCGAAATGCAAACAATGCACATGAATAAGTATGAATCATATAAGAGTAGTTATAAAGATTTAAGTGAATTTGTATAACTTGAACTCTAATGGACTTGGGATTTTTACAGAGAATCCCACATGACACTAAGGTATTTCTAGCCAAAATTCAGAGAAAGTTAATTAAGTGTGTGCTCTAAAGAATTTCCTAAGTCATTTTCCTTCTCTGAATTAATAAGCCAAACCTGAAAGTTTTCATGTTGTAAACGATGCTTTTCAGAAACTTCAGAATTTTCTGAGTGCCTGAGAACTGTTTTCACTAATTTTGGAGCTTTGTACAGGAAGATATGGAATTCCTAAGTTTGGATAAAAGCTGAAATTGGATTCTAATGTTTTTCCTAATTTTCTTACAACAGAATCAGTTGGAACATCATTATACCTAGTAAATTAAGTCCAATGCTTCTCAAATTTATACTGAAGATCAGCAGATTTAGGAAATACATTCTGGCCAAAATTGGGCTATTTCCATGACAGAGATATCCAGGAGTTAAATCCCAAAGATTTAACTTTGAAGAATATTAGAGAAAATTTCAGGGATTTTCATACCAATTTCATTGTATCACTGCAATGTACTGATTGAGAGGAATCCACCAATTTTTTGACAATCCTACTGAAAGTTATGGCTTCACAAAGTTTGGCCAAAATCTGGAAATTCAAACCGAAATTCAGAAAGTTTAAACTCGGCTGGTGGGCCCCAGAGCTACGTGTCAATACTGCAGCGAAGCCGCACGTTGGCCACACGCTTTCCCGCGTAGCCACACGGAATCTCCGCGCCACAGCATATCCCAGCTGTGTATTTCTCTCACTGACATGCGGGACCCCGGCCTTCTTCTACCTAGCGACACGCGCTCCTCCCGCGACGACGCCTCACTAGAGAGCTCGCCGCTGGCCGTTCCCGTGTGAGACCTTCGGCCAAACTCGCCACCTGTGCCCAACTTCGCGCGGGGAATATGCTGGTGGCAGCTCACCGGCAACGTGGAACTGATCATCCCTGCACCTTTTTTGACGCGGTTTCGCCTGAGAGCACCGTGATGATGTGCTGAACATGATTTTGAACCCTGATGATCGTGAAAACATTCGCAACTATGACCTCACCGGTGAGGTGCCCTATTTTTGGCTGCCGGCACAAAGAACTTGGGTGACTAGGGTTCTAGGGGATGAAACTTGAGGCTTCTTGATCGAGGAGGTGTACTAGATGATCTAGAACGTGTTCGGTGTGCAACTCGAGCATCGGTTGCACGTGCAAGAAGAATTTTGCCAATGATCGAGCTCTACCCCTGAAGCACACCGTGGAGGAAACACAAGCAATACTCACTCGATACAGCATGAAATGGTATGAGGCTTTCACCTACAGCTTCAACGTGCATGGGCGCACCTTTTCTTCTTCGGAAGCGGCACGTGAAAGTGGCCAGATCGGCCAGTCATCAGTGAGCAGTTGAGGGCGGTGAAGAACTAGTGCGCAAAACCAAAGAACAGCGCGTGGGGGAGTTAAGTTCGGATCAGAAGCGATAAGAACAGACGGTGCAGCTCGTTGTGATGGCCTTTTAGGCGAAAGTTTCTACGGTGATGTGGAGTGATCGGGACCCGAGATGCTTACGTGGCCGCGAGGTGGTTGAGGGAGGAAACAGCGAGGCTGAGGTGATGTCGGCTGTGAAACTCGATCACTTACATGTGGGTCCCAACCCACCTAATTATTCCCAAATTGCTGCTGATCTTTTCATACTCCACTCCAAACTAAAGTCTAGACTTACTCCCAAAGTCATAGACTAAATTTGAATTCAACTGAATTCATTTTCGGATGGTGGGATTTGAATTGCATTTGGACATTTGGATATGAATTGGATTTGAATCCCTCCTATTTAATTGATCCAAATACATAGCAATCAAAGTCCAAAATGTATGAATTTTGGCAGAGGTGATAATTCAAATGTGGTGTAACACCCCAAAATCCTGTCAAGAGGGGAATTTAAAAATTTTTGGACGTGTTGCATGTGTTGCAAAAATTCAAATTCAAACTAGGATTCAAATTAAACTCAAAACAGAAATGAAAAAGAAAAAGAAAAGGAAAAAAATAAACCTCCCCGGCCAGTGGGCCGAAACCCACCAGCCGGCCCAACCAGCCCCGCACCAGCCCGCAGCCGCGCGCCCGCGCTCCCTCTCACAGACAGGTGGGGCCCACCTGTCATCCCTAATCCCCGATCGTCCGAAACCCGGACTGTTCCCCGCGCGCGGGCGATCGCAACCGACCGAAAAATCTCACGTATCCCAGCCGACTTCCGGACCCCGAAGACTCCAGCTCGATCTAAACCAACCCGCCGCCCTCCCCCGTCTATAAAAACCCCGGCATTGTCCCGTTTTTTCCCACGATCCGCCGATTTTCCTCCCGGTGAGAAACCGAGCTTCTCCGGCGAATTCTGTTCGATCTACGCTCTGGAATTCTGATCTAACTCGCTAGTCTTGATCCACTGCCTCCGGGGAATCTCGCAGGTGCAGAAAACTCGGTGGTTTGCGGCTCCAACACAGCGCCGACGAGCATCGCCGTGAATTCACCTCGGACCTCGTCGCCGACCGCCTTCCAGGACCTCCGAGCTCAAGAAAACCCCCGAGGTGAGATCCCCGACCTCCCCTCTACCGATCTATGCCATAAAATCACAGTTCTAGGAAGAATTTACGAAGATCCGAAACTCTCGGGCGAGATCGCCGCCTCCCGCCGCCGTGCGCCGCCGGGCAGCGCCACCCGCGCTCGAACAGAGCGACGTGGCCGCTTGTGCGCCGTCTATTTTAAATTGCACGGTAGAGTTTAAATCCCCGCGTACCGGTTCGATGTTATAATCTCAGCCGTCTGTTTTAAATCGGACGGTCCACGTCAGCCCCGCGTTATAAAGGCTGGAATTCTTACGCGCTACCCCCTGGGGTTCTCGGAAAATAAGAGCTAGCCCCGGAAACTTCTGATCTAGCCCCTGGAACTTCAGAAAATCATGTAAATTCATTTAAAAATCAGTTTTAGCCCCTGGACTTAATAAAAATTAGGAAAACCCCTCTGTTATGTGTAGTTAGACCCCTGGAAATTCTTAAAATAATATAATAGACCCTGTAGTGGGGTGAGTTTACCTTTTTAACCCTATGTGATATTAAATTTAGGAATTTGAATATATGTTTAGTATTTAAAATTTAAAAGATGGGACAAACATATTGTAAATTCAAATTAAAAAACTTTCCTAGTACTTGGAAAACTTTGGAGTGAGATAAAAATAGATTTTTGGCTGAAATGAATCTGTTTAATTGATTATTCACATTTATTAGTTATAAGGACATATTTTTAAGTAGAGAATAATTCTGAAAATCAGTAAAATAAATGTAAAATAGTTCACATCAGAGGAGAAGTTCAAAAATATATTATTTAATATTTTAGACCCAAATCCTATTCTGTTTTGATGAGGTGTCTTACTATTTTCATAATAAAGATCACATTTAGGCATAGGAAATAAATCTGAAAATATAGCAAGCTAGGTATGAATAACTAGAAAATGATAAATGAAGTTTTCAAAATCCAAAGAATTCAGTTTAGGGTTGGTAGAAGATCTGAAGACACATATGAAGTACGAAAATACCTTTCATGCATACTTGGTAGCTACAATGTGTATCAATTAAGTATAAGGGATTTATTTAAATTAGAAATTCATATATAGTATGCCAACATGAATATGAATACAAAAGTAGAAATCATATGTACATGTTTAAAAGTGCATGTAAGCCAAAAATCAACACACATAGAGTAACCTCAACACATAGAAATGAGAATGGCTTTCATAAATGTGAATGTGTGTCTTGTATGAAGTGGAAGTGTGAACTATGTCTTATGACTTGTTGTTTTCTTTTGCTATGTGTGATGGTATGAATAGAACCTGCTCCAGAGCAAGTTTTTCCTTTCCAAGATCAGGACTACCCATTCCAAGAGCAGCAGGAAGGAGGAAAGTGTCCTTGACCACTTTGATCCTATGCTTGGATGTGTAGATAGAATTATTTGCATTGTCAAATGAAATATGAAACCCATGCTAGGAAGTTTCCCTAGAATTGCATTACCTTGTTTCCTTGTAGCTTGGGTTGGGATTTATTTTATCATGTCATTTATTATTATGCATATGCTTAGCCATGCTTAGAATGGGATATTTGGGATATGGGATCATCAGTTTACTTTGCCAAACTCTTGAATGAGAGATTATGAGTTATGTAGAGGTAGGGATCAAGGCAAGTTGTATGTTTTGGTTGGTGCTGGGTGCACGAGACTCGGGTTTGTGTTTAGTACTTGCCTGGATCCTAAGGACCGGTTCATGGAGCATGTAACCTGGCTTTACCGTGCCAACCACATGCTGAGATGGGGCAGCTTGGCCAATTAATTAGGTGTATTCCCGGCGTAGTATGGGTGTGTTGGATGGTGCGGGGAATAGGTGTCAGCTGGACTACCATATGAACCGCAAGGCTCAAGAGGGGGCCACTGCAGCGGGGTTGGAGCCTCTTGTATGCTGTTAGGGGTGAAACCTCAGTGGGCCCATGCTCGTCGGGAATCCCTTTGTAAAGGCTTTGTAGTGATCTCCTGGCTACACACCTAGGAAGTGTGAATGTGGTTCGTAGCCACTGGCATAATGGAGGTTCTTTTAGTCCACCAGGCAACGGGGGATGAAATCACTACATGTGGGTACAGTGGTGCAAACTCTGCAGAGTCAAAACTGTCATGACAGCCGTGCTCACGGTCAAGAGCGGCTTGGACTTATTCATGATTAGAGGAGTGATGGTTTCGGAAGTTGTGAATGTTAAGCGGGGAGCTTAACATTTGAAATGATGTTATGGTTATTTGATTTTGATGATGGGTTGGGAGATTGGGACCATTTCACCTGTGTAGTAATGTAGGTGCTTAATAAGCTGAGATGGTAGGTAATAATTGCGTAGTGCTTTAACCATGAGTTCAACCTTCCCTTGTTCTAGCCATGCATGACATAACTTTCCCACACTTGCTGAGTACCATCGGTACTCAACCTTGCATATTTGTTGGCTTATATTGCTGCTCAGGTCAAGAGAATGATGTGGTGTTTAATGATCAAGACTTTGGACCCGAAGGAGGTTTCTAGGTTCATGGAGTCCGCCGGGCAACGCCTGTGACAGAGCCCACAAGAATAATATTCCGCTGCTATTTTATTTACATGTTATGAACTTATTATTGTCCATCGAGACATATGCTATGTAAGACTTATTTATATTTGACACCTGGCTTGTAATAAATGATGCTTCACTATTTGTCATCACATGTGTGAGAAAATGATCCTGGCATACATGTGATATTCACTCGGTTGTTCTTCGGAGAAACCGGGTGTGACATGTGGTGAACACAATGGTGAAATCCAATATGCCATTTGACAGCTTTGACGAAAAGTTCAGATTTGAATTTGCACTAGTGACATATGTGTATGGCTAGCTGCAAATGAGTTTGGAAATTTTGAATCTCCCCAAAATTTTTGTACTAAACCAAATATGTAAAAATGGGCTTTCACATCCCTCCCCCCTTAATAGAATCTCATCCTGAGAATACAAAAGAAGAGACGAAGATAGGAGAGGAATTACCCGATATGAGAAGATGTGAAATCCGGGTAGATGGAGCGAAGCAAATCTTCGCTTTCCCATGTCGCTTCCTCAGCGGTGTGCTTGCTCCACAATACCTTATAGAACCACAGCATTCTGTTACGCGTGGTTCGAGGATTCTCATCAATAATTTCAACGGGATATTAAGCATAGGTCAAATCCGACTGCAACTCACCAATATTTTCAGTGTGGATAGCAGCAGTGTACTTCAGACATTTTAGGAGCAGTGTACTTGTCTGTCAGGATTGGGCTGCTTTCAAGTTTGCTTGAATCACCCGAACTCGCTCTTCGGCGTCGTTAACGAGATCAATCCCGAACGTGATCCTTTCACAAGATTCACACCAATCCAAAGGGGTCCGACCTTAGCAGCCATAGAGAGCCTCATATGGTGCCATCTTGATACTCGCTTGATAGCCGTTGTTATACGAGAATTCTGCCAATGGTAAATGATCATCCCAATTGTTATCATGGTGGATGGCACACACTCTCAACATGTCTTCAAACAATTGATTCACCGTCTCAGTTTGTCCATCTGTCTGGTGGTGATATGCGGAGCTTCTATTCAGCTTGGTACCCAATGAAGCGTGCAGCTGCTCCCAGAAATGAGCCACGAGCAGCGCACCTCGATCTGAAATTATTGTCTTGGATACTCCTTGTAAGCACAAGATTCTTGCAATATATTACTCCGCATATTGTTGGCTTGGTAATTAGTATGCACAAGAATGAAATGAGCTGACTTGGTTAACCGGTCAACGATTACCCAAATGGAATCATGCTTATGAAAGGTCGTAGGCAATCTGACAATAAAGTCCGTGCTCACATCTTCTCATTTCTATGCTAGAATTTTCAGTGGTTGTAGCAGCTCTGATTTTCTCATATGATCTGCCTTCACTCGTCTACACGTATCACATTCGGATACATACTTTGCAATTTCCCGCTTCATCCATGTCCACAAAAATTTACTCTTCAAGTCTTGGTACATTTTGTTGCTGCCTGGATGAATGGAAAACTTTTACAAGTGTCCTTAATCTAATATTTTCTTTCTCAACTCCATATCTTGGGGTACTACTATACGGTCCTTGAACCATAGCGTCCCCTCTTCATGTTTCCAAAAACATTTGATATTGCCACTGTCCACTCGTGTCCGGAGATGTGCCATGCCTTTATCTAGTTTCTGAGCTGCCATAGTATCCTCCCTGATAGTAGGAATGAGGGCAAGGTTGTATAACGATCCATATGGAACCAAGTACAAACTCGGTTCTTCCTCTTCTATTGGTGTAATAGTGAGGGTATGGATGTGTGCTTTCCGACTCAGCGTGTCGGCAACCACATTTACCTTGCCGGGGTGGTAATGAATTTTAATCTCATAATATTTGATTAATTATAATCACATCCTTTGCCTCATATTCAGCTCCTTTTGAGTGAATATATACTTCAAACTCTTGTGATCGGTGTAGATATGCACTAAGTTTCCAGGTAGATAGTGTCTCCACATTATCAACGCAAATACCACAGCCGCGAGCTCAAGATCATGAGTCAGATAATGCTGCTCATGTTTTCAAAGTTGACATGAGCCATACACGTCCACCCGTCCTTCTTGCATCAACACGCAGCCAAGCCCGATACTGGACGCATCACAATACAGTCGAAAGGCTTGGTCGTATCTGGTTGAGCTAAGACCGGGGCTGTTGTGAGATGCTTCACCAATTCTTGGAACGCTCCTTCACATGCTGAGCTCCAAATATATTTAGTCCCCTTTTTCAACAATTCAGTCATCAGTTTAGCGAGCTTGGAAAAACTCAGGATTAACCTCCGACAGTATCCCGCTAAACCGAGGAAACTTCTAACCTCATGGACAGATATGGGGGACATCCATTTCAGCACCTGCTCAATTTTTATTGGATCAACCGCAATGCCTACCGCTGAGATAATATGTCCCAAAAATGGCACTTGGTGCGGGGACCACTGTCCCGACTATCCAGGAATCGCATTGGGTGGTGTCGTGCGATGCGACACCTAACAGCACATGAGCGAAAAGAACACATACACAACAACATGTCTTAAATACATATTATTGTTATATTTTACAAATAATGTACAGGCGTACATTACAGCAGAAATATGAGAACACAAGTCACGTACTATAGACTATGCTAAGCAAAATGAAGCCATCCTGCCCGTGGATGCTTCACACTAGCACACAACCAAACCATGGCGGTGCAGGGTTCCGAGTGAGACTCACACCCCTCATTGGGTGCTGCCCCGCTCAGATCCCCCTTCCTCCCTAACGTTGCCATATGCAACGTCACCTGCAAAACAATGGATCAACAAACTGTGAGCTTATGCTCAGCAACACTTAACCGTAACCATACACATGGAACTCTAAATGCTGGCAATAGAGGGCTGAATATAGATGTTTGAATAAACAATAAACTTGAGCTAACAGAGTCCTTACTTCTAGTTTTCAAGAAGATTTTATAAGCCTCGTACAATCTACATCAAGACTCCACAATCAAACAAGAAATGTTTCATCTATATGCCACTTGCATGAGGAGAAATGTAAATTTAGTGAGAGCTATCGTAGACCAATACATGCCTTGCGCCATCAACATCGAGACTCCACAATCAAACAAGAAATGCTTCGTCTTGATGCCACTAGCCGAAGGTAGAAAGTAAATTTAGTGAAGGTTACTTATCATCCATTATTTCCAATATGAGGATTAATCAAAAAGCATATTAACCATTCCCCCCATTTCTTACTACGTCACAACTCAGTGTACAAATATGCGCATTACCGCGAGCGATGGTGATTCGAATCGATAACACCCGGATGACACGGCACATACGCCCGTCTAAGAAATGTGATCAACCAATCCCCTCAACGTCGTATGTGGAAATCTTTCACAATACACCCACATGTCGAACCGGTCCCACCGACCCGGAGTAAGTCTCAGCTACGGGAAACCATCATAATGACATAGGACGGTGGGGATTGCCTCGATATCCAGGTTAACATGTTTACATCGGTTTCATGGGTCCCATATGTCCAGTATGCATCCGGTACAAGATCATATTTGTCCAGCGGGGCCGCACACGAGAACGGTCCTCAATCGACTCAGGCAGGGCCTATGCCCACATGACCACGTCCTTAAGCGTTCCATCCATCCTTCCTGGTCTCCCTTCCCCAATTAAGTGGATCAATCACAAATACTCCGATTGATCCCCCTTAATCCTTATTCACGAGTAGTAAACTGTGGGGGACCCCTGTGGCCCTCCCAATCTGGGATCGCAGAGGGTGGTGCCATGCGATGTGGCACCCAACAGCGCACACGAAAAGAATACGATAAACATAAATTTTATTTACATAAAACAGCTAAAGTCTTTTACAAACTTAATTACAATGAATTCTTGTTCATAACTAAACTCTCTAGCTATGCAAAAGTGCTGCAGTCCAGCCCGGGGACGCTACACACTAGCTACACACAACCGGAGATCACGGCGGCGTGCAGGGCTCCAACTCGGCGTTGTACCCCGACGGCGGCATCGCCTCATTCTCGGATCCTTGCTCATAAGTCTCACCTGCAGCAACTCAATTATAGCAACTGTGAGCATGATGGCTCAGCAAGACTTATCCGTCACCCCTAAACATGGAACTCTACATGTAGGGATACTAACATAGGAGATGACATTGCAATAAAGACTCGCATACATGTTGATCCCTACTTTCAGTTTTATAGAAGAAAGATCAGATGCCTTGCGGAGCACTCACATCGGAATTCCACAATCAAACAAGAAAAACTCTTCCTTCCGATGTGGTATTGCCCAAAGTGGAATATAAATTTAGTGACATCTACATCTACAGCATAAATGGTTGCAATACAATATTAATTCAATGCATCATATTCTTCTGTCCTCTTTCAATTCTTACTACGTCACACCGCAGCGAACAAGCGGTACTCAAATAACCGCGAGGGACGGCGATTGCAATCAATAGACACCTGGATAACACGTCACATACACCCATTTCAGAAGTGTGGTGCCTCACACCTTCCTACTCTGTTGTATGCAGCAACCTTTCAAAGGAAACCCAAATGCCAAACCGGTTCATCGTTAATGGGTAGGAGGTCCCCGCGTGGAGTGTGTCTGTTCCCGCCGGTAGATTTACACCTTGCTACCCTCAACCCACTCCTATAAAACGGCTGGGTAAGCCTAGGCACCCAGGTTAACCAATTACATCGGTTTCCTGGTTCCCATATACCCAGTATGCACCTGGTACTGTTCGAACTTGTCCAGCAGGGCCGCACACGGCTCGGTCCTCAACCGACACCAACAAGGCTACACACGTGAGACCTCCACTCACTGCATCGTATTCTCCCCTGCTGGGTCTCAATTTCACATTCTTAAGCCATTCTTTGTTTCCTTCTACCTCGTGTCATAAAATCCTATCTCGCGAGTAGATTCCAACTACTCGACATCTACCGAGATCTTAGGAACATTAGCATAGAATTTTCTACTTATCGAGCTGTAGCGTACCCAATATTCCATCGGATTTGAGGGTCATGCAAGTGGGGTTTCAATCACCTTAACTCTAATGCACACACATCATCCTAGACATAAGTGATACAAAGTATGCAAAAGTAAATAAAAGCAAAATGAGGCTTGCCTGGTCGTGAGTCAAACTGGAAGTTAGCTTCTGGTGGGAGGATCTCCAAGACTTCTGCAGCGTCCTCAACTTCGGTTACTATATGATATGCAACAAAATATACGTATGAGTGATAATGGTTTATAAGAAGCAAGCTTCTACTGTTAGTTATTACTATTAAGAGTTTTTAATTGACTTTGGGATTTTTCCAGTGGAGACTAGTTCTGGGAGGATGACCTGAGAAAAATATGAGGCAATTTCATGGAAGCTTGTGGTCTCCAAAATTTCCACAAATACTTAGCTTCTCTGAATTTTGATCCCAACTCTGCAGTTTTGACATAGCTAACAGTGGAAGATCTAATTAGAGATGTTCTAGCTGGTCCTAGCAAAATTTGTATCAAACTTTTCTAAGCTTTCTGCTTGTTGGAATTGCTTGGTGAAGCTTATTCTCTTTTCTAGAATATCATTCTGTTGTTTTTCAGCTAATTTATTTAACCCTGAAATAACCTACTGATTAAGCCATGTTAATTAGCTCCAAAAATCCTAAGATTTTTAGTGGAGATCAGGAATTAAGAGATTGATTCTCTGACCAACAATGGTAACATTTTATAAAGGAATATTCCTGGAATTACTCCCTAAAGGATTAAATAAAAAGAATTCTACAGAAAATACTGGGCATTTCCATAGCCTGCAATTTACTTCTCTGCAAAGTACACTTCATGAGGATTCCAACAAAATTGGTCTCACTATTTTTGGAGCTTCCTACACGAACTTATGAGCTCTCAAAATTTGCACCATTTTTGGATTTATTTTGCACAGAGAAATCCCTCTCGTGGCTGACAGTGTTTCCCTCGGTCAGACCCTTCTTCAACCTCACGCCAGGACTCCGCGTGCACGAACAGAAGGCGTGGCACGCGTCGTTCTTCGCCATTTCTCAACCATTTTCGACGAGACTTCGTCCTACACGACCATCAGCAAGTGGTGCAGCCGCCGGGCAAGGTCATGCATCGTGGAATCACTGGGAAAACGTTCGGCACCGGCGGTGAACACGGCCTTCCCGAGCCTAACTTGACGAGATACACTGCCGGAAAGCATCCCTACAGTTTGGGGAATATGACCCTGCACTCCATTCGACCAGGAAACGGCTGGAATATGGTCGTCACCTGTGGACCGACCCGTTTTGGCTGGCGGCGGCGATTTCTCGTCGTCCCGCTCATATGATGGCCGGGTTGCTTAGGACTTCAGTATGGGAGGTCTCTAGGGCTTCTATTTGACGTGGCTTGAAACAAAATAGGGCTGAGCAACTAGGTTGTGAGAATTTCCCGATTCAAGTTCGGTTGGTTCTTCACGTGCACCGGTGCAAAAAATTGAATTCTGGCTCACCGGCATTGGGGAAGAGCAAAAGGGGTCCGGGATGGGTAGCTAGACGTCGTGGCGAACCTCTGTGGGGGTTTGAGTGCACGGGAGAGGCTTGGAGTTGGTCCGGCGACGTTGCACCTTGAGGCGGTTTCGGTCCGAGTTGAGAAGGAATAAAATGACAGCAGGGCACGGGCTGGTGATGGGTCGGGGATGTCGAGGAGTCGCCAGCGCAGCTGTTGGGTGGCTCAGCTGGATGCCAATAGTCGCGGAAGGCGATCCACGATGAACAGAAGAGGAGGCGGCACCAGGTTCTGTTTCTCGGGTGAGCGCGCGAGGGAGCATGGTGCTGAGTATTTGATTGTGTGAGACATAGAAGAAATAGCAATTGTGTTGTGCAGCCACGATCTTTAGCGAGCAGCAAGCACCGAGCAGTGAACCACCAACGGTGAGAAGCAGGGGCACAGCTCGGTGGCTGCCTCGGTGTTGAGCTCGCACAGAAGAAAAATTCAATTGTTGTCTCTGTTCCACTGACATGCGGGTCCCACCCCACCTAATAGCTGCTGATATTTCCCTCCAAATTAAAAACTTTGCTTCTTCCTAAAGTCTTGTGTTTGAATTTGAATTTCACTGAATTCATTTTTGTTTGAGAAGTTTTGAATTGCAATTGGATTTTAGAATTTGAATCAACATTTGAATTTCTCCCCTTTTATTGATTCAAAACCCTAGCAAACTAAGCCCAAATAATATGAATTTTGGCATAGGTGCTGTTTCATATGTGGATAACACATTTGTGAACCCAATTTGCCTTTTTGGTTATGTTTGAATTTGGAACTGAGATTTGAATTCAGATCTGAGTGCTTCCTCTCTTAATTACAAACAAATAGTAAACCCCCTACACATGAGCTGAAATTTGGTTGTTTTATTATTTGAATTATGGAGAACCAAATTGTGAGTTTAGCTCCCCATGTTTGGAAGCTCTTCCAAATTTGAATCAGCACATTCAACTCACACCTTTATAATCCAATATTTTAATCCCACTCATTTTTCCTAAGTGGAAAATTGCTGAATCACTTGCTAGAATTTTTAGGGATTTCACATCCCTCCCACCTTAAAAAGAATCGCGTCCCGAGATTCCAAAAGAAAAGCAAAATGGAGAAAATTTACCAGTTATACGATGATAGAACATCCCGATAATATGATTGTAAATAGTCCACATTTTCCTATGTCGTTTCGTTAGCGGTATGGTTACTCCACAAGACTTTGTAAAACCATAAAGTCTGGTTTCTTGTGGCACGAGTCTTTTCATTGATAATCCGGATCAGATACTCTGAAAAGGTAAGGTCCAGTTGGAGAACACCAATGTCTTCCGTGCGGATTTCAGCTGAGAGCTTGAGGCATTTCCTCAGCTGAGAAATGAGAAATACATTGTGAATTCCCGCGAGTGACGCCGGTAACTCCAAGTGATAGGCCACGGGTCCGCATTGTTCAATGACGGAGAACGGATCGATGAATCGCGGAGCAAGTTTCCCCTTCACTCCGAAACGATGAACCCAATTCATCGGAGGCACCCGGACATAAACATGGTCTCTGATGTCGAAGTGGAGAGGACGGCGTCTTTTATCCGCATCTCTTCTGACGAGATTGAGCAGCCTTGAGATTGACTTGTATTACTTGTACTCGTTCCTCGGCCTCATTCGCAAGCTCAATGCCATATATAACTCGCTCGCCGGACTCACACCAGTTGAGTGGTGTGCGACATTTCTGGCCATAGAGAGGTTCATACGGTGCCAATTTGATGCTAGCCTGATAGTAATTGTTATATGAATACTCTGCCAACGGTAAATGATCGTTCCAGTTTTTACCGTGGTCGATGGCACAAACACGTAGCATGTCTTGAAGCACTTGATTCACATGCTCAGTTTGACCATCCATTTGCGGGTGATATGCGGAGCTTTGGATCAGTTTGGTCTCCAATGACGCGTGCAGCTGCTCCCAAAATCAAGCAACGAACAGCGCACCATGATGTGAAAAATTTTTGCGGAGAACACTGTGCAAACATAAGATCCTTGCAATATACAACTCTGCATATTGCTTGGCAACGTACTTGGTATGTACGGGGATAAAATGAGCCGATTTGGTTAGTCAATTGACTATCACCCGAATCGAATCACGCTTGTGGGATGTGAGAGGTAATCCATCTATGAAATCCATGCTGATATCCTCCCACTTCCACGCTGGAATATTCAATGGTTGCAGCTGTCCGGATTTACGCATATGGTCGGCTTTCACCCGCCTACACGTATCACATTCGGATACGTACTTTACGATTTCTCTTTTCATCCGTGTCCACCAAAATCTGGTTTTCTGATCCTGGTACATCTTGTTGCTGCCCGGATGAATAGAATACTTGCACAAATGAGTTCGTCCAAGATTTTCTTCCGAAGTTCCATGTTACGGGGTACCACTATACAGTCTTTCAACCATAGAGTACTGTGAGGGCCTGGTCCCGATCACGGGGCCGTGCCGCTCGCCCGGGAATCGCATTGGGTGGTGCCGTGCAATGCGGCATCCAACAGCACACAATAAAGCATCATATTACATAAATCAAGCGGAATCTTACAAAGTGTAAATTTTACAAATACTTCTCAAAATAATCTATAGCAGAAGACTATTACAACTAACGTCTCATACCTATGCTAAGCAACAGAGAAGGTGTCCAGCTCGCGGACCCTTCTCGCTAGCAACACTATCACAATAGCAGCGGCAGGGGTTGCCATGAGTTCACCACTCGGAGAGTTCCGAGTCTCATCGGACACCCGTACATATCAGCGTACAGTTATTACCTGCAAAACAACTTATGCAGTATCCGTGAGCATGAAGCTCAGCAAGACTGAACCGCCTCCCTAGTCATGAAACTCTACATGCTGAAAATAGAGGGCTGAATATAGCAGTTTGCACAAAAGATGCTCTTGAGCTAAAGGAGGGTCCTTACTTTCAGTTTTAAGCAACTTTTATAACCATCGCGCAATTCACATAGAGACTCCATAATCAAACAAGAAACGCTTCATCTCGATATCACTTGCCCGAGGTGAAAGTAACTTTAGTGAGCTACCCTAGACCCATACAGACCTTGCGCTATCAACGTCGAGACTCCACAATCAAACAAGAAACACTTTCCTCGATGCTACTAGCCCAAGGTGGAAAATAAATTTAGTGAAAGTGTTGATCATTCCTCATCTCCATTATGAGGATTACTCACGAAGCATTATTAAGGTTTTTCCCAGTTTATAACTACGTCACGACGCATAGAACATGTATGCTCGGTCCGTTCCGTGAGCGACGGTGATTGCAATCAAAAACACCCTGCTGACACGACACGTACGCCCGTACTCGACGTTGCACACAGCAACCGTCACTGACGTTGTACGTGGCAACCATTCACACGACACCCAAATGTCGAACCGGTCCCACCGACTGGGATTAAGTCTCTCTACGGCAAACCCTCGTAGAGCCGACTTCTCTATCCTCAGCATCGGCATCAGACGGTGAGGTATGCCTCGACACCCAGGTTAACATGTTACATCGGTTTCCTGGGTCCCATATAGCCAGTATGCATCCGGTACACAACTCAAACTTGTCCAACGGGCCGCACACGAGAATGGGCCTTAATCGACTCAGAAATAGACTAGGTTCACAGGACCACGTCCTTGAGCATTCCATCCACTGCCCGGTCTCCATTCCCAACTATGAGGATCAATTCCCAACTCTTCCGATTGATCCCCCTTAATCCCGGTTCACGAGTAGGAAACTGCCTACTTAAGTTATGCCTCTTTTAGTCCATTTGTTAACATGAGATCAGCAGTTATAATCAATTGATAACCTACTCTACATTGTACTCCAGGGTTTTCTGGGTCATGCATTTGGAGTGTCATACCACCTAGACTTAATGCAATAAACAAAATGCTAGACGATATAAAGTGAATACAAATAAAAACTTGTAAGTTTTGATGCAAACCGGGGCTTGCCTTTGTTTTGCAGGGGACTTATATATATGAAGATTAAGTTAGTGAAGATCACTTGGCTTGATCAAGTGGTGTCCTCCTTCCTTAATCTCCACTCCGACGACTTCAAGTCCTTCACGTAGATGCTACACGTAATGAATATGCATATGGACTTGATTATAAAGAGTTTGCTCACAAGTCCTAAAGACAAGTTTAAAAACTGGAACGCTGTTTAGGAATTTAAAATAACACTGGTGCTAGTGGTTTGGGTTTGGGGTTAAACACTATGATCAAGTGAGATGTGTTGTTCACCCATTGTGTGATATTCATCTAAATAGGTTGAACAGCACAGTGGTGATCCAGAGCTCCAATGGATCTGAAAACTTTCTGGTGAGTTCCATGTCACAAGAAATTAATCTGGACCAAAATTTAGAAATTTTCAATGAGTAGATCACTCAGAACAATTCCCTAAGCATTTAGGAAAAAGGGAATTAGTTCTGAATAAACTTGTACCTTCATGCAAATTCAATTTAACTACACTTTAAAACATAGCTCAGGGAGCTTGTACGAATTTTCCTAGGATTTTTGGAGCTAAGAATTTCCTAGTACTGAATTTCCAAGTTTTGGAAATTTTCTGAAATTGTTTCTGTACTCATTTGAACACAGAAACTTCAAATCTTAATTACCCTGATCAAATCAACTCAAAATGAGCTGAATCTTTCACAGGAGTCCACTAATATCCTAAAGAATGTTCTGGCAAAATTTGAGGATTTTTGGATGAACCAAACTCCCTCTAGAATTCATTTGCTGAAAGCTTTTAACGAATTTTCCAGAATTAAATAATGAGTTTCATACAAATTGGGTTGCATATTTGGATTGAGTTTTCCAATCTGAATCCAACCCAATTTGAATCACTAAACTTGGAGCTTCCTACCAAAAGTTATGAGGTTCTAAAGTTTGAATTGAAATTGGGAATTCAAATAAACTGGAAAAGTTTAAATTCTGCGAGTGGGTCCAGGGGGAACCATGTGTCACTTGCTGGGGTAAGCCACACGGGGCCACTGGACTCTTCCCACGCAGCCACACTAGATCCCAGCGCCGCAGCAGATTGGAAATTCAATTCTCTGTCGCTGTCACGTTGCGAAACAAATGCAATAGACTTGTTGGGGTTTTTATGTGAGATGATGTCAATTTAATGAGTTTTCAATTTAGAATAAAGCACGTCTAAAGTAAGAGAACTCATGACAGTAGATTCACGAATAGATGTAACTTTCATCTCCCAAATTGACATATCTAATGCTCCTAACAATTGTCTAGCATTTTCAGCATCTGAAAAGTTAACATTGACACTACGCAAGTTGCTGAAAATTTTATTAAAGCGAGCAAAAAGGTCGTCAATTGACTCATCGGGTTGCATCTCAAAACACATGAATTCTTTCCTGAACATATCTTGCCTTACCTCCTTGACCGTATTGGATCTTTCATGGTAGTCACAAAGAGCTTTCCAAACATCATATGCAGATCGGAGGTGTGCAACACGGTCGAAGTCGCTTTGAGTCAATTCTTGGATGATCAAGTTGTGAGCCTTGTTGTTGTTGTCAACATCTCTCATGTTCGCAGCCGTAACTTGATCGTTGGGTGGTACATCGAAATTCCGGTAGACCTTTTCCCATATGGCGAAGCCTTGCGCCTGTATGTAGGCCTCCATCCGAGCCTTCCAAACCTGAAAATCCATGCCATTGAACACACAAGGTTTTGCGGAGTACTTCTCCATGATGGTTAGTCAAAACACGTGCAAATCACAAGGATTAGAGCACCTTGGCTCTGATACCAATTGTAGGATCGAAGAGCACGTGAAAAGCTACCAGAGGGGGGTGAATGGTAGATTAAAACTTTTCGCAGCGGAAACAACAAAAACCCCTCAGCAAAAAATCAACCGGTTAAAGAAACCGTGTGTGCAAGTGTTTTCAAACGTGTTCAACCGTGACAAATCAATTTGAGAGGTAGATAATCAAGTCACGGATCTAATGCAATAAGAATCACTTGAAAACACGAAGTAAAACTTGAGATACGATCAAAACATTAAACGAAGATCAATCTGTTCTACCCGATATAAAACAGATCTGCAACGCTGCAAAGAAACTCATGTATCTCAAAAACTACAGATCCGAAGCTGGTGAAAATTTCACAGATGATATATAATTGAGTTGTGAATACAACCCAAAAAGAATCACGTCAATCGGATCTGTAAAACTCGAGTTATGAACGAAACACCGAAGCAACGTTGGTCTGTCCAGAAACTCGGCGAGAAAGACTTGACGAAAAACAAGTCGGACGAACAAGGCACAAAAGCTCCTCGAAACTATGAACTTTATTCAATGGAAACACAGGAGGAACAGCCCAAAGTTCTTTACCCACGAGAGCTCTGGCCTCCCTTGCTTTTATAGCCAGCCCTCAGGCTAAACAATCCAACATAGGAGTCCTACTCCTAATTGGACTCGTATCCTAACTTACCATAACTGCTCAGGACTCTCCTATTCGCAGATAGAAGCAATCGTGAGACTTCCAAACACCTTAGGAATATCCTAAACATTTCTAAAACAACTCAACTTCGTGCCTAGCACGAAATCCTATCATAACCAACTCAAATCTTCCATATTTGAGCCATATCCGACTCAGCCTCAGCCTGAGTACGCAATCCAGCCGGTTGGACCTTTCCGACCAATTCTTTCGTCCACTTATCTTCATCACGCCTTGGAACAATGTTGCCACGTCCATGCACTCCTTGCACACGTGCAAACACCTTCCAACGACGTACGCGCAACCTTCATATGCACTGCCCTTGATCCAAACATGCTGCGCGACCTCCCGATCAACTCAACCACAGCTCCTTCCGAACTTGGTTGTTGGAACCTCATCTCCTCACTGAGACTAGTCCAAGGATCCCGTCACCAGCCATGTCTTGAACTCAAGCAACACCTGCACATGAATAAACAATCAATTCTTCTGAGCACAAGTCCTCGACTTGACTCACGTTAGTTCGAAAACCACAACACCTTACATGAGCACGTCACATAAGCATGTTGCAAACCATATCAAATGATAACAGCCGTAACCACCAAAACACACCAAAAATATCAAATTAATACTAAGCAAACCTTCCCATAAAGAAAGTTTGAAACATTGCGAGTTAAAAGCAAAAACAAGACGCTGCAGTTCTACGAGTTGAACTTCACGGGAGCTCCCTAAAAACAAGCTCCGGACCTCACAGAAGCTCTCCGGACCTTGCATCGGACCTTGCCAACACTTGGCGGACCTAACAAAGAACTTGTCGGACCTTGCCACAGAAGAATGTTTTGGCAATATTCAAAACTTTGAATGTTAATGCTAACTTTTATCCTAATTGCCAATGTATTCAGCACACATAGGTCTCACAGTTCTGAGTTCGTGTCCTAGGTTGAGTCTGGTTGCTGGTTTAGATTTGTTTTTGTTCAGTTTTGTTTCTTCCATCCGCTGCCATCTACAAAAAACCAATCTACAAAAAAATTCTATCCACCGATTCGTTTCTGTTGCAGTTTTCACCACCACCAAAACATGATTCGGGGTATGCTCCTTAAAACGGGCATAACTTTTCACTCATAACTCCGATTGAGGCGCATTTTTTCCCGGAAAGGTCTCGAAAAAGTCCACATACGATACACCAGCTACAGTGGTCACGGCATTTCAAAAAAATTAAAAAAAAATTAAGAAGGCCCTCGTTTCGAACTCGGAAGTTCCAGCACCAGTTTTTCCAGTCGCTCCTGAATTTGTGCCGATCTCATCTTTCATCGATTTGAGCTAATACTTGGTACTGTTTCTAATCTTGTGCCCCTGGTTGAGAAAAATTATCAAAAAATAAAGAGAAAAAAAGTTTTTGATTTCTACTAGTGCTTCAAGACAAAAACAGGAGGTCTTGCACGCCCCTCCGCAGGGGTCTTGCACCCACCCCCTCCGCAGGGGTGTTGCACGCCCCTAAACTCGTTTTTATACAGCAGCCACCACCACATTAGGGTTGGGTTTTGCTTAGTTACAATCTGTCATTGAACAGTGTCACCGATCATCGGTTGTGAGACCCCAAATTCGTGATCAATTCAGTTTTGATTGCAACTTCTCTGTTCTTGCTTGTGTTCTTGATTGCACTTGCAGGAATAAGCCTTCGTGGCAAGGTCATTCGTGTGACACCGGTGATAACCAACGGAGCAGTGGTGTAGTGATTGCGGGGTTTCGTTCCTTCGGAGCCTTGGATCATCAACGTCGGGATCTCCACCCAATCAAGTTTACCCTACCTCTCAGAAGATCGGGACTCATCCTCCTATAAAGGACTGTAAGCCAAATAAGACTAAGAGACAGGGAAGAGAGGACCTCTGAGCAGAATTATCGTTTCCCTCCTCGTGTGCAGGACCTCCTGAGAGGCCTCACAGACCTCACCCCCTCCGCAGCGTTGAGCTCCAATGCCGGACCTCACCCCCTCTGCAGGGGTGAGCTCCGAAGGCGTAGTGCCGGACCTCACCGCCTCCGCACGGGTGAGCTCTGAAGGCGCAGAGCCGGACCTCACCCCCTCCGCAGAGGTGAGCTCCGATGCCGGACCTCACCCCATCTGCAGGGGTGAGCTCCGAAGGCACAGAGCCGGACCTCACCCCCTCCGCAGGGGTGAGCTCCGAAGGCGTAGAGCCGGACCTCACCTCCTCGGCAGGGGTGAGCTCCGAAGGCGCAGATCCAGACCTCGCCCCCTCCGCAGGGGTGAGCTCCGAAGGCGCAGAGCCTGACCTCGCCTCCTCCGCCGGGGTGATCTCCGAAGGCGCAGTGCCAGACCTCGCCCCCTCCGCAGGGGTGAGCTCCGAAGGCACAGAGCCGGACCTCGCCCCCTCCGCAGGGGGGTGAGCTTCGAAGGCGTAGAGCCGGACCTCACCCCCTCCGCAGTGGTGAGCTCCGATGCCGGACCTCACCCCCTCCGCAGGGGTGAGCTCCAAAGGCGCAGAGCCGGACCTCACCCCCTCGGCAGGGGTGAGCTCCGAAGGCACAGAGCCGGACCTCACCCCCTCGGCAGGGGTGAGCTCCGAAGGCGCAGAGCCGGACCTCACCCCCTCCGTAGGGGTGAGCTCCGAAGGCGCAGAGCCGGACCTCGCCTCCTTTGCAGGGGTGAGCTCCCAAGGGGCAGAGCCGGACCTCGCCCCCTCCAAAGGGTTGAGCTCCAAAGGCGCAGTGCCGGACCTCGCCCCCTCCGCAGGGGTGAGCTCCGAAGGCGCAGAGCCGGGCCTCGCCCCCTCCGCAGGGGTGAGCTCCGAAGGCGCACTGCCGGACCTCACCCCCTCCGCAGGGGTGAGCTCCGAAGGCGTAGTACCGGACCTCACACCTTCTGCAGGGGTGAGCTCCGATGCCGGACTTCACCCCCTCCGCAGGGGTGAGCTCCGATGCCAGACCACACCCCCTCCGCAGGGGTGAGCTCCGAAGGCATAGCGCCGGGACTCACCCCCTCCGTAGGGGTGAGCTCGGCACACCATGCCCTGTCCGATCAATGTATTCAATACCCGCGCCTTCCCAAGACGCGGAGACGCGGCACACCCTCCTGTCAGGTGGCACAGTGACCAGTCGCGTCACAGTGAAGACAAGCACACCATGTCAGAAGCTGTTGACCAATAAATACAGTGACAAGACACTCCCTGCTGTCCCTGCCATCATCAACCACTACGCCTAGCTTGTGGCATGGGCAGGACGGCAGGTTGACGACCAAGAAGCCATTGCCAGAGACAACTACCAGCATTCACTGCAAGATATGGTAGATGGCAGGAAATCTCTCCGGGGCCACCTGTCGGGCCCTGGGGCCCACCTTGTAAGCCGCCCGAGCCTTGATGTATAAAGACTCGGGCTGGCAACGTTGCAAGGGGTTCCAACACCCCTGTGTTCGGCTCCCTCTAGCGTCTAGGAAACCTCAGTTCATCCAGACCACCAAGCTTAGAACTCCGGTTCTAAGCTCCGAGCAATACAGCTCCCGTGGACGTAGGGTTTTACGCTCCGGCGGCCCAAACCACGTAAAAATCCTTGTGTCATTCCTCTCACAACCAAGGTGACCTCCCGAGAGAACTAGCCCCTCCGAAAAAGAACCCCCGCGGGTTGCTCCTGAAGCAGGCCCGGGGGAAGTGTCAACGGCACACTTCGACAATGCCCAATGACTCTGAAATTTTTACTGTGATTTGGATACAACCTAAACTGACACTGGGCCAAGTTTCATTTGCAGAAAAGCTCATTTGAGCCCTCCACAAATAATTGTGTACTTGGCCTTAATCGGAGTTCTTAGGGTGTTCTAGGGATTTTCATGGAGCAAGCCATGACTTCCTGAAAACTAGATTTTCAGAGGGTTCTAATGGAATTGGTCTCACTTAATTTGAAGGTTCCTAGCCAAAGATATGAGCTAAACAGATTCAGAGAATTTCTGAAAAATGTTTCTGGACATTTTCCATTTTCTTTGGAACAGTTTCATTAATCACACTATTAGGTGGACAAATTAGCTCGAATAGATCTGAAATTTTTATGGTAGCTCAAGGATATTATGGTGAACATCCTGGCAAAATTTCAGAAATTTCCTCCAAAGGGTTCTCCAGTTAAAATTCTAAACAGTTTAAAATTTGAAGAATTAATTCTGGAGAAATAAGGAGTTCCATAAAGTGAAACTTGATTTGTTGGAAAGTACTCAGAGAGCTGAATCCAACA
This sequence comes from Neostapfia colusana, assembly GCA_030760725.1. Classification (NCBI taxonomy): domain Eukaryota; kingdom Viridiplantae; phylum Streptophyta; class Magnoliopsida; order Poales; family Poaceae; genus Neostapfia; species Neostapfia colusana. The sequence goes on from JASWHV010000009.1 coordinate 69,704,854, forward strand.
AAATTTGGTTCACTTGATTTGGAGTTGCCTATCCAAAGTTATGTGGGTTTGAATTTTGAACCAAATCTGAAAATCAGGAAAAAAGTTTAAATCGCTGCGCCTAGGACCGGGGCTACGTGTCAACTCCTCAGCGGCCGACACACGGGGCTACGCGCGCAGCCACAAAAAATCCGGTGCCACAGCTGATTCCCAGTTTGAATTACTGGCTGTTGGCACGTGGGACTGGGAGCTTCGTCTACCTCCCGACCTCCGCGCTCGGCCGCTATGGGTGTGACACGTCCGGGGATCAGCCTTAGCTTGGGCGTGACACTTTCCCATTTAGGCTGTACACGGGAGCCCGAGGTGCGGAAAATCTTAGGTCACAGGAAAAACTTTCGGTATGGGGCGAGAGCAACCGAACTTGGCTGGTTCCTACGACGGACAAGGAGAAGGAGAGTCTCTAGTACCGTTTTGCAGCTCGGAGGGAGTGGGGAAGCTGTGGTTTCCGGTTCTCCGATCTAATCCGAGAGAGCGGCGGCGAGGCAAAGTTTTCTTGCGCGAGGAGCGAAGAACTGAGTGTCTCTGCCTCTAGCCGGCTCGGCTTCGGGGATAAGAGGGAGGCAACGTTGGCTGTGTACGGGGCGAAGGCCGAGCAGGAGCTGGCAGCGGCGATCAGCTCGGTGGCGGCCGCAGCTCTGGCCCGAGAAACCAGAATTTGAATTTGCTAAAATTAGCTCATGTCAAGATCAATTCCAAATGGAGTGAAAATTGGTGTGTGAGCTCACAAAAATGTGCTGAGTATGAATATGCCTCCCACTTTTGAATTCATGGGATGAAAGTAGTTTGAATTTGAATTCGAGTTCAAACTAGCCTCATTCTAGTTATACCCAAAAATATCTCAAAAAGGTTTTGCATTTGGGTGAATTTTGGCATGAGCATTCCTAGCAAGGTGTAGGAGTTTTCCATGTGCTCAGCCCCTATGTAATGCATGTGGGAAATACCAATTTTGCATTTTGTGAGTTCACCCTCTAATGACCATATTGATTGTGGTTACTTGCTCTTCAAAGGTGTCCATAAGTTTTCCTCAAATGAGGTGTGTGTGGTGTGATGAACACTTTGGATGTGTGCAAAAACTCAGGCCCTTACATTTGTAAACCTCGATTAGCTACTGCAATGCTAAGATAGTGTAGGATTCGGTACAAGTCGAGTAGTTGGAATTGCTCACGAGAATGTGGGACCCGACGCCGCCTGTTCAGTCACGGGGATGGGGCACCCGCCCGGGAATCGCATGGGGTGGTGTCATGTTATGCGGCACCCAACAACACACATCTAACGAAAACTGTATTACATAAATCAAATGCGGAAACTTACAAATGTTCTTTGTAAATAATTTACATAAATTAGCTACAGCGGAAGACTACAAACAACTCACGTCGAATAACTAATGAGCACTCAAGAGAGAGGTCCAGCCCGCGGACTCCTCTCGCTAGCAACACGAAAACATGGCAGCGGCTAGGTTCTCCATGTGTTACCCGACTCGGAAGTTTCCGAGTCTCACCGGACAACCTTCTTTATAGCGTCGATGTTGACCTACAAAACCACTAATATAGAAAGAGTGAGCACAAAGGCTCAGCAAGACTTAAACCGTCTCTCCTAAGCATGCAACTCTACATGAAAGTAACTTAAGACTTAAACATGTAAGTTGCAAAAAGACTCTCCTACAAGTTCATCCTTAACTTTCAGATTTTAGCCATCATAGTAGTGCCCTTGCGCCCAGAAACATTGGAACTCCACAATCAAACAAGAAACACTTCATTCCAATGTTATTTGTCCCAAGGTGGAAATTAACTTAGTTTGCTCTATCTCTACTTCAAACAAGGTTTTCATGCAATTCCAATAATCATAGCAGAAATTAAAACTTTGCAAACTGTTCTCACACAACTTGATTACTATGTCACAACACAGTGAGCAAGCGGTACTCAATAACCGCGGGGGACGGTGATTCGAATCAAACACTGCCCGGATAGCTCGACACATACGCCCGCCTCTGAAGACCAAAATCTGGCGTCCGTCATTACGTCGTATGTGGCAACCTTTTGCAGGACACTCGTCTGTAGAACCGGTTGCGCCGTTTCAGGCTCATAGGTCTAACAAGACGATGTGTCATGCCTCTACAATCCAGTTAACCTGGTACATCGGTTTCATGGTTCCCATATAGCAGTAAGCATCCGATACACAACTTAATACTTGCTCATGGGTGCCGCACACGCATCGGTCCTTAACCGACACAGGCAGAGCTACTCGACCAAGACCTCATCTTGTCGCTGCCTAACCCTCCTGCCCGGTCTCATCTTTAGAAATATAAACTTTAGTTTGCCTCTTTTCCAACTACACCCATGTGATCCCGACTATAACTCGCGAGTAGATTCCAACTACTTGACATCTACCGGATGTCCTAACCTATTTAGCACAGACTTATTCTACAGCGGTGACACTTTTCTACCCTTGACTCCAGGGTTCATTTCGGTTATGCAAGTGGAGTATAAAACATACTTGACCTAATGCACATACAAACTCTAACCATAATTGTGAACAAAGTAAAACTTTTATAAAACAACTTAAATGCAAACCGGAGCTTGTCTTTGTTTTGTAGGTGACTAAAGTCAGATAATTTATGAAGTTAGTTGCTGATTATTTGAAGCTTAATCCCTACCCTTCTTGCTCCTTGATCCAAGTTTCACTTCTCCTCCACTTTTCCACGTTTAATCACTAAACGTCATGAATATGCATATATGTTTAATTGTAAAGCTTTTGCTAATAAGTTCTAAACACGAGTTTAAAACTGGAACTCTGTTTATGAATTTAAATGACACTGGTGCTACTGGTTTGGGATTTGGGTTTAAGCTCTATGATCAAGTGAAAAGTATTTTTCATCACTTGTGTGTGTTGATCATCTAAGAGGTTAAACAGAGCAGTACGGATACATGGCTCCAATGGAGCTGAAAATTTTCTTGTGAGTTCCTTGTCACAAGAAAGTAATCTGGACCAAATTTTAGAATTTTTCAATGAGTAGATCACTCAGAACAATTGCCTAACCATTTAGGCAAAAAGGAATTAATTCTGAATAAATTTGCACTTTCATGCAAATTCAAGTGAACTACAATTTCAAACATAGCTCAAAGAGTATGCATGAAATTTCCTAGGATTTTTGGAGCTAAGAGTTTCCTAGAACTGAATTTCCAAGTTTTGGAAATTCTATGGAATTGTTTCTGTATTCATTTGAACACAGAAACTTGAAATCAGAATTCTCCTAAATAAATCAACTCCAAATGATCTGAAACTTTTACAGGAGTTCACTAATATCCTAAAGAATATTCTGGTGAAATCTGAGGATTTTTGAATGAACCAAACTCCCTCTAAAATTCATTTGCTGAAAAGCTTTAAAGAATTTTCCAGAATTTAATAACGGTTTTCATACAAATTGGGTTGCATATTTGGATATAGCTTTTCACTATGAATCCAACCCGATTTGAATTACTAAATTTGGAGCTTCCTAACAATTGTTATGAGGTTCTAAAGTTTGAACTGAATTTGGGGATTCAAATAAACCGGGAAATGTTTAAACTGTGACAGTGGGTCCCGAGCACACGTGTCAACCGCTGAAACCAAGCCACACGGGCCACAGAATCTTTCCCGCGTTGCTACAGCCCGATCCGAGGCCACAGAAGATCTAATTTCTCCACAACAGAAACTGACATGTGGGCCAGCCCCCGTCTTAGTCTACCTCCAGCCACCCGCGCTCCCGCGCCGCCGAGCTCGCCGGAGCTCTTGCCGGGAGGGGGTTCCGGTGCCCGAAACTTTCCCAATACTCGCCGCCTCTACATTATTTCATGCGAGGAACACGTTGCTATCCTTGTTGCCGACCGGCAATCACCGGAAATAGTTTCGCGACGGCGACAGCCTCTGTGGCAACTCCAGCGACGTCACGAAGATGCTGTAATGCTCCAACCTTGCTTCGGTTAGCTCCTACAGCATCGCCACGACCTAGGGAGCAACGTCCAAGGCTCTGATCTCGCGAGAAACGTCGGCAACTAGGAGTTCACCATGTGACCTAAGTCGATTTCGGTGAAAATTTGAAAAACTTGAAGAACCGAAGGTTTCCTCGACGGTTGTTCCTAGTTCTTGACCCCACGTGCTCGCACGAACATCTACAACTGGGTTTCTAGGTCTGGTGATGAGTGGTGCACCGTGTTGCCCTAATTTCCCGATTTCCTACTCGCGGTTCATATCGCATGTCGGCGGGAAAAAACAAATTCCGGCGAGCACGGTTTGTGACAAGCTGCCAGTGTTGCTGTGAAGCAAGAAGAGGTATAGGTGAACCTTTTTGCTTTTGCAACCCAGTGGGAGAAGAACTGTGGCGAGCAGGCAACGTGATCTTGTGGCCGGCGGCTCACGGTGGCATTGATGGACAAACCGAGCTCGGTGCCGAGTTCCAGTGGAAGAAACACCGGGCTCTTGTGCCAACCACCTCGAGAGGGACAGGGCGACGCCGTGGGGAGGCTCAGTTCGGCGTGCAGCGGGGTGAAACAGCCGGCCGGCGGTGAACCGATTGTGCGCACGCTATCGGAGGAAGAAACGCTCGGGGAGGCAGTAGTCGAGCGAGAGAGAGTGCTGCAGTTGCCAGGAACGTGTTACCGGGGCTGTTGCCAGGCAGGGATATTTGTGCCGATCGCATCCGAGTCGGTTCAATCGTGAGAGCATCCAGGAATCGTCGAGTGCGTGCGCTGTCGCCGCTGCACAGCTGCTTTCAACAGCTCGGGAGAGGCAAACAGAGCACGTGGCTCCTGTAACAGACAGCTGGGCCCCAGTGAACAGACAGAGAAGACTTAGGGAGCAAGTCTATTTGGCTCAATGGCAAGTGGGGTCCACCCCTGCTTCTCCAAAAGATCTTCCAAATTTGGAAGGTGCAAATTTCAACCATGAGGAACTCAAATTCAAAAGCCATTTGGCAATTTGATAAGTTTTACCTCAGTTTCAAATTTGAATCCAAATTTCAAGGAAATTCGTAAGCCCCTTTGATATTCATATCAAAGCAACTCCAAACTTTCTCAAAGTCCCCTTGCACCTGACAACAATTACATGTATAAACAAAAGTTTTTGCAAGTCCCTTTTTCTTGGATTTAACTCAACTTTATTCACCACTAAAGTTTTCCATTTACAAGTTTTGGGACTTTTACAGGGAATAGGCTAGAGGCACACTACTCGGGTAAAGACAGCAAATGAAACACATGGCGAGAAAAAAATGAGACCGAGCGGAGAGTAAGGGCAGAAGGACGTTGGGGCCTGGGTGCCATAGCTCCACTTGTGTCAATTGAGAACCAAGCCGTGTGTGGGCCTGTTGAACAAGGTAGAACAGTACCAAAGACCTACCGGATATATGGGAACCGGGAAACTGATGTAACTCGGGTAGCTGGGTGTTGAGGCATAGCTGGTCATTCAGAGGGTAGGTTGAGAGTTTGAGGTGTAAATCAGCTGGCAGCACTGCAGATGTGCACAGAGACCTCTTGCTCGGGACGATTGGACCAGCTCAACATTTGGCTGACGGGTGAAAGGTGGTTGCGTACGATATCTGTGATGGTTGCTGTAGGCAACATCGAGTACGGGCGTACGTGATGGGTTATTCGGGTAACCCTGCTGGTGTAAATCAATTATAATCACCGTCCCTCGCGATCAGTGAGTACCACTTGTTCAATGTACCGTGACGTAGAAATAACAGGCTAGAGTCATGTAAAAGTTGCTTATTGAAAGCTATACCTTGATTGTTAATGACTTGCTGTAGTTTAGAGCGAATTGAAGTTATTTTCAACCTTGGGCAAAGTACATGAGAGAAATGCGTTTCTTGTTTGATTGCGGCTCTCTCATGTTCCTTAGCGTGAGGTTCTCCACCACTTTCTGCTAAAACTTCAAAGTAAGGTTCAAATAATTAGGCGAGTCCTTTGCAACTTGTTTGCCTCATGTACCATGAAGTCCCTCATGTAGAAGTTTCATGTATAGGAGAGACGGGTCAGACTTGCTGAGCCATCGTGCTCACTGCTTGTGTTTGAAGCTTTTGCAGGGTGTTATGAGAAAGGGACTCCCGAGGAAGAGACGGAACCCCAAGAGGGAAACCCGTTTGAGTGGGAGTCGTGCACGCCGCCGTGTTAGTGTGCGTGTGTGCTAGCGGGGACACGTTCACGGGCTGAACGTGAACTCGATGCGCAGTCTACACCCGTGAGTATAGACTGAACATGTTTTGTTGTAAAAATGTTCATAAACTCGTTTATGTAATAAAACTTTGCTTCCGCTTTGTATCTTTGATGTGCAACGCAGCACCCCTCAGCGTGATCCTGGCTCGACGAGGCTGTGGGGCCCTCGCAGCGTGGTATCAGAGCTCACTTGAGGTTTAACGCACTAAAAAGGTCATCTTTTTCAAAAACTCGGTGAGTAACGAGTTAGTAGCCCATATAATGATGTTATTAGTGTATAGAAAGTGGCAATCCTAACCTATTTGCTTATGTCGGAAAATCATGCATCTCGGGACGTCATGTGTCTTGGCGGGTGCATGTAAGCACTGTCCACCAGTGCGCACAAGCTGAAGGGTGGACCCTCACGAGTGGCAGGTAAACCGGCCCGCTTTAATGTCCTCTACGACTCTTCATATCATTTGGGGTATTCGAGCAACGCCCTAACCTGGCATGCTACGGGCAAGTTTGGGAGACGCCATCACGTGGTTAGTAACGTGAACACGTAGCACAAGGCGTGTTTAGCTTGAGAACAGCCGTGCGAGTGATGACAGACGGTTGTATGAACTGTATTGGGACCGAGTTTGGTGTGCAGCCGAACCTGACGATTGAGTGGTTTATCTGCAGGTAGTCTGACCACGAATCTGTAGATATGTGAGTCTGGCGAAAGGGTCACCTTTGGGATAGATATTGTCAACAATGCGGAGGAAAAGGTTCGGCTGATTCAAGCTACCCTAAAAGCCGCCCAATCCTGATAGAAACAATATGCGGACCGGAGAAGACGCCCATTGCAGTTCGAAGTCAGGGATCACGTATATCTACGGGTGTCTCCAATGAAGGGCGTGAACAGATTCGGGGTGAGAGGAAAGTTGGCACCCCGATTCATCGGTGCATTTCAGATTATCGAAAGATGTGGATCGGTAGAATACCGGCTGAATTTACCAGAAGCACTCTCTGGTGTGCGCGACGTTTTTCACATTTCCCAGCTGAGGAAGTGTCTTAAGCTATCAACTACCATTCAGCTGCACGATATAGAAGAACTGAAACCGGACCTCATGTATCGGGAGGAACCGGTTCAGATTATTGATGAAAAGGCCCGAACCACACGCAACCGCACGTTGTGGTTCTACAAAGTTCTATGGAGTAATCACTACGTAGAAGAAGCGACACGGGAGAGCGAAGGATTTCTTCGCGCTAACTACCCCGACTTTTTCACGTCGCATACGGTAATTTTCCAACACCCTCTTTCTCTCCACCTAATAATCTCGGGACAAGATTCTTTTAAGGGGGGAGGAATGTAAGGGCCTAAGTTTTTGGGCACATATTCAAAGTGTTCATCACCACACACGCATTTCATTTTAATAAACTTTGTGAACACATTTGAAGAGCAAGTAAACACCATCAACATGATCATTAGAGAGGAAAATCACAAAATGCAAAAGTGGCATTTCCCACATGCATCATCTAGGGGCTGAGCATATGAAAAACTCCAACACCTTTCTAGGAATGCTCATGCCAAAATTCACCCAAACCCAAAACAGTTTTCAGGTAATTTTGCGTACAACAAGAAAGAGGGTAGTTTGAACTAAAATTCAAATTCAAACTATTTCCATCCCATGAATTCAAAAGTGGAAGGCATATTCTTACTCAGCACATTTTTTAGCTCACACACCAATTTTCACTTCATTTGGAGTTGATCTTGACATGAGCCAAGTTTAGTAAATTCAAACTCAATTTGAATTTCAAACTGCATATGTGCTGAAATCTATTCAAACACTTCACAATTTGAATTCCATCAATTCCAAATGGGCATGTGGTAGATAATTCAAATTCTAGGGGGTAATAGAGGGATCACTGTTTGGAGCTGTAGAGGAAAGTTAATTTCAGAGGTTAAAACTTGGGTGGGACCCACATGTCAGCTTCACAGATAAAAGAACCAACTGAGGACACCGAGTACTTGGGTCTCGGGCTCTCGCCGCGGTCGGCACCACGTCAGGCCATCGAGGCCAGCAGCTGCTTGCCGCCCAAGCCGCTGAAACCGCCTCTCTGGCCCCTTATCTATGCGCCAGAGCCATCCCCAGTGTTTCTCGCCGCTGTTCCGACGTGCTCCCACCCAGAAAACTGAAACACCTCGCCGCTCGTCCGAGCTATCGGTCCATCATCACCCGGCCAACTCTGTGGTTGTCACGGTGATCTGAGACCATAACCGAGTGCGCCGAGTCTTCCTTGACGTCCTTGCACCGGTTCCAGACCCTGATCAATCCTCCTCGAGCTCCACCGCGACGTTCTTCCATTCCTCAGTTCAACCCGAGCCGCCGTCACGGGGACGACCTGTCCGGCCACCACAGCCCGTCGTTCTCCGAGCTGTGAATAGCAAAAAGGTTCGCCTTCAGTCCCTCTTTCATTACCCAAGCTCTGGCAGCGTGACATAAACTAACCACGCCGAAATTTCACGATTTTGCGACGGTATACAAAAGAGACGCCCGGACCGATTCGCAAAATTCGTTATACACACTGCACCACTCATCCTCTCATGAAGAGAAGCACTTCTAGGTGTCCGTGCGAGTCCATAGGTTCCAAAACCTCAAAGAACTCTTGGAGGTAGCCACTGTTCTTCGAGTTTTAGGAGAATTCCCGATTTCCGGCCTAGGTCGCACGGTGACAGCCCAGTACGGCCATTTCTGAGCTCCGTGGAGCTCATGTCGATCTTTCCTAGGGTCCACTGATGCTTGACGGCCTTTTGCTCGATCGGTTGGGGTGCTAGGAAGTCCGGCCGACACGGCCAAAGTTCTTCCGAAGCTGCCGCTCGTCGCCGGCCGTGTTCCGGTGACTGTCACGATGAGCTGAGCCCAGCATCGTGTTCCCCGGATAGATTTAGGCAGAAGCGGCCAAAATCATGAAGTTGGCGCACGTGTAAGGGCAGCAGGACGTTGGGGCCTGGGTACCATAGCTCCACTTGTGTCAATTGAGAACCGAGCCGTGTGTGGGCCTGTTGAACAAGCTAGAACAGTACCAAAGACCTACCGGATATATGGGAACCGGGAAACCGATGTAACTCGGGCAGCTGGGTGTTGAGGCATAGCTGGTCATTCAGAGGGTAGGTTGAGAGTTTGAGGTGTAAATCAGCTGGCAGCACTGCGGATGCGCACAGAGACCTCTTGCTCGGGACGATTGGACCAGCTCAACATTTGGCTGACGGGTGAAGGTGGTTGCGTACGATGTCTGTGATGGTTGCTGTAGGCAACATCGAGTACGGGCGTATGTGACGGGTTATTCGGGTAACCCTGCAGGTGTAAATCAATTATAATCACCGTCCCTCGCGGTCCGTGAGTACCACTTGTTCACTGTACTGTGACGTAGAAAGAACAGGCTAGAGTCATGTAAAAGTTGCTTATTGAAAGCTATACCTTGATTGTTAATGTCTTGTTGTAGCTTAGAGCTAATTAAAGTTATTTTCAACTTTGGGCAAAGTACATGAGAGAAATGCGTTTCTTGTTTGATTGCGGCTCTCTCATGTGCCTTAGCGTAAGGTTCTCCACAACCGGCTGCTAAAACTTGAAAGTAAGATCCAAATAATTAGGCGAGTCCGTTGCAGATTATTTACCTCATGTACCCGATACCCTTCATATAGAAGTTTCATGTATAGGAGAGACGGGTCAGTCTTGCTGAGCCATCGTGCTCACTTCTTGTGTTTGAAGCTTTTGCAGGGGTCTATGAGGAAGGGAGTCCCGAGGAGGAGACGGAACCCCAGGAGGGGAACCCCGTCGAGTGGGAGTCGTGCACGCCGCCGTGTTACTGTGTGTGTGTGCTAGCGGGGACACGTTCACGGGCTGAACGTGAACTCGATGCATAGTCTACGCCCGTGAGTGTGGACTGGACTATTTTGTTGTAAAAATGTTCATAAATTGGTTTATGTAATAAAACTTTGCTTCCGCTTTGTATCTTTGACGTATGTTATCCGGTGCTGTGCAACACAGCACCCCTCAGCGTGATCCTAGCTCGACAATGCCGTTGGGGCCGCGTCACGTCCCTCTCCACGTAAGTGAGACTTATCACGTTCCTACCTCAGGAGCTTCACATTTATCTAAGCTTGTACCGATCACAACCGGGAAGAGCATAGCAGATGCATTTAGGAGGAAGGCCGATGGCAAAGCCGTCGACGTGAGCAACGTCATCGACGTCCAGCTTGAAGATCTCTTGCTGGAGGACCGTTAATGCATTCAAAAAGAGCTGGAGTGGGAGATCCAGGAGGAGAAGATGGCACATCTGCAAACCAAGCTTGCTCGTTTCTAGAAGACGCGAGGAGGCATCATCGAGAAGGCTGACATGCGCGAGGCGACAGCACGTAAGGTAAACACACCAATATCCCTTGAAGAACTCATTCAACTTGTAGATGTATCGATCGCCACAAAGTACAACGCCGATCTAGAATAGATGGCATCGTCGGTAATGAACAGACTCAATAATTCCTTCGACACATTCAAAGCGGACGTAGAACACATGATAGATAGGAACCTTCATCGGCAGATCCGATCTACCGTGCAACATGTGCACGACGATGTAGTAGGCAAATGCACGGATGCTAACACGAGTAGCACAGCGGGGAACGTAGCCAACACTTCATCACCTTGCATGCCACCCACGTACGTGCAAGCCAGGCAGCCTATCATGAACGTGCAGCAGCTGTACTACAAAATGGTGGCATATGGACCTGCCGTTCCACCCACGAGGAGTGGTGAACTGCTCGGTCCAGTACCCGATACGTACTTCCCTCTACCACCTCCACAAGTTACACCTTGCAACTTGCTTGAACCTCCCGTGCCACAGAACAACGTACCACACGATGAACTTAGGGATCAACTGGCTAGAACGCTTAGAGAACACAGGGTAGCGACCAGGGCAACCATTAGAAACTATCGCAAGCCTTACTCCAACCACTATGACAATGTCCCGTATCCTAGAGGCTTTAGGGTGTCGGATTTCTATAAGTTTAGTGGGGAGGATTCAAAAACTACTCAAGAACATGTAAGCCAATTCTTGATCAGTGCAATGACATAGGAATCACAGATGTACACTGGATAATATTGTTCCCGTCGTCCCTAACCGGCACAGCTTTTAGTTGGTTCACTTAACTATCTCCTATTTCTGTCCTAACTTGGCCTTTTTTAGGTCAAAAGTTTCATGAATACTTCTTCACTTGTGAGACCGAGCTTAGATTGTTCCATATAACCGCAGTGAGGTAGAAACACAATGAACTTGTAGCTGAATACATCAAACGGTTTAGAGAAACTAGAAACAACTTTAGCTTAACCATAGGGGAAAAAGATTTGGCCGATTTAGCGTTTACAGGGATTCTACCGTATCTTAGGGAGCAGATGGATGGGATCGAGTTTGGAGACGTTAACCAAGTCCTGCAGCTAGCCATGACACATGAGAACCGAGCCAGATAGGCTAAGGCTCACAGCCAGTTCAAGTAAATCAACCATAGGGACCAAGAGAAGCAACATGTTAACCAACTCGGGAAGACTTGGCCAGTGATGAGGAGATGGAGGTTTGTGTGGCCCAGTGGGTCGAAAACCACAAGAACAATCCCTTGCCTTGCACTTTCATGAAACCCAGCCCCGATAAGAAGGAGGAGATGAAGTTCACCTTCGATGTAATGAAGTGTGACAAGCTCTTCGACGTGCTCTTGCAAAACTGGGTCATCAAGCTCAAGAACAAACATGTCATCCCATCATCCGAGCAGCTGGCCAACAAACGTTATTGTAAGTAGCACGCCTCTGATTCTCATTCAACTAACGAGTGCAATTTCTTTCGTTGGCAGGTACAATCGACTCTAAATGATGGCCGGTTGACACTCAGTGATAGCCACCAAATGAAGATGGACGCAGATCCTTTCCCTGTCAACATGGTGAACTTTGAGGGGAAGAAGATCCTTCTGAGGACCAATCAGGCATCCACAACCAAAGGGAAGAATGTGATCGTGCACGATGATCTACAAAAGAAGATCAAGTCTCGGAACCCCAAAGTCGGCGTATGGAAGCTTAACGAGCCAAGAAAGACGACCCAATTCAAGTCAACATTGGAGTATTTGATCACCAAATACATAAGACAGAAGCAAGCATGTAGTGTATTCCACAGGCTGAAAGATTGCAGGTGTGACTGGTCGAAGACCTTCACACACAGAAGCATGGCGAGCACTCTCGGGAAAAACGGATTTGGGAGTTATCGGCACCTTGAGAAACCGATGATTTTCCAAGATAAATGGCCTTCCCAAGCGGCTCGAGAGGCACGGCCTGGAGATCAGTGGCACCTCGGGAAATCGGTGATTTCCCAAGGTAAAACGTCCTCCCGAGCGGTTTGGGAACCTCGGGTGCGGGAGCATCACCCGGGTAAGCGGGGAACCAGCGCCACAACTTGGAAACCGAAGAAAAAACACAAGAAAACGCTGATTCCTACACACAGCCTCACATACACACCGAGAAGACCCAGAATAAAAAAACATGAGCTCTGGACACCAAGTACTGATGATTGGATCGGTACCTACGTGATCCAAGATGAACTGGCCCCTAGCAACCCGGGGAGTGAAGGCCAGTTCACAAAGCAAAGTTTGGGTAAACGGCCTGAGGTTGGCAGCTCTGACATGAAGCTGGGTACTGGTCCAAGCAAAGCCGAGAGAACCAAGGTTGATCCAAGACCTCCTAGCAAACTTTCTTGGCTGGTGTCTCCAGAAGGAAGAGTCATCGTCGGACTAGGCATGACACTAGCACCCAAGCACAAGATACAAAGGCTGGTTAAACGTGCAAGACCACAACAACCCAAGATACCAACCGGCCAGCCCAAGGCAGTTCCAAGATGACTCAGCAGATGGGATGTGAAGCCATAGGGGAGGAAACAAGACGTGATCAAGACAATGGCTCCATGATAAAGGGCAGGACCCCAATGGTGTCCCATTGGGCTCAACATGACTCGGAAGAGGCGTGTTCAACGGTTGAGAGTTGTGGAACTGGCTGAGAAGAGGAAGGAGGAGCAAAGGGATCATTGGTTCAACCAAGCACACCTCTTCCAAGGAGACCTAGAAGGAGAATAGGATTGCTCAGGAGGAAGCTGGAGACGACGAGAATAAAGAAGACTTCACGGGCAAAGATGAAAACTATGTCGAGGTGAACATGGTGCTTCATTTACCAACCGAGTTCTGTCTCCCAGAGGTTGATATGGCCGAGCTCGATCTAGGATCTAAGAACGTGGTGTTTGTGAAGCCAGAATACCTCGGCCAGCACATGAAGCCCCTCTACATCCAAGGACACATCGATGGAACAACAGTTGGACGGATGTTGATTGATGGAGGAGTAGGAGTGAACATAATGCCCATATCCATGTTTGACAAACTTGGATACCGTGAGGACGACCTCATCAAGACCAACACACTGTTGAGTGGGTTTGCTGGGGACCCAACAGAGGCCAAAGAGGTATTGTCTGTGGAGCTCACAGTTGGAAGCAAGACCATACCCACAACTTTCTTTGCTGTCAACGTGAGGAGTCGGTACAACCTACTTGGGCGAGATTGGATTCATTCCAATGGGTGTGTTCCCTCCACACTTCACCAATGTCTTGTCCATTGGGTTAGCGATGAGGTGGAAGTGATTGAAGCTGATAACTTGGCTTGTGTGGTGATGGCCGAGTCATCTGACCTTCAACATGAGGACATTAGGTGTCTCAACAGTCAGGACTTAACTAACTATAACTTTGTGAGCGTAGGAAGGGACGGTTTTTTACCCGTATGTGTAAAGTCGACTGGTATCACTCGGCTTAGCAATGTAACTTGACAATTATAGATAAACGAGGTCATTTAACTTGGCTGCTGGAGAAAACCGAGCAATATCGTTTAGGCAAGAACAATATGGGCAAGCTAGTAGAAGATCTTGACGATTTCGGGAAGCTTGGGCAAGGGTTTTCTTCTGTGGACGAGTTAGAGAAAGCAAGATTTGATGAGGGATCGGCATATCAGCCAAATTTCATCAACAAGAATGTAGGGAGTTCCCAGAAGCAATAGGTAAGCCAACTCCTTAAAGAATATATGGACTGCTTTGCATGGGAGTACACCAAGATGCCAAGGCTTAGCCGAGACCTTGTGGAGCACAACCTGCCGATCAAGCCAGGTTTTAGACCTCACGAGCAACAATTCAGACGATTCAACTCGGCCATACACGACAAGGTCAAGGAAGAAGTGAATTGTCTACTCCAAGCTAAGTTCATTCAGCCCTGCAGGTATGCCGAATGGTTTTCAAACATAGTCCCGGTAGAGAAGAAAAACACAGGAAAACATAGGATATGCATAGACTTCCGAGATCTCACCCGGGCTACACCCAAGGATGAGTACCCCATGCCCATTGCCGACGTGTTGATCAACAATGCTTCAGAGCACAATATAATCAGTTTCTTCGACGGCAATGCGGGGTACAATCAGATCTTCATGGCTGAGGAAGACACATCAAAAACAACGTTTTGTTGCCCCGGGTTCGTCGGAATTTTTGAGTGGGCTGTGATGACCTTCGGGTTGAAGAGTACCGGTGCAACATACCAGCGGGCTATGAATCTGGTCTTCCATGATATGCTTGGAGACATCCTTGAGGTGTACATCGATGACCTTCTGGTGAACTCAGTTGGATTCCAAGGGCATATGGCCGATTTAAAGATAGCCTTTGAGAGGATGAGAAAGTATGAACTTAATTTGAATCCTCTCAAGTGTGCATTTGGTGTGTCGGTTGGACGTTTCTTGGGCTTCATCGTGCATGAACATGGTAGAGAGATTGATCCCAATAAAGTATAGGCCATCAAGAAGATTGGAGGTCCGACATGCAAGAAAGATGTGCAAAATTTGTTAGGAAAGGTAAACAACCTAAGGAGGTTCAGTGCAAACTTGGCTGGCAAGATTGGATCCTTAATGCCACTCTTGAAGCTCAAGCATGAGCAGGAGTTCACTTCGGGGGAAGAACAGAGGGAGGCTTTCAAGGGAATCAAGGATTATTTGATCAAGCCACCAATCTTGCGAGCATTAAAGATGAGGCAGCTGTTTAGGCTCTATGTTGCTGCTCAAAGCCAAGTTATTGGGGCCGTTTTAACTCGGGAGAGCCAAGGTAAAGAGTACTCTGTGGCTTACTTTAGTAGATGACTGATGCCGAAACAAGGTATACCTTCGTTGAAAAACTGTGTTTATCTTTGCATTACGCATGTTCCAAGTTTCAGCACTATATATATTAGTACTCATTGGTGGAATATGTGACACCCGGTTCCGAAAATGAACCAAGTGATGTGCATGTGTGCCTAGGATGTTCATCACACATGCACACGTACTTCACAAACTGAATTTAGAACTTTAACCACGTTACAACTAGTGCTTAAGTACTTTATTACAAAAACTCAATGTCTCAATCATGGTATCTAATTTATTCTGCAGTGGAAGACTCTAAATGACAGCGGATGTAAACTAAAGACGACTGAGCTCCAACTTCAACTCCACAGGCAATTGATGGTAGTGTGCATGCCTAGTACTCCACCTGCTCCTCGAAGTATTATTCTCCTGTAGCTGAATTATTTGTGGGAATGCAAGGGTGATTACATGTCGTACTCAGCAAGTGCGGGAAAGTATGACATGTAGCTTAAAACAAGGTAGGAAACAAAAGGGTTCATTGCAGCAAGCAAGTTTTATTTCACAATCACGAGGAAACAGCCTATAATGTCTAGGTGAGTAAATTTCCATCATAACCAAGTGATTCATCATCATCATCACTACCATCCTACTTCATCATTTATCAATTATCAACCAGCCAATGCTCATTCTCAAGTTCATCTCATATTCACTATTACTCATGATCAGCACATATGCACGTAACCTAACCAAACTCATGATCACAACGAAACCAGTCCCAGTGACAATACTATAACCATACCCGAATAACCATCCCAAGATTTGCCTCTAATTATGGAAGTTGGCCAATTGCTTGAATCCGTAAGCACAGCCATCATGATAGTTTTACACTCTGCAAAGATAGAACCACTTTACCCAGAATTTCGTGATTTCGTCACCCGTCGGCAACTAGAGAAAACCTCCATTCTGTAAAAGCCCAAGATTTCACTTGCTAGAGTGTTCACCACATCACTTACGCCACAGCCTAAATTGTGGAGATCTCATGAACACATGTGAAAAGCAAGTAAACGCCATCAATATGTTGATTAGAGGAAAAACTCATAAATCCAAAAGTTGGATGTCTCACATGTAAACATAAGAGGCTGATCTCACACTAAAGGCCCTAAACATTACTAGGAATGCTCATGACAAGTTTCATGCAAATCCAAACCATTTTGAGGCACTTTTGTATACCATTGTAAAAAGGGTTAATTTGAATGCAAATTCAAATTTCAGCTACTTTTGTCACTTGGATTTAAAAGGTGACTTCACCTTCAAACTCATCACATTTTTCTGAGTTACTTCACCAATTCTCATCCTCATTGGAGTTCATCTTGTCGGGAGCTATATTTGAATTAATTCAAAACTGAATTTGAAATTTAAATTCAGGTGAATCAAATTTAGCCAAAACAACTCAAATTTAAAGAATTCAAATTCATCTCATGACTTTGGGGCTAAGTCTACAATTTAATTGTGAGTAGCTGAGATATTATCAGTGAAAACAAAAGAGAAGAATTAGAGGGGAAGGAGGGACCCACTGTCAGCGACTGTAAACAGAGGGAACCGACTCAAATGAGCCAAAGTTCTCTCGGTGATCACCGCTCGGCCACGTCTCGCCTGCGCTCGCCCCAACCCTCCACCTCACGGTAGTTTTCGGCACTGTAATGTCCAGCACGACGCCCAGCTGCGTTCTTCTTCTCACCACTGAACCGAGCCGAGCACCACGTGCTCTGTTTTCTGCCCCCGCGTTTCAGACGCCTTCGGACACTCTCTGCTCCCCAGTGCCCCACCGTTCTAAGCCGTATCGTGGGAAACAATCAACAGCAAAGAGACGCACCCTAGGCTTTTCAAGCCTCCGGTGAAAATCTCTCCTCATTTCATCCACTGTCGAGGGAGAATTTCTCTGTTTACCGCGCGGATAATCAGAGAACTGATGTGGCTAAAACTGCCAAAATTCTTGACGTTTAGTTGATCATAGCTCCTCTGCAGTGCACCACATGTTCTAGACGTCCCTATGATCATCTAGGATCAACAAGCACCGAAAAACATCGAGTATAGGCTCTAGTCTTCGAGTTTTTTGAGCCACCGCCGGAATTCGCCCTAGGTCACCGGTGAGCTCATACTTGCCGGCCATTTCGGGATTTTTTGGGGTCATATCGTTGATCTATAGCGTACCACAGAGATGTAGGGCCGAGGTTTGATCAGAACGAGCCTCTGTAGGAGCCGGGCGACTTTACCAGAGCTGCTCCATAGCCGCTCAGGCCACCGGTGGCCGTCGTCGACCCCACAAACGGGTTGCTCGTGGTCCCAAACTCACTGGCGGCAAATCTTAGCCCCGGGGAAAGCCGGGAACCCCGATCCGGCGACTCTCACCGGAGAGCACCGCCGCTCGGATTCGCGCCAGCCCAAGGTGGAAGAAGGTCGGGTGGGGCCATGCTGTCAGGGTTTAAATTTGTCAGACCATTACTTTGTGTAGAAGTAACCAAATTTTGTTGGATTCAGATCTCCGAGTACTTTCCAGCAAAACAAGTTTCAGTCCATGAGACTTATTATATTTTCAGAATTAATTCCCCAAATTTTAAACTGTTAGGAATTTTATCTGGAGATTCCCTTTATAGAAAATTCTGAAATTTGGGCATGATGTTCGTTTGAATATCATTGAGTCATATGAAAAATTTCAGATCCATTCAAGTTGATTTAGTCACCCTAATGGTGTGATAAATGAACTGCTCTGAGAAAATAGAAAAATGGACAGAAACATTTTCAGAAATTTTCTCAAATCTTGATTAGGGCATAACTTTCTCTAGGATTCTTCAAATGACATGAAACCAACTCCATTAGCACCATCCAAAACTCTAGTTTCCAGAAAGTAATGGTTTGCTCCATGAAAATCCCTGGAAATATTTAGAAGCTCTAGTAAAGGTCATTTAGACATTTATTTGTGCAGGGCTCAAATGAGCTTTGGTTCAATGAAATTTGGCCAAGTCTCTGGTTAGGTTCTCACCAAGCCACAGTAAAGATTTCAGATTCAAAAGGGATGGCTAGATAGAGTTGTGGTCTTTATAGTTGTCAATTCAACATATCTGCATTAAATTGACAAATATCGTTAATTTGATTACGTATAGTCGCTGAACGCGAGGAAACCCCAGAGATCTTGGACTTCATACCTCCGGAGGATACTTTCACTACTGACCAGCAGCAGCAAGGCAAGCCCCAGTTTGCATTTAACAAAGTTTATCAAATTTTACTTTATATTCACTTAGTTTGAGGTATGTATGTGCATTAAGTTTAGGATGGACGAAACTCTAATTGCATAACCAGATTATTCCAAAGAGAGTGAGGGTAGTGTCTAAGTCCTCAAGTAGATTATGCTTTGCTTAATGTTTATAGGCTTCGGTACAAGTCGAGTAGTTGGAATCTACTCGCGAGTATAGGATTTGCCCCATACAGGGTTGGTTCGAGAATTGAGATAACTTCAGTAAGAAAAATAAGACTAGGAAGGGGCTAGGACGCAGCAAGAGGAAGTCTTGTGTGCGTAGATCTGCCCATGTTGATTGAGGACCGATCCATGTGCGGCCCCACTGAACAAGTTTGAATATACCGAAGGAATATCGGATATATGGGGTCCGATAAACTGATGTAATCTATACCTCAGGGAGTCGAGGCATAGCACACCGATTTATAGGTGTAGGTTGAGGGCAGCACGGTGGAAATCCACTAACGGGCGTAGAGATATGCTCCGTGTAGGGAACCTCCTGCTCGTTTTGGTGCGACCGGTTTGACGTATGGGCTGTTGGGTGAAAGGTTGTCCCATACGACATCGGATGAGCATGCGTTGCAGCTCCGAGGATGGGCGTACATGACGTGCTATTCGGGTATCCCTGCAGGTGTATATCGAGTCGATTCACCGTCCCTCACGGTTATGAGTACCTCTTGTTCACTGTGTCATGACGTAGTAAATCTATGGAATGATTTTGATACGTTACTGCTGTTATGAATAAAATTGTATTGCTACATGTGTGCCACCAAATATCGCTCACTAAATTTCAGATTTTTGAACCGTTAACTTCTGGCTAAAAGATGAATTAAGGATGAAATTGTAGGTGTGTCCTTTGCTTCAAACTGCCATCCCACTTTTGTTATGACCTGCATGTAGTATTTCATGGTTAGGAGAGTCGGTTAAGACTTGCTGAGCCATCGTGCAAACAGTTTCTGCTATGAGTGTTTGCATGTGAGGAGTACCCCACGGACTCGGAGTACGGGTCCACCGGCGAGGGCTATCCTCCGTCGGAGACTACGGCTGTGTGGGAGACATACATGCCGCTGTGAAGCTGGGTGTAGTTAGTGTGGGTTGTCCGTAGGGCTGGACAACCAACTTTTGCTAGTTACGTGTATGCGTGAGTTGTATAAATACTTTCCGCTGCAGTAGACTCTATAAAGTAGATGTAAACTGAAGGTTTGTACTACTTTTGCACAAATTCAGTAAGTTTGGAATGTAATACTATGTTTCCTTATCGTGTGTGCTCTCTGGTGTCGCATCGTGTGGCACCACCCACTGTGATCCTGGATGGTACGGATTTCGGTCCGTCACATGCTGGCATCAGAGCTGCTTAGGGGATAGCACACTAAATAAGAATAGTATTACGAGAAAACTTAGGATTACGGTGAGGAATCGCTAGTATGCCCAAATAAATACTATATTAGTATAGTCACTTAATGTGGCATGACTAACCTACTTGTTATAATTCTAAATTTTGATTATGTAACGACGCACCTACGCTCAGATAAGCATGGTAAGGAATACCACCGAAAGCGAATCAATTTCGGTTAGCTCACACATGCGAGGAACGTGGAATGAGATGTTCCGTTTGGCAACGGACGGAAAGTGAATATGTTTTCTAAGACTCTTCATGTTTTAGAGACATATGAACGGCACTAGCCTCTAGTGCGCAAACCCAGGGGCAAGAGGAGGAGACCCCATCGTGTGGTTTGTAACACGAAGTATGTACTCTACGACTTTATGTTCTATGGGGCATACGAGAACGCTGGTCCACCGGTGTGCTTAATTGCAAAGGTGTGGAGCCCTCCGTCTGGTGGTGAATAACCCGACCATGTACCTTGAGACGTGGCTTCACTCAAGGAAGGCCGTATGGCAATGATACGGCCGTATGCACTTACATTCAAATATGGATCTGCATGAAATGACAAACCCTTTGAGTTAATTATTATTGAGTGTTCTTCTGCAGTTGCTAACCACGTATGTATCTCGTGTAGCACACGTTTGCGAGAGGCCGTTTTTAGTTTCATGGTTGAGTCGTATATGTCGGTATAATCTGGTTAGAATTTTCCATTTGGTGAGGAACGTAGTACCGACATATAAAAATATTGATTGCAATAAAAACAACTTTGAAAAGGAACTAAGGTAACGAAGTTTACTTCTTAGGATTCTGGTTTCGAAGAAAGTCCAATAATTTAGTAGTGCAGCTTAAAGAACTAGAAAAACAGCGTGCTCTGTTTTAGCAGCAAATTTGCTGAACTATAACAGAGCATAACTCACATGTTGCTTAGCAAATGGAGGTGTGGGATATAGTTCATAAAAGATGAGGAAGTTTTCTACAACTTTGTTGTAGACTCCCAGAACAGAATCACACATCAAACTGGTTGAAATTCCAGAGTGTAAACTCTCCAGAACCAGGACAGACTTAGAAACTCTCTAGAGATTATTCAGTTTTTCAATCATAAATTCCTGTAGAAAAATCAAGAATAGTCATAGGATACATTTTTGGAAAGGTTAGGAGATTTTTTACATATTTTTAATTCAAAGTTTGTGCAGCTGCAGTACCGAATTCAGTGGAATTTTGAGTTGAAAACAGCAACTTTAAAGGAGGTGCTGTTGAAATTCTTCCAGGAATTCTGTCAACTTTGAGTTATCATAACTGTTTACTCTTAGCTGATCTGTGGGCAAATAAATACTCGTTGGACAGATACTGAAGTTAACTTTAACTTTGGTATGCAACGTAAGTTATGAAAATGCCATGTACCAGGTTAAAATATGGGGTAAGTAGAAACTGGTCATTCCGGGCAGAGGGATGAACAGTTGAACTCATTTGAGGGATTGTTGTACCTATTGGGGTTTTATTACACCCAACGGGTAGGACATACTCATGAGTAGTTATCTTCAACTAGTGATGGAATTGGGTATATTACCTACTGAAGTTCTTTCCGCTAGAGACCACGGTTGTGTCGTATTGAAGATAAAGGGTAGTATACATCATGACAAAGCGATATTAACATCTCGTAGTGACCAAATCTAGTTGAGATGAACTTCCAAAGAGGAAGTCCATCA
Source organism: Neostapfia colusana (assembly GCA_030760725.1). NCBI lineage: Eukaryota > Viridiplantae > Streptophyta > Magnoliopsida > Poales > Poaceae > Neostapfia > Neostapfia colusana. Next base: position 69,726,647 of record JASWHV010000009.1, read on the forward strand.
ATTTGGATTTCACTAATTTGTATTTGGTCTGGTAATGGTGTAGCTTGTGCAAAATTATTACATTACCCATGTACGAGATGTATCGCATGTTTACCGTCATTATGTTTTACTACTATTTTATAGACTGCATGGAGTATGCTGTGGGACTGATTGGATTGTCGTTATGGTCGCAGATGGTTCGTACCCGGGCCACGCACGAGGTCCGGGGCTCGAGTCAGCAAGGAGGTGATGACTCCCGGCCACCTGCCTACGACAACAGCCCGCAGCAACAACCACCGCCACCGCCTCCGCTTTGTAAAGGGTCCAAGTATTTCATTTGCTAAAAGTATTCATCACACCACACACACCTCATTTGTGGAAAGTTTATGAACATCTTTTAAGAGCATGTAAATACCATCAACAAAGTCATTAGGAGATAAACTCACAAAATGCAAAAGTGGTATTTCCCACATGCAACATATAGGGGCTGAGCATATGAAAAACTCCTAAACTTTGCTAGGAATGATCATGCCAAATTTCACCCAAATCCAAAACTTTTTGAGGTATTTTTGGGTATAATTATAAAGAGGCTAGTTTGAACTTAAATTTAAATTCAAACTCTTTCCACCCCAGAAGTCAAAAGTGGGATTCATATTCACACTCAGCACATTTTTATGAGCTCACACACCAATTTTCACTCCATTTGGAGTTGATCTTGACATGAGCTATTTTGGCTAAATTCAAATCAAATTTGAATTTCAGTTCAAATGTTCTGCAAATTCAATGAAACCAATTCCACAATTTGATCACTTTACAAACCAAATCCCAATTTGGGTGATTGATCAAATGACCAAGGGTAGTAAGGTCCCTACTGTTTTGAGCTGTTGGAAAATTGAATTTTAGAGGTTAAAACCAGGAAGTGGGGCCCTCCTGTCAGCCACAGATCTGTTTTAACCGACTTCACACGGGTGCTCGGTTTCTCGGGCTGCATCTGAGCGCGCCACCGAGCTGAGGACCGGTGCCACCTCCTGGTTGCGTGAGGCGATACTGGCGGCCAACTTGTGAGTCACAAGAGCTCTCTTGGGCGATCTTTTTCCTTCCCACACGTGTTCCTGAAGCTGTTCTCGCCACGAGCAAAAACAGATCCGCTCTCACCGCCACTACCTCAGTCCGATTGGGAAACCAGCAACTCTTGCACACGATCTCTCCCCGATCTGTAAAACCACACCGGGTGCTCGCCCTACACTTCCACAGCACGGAAGCGCTCCATCTTCGAGCTTCCCGACCCTAGAACCAGCGCTATTCGCAGCACCCGAAAGTGACCGCCACGAGGTGCTCTCGTGGACAGCCCGACTGGGTGGGTTTCACACCCCACACTAAGAGGAGTGCCAGATCACAGTGCTGCTTTTGTCCAACCAGTTGATCAAGCCGTGGATCGTCGCCGACGAATTCGGCGAAGTTCTTCCGGCGTGCACAAACCGACGTTCCGGTACGGGAACTCCAAATTCTTCCTCCCTATTCGTTGTTAGGTCACCAAATCTTGCACACAGAGGCTGGACTAGCTGGCGATCATTTTCTTTTTAGTGATCCTAGCTTGAAACTGACTCAGAGCGAGGTATTTCAAGCTCTCCCGAGCATGCACTTGTCGGTATGAGGCGGGCGCACGGTGACAACCTAGTTCGAGCCATTCCCGAGCGAGTTTGAGGCCATGTCGATGATCCTCGAGGTCCACTGGTGCTCCAGAGCCATTTACCTGAGCTTTTGTCGGGCTAGGTTGGTCGGCCGACAGCGCCGAAGTTGTACCAAAGCCGCCGCACGCCGCCGACAGTGTTCCCGCCGCCGGTAGCTCTAGCTCGAGCCACAGACGGGTTGCTCGCCCTTCGAAACACACAGGCAACGAGAATTAGGCCGAGAGGTGGCCGGAGTAGTGAGATTCATCGAGCTCCGGCGAGGGGGTAGCACGGGCGCGTGCGCAGGTGCGAGAGGTAGAAGAAGCACCGTACGTGGGACCCACGGGCAGTAGTTAAAATTTAGTTCAACTTCAAACCAACATAACTTTGGCTAGGAAACTCCAAATCGATTAAACAAAATTTTGTTGGATTGAGATCTCTGAGTACTTTCAAACAAATCAAGTTTCACTGTATGAAAATCCTATTTCTCTAGAATTAATTCTTCAAAATTTAAAATGTTTAGAATTTTAACTGGATAAACCTTTGTTGGAAAATTCTGAAATTTAGCCAGGATGTTCAACATTATATCCCTGAGCTACCATAAAAATTTCAGATCCATTTGAGCTCATTTGATCCACCTAATGGTGTGATTAATGAAACTGTTCCAGAGAAAATGAAAAATGTCCAGAAACATTTTTTCAGATTTTCTCTGAACTTGTTTAGATCATATCTTTGTATAGGAATCTTCAAATTAGGTGAAACCAATTCCATTAGAACCCTATGAAAATATAGTTTCCATAAAGTCATGGCTTGCTCCATGAAAATCCCTATAACACCCTAGAGCTCCAGTTAAATCCAAATACACATTTATTTGTAGAGGGCTCAAATGAGATTTTCTGCAAATGAAATTTGGCAAAGTTTCTTTTTAGGGTGCATCCAAACCACAGTAAAAATTTCAGAGTCATTGGGCCGGTCTAGCAGTACTTATAGTCTTAACAATATTAACCCGAAACTCATATGCATTTAAATTGACATATACATGTATTTGTCTCATGTAGTCGCTAAGGTTGAGGAGGAGCCAGAAGTTTTAGACTTAATAACCCTGGAAGAACAGCTAGCCTACAACCAGCAGCAGCAAGGCAAGCTCTGGTTTGCATTAGCCTTTTATTAAACTTTATTGTTTTGAGAACTTACATTGAGTATCCACTTTACTTATGCATTAGAGTCTTGTTTGAAAACCCAAATGCATAGCCAAGGAAACCTTGGTTTTTGGGCTTAGGTTTCTAAACCTCGAGTAGCCACTGCAATGCTAAGATAGTGTAGGATTCGGTACAAGTTGAGTTGTTGGAACTGCTCGCGAGAATAGGCTAGAGGCACATCACTCGGTTAGAGATAGCAAATGGAATACATGGCAAGAAAAATGAGACCAAGTGGAGGGTAAGGGCAGCAGGACTTTGGGACCTGGATGCCATAGATTCGCTTGTGTTGATTTAGGAGCGAGCCGTGTGCGGGCCTGTTGAACAAGATAGAACAGTACCGAAGACCTACCGGATATATGGGAACCGGGATACCGATGTAATTCGGGTAGCTAGGTGTTGAGGCATTGCTTGTCATCCAGAGGGTAGGGTTAGAGCTTGAGGTGTAAATCGGCTGGCGGCACTGCGGATGCGCGAGCAGAGACCCCTTGCCCGGAACGATAGGACCGCAACATTTGGCTGACGGATGAAAGGTTGTTGCGTACGACGTCGGTGATGGTTTCTGTAGGCAACATCGAGTACGGGCGTACATGATGGGTTATTCGGGTAACCCTACAGGTGTAAATCGATTATAATCACCATCCCTCGTGGTCAGTGAGTACCACTTGTTCACTGTACCATGACGTAGAAAGAATAGGCTAGCGTCATGTTAAAATGTTGTTGATTGAAAGCTATACTTTGGTTGCTAATGATCTGTTGTAGTTTAGAGCGAATTAAAGTTACTTTTAACCTTGGGCAGAGCACATGAGAGAAATGTGTTTCTTGTGCGATTGCGGCTCTCTTATGTGCCTTAGCACGAGGTTCTTCCACAATTTGTGCTAAAATTTGAAAGTAAGGTACAACTATGTAGGCGTGTCCTTTGCAACTGTCATTCCACAATGCAAATCCAGCATGTAGTGTTTCATGTATAGGAAAGACGGGTAAGTCTTGCTGAGCCATCATGGTCACTGCTTGTGTTTGAAGCTTTTGCAGGGTGTTATGAAGAAGAGACGCCCGAGGGGGAGACGGACCCCCAAGAGGGCAACCCCGTCAAATGGGAGTCGTGCTTGTCGCCTTGTTAGTGTGTATGTGCGTGCTAGTTGGAACACGTTCACGGGCTGAACGTGAACTCTTTTGCTTACTCTACACCCGTGAGTGTAGACTTGACTTATTTTGTTGTAAACATGTTCAAAAACAGTTCATTGTAATAAAACTTTTGCTTCCGCTTTGTACCTTATATGTGTGTTTATCCGGTGCTGTGCAACGCAGCACCCCTCAGCGTGATCCGGGCTAGTCGAGACCGTGTGGTCCTCGCATCATAGTATCAGAGCTCGCTTGAGGTTTAACGCACTTAAAAAGGTTATCTTTTCAAAAACTCGGTGAGGAACGAGTTAGTAGCCCATATAAGGATGTTATTAGTGTATAGCAAGTGTTAATACTAACCTAATTATTTATGTCGGAAAATCATGACATCATATGTCTTGGGGGGTGCATGTAAGCGCTGTCCACCAGTGCGCACAAGCTAAAGGGTGGAGCTTCACGGGTGGCAGGTAACCCGGCCAGCTTTAGTATCCTCTATGACTCTTCATGTCGTTTGGGGTATTCGAGCAACGCCCTTCCCTTGCGTGCTATGGGAAAGTTTGGGAGACCCCGTCACGTGGTTAGTAACGTGAACACGTAGCTCAAGGCGTGATTGGCTTGAGAACAACCGTGCGAGTGATGACGGACAGTTGTATGAACTGTGTTGGGACCGGGTTCGGTGTGCAGCCGAACCTGACGATTGTGTGAGTTACATGCAGGTAGCCTAACCACGGATTGGTAGACGAGTAGTATACGTGTGCGAGAGAAGTTTTAGTGCCACTGGACTAACGAAGCCGGCTAAGTCCGGTATAGGTTTTTCTTTGTGAGGAACGTAGCACCGGCATGAACTGGTGATGCTTCGACGTCACACCCCACTAAATGTTCTACATCATTGTAAAACTTGAATGTTTCGATCTAGAGCACTAAAACTTTGATTTAACTCTTTCCCTCAATCAGGATGTTCAAAGTGAACAAGTTTTCAACTTATAGGATACTAAGGACAGAGTCCCCTGTTTTCAGCTGAAATAATGCTGAAGTTAAACAGATGTTATAGGTTGAGTTCTTTCGAGGATAAGGTCATATGATACATTTCTTGAAATATTTAGAAGAGCGTTACAACTTCTCTATTGATGTTCAGACGTATTTCATCCCCTAACCAGTCGAAAAATGCAGTAGAGTTTAAACTGTCCAGAAAACAGGGCAGAGCAAATACTCTCTGTAACTCTCTGTAAATTGAGCATAACTTCCTGCAGAAAAATCGAAAAATAGAAAATGAGGTAGTTCTGAAAATTTCATGGGATAGGTTACAACTTTGTAACAGAAAGTTTTGTCAAATTCGGAAGAATGAACTGGAATTCTTGGATCAAATCAGTACCTCAAGCAGGGATGTGCTGTCCAATTTTCTCCAGAAATTCTGTCAACTTTGACATCTCATAACTTTTGAACCAGAACAGATCGGAGGCCAAGAAAATACGTTCTGGAAAGCTATTGAAGTTAGCTTTAACTTTGATGTTGAGCTGCAGAATTGTTTTTGCCTTTAGCAGTCTAAATCTGGTTGAAAGGGAAACTGGTCAGGGATGTCAATTTGGGCAGCAAACCAGCAATCAGATTTGTTCTAAGTTTGAATTGTGTTTCCATGTTTTATGAGTTCAATGACATGTTTTATGTCATAACTCAATGATTTACTGTTGAAATGAATATTTGACCTTTTTCAAATATGTTTCTACAGATGGCAGAGGATAAACAATTGGAGAACGGGTGGGTGGCATCCCACTGTTCTCAACGCAGCGGTTATCCGGAACCGTTGAAGCAAATGCTTCAATATTTCGGGTACATGGAAACGCTGCGTTACCTCGCCAAGGAAGAAGGTGAGGAGGGGAACAAGACATGGACCATCCATGTCTAAGTTCCAGCAGTACCTGCGCCACCCGGTTGGGCACCGTTCACCGTCACGGTGAGAGGTAGACAACCGAAGGGGATGTGGCAGGTGGCAGCCCGTGACACCATGTCGCGTTTCTGCCAGTTACACGTGAGAGCTATGGAGGGCACTCCATACACGCTTGTCCTGGTGGAGGGTCGAGGTAATCACGTGTGGAGGGAGAGGTACTTGGAGGCAACGGATCCGAGTTGCCCAAGGTACAACCCCGCGGAGGCGAATCTCAGCCTCCAGTTGATGGCAGGAAAGACAGTGATGGACAGCCAAGCTGTCCATACGGATCAACCTGCTGTGGAGATCAAGGAGAGAACCAGCCTTCGAGACCATTTCGAGAGTGCCCACAGCGCACTCTGTAATGTGCTCCTTCCGACGATCAAGCGACTGAAAGAACAGCACAATCAGTTGCGTCGTCTGAAGAAGGCGAAGAAGAAAAGCCGTGTCGACATCATGGCTTTACAGCAGCATGTACAGGCCTTGACCCAGCAGAACGAGGTCCTTACTCAAGAGCGTGATGATGCTAGTGAGGAGGGGCAGGGCTGGGAAGAGGACTACAACCAGGCCATGGACGAGGTGCAAGCGTTGCAAGACCTCGTGCCTCCGGTAGTAGGCCTACCGATAGTAGGTGCAGTACCCGTGGTTTTGGATATCCCGGCGATGTGGGAACCTGAACCAGAAGAGGAGGTCATGGACCGGAGCCACCAGCAGAGGTAGCGGAGGAGGATGACCCGCAGGAGGTCGAGTTCTACTCCGAGTAGTGAGTTACCGTTGCCAAGTATGGCAGCGAGGGTGGTGTGTAGAAACTTTTGTAATCGGTGACATGTCGTGTAGACAGTAGTATGTGTATAGATAGTGACGACATGAGCATGACTTCTCAGGGATCCGAGAATAATGTATCTTGTATAAAGTTTATGCTTTATCAATATATGTGAATGTTGTGCAAGTTTATTCATGTGTCACTGCAATACCTACTGTTTCTATGGAATTTTAAGAATGACATGTGCTGATCGCTGCTGTTTTGAATTTCAGAATGACTCGTACACGTGCCAACACTGAGATTGGTGGGTCCAGTCAGGGGGAGAGGCCTCCCAACAGCCGCCCGAGACTTCCTCAGGACAGCAACAGCAACAACCGCCACCACCAACAGTTACATTGGCCGACATCGTTGTGGCCATGGCGGGCTCACATCAGCAGCATACAGAGCTGCTGCAAACTCTTATTGTAAATACGTCTCGACCTGAGAGGCGTCAAGACAGGGAGGAGCGTCAACAAAGCTCCTACTCTGACTTTCTGGCTACTCATCCCTCGGTATTCTCAAGGGTGGATGAACCCATCGATGCGGACAACTGGCTCCGCACGATGGAGATGAAGTTCGGGCTGCTCCAAGTGAGTGAGCAGCGCAAGACTCAGTTCGCGGCCCAACAGCTTCAACGGTTCGCGAGCGCTTGGTGGTCCAACTTTTGTGCCTCGCAACCCCCACCGAGGGAGTGCTGACCTGGGCGGAGTTCCAGACGGCCTTCAGGGCCTATAACATACCGTCAGGTCATATGAAAAGGAAGCCGCAGGAGTTACTTCGCCTGCAGCAAGGCAGCAGGAACGCGCTGGAATACTCCACGGCGTTCCACGATCTCGCGCTCTATGCCTCCTATCATGCCGATACCGACGAGAAGCGGCGGCGGAGAAGAAGTGAAGCGTGCCGCAAGGAAGCGGAGAGGGAGGTGGTCCTCCTCCAAAATACCGAATGGTGTATCCCTCACCATCAGGTAAACGCTGGCAGCCACCACAGTGACCGATGCAATTCCGCAGTCGGCCATATTCTCCACCGGCGTTCCGGCTGGCATTACCAGCACTATCTCCGCAGCAACAACAGCAGCAGCGGATGATGCCACGTGCGTTTGCACCCCAGCAGCACATGCCGGCGTTCGTCCTACAAGCACAGGCCAATCGTCAACCACATGCTACAAATGCGGTCGCCAAGGGCACTTCGCCAACAACTGCCCCGAGAGGCAAGGCGGCGGAGTGGTACCACAGTTTCTGGGGAGAAATCAGCCCCAGAACCCTATTAATGCACGGCGGGCAAATCCTAAGCCCGGCACCGTCCACCAACTCACCATAGAGGACGTGCCGGAGGGAGAACGCATCCTTGCGGGTATGTTCCAACTCCACCAGCATCCCGCTATTAGTTTTATTTGACTTAGACGCCACACATAATTTCATTAGCTAAGCTTTTATTGCTAAACAAAGCTTGCAAATACTGCCCACCGAAAGTCCTTACTTGATTTGTACACCGGGTGGGAAAATTTCAGCAAGCATGATGGTTTCGAAAGCGCCATTATGCTTAGATGGTAGAGTATACCCTACGTCTTTAATAGCTTTAGGGGGACAAAAGGTCGATGTCATCATAGGGATGTCGTGGTTAAGCCACCACGGCTCTATTTTAGACACCGTCCTCCGAGTCGTGCATCTACATCCAGAAATGCACGAGTCTCACTCATTATTTCTGGACAGTCCAGAAATAAAACTTCCAAGTGTATATCAATCCACCACCATCAGATTGGAAGATATTCCAGTAGTCCGTGAGTTCCCAGACGTGTTTCCGGATGATTTGCAGGGGATGCCGCCCGACCAAGAGGTGGAGTTCAAGATTGAACTTGCACCGGGAACTATGCCAATATCCCGAAGGCCGTACAAGATGGCGCCAAATGAGTTGGCAGAATTGAAAACACAGTTGACGGACCTGCTGGAGAAGGGTTTTATTAGGCCGAGCTCCTCGCCATGGAGCTGTTAGACATTATTTGTGAAGAAGAAGGATGAAACTTATGGCTTTGCATGGACTATCATCCACTAAACGCCGTAACTATCAAGAACAAGTACCCGTTGCCATGGATCGACATGTTGTTTGATCAGTTGGTCGAAGCAAAGATCTTTTCCAAGAGACTTAAGATACGGGTACAATCAGATTAAGATACGGGCTGAGGACATCCCGAAGAGAGCTTTCTCGACGAGGTACGGGCTTTATGAGTACCTAGTCATGTCCTTCGGCCTCACCAACGCTCCAGCTCATTTCATGTACATGATGAACTCGGTATTCGTGCCAGAGCTGGACAAGTTTGTCGTGGTCTTCATCGACAACATATTGGTATATTCTAAGTCGGAGGAAGAACACACGAAGCATCTGCGTAGAGTCTCGCAAAGGCTGCGGGATCACAAACTATACGCGAAATTCAGCAAGTGCAAATTTTGGATATCGCAAGTGCCTTTTCTCGAGCATATTATCTCAGCGGAGGGCATCGCTGTAGACCCAGTAAGATCACACAACTGCTGAATTGGAAGTCCCCAAGAACTGTTCATGAGGTACGGAGTTTCCTCGGACTCGCGGGGTAGTATCGGAGGTTCATTCCGAACTTCTCGAAAATTGCCAAGCCTATGACCGAGCTGCTGAAGTAGGCTACCAAATATGTTTGGAGTCCAGCATGTGAAGCAGCGTTCAAGGCATTAGTGAAGCACCTAACATCAGCACCTATTTTGGCGTAGCCGGACACCACAAAACCGTTCGATGTGTACTGTGATGCATCCGGCATTGGGCTCGGATGTGTGCTGATGTAAGACCAAAGGGTGGTCACGTATGGATCAAGGCAGCTCAGGAATCATGAGCAAAATTATCCGACTAATGACTTAGAGCTCACTGCCGTGGTGCTCGCACTAAAAATGTGGAGGCACTACCTACTTGGTACCCTCGTGCATTTATATACCGACCACAAGAGCCTCAAGTACATATTCACTCAGAAGGAGCTGAACATGAGGCAACGAAGATAGTTGGAGTTCATAAAGGATTACGGAATAGAGATCCATTATCACCCCGGCAAAGCAAACGTGGTGGCGGATGCGTTGAGTCGCAAGTCACACGTCCACAATCGGAGCATCACACCGTTGGAAGAGAGCGAGCCACCATTGCATGTGATTCCACATGGAGCTCTCTACAACTTAGCTCTTATCCCCACCATCTGTAAAGAGATAGCGGAAGCTCAGAAACATGTCGCATTTGCGGAGACGTGTAGACAGTGGGGAGCTGAAGTGTTTCCCGGAAAGACAGAGATGGTGTCCTATGGTTCAAGGACCGGATCGTCGTACCCCGTAACCCGGAGTTGCAGAAGAAAATCTTTGATGAGGCTCACTTATCAAAATTTTCTATTCACCCCGGCAGTAACAATATGTATCAAGAACTCATAAGCAAGTTTTTGTGGACGAGAATGAAGCGGGAGATCACAAAGTATGTGTCCGAGTGTGATACATGCCGGAGGGTGAAAGGGGACCATATGAAGAAACCGGGACTTTTATAACCGCTTGGCATTCCTTCCTGGAAGTGGGAGGATGTGACCATGGACTTCATCGTTGGTTTACCCACTACATTTCAGAAACGTGATTCAGTGTGGGTGATCGTCGACCGGCTCACCAAAGATGCTCATTTTATCCTGGTCAATACCAACTACAATGCCAAGAAGTATTCTGAATTGTACATCTCACGGATCTTGTGATTATACGGCGTACCCCACACTACCATCTCGGATCGGGGCACTTTATTTGTGTCTTGTTTTTGGGAGCAGTTGCATGCTGCTTTGGGGACGAAGCAGATCCGTAGTTCAGCATACCACCCACAGACGGATGGGCAAACCGAGCGGGGATATCAGATTTTAGAAGATATGTTACGAGCTTGTGCTATCAATAACGGTAAGAATTGGGATGATCACTTACCGTTAGCCGAGTTCTCGTAAAACAATGGGTACCAAGCCAGCATCAAGATGACGCCTTACGAGGCGCTATACGGGAGAAAATGTCGCACATCGCTGAATTGGTGTGAGTCTGGCGAAAGGGTCACCTTCGGGATTGATCTTGTCAATAATGCGGAAGAAAAGGTTTGGCTGATTTAAGCGAACTTAAAAGCCGCCCAGTTCCAAAAAAAAAACAGTATGCGGACCAGAGAAGACGCCGTTACAATTTGAAGTCGGGAATCACATGTGTCTCCAATGAAGGGCGTGAACAGATTCGGTGTGAGAGGAAAGTTGGCACCCCGATTCATCGGTCCATTCCAGATTGTAGAAAGATGTCGATCAGTTGCATACCAGCTGGAATTACCAGCAACACTCTCCGGTGTGCACGACGTCTTTCACATTTCTCAGCTGAGGAAGTGCCTCAAACTTTCAACCACCGTTCAGCTGGGAGAAATTGAAGAACTGAAACCGGATCTCACTTATCGGAAGGAACCAGTTCAGATTATTGATGAATGAGCCCAAACCACACGCAACCATACGTTGTGGTTCTACAAGGTTCTATGGAGTAATCACTCTGTAGATGAAGTGACATGGGAGAGCGAAGGCTTTCTTCGCGCTAACTACCCCGACTTTTTAACGTCGCACCTACGGTAATTTTTCCACCGTCCTCTGTCTCATTTTCACCTTATAATCTCAGGACAAGATTCTTTTAGGGGGGGGGGAATGTAAGGGCCCAAGTATTTCATTTTCTAAAAGTTTTCATCACACCACACACAGCTCATTTGAGGAAAGTTTATGAACATCTTTGAAGAGCAAGTAAACACCATCAACAAAGTCATTAGGAGATAAACTCACAAAATACAAAAGTGGCATTTCCCAAACGCATCATATAGGGGCTGAGCATATGAAAAACTCCTAAACTTTGCTAGGAATGATCATGCCAAATTTCACCCAAATCCAAAACCTTTTGAGGTATTTTTGGGTATAATTAGAAAGAGGCTAGTTTGAACTTAAATTTAAATTCAAACTCCTTCCACCCCATGAATTCAAAAGTGGGATTCATATTCACATTCAGCACATTTTTATGAGCTTACACACCAATTTTCACTCCATTTGGAGTTGATCTTGACATGAGCTATTTTGGCCGAATTCAGATCAAATTTGAATTTCAGTTCAAATGTGCTGCAAATTCAATCAAACCAATTCCACAATTTGATCACTTTACAAACAAAATCCCAATTTGGGTGATTGATCAAATGACCAAGGGTAGTAAGGTCTCTACTGTTTTGAGAAGTGGGAAAATTGAATTTTAGATGTTAAAACCAGGAAGTGGGGCCCTCCTGTCAGCCACACATCTGTTTTTAACCGACTTCACATGGGTGCTCGGTTTCTCGGGCTGCAGCTGAGCGTGCCACCGAGCTGAGGACCGGCGCCACCTCCTGGTTGCGTGAGGCGATGCTGGTGGCCGACTCGTGAGTCATAAGAGCTCTCCCGGGCGATCTTTTTCCTTCCCACACGAGTTCCGGAAGCTGTTCTCTCCCCGAGCAAAAACAGAGCCGCTCTCACCGCCGGTACCTCAGTTCCGATCGGGCAACCGGCAACTCTGGCGCACGATCTCTCCCCGAGCTGTAAAACCACACTGGGTGCTCACCCTACACTTCCACAGCACGCAAGCTGTCCATCTTCGAGCTTCCTGACCCTAGAACCGGCGCTATTCGCAGCACCCGAAAGTGACCGCTACGAGGTTCTCTCATGGACAGCCCGACTGGGTGGATTTCACGCCCAAGTGAAGACACTCAGAGGAGCGATAGATCACAGTGCTGCTTCTGTCCAACCGGTTGATCAAGCCGTGGATCGTTGCCAACAAATTCGGTGAAGTTCTTCCGGCGTGCACAATCCGATGTTCTGGTACGGGAACTCCAAATTCTTCCTCCCTATTCGTTGTTAGGTCACCAAATCTTGCACACAGAGGCTGGACTAGCCGGCGATCATTTTCTTTTTAGTGATCCTAGCTTGAAACAAACTCAGAGCGAGGTATTTCGAGCTCTCCCGAGCATTCACATGTCGGTATGAGGCGGGCACATGGTGACAACCTAGTTCGAGCCATTCCCGAGCGAGTTTAAGGCCATGTCGATGATCCATGAATTCCACTGGTGCTCTAGAGCCGTTTAGCCGAGCTTTTGGCGGGCTAGGTCGGTCGGCCGACGGCACCGAAGTTGTACCGAAGCAGCCGCAAGCCGCCGATGGTGTTCCGGCCGCCAGTAGCTCTAGCTCGTGGCATAGACTGGTTGCTCGTCCTTACAAACACACAGGCGGAGAGAATTAGGCCGAGAGGTAGACGGAGTAGCGAGATTCATTGAGCTCCGGCGAGGGGGTAGCGCAGGCGCAAGAGGTAGAAGAAGCACTGTACATGGGACCCACGGGCAGTAGTTAAACTTTTTCCCGATTTTCAAATTTAGTTGAACTTCAAACCCACATAACTTTGGCTAAGAAACTCCAAATCAAGTGAACCAAATTTTGTTGGATTCATCTCTCTGAGTACTTTCCAACAAATCAAGTTTCACTGTATGAAAATCCTTATTTATCCCGAATTAGTTCTTCAAAATTTAAACTGTTTAGAATTTTAACCGGAGAACCCTTTGGTTGAAAATTCTGAAATTTGGCCAGGATGTTAATGATAATAAACCTGAGCTACCATAAAAATTTCATATCCATTTAAGATCATTTGATCCACTTAATGGTGTGATTAATGAAACTGTTCCAGAGAAAATGAAAAATGTCCAGAAACATTTTTTAGATTTTCTCTGAATTTGTTTAGCTCATATCTTTAGCTAGGAATCTTCAAATTAGGTGCAACCAATTCCATTAGAACCCTATGAAAATCTAGTTTCCAGAAAGTCATGGCTTGCTCCATGAAAATCCCTAGAACAACCTCAGAGCTCCAATTAAGGCCAAATACACATTTATTTGTAGAGGGCTCGAATGAGCATTGCTGCAAATGAAATTTGGCCCAGTTTCTGTTTAGGTTGTATATAAACCACAGCAAAAAAAATTCAGAGTCATTGGGCCTGTCTAGCAGTACTTATATTCTTAATAATATTAACCCGAAACTCATATGCATTTAAATTGAATAGTTGGAACTGCTCGCGAGAATAGGCTAGAGGCACACCACTCGGTTAGAGATAGCAAATGGAATACATGGCATGAAAAATGAGACCGAGCGGAGGGTAAGGGCAGCAGGACGTTGGGGCCTGGGTGCCATAGCTCCGGTTGTGTCGATTGAGGACCGAGCCATGTGCGGGCCTGTTGGACAAACTAGAACAGTACCGAAGACCTACCGGATATATGGGAACCGGGAAACTGATGTAATTCGGGTAGCTAGGTGTTGAGGCATTGCTTGTCGTCCAGAGGGTAGGTTGAGAGCTTGAGGTGTAAATCGGCTGGCGGCACTGCGGATGTGCGCTCAGAGATCTCTGTCTCGGGACAATAGGACCGGTTCAACAATTGGTTGACGGATGAAAGGTGGTTGCATATGATGTCCGTGATGGTTGCTGTAGGCAACATCAAGTACGGGCGTACGTGACGGGTTATTCGGGTGACCCTGCAGGTGTAAATCGATTATAATCACCGTCCCTCGCGGTCAGTGAGTACCACTTGTTCACTGTACCGTGACATAGAAAGAACAGGCTAGCGTCTTGTTAAAATGTTGCTGATTGAAAGCTATACTTTGGTTGCTAATGATCTGTTGTAGTTTAGAGCGAATTAAAGTTACTTTTAACCTTGGGTACAGCACATGAGAGAAATTCATTGCACTTCACCACAGCTAAAACATTGCACCCCAACCATAGGTGCCTGGCCTTTGTTGTCTTGGGGTTGGTTTGGAGGTCCTTGCACTGCTGGTCGAGGTGGATATGCGGGGCGAGGCTGCTGTACAAACTGACGTTGCGGCTGTGCTGGTGCTGCCGGAGGCCTGTAGTTCGGGTTGTACCCTCTTGGTGCTGTGTAGGGTACCGCAGCACGGTTCGTCTGCCCTGCAGGTTGCTGCATCAGACGTGGGCGGGTGTTGCTCCCTGAGGCTTGATGTGACCACCCGGCCTTCCTTTTATTCTCATTTTCCATGGCCCTCAGCTTCCTTTCTACCACAAACGCTCTGTCCACCATCTTTTGGAAGCTTTCATACTCATTTGAGGACATTGCACACTGCATTTCTGCGGTAAGTCCCTCCACGAAACAATCTTGTTTCTGCTCATCAGTCTCTATGTCCCGTGGGGCATAACGGGAGAGTTGAGTAAATTTAGTGAGGTATTCCCTCACAGTCATGTTACCTTGCTGCAACCCCAAAAACTCCTTCCTCTTGTTTTTGAGTTCACCTCTTGGGATGTAATGGTTGCGTAAGCTACGCTTGAACTCTTCCCAAGTGATGTTCTCAGGGTCATGATGGGCGGCCACGTAGGCGGTCCACCAATCAGCAGCAGGTCCATGCAATTGATGAGAGGCAAACAGCACCCTCTCATACCCTTGGCACTGTATGATCCTCATCTTGCTCTCAATGGTCATAAGCCAATCATCTGCCTCCAGAGGTTCAGCAGCACTCGCAAACTTTGGAGGTTGAGTTCCTAGAAACTCACTGAACCTTGGTTGGCATGGTGCAGCTTGTGGAGGTGGAAATTGATGCAAGTTGGCCACCACTTGAGTCAAGTTCTGGAAGAGCTGATTTTGATTCTCCAGCATTTGGTGGAGGGGATCAACTCCTTCACGGCGACCACCCCGGTCCTGGCCTCCAGAAAGATGAGGGTTGCATGCCTCATCGTTGTTGTTGGCGGGGTTGGCAGCACGTCCTTTTCCTCTTCCGGCCATCTGGCATGATCAACCAATGTTAATTTAAAGCATTACGTATCATCTTACTACTTTCACTTGTTTGTACTTTGAAGTGTTGAGGCTTTGTTATACTTTTCTGAGGGTTCATATCTTGACACGACCCCATTGGTCTTGTCGAGCCAGGATCACGCTGAGGGGTGCTGCGTTGCACAGCACCGTATAACACACGTCAAAGGTACAAAGCGGAAGCGAAATTTTATTACATAAACAAGTTATGAACATGTTTACATCAAAATAAGTTCAGTCTACACTCGCGGGCATAGACTAAGCATTAAGTGCACGTTCAGCCCTTGAACGTGCCCTTGCTAGCACACACGCACACTAACTCTGCGGCGTGCACGACTCCCACTCGACCGGGTTCCCCTCCTGGGGTTCCGTCTCCTCTTCGGGAGTCCCTTCCTCATAGAACCCTGCAAAAGCTTCAAACACAAGCAGTGAGCACGAAGGCTCAGCAAGTCTGACCCGTCTCACCTAAACATGGAACTTCTACATGAGGGTAATGGGTTACATGAGGTAAAAATCAGTTGCAAGGACTCGCGTAATTAGTAGAACCTTACTTTCATATTTTAGCAGCAGGTTGTGGAGAACCTTACGCTAAGGCACATGAGAGAGCCGCAATCAAACAAGAAACGCATTTCTCTCATGTACTTTGCCCAAAGTTGAAAAGAACTTTAGTTAGCTCTAAGCTACAGCATATCATTAACAATCAATGTCCAGCTTTCAATCAGCAACATTTTAACATGTGACTAGCCTGTTCTTTCTACGTCACGGTACAGTGAACAAGTGGTACTCACTGACCGCGAGGGACGGCGATTATAATCGATTTACACCTGCAGGGTTACCCGAACAACCTGTCACGTACGCCCGTACTCGATGTTGCCTACAACAACCATCACGGACGTCGTACGCGACTACCTTTCACCCGTTAGCCAAATGTTGAACCGGTCCAATCGTCCCGAGCAAGAGGTCTCTGCACGCGCATCTCAGTGCCGCCACCCGATTTACACCTCGAGCTCTCAACCTACCCTCTGAACGACCAGCTATGCCTCAACACCCAGCTACCCGAGTTACATCGGTTTTCCGGTTCCCATATAGCCGGTAGGTCTTCGGTACTGTTCTAGCTTGTTCAACAGGCCCGCACACGGCTCGGTCCTCAATCGACACAAGTGGAGCTATAGCACACAGGCCCCAAAGTCCTGCTACCCTTACTCTCCGCTCGGTCTCATTTTCATGCCATGTGTATCATGTGCTATCTCTACCGGAGCAATGTGCCTCTTGCCTATTCTCGCGAGTAGTTCCAACTACTCGACTTGTACCGAATCCTACTCAATCCTAGCAATGCAGTAGCTAACGGGGTTTGCAATCCTAAACCCAACCCATAGTTTTCTTGGCTATGCAGTTGGGTTTCCAATCAAGACTCTAATGCAAAGAATCACAACAATATTCAAAGATGTGCTCAAAACAATAAACATTTGTACAAAGGTTAATGCAAACCGGAGCTTGCCTTGCTGCTCTTGGTCGTAGGCTAGCTGTTCCTCCGGAGTAACAAAGTCTAGAACTTCGGGTTCCTCCTCGACCTTAGCGACTACATGATAAGAGCAATATATGTATCAATTTAAATGCATTTGTATTAACTTTGAGGTTGTGAAATCTATAACCCTTGCTAGACAGACCTAATGACTGTGAAACTTTTACTGTGGCTTGGTTACAACCTAAACAGAGACTTGGCCAAGTTTTAGTTGCAGCAAAGCTCATTTGAGCCCTCCACAATTAATTATGTCCTTGACCTTAATTGGAACTCTTAGGGTGTTCTAGGAATTTTCATGAAACAAACTATGACTTTCTGGAAACTAGATTTTCAGGGGGTTCTAATGGAGTTGGTCTCACTTAATTTGAAGGTTCCTAGCTAAAGTTATGAGCTAAACAATTTCAGAGAAAATTCTGAAAATGTTTCTGAATATTTTCTATTTTCTCTGGAACAGTTTCACTAAACACACCATTAGGTGGATCAGATAAGCTCAAATGGATCTGAAATTTTTATGGTAGTTCAAGGATATTTTGATGAACATCCCAGCAAAATGTCAGGATTTTCCTCCAAAGGGTTCTCCAGTTAAAATTCTTAACACTTTAAACTTTATGGAATTAATTCTGGAGAATTAGGGGTTTTCATAAAGTGAAACTTGATTTGCTGGAAAGTGCTCAGAGAGCTGAATCCAACAAAATTTGGTTCACTCAATTTGGAGCTATCTAGCCAAAGTTATAAGGTTTTGAAGTTTGAACTGAAACTGAAATTCGGGAAAAAGTTTAAACTCTGGCTTGTGGGCCCCGCACACAGTGCGTCGTCTCCCTCCTCGCGCCAACTGCGCGGCGGCGGCGATCTCCAGCGACCTTCGCAGGAACTGAGTTCCCGGCCACCCCCGGCCCGAAACTCGCCGCCTGCCCCTTAACTGATCCCCTGGACTCGATGGTGGGGTCGCCGGCCGCCGGCGATGACCGGAAACCCGTGCGCGCCGGTGACAGCACCTGCTAGGGTTCCGGTGTGGTCGGTCCCGCTCTCCCGTGCACCAAATCGACCGGGAATCGGTCGGAGAGCATCAGTAGAGCATGGGAAACACGAACCAGGGCTGGGTGGGAGCTAGAAATACAGGCAACTAGGCTCTCGACGGTGAGCCGAGGTGTTCAGCCATGGCGGCGGGGAAAATGGCCATATCATGGCCGATTCTCGACTGTTTCCTCTGATTCCAGTTCGGGCATGGGCGCTATCGTGAGTAGAAGCTACTAGGGAACGAGCTTGCCCAGCCCTCGTGTATAGAGCACGAATTTCACCCGAAGGTGAGCTCGGTCCTTATGAACTGATCACGAGTAAACTTGGAAATTCTCGGCCGAGGTTTGATCAATCGCCAAACGGCTTTCGGCTACTCCATCTACATACAATCACACACCTTTCTTGTGTAGAGAAGAGGACGTGACAGCGGCTGGGTTGTGCTGCCCACGAGAGCCCGATTGGCGGCGATGCTCGGCTCGCCGGAGAAACGGCTCGTACAGCTCGAGGACGCTTGCTCACTGGACAACACGGGGTCTAGGAGGTTGCTCACGATCTCTTGGTGCCGTTTTGCTGTCGAGGAGGCTGTGCTCGCGAGTGATCGGGCTTGATCAAGCGTGAGCTCGGACGGCGGCGATGGCAGTGGAAGAACAGGTCGCGCACGTCGGCAGCTCGGGGAATGGGTGACCGAAGCACGCCGGGGAGAGGATAAGTAGCCCGGCGACTGGTCTCTGGCTTGGGGCGCGCAGCAGGAGCTGGCGCCGGCTGCCCCCCCCCCCCCCCCGGTGGCGCGCGCACACTGCACCCGGGAACCGATTGAGCTGTGTTACCGGTCGGTTTGTGTTGAAGTAGAGGCTGACATGTGGGTCCCACTCCCCATTTTAACCTCTGAAATTTACTCCTAATCACTGTTGTAAACAGTGAACCCCATACTACCCTTGGCAATTCAAATCATTCACCCATGGACCATTTGAATTGATCAAAGTTCAAATGAGGTTTGGTTTGAATGAATCTCAGCACAAGTTCAGTTTGAAATTCAAATAAAGTTTGAATTTCTCCCACTTAGCTCATGTCAAGATCAACTCCAATTGAAGTGAAAATTGGTGTCTGAGCTCACAAAAATGTGCTGAGTAAGAATATGCCTCCCACTTTTAAATTCATGGGATAAAAACAGTTTGAATTTGAATATGGTTTCAAACTGCCCTCTTCCTAACTATACCCAAAGTGACCTCAAAAAGGTTTTGAATTTGGGTGAAACTTGGCATGGACATCCTTAGTAAAGTGTAGGAGTTTTTATATGTCCAGCCCATCTATATCACATGTGGGAAATACCACTTTTGCAATGTGTGAGTTTGTTTTCTAATGAGCATGTTGATAATTGTTACTTGCTCTTCATTTGTGTTCATCATCCTTCCTCAAATGAGGTGTGTGGTGTGGTAATGACCACTGCAAATGTGTGTCAAAAGCTGAGGCCCTTACATTCCTCCCCCCTTAAAAGAATCTCGTCCCGAGATTATAAGGTGAAAATGAGAGAGAGGACGGTGGAAAATTACCGGATATGCGACGTGAAAAAGTTGGGGTAGTTAGTGCGAAGGAATTCTTCGCTCTCCCATGTCGCTTCGTCCGTGGAGTGATTACTCCATAGAACCTTGTAGAACCACAACGTACGGTTGCGTGTGGTTCGGGCCTTTTCATCAATAATCTGCACCAGTTCCTCCCGATAGGTGAGATCCGGTTGCAGTTCTTCAATATCCTCCAGCTGAACGGTAGTTGATAGCTTAAGACACTTCCTCAGCTTGGAAATGTGAAAGACGTCGTGCACACCAGAAAGTGCTTCTGGTAATTTCAGCCGGTATGCCACTGATCCACATCTTTCGGTAATCCGAAATGGACCGATGAATCGGGATGCCAACTTTCCTCTCACCCCAAATCTGTTTACGCCCTTCATTGGAGACACCCGTAGATATACGTGATCTCCAAATTCGAATTGTAATGGGCGCCTTCTCCGGTCCGCATACTGTTTCTGACGGGATTGAGCGGCTTTTAGGTTCGCTTGAATTAGTCGAACCTTTTCTTCTGCGTTGTTGACAAGGTCAATCCCGAATATAACCCTTGCGCCAGACTCACACCAATTCAAGGGTGTGCGGCATTTTCTCCCGTATAGCGCCTCATAGGGCGCCATCTTGATGCTGGCTTGGTATCCATTGTTGTACGAGAACTCGGCTAACGGCAAGTGATCATCCCAATTCTTGCCGTGGTTGATAGCGCAAGCTCGTAGCAAGTCTTCTAAGATTTGATTTACCCGCTCCGTTTGCCCATCCGTCTGCGGGTGGTAGGCTGAACTACGGATCAGCTTCGTCCCCAAGGCAGCGTGCAGCTGCTCCCAAAAACGGGACACAAATAAAGTGCCGCGATCCGATATGATGGTACGGGGTACGCCGTATAAGCATAGGATCCGTGAGATGTACAGTTCAGCGTACTTCTTGGCGTTGTAGTTGGTGTTGACCGGGATGAAATGGGCAACTTTGGTGAGCCGATCGACGATCACCCACACAGAATCATGTTTCTGCAAGGTGGTGGGTAAACCGACGATGAAATCCATGCTCACGTCCTCCCACTTCCAGGCAGGAATGCCCAGTGGTTGCAGCAGTCCCGGTTTCCGCATATGATCTGCCTTCACCCTTCGACATGTATCACACTCTGACACGTATTTTGCAACTTCGCGCTTCATCCGTGTCCACCAAAACTTTCTTCGGAGTTCTTGGTACATCTTGTTGCTGCCGGGGTGAATAGAGAACTGTGATAAGTGAGCCTCATCAAAGATCTTCTTTCGTAGTTCCGGGTTTCGGGGTACGACGATCCGGTCCTTGAACCATAGGACGCCGTCTCCGTCCTTCCGGAAACATTTCAACTCCCCACTTTCTACACGTCTCCGCAAATGTGACATGCCCTTGTCATTCTTCTGGGCTGCCGCTATCTCTTCACGGATGGTGGGGATCAAAACTAGGTTGTAGAGAGCTCCGTATGGAATCACATGTAGTGGTGGTTCGCTCTCTTCCAACGGTGTGATGGTCAGATTGTTGACGTGTGACTTGCGGCTCAGCGCATCTGCCACTAAGTTTGCCGCCCGGATGATAATGGATCTCTATCTCATAATCCTTTATCAGTTCTAACCATCTTCGTTGCCTCATGTTCAGCTCCTTCTGAGTGAATATGTACTTGAGGCTTTTGTGGTCGGTATATAAATGTACGAGGTTACCGAGTAGGTAGTGCCTCCACATTTTTAGTGCAAGTACCACGGCAGCGAGCTCCATGTTGTGAGTTGGATAATTCTGCTCATGGTTCCTAAGCTGCCGTGATCCATACGCGACCACTCTTCGGTCTTGCATCAGCACACATCCGAGCCCAATGCCGGATGCATTGCAGTACACATCGAACGGTTTTGTTGTGTCTGGCTGCGCCAAAACCGGTGCTGATGTCAGGTGCTTGACTGAATCCTTGAATGCTGCTTCACATGCTGGACTCCAAACATATTTGGTAGCCTTCTTCAGCAGCTCCGTCATTGGCTTGGCAATCTTCGAGAAGTTCGGAATGAACCTCCGATAATATCCCGCGAGTCCGAGGAAACTCCGGACCTCGTGAACAGTTCTCGGGGATTTCCAATTCAGCACTTGAGTGATCTTACTCGGGTCCACAGCGATACCCTCCGCTGAGATGATATGCCCGAGGAAAGGCACTTGCGATATCCAAAACTCGCATTTGCTGAATTTTGCGTATAACTTGTGATCCCGCAGACGTTGCAAGACTATACGCAGATGTTTCTTGTGATCTTCCTCCGACTTGGAATACACCAGAATGTCGTCGATGAAGACCACGACAAAGTTGTCCAGCTCCGGCACGAATACCGAGTTCATTAAGTACATGAAGTGAGCTGGAGCATTGGTGAGGCCGAAGGACATGACCAGGTACTCATAAAGTCCGTACCTCGTCGAGAAAGCCGTCTTCGAAATGTCTTCAGCCCTTATCTTAATCTGATGGTACCCGGATCTTAAATCCATCTTGGAAAAGATCTTTGCTTCGACCAACTGATCAAACAACATGTCGATCCGTGGCAACAGGTACATGTTCTTGATGGTTACGGCATTTAATGGACGATAGTCCACGCAAAGCCGCAACGTCTCATCCTTTTTCTTGACAAATAATGCCGAACAACCCCATGGGGAGGAGCTCGGCCTAATAAAACCCTTCTCCAGAAGGTCCGTGAGCTGAGTCTTCAGTTCAGACAACTCCTTGGGCGCCATCTTGTACGGCCTCCGGGATATCGGCATGGTTCCCGGTGCGAGTTCAATCTTGAACTCCACCTCTCTATCAGGCGGCATCCCCGGCAAATCGTCCGGGAATACATCAGGGAATTCTCGGACCACCGGAATATCTTCCAATCTGATTGTTGTGGCTTGATAGACACTTGGAAGTTTTATTTCTGGACTGTCCAGAAATAATGAGTGAGACTCGTGCACTTCTGAGTTCAAGTGCACGACTCGGAGGACGGTGTCTAAAACAGTGCCATGGCGGTTTAACCATGACATCCCTAAGATGACATCGACCTTTTGTCCCTCTAAGATTATGAGAGACGTAGGGTAAACTCTACCCTCTAAGCACAATGGCGCTTTTGGGACCATCATGCTTGCTGAAATTTTCCCACCCGGTGAACAGATCACATAAGGACTATCGGTGGGTAGTATTTGCAAGCTATACTTATCAATGAAAGCTTGGCTAATGAAGCTATGCATGGCGCCTGAATCAAATAGTACTATAGCGGGATGCTGGTGGAGTTGGAACATACCCGCAAGGATTGGCTCGCCCTCCGGCACGTCCTCAATGGCAAGCTGGTGGACGGTGCCGGGCCTAGGGTTTGCCCGCCGTGCATTAGTAGTGTTCCGGGGTTGATTCCTCACCGGAAACTGTGGTGCCACTCCGCCGCCTTGCCTCTCCGGGCAACTGCTCGCGAAGTGCCCTGGACGACCACACTTGTAACATGTGGCCGCTGCTGGTGGAGTGCTCGGTGGACGAAAGCCCGGCATGCGTTGCTGAGGTGCAAACGCACGCGGCATCGCCCGCTGCTGTTGTTGTTGTTGCGGTGGTACTGGCAGTGCCGGCCGGAATGCCGGTGAAGAATACGGCCGACTGCGGAACGGCATCGACCGCTGTGGTGGCTGCCAGCGTGAACCTGATGGTGGGCGATTCACCATCCGAAACTTCTGAGAAGGACCGCCTCCTTCTCCGCTGCTCTGCGGCATGCTTCGCTTCCTCTCCGCCGCCGCTAACTCCTTGCCGGAGTCCTCCTGAACAATCGCAGCATCAATGATGTCGTTGAGGCTGCCGCGATTGAACATCGCCAACTTGTCCTTCAGGAGCGGGTTAAGCCCCTGGTAAAAATGGTCCCGCCGCTTCTCGTCGGTATCAGCATGATACGACGCATATAGCGCGAGATCGTTAAACGCCCTGGAGTATTCCAGCGCATTCCGGCTCCCTTGTTGCAGGTGTAAGAACTCCTGCGTCTTCCTCTTCATCAGACCTGGCGGTATATGATAGGCCCTGAAGGCCGTCAGGAACTCCGTCCAGGTCATCACTCGGTCGGTGGGCTGTGAAGCACAGAAGTTGGCCCACCACGCGCTCGCGGATCCTTGGATCTGCTGGACCACGAACTGAGTCTTGCGCTGCTCACTGATTTGGAGCAGCCCAAACTTCATCTCTATGGCACGGAGCCAGTTGTCCGCGTCAAGTGGTTCATCCGCCCTTGAGAATACCGGGGGATGAGTTGCCAGGAAGTCGGAGTAGGAGCTCTGTTGACGCTCCTCACGGTCTTGACGTCTCTCTGGGCGAGACGTATTCGCAATAAGAGTCTGCAGCAACTCTGTGTGTTGCTGATGCGAGCCCGCCATTGCCGCGACGATGTCGGCCAATGTAACCGTTGGCAGTGGCGGTGGCGGTGTTTGTTGTTGCTGTTGCTGTTGTTGTCCCGAGGAGTCCTCGGGAGGTGGTTGGGAGGTCTCTCCCCCTTGAATGGTACCGCCAACGTCAGGGTTGGCACGAGTACGCGTCATTCTGAAATTCAAAACAGCAGCAATTAGCACATGTCTTACTTAAAATTCCACAAGCAACAGTAGGTATTGAAGTGACACATGATTAATTTGCACAACCTTCACATATATTGATAAAGTATAAACTTTATACAAGATACATTATTCTCAGATCTCCGAGAAGTCGTGCTCATGTCGTCACTACCTATACATACGGTACTGTCTACACGACATGTTACCGATTACAAAAGTTGGGTTACGCTACCCTGGCTGCCCTACTTGGCAACCGTAACCCCCTACTCGGAGTAGAACTCGACTTCCTGTGGGTCGTTCTCCTCCGGTACCTCTGCTGGTGGCTCTGGATCTACCACCTCTTCTCCCATTCCGGGTTCTCCCATTGCTGGAAGACCCAAGACCACCGGTATGCCTAACACCGGAGGTACGAGGTCCTGCAATGCATGCACCTCGTCCATAGCCTGGTTGTAGTCCTCTTCCCAGCCTTTTCCTTCCTCGATAGCGTCGTCCCGCTCTTGAGCAAGGTCCTCATTCTGCTGGGTTAGGGTCTGCACCAGCTCTTGCAACGCCGCGATGTCAACACGGCTCTTCTTCCTTGCCTTCTTCAGACAACGCAACTGATTGTGCTGTTCATTCAGTCGCTTGATCGTCGGAAGGAGCACATTGCGGAGTGCGCTGTGAGCACTCTCGAAATGGTCTCCACGGTTTGTGCTTTCCTTGAGCTTTGTGGCGAGATGCTCCTTATGAACAGCTTGGCTGTCCATCACGGCGTTTCCCGCCCTCATCTGGAGGCTGAGATTTGCCTCCGCGGGGTTGTACCTTGGACAACTCGGATCCGTTGCCTCCAGGTACCTCTCTTCCCACACATGCTGAGCTCGTCCCTCCACCGGAACGAGTGCGTATGGAGTGACTTCCATAGCCTGCACGTGTAGTTGGCAGAAACGTGACATAGTTTCACGGGCTGCCACTTGCCACATCCCTTCTGGTTGTCTTCCTCTCACCGTGACAGTGAACGGCACCCAACCGGGTGGCGTAGGCCCTACAGGAACCTCGACATGGATCGTCCACGTCTTGTTCCCCTCTTAGCCTTCTTCCTTGGCGAAGTATTGCGGCATCTGGTTGTACCCGAAATATTGGAGCATTTGCCACAATGCTTCCGGTTAGCCGTTACGGTGAGAACAGTGGGACATCACCCACCCGTTCTCCAGTTGCTTATCTGCTGTCATCTGTAAAAATATATTTGAGAAATGTCAAATATTTATTTAAACAGTAAACCTCTGAGTTATAACATAAAACATGTCATTGAACACATAAAACTTGGAAACATGGTTCAAATTTTACACAAATTTGACTGCTGATCTGCTGTTCCAATGACAGCCCTGACCAGTTTCCATTTCAACCTGATTTAGGCCATGTTAAAGCAAAACCAACTCTGGAGCTCAATATCAAAGTTAAAGTTAACTTCAATAGCTTTCCAGAAAGTATTTGCTTGGCCTAAGATATGCCCTGGTTCAAAAGTTATGAGATGTCAAAGTTAACAGAAATTCTGGAGAAAATTGGACAGCACCTCCCTGCCTTAGGTACTGATTTGATCCAAGAATCCCCGTTACTTCTGTTCCTAATCCGACAAAACTTTCTGTTACAAAGTTGTAACCCAACTCATAAGCTTTCCATAACTACCTCATTTCCTATTTTTGTATTTTTAAGCAGGAAGTTATGCTTAATTTACAGAGAGTTTACAGAGAGTCTTTGCTCTGCCCTGTTTTCTGGATAGTTCCAACTCTACTGCATTTTTCAAGTGGTTAAGGGATGAAACACCTCTGGACCTCAACAGAAAAGTTGTAAAGCTCCTCCAAAGCTTTCCAGAAAAGTATCATACGACCCCAACCTCGAAAGAACTCAACCTCTAACCTCTGGTTAACTTCAGCCTTGATTCGGCCGAAAACAGAGTGCTCTGTCCTTAACATGCTATAAGTTGAAAACTTGTTAACTTTGAATATCCTGTTCAAGGGAAGGAGTTACATCAAGTTTTACTACTTTGGATCAAAACCTTCCAGTTTTTGCAATGAAGTTGTTTATTTAGTTGGGTGTGACGTCGATGCATCACCAGATTATGTCGGTACTACGTCCTCACAAAGAAAAACCTATACCGGACTTAGCCGGCTTCGTTATTTCAGTGGCACTAAACGTCACTCGCACATGGATGCTACACGTCTACCGTATCGTGGTCAGGCTACCTGCAGAAACTCAAAAAATCATCAGACTCGGCTGGACACCGAGCCCGGAATCCATACAGTTCGTACAACCGGCCGTCATCACTCGCCCGGATGTTCTCAAGCCAACCACGCCTTGAGTTACGTGTTCACGTTTCAGACCACGTGACTGGGTCTCCCATGTTGCACCACGCACGCCAGGGACAGACGTTGCTTGAATACCCCAAACGACATGAAGAGTCGTAGAGGACACTAAAGCGGGTCGGATTACCTGCCACCCGTGGGGCTCCACCCTTCAGCTTGTGCGCATTGGTGGACAGCGCTTATGTGTACCCCCCAAGACATAAACGTCCCAAGATACACGATTTTCCGACATAACAAATAGGTTAATATGCCACTTTCTATATGCTAATAATATCCTTATACGGGCTACTAACTCGTTCCTCACTGGATTTTTGAAAAGGAAGACCTTTGTACTGTGTTAAACCTCAAGCGAGCTCTGATACCAACGCTGACACGACCCCATTGGTCTTGTCGAGCCAGGATCACGCTGAGGGGTGCTTCGTTGCACAGCACCGTATAACACACGTCAAAGGTACAAAGGGGAAGCGAAATTTTATTACATAAACAAGTTATGAACATATTTACATCAAAATAAGTTCAGTCTACACTCACGGGCGTAGACTAAGCATTAAGTGCACCTTCAGCCCTTGAACGTGCCCTTGCTAGCACACACGCACACTAACTCTGTGGCGTGCACGACTCCCACTCGACGGGGTTCCCCTCCTGGGGTTCCGTCTCCTCTTCGAGAGTCCCTTCCTCATAGAACCCTGCAAAAGCTTCAAACACAAGCAATGAGCACGAAGGCTCAGCAAGTCTGACCCGTCTCACCTAAACATGGAACTGCTACATGAGGGTAATGGGTTACATGAGGTAAAAATCAGTTGCAAGGACTCGCCTAATTAGTAGAACCTTACTTTCAAGTTTTAGCAGCAGGTTGTGGAGAACCTTACGCTAAGGCACATGAGAGAGCCGCAATCAAACAAGAAACGCATTTCTCTCATGTACTTTGCCCAAAGTTGAAAAGAACTCTAGTTAGCTCTAAGCTACAGCATATCATTAACAATCAATGTCCAGCTTTCAATCAGCAACATTTTCACATGTGACTAGCCTGTTCTTTCTACGTCACGGTACAGTGAACAATTGGTACTCACTGACCGCGAGGGACGGCGATTATAATCGATTTACACCTGCAGGGTTACCCGAACAACCCGTCACGTACGCCCGTACTCGATGTTGCCTACAACAACCATCACGGACGCTGTACGCGACTACCTTTCACACGTTAGCCAAATGTTGAACCGGTCCAATCATCCCGAGCAAGAGGTCTCTGCACGCGCATCTCAGTGCCGCCAGCCGATTTACACCCCGAGCTCTCAACCTACCCTCTGAACGACCAGCTATGCCTCAACACCCAGCTACCCGAGTTACATCGGTTTCCAGGTTCCCATATAGCCGGTAGGTCTTCGGTACTGTTCTAGCTTGTTCAACAGGCCCGCACACGGATCGGTCCTCAATCGACACAAGCGGAGCTATAGCACACAGTCCCCAAAGTCCTGCTGCCCTTACTCTCCGCTCGGTGTCATTTTCTTGCCATGTGTATCATGTGCTATCTCTACCCGAGCAATGTGTCTCCAGCCTATTCTCGCGAGTAGTTCCAACTACTCGACTTGTACCGAATCCTACTCTATCCTAGCAATGCAGTAGCTAACGGGGTTTGCAATCCTAAACCCAACCCATGGTTTTCTTGGCTATGCAGTTGGGTTTCCAATCAAGACTCTAATGCAAAGAATCACAACAATATTCAAAGATGTGCTCAAAACAATAAACATTTGTAAAAAGGTTAATGCAAACCGGAGCTTGCCTTGCTGCTCTTGGTCGTAGGCTAGCTGTTCCTCCGGAGTAACGAAGTCTAGGACTTCGGGTTCCTCCTCGACCTTAGCGACTACATGATAAGAGCAATATATGTATCAATTTAAATGCATTTGTATTAACTTTGAGGTTGTGAAATCTATAACCCTTGCTAGACAGACCTAATGACTGTGAAACTTTTACTGTGGCTTGGTTACAACCTAAACAGAGACTTGGCCAAGTTTTAGTTGCAGCAAAGCTCATTTGAGCCCTCCACAATTAATTATGTCCTTGACCTTAATTGGAACTCTTAGGGTGTTCTAGGAATTTTCATGAAACAAACTATGACTTTCTGGAAACTAGATTTTCAGAGGGTTCTAATGGAGTTGGTCTCACTTAATTTGAAGGTTCCTAGCTAAAGTTATGAGCTAAACAATTTCAGAGAAAATTCTGAAAATGTTTCTGAACATTTTCTATTTTCTCTGGAACAGTTTCACTAAACACACCATTAGGTGGATCATATGAGCTCAAATGGATCTGAAATTTTTATGGTAGTTCAAGGATATTTTGGTGAACATCCCAGCAAAATTTCAGGATTTTCCTCCAAAGGGTTCTCCAGTTAAAATTCCTAACAGTTTATACTTTAAGGAATTAATTCTGGAGAATTAAGGGTTTTCATAAAGTGAAACTTGATTTGCTGGAAAGTGCTCAGAGAGCTGAATCCAACAAAATTTGGTTCACTCGATTTGGAGCTATCTAGCCAAAGTTATAAGGTTTTGAAGTTTGAACTGAAACTGAAATTCGGGAAAAATTTAAACTCTGGCTTGTGGGCCCCGCAAACAGTGCGTCGTCTCCCTCCTCGCGCCAACTGCGCGGCGGCGGCGATCTCCGGCGACCTTCGCCGGAACTGAGTTCCCGGCCACCCCCGGCCCGAAACTCGCCGCCTGCCCCTTAACTGATCCCGTGGACTCGATGGTGGGGTCACCGGGCGCCGGCGATGACCGGAAACCCGTGCGCGCCGGTGACAGCACCTGCTAGTGTTCCGGTGTGGTCGGTCCCGCTCTCCCATGCACCAAATCGACCAGGAATCGGTCGGAGAGCATCAGTAGAGCATGGGAAACACGAACCAGGGGTGGGTGGGAGCTAGAAATACCGGCAACTTGGCTCTCGACGGTGAGCCGAGGTGTTCAGCCATGGCGGTGGGGAAAACGGCCATATCATGGCCGATTCTCGACGGTTTCCTCTGATTCCAGTTTGGGCATGGGCGCTATCGTGCGTAGAAGCTACTAGGGAACAAGCTTGCCCATCCCTCGTGTATAGAGCACGAATTTCACCCGAAGGTGAGCTCGGTCCTTATGAACTGATCACGAGTAAACTTGGAAATTCTCGGCCGAGGTTTGATCAATCGCCAAACGGCTTTCGGCTACTCCATCTACATACAATCACGCACATTTCTTGTGTAGAGAAGAGGACGTGACAGCGGCTGGGTTGTGCTGCCCACGAGAGCCCGATTGGCGGCGATGCTCGGCTCGCCGGAGAAACGGCTCGTACAGCTCGAGGACGCTTGCTCACTGGACAACACGGGGTCTAGGAGGTTGCTCACGATCTCTTGGTGCCGTTTTGCTGTGGAGGAGGCTGTGCTCACGAGTGATCGGGCTTGATCAAGCGTGAGCTCGGACGGCGGCGATGGCAGTGGAAGAACAGGTCGCGCACGTCGGCAGCTCGGGGAATGGGTGACCGAAGCACGCCAGGGAGAGGATAAGTAGCCCGGCGACTGGTCTCCGGCTTGGGGCGCGCAGCAGGAGCTGGCGCCGGCTGCCCCCCCCCCCCCCCCGGTGGCGCGCGCACACTGCACCCGGGAACCGATTGAGCTGTGTTTCAGTCGGTTTGTGTTGAAGTAGAGGCTGACATGTGGGTCCCACTCCCCATTTTAACCTCTGAAATTTACTCCTAATCACTGTTGTAAACAGTGAACCCCATACTACCCTTGGCAATTCAAATCATTCACCCATGAGCCATTTGAATTGATCAAAGTTCAAATGAGGTTTGGTTTGAATGAATTTCAGCACAAGTTCAGTTTGACATTAAAATAAAGTTTGAATTTCTCCCACTTAGCTCATGTCAAGATCAACTCCAAATGGAGTGAAAATTGGTGTGTGAGCTCACAAAAACGTGCTGAGTAAGAATATGCCTCCCACTTTTAAATTCATGGGATAAGAACAGTTTGAATTTGAATATGGTTTCAAACTGCCCTCTTCCTAACTATACCCAAAATGACCTCAAAAAGGTTTTGAATTTGGGTGAAACTTGGCATGGACATCCTTAGTAAAGTGTAGGAGTTTTTATATGTCCAGCCCATCTATATCACATGTGGGAAATACCACTTTTGCAATGTGTGAGTTTGTTTTCTAATGAGCATGTTGATAATTGTTACTTGCTCTTCATTTGTGTTCATCATCCTTCCTCAAATGAGGTGTGTGGTGTGGTAATGACCACTGCAAATGTGTGTCAAAAGCTGAGGCCCTTACATACCTCACACAAAAATAAATGCAATATTATTTCATGTGGGTTCACACACCAAAGCAAAACAATCTGAAGACGAGGCTGTGGACAATTGCTCATGGCTTCCACAACTCACGTCACACGCCAAGCATTAACACACCATATTGCTAACTAAGGTAAGGACTCTACACTACTCATATTCACTGAGCTGGCTCCTCGGTGTCTTCCTCATCATTGCGGCTGCCTTCTGACTCTGCTTTGGGTGGGGAAGCTGCTGGTGGAGAAGTGCGACGACGCCTGATCGCCCGACGATCTGGGGAGTCAGAAGTCCATGTATCATTCACGGTGACACACAGTTCATTCCCATCTCCTCTTTCTCACGCCCTTAAGCAGACTCGCAGCAACGCCTCCGTTTCCTTCAGGGTGTCCCGAACATCCTGAAGCTCTTGCTGACACTCCTGCAGTCGAGTGCTGAGCATAGCAGCATCCTCCAAGCACAAGTCCATGTGCTCATGGGAAGTCCCTTGCTGCACTGGCGGGTACTTGTACTCCGTGGTACCACTCTCACGCTGGAGGACATACATGTACTCAGTCCTGTCCAGGTGGCGACGATAGATGTGACTCTGGCAGGTGATGGCCTCCCAGGTGACATCCTTTTCCGCATCGACCTGTGTCGCTCGACAAGCTGGAGAGCGGTGGATCATGAGCAGCTGATTTTCATGGATAATCCTCATTTCTGAACTCCATTCTTCCCGCTTCTCCCGGATGGTCCTGGTAGAGCTATAGTGTATGATTAGCTTGCCCGTATTGCCGTCGGCTTCGAGCATACGTCGAAGACGGCGCAACAAGCCTCCTACTGCCAATCCGTAGGAAAGGTACGTCACCGGACGGCTCTCCTCTCTTTTGGCAAGGGCAACTACGGGAACTCTCCCTCCTGTGGACTTGTGAGCGGTGCGAATCATGCGAACCATCTAAAACAGAAAGCATTTAAACTTAGGTTAGATAAACTTTTAAACAAAAATCCTATTTTGAATGAAAATTGAGGTAAGATGAAGAATGTGACTCCATTAAATAACCCTTTTCAACACACACCTTGTAAAATAGTTTTTAAGAAAATAGGGCCCTTAAATACGTCCATTTCTACCTAGGTCCACGTTCCTACGGGCAACCTGGCTCTGATACCACTTTTGTCACACCGGGTTTTTCCGAAGAACAACCAAGTGAATATCACATGTATGCCAGGATCATTTTCTCATACATGTGATAACAAATAGTGAAGCATCATTTATTACAAGCCAGGTGTCGAATATAAATAAGTCTTACATAGAAAATGTCTTCATGGACAATAATAAGTTCATCACAAGTAAATAAACTAGCAGTGGAATATTATTCTTGAGGGCTCCGTCACAGGCGTTGCCCGGGGGTCTCCATGAACCTAGAAACCTTCTTCGGGTCCAAAGTCTTGGTCATTATACACCACCTCATTATCTTGACCTGAGCAGCAATATAAACCAACAAATATGCAAGGTTGAGTACCGATGGTACTCAGCAAGTGTGGGAAAGTTATGTCATGCATGGCTAGAACAAGGGGAGATTGAACTCAGGGTTAAAGCACTACGCAATTAATACCTATCACCTTAGCTTATTAAGCACCTACATTACTACACAAGTGAAATGGTCCCAATTTCCCATCCCATCATCATAATCAAATAACCATAACATCATTTCCAATGTTAAGCTCCCCGCTTAACATCCACAACATCCAAAGTCATCATCCTATAATCATGAATAAGTCCAAGCCGCTCTTGACCGTGAGCACGGCTGTCATGACAGTTTTGACTCTGCAGAGTTTGTACCACTGTACCCACATGTAGTGATTTCATCCCCCGTTGCCGGGTGGACTAAAAGACCCTCCATTATGCCAGTGGCTACGAACCACATTCACACTTCCCAGGTGTGTAGCTAGGAGATCACTACGAAGCCTTTACAAAGGGATTCCCGACGAGCGTGGGCCCACTGAGGTTTCACCCCTTACAGCATACAAGAGGCTCCAACCCCGCTGAAGTGGCCCCCTCTTGAGCCTTGCGGTTCATATGGTAGTCCAGCTGACACCTACTCCCCGCACCATCCAACACACCCATACTACGCCGGGGATACACCTAATTAATTGGCCAAGCTGCCCCATCTCAGCATGTGGTTGGCACGGTAAAGCCAGGTTACATGCTCCACGAACCGGTCCTTAGGATCCAGGCAAGTACTAAACACAAACCCGAGTCTCGTGCACCCAGCACACAACCAAAACATCCAACTTGCCTTGATCCCTACCTCTACATAATTCACAATATCTCATTCAAGAGTATGGTAAAATAAACTGATGATCTCATAACCCAAATATCCCATTCTAAGCATGGCTAAGCATATGCATAATAATAAATGACATGATAAAATAAATCCCAACCCAAGCCACAAGGAAACAAGGTAATGCAATTCTAGTGAAACTTCCTAGCATGGGTTTCATATTTAACTTGACAATGCAATAATTCTATCTAAACATCCTAGTATAGGATCAAAGTGGTCAAGGACACTTGCCTCCTTCCTGCTGCTCTGGGAATGGGTAGTCCTGATCTTGGAAAGGGAGAACATGCTCTGGAGCAGGTTCTACATCATACCCATCACACATAGCAAAAGAAAAACAACAATCCATAAGACATAGTTCACACTTCCTGTAACACCCCAAATTTTTAGTCAAGACTCAAATTTTGATTTAGAACCATAAACCATGTTCAGAGGGGAATTTAGAAAATTTTGGACGTATTGCATGTTTTGCAAAAATTCAAATTCAAACTGGAATTCAAATTATACTCAAAACAGAAAAGAAATGAAAAAGAAAAAGGAAAACCAGAAAAAACTGGCCAGTGGGCCGAAACCCCAGCCGGCCCAGCTAACCCCCGCGCAGCCCGCCCCCGCGCGCGCCGCGCTGCCCCTCGCTGACGGGTGGGACCCGCCTGTCATCCCTAACCCGAGCCCCGCGACCCCGGACTTCTTTCCCCGCGCGCGCGCTCGATCTTAACCGATTGGAAACTCGTTCCCGCAGCCGAATTTCGGTCCCAGCGGACTCCAACTCGATCACAACAGACCCACCGCCCTCCCCCGGCTATAAAAACAACCGATCCGATCAGTTTTTCGCACGCGATCGCCGATTTTCACTCCGGTGAGCACCGAGACTTCGCCGGTGAATTCTGGCCGATCTAAGCTCGGAAACTCTGATCTAACTCGTTGGTCTTGATCCACCGCCTCCGGGGAACTTTGCAGGTGCAGAAAACCCGAAGACTTACGGTGCAAATCCAGCTCCGACGAGCTTCGCCGTGGTTTTGCCTCGGACCTCGCCGCCGAGCACTTTCCAGGACCCCCGAGCTCGAGAAAATCCCCGAGGTGAGATCCCTGACCTCCCCTCTACCGATCTAGGCCATAAGATCACAGTTCTAGGCAGAATTCTCGAGGATCCGAAAGTTTCCGGCGAGATCGCCGCTTCCCGCCGCCGTGCGCCGCCGGCAGCGCCGCCCGCGCTCGATCAGAGCGACGTGGCCGCTTGTGCGCCGTTTATTTTAAATCGCACGGTAGACTTTAAAACCCCGCGTACCGGTTCGATGTTATAATCTCAGCCGTCGGTTTAAAATCAGACGGTCCACGTCAGCCCCGCATTATAAAGACTGGAATTCTTACGTGCTACCCCCTGGGGTTCTCTGGAATTGAGAGCTAGCCCCGGAAACTTCAGATCTAGCCCCTGGAACTCTAGAAAATCATGTAAATTCATTTAAAAATCAGTTTTAGCCCCTGAACTTAATAGAAATTAGGAAAAACACCTCTGACAAGTGTAGCTAGACCCCTGGAAATTATGAAAATAATATTATAGACCCTGTAATGAGGTGAATTCATTATTTTAGCTCTGTTTAGTATTTAATTTAGAAAATTGAATATGTAACTAGTGTTTAAATATTAAAAAGGGGGACAAACATAATTGTCAAATTTATTAAAAACTTTCTCAGTACTTAGAAAACTTTGGAGTGAGATAAAAATATATTTTTAGGCTGAAATAAATCTGTTTCATCTATTATTCACATTTAATAGTATAGGGACACATTTTTAAGTAAAGAATAGTTAAAGAAAAATAGGGAAAATAATTATGAAATAGTATACATCAGAAGCCAAGGTCAAAATATGATCTTAAATTATTTAGGACCAGAACCTAATCTGTTTAGGTAGTGTGTATTACTAATTTAATAATAAAATGCACAATTATGCATAAGAATATAAATCTGAAAATATAGAAACTGGTAAATGATAAATGGAGTTTCTAAAGTACAAAGAATTCAGTTTAGGATTGATAGAAATTATGAAGGCACATATGGAGAAGAAAAATACTTTTCATACATACTTGGTAGTTTAATATATAAGGAATTTATTTAAAACTGAAACACACATATATACATGTATGTATATATATAGTATGTGAGTATAAATATGAACACCAAAGTAGGAATCCTACACATGTAAATGAAAGTGTATGCAAGCCCCAAATCAACACACATAGAGTATCCACAACACATAAAATGGTAAAGAAACTTTCATAAATGTGAATGTGTGGTTTGTATGAAGTAGAAGTGTGAACTATGTCTTATGATTGTTGTTTTTCTTTTGCTATGTGTGATGGTATGAAGTAGAACCTGTTCAAGAGCAAGCTATCAGTTTCCAAGATCAGGACTACCCATTTCAGGAGCAGCAAGAAGGAGGCAAGTGTCCTTGACCACTTTAATCCTATGCTAGGATGTGTAGATAGAATTATTTGCATTGTCAAGTTAAATATGAAACCCATGCTAGGAAAGTTTCCCTAGAATTGCATTACCTTATTTCCTTGAAGCTTGGGTTGGGATTTATTTTGTCATGTCATTTATATACATGCATATGCTTAGCCATGCTTAGAATGGGATATTTGGGACATGAGATCATCAGTTTATATTACCATACTCTTGAATGAGCTATTATGAGTTATGTAGAGGTAGGGATCAAGGCAAGTTGGATGTTTTGGTTGTGTGCTGGGTGCACGAGACTTGGGTTTGTGTTTAGTACTTGCCTGGATCCTAAGGACCGGTTCATGGAGCATGTAACCCGGCTTTACAGTGCCAACCACATGCTGAGATGGGGCAGCTTGGCCAATTAATTAGGTGTATCCCCGGCGTAGTATGGGTGTGTTGGATGGTGCGGGGAGTAGGTGTCAGCTGGACTACCATATGAACCGCAAGGCTCAAGAGGGGGCCACTGCAGCGGGGTTGGAGCCTCTTGTATGCTGTTAGGGGTGAAACCTCAGTGGGCCCACGCTCGTCGGGAATCCCTTTGTAAAGGCTTCGTAGTGATCTCTTGGCCACACACCTGGGAAGTGTGAATGTGGTTCGTAGCCACTGGCATAATGGAGGTTCTTTTAGTCCACCCGGCAACGGGGGATGAAATCACTACTTGTGGGTACAGTGGTACAAACTCTGCAGAGTCAAAACTGTCTTGACAGCCGTGCTCACGGTTAAGAGCGGCCTGGACTTATTCATGATTAGAGAATTGATGATTTTGGAAGTTAAGCGGGGAGCTTAACATTGGTAATGATGTTATGGTTATTGGATTATAATGATGGGATGGGAAATTGGGACCATTTCACCTGTGTAGTAATTTAGGTGCTTAATAAGCTAAGGTGATAGGTATTAATTGCGTAGTGCTTTAACCATGAGTTCAACCTCTCCTTGTTCTAGCCATGCATGATATAATTTTCCCACACTTGCTGAGTACCATTGGTACTCAACCTTGCATATTTGTTGGTTTATATTGCTGCTCAGGTCAAGATAATGAGGTGGTGTATCATGACCAAGACATTGGACCCGAGGAAGGTTTTTAGGTTCATGAAGACCCCCGGGCAACACCTGTGATGGAGCCCTAAAGAATAATATTCCGCTGCTAGTTTATTTACTTGTGATGAAGCATTAGTGTTCATTGAGACATTTGTGATGTAAGACTTATTTATATTCGACACCTGGCTTGTAATAAATGATGCTTCACTATTTGTCATCACATGTATGAGAAAATGATCCTGGCATACATGTGATATTCACTTGGTTGTTCTTCGGAAAAACCGGGTGTGACAGAGGTGGTATCAGAGCCAAGGTTGCCCGTAGGAACGTGGACCTAGGTAGAAATGGACGTATTTAAGGGCCCTATTTTCTTAAAAACTATTTTCCAAGGTGTGGGTAAAAGAGTGTTATTAAAAGAGTCATTTTCTTCATCTTACCCCAACTTCCATTCAAAAATAGGATTTTTGTTTGAAATTTTATCTAACCTAATTTTAAATTCTTTTGTTTTAGATGGTTCGCATGATTCGCACCGCTCGTAAATCCACGGGAGGGAGAGTTCCCGTAGTTGCCCTTGCTGAAAGAGAGGAGAGTCGTCCAGTGACATACCTTTCCTACGGATTGGCAGTGGGAGATTTGTTGCG
Organism: Neostapfia colusana; assembly: GCA_030760725.1. Lineage (NCBI taxonomy): Eukaryota > Viridiplantae > Streptophyta > Magnoliopsida > Poales > Poaceae > Neostapfia > Neostapfia colusana. The sequence continues at coordinate 69,763,986 of JASWHV010000009.1, forward strand.
CCGTCTTCGACGTATGCTCGAAGCCGCCGGCAATACGGGCATGCTCATCATCCACTATAACTCCACCAGGACCATCCGTGAGAAGAGGGAAGAATGGAGTTCGGAGATGAGGATTATACACGAGAATCAGCTGCTTAAGATCCACCACTCTCCAGCTTGTCGAGCAACACAAGTTGACGCGGAGAGAGATGTCACTTGGGAGGCCATCACCTGCCAGAGCCACATCTATCGTCGCCACTTGGACAAAACTGAGTACATGTATGTCCTCCAACGTGAGAGTGGTACCACGGAGTACAAGTACCCACCGGTGCAGCAAGGGACTTCCCATGAGCACATGGACTTGTGCTTGGAGGATGCTGCTATGCTCAGCACTCGACTGCAGGAGTGTCAACAAGAGCTTCAGGATGTCCGAGATACTCTGAAGGAGACGGAGGCATTGCTGCGAGCTTGCTTAAAGGCGAGAGAAAGAGGAGATGGGAATGAACTGTGTGTCACCGTAAGTGATCCATGGACCCCTGACTCCCCGGATCGCCGAGCGATCAGGCGTCGTCGCACCTCTCCACCAGCAGCCTCCCCACCCAAAGCAGAGTCAGAAGGTAGCCGAAATGAGGAGGAAGATCCCGAGGAGCCAGCTCAAGAGGATGAGTAGCGTAGAGTCTTTCCCCTAGCTAGCAAGAGGTCGAGTAGTCGAGTCGTTACGTAGTTAATGGTGTGATAATGCTTGGTGTGTGACGTGAGTTGTGGAAGCCATGAGCAAGTGTCCACAGCCTCGTCTTCAGATTGTTTTGCTTTGGTGTGTGAACCCACAGGAAATAATAGTGCATTTATTGGGTGTGAGATATAAAACCCTCGTAAGATTTTAACAAAACTTCAACACTTCAAAGTACAAACAAGTGAAAGTAGTAAGATGATACTAAATGCTTTCAAATTAACATTTGTTGATTCTACCAGATGGCCGGAAGAGGAAAAGGACGTGCTGCCAACCCCGCCAACAACAATGATGAGGCATGCAACTCTCATCTTTCTGGAAACCAGAACCGGGGTGGTCGCCGTGAAGAAGTTGATCCTCTCCACCAAATGCTGGAGAATCAAAATCAGCTCATCCAGAACTTGACTCAAGTAGTGGCCAACTTGCATCAAGTTCCACCTCCACAAGCTGCACCACGCCAACCAAGGTTGAGTGAGTTTCTAGGAACTCAACCTCCAAAGTTTGCAAGTGCTGCTGAACCTCTGGAGGCAGATGATTGGCTGAAGACCATTGAAAGTAAGATGAGAATCATACAATGCCAAGGGTATGAGAGGGTGCTGTTTGCCTCTCATCAATTGCAGGGACCTGCTGCTGATTGGTGGACCGCCTACGTGGCCGCCCATCATGACCCTGAGAGCATCACTTGGGAAGAGTTCAAGCGTAGCTTCCGCAACCATTACATCCCAAGAGGTGAACTCAAAAACAAGAGGAAAGAGTTTTTGGGACTGCAGCAGGGAAACATGACGGTGAGGGAATACCTCACTAAATTCACTCAACTATCCCGTTATGCTCCACGAGACATAGAGACAGATGAGCAGAAACAAGATTGTTTCGTGGAAGGACTTACCGCAGAGATGCAGTGTGCAATGTCCTCCAATGAGTATGAAAGCTTTCAAAAGATGGTGGACAGAGCGTTTGTGGTGGAAAGGAAGCTGAAGGCCCTGGAAAATGAGAATAAAAGGAAGGCTGGGTGGTCACATCAAGTCTCAGGGAGCAACACCCGCCCACGTATGATGCAGCAACCTACGGGGCAGACAAGCCGTGCTGCGGTACCCTATTCAGCACCAAGAGGGTACAACCCAAACTACAGGCCTCCCGCAGCACCAGCACAGCCGCAACGTCAGTTTGTACAACAGCCTCGCCCTGCATATCCACCTCGACCAGCAGTGCAAGGACCCCCAAACCAACCCCAAGACAACAAGGGCCAAGCATCTAAGATTGGGGTGCAATGTTTCAGCTGTGGTGAAGTGGGGCACTACGCCCATAAGTGTCCAAAGAAGAAGCCCACGCAGCCACAGCAGCAGAACGTAATGAGAGGACGGGTGAACCACGTCACTATGGAGGAAGCACAAGAGGCACCCGACGTGGTAGTTGGTAAGTTTCCTGCCAATTTACACCTTGCAACTCTGCTGTTTGATTCTGGTGCTACCCATTCGTTCATTGCTCAAGGGTTTGTTAGGAAGCATGACCTAGCAACCACACAAATGAACCATATGCTAGCGGTAAATTCTCCAGGTGGAGAAATAAGGACAAGACAAGTGTGTCCCAAAGTGAACCTAGACATTAATGGGGTAGTATTTACCGCTAACCTCATAGTGATCGATTCACAAGAGATAGATATTATTTTGGGTATGGATTGGTTGACCAAACATAAAGGAATCATCCATTGTTCGACCAGAACGGTGGAACTAACTCACCCTAGTGGTACAAGAGTAAAGTTCATAACGATACACGAGCCTAGGAGGGACATTAAATTAAATCAAGTGGAGGTGAAAGTTGAGGAAATCAGGACTATCAGGGAATATCCAGATGTTTTTCCGGAGGAGTTGCCAGGAATGCCTCCCGACCGTGACGTGGAATTCGCAATCGAGCTAGTACCGGGAACAGCCCCGATATACAAGAGACCTTATCGAATGGACTCCAAGCAGCTAGAAGAGCTCAAGGATCATTTGAGAGAATTGACGGAAAAGGGGTATGTTCGCCCTAGTTCCTCACCATGGGGAGCTCCGGTAATATTTGTGCCTAAGAAAGATGGAACTCAAAGGTTATGCGTGGATTACCGTGCCTTGAATGAGGTGACCATCAAGAACAAGTATCCATTACCCCGCATTGAAGACTTGTTTGATCAGTTGAGGGGAGCTTGCGTGTTCTCGAAAATTGATCTCAGGTCGGGATACCACCAACTCAAGATAAGGCAATCTGATATTCCCAAGACAGCTTTCGTATCTCGGTACGGACTGTATGAATACACTGTCATGCCTTTCGGGCTAACCAATGCCCCGGCATATTTCATGTACCTCATGAACAAGGTATTCATGGAATATCTGGACAAATTTGTGGTGGTTTTCATAGATGATATTCTCGTCTTCTCCAAAGATGAAGAAGAACATGAGAAACATCTAAGGTTGGTGTTACAGAGGCTGAGAGAACACCAACTATATGCCAAGTTGAGCAAGTGTGAGTTTTGGCTAAAGAGAGTTCCCTTTTTAGGACATATAATCTCGGAGGGAGGAATCTCCGTAGATCCCGCCAAAATCGAAGATATCCAGAAATGGAAAACCCCTGAAAATGTCGGGGAAGTTCGAAGCTTTTTGGGATTGGCTGGATACTATCGACGGTTTATTGAGGGATTCTCCAAGATCTCGAGACCTCTCACCAAACTGTTGGAAAAGGGAATCACATACACCTGGACGCCACAGTGCGATACGAGCTTTCAGGAGCTAAAGAAGAGATTGACAACAGCCCCCGTGTTGGTTATGCCAGATATGCAGAAGAATTTCACGGTGTACTGCGATGCCTCTGGAAACGGGTTGGGATGTGTTCTCATGCAAGAGGGACATGTCGTGGCATATGCATCCCGGCAGCTTCGGAAGCACGAGAAGAACTATCCTACACATGACCTGGAACTAGCTGCAGTGGTACACGCGTTAAAAATTTGGCGGCACTATTTGATGGGGAAGAGGACAGAGATATATACGGATCATAAGAGTTTGAAGTACATATTCACACAGCCAGATCTCAACCTTAGACAAAGGAGATGGTTAGAGCTAATCAATGACTTTGATGTAGGCATCAACTATCATCCCGGGAAAGCAAACGTCGTGGCCGATGCCTTGAGTCGGAAAGCGCAGGTCAATAAGTTGAGCTTGAAGGATATGCCTGCAGAATTGAAGGACGAGGTTATAAGGCTCAATCTATGTCTAGTAAATAGTGGTGAAGCCATCGCCATGGAAGTGGACTCCACACTTGAACGAGACATACGCGAGGGACAAAAGAATGATGAGAAGATACAAGAGATCAGACAGCTCATCAAGGAAAATAAAGCTCCTGGTTTTAGAGAGGATGAACAAGGAACGGTGTGGCACGGGAAAAGGATCTGTGTGCCAGAAGTAAAGGAGATTCGTAAATTAATTTTGAAGGAGGCTCACGATTCCGACTATTCCATTCATCCTGGGAGTACGAAGATGTATCAGGACCTCAAAAGCAGGTATTGGTGGTATGGCATGAAGCGAGATGTCGCGGAACATGTTGCCCTATGTGACACATGTCAGTTGGTGAAAGCAGAACATCAACGACCCGCGGGATTGCTGCAACCACTCAAAGTGCCTGAATGGAAGTGGGAAGAAATCAGCATGGATTTTGTCGTGGGATTGCCTAGGACCCAATCCGGGTATGATTCAATATGGGTCATTATTGATCGGCTAACCAAGGTAGCTCATTTCATCCCTGTGAAAGAAAGCTACAGCGGATCCAAATTGGCAGAATTGTACATGTCAAGGATTGTGTGTTACCATGGAGTGCCAAAGAAGATAGTGTCGGACCGAGGGACACAGTTCACTTCGAGGTTTTGGCAAAAGTTGCATGAAACCATGGGAACCCATCTGAATTTCAGTTCTGCCTATCATCCCCAAACTGACGGGCAGACGGAGAGAACCAATCAGATCCTTGAAGATATGTTAAGGGCGTGTGCACTCAGAAACAATAGGAGTTGGGACAAGAACTTACCGTATGCGGAGTTTTCCTATAACAACAGTTATCAAGCTAGTATGAAGATGTCACCGTTTGAAGCTTTGTATGGAAGGAAATGCAGAACTCCCCTATTTTGGAACCAAACAGGAGAAAGTAAAGTGTTTGGTCCCGAAGTGCTACAAGAAGCCGAAGCAAAGGTGAGGGAGATTCGCAACAACTTGAGGATAGCACAGACACGCCAGAAGAGTTATGCTGATGTACGAAGAAGAGAGCTCGTTTTCAACGTGGGAGACTATGTTTATCTCAAGGTGTCCCCTATCAGAGGACTTCGTCGGTTCAAGGTGAAAGGGAAGTTGTCACCTCGATACATCGGACCCTTTCAAGTTTTGGAAAGAAAAGGCGAAGTGGCGTACCAACTAGAGTTGCCGGTTCATCTGTCGGACGTGCACGATGTGTTCCATGTGTCGCAACTCAAGAAATGTCTGAGGACGCCTGAGGAGGTGTTACCCATGAACGAAGTGGATGTAGCTGAGGATTTGTCTTATGCCGAGCAACCATACAAGATTTTGGAGACAATGGAACGCCTCACCAGAAATAAGAGAATCAGGATGTGCAAGGTGCAGTGGAAGCATCACTCAGAAGAGGAAGCCACCTGGGAACGGGAAGATGAGCTTAAGGCACAATTTCCGGAATTGTTTTCTTAGAAACACCAATCTCGAGGACGAGATTTCTTTTAAGGGGGGTAGAGCTGTAACACCCCAAATTTTTAGTCAAGACTCAAATTTTGATTTAGAACCATAAACCATGTTCAGAGGGGAATTTAGAAAATTTTGGACGTATTGCATGTTTTGCAAAAATTCAAATTCAAACTGGAATTCAAATTATACTCAAAACAGAAAAGAAATGAAAAAGAAAAAGGAAAACCAGAAAAAACTGGCCAGTGGGCCGAAACCCCAGCCGGCCCAGCTAACCCCCGCGCAGCCCGCCCCCGCGCGCGCCGCGCTGCCCCTCGCTGACGGGTGGGACCCGCCTGTCATCCCTAACCCGAGCCCAGCGACCCCGGACTTCTTTCCCCGCGCGCGCGCTCGATCTTAACCGATTGGAAACTCGTTCCCGCAGCCGAATTTCGGTCCCAGCGGACTCCAACTCGATCACAACAGACCCACCGCCCTCCCCCGGCTATAAAAACAACCGATCCGATCAGTTTTTCGCACGCGATCGCCGATTTTCACTCCGGTGAGCACCGAGACTTCGCCGGTGAATTCTGGCCGATCTAAGCTCGGAAACTCTGATCTAACTCGTTGGTCTTGATCCACCGCCTCCGGGGAACTTTGCAGGTGCAGAAAACCCGAAGACTTACGGTGCAAATCCAGCTCCGACGAGCTTCGCCGTGGTTTTGCCTCGGACCTCGCCGCCGAGCACTTTCCAGGACCCCCGAGCTCGAGAAAATCCCCGAGGTGAGATCCCTGACCTCCCCTCTACCGATCTAGGCCATAAGATCACAGTTCTAGGCAGAATTCTCGAGGATCCGAAAGTTTCCGGCGAGATCGCCGCTTCCCGCCGCCGTGCGCCGCCGGCAGCGCCGCCCGCGCTCGATCAGAGCGACGTGGCCGCTTGTGCGCCGTTTATTTTAAATCGCACGGTAGACTTTAAAACCCCGCGTACCGGTTCGATGTTATAATCTCAGCCGTCGGTTTAAAATCAGACGGTCCACGTCAGCCCCGCATTATAAAGACTGGAATTCTTACGTGCTACCCCCTGGGGTTCTCTGGAATTGAGAGCTAGCCCCGGAAACTTCAGATCTAGCCCCTGGAACTCCAGAAAATCATGTAAATTCATTTAAAAATCAGTTTTAGCCCCTGGACTTAATAGAAATTAGGAAAAACACCTCTGACAAGTGTAGCTAGACCCCTGGAAATTATGAAAATAATATTATAGACCCTGTAATGAGGTGAATTCATTATTTTAGCTCTGTTTAGTATTTAATTTAGAAAATTGAATATGTAACTAGTGTTTAAATATTAAAAAGGGGGACAAACATAATTGTCAAATTTATTAAAAACTTTCTCAGTACTTAGAAAACTTTGGAGTGAGATAAAAATATATTTTTAGGCTGAAATAAATCTGTTTCATCTATTATTCACATTTAATAGTATAGGGACACATTTTTAAGTAAAGAATAGTTAAAGAAAAATAGGGAAAATAATTATGAAATAGTATACATCAGAAGCCAAGGTCAAAATATGATCTTAAATTATTTAGGACCAGAACCTAATCTGTTTAGGTAGTGTGTATTACTAATTTAATAATAAAATGCACAATTATGCATAAGAATATAAATCTGAAAATATAGAAACTAGTAAATGATAAATGGAGTTTCTAAAGTACAAAGAATTCAGTTTAGGATTGATAGAAATTATGAAGGCACATATGGAGAAGAAAAATACTTTTCATACATACTTGGTAGTTTAATATATAAGGAATTTATTTAAAACTGAAACACACATATATACATGTATGTATATATATAGTATGTGAGTATAAATATGAACACCAAAGTAGGAATCCTACACATGTAAATGAAAGTGTATGCAAGCCCCAAATCAACACACATAGAGTATCCACAACACATAAAATGGTAAAGAAACTTTCATAAATGTGAATGTGTGGTTTGTATGAAGTAGAAGTGTGAACTATGTCTTATGATTGTTGTTTTTCTTTTGCTATGTGTGATGGTATGAAGTAGAACCTGTTCAAGAGCAAGCTATCAGTTTCCAAGATCAGGACTACCCATTTCAGGAGCAGCAAGAAGGAGGCAAGTGTCCTTGACCACTTTGATCCTATGCTAGGATGTGTAGATAGAATTATTTGCATTGTCAAGTTAAATATGAAACCCATGCTAGGAAAGTTTCCCTAGAATTGCATTACCTTATTTCCTTGAAGCTTGGGTTGGGATTTATTTTGTCATGTCATTTATATACATGCATATGCTTAGCCATGCTTAGAATGGGATATTTGGGACATGAGATCATCAGTTTATATTACCATACTCTTGAATGAGCTATTATGAGTTATGTAGAGGTAGGGATCAAGGCAAGTTGGATGTTTTGGTTGTGTGCTGGGTGCACGAGACTTGGGTTTGTGTTTAGTACTTGCCTGGATCCTAAGGACCGGTTCATGGAGCATGTAACCCGGCTTTACAGTGCCAACCACATGCTGAGATGGGGCAGCTTGGCCAATTAATTAGGTGTATCCCCGGCGTAGTATGGGTGTGTTGGATGGTGCGGGGAGTAGGTGTCAGCTGGACTACCATATGAACCGCAAGGCTCAAGAGGGGGCCACTGCAGCGGGGTTGGAGCCTCTTGTATGCTGTTAGGGGTGAAACCTCAGTGGGCCCACGCTCGTCGGGAATCCCTTTGTAAAGGCTTCGTAGTGATCTCTTGGCCACACACCTGGGAAGTGTGAATGTGGTTCGTAGCCACTGGCATAATGGAGGTTCTTTTAGTCCACCCGGCAACGGGGGATGAAATCACTACTTGTGGGTACAGTGGTACAAACTCTGCAGAGTCAAAACTGTCTTGACAGCCGTGCTCACGGTTAAGAGCGGCCTGGACTTATTCATGATTAGAGAATTGATGATTTTGGAAGTTAAGCGGGGAGCTTAACATTGGTAATGATGTTATGGTTATTGGATTATAATGATGGGATGGGAAATTGGGACCATTTCACCTGTGTAGTAATTTAGGTGCTTAATAAGCTAAGGTGATAGGTATTAATTGCGTAGTGCTTTAACCATGAGTTCAACCTCTCCTTGTTCTAGCCATGCATGATATAATTTTCCCACACTTGCTGAGTACCATTGGTACTCAACCTTGCATATTTGTTGGTTTATATTGCTGCTCAGGTCAAGATAATGAGGTGGTGTATCATGACCAAGACTTTGGACCCGAGAAAGGTTTTTAGGTTCATGAAGACCCCCGGGCAACACCTGTGATGGAGCCCTAAAGAATAATATTCCGCTGCTAGTTTATTTACTTGTGATGAAGCATTAGTGTTCATTGAGACATTTGTGATGTAAGACTTATTTATATTCGACACCTGGCTTGTAATAAATGATGCTTCACTATTTGTCATCACATGTATGAGAAAATGATCCTGGCATACATGTGATATTCACTTGGTTGTTCTTCGGAAAAACCGGGTGTGACACTTCCACTTCATACAAACCACACATTCACATGTATAAAAGCTATTCACAAATTCTACGTGTTGTGGTTACTCTATGTGTGTTGATCTTTGGCTTACATGTACTTTTAATCAGGTGTATATGATTCCTACTTTTGTATTCACATTTATGCTTACATACTATATATATGAGTTTCCAATTTAAATAAATTCCTTATATTTAATTACTACACCTTTTAGCTACCAAGTATGCATGAAAGGTATTTTCCTACTCCATATGTGTCTTCAGAATTTCTACCAACCCTAAACTGAATTCTTTGGATTTTAGAAACTTCATTTATCATTTACTAGTTGCTATATTTTCAGATTTATTTCCTATGCCTAAATGTGAACATTATTATGAAAATAACAAGACACATCATCTAAACAGAATAAGTTCTGATCTAAAATATTTAATAATATATTTTGACCTTTTCCTCTGATGTAAACTACTTTACATTTATTTTCCCGATTTTCAGAACTATTCTTTACTTAAAAATGTGTCCCTATAACTAATAAATGTGAATAATAAATTAAACAGATTCATTTCAGCCAAAAATCTATTTTTATCTCACTCCAAAGTTTTCTAAGTACTGAGAAAGTTTTTAATTTAAATTTGACAATATGTTTGTCCCACTTTTTAAATTTTAAATACTAGCCACATATTCAATTTCCTAAATTTAATATCAAACAGGGTTAAAAAGGTAAACTCACCCCACTACAGGGTCTATAATATTATTTTAACAATTTTCAGGGGTGTAGCTACTCATAACAGAGGAGTTTTTCCTAATTTTTATTAAGTCCAGGGGCTAAAACTGATTTTTAAATGAATTTACATGATTTTCTGAAGTTCCAGGGGCTAGATCAGCAGTTTCCGGGGCTAGCTCTTATTTCCCGAGAACCCAAGGGGGTAGCACGTAAGATTTCCAGTCTTTATAACGCGAGGCTGACGTGGACCGTCCGATTTAAAACAGACGGATGAGATTATAACGTCGAACCGGTACGCGGGAGTTTAAACTCTACCGTGCGATTTAAAATAAACGGCGCACAAGCGGCCACGTCGCTCTGATCGAGCGCGGGCGGCGCTGCCAGCGGCGCACGGCGGCGGGAGGCGGCGATCTCGCCGGAGAGTCTCGGATCTTTGTAAATTCTTCCTAGAACTGTGATTTTATGGTATAGATCAGTGGAGGGGAGGTCGGGGATCTCACCTCGGGGGTTTTCTTGAGCTCGGAGGTCCTGGAAGGCGGTCGGCGACGAGGTCCGAGGTGAATTCACGGCAAGGCTCGTCGGCGCTGTGTTTGAACCGCAAACCACTGAGTTTTCTGCACCTGCGAGGTTCCCCGGAGGCGGTGGATCAAGACCAGCAAGTTAGATCGGAATTTCCGAGCGTAGATCGACCAGAATTCACCGGAGGGGCTCGGGTTCTCACCGGAGTAAAAACGGCTGATCGCGTGGGAAAAACGGGACGAGGCTGGGGTTTTTATAGACGGGGGAGGGCGGCGGGATTGTTTAGATCGAGTTGGAGTCCTCTGGAACCAGAATTCGGCCAGAAATCCGGTCAGTTGCGATCGCGCGCGCGCGGGGAAACAGTCCGGGTTTCGGACGATCGGGGGTTAGGGATGACAGGTGGGTCCCACCTGTCTGCGAGAGGGAGCGCGGGCGCGCGGCTGCGGGCTGGCGTGGGGGCAGGGTGGGCCGGCTGGTGGGTTTCGGCCCACTGGCCGGTTTTTTTTCTGTTTTTCTTTTTTCTTTTTCTATTTCTTTTCTGTTTTGAGTTTAATTTGAATTCCAGTTTGAATTTGAATTTTTGCAACACATGCAACACGTCCAAAAATTTTTAAACTCCCCTCTGAACAGGATTTTGGGGTGTTACAGAGAGGACTAGCCCCTCTGAAAAAGAACCTCCGTGGGCTGCCCTGACGCAGGCCCGGGGGAAGTGTCGACCGTAGACGCTTCGACACGGGACTACACTAATATCGCGGAGACCATATAAGATGGCTCCGAATGAGCTGGCAGGGTTGAAGGCACAGCTCAATTACTTGTTGAGCAAAGGTTTCATTAGATCGAGTCCCTCGCCATGGGGATGCTCGGCGCTGTTCGTAAAGAAGAAGGATGAAACCCTGAGGTTGTGTGTCGATTACCGACCGCTCAACGCTGTCACCATCAAGAACAAATATCCACTGCCCCGCATTGACATACTGTTCGATCAACTCATGGGTGCAAGTGTGTTTTCAAAGATGGACCTTTGCTCCGGATATCATCAAATAAAGATCCTGGCGGAGGATATTCCGAAAATGACATTTTCGACGAGATATGGACTATATGAATATCTCATCATGTCTTTTGGTCTCACCAACGCCCCGGCACATTTCATGTACCTCATGAACTCAGTGTTCATGCCGGATTTGGACAAGTTCGTGGTGGTGTTCATTGATGACATCTTGGTTTACTCCTAGTTGGAAGAAGAACACGCGGAACACTTGCGTATCGTCCTTCAACGATTGTGGGATCACAAGCTTTAAGCCAAGTTCAACATATGCGAGTTTTGGATCAGCCAAGTGCCATTTTTGGGACATATCATCTCAGCGGAAGGCATTGTGGTTGATCCAAGCATGATTGAACAGGTGCTGGAATGGAAAGCCCCCACTTCTGTCCATGAAGTCAGAAGCTTCCTCGGTTTAGCAGGATATTACTAGAGGTTCATTCTGAGCTTATCCAAGCTTGCTAAGACGATGACTGAATTATTGAAGAAGGGGACGAAATATGTTTGGAACTCAGCATGTGAAGGAGCATTCCAAGCATTGGTGAAGCATCTCACAACAGCCCCGGTTTTAGCCCATCCGGATACAACCAAGCATTTTGACGTATATTGTGATGCGTCTGGTATCGGGCTTGGCTACCTTCGAAACCACGAGCAGCACTATCCGAATCATGATCTTGAGCTCGCTGCTGTGGTTTTGGCGCTGAAAATATGGAGACACTATCTTCTTGGAAACTTGGTGCATCTCTACACCGACCACAAGAGCTTAAAATATATCTTCACCCATAAGGAGTTGAATATGAGACAAAGGAGGTGATTAGAATTAATCAAAGAGAATGAAATTGAGATTCATTACCACCCCGGCAATGCGAATGTGGTTGCCGACGCTCTGAGTCAGAAATCACAAGTCCATAACCTCACTATTACACCGATAGAAGAGGAAAAACCAAGTTTATACTTGGTTCCATATGGATCACTGTACAACCTTGCTCTCATCCCTACTATTAGGGGGGAGTATTATTGCAGCTTAGAAAATTGACAAAGGCATGGCACATTTCCGTAAATGGATAGACAGAGGTGATATCAAATGTTTCCGGAAGGATGAAGAGGGGACGCTATGGTTCAATGACCATATAGTCATACCCTAGAATATGTAGCTGAGAAAGAAGATCCTAGATGAAACTCACTTGTCTAAGTTCTCCATTCATCCGGGCAGCAACAAAATGTACGAAGACTTGAAGAGTAAATTTTGGTGGACACGGATGAAGCGGGAAATTGCAAAATACGTATCCGAATGTGATACATGTAGACGAGTGAAGGCGGATCACATGAGGAAATCAGGGCTGCTGCATCCTCTGAAAATTCCAGCATGGAAATGGGAAGATGTGAGCATGGATTTCATTGTGGGATTACCCATGACTTTTGAGAAGCATGATTTCATTTGGGTAATTATTTATCGGTTAACCAAATCAGCTCACTTCATTCCCGTGCATACAAATTACCATGCTAGCAAGTATGCGGAGTTATACATTGCAAAAACCTTATGCTTGCACGGAGTACTCAAGACAATAATCTCAAATCGAGGTGCACTGTTCATGGCTCGTTTCTAGGAGCAGTTGCACGCTTCTTTGGGTACCAAGCTGATTAGAAGCTCCGCATATCACCCTCAGACCGATGGAAAAAGTGAGAGGGTGAATCAAGTGTTAGAAGACATGCTGAGAGCGTGTGCCATCCACCATGTTAACAATTGGGATGATCACCTACTGTTGGCGGAGTTCTTGTAACACAACGGCTATCAAGGGAGTATCAAGATGGCACCCTATGAGGCTCTCTATGGTCACAAATGTCGCACCCCATTGAATTGGTGTGAATCCGGTGAAAGGGTCACATTCGAGATTGATCTAGTGAACAACGCCGAAGAGCAAGTTCAGGTGATTCAAGCGAACTTGAAAGCCGCTCAATCCCGACAGAAAAGTTACGCTGATAAGAGGCGTAGGCCGCTGCACTTCGACATCAGAGAACACGTTTATCTCCGTGTGTCTCCGATGAAGGGCGTGCACCGATTTGGCGTGAAGGGGAAACTCACTCCCAGATTTATTGGACCCTATGCCGTCACCGAGAAATATGCACCAGTGGCATATAGACTGGAACTACCGGCATCTCTCTCCGTTGTTCATGACATTTTCCATGTCTTCCAACTCCGAAAATGTCTGAAGTATACAGCTGCTGTTCCCACTGATGATATTGGCGAAATGCAACTGGATCTGACCTATGCTGAATATCCGGTTGAAACTATTGATGAGAAGGCTAGGACCACGCGTAACCAAGCGACGTGGGAGAGCGAGGATTTCCTTCGCTCAAATTATCCGGATTTCTTGGCATCTCGTGGAGGGTAATTCCTCTTACATCTTAGTCTCTTCTTTTTGTAATCTCGGGACGAGATTCTTTTAAGGGGGGAATGTAAAGGCCCAATATTTCACTTGCAGAGTGTTCACCACATCACCCACACCAAAGCCTAAATTGTGGAGATCTCATGAACACATGTGAAGAGCAAGTAAACCCCATCAATAGGTTGATTAGCGGAAAAACTCACAAATCCAAAAGTAGGATGTCTCACATGTAAACATGAGAGTCTGAGCTCACACTAAAGGCCCTAAACATTACTAGGAATGCTCATGCCAAGTTTCATGAAAATCCAAACCATTTTGAGGCACTTTGGTATACCATTGTAAAAATGGTTAATTTGAATGCAAATTCATATTTCAGCTACTTTTATCACTTGGATTCAAAAGGTGATTTCACATTCAAACTCAGCACATTTTTCTGAGTTACTCCACCAATTTTCATCCTCATTGGAGTTCATCTTGTTGGGAGCTATATTTGAATTAATTCAAAACTGAATTTTAAATTCAAATTCAGGTGTGAATCAAATTTAGCCAAACCAACTCCAATTTGAAGAATTCAAATTCATCTCATGGCTTTGGGGCTAAGTCTACAATTTAATTGTGAGTAGCTGAGATATTATCAGTTAAAAAAAAAGAGAAGAATTAGAGGGGAAGGAGGGACCCACTGTCAATGACTGAAAACAGAGGGAACCGACTCAACCGAGCCGAAGTTCTCTCGGCGATCGCCGCTCGGCGACGTCTTGCCGCTCGCCCCCACCCTCCACCTCACGTTAGGTTTTGGCGCTGTGAAGTCCAGCACGACGCCCAGCTGCGTTCTTCTTCTCACCACTGAACCGAGCCGAGCACCATGCGCTCTGTTTTCTGCTCCCGCGTTTCTGCCGCCTTCGGACACTCTCTGCTCCCCGCTGCCCAGCTGTTCTAAGCTGTATTGTGGGCAAGATTCAAAAGAAAGAGACGCGACCTAGGCTACTCAAACCTCCGGTGAAAACCTCTCCTCATTTCATCCACTGTCGAGGGAGAATTTCTCTTTTTAACGCGTGGGTGTTCAGAGAACCGATGTGCTCAAACTGCCAAAATTCTTGACGTTTAGTTGATCATAGGTCCTCTGTAGTGCACCACATGTTCTAGATGTCCCTACGATCATCTAAGATCAACAAGCACCGAAAAACATCGAGTATAGGCTCTGTTCTTCGAGTTTTTCGAGCCGCCGCCTGATTGGCCCTAGGTCGCCGGTGAGCTCATACTTGCCAGCCGTTTGGGGAGTTTTTGGAGTCATATCGTTGATCTACAGCACACCACGGAGCTGTAGGGCCGAGGTTTGATCAGAACGAGCCTCTGTAGGAGCCGGGCGACTTTGCCGGAGCTGCTCCGTAGCCGCTGCCCGTCGCGGTTAGGGTTCCGGCCACCGGTGGTAGTCGCCGACCCCACAAACGTGTTGCTCATGGTCCCAAACTTACTGGCGACAAATCTTAGCCCCAGGGAAGGCCGGGAACCCCGATCCAGCGACTCTCACCGGAGAGCTCCGCCGCTCGGATGCGCGCCGGCCTGAGGTGGAAGAAGGTCGGGTGGGGCCCCCTGTCAGGTTTAAACATTTCACGGATTTTTCTTTTCAGAATTTCCCCCAGACTTTAGAAGACCATAACTTTGTGTAGAAGCAACAAAATTTAGTTAACCAAATTTTGTTGGATTCAGCTCTCCGGGTACTGCCAGCAAAACAAGTTTCAGTCCATGAAACTTATCCTTTTTCAGAATTAATTCCCCAAATTTTAAAATGATAGGAATTTTATCTGGAGATTCCCTTGATGGAAAATTCTGAAATTTGGGCAGGATGTTTATTTCAATATCCTTGAGTCACATGAAAAGTTTCAGATCCATTCAAGTTCATTTAGTCACACTAATGGTGTGATAAATAAACTGCCCTGAGAAAACAGAAAAATGGACAGAAACATTTTTCAGAAATTTTCTCAAACCTTGATTAGGGCATTACTTTTTCTAGGATTCTTTAAATGACATGAAACCAACTCCATTAGCACCATCCCAAACTCTAGTTTCCAGAAAGTAATGGTTTGCTCCATGAAAATCACTGGAAATATTAGAAGCTCTAGTAAAGGCCATTTAGACATTTATTTGTGCAGGGATCAAATGAGATTAGGTTCAAATGAAATCTGGCCAAGTCTCTGGTTAGGTTCTCAACAAGCCACAGTAAAAATTTCATATTCAGAAGGGACGGCTAGATAGAGTTGTGGTCTTTATAGTTGTCAATTCAACATATTTGCATTAAATTGACACATATCGTTAATTTGATTACGTGTAGTCGCTGAACGCGAGGAAACCCCGGAGATCTTAGACTTCATACCTTCGGAAGAGACCTTCACTACTGACCAGCAGGAACAAGGCAAGCTCCGGTTAGCATTTAACAAAGTTTATCAAATTTTGCTTTATATTCACTTAGTTTGAGGTATGTATGTGCATTAAGTTTAGGATGGATGAAACTCTAATTGCATAACCAGATTATTCCAAAGAGAGTGAGGGTAGTGTATAATCATGTTTTGCTTAATGTTTATAGACTTTGGTACAAGTCGAGTAGTTGGAATCTACTCACGAGTATAGGATTTGCCCCATACGGGATTGGTTTGAGAATTGAGATAACTTTAGTAAGAAAAATGACACTAGGAAAGGGCTAGGATGCAGCAAGAGGAAGTCTTGTGTGCGTAGCCCTGCCTGTGTCAATTGAGGACCGATCTGTGTGCGGCCCTGCTGAACAAGTTTGAATGTACCGAAGGCATATCGGATATATGTAAGGGCCTCAGTTTTTGACACACATTTGCAGTGTTCATCACCACACCACACACCTCATTTGAGGAAAGATGATGAACACAAATGAAGAGCAAGTAACAATTATCAACATTGCTCATTAGAGGACAAACTCACACATTGCCAAAGTGGTATTTCCCACATGTGATATAAGAGGGCTGGACATATGAAAACTTCCACACCTTGCTAAGGATGTCCATGCCAAGTTTCACCCAAATTCAAAACCTATTTGAGGTCATTTTGGGTGTAGTCAGAAAGAGAGCAGTTTGAAACTACATTCAAATTCAAACTGTTTTTATCCCATGAATTTAAAAGTGGGAGGCATATTCTTACTCAGCACATTTTTGTGAGCCCACACACCGATTTTCACTCCATTTGGAGTTGATCTTGACATGAGCTAAGTGGGACAAATTCAAACTTTATTTGAATTCAAAACTGAACTTGTGTTGAAATTCTTTCAAACCAAACCCAATTTGAATTCTACTCAATTCAAATGGTTCATGGGTGAATAATTTGAATACCCAGGGTTATTTTGGGGCTTACTGTTTACAACAGTAATTAGGAGTGAATTTCAGGGGTTAAAAACTGGGTGGGTCCCACATGTCAGCCACAGAGAAGAAACAAACCGACTGAAACACAGCTCACTCGGTTCCCGGGTGCAGTGTGCGCGCGCCACCGGGGGGCAGCCGGCGCCAGCTCCTGCTGCGCGCCCCAAGCCGGAGACCAGTCGCCGGGCTACTTATCCCCTCCCCGGCGTGCTTCAATCACCCATTCCCCGAGCTGCCGATGTGCACGACCCGTTCTTCCTCTGCAGTCGCCGACGCTCGAGCTCACGCTTGATCAAGCCCGACCACTCGCGAGCACAGCCTCCTCCACAGCAAAACGGCACGGAGAGATCGTGAGCAACCTCCTGGACGCCGTGTTGTCCTGTGAGCAAGCGTCCTCGAGCTGTACGAGCCGTTTCTCCGGCGAGCCGAGCATCGCCGCTGATCAGGCCCTCGTGGACAGCACAACAGAGCCGCTGTCACGTCCTCTTCTCTACACAAGAAAAGGTGCGTGATTGTATGTAGATGGAGTAGCCGAAAGCCGTTTGGCGATTGATCAAACCTCGGCCAAGAATTTCCAAGTTTACTCTTGATCAGTTCATAAGGACCGAGCTCACCCTCGGGTGAAATTCGTGCTCTATACACGAGGGCTGGACAAGCTCGTTCCCTAGTAACTTCTACGCATGATAGCACCCACACTCGAACTGGAATCAGAGGAAACCATCGAGAATCGGCCATGATATGGCCGTTTTCCCCGCCGCCATGACTGAGCACCTCGGCTCACCGTCGAGAGCCTAGTTGTCGGTGTTTCTAGCTTCCACCCAGCCCTGGTCCGTGTTCCCCATGCTCTACTGATGCTCTCTGACCGATCCCCGGTCGATTTGGTGCACGGGAGAGTGGGACCGACCTCACCGGAACCCTAGCAGGTGCTGTCACCGGTGCGCGCGGGTTTCCGGTCACCACCGGCGGCCGGCGACCCCACCATCGAGTCCAGGGGGTCGGTATAGGGGCAGGCGGTGAGTTTCAGGCCGGGGGGTGGCCGGGAACTCGATTCCGGTGAAGGTCGCTGGAGACCGCCGCCACCGCGCAGATGGTGCGAGGAGGGGGACGACGCACTGTGTGCGGGGCCCACAAGCCAGAGTTTGAACTTTTTCCCGAATTTCAGTTTCAGTTCAAACTTCAAATCCTTATAACTTTGGCTAGAGGGCTCCAAATCGAGTGAACCAAATTTTGTTGGATTCAGCTCTCTGAGCACTTTCCAGCAAATCAAGTTTCACCTCATGAAATTCCTTATTTTTCCAGAATTAATTCCTCAAAATTTAAACTGTTTGGAATTTTAGCTGGAGAATCCTTTGGAGGAAAATCCTGAAATTTTGCTGTGATGTTCACCAAAATATCCCTGAACTACCATAAAAATTTCAGATCCATTGGAGCTCATTTAATCCACCTAATGGTGTGATTAGTGAAACTGTTCCAGAGAAAATAGAAAATGTTCAGAAACATTTTCAGAATTTTCTCTGAAATTGTTTACCTCATATCTTTAGCTAGGAACCTTCAAATTAAGTGAGACCAACTCCATTAGAACCCTCTGAAAATCTAGTTTTCAGAAAGTCATAGTTTGTTTCATAAAAATCTTTAGAACACCTTAAAAGCCTTTAATTAAGGTCAAGTACATAATTAATTGTGGAGGGCTCAAATGAGCTTTGCTGCAACTAAAACTTGACCAAGTCTCTATTTAGGTTGTAACCGAGCCACAGTAAAAGTTTCACAGTCATTGAGTCTGTCTAGTGGGACTTATAAGCTTCACAAATTCAAACTTAATACAAATGCATTCCAATTAATACATGTACCTCTTATATCATGTAGTCGCTAAGGTCGAGGAGGAACCCGAAGTACTAGACTTCGTAACTCCGGAGGAGCAGCTAGCCTACGACCAAGAGCAGCAAGGCAAGCTCCGGTTTGCATTAACCATTTTACAAATTTAATTGTTTTGAGCACTTACTTGAGTATTATGATTCTTTGCATTAGCGTCTTGTTTGGAAACCCAATTGCATAGCCAAGAAAACCATGGGTTGGGTTTAGGATTGCAAGCCCCGTTTGCTACTGCAATGCTAAGATAGTGTAGGATTCGGTACAAGTCGAGTAGTTGGAACTACTCGCGAGCATAGGCTAGAGGCACTCGACTCGGGTAGAGATAGCACATGATACACATGGCAAGAAAGATGAGACCAAGCGGAGAGTAAGGGCAACAGGACTTTGGGGCCTGTGTGCTGTAGCTCCGCTTGTGTCGATTGAGGACCGAGCCGTGTGCGGGCCTGTTGAACAAGCTAGAACAGTACCGAAGACCTACCGGCTATATGGGAACCGGGAAACCGATGTAACTCGGGTAGCTGGGTGTTGAGGCATAGCTGGTCGTTCAGAGGGTAGGTTGAGAGCTCGAGGTGTAAATCAGCTGGCGGCACTGAGATGCGCGTGCAGAGACCTCTTGCTCGGGACGATTGGACTGGTTCAACATTTGACTAACGGGTGAAAGGTGGTTGCATACGGCGTCCGTGATGGTTGTTGTAGGCAACATCGAGTACGGGCGTACGTGACGGGTTGTTCGGGTAACCCTGCAGGTGTAAATCGATTATAATCGCCGTCCCTCGCGGTCAGTGAGTACCACTTGTTCACTGTACCATGACGTAGAAAGAACAGGCTAGTTACATGTTAAAATGTTGCTGATTGAAAGATGGACTTGATTGCTAATGACTTGCTGTAGTTTAGAGCTAACTAAAGTTCATTTCAACTTTGGGCAAAGTACATGAGAGAAATGTGTTTCTTGTTTAATTGCGGCTCTCTCATGTGCCGTAGCGTAAGGTTCTCCACAAGCTTCTGCTAAAACTTGAAAGTAAGGTTCCACTAATTAGGCGAGTCCTTTGCAAATGATTTTTCCTCATGTACCCATCATCCCCTCATGTAGAAGTTCCATGTTTAGATGAGACGGGTCAGACTTGCTGAGCCTTCGTGCTCACTGCTTGTGTTTGAAGCTTTTGCAGGCTTCTATGAGGAAGGGACTCCCGAAGAGGAGACGGAACCCCAGGAGGGGAACCCCGTCGAGTGGGAGTCGTGCACGCCGCAGAGTTAGTGTGCGTGTGTGCTAGCAAGGGCACGTTCAAGGGCTGAACGTGCACTTGATGCTTAGTCTACGCCCGCGAGAGTAGACTGAACTTATTTTGATGTAAACATGTTCATAACTTGTTTATGTAATAAAATTTCGCTTCCGCTTTGTACTTTTGACGTGTGTTATACGGTGCTGTGCAACGCAGCACCCCTCAGCGTGATCCTGGCTCGACAAGACCGTTGGGGTCGTGTCAATATATGGGTCCGATAAACTGATGTAATCTATACCTCCGGGCGTCGAGGCATAGCACACCGATTTATAGGTGTATGTTGAGGGCAGCACGGTTGAAATCCTCTAATGGGCATAGGGAGATGCTCCGTGTAGGGAACCTCCTGCTCATTTCGGTGCAACCGGTTCGACGTTTGCGCTGTTGGGTGAAAGGATGTCCCGTACGACATCGGTTGAGCGTGCTGTGCAGCTCCGAGGATGGGCGTACGTGACGTGCTATTCGGGTATCCCTGCAGGCGTATATCGAGTCAATTTGCCGTCCCTCATGGTTGTGAGTACCGCTTGTTTACTGTGTCATGACGTACTAAATCTATTGAATGATTTTGATACGTTACTGCTGTTATGAATAAAATTGTATTGCTACATGTGTGCCACCAAATATCGCTCACTAAATTTCAGATCTGTGAACGTTAACTTGTGGCTAAAAGATGAATTAAGGATGAACTTGTAGGCGTGTACTTTGCTGCAAACTGCCATCCTACTTTTGTTATGACCTTCATGTAGTGTTTCATGGTTAGGAGAGTCGGTTAAGACTTGCTGAGCCATCGTACTCACGGTTTCTGCTATGAATCTTTGCAGGTGAGGAGTACCCCACGGACTTGGAGTACGGGTCCATCGGCGAGGGCTATACTCCATCGGGGACTACACGCCGCAGTGAAGCTGGGTGTAGCTAGTGTGGGTTGTCCGTAGGGCTGGACAACCAACTTTTGCTTGTTAGGTGTATGCGTGAGTTGTATAAATACTTTCCGCTGTAGTAGACTCTGTAAAGTGTAAACTGAAGGTTTGTACTACTTTTGTACAAATTCAGTAAGTTTGGAATGTAATACAATGTTTCCTTATCATCTGTGTTGTCGGGTGTCGCATCGTGCGGCACCACCCTCTGTGATCCTGGATGGTACGGATTTCGGTCCGTCACACATTCTGCCACTACACAACCGTCGGTGTATGGCCAAGAGATCACAAAATAGCCTTTACAAAGGGGCTACTAAAATGTACGGACCCACTGAGGTTTCACCGGCAGGCTCAAATCTCCATTCTTCCATCCACGGGCCCCCTCGTGTGCCATGCAGTTCCCAGGGCAGTCCTCCTCGACTTCCATTCCCCGTGCCATCCAATGGTCCATAACAAGCTAGCAACACACCTAATTAGTCAGCTAAGCCACACCCATATTTGGCCTTGTGGTGGCACTGTTTTCCTGGCACGTTCTCGCATGAAATGGTGCTTAGATCTAAGGCAAGCAAACCACCATCTCATTCAGCATAACCATGAACCAAGTTTGCCTAGATCACCCTGATTCCATGCTCATTAACATCATCATGTTCTCATCATCTTTAATGTTTATGAGTCCAGTAGCTAAACAAGGTTATTTCGGTTTTCCCAAAAATCCCATAAACATGCGGTGCAAAAAAGAAAAATGACCATACCCGACTCAACAAGCTCCCAGCGACAAGGGTGACTAACAAAACTAGTAAACACCTACTAAACGGTTTCCCATCAAGTTGACACAAGCATGCAGTTTTCACAAGCAAAACAGTTTAAAAACCTAGAATTAATATGGTCCAAGGGAACTTGCCTTGCAACTGCGGTTTGTGTTGCTCATACGTGTCAAAGTCTTGGTGCTAGAGGTCCTCGTATACGGCCACGTACATAAAAACAATACAGCAATCAATATCATGCACAAGTTTTACTCAAGATGTGATGATGTGGATGCATGCAAATCCTATAATGCGACCTATAGAAATCAGTTTACATGTGTTCTTGCAATTTCTAGTAAGTTTTCGTGGGGTTTTACGACGATTGGTGCTGCTGGAAATCAGTATGGACGTGGCTATGATCCTAGCTAGGGTAGTATATCAATTCTACCGTTAAAACGTAGACCGGAGTGTGATCTACTTACGTGAAGTAGCTCCTGGTTTTGGGGTGTGATGCCACGGGGATTGTAACGACAGCAGCGATGTGGTAATAGGGGTGGCTGGACCTACCTCTCTTCTTCCTCCTCTCCTCCTCTGTGGCTAGCCACCTCCATGCAATGGCAGCAGCTGGGGTTTTTCCTCGGGGCAGAATGGAGCTGCGGCTAAGGCAGGGCGCTGGGATTTTCTTCCAAGGGGGCTAGGATTTCAGCTAATCTTTTAATCAATGGCTGGGATTTAATTTGAGAAAAGGTGGGAGCTAGGGGCTAGGATTTTTCCAAATATTTTCTATCAAGGGATGAGATTATTTGGGGAAAGGAAAATCCCTAGGGGGGATTTTAGCTGCGGCTAGGTTTTCTTTCTCCCCCAAGGGTTTGCGGCCAAGGAGGGGGAAAATCTCAATGTGGTGGGGGGAATCCCTAGGGATTTCTGGGCGCCTGCCAAAATTAGGGGGAAATTCCCTAGGGGGATTAGGGGAAAATTTAGTGGAAATTTTGGGTGGGAAATTAGGGGGCGGCTAGGGTTTTCTTTTTATTTTTATTTTTCCTTTTTATTTTTAAATTTATTTATTTTATTTTATTACTTATTTTTATTTTATTTTATTATTTGTTCCTATGCTCCTTTATCTTTGTTCTTCTTCTTTCTAAATGCTTCTCTATATGCAATGTATGATGATGATTATTTGGGTGTTACAGAGGTGTTCAGATATGTCCGGACTAATACAAGGAGGGTTTGTCTTAGAGTTTCGAATATGTCTGAAGTTAACTAGACGACAAGCCTAGGGACTCATCATACACTTAGAAATTTTTAATGGAATTGAACCTTGAAACATTATTGGCTACTATCTTGTTGTGTCACTCTTGATAGTGCGGCGTTCCTATATTCAAGAAATAAAAACTTGTTTCTAAGCGTTGCTCCACGCCTTCTTCATTTTTCCTTTCTGAGGGATAGTTAACGTTTTTTCATGTTTTTTGTACACACATACTGAACTCAAATCGTTAGCAATCTAATTGTTTGTTATTATAGGACGAGATCTTCTATCAGAGGGGGGATGAATGATAGATGTTGCAAAATTTTCAACATAAAACTTGACCTCTCAAATAAAAAACTGATCTGTCTTGAAAACACGTGTGTGAGAGTAGGTTCTCTGATGTGGAACATGATAAAAACTTGAGAGAAAGTAAAGAAGCAAGTTAGGAAGACAGCACAACAAGAATCACATCAATAGATGTCAGTCTGGTCAACCCGAGTAAAGATCCGATCCGTAATCCTGCAAAAAATCTCGTGTGAATTGTGAACCGTGGCTCCAATAATCTTGAAGTCTTCATAGATGATAGAAAATTGCATTGTGAAACTAAACAAAAAACAATCACGTCAATTGGATGGGTAGAAAAAGTATGGCTAAGAGAGTGAAGCAACGTCAATCTGAGTGAAACCGACGGGTAAAACTTGAAGAAAATGACCTACATTATCACAACAAAAACTCAGCACAAAACATGATTTTACTCAGAAAACACATGAAAGCCAGCTACAAGGGTGCCTCCCTCGCAGCCGAGTCCTCTATTTATATTCACAACCCTCAGATCAACATAACCAACTAGGACACCAACAAAAGTGTCTTGTTCAACTAGGACACCTACAAATGAGTCATGTTCGACTAAGAAACCTTCTATCCTATTTGGATTCTATCTATTCCCATATATATAAGAATATGAACACAAACAACTCAAAATCCAACCCTAACTTAGACTCTCCAGTGCGAACTCACAACCAACATGGAATCAGCTGTTTTCTAGCCAAAACAGCCTCAGTGCCTAAAAAAACTCATGTCCAAATCCACCTGATTCAAACTCCAACTTGGATTCTTGTCTGAACCTAACTTAAATCAACTTTTATATGTCCAAACGTGATAGAATCTCATCACAACCTCATACCATCACTGCACTTGTATCCATGACTTTCACACACATGAAACACCATTTTGCACATCTCAAGCACTTTCATATGCATCATTCTTAATCCAAACATGTTGTGTGACTGTTGGTATTTGCTAACGTCCACAGTTCATCCTGCCAATGGGTACCAGCAATTCTTGTGACAACTAGGCTAATCTTGGGCCAAAGCAAGATAAGTTCCGCAAGTGCACGTAAAATACCGTTGTAGCATTTCACCCAAGAGTATTCCCTAAGGTATCGTATTTATTTATCGCAAAGGAAGGATGTAAAGTGTGGCAGGATTATGGATAGTGTATGGTGCGCTAGTGTGAAACCATGTAGGATGGATAAATAGATAATAAGGGTAGTGTGACACAGGCTGTCCACTCTAAGGGCTCGTTTGGTAGTAAGGGGTGTAAATCCCACGGAAAGAAACTCCCAAAGGAGCATTTCTCTTCCATTTTCATTCCTTGCCACCTAGGGGCTATATTCCCTATTGTCATTGGTAGTAAGGGGTGTAAATCCCACGGAAAGTGCATGACGAGTTCCTTTCCTGACATGTGTGATGTGCTTGTGATTTCCTTCATAGTATTGTAGATTCATTATCTTATTTTTCAAAATTCAGTTGTTCATGGTTCCGTTCTTTGAAGTTTAAGATTCAAGTTGTTAATGTAATTATCATTCAAGTACCGGTTTGGTCCAGAGTGCAGTTTGGTTCTTGTATTCAAGTTCCTGTGAGTAAGTGTTGGCCCCACATGCTCGGCTTTACGGGTAAATGCTAGGGAGAATTCAAGTGTTGTCCGTTTCAGATGGAAAATACTATTTCATCGCTCTCAGTTGAAGTTCTACTCGTTGCTGGTTTCATTCGGCTTGCTTTTACCGTTCTTCTAGCTCTAAGTGTACTTGCCAAGTGTTTTTACTCACTCTTCTGTTTATTTGGTTTTTAGGTACTCGTTGAACGAAGCATGCTTGGGAAGAGGGTAGCATCTACACTTTGAGCACACATACCAAATATTAATCTTATAAAACAGAACATCTTAATTATTCACAAATGTTGTGTGTCAATAAGAACTATCATGAGGACAGATGAGTTTTTATTCAGTTTACTGCAGTTGTGAGGGTCGATGATGTTAATTTGCTTTCCTATATTAATGCGTATATTTTTTAGACCGTTTGTTCGCAGCTGTTAAGAATTACAACAGAAACCCTGTTAAAATGATTCTAATAATTTTACACTTAGTAGGAAATCGTAGCTGTTCTAGTAGCATCCTTACCCAGGGCGTTACAGTTGGTACTCAGAGCACAGGTCGTAGCGTAGGCCAACAATGAAAAATTGACACACTTATGCAGACTAGGATGGGTTTCACGGGCATACTGTGCATTCTTGTTTCAGTTGCATATTTTCTTTGTGTTCATTGTGTCATGCTGATATGCTGTTAATCATATTTTTGTTATATTCCAATCTAATAGAGTGATGCCGCCGAAAAGGTGTGAGAGGGGTCACGGTAGAGGTCGTGGTGGTGGTAGAGGTGACGTTAATCAGGATGTTGTTCACGAGCAAGTGAACCATGTGAATGAAGAAGTTCAAGGGGGGAGGATCACTCCGTTGCTGCAGGAGCTCCTGTGGCTGGAGGTGCAAATGCCATGGTCCCAACAATGACGTTTGCTAGGTGGATGTCTATGCGTTTGGACACCTTTGATGGCTTGGGAACACCTACTGATTCTGCTGATTGGTTGCAGAAGATGGAGAAAGTCATGGTGGCTTGTCGGATGACAGGAGGGGAGAGAGGGATTTCAGCAACATTGTTCGCTTTGTGCCTAGTGTTGCAAGTGATGAGCGTGAGAAGTCTAGAAGGTTTTTCAGGGGGCTTAATGCTCGATACAGGGAGGTGATGGGAAGAAATCCTCCTACCTCATACGTTATGGCTGTTGAGGAGGCTAGAAGCATGGAGACTCAGTTTCAACTCACAGTTTTACAGCAGAGACATAGTGGGAGTGTGAGTAACATATTTGGTGATCAAAAGAGGGTACACCAGGAGGTAGGATAGCCCTCACAGCAACCCCCTCCCAAGAAGTCTAAGGCAAACCAAACGTCTCAACAGTCTTTCAAGCATAAGCAGCCTGGGGCTCAGTCGTATTCTACAGGGCAGCACACTTCAAGTGCACCGTTTATGCGTCTAGTTCCAGGACAAGGTTCGATTTGTTTCAAGTGTGGGAAGCCCCATCATGCCTCGTAGTGTGGTTTTTCTGGGACATGCCGCCTATGTGGAAGAGAGGGACATATGGTCCTTGTTTGCAAGAAAAATCCTGATTCTATTATCAAGTGGCAAAGGACAAATTCTTCCTTATTAGGATCCACCTCTGTCAAGGGCAGTGATGCCGAGGGTAGGAGGACCTCGGCTACGTAGGTCGTAGCCGCTGTCCGTGATGGCCGGCCGGGTTATACCCCCTTGCCGCCGTTCTTCGTCGGTGGGTTATTCCCCCTGCGGTCGGCTTAGGTAGCAGAAGAGAGAGGATTAGATGGTAATATCTTTCTTATTCCCAAGTGTTTGATTACCTGCCTATCTATAGCCTCCGGCTCAACCAAAAGGAGTAACAAACTCCACTAATTAGGGATTACCAAAAATAGCTAAAAATATATCCTACTTTCCCTCCTAGCCACTGTTGGATGCCGTGCTCTGCGTGCTTGCCTCGCGTGCAGCAGCGCGTTCGTTGGCTCGGCGCACGTCACGGGCCCTATGGCGCCTGGTGTATACTTGTTTGAACATGACATCTACCTCCCCGTCGAGGACCAGCTCGTCCTCGAGCTGGAATTGGGGAAACTTGGCGCGGAAAGGCGCGACGTCTTCCCAGGTCACTGATGCTGCCGACATGCCCTTCCACTGGATGATCACCTGATGTACGCAGCGAGCCAGTCGGTACCGCACCGTGCGTTCAGGTTATGGGCTAATGGCGCCATGATGCATGAGCGGCAATGGTGGGGGCGCTGTTGGTGGCGACCCCTGGAACTTCTTGAGTAGTCCCACATGGAACACATTGTGGATGCGGGCGCGGGGCGGAAGCTCCAGCCGGAAGGCGACCTCGTTGATGAGTTCGACGACGCGGTACGGCCCGACGAAGCACGGCTTCAGTTTGCCGCCCACAGCCTGAGGAAGAGATGACGCCGAGCGCTCACG
The DNA here is from genome assembly GCA_030760725.1 of Neostapfia colusana. NCBI lineage: Eukaryota > Viridiplantae > Streptophyta > Magnoliopsida > Poales > Poaceae > Neostapfia > Neostapfia colusana. The sequence continues at coordinate 69,791,362 of JASWHV010000009.1, forward strand.
TAGTTGAAGCAGCGCCCAATCACCGACCTGATAGGTGACCGCGCGGTGCGCTCGGTCGTAGTGGCGCTTCTGGTACTCCTGTGCCTGCTCCAGGCGGTGACGGATGTCGGCCAGGAACTCCGCGCGCTCCTCCATGCTCTTGGCGACTGCCGGCACCCTGGTTTCCCCGGGTTCATAGGACCGGATGGAGGGAGGATCACGCCCATAGACCACGCGGAAGGGGGTGTCCCGCAGGGACGTCTGGTACGCCGTGTGGAAGAGGAACTCCGCCCAGGGGAGCCACCGGAGCCACTCGCGCGGCCTGTCTCCTGTCAAGCACCGCAGGTACATAAGGATGACGCGGTTGGCTGACTCAGACTGCCCGTCGGACTGGGGGTGAAACGCCGTGGTCATCTGCAGCTTGGTCCCCATCAGCCGCATCAACTCCTGCCAGAAAGTCGATGTGAACACTGTGTCCCGGTCGGAGACCATGGACTGTGGAACCCCGTGGAGGCGGACAATGTCGTTGAAGAAGGCCTGAGCAACGGATTCAGTGGAGTACGGGTGTGCCAGTGGGATGAAATGGCAGTACTTGCTGAACTGATCCACCACAGTGAGGATCACTGACTTGCCGCGGACCCGTGGTAGCGCCTCCACAAAGTCTAGCGTGACATCAGTCCACACGCCCTGGGGAGTCGGCAGTGGAAGAAGGAGGCCTGCCGGGTGCAGGTGCTCGGACTTGTAGCGTTGGCAGACTTCACACGTACGCACGCGTTCCTGCACAACTTGCTTCATGTTATGAAAATGGAAGTCACGGCGCAGCCTGTGGAGCGTACGCTGTACGCCTTCGTGTCCATCCTCATGGATGGCCCCCACGATCTCTTGGAGCAGCGGGGAGTCGGCTGGGATGTACAGCCGCCCGGAAAAATTGCACCACACCGTCCACCAGCGCCCAGGGAGCCAGTCGGGTGCCCGCCGTGATCTCACCCCGGAGTGCGACAAGGGCTGGGTGGTCCAGCTGGGCCTGCCAGAGCTTGTCGATGAAGTCGAAGCACGGAGCAGAGAGGGCAAGGAGCTCTCCCTCCATGGTGTCGCGCCGGGACAGCGCGTCAGCAACGGCGTTCGTCGCGCCCGGCTTGTACTCAACAGAGAAGCCGAAGCCCAGCAGCTTGCCAACCCAGTGGTGCTGTGGAATGGTGGCCAAGCGCTGGTCCAGCAGATACTTCAAGCTGTAGTGATCCGTCTTTACGGTGAAGCGGCGCCCCCAGAGGTATGGCCGCTAGTGGCGCACCGCCTGGACCAAGCCAATGAGCTCACGCTCGTAGGCTGCCAGGGCGTGATGTCGAGGCGCCACCGGGCGACTGAAGAAGGATATCGGATGCCCCTCCTGGATGAGGACAGCACCAAACCCGTGGGACGACGCGTCGCACTCGACGACAAAGGGCTTGTTGAAGTCCAGCATAGCGAGCACCGGCGCCGAGGTGACTGCCTCCTTGAGGACGAGGAAGGCCGAGGCAGCCTCAGGACCCCACGCGAAGCCCTCCTTCTTGAGCAGCGCGGTGAGTGGCGCGGCGATGGAGCCGTAGTTGTGGATGAACTTGCGGTAGTATCCCGCGAGCCCGAGGAAGCTGCGCACCGCCCGTGCCGAGCGGGGTCCCGGCCAGTTGTGAATGGCCTGCACCTTGGCGGAGTCCATGGCCACCCCTGCCTCCGAGATCGTGTGGCCGAGGTAGGCGACTGAGGAGACCCCAAACACACACTTGGAGTGCTTGACGAAGAGGATGTGCCGACGAAGCTCGCTAAGGACAGCTCGAAGGTGACGCAGGTGGTCGGCCCATGACTTGCTGTAGATCAAGATGTCGTCAAAGAAAACATGTACAAACCGGCGAAGGAACGGGTGCAAGACGTCGTTCAAGAGCGCCTGAAATGTGGCCGGGGCGTTGCAGAGTCTGAACGGCATCACCAGGAATTCATAGAGGCCGTCGTGTGTACGGAACGCTGTCTTGTGAACATCCTCCGGCCTCATGTGCACATGGTGGTACCCCGAGCGCAAGTCCAGTTTGGTGAAGTATTTGGCGCCATGGAGCTCATCCAAGAGCTCGTCGATGACGGGGATCGGGAATGCGTCCTTGACCATCACTGCGTTGAGGGCGTGGTAGTCGATGCAGAAGCGCCACGAGCCGTCCGGCTTATTGACGAGAAGTACCGGCGAGGAGAATGCGGAGTCGCTGCGCCGGATGATGCCGTTCACGAGCATGGTCTCGCACTGCTTCTCCAGCTCCGTCTTGTGGGCGGCCAGATATCTGTAGGGCCGCACTGCAACCGGCGCGGTGTCCGGCTTCAGGATGATGCGGTGCGCCCGGCCACGCGCGGGTGGCAGGCCCGTCGGCTCGGCGAACACGTTGGCGAAGGATGCAAGCAGCTCCCTGAGGAGGGGTTCCGTCACCGAGGCAGAGTGGATGCGCGGCGGTGTCGGCGATGCGATGCTGCGCCAGCAGACCTGCTGGTCCCCCACCGTGAACTCCATGGTCCCGGCGGCCACGTTCCAGACAATCTTACCCAAGGTAGCCAGCCATTGAGTGCCGAGCACCAGGTCATAGCCGGCCAACGGCATGATGTACAAGTCGACCACGAACGGCTGGTTGTCGATGACGACGGGCGCCTGGTGCAGAACGCCTGGGAAGGCGATCCGTTCGCCGTTGGCCACGGTCGCCGTTAGTCGAGGCCGAGGCGCGACGGGCAGGCCGGCCCGCTCTGCTGCCGCCTCACCGATGAAGCAGTGGGTGGAGCCCGTGTCGATGAGGGCGATCAACGTGGCCGCGCCCACCTGCACTTCGAGTTGGAGAGTGCCGTACACTGGAATGCCGGCGACGGCGTGGAGGGAATAGACGGGTGCCTCCTCAGCGGGCTCGTCCTCGGCCAGCTCGGCACCGGCGATGTAGAAGATGCGGCGGCAGACTCTGTTGTGGCCGTGTGAGTATGGCTCGTTGCAGTTATAGCAGAGGCCGAGGCGGTGCTGTTCCGCCTGCTCCTCCGTCGAGAGGTGCTTGCCCCCGCCGCGTGATGGTGGTGGCGCCGGCAGTGCCAGGGGCAGCGCCTGTGGTGTGGGCAGCGTCTGAATCGCAGGCGCCGGCTGGGTGGGTGTAGGGAGGGCCGCTAGGACGCCTGGACGCGGCGCGAGCGGTGGTCCGAGCGCGCGCGGCACAGCCATGCCGTGGGCGGAGTTGAGATGGTCCAGCTCAACCAGTTCCAACGCCCGTGCCAGACTCATGGCCGCCGCGAGGGACTACGGCCCGTGGATGCGCACCTGGTGGCTGAGTGGTGGCAGCAACCCGCCGGTGTAGAGCTGCACCTGTTGGTCTTCCTGGAGCCGGCCAGCGCGAGGGAGAAGCGCCTGGAAGCGGTTGGAGTATTCCTCGACCATCCCCGTGCGGCGGCACTCGGTGAGCTCGAACAGGGGGGCGGATTGCAGCGCCGGGCCGAAACGGAGGTTCAGGAGTTCCTTGAAACGCCCCCATGGCGGCGTGCCCTCGTCTTCCTGGAGCTGGATGAACCAGAGTTGAGCCACATCCTCCAGGTTGTACGACGCCATCCACACCTTCTCCTCCGGCATGGTGCGTTGCTGGCGGAAATACGATTCACACCGATTGATGAAAATCAGTGGGTCAGACTTGCCGTCATAGCGCGGAAAGTCCATCTTCTGGAACGGCGGGGGGCGATCCGTGTGGTGTTGGCCGTCGTGGTTGGTGCTGGAGTCGGTCGACGAGCCGACCTTCTCGTTCATGCCCGCCATGTCGGTCTGCATCTTCGACATTTCGGTGGTGAGGGACTTGAGCATCTTCATCACATCGGCCATGGTGGGTTGATCGTCATCGCCCATGACTGACGGTGCGGACGTTGCCATGGACGTCGAGGGAGGAGATGGAGGCGGCGGTTGGGATGGTGGTGAGGCTGAGGTGGGAGATTGGGTGGAGGTGGTGGAAGAGGATCGACGAGGCTGAGATACCAGGTTGTCAAGGGCAGTGATCCTGAGGGTAGGAGGACCTCGGCTACGTAGGTCGTAGCCGCTGTCCGTGATGGCCGGCCGGTTATACCCCCTTGCCGCTGTTCTTCATCGGTGGGTTATTCCCCCTGCCGCCAGCTTAGGTAGAAGAAGAGAGAGGATTAGATGGTAATATCTTTCTTATTCCCAAGTGTTTGATTACCTGCCTATCTATAGCCTCCGGCTCAACCAAAAGGAGTAACAAACTCCACTAATAGGGATTACCAAAAATAGCTAAAAATATCTCCTACTTTCACTCCTAACCACTGTTGGATGCCGTGCTCTGCGTGCTTGCCACGCGTGCAGCAGCGCGTTCGTTGGCTCGGCGCACGTCACGGGCCCTATGGCACCTGGTGTATACTTATTTGAACATGACAACCTCTATGGCCAGTTCTAGGGGTTCAACTTCCACAGTTAATGCTCCTAATGGCACGCTTCAGATGATGGCCGGTCCTCCAGCCCCGCATTACCAGTTCTCTCAGCAATACTTTCCCCCATAAGGTTACTACTGGCCCATGCCTCAGCTTCCTGCCCCGCATATTCCACTACAACTACCTGCTCCTCCTGTTCGTTCTGCTCCTCCAACTCAGTCTGCTCAACACCATGCGGGAGGACCTACTTCGACTGCTGTTGAAGTCTACACCATGCCTGCACCTTCTCCTCTTAGTCGCCCTGATGTGGTTTCAGGTACTCACTGTTGACCCACATGATGCTTATACTTTATTTGATTTGGGCGCCACGTTTTCATTCATTTCACTTGATTTTGCAAGAAGGGCAAATATTTCTAGTCAAGAGATATCTCAGTAGGTTTGTGTTAGTTCTCCTGGGGGCTTGATTTCTAGTTCCGTGGTGTGTCCGGGTTGCACTATTTCTATAGGTGGGGACGAATTCATAGCTAATCTAATGGTGATTCCCTTACCGGTTTTTTATGTTATTCTTTCTATGCATTGGCTACACTGTTATCGAGCTGTTATATCTTATTTCTGGAAGACTGTTACACTACAGGCACCAACTGGGCAGATCATCACTTTTCAAGCTAATGCACCTCCTCATTCTTTATCTATGATGGCAAGTCTCTTTCCTGGTTGTCAACATGTGAAGACAGGATTTCTATGGAGCCCTGTTGAGAAGGCAACAAAGTCATTGGTGGATGCGGATATTCCGGTAGTGCAAAACTACTCTGGCGTCTTCGCTGACAAGCTGCCAGGAATGCCACAAAAGCGAGAAGTGGAGTTCCGCATTGATATTATACCTGGCACCCGTCCTGTATCCATTGCCCCATACCGGTTGTCTCGTCCACTTCAGGAGGAGTTGAGGAAGCAATTGGATTATCTTTTGGCTAAGAAATTGATTCGCCGTAGCGTTTCACTATGGCGAGCTCCGTTGTTGTTCACCAAGATAAAAGATGGAAGTTGGCGTATGTGTGTGGATTATCGTGGCTTAAATGCTGTGACCATCAAGAACAAGTATCCATTGCCTTATATCGATGTGCTGTTTGATCAATTGATAGAGCAACGGTCTTTTCCACGATCGATCTTTAATCTGGTTACAACCAAATTCCTGTTCGAGAGGAGGATATAGAGAAAACAGCTTTTTCTACCATGTATGGCCATTACGAGTTCAGAGTTATGTCTTTTCGGCTCACTAATGCACCTGCATCCTTTATGGAGACGATGAATAATATGCTTCAAGGATTGGAAGAGTTTGTAGTAGTCTTTCTTGATGATATACTAGTCTTCTCCAAGACTGAATCTGAACATGAGGAGCATTTGAGAAGAGTTCTTGAGACTAAGTCATAAGTTCTATGCTAAATTGAAGAAGTGTGAGTTCTGGCTCTCTGAAGTTGGCTTTCTAGGTCATGTAATCAACCAACATGGGATCTCTGTTGATCCGAGCATGGTTTCTATAATAGTGGAATGGGAAAGGCCAACCAATGTCAAGGAAGTTACGAGTTTCTTGGGTATGGCTGGCTATTACCGGCGCATTATAAAGGATTTCTCTAGCATTGCTAAGCCTATGACACAACTTACAAGGAAGAATGTCAAGTTTGTGGGACTCAGGAGTGTGAATGTTGCTTCCAGTTGCTGAAAGAGAAGCTGGTTAGTGCTCCCATTCTTGCTCTTCCCGAGCCTGGTAGGCATTTCACCGTCTATTCTGATGCCTCTCGCATAGGACTTGGTTGTGTTCTTATGCAGGAAGGAAAAGTGATTGCCTATGCATCAAGGCAACTAAAGACACAGAAGCAGAATTACCCCACCCATGATCTAGAGCTTGCTGCTGTAGTTTTTGCACTGAAGATTTAGAGACATTATCTATACGGAGAGTCATGTGATATTTTTACCGACCATAAGAGCTTGAACTACATATTCACTCAGAAAGACCTAAACTTGAGGCAAAGGAGATTGTTGGAGCTGATCAAGGATTATGACTTGAATATCCAATACACACCCGGTAAAGCAAATGTGGTGGCGGATGCCTTAAGCCGTAGAGCTTCCTCCCCAGCTATGAATACTTTAATATCTGATTTTGAGTGGATGGATATTTCATATTGCTATGCTGGAGTTGCAGAAGTACAGACTCAATTAATCTTATCATCAGATATACCAAAACACTTCTTGGAGGCCCAACAACAAAATCTTCCGAGATGTAGGGTAAACTTGATTGGGTGGAGATCTCGACGTTGATGATCCAAGGCTCCGAATGAATGAAACCCCGCAATCACTACACCACTGCCCCGTTGGTTATCACCTGTGTCACACGAATGACCTCGCCATGAAGGCTTATCCCTGCAAGCGCAATCAAGAACACAAGCAAGAACAGAGAAGTTGCAATCAAAACTGAATTGATCACGAATTTGGGGTCTCACAACCGATGATCGGCGACACTGTTCAATGACAGATTGTAACTAAGCAAAACCCAGCTGTTTGTGACGGCGGCTAGGGGGTATAAAGGAGGTGGAGGACGACCAGGGGGTGCTGGGGTCATGACCTAACCCTAAGACACGTACATAATGGACTTGGACTCGATACAAGGCCATATGCCCAACTAGGTGATGCAACACCCTGATAGACTCTAAACTTTATATTGTTTCGATGTTTCCCGTCGACTCTGAGGGTATTTTGACATGTGGCTAGTTCCATTGGAAAGTTTATCCTCTCAGCTTTCCGTGCATATGTAGAACGTCAAAAACGGAGTCTGTATGCCTCCTGTGCACCCATTTTAAGGTGGACTGCTCCTGGGCCCGAGTTGGACTCGAGTTTGAGTTGGGCTCGGTCTCTAACTTCTTATTGGCGCATTTTCTGGTCCTCCACGCCTCCAAACCCCTCTCCATGTATCTCCATGTCCTTTCCATGGTTCCTAATCATAATTATTCCATTAGGTAGCAACATACTCTCAAAATTCACATATAAAGAATTATTCAGGAATGAGCTCACCTCTAAATTCAATTTTCGTGCTCGAGCTCTAGTAATTGGACCTTGCATGTCTACCATGTGAGTGTTGTGTATATCTGCAGGAGTGATGTCCACATGATCCTCCCCCTCTTGCATTGGAGTCGTCCTCGACTCAAACTCATCTTCTTCTCCCAAGTATGGCTTCAAATCTGAAATGTTAAATGTGGGACTAACCCCAAACTTGGGAGGCAACTCAAGTTTATATGCATTGTCATTTATCTTCTCAAGAACCTTAAAAGGTCCAGCAGCACGTGGCATGAGTTTGGACTTTCTCAAATCCGGGAACCTATCTTTTCTCAAATGAACCCATACCAAATCACCGGGTTCCAATTTTACCTCCTTCCTACCTTTACTAGAAGCAATGCGATACTTTTCATTCATTTTTTCAATTTGTAACTTAGTAGTTTCATGCAACTTAATAATAAATTCAGAACGTGGTGTAGCATCTAAGTTCACAATTTCAGTATGTAGTAAAGGTAGCAAATCAATTAGAGCACGAGGATTGAAACTATAGACTACCATAAACGGACTTAACTTGGTTGTGGAGTGAATATATCTGTTATAAACAAACTCAATATGTGGCAAACACTCCTCCCACAACCTCAAATTGTCTTTCAAAACAGCCCGCAACATAGTTGATAAGGTACGATTAACTACCTCCGTTTGCCCATCAGTTTGTGGATGACAAGTAGTAGAAAACAGTAACTTTGTTCCCAATTTATACCATAAAGTTCTCCAAAAGTGACTCAAAAACTTAGCATCCCTATCAGAAACAATAGTATTGGGAACACCATGCAAACGAACAACCTCATTAAAGAACAAATCAGCAACATGTGAAGCATTATCGGTCTTGTGGCAGGGTATAAAATGAGCCATTTTAGAGAAACGATCAACAACCACAAAGACACTATCCCTCCCCCTCTTTGTTCTAGGCAATCCTAAAACAATGTCAATAGAAATATCCTCCCAAGGTGCATTAGGAACAAGAAGAGGCATATAAAGACCATGTGGGTTAAGTCGAGACTTAGCTTTGTTGCATGTCGTGCAACGTGAAACGTAGCGCTCCACATCACGCCTCATTCGTGGCCAAAAGAAGTGAGCGGCCAGCACATCCTCTGTCTTTTTAACACCAAAATGTCCCATCAAACCACCTCCATGTGCTTCCTGCAACAACAAAAGACGAACGGAGCTAGCTGGAACACACAGCTTGTTAGCACGGTAGAGAAGGCCTTCACGCAGCAGGAATTTTTGCCACGTTCTTCCCTCTCTACAATTTTCAAAGGCATCTTTGAAGTCCAAATCAGTAGCATATAACCTCTTTATGGTTTCCAAACCAAAGATTTTATGAGAAAGTTGGGATATTATGGTATAACGTCTAGATAAAGCATCGGCAATCACATTGTCTTTCCCTTTCTTATGTTTAATGATGTAAGGAAATGATTCTATGAACTCAATCCATTTAGCATGACGTTTGTTCAGATTAGCTTGTCCTTTAAGATACTTCAAACACTCATAATCTGAATGTATGACAAATTCTTTAGACCATAGGTAATGTTGCCAAGTTTGCAAGACACGCACTAAAGCGTAAAGTTCTTTGTCATATGTAGAATAATTCAGCGAAGTCCCATGCAATTTTTCACTAAAGAAGGCAACAGGTTTACCTCCTTGAATTAGCACTCCTCCAATGCCAATGCCGCTCGCGTCACATTCAAGCTCGAAGGTCTTCTCAAAATCAGGAAGTTGCAGCAATGGTGCTTGTGTGAGCTTCAACTTGAGAACATCAAAAGCTTGTTGTTGTGCTGGTCCCCATCGAAACGGCACTCCATGCTTTGTCAACTCGTGGAGAGGTGCCGCAATGGTGCTGAAATCCCGCAAGAAACGCCGGTACAAACCTGCGAGACCAAGAAAACTCCGAACCTGTGTGACCGTAGTCGGAAGTGGCCAGCTCGTGATGGCAACAATCTTTGCCTCATCCACCTCAATGCCCTGCGAAGTAACAACATACCCAAGAAAAGACACACGATCGGTGCAAATGGTGCACTTCTCAAGGTTACCATATAAACGTGCATCGCGCAAGACATTAAAAACAGCACGCAAATGTTAAAGATGCTCATCATATGACTTGCTGTAAATAAGGATATCATCAAAGTAAACCACCACAAATTTACCAATGAAAGCACGTAAAACCTCATTCATCAACCTCATGAATGTGCTGGGCGCATTAGTTAAACCAAATGGCATGACTAACCATTCATAAAGTCCGAATTTAGTTTTAAAAGCAGTTTTCCATTCATCACCTAAAGCCATACGGATCTGATGATACCCACTACGCAAATCAATCTTGGAGAAAATAACAGAACCACTCAACTCATCAAGCATATCATCCAATCTAGGAATAGGATAGCGATAACGAATGGTAATGTTATTGATGGCTCTACAATCAACACACATGCGCCAAGTGCCATCTTTTTTTGGAACCAAAAGAACAGGAACAGAACAAGGACTAAGACTCTCACGAATGTACCCGTAGTCCAGAAGATCTTGGACTTGTCGCTGAATTTCCTTAGTTTCGTTGGGGTTGGTCCTGTAGGCAACACGGTTTGGCAAGCTCGCCCCTCGAACCAAATCAATCTTGTGCTCAATGCCTCGCACAGGTGGTAATCCAGGGGGTATCTCTGATGGAAAAACATCCATATATTCCTGCAAAAGGTTAGCAACAGCAGGTGGCAAGACAATGGATGTATCCTCAATGGAATATAAAGCATGTTTGCACACTAAAGCATAGCAAGTTCCATTATAGGCATATAAATCATCAAGATCAGATTTAGTTGCAAGCAAAATAGGATTTTTCAACTTAATAGGTTCCTGAATTTCAGAATTGAAAACACCCTTTTGCTTAGAATTATTCTTTTTCTCCTGCTCAAATTGTATAATTTCAGTGGGACTCATAGGAAGCAACATAATTTTCTTGCCCTTATGCATGAGAGTATACTTATTAGATCGACCATGGTGAATAGCATCAGTATCAAACTCCCAAGGACGTCCCAACAAAAGAGAACAAGCATCCATAGGTACCACATCAAAATCAGCAAAATCATGATAAGAACCAATGGAAAAATGTATCCTTGCTGTTTGTGTAACCTTAACCTTACCATTGTTGTTAAACCATTGAATGTGATAAGGGTGGGGATGCTCCCGTGTGGTCAAGCCAAGCTTCTTGACCACCTCAACATTCACCAAATTGTTGCAGCTACCACCATCAATGATGGTATGTACACGGAAGTCCTTGACAACGAGAAACATGTTGAAAAGGTTGTGACGTTGGCGGTTGTCGTCCTCTCGAACCGTGGCACTCAAAGCTCGTTGCACAATCAAAGTCCTATAGTTGTTTGTCGCAGATGTACCAAGAACCTCCTCAACACCATCATCTGAACCTGAAATGTTAGTTGCAGTAATATTTTCATCTTCAATATCAGAAGCACTAACATACCCACCATCAGCAGTGGCAATGATCACCCGTTTGCTGGGGCAATCTCGTTGCATATGGCCAAGTCCCTGGCTGCGGTGGCACTTGATGTCGGAGCTGCGACCTGTCGAAGTGTTGGGTGCAGCCGCCTTTGCTGCAACACCTAGAGGCATCTGGGACTTGCTGTTATCTTGTCCCCGTGATGTAGAAGGTGTGATGCTGCTGCGTACAACACCCGTGGAGGGTGGTGTAGAAGCACGTACGCTCGAGGACCTCGGGGCCCAGACCACGTGGCTATACTGCGTTTGCCTCAGCAGGGAGGCAGGGCCTGGGCTGTCTTTTACCCTCCACGCGAGGGTACCCGGTCTGCAAGGTACCGACAGTGGCCCCCAGGCCCATCTCAGGGTAGACAGCGAGCCCGCAGGTGGGACCTCCATATTTCCCGCGTGGTTGGTTTGAACCTGCACTTTGGAAACCAAAGCGGTTGCGAGATTTCAGCGAAGAGGATGCTTGGTTGTACCTGGAAGACGAAAAGGCTGCACGTCCTTGGCGTAGTGGGCTTATTCGTTAGTCGAAGCGGCAGCACGTCGTCGGCGTGGTGGACACGTGTCTGCCTCTGACTGGTTGGTTGTAGCGACGTGCTCGAGGGGTTGCCCCGGGGTATTTACTGCAGCAGCCCTCAGGTTGACCACTGCAGTTCCACCGCGCCGCTTTTCTCGGGAACCGTCGGACATTCCCAAGAAGTTACCAGCCTAGACCCCAGTGTATGACGGGTGGACCTGGGTCCTACCCATAATTAGGAGAGGCGAGTATCCTGCAGTGAGGTATGGTGGAAACCCAAATGTAGCGCATGTTACTCTGCCAGAGGTCGCGGGCGTTCCACCATGCCGCTTTCCTCGGGAACCGCCGGACATCCCCAAGAGGTTACCCGCCTGACCCCCAACATCTGACGGGTGGACATGGGTCCTACCCATCATTGGGAGAGGCGAATTGTCCACGGCGTGCAGTGGTGGGAACCCAAACGTCGCACCCGTTGCCTTGCCAAAGGTCGCGGGTGTATAAAAGAAGGCCTTCCGGGAAAAGGAAGTACCATCCTGCACGTTGCAGTCTTCGTCTCCCTTTTGCACACTGGAAGCTTCCGCTTCCCAGCGCTCTCATCCACCTCACGCCCCATGCTTCTCGCACCAGTGGTTGTTTTCGTCTACTTCTGCGAGATGTTCATGTGCATGCAGCCTTCGGTGTGGCTCTTCAAGGTATTCTTATCCTTGACGGTTCCGGATAGAAGCACAAGCCATCCGGATGGCTTGCTGATGGCAGGGGAAGCAGTCAGGGACAAGATCCCTGAAGGACTTGTCGAAGGAAAGCTTGACTTTCCTGAAGGACTTGGCGGAGGAAGGCTTTACCTCCCTGAAGGTCTTGACCTTCTTCCAGTCCCTCTGGTGTTGAGGAGGATAAGGGACTTGACGGAGGAGGCTTGACCTCCCTGATTGTCTTCACCTTCTTGCTGTCCTGCTATATCGCCCTTCTCCGGCAAGGTGTCTGGCCCACCTGACACTGGACATTATCGATGTAGCTCTGCAGCAGATCGGCGGTGCCTCACAGAATTTGAGGCGTCAGACTGATCTGTTTTCTGGCCATCCCTCGGGTTACAGCAGTGGAGAAGGGACAACCAAGTATTCCATGGGGACAACCAAGTCTACCATAGGTACAACCAAATCTGCCATGGGGCAGAAGATCGCCCTATTTGTAGCTGCTAGTTTCCCCGATTGCCTTGTATCCTCCTTTGTATGCGAAAGCTCTGCCATTAATGAAGACTTTTTTTTTCTTTCAAGTCTTATGTATCTCGAGTCGTTGATGTAGGCCTCGGACCCTTGGCAGTGCAAAGGTCCGGAATGACTTAGCTGAGGTGGATAGCTCTTTGCCGATGTCCTAAGCTTGTTTCTCCGGGTCCTTAGCAGCGTAAGGACCCAGAGCACTCCGGTAGTGTGGATAACACACCTCTCAGGTCCTTGGCAGCGCAAGGACACGAGGAGCCTCCAGCCAGTGTATTCAGTTTGTCGTAGCCGGAGCCCTGGGTCTTCTGCTTGCTGCCCGCAGTGGTCCGACGTCCTGCCAGCATGGTTCACCATGATAGCCCCCTAGTACGTGTGGCCCTTGAGTTGGGGCACAACTTCCACTAGATGAGGCAGGACGTCAGCATCGGGCCTCCTGGGAGGTCTAGGACATCAAGGACCTATTCTGCCCTACAGTCATAGCAGGAAAAAGGAGTAGTCGTGCTCTCTGGTTACCCACTACAAGAATCACGATAAGAGACGACGGCCACAAACCGTCGTCTATAAGGCCCAAACCGTCATCAATAGCTTATTGACGACGGTATACGCTTATAGATGACGGTATTCTACCATCTACGTTTTTTTGTACGTTATTGACGACGGTAACCGTCGTCCATAAACTATTTGACGATGGCCAAAACCAGCTGTCGTCGATAAGTGACTTCCTCCACGTGGAAGCGGGGGAAGCTTATCGTCGACGGTGCCAGGGACACCATCGACGATAAGTTACAGTATCGTCGATGGTAGAAAGGGTACTGTCGTCAATACTGGATGCTTATCATCGACGGTGCCCTTGTCACCATCGACGATAACTCGCTAGTATCGTCGACGGCCTCCATGTAACCGTCGTCGATAATTTTTGCAGTTTTTTAAAAAATAGAAAATGCTGCCCTGGCTTCGAGGCCAGCCCTGGCTCGATGACCAGATCACAGAGACAGAAAAACATGACACAAACATGCATATATATCACATAGCACCGTAAAATACATCACACAATATATTATTGCACAATTCTTATACAAGTCTCACACCGCACATTTTAACAGAGGAGGGAACTCAGCTCACAAGTCTGAGGCTTGGCTGACCTGACTAAGAGACGCTACCCCGTCCGCTGCCACTGGAGTTTGGAAAGTCGTCCTCCTGCAGTCGTCCAAGCATCTGAGGCGACGGAGTTTGAGCCTCCGTTCCCGACGCCTGTGAAGTGCAAGTGTGGTTAGACACGTTACAAGAAAATGCATATTTTACTACATTTCAACAAGTTTAACTAGTGCAAGTGTGATTTACTAAGTTTGTACCTAGGCTACCAACGGCACCGGCGGCAGCTGTATCGCTGGCGGCACCCATTGCGGAAAGACAACCACCTGTCCTGCACTCATAGCCTGCAAACACAAAGCAAATCATTATACAAGTCATTTATATGTAAAAAATGTTAAGTACAGCATCCATAATAGATTACCTGCATGGCAGCTTGCATCTGTAACATGAACGAGTTTTGATACTCGTCCCTAGCCCTTTGCGCCTCGTCCCTGGCCCTGATCTCACCTGCCCGCGCCTCGTCCCTAGCCCTAAGCGCTTCTTGCATCCTCTGGAGCTCCTCTCGCAGACTGTGGAGCTCCGGATCTCGACTAGCGTGGCTGCTGCTGGACCCGCCCTGAAGCGATGAAGAGGCTCTCGAGGAAGCTCGCGCCTGTCTCGAGTCGACCACTCCATCGAAGATGGCTAACCTGCACAAATGAAGTAAGATTATTAAATTTTGTATCTCGAAGTTTGTAACAGTAAATTAAAAATTACAAAGCTCACCGTCCGTGAGGTTTACCACCACCGCTTGCATACGCGGCTTCTGGGACGATTGGCACGCTCTGCCAATCGAACTCTTCGCCTCGAAGCCTCCGCCCCTCCTCCCCGTACTTTGCCTGCAAAAACCAGAAAAATAATGTCATTAGTACTATTAAAGAGAATTCAGTTAAGGTAAAAAAATTAACTCACCAAAGTCTCTGTCGCCATCTGAGAAGACAGCTTGTCAGGCTGCGACGGGTCACTTCTCAAGTGACCCCTCTTCCACACCTCGATAGGTGTCGGCTGCTGACTGCTCTCGTGCTCCTATCGATACATGTTAGCACAATGAAGAGTATAAAATTACTTAATAGAATTCTTATATCACTTACCATCCGTTTAGCGAGGCGTATGTAGCCGTCCCCACCAAATGATGTTTCCCGCCTGTCCCTCTATTCTCTCGACGGGTTTTATAGACTGACTTGAAGCCCTCGCTCGCCCAAAGAGCACACAGGGCATGGTACGCATCCGGACGGCTGTCAAGCCACGCTACGCCGACCTGCACACATTTATTATTGAATGAAAACATTGATCACGATCAGATAATGAAGCAAAGTAAACTAAAATCTTTACCTCTGCGTACTGCGCCTCCGTCAAGTACGTGTCGCCCGATTCCTTCCCCGGCTCACCCTCGTCTGGATGTAACTTGAAGTACGCGTTTGTAGCTTGAATGCGAGCCGTAGATAGTGATTGTGTCACGATCTTCCTAGCGCAGTTATGGAAGACGAGACGAGCGTGATCCGTCTGCTCGGACTCGTCCTCCAAACGATACCGTACCTGAAAAAAAAAAGAAATATATAACTAAATGTATGTAACTTATAATAAATTCGTATTACACAAATATTGTTCATACTTGCCATGAAGTCGTGCCAAACAGCCTCCTGGTGGTTGCCGTGAAGAATGTCCTGGGCCCTATAGTAGTCGTCCCAAGACGTGGCAGTGCGTCCGTTCACTACACCAGGGTAGTGCAAACGGACAAGACGGCCCAAGACACCGTTCACCAGCGTGTGGCGTCCCTTGCCTGTGAACGAAGCATCCTCCCAAGTCCTGATACATGATTCTCAATTAGTATACATATAAGGCTAAAAGTATCTAAATTGAATTGTTAGACATTTACTTACCTATCACCAACCGGACGAATAATGACCCGATTGTTTGGGTCTCCTCCTAGTCCGCCGCTGTGGAACCGGCTCCGAACAAGAAGGCTCCGAAGAAGGGTGCTCCAAAGGAGGCTCTGAAGAAAGAGGCTCAGAAGAAGGAGGCTCTAAAGAAGAAGGAGGCACCGTAGCCTCTGTGTCCTCGGACGTAGAGTCGTCCTGACAAATTTAAAGATTCATATTATAGAATAAAGAATTACTTATATCATTTATTTAATTAAATGTTCTTTACCTGTCGTGACCGC
The DNA here is from genome assembly GCA_030760725.1 of Neostapfia colusana. Lineage (NCBI taxonomy): Eukaryota > Viridiplantae > Streptophyta > Magnoliopsida > Poales > Poaceae > Neostapfia > Neostapfia colusana. Next base: position 69,807,368 of record JASWHV010000009.1, read on the forward strand.
TGTACAGAACCAGGTGACAACTCCGGTGGATGGCTCAACAACTGAGCCCGTATACCCCCACTAAGCTGAGTCCCGTGGAAGACCTCGTCTGCTCTCGTGGGTGTCAGTGACAGAAAGCTCCGCGCCCCTGTACGTCGTCGTCGGCTGCTGCTCGACGACATCCTGTCTAAAGGAAAATTTGCTAATGAAAGAAATAGGAAGTATAGAAAAGAAAAGAAGAGTTGAAAGAAACGTTACTTATACTCAGTTTAAAATCCATCAGCATCACGATGTACTCTACTACGTAAACCGGACCATCAGTCTTCTGTCGTAGTAGTTAGCCATTTTCATTTTTGTTTTCGCATCTCACTAGTCTCTATATCTTCTGCATCTCCAACTAAGTCATTGAGTCCTAAATCAGGCTCGACGGCAAAAGAGTCCGGCAACTCTTGTTCTTGGTAAATAACATCAACCTCATCATCAAGGTATACAGCATTGTCTGGTGTATATAACCGCTCACGAGGATTCACCTTGTGTACAACCCACCAAGCTTTAAGCTTTTCGCATGGATAATGTAGATAATAAACTTGCTCGACTTGGTGTGCTAGGACGAAGGTATCATAGCCTCATAGACGGTCCTTATGTTTCACTTCTACCATGCCAAATTGGTTTCCTCGAGTTCCATTGTTAGGATCAAACCAATCACAGTCAAAGAAGACTACATTAAGGACCTTATTCCCCGCAAAACTGAATTCAAGGGTATTTTTGATGATCCCATAATAATTACTTTCACGTCCTTGTGCGTCAGCTGTCCTATTCACAACTCCGGTGTTATATGTTGCTCTGAAGGGACGTTGAGATTCAAATTTAGTTGAACGAAATCAAAACCCATTGACATCGTATCGAACGTAGCTTTTAATTTTAATGGAGCCGTAGGATAGTTGTCGCCATTCTTCATGGACGCCAGCTTGATTTTTGCACTGTTCAACATATGAATTTAGAAGACTATTTTATGCTATACACATAATTACTAAGAGAAACAAGACATGAACATGTTACATGTGCATGAAACCAGGATAGGAAGTTAGGCCCTCCATTTACTCCATAATATTGCATCGATTGTATTTGTCTGCTTGTAGGTTGCTGCTTAGATTTCCAACTTTGTTGATCGAACTCACTAAATAAGACAAAACAGAATGATTAGCATAGATGTATAACACACCACGCTAATTATAACACAAACACTTACCTAAAATGTTCATGCATCCCCTCTATATTAGCGTACATGTACATCAAAGCAGTTGGCTTTTTATCTGTTTCAAGATCGTAGCTCGTGCCACTACCAACAGTGGTGCCTCTCGTTTGAAAAATGGAGAGTCTGCTACAAGGGGGTGCTTCATCCATATTGTACCGCAACATGGAAACATTAACATTGTGTTCTTCTGCAAAATAAACGCTTGAAAAGTATCCAATCTCCTGAATGGCGTATGCTTTGGCGATGCATCCTTCAACCCTTGTCCGATTGCGAACCATTGGTTTAAGCCTCCTGAGTGCTCTTTCGACGTGATACATCCACCTATATTGCACAGGGCCGCCCACTTTGGCTTCGTATGGAAGATGGATTAGGAGATGTTGCATTGGATTGAAGAACCCTAGAGGGAAAACTTTTTCCATCTTACATAAAAGCACTGGTATCTCCCTTTCCAACTTCTCCATCATCTCGGTTGTGATTTCTTTAGCACAAAGTTGTCTATAAAAGTAGCTAAGTTCGGCTAACACCTTCCACACCGCATCGTCAAGGTAGCCCTGAAACATAACTGGTAGAAGTCTTTCCATGATTATGTGATAATCATGACTTTTCAACCCTGTGAGATTTCCAGTCTTAGCATTTACGGTTCGTCTCAGGCTAGCAGCATAACCGTCTGAGAATTTCAACGTTTTCAACCATTCGAAGACTCCTTTCCTTTCTTTTGGTCGAAAACAGAAAGAAGCACACAGTTTGCCACCAGCTTCAGTTAGCTCAAGAGTTGGATGTTTACAAACCTCTGCCAAATCCTTACGAGCTTTTATATTGTCTTTTGTTCTGCCCGTCAGATCGAAGCATGTGCTTATGATGCATTCACCCGTGTTACGTTCCTGGTGCATGACTTTAATATTATGCATTAGGATTAAGGACTTCACATAAGGTAGCTCCCATAGTGCACATATATGAGTCCAGTTGTGGTCTTCTCCGTAACCAACAAAATATCCAGGATGACCTTCATCTGCCACTAAGTTGTTCAACTATTCAGCAATCTGCGACCCATTGAGACGTTGCGGTGGTCCTTTTTTGACAACGGTTTTCTTCCTGAAGGCATTGTTCTGTTGCCTAAATACGTGATTAGGTGGTAACCAACGTCGGTGGCAATCAAAGTAACAAATCTTGCCATCATGATTTAAACGAAAACATCCTATGTCCGAAGCACATATTGGACATGTCAAACGACTATGAGTGCTCCAGCCAAAAATCATGCCGTAAGCTCGAAAATCATGGACAGACCACAAGTATGCAGCTCGAAGGTTGAATTTCTGTTTTTTGTAACAGTCGTACGCTTCGATTCCTGTCCATAACAATTTCATCTCTTCAATCAACAGCTTCAACATCACGTTCAAACGTGAACCGGGATGATCCGGTCCAGGTACAATAAGGGAATGGAACATGAACTCGTACTTCATACAAAGAGATGGTGGTAAGTTGTATGGAATAGTGAACATGGGCCAGAAAGAGTACGGTGTTGCATTTGTACTGAACGGTGAGGAGCCATCTGTCGCTAACCCGAGGCGAATATTTCTCACGTCATTGGCGAAATCTGGATCGAAGCGGTCAAGCGCTTTCCATGCCTCACCGTCAGACGGGTGCACCGTCATTCCGTCGTTCTCACATAGACCTTCTTTGTGCCACCTCATGTGTCTGGCAGTTTTTTTGAGAGAAACAAGCGCTTCAACCTAGGTGTCACAGGCAAGTAGCGAAGCTGTTTCTGTGCGACTTCAGTCATTACTTTTGTACCGTCATCATTAACAACATCAACAAATCTTGCTTTATCACATTTTAAACACTCTCGTTGGCAAGCTCATTCCAGAAAATCATGCAGTTGTCTAGGCACATATGAATCTTCTCATAGTCCATACCAAGCCTGGAAATCGTTTTCTTAGACTGATACATATCTTTAGGCAATTTATGAGTCTGTGGAAGGATCTCGCTGATCAATTTGATGAGTTCACTGTAGCAGTTATTAGAGAAGGAAAACTTAGACTTAATTGCCATAAATCTAGTCATGAAACTGAGGATCGAGACTTTGGTGTGTTCATGCATCGGCTGTTCAGAAGCTTTGACAAGCTTGAAAAACGTTTTAACCTCCGTTGTAGGAGGATCCTCCGTCAATTCAGGATTTATGGCTTCAAGCATCTCGTCCATCCTATCGACCCCAGTTTTATCATCCTCATCTCAATCTTCTATAACTTGAGAAGGTGTCTCGCCGTGAAATGTCCACAACTCGTAACGTTGCATGAAACCATTTCCACACAAGTGATACGTCAATGTCACTTTATCGAAACACTTTGCATTCTGACATTTCATACATGGGCACCGCACCTTCCTGTTGTTTGACAACGAGAAAGCTCGTTCTATGAAACCATTCGTATTGGTGAACCACTCCTCTGAGTGTCTCCCATTCTTTTTCAAACCAGTATACGTCCAAGTGCGGTCTTCAGCCATTTTTGAGAGTATACCTTCAAAGCAGACAAATCATTTACGAGAGAGGAAAGAACGAGAGAAAGAGAAGAAAGACAGTTGGTCTTAGATGATAATTCCACATCCGACGCATATATTGCATGTCGTATCGGGTCGGGCCGTGCCGGACGGCCTGAAACCCCTTTATGTCCATATATTAAATTATAACAACGAATAAACTACTATTTTGACAGCATAACGCCGTCTATTTAACACTACACCCCCCGATCCGGTGCAGTTCTTCAAGTAAAAGGGGAAAACTATACGGTTATAGCCGTCATGCCTATGTTGCGAGTCAAAGAAGATCATCCGAGCGGGGCGCCATCGGTCGCAGCAGGATTCATCCGAGCGGGAGCGCCGTCGGTCAGGGCGCAGGCGAGGGCACCGTCGGTCGGGGCGCGGGGCGGGGGGGGGGGGGGGGTTGGCAGGAGCGGGATGGTCAAGCGTAGCTGGATCCATAGGGCCGGGGGCGTGGTCGGTCCAGCGCGGGGTAGGGTGGTCGGGCGCAGGCGGGAGCTGGGGGCGGCACGGTCGAATGCGGAGGGGGACACAAGAGGTGGGGTGGGGGTGAGATGGCGGCGTGTGGGAGGGAGGGTACCACCGGTTAAAACCTAGCGGTGGGGGAAGTGTGGGCCGCACTGGGCTAGGCTGGGCCCTGTGGACCAATTGGAAACTAGGAAAGCATAAGTGGCCCATAGAAAATTACTTTAGCACATTAGTATGTGTCCTGTATTTTAAAATTTTCTATAAACCACTACCGCCTAGGCACCGCCTAGAAACGCCTAGGCACTCTTAGGCTCTAGGCGGAGGGTCACCGCCCGCCTAACGCCTAGAGCCTTTTAGAACCTTGACTTGGAGTAGAGGTCGCTTCCACCATCCACCCAAGCGCGGGTGGTTGATGTCCACGCCATCGTCGTTCACTTCCGTGCCGTCTCGACACATACATTACAACTATAACTGTATATACGGCATGAACACATTTACTACGTGTTGTGCCGTTTTGGGTCAGACCGTGCCAGGCCGGACAGGCCCCAAACCCGTTTACTTACATATATTAAGTAATCACTCAAAAACATAAGCAGTTAAGCTAAACAATATAATAAAAGCAACATAATCCAAGATATTCTGGATGACTCGACCTATCCCACCTCGTCCTTGTCCCTTCAACCAAACAAAAAACAGGTATTTCTGCTGGTTGGTTAATTTTCTACATGCCACTTCTATTTTCTCTCCCTTTCTTGTCTCCAATTGTCACATGGCCCAGGCGCCCAGCCCACTAGGCGGGTGGTTTCATTTCAGCCTGCCCTCAAATCATTTCAACCCGACCCCACCGCCCGCTAGGGCTTCGGTGGTCACCGATCGGCTCCCCGCTCCCCCGCTGATCTCCCCGCGCGCCACCCCTCCCCCCTCACCCCGCGAGCGGCGCCATCTCCCCCCCCCCCCCCCCCCCCCCGCGCATGGTCGGCCGCCGCCCCCTCCACCTCGTGACCGCCTACCCCTAGAGGCGAGGCGGGAGGGCTGCGCGGAGCGCTAAGGCGCGCCCAGGCGGCCGCCTTTTACCGCCTTTTGTTTCACTGCTGTTTGGACGACAATGGTAGACCAGTATTTTGCGAATCTGCAAGCAAAAACTGCCATCTGTGCAATATCGTCCCTCCTAAAACAAGTCCTTATCACCGGCATTTTCTTAGTAAATACATTTTTATTGTAATAAGATTTTCTTAGGAACGTAATAAGAAAAATAAACCACAACTTTCTAGTTTCTGTTTTTTTAAGAAACCAGAAATAACTTCATTGAGAAACCGGCAAAGAGGGGCGGCGGGAGCAGCGGGGCTGGAGGGGGGACGGGGTGGCGGGGCAGCGGTGCTGGAGGGGGTCGGGGCGTCGCGGGCGCGGAGAGGAGCGGCGGGGAGAGGGGCGGCGGGGCGGCCGGCGGCGTGGCGGCAGAAAGGGGCAGCGGGGGCAGTCGGGCGAGAGGTGGGCCGGGGCGGCGGGGCAGCAGGGTGGGAGGAGGCCCGTGACGGCGCCAGGTGGTGGGGGAGGCCGGCAGCAAAGAGGGGCAGCAGGGGCAGCGGGGCGGGACGGGGGACGGAGCGGAGGGGCAGCGGTGCGGGGAGAGGGGCGGAGAGGAGCGGCAGGGAGAGGGGCGGCAGAGAGGTGTAGCGGGGCAGCTGGGCGAGAGGTGGGCCAGGGTGGCGGGGCAGCGGGGCGGGAGGGGAGCCGTGGCGGTGCGGGGTGGCGGGGGCTGCCGCCGGCGCTGCGGCAGAGAGGGGCGGCGGGGGCAGCGGGGCTGGAGGGGGCCGGGCGTCGCGGGGGCGGCCGGCTGCGTGGTGGTGGAGAGGGGCAGCAGGGAGAGGGGCGGCGGGGAGGAGGGCATACCTCGGGAGGCGGCGACCGGAGACTGGGCGGCAGAGACCGGCGAGGGTGACGACGAGTCGGGAGGTGGCGCACGGGGCGACGGAGACCGGCGACGGCGAAGCGGAGTCAGGAGGCGGCGCGGGCGGGAGAGAATGCCACCTCCCGACTCGCGGTGTCGGGAGTATATCGGGGTTATTGACGACGGTTGTCTCTCCCCGTCGTCAATAAGCAGCTTATTGACGATGGTTGTCTCTCCCCGTCGTCAATAACGCCTATAGTGGGGCCGGATCTCGGCCAAATTTGACGACAGCCGTTATAGACGACGGCCGCTGTCATCTTTAAATTTATTGATGACAGTACTAGGTCAACCGTCGTCAATTACAACATTATTGACGACAGTTGTATCTAGCCATCGTTAATTAATTAAAAGACGACGGCCCCGTCATCAATATACCCTTTCCTGTTTGTTAGTTTTGCTGCGGCTTACGGTCCTTAGCTGAGCTGCGGGGCTTGGGTAATTCGATGTGGGTCGTACGAGCTATGGTTAGGACTTGCCAAGGGGTATGAGCCGTACAGTTGTGACACCCGGTTCCGAAAACAGAACCAAGTTAATGCATATATGTGCCCAGGATGTTCATCACACATACACATGTAATCCACAAAATGAATTCAGAATATAACCACGAATAAATAGTGTTTAAGTACTTTATTACATCGACTAATTGTCTCACTCATGATTGTCTATCTTATTCTTGCAGCGGAAGTCTCTAAACGACAGCGGAAACAACTAAACAGCAGCAGGCTCCATCTTCAACTCCACAGGCATGTTGACGGTAGTTCGCACGCCTAGTACTCTACATGGTCCTCGAAGTACTCATCTCCTGTAGCTGATGTTTATGTAATAATGCAAGGGTGAGTACATGTCGTACTCAGCAAGTGCGGTAAAAGTATGACATGTAGCTTACAACAAGGTAGGGAATAAAAAGGCTCATTGCAGCAAGCAAATTTTATTTCACAAACATGATAAAACAGAAACTATTTATAAGTGAAATTTATCCCAACATGACCAATTAATTCAGCAACATTTTCTCATCATAATTCACCACTTATCAAGTGTCATTCAGCCATTTATATTTTTTATGTTCATCTCATACTCATAAACCTTCATAACCATCCCATATTCATATAACTGAAACCAAACTCAATGTCATGACTCAAAACATTCCCAAAACCAATCCCAATTACCATACCACAACCATACCTAGTAACCATCCCATGTTTTCCCTCTAATCATGGAAGTAGGCCAGGTGCTTGTGACCGGAAGCACGACTATCATGATAGTTTTACACTCTGCAGAGGTGGCACAACTTTACCCACCAGTTCGTGATTTCGTCACCCATCGGCGACTGCAGAACCTCCATTACACCAGTACACAACCGTCGGTGTATGGCCAAGAGATCACAAAATAGCCTTTACAAAGGGACCACTAGATGTATGGACTCACTGAGGTTTCACCGGCAGGCTCGAATCACCATTCTCCCACCCACGGGTCCCCTCTTGTGCCATGCAGTTCCCAGGGCAGTCCTCCTCGACTCCCATTCCCCGCGCCATCCATGGTCCATAACAATCTAGCAACACACCTAATTAATCAGCTAAGCCGCACCCATACTTGGCCTTGTGGTGGCACTGTTTTCCTGGCATATTCTTGCATGAACCGGTCCTTAGATCTACGGCAAGTTCCACCATCTCATCCAGCAATATTCACGAACCAAGCTTGCCTAGATCTCCCCGATTCCATGCCCATTAACATCATTAAGATATCATCATTATTCATATGAGTGCAGTAGCTAGACGTGTTTTATTTCAGCTTCCCGTATCCCGTGAATTAAGCGAAGCAAAAAGGAAAAACGACCATACCTGACTCATCAACTTTCCCGGCGACAAGGATGGTTAACAAAACTAGTAAACTCCTATAAAAGGGTGTCCCATGAAGTTGACTCAAGCGTACGAGTTTTCGCAAACAAAACAGTTTCAAAACATGCGATCAATATGGTCAAGGGGCACTTGCCTTGCTACCGTGGTTCTTGTTGTTCGAGCGTCTCGAAGCCTTGGTTCTGTAGATCCTCGTAGATGGCCTCTTGAGCTTGTTCTTCTACTTATGATCACGCACATACAAAATTTACAGCAATCAATTATCATGCACAAACTTTACTCAAGATGCAATGGGGTAGATGAATGCAAATCCTATGGTGCTGTTTTATTAAACCAGTTTGTACGTGTTCTTGCATGTTTTAATGGGCTTTCATGGTGTTTTATGATGAACAAGGGTGCTGCGATCAAGTGTGGACGTGGTGATGATCTTGACTCAAGATCTAGATTAATTCCACCATCAAAAATTGATCAAAACGCGATCTGTCCACACGAAAATGTTTCTGTTCGAAGGGGGTGAAGAAAACGAATGCGTAGAAACAGCGGCGACGTCATAAGATGGGTAATGGAGACCTACCTCACTTCCTCCTTGGTGGCAGGGCCTTCCTTCTAGCAATGGCAGCAGCGGGAAGTTTTTCTATGGATGATTAGGGCAGGACAGATCGTCGGCTCTTTTCCGGCGACGGCGAGGCGTGACAGGGCTCGTCGGCGGGGCTCGACGACGGGGCTCGCCGGCGGGGCTCGACGGCAGGGATCGTCGGCGGGGCTCACCAGTGGGGCTCACCGGTGACTGAACTCCTGCGAGGGGGGGCCAACTCAGAGAGGTTTGGGCTAGGGCCTCCAAGTCGCCGACTTAGGAGGGGGGAGAGAGGAGGGGGGCTGCGGCCAAAAAGGGGGGGTTTGGGTTCTATTTATAAGGGGGAAGAAGGGAGAATCCTAATCCAATTGGAACTAAATCCTATCAAACTTTTCCCCATTTAATTTGGTGCGGCAGCAATGGGGGGATTCCCAAATGTGGGGAAAATTCCCCTTTTTTGGGGAATTGGGGAATTTAGAGGTTTTGGGGAAAATTTGGGGAAGTTGGAATTGGCTCATTTCAGCTATCTTTTACCTATTTCTCACCATTTCTATGTCACTTACTCCATTTCCACACTCCCCTCTCCATTTCTATGTCCCACTCTCCATTTCAACATTGCCTTTCTCCATTTCTATGCCCCATTCTCCATTTCTATATGCTCTTCTCCATTTCTATGGTTCCTTCCTCCATTTCTATGGTTCTTTCTCCATTTCTATAGTTCTTTCTCCATTTCTATAGTTCTTTCTCCATTTCTATGGTTCCTTTCTCCATTTCCATGGTTCTTTCTCCATTTCTATAGTTCTTTCTCCATTTCTACTTCTTTTATAATGCTTCTCTACATGAAAAATGCGTGCAATGCATGGGAATGAATTTTTAGGGTGTTACAAACCTACCCCCACTTAAACTGAATCTCGCCCTCAAGATTCGATAGAGTGGTGAATAGATGAGGGAATTCTGCCTTGAGGTCCTCCTCACACTCCTATGTCGTTTCGGCTTCCGTGTGATGGCTCCATTGTACCTTGCACCAACGAATTACTTTGTTCCTCGTGACCCTTTACTTTACGTCCAAAATTTTGACGGGGTGCTCCGCGTAGGTCAGATCCTCTTGAAGCTCGAGCTCATCCGTCGGTACTTGTTCTTCCGGTACTCTTAAACACTTCTTTACTTGGGACACGTGTAACACGTCGTGCACGTCGGAGAGGTGCGTTGGCAGCTCTAGTTGATAGGCTACTTCTCCTCGCTTATCCAAAATTTTGAATGGCCCGATGTAGCGAGGTGCTAACTTACCCTTGACGTTGAACCGTCATTGGCCTTGGATAGGTGATACCTTAAGATACACGAAGTCTCCTACTTCGAAGGTCAATTTTCTTCGCCTATTGTCCGCATAACCTTTTTGTCGTGACTGAGCAGCCTTCAAATTTTCTCGTATCGTTTGGACTTGCTTCTCAGCGTCTTGCAGCACTTCGGGGCCAAACACTTGGCTCTCTCCGGTCTCATTGTAGAACAGCGGCGTTCTACACCTTGTACCATACAATGCTTCGAAGGGTGACATCTTCAAGCTGGCTTGGTAACTGTTGTTGTATGAGAATTCAGCATACGGCAAGCTCCTATCCCAACTACGCCCATGTTTCATGGCGCAAGCGCTCAACATGTCTTTCAAAATTTGATTTGTCCTCTCAGTTTGCCCATCAGTTTGCAGGTGATAAGCGGAACTAAAATCTAGTCATGTACCCATAGCTTCATGCAGCTTCTTCCAGAACCTAGAGGTAAATTGAGAACCCCGATCTGAAACTATCCTTTTCGGAACTCCATGGCGACACACGATTTGCTCCATATACAGCTCGGCTAGTTTTGCAACGTTGTACTTGGTTTTAACAGGAAGGAAATGGGCGGTTTTTGTCAATCGGTCCATGATAACCAAAATAGAGTCGTAACCCGATTGAGTACGTGGCAATCCGACGATGAAATCCATGCTGATGTCTTACCATTCCACTCGGGTACTTTCAATGGCTGCAACAGTCGAGCGGGTCTTTGATGTTCGGCCTTCACCCGTTGGCACGTATCGCATAAGGCAACATATTCGGCTATGTCCCTTTTCATACCATCCCACCAATAGCAAGTTTTCAGGTCCTTGTACATTTTTGTACAGCCGGGGTGTATGGAATAAGGTGAGTCATGTGCCTCCTTTAATATCGTGTCGCGGATGTGCTTCACGTTAGGCACACAAATCCTTTTCCCTAACTAAAGCGTGCCTTTCTCATCTTCCTTCACGTCCTTTTCTATGCCTTGTCGGATTTTTTCCTTGTTTTCCTTGATTTCCTCATCCGTTGCTTGGCCATCTCTTATCTCTTGTTCCAGTGAGGAGTTGAGTTCCATCACTTCCATCTCGTTCGAGAACCCACGATGTAACCGTTCGAACTCCTTGCGCAGCTCGGGCGGTAGCTCCCGAACCGTGAGTTGGTGACATGCTCCCTTTCGGCTCAATGCATCAGCTACTACATTGGCCTTTCCGGGGTGATAATTGATTCCAACATCATAATACTTTATGAGTTCCAACCATCGACGTTGCCTCAAATTCAGATCCGTTTGCGTGAATATATACTTGAGGCTTTCGTGATCCGTATAGATCTCACATCGGTGGCCAAGGGTATAATGCCTCCAAATCTTCAAGGCATGTACCACGGCTGCAAGTTCCAAGTCATGCGTGGGGTAATTCAGCTCATGTTTCTTTAGTTGTCTCGACACATAGGCTACCACTTGTCCTTCTTGCATGAGCACACATCCAAGCCCTTGTCTTGATGCGTCACAATATATGTCGAAGCTCTTGCTCACGTCCGGCAATACCAAAACCGGCGCTGTGGTTAATCTTTTATTTAGCTCCTCAATGCTTTCTTGGCACACTGGTGTCCACTGAAATGCTTTTCCCTTCATTAGCAATTCAGTCATAGGCTTCGCTATTTTGGAGAAATCCTCGATGAACCGGCGGTAGTATCCAGCCATCCCAAGGAAACTCCGAATATTTCTAACATTCTGTGGTTGATTCCACTTCAAAACATCTCCCACTTTTCCGGGATCAACCGATACTCCTCCCTCGGAGATGATGTGGCCTAGGAACGATATCTCCTTTAGCCAAAATTGACACTTGCTGAACTTGGCATACAATTGATGCTCTCGCAATTTCTGCGACGTCAACCTCAAGTGTTATTCGTGTTCTTCCTCGCTTTTCGAATACACCATGATATCGTCGATGAAAACCACGATGAACTTGTTCAAGTACTCCATGAAGACCTTATTCATGAGGTACATAAAGTATGCAGGAGCATTCGTTAACCCAAAAGACATAACGGTATATTCATACGAAACATACCGTGTTCGAAATGCAGTCTTGGGTATGTCAGAGGGCTTAATCTTCAGCTAGAAGTATCCCGACCGAAGATCAATCATGGAGAAAATACGGGCACCTTTCATTTGGTTGAACAGGTCCTCTATACGGGGCAGCGGGTATTTATTCTTGATCGTCACCTCATTGAGAGGCCTATAATCCACACACATCCTTTGGTCCCATCCTTCTTGTCTACGAAGAGCACGGGGGCTCCCCACGGTGACGAGCTTGGGTGTATAAAACCTTTTTCTAGATGTTCCTGAATTTGCTTCTTGAGTTCCACTAGTTCATTAGCGGGCATCCTATACAGCCTCTTCGCTATAGGTGCAGTTCCGGGTACCAAATCAATAGCAAATTCAATGTCCCGGTCAGGTGGCATACCTGGAAGTTCTTCCGGGAACACATCTGAATATTCTTGAACCACCAGAATGCTTTCCAATGTTGCTTCTTCGACGTGGTTCAACGCTGCCTTCTCGGTCGCCGGTTGGGCTGACTCGAATTCAATATGAGTACCGTGCTCATTTGTCAACTGCACCCTTCTCTCAGCACATTAAATCACTCCGTTGTGCTTGCTTAACCAATCCATTCCAAGTATTATATCAATCCCTTGGGAATCCAAGACAATAAGGTTGGCAAGAAAGTCTACCCCCCTTATTTTAAGGCTTACTCTCAGAAAAGAATTTAGAATTGAAAGAAGTGATTTCCCAACTATATGCATCAAGGTGTATGAACTAAACAAATTATTTTATTAATTTCAGCCTATATGAGGATGTGAACACGTGCCGAATCGTCTCACATGTCTCTACAATGTGTGGATGTGGACTTTCACAGAAGCATCCCACAACTCACATCAGCACACAAACCAAGCAATCATCACAAAAATTTCAGCACATCACTCTTATTCAAGCTTCTACGATCTAAGCGTTCACATTACATCTTCTTCAATGGGAATCCTAAACTTAATCATGTGAACCAGTGCTGTTCTCGCCGTGTGACGGTGGTGGTCCATACATGGGCGCACACCATGGTGAGTCGGCAGTCCATGTAGGGTTAGATGACGCTGGTGCTCCATTTTCTCCCGTGTTGGCACGAGTCCCCTCTTGTTTCTCCAGCAAATACAGCTTCTTGCGGAGGTAACGGATCTCTTCTTGTGCGCTTGCATAGCGGTTTCCTAACTCCAGGAGCAACCTCTGAGACTTGTCAGCAGCTTGTGGGTTGGAAAGAGCTGTTACATGGGGTCCAATTATCTCCCTTGTACCACTCTTCTGATACGGATGCAGCTCAAAAGTTGTGTCCTCAAGCTGCTCATGGAAGGTGTAGCACAGTCCGGTGAGTGCTTCCCATGCAGTGTCATTGATAGCTTCTGCCCTTGTAGCTCTCCATGTGGATGTGAAGTGCCGAGTGACAACCCTACCGTTAGATAGGATGGTTACGTCAACCTTCCACTCTTCATGTCCGAGACGAGGGACTTTATTGAGGAGATACTCCAGGTATAAGCTGCAGCAATCCAGAAATTCTTTGAGCTCCCTGGATATGTGTCCTCCATCCGTTCCATCAGACCGAAATTCTTGAACTGAATGGTTGGCCCATTCATCACCTTCATTATTGGTCTCAGCAAGGGGTGACTCCTCCTCTGGTTCATCTTCTCCCGTCATAGTTTCATGATGCTCCACGGGGTGTAAGCCCGCGTGAAACTCCTCCTGAGGTGCGTACCAATGCTGTTCTTGTGGATCATCCTCCATATCGTCTTCGAATGGTTCCACCTCTTCCGGATCCTCTTCCTCATGCATATAGCTATTGACTTCATCTTCATCACGAGGTTCCGACTTCACTTCTTCCCAATATGGTCCATCGGACACCTCAATGTGGTTAAGAGCACTCCCACGTGGTGGTCGATGAGTTCTTATGTGTGCTGTGCTCCTGGTCACCGGCATATATGAATAAGACATGAGAAACTTTAGAGAAGGAAGAAATAACTCCCAAAACTTCATAAACTATGGAGCAAGAAAGCAAAGGCGTTGCTGTCCAAAAGAAGAGAAAAGAGGGGCTGAAAATAGCACTTTGCGGTGGCTGAATCGACAAGAAAAGTGCAGCAGCAAGCAATTTTCGAAAATAGAAGTTTTAGAGGGGTGTGCCTATGTGTTTTAGAGCGTCCATTCTACGTAGTCTTACGTCCTACGGTCAACGTGGCTCTGATACCAATCTGTGACACCCGGTTCCGAAAACAGAACCAAGTTAATGCATATGTGTGCCCAGGATGTTCATCACACATACACATGTAATCCACAAACTGAATTCAGAATATAACCACGAACAAATAGTGTTTAAGTACTTTATTACACCGACTAATTGTCTCACTCATGATTGTCTATCTTATTCTTGCAGCGGAAGTCTCTAAACGACAGCGGAAACAACTAAACAGCAGCAGGCTCCATCTTCAACTCCACAGGCATGTTGACGGTAGTTCGCACGCCTAGTACTCCACATGGTACTCGAAGTACTCATCTCCTGTAGCTGATGTTTATGTGGTAATGCAAGGGTGAGTACATGTCATACTCAGCAAGTGCGGGAAAAGTATGACATGTAGCTTACAACAAGGTAGGGAATAAAAAGGCTCATTGCAGCAAGCAAATTTTATTTCAAAAACATGATAAAACAGCAACTATTTATAAGTGAAATTTATCCCAACATGACCAAGTAATTCTGAAACATTTTCTCATCATAATTCACCACTTATCAAGTCTCATCAGCCATTTATCTTTCTCAAGTTCATCTCATACTCATAAACCTTCATAACCATCTCATATTCATATAACCGAAACCAAACTCAATGTCATGACTCAAAACATTCCCAAAACCAATCCCAATGACCATACCACAACCATACCGAATAACCATCCCAAGTTTTCCCTCTAATCATGGAAGTTGGCCAGGTGCTTGTGACCGGAAGCACGGCTATCATGATAGTTTTACACTCTGCGGAGGTGGCACCACTTTACCCACAAGTTCGTGATTTCGTCACCCATCGGCGACTGCAGAACATCCATTATACCAGTACGCAACCATTGTTGTATGGCCAAGAGATCACAAAATAGCCTTTACAAAGGGGCTACTAGATGTATGGACTCACTGAGGTTTCACCTGCAGGCTCGAATCACCATTCTCCCACCCACGGGCCCCCTCTTGTGCCATGCAGTTCCCAGGACAGTCCTCCTCGACTCCCATTCCCCGCGCCATCCACGGTCCATAACAAGCTAGCAACACACCTAATTAATCAGCTAAGCCGCACCCATACTTGGCCTTGTGGTGGCACTGTTTTCCTGGCATATTCTCGCATGAACCGGTCCTTAGATCTACGGCAAGTTCCACCATCTCATAAGCAACATTCACGAACCAAGCTTGCCTAGATCTCCCCGATTCCATGCCCATTAACATCATTAAGATCTCATCATCATTGTTCATATGAGTGCAGTAGCTAGACGTGTTTTATTTCAGCTTCCATATCCCATGAATTTAGCGAAGCAAGAAGGAAAAACGATCATACCCGACTTATCAACTTTCCCGGCAACAAGGATGGTTAACAAAACTAGTAAAATCCTATAAAAGGGTGTCCCATCAAGTTGACTTAAGCGTACGAGTTTTCGCAAACAAAACAGTTTCAAAACATGGGATCAATATGGTCAAGGGGCACTTGCCTTGCTCCCGTGGTTCTTGTTGTTCGAGCGTCTCGAAGCCTTGGTGCTGCAGATCCTTGTAGATGGCCTCTTGAGATTGTTCTTCTACTCACAATCACGCACATACAAAATTTACAGCAATCAATTATCATGCACAAACTTTACTCAAGACGCAATGTGGTAGATGAATGCAAATCCTATGGTGATGTTTTATTAAACCAATTTGTACATGTTCTTGCATGTTTTAATGGGCTTTCATGGTGTTTTATGATGAACAAGGGCCCTGGGATCAAGTGTGGACGTGGTGATGATCTTGACTCAAGATCTAGATCAATTCCACCGTCAAAAATCGATCAAAACACGATCTGTCCACACAAAAAGTTTCTGTTCGAAGGGGGCAAAGAAAACAGATGCGTAGAAACAGCGGCGATGTCATAAGATGGGTAATGGAGACCTACCTCACTTCCTCCTTGGTGGCAGGGCCTTCCTTCCAGCAATGGCAGCAGCGGGAAGCTTTTCTATGGATGATTATGGCAGGACAGATCGTCGGTTCTTTTCCGGCGACGAAGAGGCGTGATGGGGCTCGTCGGCGGGGCTCGACGACGGGGCTCATCGGCGAGGCTCGACAGCGGGACTTAATGGCGGGCTCGACGGCGGGCCTCGTCAGCGGGGCTCTCATGCGGGGCTCGCCGGCGGGGCTCACCGGTGACTGAACTCCGGCGAGAGGGGGGGGCAACTCAGCGAGGTTAGGGCTAGGGCCTCCAAGTCGCCGACTTGGGAGGGGGGAGAGAGGAGGGGGGCTGCGGCCTAAAAGGGGGAGGGTTTGGGTTCTATTTAAAAGGGGGGAGAGGCGAGAATCCTAATCCAATTGGAACTAAATCCTACCAAACTTTTCCGCATTTAATTTGGTGCGGCAGGAATGGGGGGTTCCCAAATGTGGGGAAAATTCACCTTTTTTGGGGAATTGGGGAATTTGGAGATTTTGGGGAAAATTTGGGGAAGTTGGAATTGGCTCATTTCAGCTATCTTTTTCCCATTCCTCACCATTTCTATGTCACTTACTCGATTCCCACATTCCCCTCTCCATTTCTATGTCCCACTCTCCATTTCTACATTGCCTTTCTCCATTTCTATGCCCCATTTTCCATTTCTATATGCCCTTCTCAATTTCTATGGTTCCTTCCTCCATTTCTATGGTTCTTTCTCCATTTCTATAGTTCTTTCTCCATTTCTATAGTTCTTTCTCCGTTTCTATGGTTTCTTTCTTCATTTCCATGGTTCTTTCTCCATTTCTATAGTTCTTTCTCCATTTCTACTTTTTTTATAATGCTTCTCTACATGAAAAATGTGTGCAATGCATGGGAACGAATTTTGAGGGTGTTACACCAGTTCCCCGGTACTGAGCTGTAGCGCTGGAGAGGCAGAGTGTGTAGGCTTGGGGTACGGAACTAGGCAAAGCAGGCTACACACCCTGGACCTCCCGCTGGCGTAAGGCTTTCGGAGGAGAGGTATTTCGGTGCCATAAGGCCCCCAGGCAATGAGACAACCAAAGGATCCTGGTTATTCCACAGGTACCTCAAGTAGACCCGCCTGCAGAAGGATAGCACAGCTCCTGCTATGGTTGAGCACAGGAAAAAGTGTCTGGCCACATGGCCTCAGCAGTACGGAAAGAATGAATGAAAAGAACAGGGGGCGATGCCCGGGGTTTGGTTACTTTCTTGTCCATAGGTGTGTACTTTCCGACCCCCCAAATACTCAGTTGTAGCGCAGGGGAGGCAGTGTGGCAGGCTTAAGGTATGGAACCAGGCTAAGCAGGGTGCTCGTCCTGGAGCTCCCACGGGTGTTAACCTTTCAGCATGGAGACCTTCCAGTGCAACGGGACCTAGGACAAGTGTGTAGGACAGGCCCTGGACATGCTATTTACAGTTGATATGCATGAGTGAGCACAAACTGTAAAGAGAGGATACACAGGGTAAGGCACATTTTTCTCTTTCCAGGCTTCTCTCATAGGAGGAGACAGGCTGTACAAAAATGCAGCAACCTGCTCCGGATGACAAGAGTAGCAGGATACCTCTCGAGGATGGCATCTTCAGGACCAGGTAGCCGTAGTGGGCTACTGCCATGAATCGGTATAGGGCGGGCCTGCCGATTATGGCGTTGAAGGGGAGGCTGACCTCCACAACGTCGAAGACGACACTTTCCGTGCTGTAGTTCTCAGGCATCCCGAACATTACCGGGGTGGGAGATGCTACCGCACGGGAAGATTAGGTTCTGACCTACCCCCAGAATGGCCTCGAGGGGGTAAACTGGGACATAGGGATCTGCAGCTTTTTGAAGGGACGTCCCGCCATCGATCAGCACGTGGTAGAGCTTCACGTTGGAGATGGTCAGGGTGACGAGGAGAGGCAGCTGCCCGGCGCCTGCCATGTTCTTGGGGAAGTCAGAGGCGTCAAAGCTGATCAGCGTCTCCCTCCACATACGGTGTGGCACCGGCCCAAGGTTGGAGCAGCTGCCGCCACTGCTCGACGCAGGGTCTTGACGGCTCGCCAGATCAAGACGTCGGAAGAACCCCCGTACATCACGTAGAGTGTGCCAGCCATTTGGTTACCAGCTTGTCCAGTACCACCCGTCCTAGAGCAGGGGGTGGCCTCGTCGTCTCCCGCCTGGAGACCAGAACGAGTAGGGCGAGAAGCCTCGCCAAAGGAGGTGACGTCCACCATGGTCGTGTGGAGAGCGCGGAAAGCCCCCCTATCTGGCGCGCCAAATGTCGGAGTGTGAGCTGCGACACTCCTCCCGGCCTGTTACAGAATCAGCCCGCAGAGGTTCTTTGATTGAAGGGGGCTTGACGTCCCTACACGATTGGACTCGAGAGAGAGAGAGAGAGCGAACACCAAGATTTACGTGGTTCATTCCACTGGAGCGTAATACCCTATGTCCACGGGATGGTTTGTTGAATTGCTTGAGCGTATGAGTGTGTGAGGGTGCAGGGTTGCAAACCCTTTGTCGGGTGGTCACCCCGTTCCTTTTATAGTCCAAGGCCGACGTGGTTACAATGTGGCTTGGGGCCCGACAGGTGACCCCGAAGCTTTGTGAACACTATACATGATCTAGGGTTTTATACTCTGAGTAGAGTAGTCAGTGGGGGGAGTTAAGTCCCGCCGACTGGCGCGCTGAGCACCCCTGTCTATGTGTCAGGTGATGATGAAGACGTCATCTTGTCGCCACGTCTTCTTGTTCTTCTTGGGTGACTTAGAACCGTTGGGTGGCACTGTACCGCTATCATGCCTCGCCGCCCTATCTTGTCACCGTAATGGTGAGTGGGTGGAGAACGATGGTGTGCGCCGTATGCCGGGCTCCTGGGGAAGGCACAAACCATGAACGTGTGGCCTGATAGCACGCTTCCTCCTTGACTTCGTCGACCCACGGCCCACGATAGATTGTGAGGCACGTGGCAGCTTCAGAGCTCTCATCGACGGGTACGGAGCCGGGAGACACGTGTAAGCTCCGGACCTTACCTTAACAGGGAGGTTCAGACAGGAGCCCAGGGCACGTATCAGCTCCGGAGCCCTCCTCAGCAGGGAGGGGGTTCAGAGCCCATGGACACGTGGCAGCTCCGGACCTCACCTTGGCAGGGAGGCTCGAACCGGAGCCCAGGGCACGTGTCGGCTCCGGAGCCCTCCTCAGCAGGGAGGAGGTTCAGAGCCCACCGACACGTGGCAGCTCTGGACCTCACCTCAGCAGGGAGCCTCGGACCATAGCCCAGGGCACGTGTCGGCTCCGGAGCCCTCCTCAGCAGGGAGGAGGTTCAGATCCCACCGACACATGGCAGCCCCAGACCTCACCTCAGCAGGGAGGTTCAGGCCGGAGCCAAGGGCACGCGTCAGCTTCGTAGCTCAAGCGCACGTGGCAGCCCCGGGGCTGACCTCGGGGCCAAGGACAGGTGGCTACACTGTCGCTCGCCTCAGAAGGGAGGCAGGGCCTGGGCTGTCTTTTACCCTCCACGCGGGGTACCCGTTCTGCAAGGTACCAACAATAATTTATACAAAAATAACAGATGAATCTCACTTCCAAACAAATGCATCTCAGCTAAATCCAATCCTCTCACAAGTATAAGCTACCATCCTCCAAAAAACAATGTCAGAACATATCAGATTGTCATGAAGGGTACATTGACTCTAACCAAGTTTATTATTGCTCTAAGTACTAAATCGATACACCCATGTTAAGTTCTAGTGATGCACAATTCAAGATAATAAGAACTACAAAATGCATATGCGACTGCATAAATGCTCTCCATTCTTCCAACCAGCGGCTTCATGGCCATGAGATTATTTGCCTCTGCAAATGAATGTAGTTAATAACATAAGTAATGATACAGCTCACCTAATACATGCTAATGTTCAGTATAAGGAGCAAATAAACAACAGCAGAACCCTATAATCACATTGATCTACGGCAAGGATTCATGTAATAGCAAACTCTACAATCTCAAGCAAAGAACTAAACAGAAAAGCAAAAACAAACCAGTGTAGATCATGTAAAAGTCCCAAAAACGTGAATGCAAAGAAATGGATGATTAAACGTCATTGTGTTTCTGGTTCATGAAAAATGGGACTTACAAAAACTTTCTTACATGGGATAGTATACATGAGGTGCAACCACATGGGTTCAAGCATGCCTTTGAATGTGTTGGACCAAGGTGAAGTTAAACTCATGTGTTATCATACATGTGGATGAGAAAGAACAAAAATAAGGTCTTTAGACCCAAAGGCTCAGCTCAAATTGCCGCCAAACTTTTGTATACACATGGAGCCTCATACAGTTGAAATTGAGGAAATTATGGTGGCAACTTTCTGATTTGAGGGTGAAAAAAAAGGAATGGATTATGATCATGTTGAGTTCATGCTGAATTCAAGCATGTTAAGGCAAGGGAATGACTTGAGTTATGTCACATGAAATGATAAACTCAAACAGGGACATGTGGGGGGAAGCTAAAATGTTCTTTAACTCATACTGAACACATGTTAACCCAGGGAAGAATTTCACTCCCAAAAATCTAACTCATATGCACATTCTCTATGAGTAGAGGGGAGGGAAATTTAAACCCCATTTTTGAACCCTTGCAAAGGATTCAAGATAAGATTGCCCAAAGGCATATATGTGATATGACCATTGCAGTCCTCAGGTATTAAGGAGCTTAAGTTCCAAAATTGGAGAAAATTTGAGCTCATCTACCATTTGTTCAAATAGGTCATCACAAAAGAGGTTTTAAAACTGTTGGTTCAAAGTTTATATTTGCAGCAACCAAATTTAAAAGTTGAGTCCATATTTGAGATCCTCAGCTCCAAAATTGTGGGAATACAAATTTTTACAACATTTGGAAGTGTGGTAGCTAAGCATTTGCATGACGACACAAAGGGTGCATTTGAATTCAAGTTCAAATTCGAATTTGGAAGAAGTTTGGCCACAGGTCCAAATGAGTTCCAAGGATGTAGCTCCAAATATTTGAATTTGGCCAATTACCAAATTTGGAAGATCTTTTGGGGAGGAGCAGGGGTGGACCCCACAGGTCAGTGAGCTAAACTGTAACTTATCCCCAAAGCAAACCTCTGTTGTCTGTGTGACACCGAAGCAGCCGAGCATGCTCCGAGTGCCACCGAGGGGAGAATTGCCGCCAGCTCCCAGCTGCTTGAGCAGCGCTGGAGAGCTACTCGTGGCCTTCTGCACCTCGGCGTGATCTTTCCCCTCGCTGCACCGAGCTACTTCCGTTTCCTTACCTCCTCGCGAGTAACCGTCGGGAACACGTCGCCTCCATTCGGTCGATCACAGGGAGCCAATCAAATCCCATGCAACCACTCCGCTGAGCTGCAAAATGGTCCTGAGGGAGCTCCTCTTACGTCCTCGGCGCAAAAACAGCCGAGTTCCGGCTTCCCTAACCCTAGAATAACTCGGTTCCGCGGCGACCTGTGAGACCTATGTGTGCTGAATACATTGGCTTTGACGATAAAAGTTTTAAATACTATCAAAACACCTTTTTAACAAGGTCCGACTCTAGGTCCGAGCTCCTGCAAGGTCCGACGATAGGTCCGACGTAAGGTTTGACTTGCTTTGTCTAGGTCTGACTTATTTTGGCTAGGTCTGACTTGTTTTTGCTAGCTCCGGTGCTAGGTCCGACAAGCTTTGGTAAGTTCCGTGCTATGTCCGACTAAGCTTTAGTAAGCTCTGGCGCTAGGTCCGACTAGCTTTGGTAAGCTCCGGTTCAAGGTCCGGTTAGCTTTGGTAAGGTTCAGAGCTTGATTGCAATGGTTCTGCTTTTAACTTGCAATGTTTCAAACTTGCTTTACTCTTATGGAAAGTTTGCTTAGTATTATTGTGACACCCTAATTCTTGGTTTCTGCATGTATTCATGTTTCATGTAGAGAAAAAACATTTTAAAAAAAGTGGGAACAGAGAAAGAATCAAAGAAGTTAGTCAAAAGAAGCAAAATTCCAGTGTACAGAGAGCGCCGAAGACAACTCCCGCGGCTCACTGGCCACATGGCATGTTCGGAGCTCATCTCCGCAATTGGGGAGGGGTCCGCCGCTAAACAGGCTACGTGGCAGGCTCGGGGCTCATCTACTCAAAGGGGGAGAGGTCCAACCCTGTGGGACAAGTGTTGCCCCTGGAGCTAGCCTCTGCGAAGAAGCATGGCCACCCATAGGACACGTGTCACCTTCGGAGCTAGTCACCGTGAAAATCAGAGGACCAGTCGCGCGGGATACGTGTCGATCTCGGAGCTCACCTCCCAGAGGTACGGTTCTATTGGACACATGTGACCATCGGAGCTTATCTTCGGGAGGTCCGTCACTGTTGGACACGTGTCAACCTCGGAGCTCGTCTCTGAGAAGAAAGGAAGTCTGGCGCTGTTAGGACACGTGGCACACCCGGAGCCACCTCCGAAGAGAGGGAAGGTCCGGCACTGACACGTGGCGTTCGCGGAGCCACCTCCAAATAGAGTGGAGGTCCCGACCACCAGGATATGTGGCACACGCGGAGCTCACCTCCGAAGGAGAGGGAGGTCTCGCTCGCTTGACACGCAGCACAACCGGAGCTCGTCTCTGCGGAAAAAGGGGAGACCAGGCCCCGGTGGACACGTGGAGCTTCAGGAGCTCGTCACCGCGGAGGTAACGAGTTCTGGAGCGGTTTTTGGATTCTGTACGCGTAGAAATACCGGTACGCAGAGGAAACCGACATGAATTCCATAATGTTACCACACCAAATCAACTAAAAATAATTTGTTAAGATTCAACGACAAGTTGAATAGGACTCTTATTCGAAGTTCAATCAGATTAGAACTCTTTCTTCCTGATTATAAATAGAACCCAGAACTCTTGGCTGAAACCACGAACTTCTTTTCCACCTCCTGAGTCGATGACTTAGATCCCTAGCCCCAACTCGCCGAGTAAGCCCATCGCTGGAGTTCAGTCGAGGAAGATCGCCGGAAGAGAGTCCCAACGATCTGTCATGCTAAGAGAAGGACCCCGAGACCAAGAAGAACGTAAGGTAGGTCTCCAATGCTACCTTACGACATCATCGTGTTTTCTTTGCATCTGTTCTTAGATTCCTTTCGAACATAAGCTTTTTTCGTGGATAGATCACTTGCTGATCGGTTTGATCTAGATCTAAAGACAAGGTCATCGCCACGTCCACATTTGATCCGAACACCTCTATTCATCATAAGATCCATGCAAACCATGCAAGAACACGTACAAACCGATCTAATAAAAACTGATCATAGGATAGCATTGAATGTGGCCTAGAGGGGGGGGTGAATAGGCCTTTAAAGAATTCCTGCACACTTAATAAAGTTATCAGAAACTTGACTGACCGGACTAGTCCGGTTGTGTGGGCGGACTAGTCCGGTGTGCTGAATTATTTGAGTTGATTAAGTGTGTCTCACAAATTTAATCTTATAGCAGCGGAATAAGAACAACAGTTTTTGTAACTTAAATTTATTGTATGGATGCACGTGCAAACTTATAAGGAACTCAAACAATGACTAGAAAACTAGTGATCTAATGTATCAAGATGTAAAACAAATGAGAGACAAAAGACATGAATTTTTACCGAGGTTCGATCTCACCAAGAGATCTACGTCCTCGTTGAGGAAGCTCACACAGAGCCGGGTTCCCAACCCTTTCCCTCTTCAAGTCACCACACAGGCCGACTTGACTTCACTATCAAGTGTAATCACCGTATTTATGGGGCAACCTCACACGTTGAGGGCTCCCACAAGAATTACAATGAGAAGTTGATCAAATACACTCAAAAAGATTACAATGCAGAATATGAGTGTAGAGAGATCAAACCCCAAGAGCTCACAACGAAGGAACGACGATCTCCCAATCCCAAATCCAAGTATTTTATTGATCTTCACCTTTTTGCACCTTAGATGTGTGGGGAGACGTGTTTTTGGGCTCTTGGGACAAGTGGCGGTGCTAGGGTTTCAGTTTTTGACAGTATGAGTCGTGTCACTTGAGGGAAAAGACGAAGGACCTCTATTTATAGGCTTTCCCAAAAAGTTACCGTTGTTAAACCTACTACCGGACTAGTCCGGTATATGATCGGACTTGTCCGGTCTACTTCCAGTGGGTTAACCGGACTAGTCCGGTCCACAAACCGGACTTGTCCGGTGCTATGTGAGATGGGGTTTCAGAAACTTCAGCGGACTAGTCCTGTCGCTTGGATGGACTAGTCCGTAGTCCTCTAAAGAGGACAACAGAGACATGACCGGACTAGTCCGGTCTAAAACCGGACTTGTCCGGTTGCATTCCAGTGAGCTGACCGGACTAGTCCGGTTCACAAGGCGGACTAGTCCGGTGCACAATGTTTGCGTCTTTCAGAAAGTTAAACGGACTAGTCCGATCCATGAACAGACTAGTCCGGTTTTCAGTGGATTTTAATTGATTTTTAAACCCCTTACCCTTACGCAAAGTCATGAGCTCTTGGGATGTGTCTCTCTCACACACAACCTATACATTTATATCTACTTTGCTTCTCTAAATTCCACTAACGTCTTCCTTTTCGGGCACCAATCTATTTTTCACCTTTTTGTGTGTGTGCCGAGCCAGTTCACTTTGTTTATCCTGCAATCATCTTAATAGTTTCATTAGGATCTCATATGTTCGTCATCAATTAGCCAAAACCCACAAGGGATATCCTAGATGCACTTACAATCTCCCCCTTTTTGGTGATTGATGACAACCATTTGAGATATCACAATTGAGAATAAAAGGTTGATTTTCATAAGGTGTGTAATACATGAGAATAGTAAAGAATTCACAAAAAGCTTCTCACATATGTACACATCTTATGGTGGGGTGCCTCACAGGTGTGTGATAAACAAAATGTGCTAAATTAAAGACAAACAGTAGTGAACATGTAAGTGGGCATTAGAGCATAGTACATCACACATAAGAAAAGAAATAGTGCATTACAAGATTTTAAAAATAGGTACATGTCCTTGATCACAAAAGATCTTAATGACTAATACTAGATAGAAAAAGTCCAAGTCTAATCTCATCTCAATCTCTCCCCCTTTGGCATCAAGACACCAAAAAGGGAAAAATTGAGGGGAATCACTCATCGCTGCCTCCTCCGTCAGTCTCAGTCTGATCTTCATCTTCAGCATCCGCGGGAGCAGGATCTTCCTCTGAGTCCTCGGAGGCGGGCGGTGATCCAACAGGCTCAATCTCAAGCTTTGCACAGATAGACTTGATATTTGCATTGACATACTGTTGATGTCTCTTCCTTGCAAGCTTTTCTTTGCGTTGCCTGTCTTCGATCTTACGGCAGCAGGCAAAGATAGAGGAGAGCATCTTGAGGATGCCGCTAGATGATTCTTGGGCAGGTGGAGAACCAGGAGGAGCAGCTGCAGACCTAGTGTCATCATGAGCTTGCTTTGATCTCCTCTCCACTGGTGGAGAGGACGGGGCAGTTGAAGCCGGAGGGAAAGTGTACTCGGTGGGTTTTTGCGGCTTCAACCCCGTATGCTTGACATCTTTGACAAACTCGAGTCCCGTCACTTTCTCAATCATGTACATGATATACGGTGCGTATCCACAGGACATATTGGGGGTAATTGAGATGTTCACAATGTCGTTGTAGATATACTCAAAGACATTGAATGGTCTCCTCCCACTAATGACCTTCATGAGAGTCCTCAGGGTCCCTTGTATAGTTCCTGCATCTCCATCCTTCGGAGCTATCGTCTTTCTCAAGACTCTATTTAGGACCACAAAGAAAGGCTTTAGATATTTGATGGTGGGAGGAACATATGGCATCCTTGTGTCATAGAGAAACTCAAGCTCTTCCTTCTCCAGGGGTTTCAGATTATGGATGACAAGTTCATGATCCAAAGTGTTTTGGAGGTGAAGAATCCTAGCAAATTCATTATACGTGACACTATACCTTGAACCATGAGTCATCCAAGTAAGACTGTCTCCATCATCCCGAGCAAAGTAGAGAGTGGAGTAAAACTGGGTAATGACTTCATTGTTCCAGTCATACTCAAAGGATAGCAGGTCCGTCAGACCGTGCCTCTCTAAGGCCTCCACCATCTCACGAAAGGCAGGATACCTCTTTGACTTTAGGTATTCAACATTTAGCCATTGACTCTCTACTACGGGATTCTTCATCTTCATGTACACATGCTCGTAGTAGTCTGCATGGAAGTTGCTCCAGAACCTAGGATCAGAACATTGTTTAGGTCGGCCATACACTTCAATCTTCCTGAAGTTATCAGCTAGCTCATTCCCTTTTCCAGTGAAATCCTCACTTGAAAGCTGCCTATTGCGGTGAACGGGATTTTTCAATTTCAGAGGCCCAATGGGGCCACTAGCAAGTCCTTTCCCTTTATTGAGAACTCTTCTTGGCCCTGACGAGCCCTCAGCAGCATCTTTCCTTTGAGGCCTTTTGATAATGACTTTCCTCTTCTTAGGTAGATTATCGTCGGAGGGTGGAGAGTGAGCATTGACATCATGTCTCTTCTTCATCACTCCCTCCTTAGCTCTCCTCACTCTTTCACGTTGAACTTCTTCGTCAATGTGAAAAGAGCCGTCATCTGATCCTGAAGACATGATGCCTGATAAGGAGTTTCAGGATTAGATGCAAACGGACGCATTATTGACTTCAAATGGGAGTGTAGGAGTTTAGCTGTCAGGGACCGGACTTGTCCGGTTTCAGAGTGCGGACTAGTCCGGTGGACCGGACATGTCCGCATCTGAACGCCGGACTAGTCCGGCCTAGCATAAGAACCCTAAATTGTATGTTTTATTTGAGGCAAATCTCCTATCTAAGGACACAAGGATAGGAAAGTTGTAGGAATACATCTATTTATGCAATGTACATCCTTTTGAAATCAAAGGAAACTAGCTAGAGCTAGAACAATTGAGATTTTGGTTTTTGGGGGGATTTACCAAGATTTGAAGATTCGCGTTGAAGGAGTGGAAATCAGTCCGGATGAGTCCGGAAAGTATGATCCCCTCGTCGAGAAGAGTCTTTTTCACGGAGAAAACTCAGAGTTTGAGGGCTCAACTCGAAGATCACTTTGAGAGGTAGGGTTTAGGAGAGAGGGTGAGACAAAGTGCTTATGAGTGGAGAGGGAGGCGTTTGGTCCGGCTAATTGCTTCTATATGCGACTGACCGGACTAGTCCGGTCATGGTAGCGGACTAGTCCGGTACCCCTGAGTTAACCTAATTGTTGTCTGTCCGGACTAGTCCGGTTGGAAATCGGACTAGTCCGTTTCCAACAGACTTGATATATATATAGATAACTAATAGTGATCCAAGGACAACAATTTTGCAAGTAGTCTTGGTGATTACGACCAGTAGGCAATCAACAATCGAACAATGGTCATAATCCACAAGATTTATTCATTAAGAATAGTTTTCTGAGTACGAAGGAGAGGAGGAGCATTTTTGACAATACGGAGGAACAATTTAAGTTGCAACCAGGTATGCAATGTTTCAAGCCACATTTCAAGAGTCAAGAATGTTTACCTCATTTCTTAGTTCACAGAACCTTTTCTCATCTAACGGTTTGGTAAAAATATCTGCAAGTTGTTTTTCAGTCCTAACATGTGAAATAGCTGTCACCTTTTAATGAATGATCTCTAAGAAAGTGATGACGGATGTCTATGTGTTTAGTTCTTGAGTGCTCTACAGGGTTGTGTGCAATCTTTATAGCACTTTCATTATCGCATAGAAGCGGGATATGACTTAGATTGTAGCCGTAGTCCCTAAGAGTTTGTTGCATCCAAAGCAGTTGCGCACAACAACTACCGGCTGCAACATATCTGCTTCCGCTGTGGAAAGAGCAATGGAGTTTTGCTTTTTAGATGACCAAGAAACTAGGGACCTACCAAGAAATTGACAAGTTCCTGACGTGCTCTTTCTATCGACTTTGCATCCTGCATAGTCGGCGTCGGAATACCCTATCAAGTTAAACTTGGATCCTTTGGGATACCAAAGGCCCAAGTTGGGTGTGTGCACAAGGTACCTTAGGATTCTTTTTACAGCAATTAAGTGACACTCTTTAGGTGCGGCTTGAAACCTTGCACACATGCAAACACTAAGCATAATATCTGGCCTAGATGCACATAAGTATAGTAAAGAGCCAATCATGGACCGATATACCTTTTGGTCCACATTTGGACCGTCTTCATTGAGGTCGAGATGTCCGTTGATGGTCATGGGTGTCTTGATGGGCTTGGCTTTGTCCATATTGAATTTCCTGAGAATGTCTTGTGTATATTTAGTTTGTCTTATAAATGTACCTTCTCTCAGTTGCTTTACTTGAAATCCCAGGAAGAACTTCAATTCACCCATCATTGACATCTCGAACATGTCTGTCATTATTTTGCTAAATTCTTCACAGAAGGACTCGTTAGTGGATCCAAAGATAACGTCATCAACATAAATTTGACATACGAATAAATGATCATCAAAATGTTTAGTAAAGAGTGTATAGTCAGCTTTACCAATTTTGAATCCATTTTGAATCAGAAAATCTCTAAGTCACTCATACCAGGCTCGAGGAGCCTGTTTGAGGCCATAGAGAGCCTTACGCAGTTTATAGACATGGTTGGGATACTTCTGATCTTCGAACCCCGGTGGCTGCTCCACATAGACTTCCTCCTTTATCGGACCACTGAGAAAGGCACTCTTGACGTCCATTTGATACAACTTAAAATTATGGTGAGTAGCATATGCCAATAAAATGCGAATGGACTCAAGTCTAGCTACAGGAGCGAAGGTTTCATCGAAATCCAAACCTTCCACTTGAGAATAACCTTTGGCCACCAACCTCGCTTTATTTCTTGTCACTACTCCATGTTCATCTTGCTTGTTCCGAAAGACCCATTTAGTTCCAACGATGTTCGCCCTTGGTCTTTCCACCAGCTCCCACACTTCATTTCTTTTGAAGTTGTTCAGCTCCTCTTGCATCGCAATCACCTAGTCTGGATCCCTTAAGGCTTCTTCTACCCTGTATGGCTCCAGAAAAGACACAAAAGAATAATGTTCACAAAAGTTTGCAATTTGAGATCTAGTAGTTACTCCCTTAGCAATATCTCCAATGATATTGTTGACAGGATGGTCCCTTTGCACACACTGATGTACTCTTGGGTGTGGAATTTGTATAGCTGTTTGTTCTTCATTGTCTTCATGTGTCATGTCTCCCCCTAGATCATTGCTTCCATGATCATCTTGATTTTCTTGATCTTCCTCAACTTGATCTTGTGTAGGAGCTCCCCCTTGATCATTGCTTCCTTGTTGAAATTCATCTTGTGTCTCCTCTCGTGGTAGGATATCACCAAGTGCCATTTTCTTCAGCGCTTCACATGGAGCTTCCTCCTTATCTAGCATAGACTTATCGACTTGCTCCACCGTGAGAAGCTCATATGGAGTTTTCTTCAGAAGTTGATGAAGGTATAACCGATTTGTGGCATGACAAGCGGTGTTCACCGCTTTTGCCCAAAATCGGTCTGACGTCTTGTATTCATCCAACATTGTTCTCGCCATTTCGATCAATGTTATGTTCTTCCTTTCAGCCACCCCGTTTTGTTGAGGAGAGTATGGTGCCGAGAATTCATGCTTAATACCTTCTTCATTGAGATATTCTTCAACTTGGGTGTTCTTGAATTCTGTCCCATTGTCACTTCTGATATTCTTTACGGTTGATGAGAATTCATTTTGAGCTCTTTTCAAGAACTTCTTGAGGATTCCTTGAGTTTCTGATTTATCATACAAGAAAAATACCCAGGTAAATCTTGAAAAATCATCAACAATTACTAAACCGTATTTGTTTCCGCCGATGCTGATGTACGCAATCGGACCAAAGAGATCCATGTGGAGAAGTTCCAGCGGTTTAGCGGTGGTCATCACATTCTTGGCGGAGTGTGGTGCTCCAACCTGTTTTCCTGCTTGACAAGCGCTGCACGGCCTGTCTTTTTCAAAGACCACATCCTTAAGACCACGGATGTGACCACCTTTTAGAAGTTTCTGCAGATTTCTCATTCCAACATGGGCTAGCCATCTATGCCACAGCCATCCCATGTTGGTCTTAGCAACCAAGCAAGTGTTGAGTTCGGCTTTATCTTTGTTGAAGGCAACAAGATAAAGCTTTCCCTTCAACAATCCCTTGAATGCAATCGAGCCATCGCTTCTTCTAAAGACGGTCACACCCTCATTAGTGAATAAACAGTTGTAACCTTTGTCGCATAGTTGAGATATTGATAAAAGATTATAATCTAGAGAGTCTACATGTAAAACATTAGATAAGGTGTGTTGAGAGGATATTTCAATGTTACCACTACCAAGGACCTTTCCTTGGCTGTTGTCTCCAAAGTATATACCTTCACTTGGATCCTTGTTGCACTCGTATTCCACAAACATACCTCTCTCTCCGGTCATATGATTTGTGCATCCGCTATCTAGCACCCACTTAGATCCACCGGAGGAGTAAGCCTTTTTCTTGCCTTCCTTAGCCATAAGACAAGTGCGGATGTTCATGTCCCGTCCTCCCATGTTCGGAAAGAGTGTGGCTCTCATAGTTGGTTTCTTGACTGCAATAGTGGCCACCTCTTCTTCTTCATCGGAGGAGGACTCGTCGTTTGAGTCCCACTCCTTCCCAATGTGAGCTTGATGGACTTGTCTTCTTTTTCTGAAATTTTTCTTTTCTCGAGATCTTGTTTCCTTCTTCTTTTTGTTTTCCTCATAAGTATAGTCCACCATAAAGTGACCATACTCTCCGCAGTTGTAGCAAGTGCGTCGAGCCTTGGATTTTCCTTTATCCTTGCTTTTGCCTTCATGTGAATTGTTGCCGTGTCTTCTCTTCATCATGCGTTTGAACTTTTTGATGAAGAGTACCATTTCTTCGTCATCAAGATCGGTGCTTTCGTCGCTTGTATCTCCATCGTCTTGGTCTTCACGAGTTTCTTTGAGTTTGGGTCTGCACGTTGCTTTGAGGGCAACTTCTTTCTTTTTAGAAGAGGTGAGCTCGGCTAAGTCTTTGACGCATTGAGCCTCTTTCTCCATCATTTCATGATTTATGATCTTTCCCAATAACTCATCGTGAGTCATTTTATGAAACCCGGGGCTTTCTCTAATCATTGAGCAAAGTGTGACGTTTCATGGCATGAAGGCTCTAATCATTCTTTTGACCACTTCGTGATCTGTCCATTTCTTACTTCCATAAGCACGAATTTTTTTGATGAGTGCTTTCAAACGGTTGTACATGTCTTGAGGTGATTCGCCTTCTTCAATAGCAAATCTCCCCAACTCGCCTTCAAGCATTTCGATTTTGGCTTCACGAACTGACCTATTTCCTTCGTGAGCTGTCTTGAGGGTATCCCAGATTTCTTTTGCACTTTCTAACCCATCGATCTTGGTGAATTCCTCTCTGCTTAGTGATGATGTGATCACGGCGACGGCTTGTGCGTTTCTGTGAATCTCTTGTTCTTGTTCTGGGGTGAGTTCATCATCCGTGTCCGGATATCAATGCCTGTGCAAACAATGTGCCACAGACTAGGGTTCAGGGATATCAGATGCATCTTCATGTTGTACTTCCACATGGTGTAGTCACTTCCGTCAAACTGTGGGGGCTTTCCCATAGGAATATAGAGATAATGATTATTTGAATTGAGACGGTTGTAGTTGTAAGGATACAGGGAGTAGTCGTGATGACCACTCCCCATCGTCTTTTCTTCCTCTTTTCCCTTTTGTGCCATTAACTTCTTTCTCAGTAATGTCTTTAGCTGTCTCACTTCATCATCGTCATGTGGATTTTCTTTCAGCACATCGAAGGCTTTGGCTTCTTGCTCCTCATCGTTGTTGTTCGTCTTCGGGATATCGTTGTTCTTCTCAGAGGCCATTGATCTCTCCGAGATGTGAGTCTCGTTGATGGAGAACTTGGCTCTGATACCAATTGAATGTGGCCTAGAGGGGGGTGAATAGGCCTTTAAAGAATTCCTGCATACTTAATAAAGTTATCAGAAACTTGACTGACCGGACTAGTCCGGTTGTGTGGGCGGACTAGTCTGGTGTGCTGAATTATTTGAGTTGATTAAGTGTGTCTCACAAATTTAATCTTATAGCAGCGGAATAAGAACAACAGTTTTATAACTTAAATTTATTGTATGGATGCACGTGCAAACTTATAAGGAACTCAAACAATGACTAGCAAACTAGTGATCTAATGTATCAAGATGTAAAACAAATGAGAGACAAAAGACACGAATTTTTACCGAGGTTCGATCTCACCAAGAGATCTACGTCCTCGTTGAGGAAGCTCACACAGAGCCGGGTTCCCAACCCTTTCCCTCTTCAAGTCACCACACAGGCCGACTTGACTTCACTATCAAGTGTAATCACCGTATTTATGGGGCAACCTCACACGTTGAGGGCTCCCACAAGAATTACAATGAGAAGTTGATCAAATACACTCAAAAAGATTACAATGCAGAATATGAGTGTACAGAGATCAAACCCCAAGAGATCACAACGAAGGAACGACGATCTCCCAATCCCAAATCCAAGTATTTTATTGATCTTCACCTTTTTGCACCTTAGATGTGTGGGGAGACGTGTTTTTGGGCTCTTGGGACAAGTGGCGGCGCTAGGGTTTCAGTTTTTGACAGTATGAGTCGTGTCACTTGAGGGAAAAGACGAAGGACCTCTATTTATAGGCTTTCCCAAAAAGTTACCGTTGTTAAACCTACTACCGGACTAGTCCGGTATATGATCGGACTTGTCCGGTCTACTTCCAGTGGGTTAACCGGACTAGTCCGGTCCACAAACCGGACTTGTCCGGTGCTATGTGACATGGGGTCTCAGAAACTTCAGCGGACTAGTCCTGTCGCTTGGATGGACTAGTCCGTAGTCCTCTAAAGAGAACAACAGAGACATGACCGGACTAGTCCGGTCTAAAACCGGACTTGTCCGGTTGCATTCCAGTGAGCTGACCGGACTAGTCCGCTTCACAAGGCGGACTAGTCCGGTGCACAATGTTTGCGTCTTTCAGAAAGTTAAACGGACTAGTCCGATCCATGAACGGACTAGTCCAGTTTTCAGTGGATTTTAGTTGATTTTTAAACCCCTTACCCTTACGCAAAGTCATGAGCTCTTGGGATGTGTCTCTCTCACACACAACCTATACATTTATATCTACTTTGCTTCTCTAAATTCCACTAACGTCTTCCTTTTCGGGCACCACTCTATTTTTCACCTTTTTGTGTGTGTGCCGAGCCAGTTCACTTTGTTTATCCTGCAATCATCTTAATAGTTTCATTAGGATCTCATATGTTCGTCATCAATTAGCCAAAACCCACAAGGGATATCCTAGATGCACTTACAAGCATGCATATGCATCATCGAATCTAGTTAAAGTTTATGCATGATATTGATTGCTGTGGATCTTGTATGTGCGTGATCATGTATAGAAGGACAAGCTCAGGGAGCTACCTACGACGGACTACAACAACAAGATTTTGAGCAACCGGAACAACCAGAACAAGCCAAGTGCCCCTTGACCATATTGATCCTATGTTTTGGGAAAACTGTTTTTGTTTTTCAAGAAGGTATGTGTGCTGAGTCAAGCATAATGGGAAACCCTTTTATAGGAGTTTACTAGCTTTGGTTAAACCACCCTTGTCGCCAGGGAAGTTTATGAGTCAGGTATGGTTTTTGCTTTAAGCTTCGCAGAGTCCATGGGATTGGGAAGAGAGATAGATGTGTCTAGCTAACTGCACTCGTAACGATAATGAGAAACTGATATTATTAATGAACATTGATCGGAGGGAGATCTAGGCAAGACTGGGTTTGTGAATGAGGTAGCATGAGATGGTGGTTTACTTGCCGTAGATCTAAGGACCGGTTCATGCGAGCACATGCTAGGATGACAGTGCCACCACAAGGCCAAGTATGGGTGCGGCTTAGCTGACTAATTAGGTAAGTTGCTAGATTGTTATGGACCGTGGAAGGCGCGGGGAATGGGAGTCGAGTGAGGACTGCCCTAGGAACTGCATGGCACAAGAGGGGGCCCGTGGGTGGGAGAATTGGAGATTCTAGCCTGCCGGTGAAACCTTAGTGAGTCCATACATCTAGGAACCCCTTTGTAAAGGCTATTTTGTGATCTCTTGGCCATACACCGACGGTTGTGTACTGGTATAATGGAGGTTCTGCAGTCGCCGACGGGTGACGAAATCACAAACTTGTGGGTAAAGAGGTGCAAACTCTGCAGAGTCTTAAAACTATCATGATAGCCGACCTTACGGTGACGAGTGCCTGGCTAACTTCCATGATTACTTGGGATGGTTATTGGCTATGGTTATTGGTTATGGTTTTGGAAGGGTTGGTTTTGGTTTTGTTTTCGAGACTGTTGAGTTCGGGTGATACGATGGGTTGCATGACTGTTGAGTCATGGCAACGAGGTTGAACGGTGTGAGACGGAAATTGTTTATGAGATGAGATGGTAGCAAATACGAGATGGTATTCGTGAGATGGTAGTGAATACGAGAAGGTATTCGTGAGCAAGAATGAGGTTGATTAATGTCTGGTTGGGACATGGAAGGTAATGAACATAACGGAGGTATGATTGGTATTTGAGTACATGTTGGGATTACATTCGCTTAAAGATAAGTTGCTGTTTTATCATGGTTTTGATAAATAACTTTGCTTTCTGAAATGGGCCTTTTTATGCCTACCTTGTTATGAGCTACATATCATATTTTCCCGCACTTGCTTAGTACATCATTGTACTCAAACTTGCATTATTATTTCATCATCAGCAACAGGAGAAGATTACTATGAAGACCAAGTGGAGCATTAGGCGTGTAATCTGTCCTCAACCTTGCCTGTGGGGATGGAATAGAGATGGAGCCACTGCTGCTTAGAATTGCTTCTGAATTAGTTATAAGACTTCCGCTGCCAAAATAAAGACCTTCGCTGTTAGATTTAGACTACCGCTGTGAGCATGAGTCCAAGACTCATGAGACAATGTAATAAACTCTGTTATTCGTGGTCATATATATTCTGAAACTCAGTTTGTGGATGATGTGTATATGTGTGATGAACATCCTGGGCACACATATGCATCAGTTCTCGGTTCCGTGGTTTTCCACCGAATTGAGGGTGTCACAGATTGGTATCAAAGCCACGGGCTGATGGTAGGTTACATGCTTAGATAGATCACATATTAGTATCCGACACAGATTGGTAGCTAAGCCACGCTGACCATAGGATGCAATCCTAGGATGCATAGATTGGCATTGGAACTACCTTGACATAGGATAAAAGCCTAGGAAAGGCCATAGTTGGAACACAGATTGGCAACACCCTAAGCCACATAGGACCCCCATTGAACAAGTCTTGAATAGGAGTTGTGTGAGCCCTTCTGATGATTGTTTGTGATTGTGTGCTTAGTGTGAGTTGTGGGACGTCTCAAGACATTGTCCATATCCACACATAAGTAGAAAGAGGAGTGAGATGCTTCGGCACTTGTTCACATCCTCATATGGGCTAATATATATAGTCCAACCCACCTTGATGCATATAGCTGAGGGGATCTACCTAACCTTCTAACCTTCTATTCTATTTCGTTCTCTCTCGTAGACGGTAAGAGGAAACGCCGGTCGAAGGAACGTCCGTGACAACCAAGAGGATGGCCACGATGAAGTTCCTGTTAACCCCGGAGCTGGTGAGAACAACCTGGAACGGTTGATGGCCATGCAGAATCAACTTATGCAAACCATGATCCAAACTTTGGGTCAGTTACAGGCCAACAACAACAACCCTGTTCCGGCACAACCGCCACCACCACCGCCAGCTCATAACAGACTGGGAGAGTTCATGAGGACTCGACCGCCCACCTTTGCTCAAGCTAACGACCCCATGGAGGCTGACGACTGGTTGAAATCCATGGAGAAGAAGCTTTCCATAGTGCAGTGCAATGACCGAGAGAAGGTTCTTTTTGCGTCGCTCTAACTCATGGGAGCTGCCGCTGACTGGTGGGATGCCCTATGCAACGCTCATGTCGACCCGGAGATGATCACTTGGAATGAGTTCAAGGAGAGTTTCCGCTCTCATTACATCCCTGCTAGTGTAATGATGCTCAAGAGACAGGAGTTTGAAGGTCTCCGCCAAGGACAAAGAAGCGTGAATGAGTATGTCAACAAGTTCACGCAACTGTCCCGGTACGCCCCCGAAGATGTCAACTCAGACCAAAGGAAGCAGTACCTGTTCATGATAAGGTTGAACAATGAGATCCTGGTTCAACTCCTCAACAATGACTACGCGAGCTTCCAGAAGCTGGTTGACAAGGCTATAGTAGTCGAAAGCAAGATCTGAGAGATCGAGCGAGAGTGCAAGAGGAAGATGCCATACTAGCCCCAAGGGAGCAACGTACGACCTCGGTACATGCCTCCGGCCGCACCGCAGTATGGATCAACCGCTCCTGCATACCGCCCTAGTCAGGCACCACAGCAACGACCCGTTGCACAAGCACCTCGTGTGCCTTTGCCTCCTGTGCCCCGACCCAACATGAGCGCTCCTGTTCAAAACCCCCGCCCCAACGTACCTGCTGCCTTAGGCAACAGGGCATGCTTTGCATGCGGGGAAACAGGACACTTCGCGAGCCAGTGCCCGAGGAGAGGCCCTGGACCGCAAGGCAACGTGCCCAAGCAGAACCCGAGACCGAACGGAGGGGACAATTAAGGAAACCGTGGACAGCAGAACTATGCTCGCAGCAACGTGAACCATGTCTCTGCTGAGGAAGCACAACAGGCTGAGGACGTCGTACTTGGTATGTTCCTTGCCTACTCCAACCCAGCCACCATCTTATTTGATTCTGGAGCATCGCATTCCTTCATATCATCCAAGTATGTTGCCAAGCATAATCTACCCATATCACATTTAAAATGCGCTATGTTAGTTAATTCTCACAGGACTAATATAGTACGTCCGAAAATAAGCCTTAAAATAAGGAGGGTAGACTTCCTTGCCAACCTCATTGTCTTGGATTCCCAAGGGCTTGACATAATACTCGGGATGGATTGGTTAAGCAAGCACAACGGGGTAATCCAATGTGCTGAAAGAAGCGTGCAGTTGACAAATTAGCACGGTATTCGTGTCAAGTTTGAGTCAGCCCAACAAACAACCGAAAGGGCAATTTTGAACCACGTCGAAGAAGTAACATTGGACAGCATTCCAGTGGTTCAGGAATTCCCGAACGTGTTTCTAGAGGAGCTTCCAGGAATGCCACCTGACCAGGACATTGAGATTGCCATTGATTTGGTACCCGGAACTGCACCCATAGCAAAGAGACCCTATAGGATGCCCGTCAATGAACTAGTGGAACTCAAGAAGTAAGTTCAGGAGCAGTTGGAGAAGGGTTTTATACGTCCAAGCTCGTCACCATGGGGAGCTCCTGTGCTATTCGTGGACAAGAAGGATGGGACCCAAAGGATGTGTGTGGACTATAGGTCTCTCAATGAGGTCACAATCAAGAACAGATACCCTCTGCCCCTTATAGAGGACCTATTCGACCAAATGAAAGGAGCCCGAGTGTTCTCCAAGATTGATCTTCGGTTGGGATACTTCCAGCTGAAGATTAAGCCCTCCGATATACCCAAGACTGCCTTTCGAAAACGGTATGGTTCATATGAATATACCGTCATGTCTTTTGGGTTAACAAATGCACCCGCATACTTCATGTACCTTATGAACAAGGTTTTCATGGAGTACTTGGATAAGTTCGTCATGGTTTTCATCGACGACATTATGGTGTATTCAAAAAGTGAGGAGGAGCATGAAGAACATTTGAAATTGACCTTGCAGAAAATGCGTGAGCATCAATTGTATGCCAAGCTTAACAAGTGTCAATTTTGGCTAAAGGAGATATCATTCCTAGGCCACATTATTTCCGAGGAAGGGGTATCGGTTAATCCCGGGAAAGTGGGAGATGTTCTGAAATGGAACCAACTGCAAAACGTGAGGGATATTCGGAGTTTTCTTGGGATGGCTGGATACTACTGACGCTTTATCAAGGACTTCTCTAAGATAGCAAAGCCTATGACGGAGTTGCTAACAAAGGGAAAAGCCTTCCAATGGACACAAGCATGCCAAGAAAGTTTTGAGGAACTCAAGAAAAGGCTAACCACAGCGCCGGTTTTGGTATTGCCGGACATGAGCAAGAGCTTCGACATATATTGTGACGCATCCCGACAAGGGCTCGGATGTGTGCTCATGCAAGAAGGACAAGTGGTAGCCTATGCCTCACAACAATTAAAGAAGCACGAGCTTAATTATCCTACACATGACCTGGAGCTAGCAGCAGTAGTGCATGCATTGAAGATTTGGAGACATTATATCCTTGGTCACCGATGTGAGATCTATACGGATCATAAAAGCCTCAAGTACATATTTACACAAACAGACTTGAATTTGAGGCAACATCGGTGGTTGGAACTCATCAAGAATTACGATGTTGGAATCAACTACCACCCTGGGAGGGCCAATGTAGTAGCCGATGCATTGAGCCAGAAGGGAGCATGTCACCAACTCACGGTTCGGGAGCTACCACCCGAACTACGCAAGGAGTTCGAACGGTTACACCTCGGATTCTTGAACAAGATGGAAGTGATGGAGCTCCACTCTTCATTGGAGCAAGAGATAAGAGATGGCCAAGCAACGGATGAGGAGATTAAGGAGATCAAGGAAAGGATCCGACAAGTAATAGAGAAGGATTTCAAAGAAGATGAGAAGGGTACGCTTTGGCTAGGAAAAAGGATTTGTGTGCCTAACGTGAAGCACATCCGCGACATGATATTAAAAGAGGCACATGATTCACCCTATTCCATACATCCCGGAAGTACCAAAATGTACAAGGACTTGAAGACTTGTTATTGGTGGGATGGTATGAAAAGGGATATAGCCGAATACGTTGCCCTATGCGACACATGCCAATGGGTGAAGGCCGAACACCAAAGACCCGATGGATTGTTGCAACCCTTGAAGGTACCCGAGTGGAAGTGGGAAGACATCAGTATGGATTTCATCGTCGGATTGCCACGTACTCAGTCGGGTTATGACTCCATCTAGGTTATCGTGGACCGATTGACGAAAACAGCCCATTTTCCCACTGTAACGGCCAAGTACAACGTTGCACAATTAGCCGAATTGTACATGGCGCAGATCGTGTGCCGTCATGGAGTCCCGAGGAGGATAGTCTCAGATTGAGGATTTCAGTTTACCTCTAGATTTTAGAGGAAGCTGCAGAAAGCTATGGTACACGACTGGATTTTAGCTCCGCCTATCACCCACAAACCGATGGACAAACCGAAAGGACAAACCAAATTTTGGAGGACATGTTGAGAGCTTGCGCCTTGAAACATGGGCATAGTTGGGATAGGAGTTTACCGTACGCCAAATTTTCCTATAACAACAGCTATCAAGCTAGCTTGAAGATGTCGCCTTTCGAAGCATTGTATGGTAGACTGTGTAGAACACCGCTGTTTTGGAACGAGACCGGAGAGAACAAGGTGTTTGGACCCGAAGTGCTACAAGAAGCTGAAAAGCAAGTCCAAATGACAGAAAGACTATGCGGACACTAGGCGAAGGAAGTTGACTTTCGAAGTAGGAGACTTCGTATACCTTAAGGTATCGCCTATCCAAGGCCAACGACGTTTCAACGTCAAAGGCAAGCTAGCACCTCGCTACATCGGACAATTTAAGATTTTGGACAAGCGAGGAGAAGTAGCCTATCAACTAGAGCTCCCAACATATCTCTCCGACGTACATGACGTGTTTCATGTATCCCAGATCAAGAAGTGCTTGAGAGTACCAGAGGAGCAAGTACCAATGGAAGAGCTTGAACTTCAAGTGGACCTGACTTCTGCGGAGCACCCTGTCCGAATTTTGGACGTAAGGGAAAGGGTCACAAGGAACAAAGTGATCCGATGGTGCAAGGTACAATGGAGCCATCACATCAAAGCTGAAGCGACATAGGAGCGTAAAGAAGACATCAAGGCAGAATTCCCTCATCTATTCTCTACTAACAAATCTCGAGGGCGAGATTCAATCTAAGGGGGGTAGATTTGTGACACCCTCATTTTTGGTTTCTGCATGTATTCATGTTTCATGTAGAGAAATTTTTTTTAAAACAAGTGGGAACAGAGAAAGAATCAAAGAAGTTAGTCAAAAGAAGCAAATTCCAGTGTACAGAGAGCGCCGAAGACAACTCCCGTGGCTCGCTGGCCACATGGCGTGTTCGGAGCTCATCTCGGCAAATGGGGAGGGGTCCGCCGCTAAACAGGCTACATGGCAGGCTCGGGGCTCATCTCCGCAAAGGGGGAGAGGTCCGACCCTGTGGGACACGTGTTGCCCCCGGAGCTAGCCTCTGCGAAGAAGCAAGGCCAGCCGCAGGACACGTGTCACCTTCGGAGCTAGTCACTGCGGAAATCAGAGGACCAGTCGTGTGGGATACATGTCGATCTCGGAGCTCACCTCTGAGAGGTCCAGTTCTATTGGACACGTGTCACCGTCGGAGCTTATCTTCGGGAGGTCCGTCACTGTTGGACACGTGTCAACCTTAGAGCTCGTCTCTGAGAAGAAAGGAAGTCTGGCGCTGTTAGGACACGTGGCACACCCGGAGCCACCACCGAAGAGAGGGAAGGTATGGCACTTACGCGTGGCGTTCGCGGAGCCACCTCCGAATAGAGAGGAGGTCCCGACCGCCAGGATATGTGGCGCACACGGAGCTCACCTCCGAAGGAGAGGGAGGTCTCGCTCGCTTGACACGCAGCACAACCGGAGCTCGTCTCTTCGGAAAAAGGGGAGACCAGGCCCCGGTGGACACGTGGAGCTTCAAGAGCTCATCACCGCGGAGGTAACGAGTTCTGGAGCGGTTTTTGGATTCTGTACGCGTAGAAATACCGGTACGGAGAGGAAACCGACATGAATTCCATAATGTTACCGCACCAAATCAACTAAAAATATGTTGTTAAGATTCAACGACAAGTTGAATAGGACTCTTATTCGAAGTCCAATCATATTAGAACTCTTTCTTCCCGATTATAAATAGAACCCAGAACCCTTGGCCGAAACCACAAACTTCTTTTCCACCTCTTGAGTCGATGACTTAGAGCCCTAGCCCCAACTCGCAGAGTAAGCGCATCGCTGAAGTTCACTCAAGGAAGATCGCCGGAAGAGAGTCCCAATGATCTGTCTTGCTAAGAGAAGGACCCCGAGACCAAGAAGAACGTAAGGTAGGTCTCCAATGCTACCTTACGACATCATCGCGTTTTCTTTGCATCTGTTCTTAGATTCCTTTCGAACAGAAGCTTTTTTCGTGGATAGATCACTTGCTGATCGGTTTCATCTAGATCTAAAGACAAGGTCATCGCCACGTCCACATTTGATCCGAACACTTCTGTTCATCATAAAATCCATGCAAACCATGAAAGAAAACGTACAAACTGATCTAATAAAAACTGATCATGGGATAGCATGCATATGCATCATCGCATCTAGTTAAAGTTTATGCATGATATTGATTGCTGTGGATCTTGTATGTGCGTGATCATGTATAGAAGGACAAGCTCAGGGAGCTACCTACGACGGACTACAACAACAAGATTTTGAGCAACCGGAACAACCAGAACAAGGCAAGTGCCCCTTGACCATATTGATCCTATGTTTTGGGAAAACTGTTTTTGTTTTGCAAAAAGGTGTGTGTGCTGAGTCAAACATAATGGGAAACCCTTTTATAGGAGTTTACTAGCTTTGGTTAAACCACCCTTGTCGCCGGGGAAGTTTATGAGTTGGGTATGGTTTTTGCTTTAAGCTTCGCTGAGTCCATGGGATTGGGAAGCGAGATAGATGTATCTAGCTAAATGCACTCGTAACGATAATGAGAAACTGATGTTATTAATGAACATGGATCGGAGGGAGATCTAGGCAAGACTGAGTTTGTGAATGAGTAGCATGATATGGTGGTTTACTTGCCGTAGACCTAAGGACCGGTTTATGCGAGCACATGCCAGGATGACAGTGCCACCACGAGGCCAAGTATGGGTGCGGCTTAGCTGACTAATTAGGTAAGTTGCTTGATTTTTATGGACCGTGGAAGGTGTGGGGAATGGGAGTCGAGTGAGGACTGCCCCGGGAACTGCATGGCACAAGAGGGGGCCCGTGGGTGGGAGAATTGGAGATTCTAGCCTGCCGGTGAAACCTTAGTGAGTCCATACATCTAGTAACCCCTTTGTAAAGGCTATTTTGTGATCTCTTGGCCATACACCGACGGTTGTGTACTGGTATAATGGAGGTTCTGCAGTCGCCGACGGGTGACGAAATCACAAACTTGTGGGTAAAGAGGTGCAAACTCTGCAGAGTCTTAAAACTATCATGATAGCCGACCTTACGGTCACGAGCGCCTGGCTAACTTCCATGATTAGTTGGGATTGTTATTTGCTATGGTTATTGGTTATGGTTTTGGAAGGGTTGGTTTTGGTTTTGTTTTCGGGACTGTTGAGTCCGGGTGATACGATGGGTTGCATGACTGTTGAGTCATGGCAACGAGGTTGAACGGTGTGAGACGGAAATTGTTTATGAGATGAAATGGTAGAAAATACGAGATGGTATTCGTGAGATGGTAGCGAATACGAGAAGGTATTCGTGAGCAAGAATGAGGTTGACCAATGTCTGGTTGGGACATGGAAGGTAATGAACATAACGAAGGTATGATTGGTATTTGAGTACATGTTGGGATTACATTCGCTTAAAGATAAGTTGTTGTTCTTATCATGGTTTTGATAAATAACTTTGCTTTCTGAAATGAGCCTTTTTATGCCTACCTTGTTATGAGCTACATATCATATTTTCTTGCACTTGCTGAGTACATCATTGTACTCAAACTTGCGTTATTATTTCATCATCAGCAACAAGAGAAGATTACTATGAAGACCAAGTGGAGCATTAGGCGTGTAATCTGTCCTCAACCTTGCCTGTGGGGATGGAATAGAGATGAAGCCACTGCATCTTAGAATTGCTTCCGAATTAGTTAGAAGACTTCCGCTGCCATAATAAGGACCTCCGCTGTTAGATTTAGACTTCCGCTGTGAGCATGAGTCCAGGACTCATGAGACAATGTAATAAACTCTGTTATTCGTGGTCATATATATTCTGAAACTCAGTTTGTGGATGATGTGTATATGTGTGATGAACATCCTGGGCACACATATGCATCAGTTCTCGGTTCCGTGGTTTTCCACCGAATTGAGGGCGTCACAATTATTTTACTAAGTTTTTGGTGTGTTTTGGTGGTTATGGCTGATACCATTTTGCTATGGTTTACAACTTGCTTATGTGAGGTGCTCACGTAAGATGTTGTAGTTTCGGAACTAACGAGAGTCAAGTCGAGGACTTGTGCTCGGAAGTATTGGTTGTTTATTCATGTGCAGGTGTTGCTTGAGTTCAAGACTTGGCTGGTGATGGAATACATTGAACTAGTCTTAGGGAGAAGATGAGGTTCAACAGCCAAGTTCGGGAGGAATTGTGGTTGAGTTGATCGGGAGGTTGCGCAGTATGTTTGAATCAAGAACAATGGATATGAAGGTATCTTGGACGTTGTTGGAAGATGTTTGCACGTGTGCAAGAACTGCATGGACGTGGTTGCATGGTTCCAAGGCATGATGAAGAGATGTGGACGTAAAGAATTGGTCGGAAAGGTCCAACCGACTAGGTTATGGACTCAGGCTGCAGCTGAGTCGTGTTTGACTCAAATATGGAAAATTTTGAGTTGGTTA
The DNA here is from genome assembly GCA_030760725.1 of Neostapfia colusana. Taxonomy (NCBI): domain Eukaryota; kingdom Viridiplantae; phylum Streptophyta; class Magnoliopsida; order Poales; family Poaceae; genus Neostapfia; species Neostapfia colusana. The sequence continues at coordinate 69,851,370 of JASWHV010000009.1, forward strand.
TGATAGGATTTCGTGTGGGTCACGAATTTGAGTTATTTTAGGAATGTTTGGGACGTTACTAAGGTGTTTGGAAGTCTTAAGATTGCTTCTATCTGCGTATAGAAGAGTCTTGAGCAGTATTGGAAAGTTCCAGTTTGAATCCAAGTAGGAGTAGGAGTCCTAGTTTTAATTGGGTTGGTCTTACGGCTGGTTATATAAACAAGGGAGGCCAAGGCTCGTGGGTGCACGACTTTGGGGCTGTTCCTCTTGTGTTTTGATAAATAAAATTCGTATTCTAAAGGAACTTTTGTGCCCTGTTCGTCCGACTTGTTTCAGACAAGTTTTTCTCGTCGAGTTTCTGTTCAGCACTACCTTGCTTCTGTGGTTTTATCATAACTCGAGTTTTACAGATCCAATTGATGTGATTCTTTTTGGGTTGTCTTCACAACTGTAACACCCCAAATTTTTAGTCAAGATTCAAATTTTGGATTTAGAACCATAAACCATGTTCAGAGGGGGATTTAAAAATTTTTGGACGTGTTGCATGTTTTGCAAAAATTCAAATTCAAACTGGAATTCAAATTAGACTCAAAACAGAAAAGAAATGGAAAAAGAAAAAGGAAAACCGGAAAAAAACTGGCCAGTGGGCCGAAACCCCAGCCGGCCCAGCAAACCCCCGCGCAGCCTGCCCCCGCGCGCGCCGCGCTGCCCCTCGCTGACATGTGGGACCCGCCTGTCATCCCTAACCCCGCGACCCCGGACTTCTCCCCGCGCGCGCGCAATCGCAACCGATCGGGAAGCCGCGTCCCGCAGCCGAATTCTGGAACCTGAGGACTCTAACTCGATCACAACAGAACCACCGCCATCCCCCGGCTATAAAAGCAACCGATCCGATCAGTTTTTCGCACGCGATCGCCGATTTTCACTCCGGTGAGCACCGAGACTTCGCCGGTGAATTCTGGCCGATCTAAGCTCGGAAACTCTGATCTAACTCGTTGGTCTTGATCCACCGCCTCCGGGGAACTTTGCAGGTGCAGAAAACCCGAAGATATACGGTGCAAATCCAGCTCCGACGAGCTTCGCCGTGGTTTTGCCTCGGACCTCGCCGCAGAGCACTTTCCAGGACCCCCGAGCTCGAGAAAACCCCCGAGGTGAGATCCCTGACCTCCCCTCTACCGATCTAGGCCATAAGATCACAGTTCTAGGCAGAATTCTCGAGGATCCGAAAGTTTCCGGCGAGATCGCCGCTTCCCGCCGCCGTGCGCCGCCGGCAGCGCTGCCCGCGCTCGATCAGAGCGACGTGGCCGCTTGTGCGCCGTTTATTTTAAATCTTACGGTAGACTTTAAAACCCCGCGTACCGGTTCGATGTTATAATCTCAGCCGTCGGTTTAAAATCAGACGGTCCACGTCAGCCCCGCGTTATAAAGACTGGAATTCTTACGTGCTACCCCCTGGGGTTCTCTGGAATTGAGAGCTAGCCCCGGAAACTTCAGATCTAGCCCCTGGAACTCCAGAAAATCATGTAAATTCATTTAAAAATCAGTTTTAGCCCCTGGACTTAATAGAAATTAAGAAAAACACCTCTGAAAAGTGTAGCTAGACCCCTGGAAATTATGAAAATGATATTATAGACCCTGTAATGGGGTGAATTCATTATTTTAGCCCTGTTTAGTATTTAATTTAGAAAATTGAATATGTAACTAGTGTTTAAATATTAAAAAGGGGGACAAACCTAATTGTCAAAATTATTAAAAACTTTCTCAGTACATAGAGAACTTTGGAGTGAGATAAAAATATATTTTTGGGGCTGAAATAAATCTGTTTCATCTATTATTCACATTTAATAGTATAGGGACACATTTTTAAGTAAAGAATAGTTAAAGAAAAATAGGGAAAATAATTATGAAATAGTATACATCAGAAGCCAAGGTCAAAATATGATCCTAAATTATTTAGGACCAGAACCTAATCTGTTTAGGTAGAGTGTATCACTAATTTAATAATAAAATGCACAATTATGCATAAGAATATAAATCTGAAAATATAGAAACAAGTAAATGATAAATGGAGTTTCTAAAATACAAAGAATTCAGTTTAGGGTTGATAGAAATTATGAAGACACATATGGAGAAGAAAAATACTTTTCATACATACTTGGTAGTTTAATATAAGGAATTTATTTAAAACTGAAACACACATATACACATATATATATATATATATATGTATATATATATATATAGTATGTGAGTATAAATATGAACACCAAAGTAGGAATCCTACACATGTAAATGAAAATGTATGCAAGCCCCAAATCAACACACATAGAGTATCCACAACACATAAAATGGTAAAGAAACTTTCATAAATGTGAATGTGTGGTTTGTATGAAGTAGAAGTGTGAACTATGTCTTATGATTGTTGTTTTTCTTTTGCTATGTGTGATGGTATGAAGTAGAACCTGCTCAAGAACAAGTTATTCAATTCCAAGACCAAGACTACCCATTTCAAGAGCAGCAAGAAGGAGGCAAGTGTCCTTGACCACTTTGATCCTATGCTAGGATGTGTAGATAGAATTATTTGCATTGTCAAGTTAAATATGAAACCCATGCTAGGAAGTTTCCTAGAATTGCATTACCTTGTTTCCTTGAAGCTTGGGTTGGGATTTATATTGTCATGTCATTTATACACATGCATATGCTTAGCCATGCTTAGAATGGGATATTTGGGATATGAGATCATCAGTTTATATTACCATACTCTTGAATGAGACATTGTGAGTTATGTAGAGGTAGGGATCAAGGCAAGTTGGATGTTTTGGTTGTGTGCTGGGTGCACGAGACTTGGGTTTGTGTTTAGTACTTGCCTGGATCCTAAGGACCGGTTCATGGAGCATGTAACCCGGCTTTACAGTGCCAACCACATGCTGAGATGGGGCAGCTTAGCCAATTAATTAGGTGTATCCCCGGCGTAGTATGGGTGTGTTGGATGGTGCGGGGAATAGGAGTCAGCTGGACTGCCATATGAACCGCAAGGCTCAAGAGGGGGCCACTGCAGCGGGGTTGGAGCCTCTTGTATGCTGTTAGGGGTGAAACCTCAGTGGGCCCACGCTCGTCGGGAATCCCTTTGTAAAGGCTTCGTAGTGATCTCTTGGCCACACACCTGGGAAGTGTGAATGTGGTTCGTAGCCACTGGCATAATGGAGGTTCTTTTAGTCCACCCGGCAACGGGGGATGAAATCACTACTTGTGGGTACAGTGGTACAAACTCTGCAGAGTCAAAACTGTCTTGACAGCCGTGCTCACGGTTAAGAGCGGCCTGGACTTATTCATGATTAGAGGATTGATGGTTTTGGAAGTTGAGCGGGAAGCTTAACCTTGGAAATGATGTTATGGTTATTGGATTAGGATAATGGGTTGGGAGATTGGGACCATTTCACCTGTGTAGTAATGTAGGTGCTTAATAAGCTAAGGTGATAGGTATTAATTGCGTAGTGCTTTAACCATGAGTTCAACCTCTCCTTGTTTTAGCCATGCATGATATAATTTTCCCACACTTGCTGAGTACCATTGGTACTCAACCTTGCATATTTGTTGGTTTATATTGCTGCTCAGGTCAAGATAATGAGATGGTGTATAATGACCAAGATTTTGGACCCGAGGAAGGTTTCTAGGTTCATGAAGACCCCCGGGCAACACCTGTGATGGAGCCCTAAAGAATAATATTCCGCTGCTAGTTTATTTACTTGTGATGAAGCATTAGTGTCATTGAGACATTTGTGATGTAAGACTTATTTATATTCGACACCTGGCTTGTAATAAATGATGCTTCACTATTTGTCATCACATGTATGAGAAAATGATCCTGGCATACATGTGATATTCACTTGGTTGTTCTTCGGAAAAACCGGGTGTGACAACAACTTGATTATCTATCATCTGTGAAAAGTCACGGTCATTGAATTTGTGGTTTCGGATCTACACGAGTTTCTTTGCAGTATAACAGAACTGTTTTTCTCGCGTAGGACAGATTGACCTTTGTTCGATCTTTCGATCGTAACTTGAGTTTCGCTCAATGGATTTTCATGATTCTTGTTGTGACGTCTTCGTGACTTGATTCTCTACAATCTATACTTGTTTTGCACAGTTGAACACGTTTAGATTAGTCGCACACACGGTTTCTTTAACAGATCGATTTTCTGCTGAGGGGTGTTTTGTTGCTTCCGCTGGAAAGATTTTATCTACCATTCACCCCCTCTGGTAGATTTACACGTGTACTTCGATCCTACAATTGGTATCAGAGTCAGGTTGCTCTAATCTTTGTGATTTGCATGTGTTTTGACTAATCATCATGGAGAAATACTCCGCCAAACCTTGTGTGTTTAGTGGTATTGATTTTCAGGTTTGGAAGACACGCATGGAAACTTTCATCCAGGCGCAAGGCTTTGCAATATGGGAAAAGGTGTACAAGCCTTACGATATGCCTTCAAACGATCAAGTCACGGCTACAAACATGAGAGATGTCGACAACAACAACAAGGCTCGGAACTTAATCATACAAGGACTAACTCAGAGCGACTTCGACCGTGTTGCACACCTCCGATTGGCATACGATGTGTGGAGAGCACTTTGTGACTACCACAAAGGATCCAACACGATCAAGGAGGTAAGACAGGATATGTTCAAGAAAGAATACATGCGCTTTGAGATGCAACCCGGTGAGTCCATTGATGACCTCTTTGCTCGCTTTAATAAAATTCTCAGCAACTTGCGTAGCGTCAATGCTAATTTTTCGGATGCTGAAAATGCTAGGCAACTACTAAGTGCATTAGACATGTCAATTTGGGAGATGAAAGTATCATCCATACATGAATCCACTGTCATGAGTACTATTACATTAGATGTGCTTTATTCTAAGCTAAAAACTCATGAAATTGACATTATATCACGTAAGAACCCAAATAAGACTATTGCATTTGTCTCACAACGTGATATGCCTAGCTCCAGCCAATCATCTAGCAATACACTTGCTTTGCTGTCTTCACTAACCCCGGAACAGATTGAGGAGTTTCCAGAGGAGGAGCTAGTACTTCTTTCTACTAGGTTCTCAAAAGCATTGCAAAATGTGAGAACTAGAAGGAGAGGAAGCTCCGGACCTCAACGATGCTTTGAATGTGGTAAGATAGGACACTTTCGTACAGATTTTCCTAACCTTTCAGGTCCTTCTAACCATGTTAAAAAGCAGAATAAATTCAAGTCCTCTTTTGGCAACACCAACAAAAAAAGAAGGATTTTACAGGACGCAAACTGATAAACAGTTTCATCACCGCACTTCAAGAACTTTGCTCGAGTGATGTAGGCATTGGAAGTGATGAAGATTAAGATGATCTGGCAAAATTGTGCTTCATGGCGGACAAATAAAATCAAGTATGGAGGATGCAGAACACAACAGTGACAAGGAAGAGGTATGTCCTACATGCAAAGAAATGTGTGATGCTATTTCTCGTGCCACTATTATTGTTAGGAAAAAGGACAAAAAGCATAGGGACAATGCTGTTAAAATTGAATCACTAGAATCTGAAATTAATCGTTTAAAATCATTGATTCCTAGTGATGATTCTTGTTCCTCATGTGATTTAATATATGAACAATTGTCCTCTCTAAGAACTGCACACACCTCCACACTTGATGAACTTGAACTTGAAATCCAAAAGAACAAAAAGCTTGCTGCACTTAATGATAAAAACTTGAAAGATGCTCGTTGTTCTACAATTGATTTGCATTGTTCTACTTGCGATGATCTTGATAAGAAACTACAAGATGCTATGAAAGAAATTTCTATATTGAACAATGCTTTACATTCTCATGAAGTTAAATATTGTTCCAATTGCAAATTAAAAGGAAAAACTTCATGTGAAAATTGCCTTGATCTATCGAATAAACTTGATAACATGCATAGGACATTAGATCGGTTTTGTAATGGGAATAAGAACCTAAACTTGCTGTTGAATTCTTCCAAGTCTTGCAATGATAAAACTGGTTTAGGTTTTGATTCACATGCTCATGCTAAGGAACATCCACCTAAAATTGTAAAATCATTAGGAAGTGGTTTGATTCAAACAGTTCCTAAACAAAAAGAAGTGGTTTTTAAATCTGCAGGAGTGTTGTCACATTCGGGTTCAAATAAGCATACTGCATGCTCATCTAGACATGAACACAAAGTTAAATTTCATTGTACCTATTGTGATAGAGATGGTCATGTCATAGATTTTTGTTATAGACTAGCTAAACAACATAAAAAGGAAAGAATGCAAGCTAGATCTTATAACTCTCATGCAAAATTTGCTGCACATACTAAACCGAATGTCAGGAACATGCAACCTGCTGTTATGAGTCAGAAACATTCAAAGTTTACCTCCGGAGCTTCAGTTTTTGCCTCCGGAGCTACTGATTTTCGTGCTACACAAGTAACACCTCATAGGTCAGTAGTTAAGAACAAAAAATCTCAAACTTTGACTCATAAACCTGCTGTTTTATCTCAGCTTTCGCATGTTATTCCTGCTGGACGTCGTGTGACTCAGTACTGCATTCCTAAATGCCTTTTAACTAACCCCAGTATTGAGTCATCGATGTATTGTGCTTCTATGTAGGTTACACGCTTGAGGAAGGAGAACATTTAGATTGTGGATTCAGGTTGCTCACGCCACATGACCGGTAACAAAGAATGGTTCTCCTCTCTCTCTTTTGTGTCACGTGTAGAGAATGTTACTTTTGCCGATAATTCTTCAACTCCTATAATTGCTAAGGGTTCGGTTAGAGTAAATGACCACTACACTTTGAAGGATGTGGAACTTGTCAAAAATTTGAAATACAACTTGCTTTCTGTTTCACAATTGCTAGATGAAAATCTGGAAATTATTTTCAATAAAAACTGCTGCAAAGTTGTAGGTTCAAATAGTGAGCTTATTTTTAACGTGTGTCGGTTTGGGAGAGTTTTTAAAAGCTGATTTTGATATGTCTTCCTCTAAGCATAAATGTCTAGTTGCAAATTATTCCAAAGATTTATATTTTTGGCATCGTAGACTTGGTCACATAGGCTTTGATCATCTCACGCGTGTTAGTGCTCTTGATCGCATACGTGGGCTGCCTAAGCTTAAAGAGGACAAAGAAATTGTGTGCTCTTCATGTAGACATGCTAAGATGGTTGCAGGTTCACATGCTCCTCTCACAATGACCATGACAACTGAACCGGGTCAACTTTTACACCTTGACACCGTAGGACCTTCACGTGTTCAATCCGTCAGAGGTAAATGGTATGTTCTTGTGATTGTTGATGACTATTCTAGATACTATTGGGTTTACTTTATGGCATCTAAGAATGAAGCTTTTAGTCACTTTAGAACTTTATTTCTTAGATTATGAATTGATCACCCAGGATCTTTAAGAGCAATTAGAAGTGATAATGGAACCGAATTTAAAAATCAATCATTTGATCACTTTTGTGCTGAAAATGCAATAGATCATCAATTTTCTTGACCATATGTACCTCAACAAAATGGTGTTGTAGAGAGAAAGAACAGAACCTTAGTTGAGATGGCTAGGACTATGCTTGATGAATATCAAACTCCTAGGAAAATTTGGGCTGATGCAATTGCAACCGCTTGTTATGTCTCAAATCGTGTTTTATTGCGTGCTAAGCTAGGTAAAACACCATATGAACTCAGGTTTATACATAGGCCTAGTTTCACACACTTTAGGGTCTTTGGTTGCAAATGCTTTGTTAAGAAACATGGTAATCTTGATAAATTTGAAGCTAGATCTGTTGATGGCATGTTTCATGGTTATCCATCTCATACTAGAGGCCACCGTGTGCTTTTACTTGATACTAACAAAATTGTGGAGACTTGTGAGGTTTCTTTTGATGAAGTCAGCCCAGGTACTAGTTCAAATATTGCAGGTCCGGATCCATATCCGCAGGGGGAGTATATTTTCATTGAAGAAGAGGAAGAAGTGGTGCTGCTGCCTGAAAATTCAGCAGCTAATGACATTGTTCCAGCTCCCGATCTTGATTCACAGCCAGCACCGACGACCACCATTGCTGGTCCAGATCCTCCTCACGTCACAAGCTCATCTATTTGTGATGAACATGAAGAAGAAGAAGAATCTTGTGAAGTGTCCACTCCCCTCCAGATTCTCAAAAGTCATCCTCCACAACAAATTATTGGAAGCTTGCATGAAGAGTTACAAGATCCAGGTTTTTTGACCCCAATTCTCATGCTCATTCTGCTTTTGTTGCTTCTTTTGAACCCAAAGATATATCGCACGCACTCACTAATGAATCTTGGATTATTGCCATGCAAAAAGAGTTAGAAAATTTTGAAAGAAATAATGTTTGGAAACTTGTACCTCCACCTCAAGGTCACACTTTAATTGGAACTAAATGGGTGTTTAAAAATAAACAAAGTGAGGATGGGGTTGTGGTTAGGAATAAGGATAGGTTGGTTGCTCGAGCTTTCACACAAGTTGAAGTTCTAGATTTTGATGAAACTTTTGCTCCTGTTGCTAGATTAGAAGTCATAAGAATTTTGTTAGCTTTTTCTGCATCTAAAGGTTTTAAGCTATATCAAATGGATGTTAAAAGTGCTTTTCTTAATGGCTACATAGATGAGGAGGTTTATGTCAAACAACCACCTGGTTTTGAAAATCTAAATTTTCCTAATCATGTTTACAAACTGTCCAAAGCCTTGTACGGTCTCAAACAAGCCCCTATAGCATGGTATGATAGGTTAAAAACATTCTCACTTGAAAAGGGGTTTACCATGGGCAAGGTTGATAAAACTCTTTTTGTGCTTAAGTATGGCAATGACTCATTATTCGTTCAAGTGTATGTGGATGATATTATCTTTGGTTGTGCTTCTCATGATCTTGTGTCCAAGTTTTCAGCTGCAAATCAAGCAAACCAAGGAGGGTACCTTTGTGCATCAAACAAAGTATACAAAAGATCTCCTAAGGCGCTTCAACATGGACAAAAGCAAGCCTCTTCGAACACCAATGGGAACAGAAACAACACTTGAACTTGATGAAGATTGTGATCCCGTTGATCAAAAAGAATATAGAAGCATGATCGGATCACTTTTGTATCTCACGGCATCAAGACCGGACATACAATTCAGCGTATGTCTTTGTGTACGGTTTCAAGCCTCCCTACGTGCTTCACATCGTCAAGCCGTCAAAAGGATTCCCAGGTACTTACATGGAACTCAAGAATTTGGCATTTTTCTTACTTCTTCCTCAACCATTACTTTGAAAGCTTTTTCCGATGCTGATTTTGGGGGTTGTAGGATTGATAGGAAAAGTACTTCTGGTGCTTGTCATTTTCTTGGTAATTGACTTGTTGCCTGGTCCTCTAGAAAACAAAGTTCAGTTGCACAATCCACAGCCAAATCTGAATATGTAGCTGCTGCTAGTGCTTGCTCACAAATTCTTTGGATTGTTCAAACACTTACGGACTATGGGGTTGATCTAGATAGTGTTCCACTGTTTTGTGATAACACTAGTGCCATTTGCATTGCTAAAAACCCCGTGCAACATTCCAGAACTAAAAACATTGACATTATGTATCACTTTCTCCGTGATAATGTCGAAAAAGGGAACATTGTGCTTCACCATGTAGATATCGAACAACAATTGGCTGACATTTTTACAAAACCTTTGGATTTCACTCGTTTTTGTTATATTCGAAGTGAAATAGGGGTTATGCATCCTCATGGCTTAAATTGAGGGAGAATTTTGAAACTTGGGAAGTCTATGTGGGAATCTGAAATTAAAATAATATGAGCATAGTATTTCATGCATATATGACTTTGTGATTCCTTTTTCATGCTGAAAGTTCTAACTACATTACTCGTGTTATACATTTTGTAGTTTTTACCATGTCTAGTAATTGGAATAATTACTTACACTAAATCTGGTCATGGTCGAACTTTCTTGCTGTTTTGAACTTGTTGCATGCTCACAAGTTCTTTTAATCATAAAGAATTAATCAAGTAATCAACTCACATGTTGAGTTTTTATGTTCAAATAAAAAAATGAGAAAAGATCAAGAGAATATGCATGCATCGCACTTCTTCTTTTGAGATGGCTTATCATTGCACTTAGATATGAACTTGAAAGGAGTTGTGTATGACTAAAACCATGTCCTTAAGCTTCTGACTGTCAAATGACATAGGCTTGGCTTGGTTGGTTAGAATAAGTCTGATGCTGCATATAATCTCTTGCAAATGTCATAAGATCAAAATTTGTGCTTTAAATGATAAATAAAATGAAGCAACAAGTGTCATGCTTTCAGGTATTGAAATAGTTAAGTTTGTGAGATCATGACTTGCTTAAATTGAAAATTACACTTGATCTCTAGCATGGCTTACACTACTTTATGTATCTCATTGATGTGATAGTGTAAGTTACTTGATAGTATGATTTGGATGAGCTTTGTTTTATATGTATATGTTATAATGTGCTCATAACTAATTAAAATTTCTCTTTTGTACCTTGCTGAATACATTGTCAAAGGGGGAGAAATTGATCACACATTGCACACACTCACAAGTGTTTTGGCACGATCCTTCTCAGGGGGAGAATTTTTGGTATTTTTGTTTTTCTTCTCATTTTATTTCTGATTTACAAAGGGGGAGAAATTGTTTTCAAAACTTTTCATGAGAATAAGCCAATGTTCGGATTTTAAGTGGTGTTGCCAATGCATTCATCAGGGGGGAGATTGTGAGACCTATGTGTGTTGAATACATTGGCTTTGACGATAAAAGTTTTGAATACTACAAAAACATCTTTTTAAGAAGGTCCGACTCTAGGTCCGAGCTCCTGCAAGGTCCGACGATAGGTCCGACGTAAGGTCCGACTTGCTTTGTCTAGTTCTGACTTACTTTGGCTAGGTCCGACTTGTTTTTGCTAGCTCCGGTGCTAGGTCCAACTAGCTTTGGTAAGTTCCATGCTAGGTCCGACTAAGCTTTAGTAAGCTCCGGCGCTAGGTCCGACTAGCTTTGGTAAGCTCCGGTTCAAGGTGTGGTTAGCTTTGGTAAGGTTCGGAGCTTGATTGCAATGGTTCTGCTTTTAACTTGCAATGTTTTGAACTTGCTTTACTCTTATGGAAAGTTTGCTTAGTATTATTTTTCTAAGTTTTTGGTGTGTTTTGGTGGTTATGGCTGATATCATTTTGCTATGGTTTACAACATGCTTATGTGAGGTGCTCACGTAAGATGCTGTCGTGTCGGAACTAACGAGAGTCAAGTCGAGGACTTGTGCTCGGAAGTATTGGTTATTTATTCATGTGCAGGTGTTGCTTGAATTCAATACATGGCTGGTGACGGGATCCATTGAACTAGTCTTAGGGAGAAGATGAGGTTTAACAACCAAGTTCGGGAGGAATTGTGGTTGAGTTGATCGGGAGGTTGTGCAGTATGTTTGAATCAAGAACAATGCATATGAAGGTATCTTGGACGTCGTTGGAAGATGTTTGCACGTGTGCAAGGAGTGCATGGACGTGGCTGCATGGTTCCAAGGCGTGATGAAGAGATGTGGACGTAAAAAATTGGTCGGAAAGGTCCAACCGACTAGGTTATGGACTCAGGCTGCGGTTGAGTCGTGTTTGACTCAAATATGGAAAGTTTTGAGTTGGTTATGATAGGATTTCGTGTGGGTCACGAATTTGAGTTATTTTATGAATGTTTGGGACGTTTCTAAGGTGTTTGAAAGTCTTAAGATTGCTTCTATCTAGGTATAGAAGAGTCTTGAGCAGTATTGGAAAGTTACAGTTTGAATCCAAGTAGGAGTAGGAGTAGGAGTCCTAGTTTTAATTGGGTTGGTCTTACGGCTGGTTATATAAACAAGGGAGGCCAAGGCTCATGGGTGCACGACTTTGGGGCTGTTCCTCTTGTGTTTTGATAAATAAAATTCGTATTCTAAAGGAACTTTTGTGCCTTGTTCGTCCGACTTGTTTCAGACAAGTTTTTCTCGTCGAGTTTCTGTTCAGCACTACCTTGCTTCGGTGGTTTTATCATAACTCGAGTTTTACAGATCCAATTGATGTGATTCTTTTTGGGTTGTCTTCACAACTTGATTATCTATCATATGCAAAAATTTCAAGGTCATTGATTTTGTGGTTTCTGATCTACACGAGTTTCTTTGCAGTATTCCAGAACCATTTTTCTCGCGTAGGACAGATTGACCTTTGTTCGATCTTTCGATCGTAACTTGAGTTTCTCTCAACGGATTTTCATGATTCTTGTTGTGACGTCTTCGTGACTTGATTATCTACAATCTATATTGGTTTTGTCACAGTTGAACACTTTAGATTAGTCGCACACACGGTTTCTTTATCAGATCGGTTTTCTGCTGAGGGGTGTTTTGTTCCTTCCGCTGAAAAGTTTTTATCAACCATTCACCCCCCCTCTGGTAGCTTTACACGTTTACTTCGATCCTACATGACCTAACGGCAGGGCGAACCGGTGTGCTCGTGGACAGCCCGCACCGGGTATTTCACACCCGAGCAAGGACGCCCCCGGAAGTGCTGGTGAACCATGCTGCTCCCCTCCGAATCACAAGCAAAGCCATGGACTACCGAGTGGGAATTCGGGAAAAGTATGCCGGTGGCCACAAACCGATGATCCGGTATGAAAATCCAAAATTCTCATTTGTTCTTCGTTCCTACATCACCAAATCATGCACAAATAATCCAGACTCGATGCCGATCCAATCCCCTTCCCAATCCTGGCTTGAAACCCCGTGTTAGCGGCCCATTTCGAGTTTTCTGAGCGGTGATCATGGAGGGAACCGCCGGGCACACGGTGAGACCCCATCTCGAGCTGTTGCCGATCAAGTTTTAACCAAAGCCGAGCACTCCCATGACCCACTGATGCTTTAGGGAGAATTCTCCGAATCTTTGGCGGGCTAGGGTGCTTGGACCATGGCGCCGAAGCTTCACCGAGGTCTGCGCACGTCGCCGACCTAGTTCTAAGCGTCGTTAGCTTGTACCAACCCTCTAGAGGAGTTGCCCGTCCCTGAAAACCGCCGGGCGGCGAGTAGCAGGCCGTGAGATGGCCGGGAAGTCGGGTCCGGCGAGGTCACCGCCGCACCGGCGAGGGGGGGGGGGCGAAGCGCGCGAGAAAAAGGGGGCGGGATGAAGAAAAAGCTGCTGGCCCTACCGGTCAGTGGCTGTTGCGGTAAATTAGGATTTTCTGTGGCCACTTGATCTGCTGCGGCTACAGCCTGAGTAGCTGTGGACCACGGTGTGGCTGCATCAAGGGATTGACACGTGTAACCGGGACCCACGGTCAGAGTTTGAACATTTCCCAAATTAATTTGAATTTCCAGATTCAGTTCAAACTTTAGAACCTCATAACTTTTGCTAGGAAGCTCCAAATTTAGTGATTCAAATTGGGTTAGATTCAGTATGAAAAGCTCTATCCGAATATGCAACCCAATTTGCATGAAAACCAACAGAAAAGTCTGGGAACTTCTTTAAAGCTTTTCAGCAAAGGAATTTTTGAGGGAGTTTGGTTCATCCAAAATCCCAAATTTTGCCAGAATATTTTTTAGGATGATAGGGAACTCCTGTAAAAGTTTCAGCTCAATTGGAGTTGATTTAGTTAGGATAATTCTGAAATCAAATTTCTGTGTTCAAATGAATACAGAAACAATTTCAGAGAATTTCAAAAACTTGGAAATTCAGTTCTAGGAAATTCTTAGCTCCAAAAATCCTAGGAAAATTCAAGCATACTCTCTGAGCAATGTTCGAAATTGTAGTCCACTTGAATTTGCATGAAAGTGCAAATTTACTCAGAGTTAATTCTTTCTTTCCTAAATGCTTACAGAATTGTTCTAAGTAATATACTCAGTGAAAAATTCTAAATTTTTGTCCAGATGACTTTCTTGTGACAAGAAGCTCACATGAAAAATTTCAGCTCCATTAGAGCCTTGTATCCATACTGTCCTGTTTAACCTATAGATGATCAACACATACAAGTGATGAAAAATACTTATCACTTGATCATAGTGCTTAGCGCCAAATTCCAAACCACTAGCACCAGTATCAGTTTAAATTGTTAAACAGAGTTCCAGTTTTAAACTTGTCTTTAGCACTTGTTAGTAAAAGTTTTATAATTAAACATGTATGCTTATTCATAACGTGTAGTGATTAAACGTGGAAAATTGAAGAAGTTAAGCTTGGATCAAGGAGCAAGAAGGGCAGGGATTAAGCTTCAAGCCATCAACCACTAACTTCAAAAGTATCTGATATTGGTCACCTGCAAAACCAAGGCAAGCTCCGGTTTGCATTTAAGTTGTTTTATAAAGTTTTCACTTTGTTCACTACTATGGGTCAAAGTTTGTATGTGCATTAGGTCAAGGATGTTTTATACTCCACTTGCATAACCAAAAATAAACCCTGAGGTCAAGGGTAGAAAGGTGTCATCGCTGTAGAATAAGGCCGTGCTAAATAGGCTAGGACATCCAGTAGAAGACGAGTAGTTGGAATCTACTCGCGAGTTGTAGTTGAGGATTTCATAAGTGTGGTTGGACGAGAGAGGCAAACTAAAATTTACATTTCTACAGCTGAGACCGGGCAGGAGGGTTAGGCAGCGACAAGATGAGGTCTTGGTCGAGTAGCTCTGCCTGTGTCGGTTAATGACCGATGTGTGTGCCACATCCAGGAGCAAGTATTGAGTTGTGTACCGGAGGCTTACTGCTATATGCTCTCGTTAGACCTATGAGCCCGAGATGGCCCGACCGGTTCTACAGTCGAGTGTCCTGCGAAAGGTTGCCACATACGACTTAATGAAGGACGCCAGATTTGGGTCTTCATAGGCGGGCGTATGTGTCGAGCTATCCGGGTAGTGTTTGATTCGAATCACCGTCCCTCGCGGTTATTGAGTACCGCTTGCTCCCATGTTGTGACGTAGTAATCAACTTGTGTTGGAACAGTTTGCAAAGTTTTAATTGCTGCTATGATTTTTGTAAATTGCATGAAAACCCTGTTTGAAGTAGAGATAGAGCAAACTAAAGTTATTTTCCACCTTGGGACAAGTAACATTGGATTGAAGCGTTTCTTGTTTGATTTTGGAGTTCCAATGTTGCTGGGCGCAAGGTCACTACTATTATGGCTAAAATCTGAAAGTTAAGAATGAACTCGTAGGCGAGTCCTTTTTGCAACTTATATGTTTAGGTCTTAAGTTACTTGCATGTAGAGTTGCATGTCTTAGGAGAGACAGTTAAGTCTTGCTGAGCCTTTGTGCTCGCTCTTGCTATATGAGTGGTTTTGCAGGTTAAGACGATGCTCATAAAGAAGGTTGTCCAGTGAGACTCGGGAACGTCCGAGTCGGTTAACACATGGAGGACCTAGCCGCTGCAATGTCTTCGTGTTGCTAGCGAGAAGAGTCCGCGGGCTGGACCTCTTCTCGGATGCTTCTTAGTTATTCGACGTGAGCTGTTTATATACTTCCGCTGTAGCTAATTTATGTAAATTATTTACAAAGATCATTTGTAAGCTTCTGCTTTGATTTATGTAATACAGTTTTCCTTATATGTGTGATGTGGGGTGCCGCATAACACGGCACCACCCAATGCGATTCCCGGGCGAGGTGCCCCGTCCCCGTGATCGGGCGGGATCGGGGGCCCTGTCAGCGTGGTATCAGAGCCGCATTGGTAATACCGCACGGAATAATGATCGTATTACGACAAAAACTTAGGATACGGTGAGGAAACAGTATTAGGCCCACATAAGGACTATAGTAGTATAGTTACTTAAAGTGGCATTGCTAACGTACTTGTTATAATTCTGAATTTTGATTATGTAACGACGCACCTACGTTCAGTTAAGAATGGTAAGGAACGCCACCGAAAGCGGTTCAATTTCGGTTAGCTCCCCTGATGAGGAATGTGGTTCAGGGATAGGTCTCACAGCTTGGTGTGAGATGTTAATATGAATCTCTTGGACTCTTCATGTCCCTGAGTTCATATGAAACGCTGATCCCTAGCGTGCATTAGGAAAGAAAGTGGAGACCCCATCGTGTGGTCTGTAACGAGATAGTGTGTTCGTCTCGAAATAGCCCAGGAGGACATACGCAGCGCTTGCCGTCGGCGTGCCCTGCAGGGCATTAGGTGGTATCCGTTGGGTTGATAACATTCCCAACCGTGACGACCCGTTCATGATATACTCGGGTTCCGCGTCGTGTGGTGTAAAAACACGATCACGTACCTTGAGACGTGGCTTAATCAAGGACGGCCGTATGGCAATGATACGGGCGTTTCTATTTACTTTCAAATATGGAACTGCCTGAAATGAAAACAACCTTTGAGTGCACCACTATTGAGTGTTCTTCTGCAGGTGCTAACCACGTACGTATCCCGTGTAGTACACGTGTGTGAGAGACCGTCTTAGTGCCAATGACAATACGTATATGCCGGTATCATCCGGTTAGGATATTTCTTTTAGTGAGGCAACGTAGTACCGACATGTTCTTACGGTGCATCGACACCGTACTACACTTAATAATCTCTTCCCTATGAATAAATGATTCATGAACTAACTTTCAACTAAAAATGGAAGTTTGAAACAAATATTAGTTACTGAACTCTTATTTTGAGCTAAGATTCAAATGAGAGCATGACTAGGTTTCAAAGATTTCAAAAACAGAGTGCTCTGTTTCTGGCAGGAATTATTACTGGACTCTGACAGAGCATAACTCTGAGTAGATTTAACCAATTAAGGTGTATGATACAGTTCTGGAAATATTTTTAAGTGCTCTACAACTTCTTGCTAGACCTCCAGAGTAAAATCACACGTTAAGTTGGTGAAAAGTTCAGTTGAAGGCAAACTGTTCAGAACCAGGACAGTACCAAAAACCTTTCTGTTTTTAAGCCATAACTTCCTTTAGAAAAATCCTTAAGGAGCCGATGATACACCGTTGGAAAGGTTATGAAATGTGCAACATTGTTGTAGTTCAGAGTTTTCGCAGATTCTTATTGTATTTTCATATACAACTGTGATAAAACAGCCACATACGAAGGTGATGCTGGCAAATTTTATCCAGGAATTCTGTCAACTTTGAGAAATCATAACTTTTGACCAGAGATGATCTGAAGGCGTATGAATACTCGTTGGAAAGACACTGAAGTTAAATCTAACTTTGGTATTCAAATTGAGTTATAAATATGCTGTTCAACGGATCAAGAATCTGGATGAGGACAGAAGAGTCCATTCTGTACAGAAAAGAGGACTGGTTAGGCCTATCCTAAGGAAGTAATTAAACTCGAGGACAGTCCGGTGGGATGTGAATATTCAATGTGTTTCCGATGAGTTACCGGGCAATGCCGGCTAACAGGACGTCAAGTTCCAGATTGAACTGATGCCGGAAACAACCCCGATTTCACGAAGGCTGTATAAGATGGCACCCAATGAACTAGCGGAGTTGAAGGAGCAACTAAGTGAACTTATGAGCAAAGGTTTTCTACGACCTAGCTCCTCACCTTGGGGTGTGACACCCTCATCTCGGGTGTCAGCATATGCTCATGTTTTATGAAGAAGAAAACATTTTGAGAAAAGAAGGAACAGAGACAAATATTAAAAGGATAGCCAATAAAGCTCTCCGAGAGCACCGAAGGCAATTTCCACGGCCAGCAGACCACGTGGCGTGTTCGGAGCTCATTCCCGAGAAATTGGGAGAGGTCCGCCGCTAAACTGGCTACGTGGCAGGCTTGGGGGTCACCTCCGCAATTGGAAAGAGGTCCGACCCTGTGGGACATGTGTTGCCACGGAGCTAGCCTCTGCGGAAGAAGCAAAGGCATCTTTCATAGGACACATGTCACCTTCGAAGCTAGTCCTCGCGGAAGTCAGAGGACCAGTCGCACGGGATACGTGTTGATCTCGGAACCCATCTCCGAGAAATCCGGATCTATCGAACACGTGTCGCCACCGGAGCTTATCTCCGGGAGGTCCGTCGCTGCTGGACACGTGTCGACCTCGGGGAATGTCCCTGGAGAAAAGAAGAGAGGAAAGACCGGCGCCAAAACGTGGCGTGCGCGGAGCTCACTTCCGAAGAAGAGGGAGTTCTCGCTCGAGACACGCGGCACAACCGGAGCTCGTCTCTGCGGACGAGGAGATACCAGGCCCCGGAGGACACGTGGAGCTTCCGGAGCTCATCATCACGGAGGTAATGAGTTCTGGAGCGGTTTTTACGCGTAAATGTAACCGCCCTAACTTTTGTAAAGTCTTATTTCAACTTATGAAACAATGTTAAGGCGAAGAAAGGCTATAATTGTGTCACATGAAATGATGAACACACAAATGGACATGTGAGGGAGTTAAAAATTTCCTCTAGCCCTTGCTCAACACATTTTAACCTAGGGGAAAGAATTAGACTCCCAAAAACTCTAACTCATGTGCACCTTCTCTATGAGTAGAGTGGAGGAAATTTAAATGCAATTTGAATTCTTTTGAAAGGATTCCTATTCAGATTGTACAAAGGCCCATATGTGAGAGCATAGATGCATTTCTCATGTATTCAAGAGCCTAAGTTTCAAATTTGGAGAATTTTAGGTTTCATATACTATTTATTCCGAGGATTAAATGAGGGCACATTCAAATTCAAACTTAAATTTGAATTTTGAACCAAACATATTCAATTTCAAAATCTGATTTCAGATTTGAGTTCCTCATAATGCTTTTGACCTATCCTCCAAATTTGGTGATATTTGGACAACGTTTGCGTGAGAATCTCAAAGCACAGCGGGGAAATCAAATAAAAGAGGCCGGACTCACATGTCATAGACCCAGTGCAGCAAACCGCCTCTGTCTTCGGATGAGAGCGTGAACCCAGCCGAGGCAATCCACTCCCACGCCACCTCCTGCTGGGATTGATCTTTTGCTCGTCCTGATCTTCCCCACAGCGAGTACAACAGAGCCACTTCGCTTCTTCCCCGTTCTGCCTGCTCCCATTTGCTTCTCTCCCGAGCAGAACAGAACCAGCCATCAACCAAGTGATCTTTGCTCGAGCTCCCTACAGAGAAAACATTCGCCCCTGAGTGCTCTAGCCGGCTGTCAACTTCCCCCCGCTGTTCCATGCTTGCTGGCGCCTAGAAACAGCGAGGTTTCCTCTGCTCCCAGCTCAAACTGGAGGAACCGAAACTGGACGCCGTGGACAGCCCAAACCAGAAGGGATCACGCCCAAGCAAGCCACCCCATCTGAGCACCAACAAGTCTAGTTTCTCACCTCCAAAGCTCAGCCCCAGCCATTGGTCACAGAGGGAGAATTTCAAGTTTTTCTCCCGGGCGGCAGAAACGGACCTTGAGCACGTGACATCGACGTTCGACGAGGACTCGACTCTGCAGCGAGGATCTCCATCTCGTGACGAGTTGGCACATTCTCCGGAGGAAGACTAACTCCTAGCTTCTAACAAAACCGTTGAGCACGGCAAACCCCGGTTTGCATATCGTTACCGTTTTAAATTTTGCTTTACTTCACATCATGTTTATTAGACTTGAGTGCATTATGTCTAGGATGATTGAAACCCACTTGCATGCCTATTACATCCCTCATTAGAAGATTTAGTGTAGGTTTTGCCTCGTTGTAGATGCTAGGCTAATGTTGTAGCTAGCTCGGTAGAAGTCGAGTAGTAAAAAGCTACTCGCTCGCGAGAGGTTAATGATAAGAGCACCCTCATGAAAATGAGATGGGGACGGGGATGTTCCTGTAGGATGGAGCGCTCAAGGTTGGTCTCGACCTGCAATGGGTGTGACAATGCTTGAGACCACATTTGGCCTGGACCGGGATGGTAAGGCAAATGTGGAGGTTGGTTGTAGCCCCGTCCGTGTCGGTTAAGGACCGTATGTATGCGGCCCTGCTGGACAAGATTGAGCTGTACCGGATATATAGTGGGACATGGGACCCATGAAACCGATGTAACTCGATGGACCGTGATATAGAAACTCATCCTTTGCGTGGGAATGGCGTTGAGAAGGCGGGAGGTGTAAATCCTTTAGCGGGCAACTTTGACGTTTCCGCGTAGAGGACCATCCTGCTCGGCGCGAAGCATTTTTCTATGTCGGGGTGTCGTGTGAAAGGTTGCTGCATACAACGTAAGAAAGAGCTATTGAGAGAGTCTTTCGAGGTGGGTGTATGTGTCGTGTATTCCGGGTTGTTATTGATTCGAATCACCGTCGCTCGCGGAAGAGGATTGAGCATACTTGCCCACTGCACCGTGACTTAGTAAGAAGAGGAACTAAGTCTCTTAACTTGCTGTTTGTGGATTAATCACTGTATTGGAACCTTGACTGAAGTAGATATAGAGCCAACTAAATTTCATTTCCACCTTAGGCTAGCAACATCGGGATAAGCGTTTCTTGTTTGATTGTGGACTTCCGATGTTGTGAGGCGTGAGGACCACTAAAATGAAGGCTAAAAGAATCTGAATATAAGGATCAAGTTTAGTCAAGCTGCATTTTGCAAATTCCTATGCCTACTGTCTTACTACCCCTGCATGTAGAGTTGCATGTTAAGGATTGACGGGTAAGTCTTGTTGAGCCTTAGTGCTCACGGTTGCTTCTGAGTTGTTTTTTGCAGGTAGCAGGATGCCTGCTATGAAGAGGGTTGGTCAGTGAGAAGACGAACCTCACGGTTCGTTCAACTCATCGGAAACCTAGCAGCTGCCTTTCTTTGGTGAAGCTAGTAGGAAGCGTTCACGGGCTGAACGACTTCTCTTCGGCGTAGTTAGGGTCGAGAGTGAGTAGCTTGTCCAGCAAATTTAAATTTCCACTGCGTGTGTACATTATGTTGTAAAAGAAATTATCTTGAGTAACAAAATGGTTCCGTTATGTTCTTATCGTCTTTTCGTGCATGCTGTTGGGTGCCGCATCACACGGCACCACCCACTGCGATTCCCGGGCCGGGCCTTCACAGTAAAGATACCGGCACGCAACAGAAACCGATCTAAATTCCGTGATGTTACCAAAGATAAGACGTTAGCATCCAACAACGATCTGAATAAGACTCTTATTTGGGATACAATCAGATTAGGACTCTTCTCTTCCCGATTATAAATAAAACCCAAAACCTCTGGCCAAAACCACAAACTTCTCTTTCAACTTCTTAGCCGACGAATTAGAGCCTTAGCCCTAACTCGCCGAGCAAAACATCGCTGAAGCGCAACAAGGGAATCATAGAAGAAGAACCGAGCGGTCTGAGGAGGACCTCGAAGTCAAGAAGAGCGTGAGGTAGGACATCAATACCACCTTACGACATCATTGCGTTCATCTCTTTGCATCTGTTCTTCAATTCCTTTCGAACAGAAGCCTTCTCGTGGGCAGATCACTCGATGATCAGTTTGATCCGAACACCTCTGTCCATGCAAGCCATGCAAGAACATGTACAGATCAATCTAATAAAACTAATCATAGGATAGCATGCATGTGCATCATCGCATCTAGTTTAGGGTTTGTGCATGATATTGATTGCTGTGAATCTTGTATGCACGTGAATCTACATAGCAGGACAAGCTCAGGGAGCTGTCTACGACGAACTGCAGCAACAAGGTATTGAGAATCAAGAACAACCGGAACCGCAAGAACAAGGCAAGTGCTCCTTGACCATATTGATCCTATACTTTGGGAAAAACTGTTTGTTTTTGTGAAAAGGTGTGCATACTGAGTCAAACATGATGGGAAACCCTTTTATAGGAGTTTACTAGTTTTGATTAAACCACCCTTGTCGCCTGGGAAGTTTATGAGTCGGGTATGGTTTTTGCTTTATGCTTCGCTGAGTCCATGGGATTGGGAAGCGAGATAGATGTGTCTAGCTAACTGCACTCGTAATGATAATGAGAAACTGATGTCAATAATGGACATGGATCGGAGGGAGATCTAGGCAAGCCTGGGTTTGTGAATGAGGTAGCATGAGATGGTGGTTTTGCTTGCCGTAGATCTAAGGACCGGTTCATGCATGCACATGCCAGGATAACAGTGCCACCACAAGGCCAAGTATGGGTGCGTCTTAGCTGAGTAATTAGGTAAGTTGCTAGAGTGTTATGGACTGTGGAAGGCGCGGGGAATGGGAGTCGAGTGAGGACTGCCCTGGGAACTGCATGGCACAAGAGGGGGCCCGTGGGTGGGAGAATTGGAGATTCTAGCCTGCCGGTGAAACCTTAGTGAGTCCATACATCTAGTAACCCCTTTGTAAAGGCTATTTTGTGATCTCTTGACCATACACCGACGGTTGTGTAGTGGTATAATGGAGGTTCTGCAGTCGCCGACGGGTGACGAAATCACAAACTTGTGGGTAAAGAGGTGCAAACTCTGCAGAGTTATTAAAACTATCATGATAGCCGAGCTTACGGTCACGAGCACCTGGCTAAACTGCCATGATTAGATGGGATGGTTATTGGGATGGTTATTGGGAAGGTTCTTGGTGATGGTTCTTGGTTTGGTTATGGTTTGGTTTGGGACTGTTGAGTCCGGCAGATGAGATGGTTGCATGACTGATGGGTCATGACATGAGATTGGTCTCGGTGCGAGACGAGGTTGTTTTATGAGGTGAGATGGTAGCGAATACGAGGAGGTATTCGTGAGTATGTATCACACCCGATTTTTCCGAACAACAACCAAGTGAATATCACATGTATGCCAGGATCTTTTTCTCATACATGTGATGACAAATAGTGAAGCATCATTTATTACAAGCCAGGTGTCGAATATAAATAAGTCTTACATAGCAAATGTCTCGATGGACAATAATAAGTTCATCACAAGTAAATAAACTAGCAGCGGAATATTATTCTTGAGGGCTCCGTCACAGGCGTTGCCCGGGGGTCTCCATGAACCTAGAAACCTTCTTCGGGTCCAAAGTCTTGGTCGTTATACACCACCTCATTATCTTGACCTGAGCAGCAATATAAACCAACAAAATATGCAAGGTTGAGTACCGATGGTACTCAGCAAGTGTGGTAAAGTTATGTCATGCATGGCTAGAACAAGGGGAGGTTGAACTCATGGTTAAAGCACTACACAATTAATACCTATCACCTTAGCTTATTAAGCACCTACGTTACTACGCAGGTGAAATTGTCCCAATCTCCCATCCCCTCATCATAATCAAATAACCATAACTTCATTTCCAATGCTAAGCTCCCCGCTTAACATCCACAACTTCCAAAACCATCACTCCTCTAATCATGAATAAGTCCAAGCCGCTCTTGACCGTGAGCACGGCTGTCATGACAGTTTTGACTCTGCAGAGTTTGCACCACTGTACCCACATGTAGTGATTTCATCCCCCGTTGCCGGGTGGACTAAAAGAACCTCCATTATGCCAGTGGCTACGAACCACATTCACACTTCCCAGGTGTGTAGCCAGGAGATCACTACGAAGCCTTTACAAAGGGATTCCCGACAAGCGTGGGCCCACTGAGGTTTCTCCCCTAACAGCATACAAGAGGCTCCAACCCCGCTGCAGTGGCCCCCTCTTGAGCCTTGCGGTTCATATGGTAGTCCAGCTGACACCTATTCCCTGCACCATCCAACACACCCATACTACGCCGGGGATACACCTACTTAATTGGCCAAGCTGCCCCATCTCAGCATGTGGTTGGCACGATAAAGCCAGGTTACATGCTCCATGAACCGGTCCTTAGGATCCAGGCAAGTACTAAACACAAACCCGAGTCTCGTGCACCCAGCACACAACCATAACATCCAACTTGCCTTGATCCCTTCCTCTACATAACTCACAATATCTCATTCAGGAGTATGGTAAAATAAACTGATGATCTCATATCACAAATATCCCATTCTAAGCATGGCTAAGCATATGCATAATAATAAATGACATGATAAAATAAATCCCAACCCAAGCTACAAGGAAACAAGGTAATGCAATTCTAGGGAAACTTCCTAGCATGGGTTTCATATTTCATTTGACAATGCAAATAATTCTATCTACACATCCTAGCATAGAATCAAAGTGGTCAAGGACACTTGCCTCCTTCCTGCTGCTCTTGAAATGGGTAGTCCTGATCTTGGAAAGGGAGAACTTGCTCTTGAGCAGGTTCTACATCATACCATCACACATAGCAAAAGAAAAACAACAATCCATAAGACATAGTTCACACTTCCACTTCAAACAAACCACACATTCACATTTATGAAAGTCATTCACAATTTTATGTGTTGTGGTTACTCTATGTGTGTTGATCTTTGGCTTACATATACTTGTAATCATGTGTATATGATTCCTACTTTTGCATTCACATTTATGCTTACATACTATATATATGAGTTTTCAATTTAAATAATTTTCCCTATATTCAATTACTACACCTTTTAGCTACCAAGTATGCATGAAAGGTATTTTCCTTCTCCATATGTGTCTTCAGAATTTCTACCAACCCTAAACTGAATTCTTTGGATTTTAGAAACTCCATTTATCATTTACTAGTTGCTATATTTTCAGATTTATTTCCTATGCCTAAATATGAACTTTATTATGAAAATAACAAGACACATCATCTAAACAGAATAGGTTCTGATTTAAAATATTTAATAACATAGTTTTGACCTTTTCCTCTGATGTAAACTATTTTACATTTATTTTCCTAATTTTCAGAACAATTCTTCACTTAAAAATGTGTCCCTATAACTAATAAATGTGAATAATAAATTAAACAGATTCATTTCAGCCCAAAATCTATTTTTATCTCACTCCAAAGTTTTCTAAGTACTGAGAAAGTTTTTAATTTACTTTTGACAATATGTTTGTCCCACTTTTTAAATTTTAAATACTAGCCACATATTCAATTTGCTAAATTAAATATCAAACAGGGTTAAAAAGGTAAACTCACCCCACTACAGGGTCTATAATATTATTTTAAGAATTTTCAGGGGTCTAGCTACTCATAATAGAGGAGTTTTTCCTAATTTTTATTAAGTCCAGGGGCTAAAACTGATTTTTAAATGAATTTACATGATTTTCTGAAGTTCCAGGGGCTAGATTAGAAGTTTCCGGGGCTAGCTCTTATTTCCCGAGAACCCCAGGGGGTAGCACGTAAGATTTCCAGTCTTTATAACGCGGGGCTGACGTGGACCGTCCGATTTAAAACTGACGGCTGAGATTATAACGCCGAACCGGTACGCGGGGATTTAAAGTCTACCGTGCGATTTAAAATAGACGGCGCACAAGCGGCCACGTCGCTCTGATCGAGCGCGGGCGGCGCTGCCCGTCGGCGCACGGCGGCGGGAAGCGGCGATTTCGCCGGAGACTTTTGGATCTTCGAGAATTCTTCCTAGAACTGTGATTTTATGGCATAGATCGGTGGAGGGGAGGTCGGGGATCTAACCTCGGGGGTTTTCTTGAGCTCGGAGGTCCTGGAAGGTGATCGGCGACGAGGTCCGAAGTGAAACCACGGCGAGGCTCTTCGGCGCTGTGTTTGAACCGCAAGTCACCGAGTTTTCTGCACCTGCAGGGTTCCCCGGAGGCGGTGGATCAAGACCAGCGAGTTAGATCGGAATTTCCGAGCGTAGATCGGCCAGAATTCACCGGAGAAGGCTCGGGTTCTCACCGGAATAAAAACAGCAGATCGCGTGATTAAAACGGGACGAGGCCGGGGTTTTTATAGACGGGGGAAGGGCGGCGTTCGGTTGTGATCGAGTTTGCGTTGCCCACGAGCAAAATTCGGCTGGGATACGCAGAAATCCGGGTCAGTTTGGATTCAGGGTGAGAGAGAGTCCGGCCGATCGAGCGCAGGCGCGAGGAAGAAGAAGGCTGGCGGGCCCCGCCTGTCAGTGAGAAGAAGGGGGCGCGCGCGGCTGCGGGCTGGCGCGGGTGCTGGTTGGGCCAGCTGGTGGGTTTCGGCCCACTGGCCGATTTTTTTCTGTTTTCTTTTTTTCTTTTTCTATTTCTTTTCTGTTTTGAGTTTACATTGAATTCCAGTTTGAATTTAAATTGTTGCAAAACATGCAACACGTCCAAAAATTTTTAAATTCCCCACTTAACAGGATTTAGGGTCTTAACAAGATTTTGGGGTGTTACAGTATGAATAAAGGATTGGTTAATGTTCGGATGGAACACGGGAAGTGATGGAGGTATGTTGGTAATTTAATACATGATGGGATTACATCTAAACTTAAGTTGTTGTTTTATCATGGTTTTACGAAACCGCTTTTCTGCAAATAAGCCTTTTATGCCTACCTTGTTTATGAGCTGCATATCATGTGTTTTCCCGCACTTGCTGAGTACATCATTGTACTCAAACTTGCATTATTATTTCTTCATCAACAGCAAGAGAAGGCTACTATGAAGACCAAGTAGAGCATTATGGCGTGTGATCTGTTCTCAACCTTACCTGTGGAGGGAGTAGAGATGGAGCCACTTCAGCTTAGATTTGCTTCCGCTTTAGCTAAATTGCTTCCGCTATAGAATAAAGACTTCCGCTGCATAGAAATAAGACTTCCGCTGTAAGAGTGAGTCCAAGACTCATGAGATATTGTAATAAAGTCTGTTATTCGTGGTAATATATAATCTGAATTCAGTTTGTGGGATGAATGTGTATGTGCGATGAACATCCTGGGCACACATATGCATTAGTTCTCGGTTCCGTGGTTTTTCCACATAATTGAGGGCGTCACAGATTGGTATCAGAGCCACGGGTTGACAGTAGGTTACACGCCTAGATAGAAAACCTTAGAATAGAACTACGGGTTAACCCCCAAGAAGGAGTTACAAGCGCCCTAGTGTGAATAGCTTAGATTGGCTTTTAAAACCACCTTGACATAGGAAACCATCCTTGAATAGTAGTTGAATGGACCCTTGTAATGATTATTTGTGAATATGTGCTTAGTGTGAGCTGTGGGACGTCTCAAAAACGTTGTCCATATCCACACGTAAGAAGAAAGAGGTGTGAGATGTTTCAGCACTTGCTCACATCCTCATAAGGGCTAATATATATAGTCCCACTCACCTTGATGCATATAGTTGAAAGGACTTACCTAACCTTCTAACCTTCCATTCTATTTCGTTCTCTCTCACAGATGGTGAGAGGAAACACCAGCTGAAGGAACGTCCAGGAAGATGACCACGAGGAAGTTCCTGATAACCCCGGAGCTGGCGAGAACAACCTAGAAAGGTTGATGGCCATGCAAAACCAGCTTATGCAAACCATGATCCAAACTTTGGGTCAGTTGCAGGCCAACCAAAACCCCGTTCCGGCACCACCACCACCACCACCGCCGGCTCATAACAGGTTGGGAGAGTTCATGAGGACTCGACCACCCCCCTTTGCTCAAGCTAGTGATCCCATGGAGGCCGATGACTGGTTAAAATCCATGGAGAAGAAGCTCGCCATTGTTCAGTGCAACGACCGAGAGAAGATTCTCTTTGCGTCGCACCAACTTATGGGAGCCGCTGCTGACTGGTGGGATGCCTTGAGCAACGCCCATGCCAACCCGGAGACAATCACTTGGAATGAGTTCAAGGAAAGTTTCCGCTCCCACTACATCCCTGTTGGTGATGATGCTCAAAAGGCAGGAGTTTGAAGGTCTCCGCCAAGGACAGAAAAGTGTGAATGAGTATCTCAACAAGTTCAAACAACTGTCCCGGTATGCCCCCGAAGATGTCAACTCAGATCAGAGGAAGCAGTACCTGTTCATGAGAGGATTGAACAATGAGATCCAAGTTCAGCTCCTCAACAATGACTATGTAAGCTTCCAGAAGCTGGTTGATAAGGCTATTGTGGTGGAAAACAAGATCCGAGAGATCGAGCGAGAGTGCAAAAGGAAGATGCCATACCAGCCCCAAGGGAGCAACGTACGACCTAGGTACATGCCCCCTGCACCGCAGTATGGATCGACCACTCCTGCGTACCGCCCTGGCCAGCCACCACAGCCACAATTCGTTGCACCGGCACCTCGTGTGCCCATGCCTCCTGCGCCCCGACCTAACAATGGCGCCCCTGTTCAAAACCCCCGCCCCAACGTACCTGCTGCCGTAGGCAATAGGGCATGCTTTGCATGCGGGGAAGTAGGCCACTTTGCTAACCAGTGCCCGAGGAGAGGCCCTGGACAGCAAGGTAATGTGCCCAAGCAGAACCAGCAATCAAACAGAGGGGACAACCAAGGGAAACCTGGACCGCAGAACTATGCTCGTGGCCACGTGAACCATGTCACCACTGAAGAAGCACAACAGGCTGAGGATGTCGCAATTGGTATGTTCCTTGCCAACTCCAACCCAGCCACCATTTTATTTGATTCTGGAGCATCACATTCCTTCATATCATCCGAATATGTTGTCAAACATCATCTACCCGTATCCCACTTAGAATGTGCTATGTTAGTTAATTCTCCCGGAGGAGAAATGAGGACTAATGAAGTATGCCCTAAAGTAAGCCTTAAAATAAGGGGGGTAGACTTCCTTGCCAACCTTATTGTCTTGGACTCCCACGGAATTGACATCATACTCGGAATGGACTGGTTAAGCAAGCACAATGGAGTAATCCAATGTGCTGAGAGAAGCGTGCAGTTGACAAATGAACACGGTATCCGTGTCGAGTTTGAGTCAGCCCAGCAAGCAACCGAACGGGCAGATTTGAACCATGTCGAAGGAACAACATTAGACAGCATTCTAGTGGTTCAGGAATTTTCGGACGTGTTCCCGGAAGAGCTCCCGGGAATGCCACCTGACCGGGACATCGAGTTTGCCATAGATTTGGTACCCGGAACTGCACCTATAGCTAAGAGACCATATAGGATGCCCGTCAACGAGTTAGTTGAACTCAAGAAGCAAATTCAAGAACAGTTGGAAAAGGGTTTTATCCGTCCAAGCTCGTCACCATGGGGAGCTCCGGTACTCTTCATAGACAAGAAGGACGGAACCCAAAGAATGTGCGTGGACTACAGGTCTCTCAACGAGGTGACAATCAAGAATAAATACCCTCTGCCCCGTATAGGGGGACCTGTTCGATCAAATGAAAGGAGCCCAAGTATTCTCCAAGATTGATCTTTGGTCGGGATATTTCCAGCTGAAGATTAAGCCCTCCGATATACCTAAGACAGCCTTTCGGACACGGTATGGTTCATATGAGTATACCGTTATGTCTTTTGGATTGAAGAATGCACCCGCGTACTTCATGTACCTTATGAACAAAGTTTTCATGGAATACTTGGACCAGTTCGTCGTGGTTTTCATCGACGACATTATGGTGTATTCAAAAAGTAAGGAGGAGCATGAGGAACATCTGAGATTGACCTTGCAGAAGTTGCGCGAGCATCAGTTGTATGCCAAGCTCAACAAGTGTCAATTTTGGCTAAAGGAAATATCTTTTCTAGGCCACAACATCTCCAAGGAAGGGGTATCGGTTGATCCTGAAAAGATGAGAGATGTTCTGAAGTGGGACCAACCGAAGAGCATGGGGGATATTCGAAGTTTCCTTGGAATGGCAGGATACTATCGGCGCTTCATTAAAGACTTCTCTAAGATAGCAAAACCTATGACGGAGTTGCTAATGAAGGGAAAAGTCTTTCAATGGACACCAGCCTGCCAAGAAAGTTTTGAGGAGCTCAAGAAAAGGCTAACCACAGCACCAGTTCTGGTATTGCCAGACGTAAGCAAGAGCTTTGACATATATTATGACGCATCCAGACAGGGGCTCGGATGTGTACTCATGCAGGAAGGACAAGTGGTAGCCTATGCCTCACGACAATTAAAGAATCATGAGCTTAACTATCCTACTCATGATTTAGAGTTAGCAGCAGTGGTGCATGCATTGAAGATTTGGAGACATTATATCCTTGGTCATCGATGTGAGATCTATATGGATCATAAAAGCCTCAAATACATATTTACACAAACGGACTTGAATTTGAGGCAACGTCGATGGTTAGAACTCATCAAGTATTATGATGTGGGAATCAACTACCACCCCGGGAAGGCCAATGTAGTAGCTGACGCATTGAGCAGAAAGGGAGCATGTCACCAACTCACGGTTCGGGAGCCACCACCCGAACTACGAAAGGAGTTCGAACGGTTACACCTCGGATTCTTGAATAACGTGGAGATAATAGAGATCCACTCCCCATTGGAGCAAGAAATAAGAGAGGGCCAAGCAACGGACGAGGGGATCAAGGAGATCAAGGAAAGAATCCGACAAGGGATAGAGAAGGATTTCAAGGAGGATGAAAAGGGTACGCTTTGGCTAGGAAAAAGGATTTGTGTGCCAAACCTAAGACACCTTCGCAACATGATATTAAATGAGGCACATGATTCACCCTATTTCATACATCCCGGAAGCACCAAAATGTTCAAGGATTTGAAAACTTGCTATTGGTGGGATGGTATGAAGAGGGATATAGCCGAATACGTTGCCCTATGCGACACATGCCAACGGGTAAAAGCCGAACATCAAAAACCCGATGGATTTTTGCAACCTTTGAGAATACCCGAATGGAAATGGGAGGACATCAGTATGGACTTCATCGTCGGATTGCCACGTACTCAGTCAGGATACGACTCCATCTGGGTCATTGTAGAGCGATTGACGAAAACCGCCCATTTTCTTCCGGTAAAGACCAGTTACAACGTTGCACAATTGGCAAAGTTGTACATGGAGCAAATCGTGTGCCGTCACGGAGTTCCGAAGAGGATAGTCTCAGATTGAGGTTCTCAGTTTACCTCTAGATTCTGGAGGAAGCTGCAGAAAGCCATGGGTACACGAATGGATTTTAGCTCCGCCTAACACCCACAAACAGATGGGCAAACCGAAAGGACTAACCAAATTTTGGAGGACATCTGAGAGCTTGCGCCTTGAAACGTGGGCGTAGTTGGGATAGGAGTTTACCGTATGCCGAGTTCTCCTATAACAACAGCTATCAAGCTAGCTTGAAGATGTCGCCTTTCAAAGCCTTATATGGCAGACGGTGTAGGACGCCGCTGTTCTGGAACGAGACTGGAGAGAACTAGGTGTTTGGACCAGAAGTACTACAAGAGAATGAAAAGCAAGTCCAAATGATACGGGCGAGCTTAAAGGCTGCTCAGTCATGACAGAAAGGCTATGCGGACAATAGGCGTAGGAAGTTGACCTTTGAAGTAGGAGACTTCGTATACCTTAAAGTATCGCCTATCCGAGGCCAACGACGTTTCAACGTCAAAGGCAAGCTAGCACCTCGCTACATCGGACCATTTAAGATTTTGGACAAGCGAGGAGAAGTAGCCTATCAACTAGAGCTCCAAAACCACCTCTCCGACGTACATGACGTGTTTCATGTATCCCAGCTCAAGAAGTGCTTGAGAGTACCAGAGGAACAAGTGTCAATGGGGGAGCTTGAACTTCAAGAAGACCTGACTTACGCAGAACACCCTGTCCGAATCTTGGACGTAAAGGAAAGGGTCACCCGAAACAAAGTGATTCGATGGTGCAAGGTACAATGGAGCCATCACACTGAAGCTGAAGCCACATGGGAATGTGAAGAGGATATCAAGGCAGAATTCCCCCATCTATTTCCTACTAACGAATCTCGAGGACGAGATTCAATTTAAGGGGGGGGGTAGATTTGTGACACCCTCATCTCGGGTGTCAGCATATGTTCATGTTTTATGAAGAAGAAAACATTTTGAGAAAAGAAGGAACAGAGACAAATATTAAAAGGATAGCCAATAAAGCTCTCCGAGAGCACCGAAGGCAAATTCCACGGCCAGCAGACCACGTGGCGTGTTCGGAGCTCATTCCCGAGAAATTGGGAGAGGTCCGCCGCTAAACTGGCTACGTGGCAGGCTCGGGGGTCACCTCCGCAATTGGAAAGAGGTCTGACCCTATGGGACACGTGTTGCCACGGAGCTAGCCTATGCGGAAGAAGCAAAGGCATCTTTCATAGGACACATGTCACCTTCGGAGCTAGTCCTCGCGGAAGTCAGAGGACCAGTCGCACGGGATACGTGTTGACCTCGGAACCCATCTCCGAGAAGTCCGGATATATCGAACACGTGTCGCCACCGGAGCTTATCTCCGGGAGGTCCGTCGCTGCTGGACACGATTCAACCTCGGGGCATGTCCCTGGAGAAAAGAAGAGAGGAAAGACCGGCGCCAACACGTGGCGTGCGCGGAGCTCACCTCCGAAGAAGAGGGAGGTCTCGCTCGAGACACGCGGCACAACCGGAGCTCGTCTCTGCAGACGAGGAGATACCAGGCCCCGGAGGACACGTGGAGCTTCCGGAGCTCATCATCACGGAGGTAACAAGTTCTGGAGCAGTTTTTACGCGTAAAGATACCAGCACGCAACAGAAACCGATCTAAATTCCACGATGTTACCAAAGATAAGACGTTAGGATCCAACAACGATCTGAATAAGACTCTTATTCGGGATACAATCAGATTAGCACTCTTCTCTTCCCGATTATAAATAGAACCCAAAACCTCTGTCCAAAATCACAAACTTCTCTTTCAACTTCTGAGCCGACGACTTAGAGCCTTAGCCCTAACTCGCCGAGCAAAACATCGCTGAAGCGAACAAGGGAAATCATCAAAGAAGAACCGAGCGGTCTGAGGAGGACCTCGAAGTCAAGAAGAGCGTGAGGTAGGACTTCAATACCACCTTACGACATCATTGCGTTCATCTCTTTGCATCTGTTCTTCAATTCCTTTCGAACAGAAGCCTTCTCGTGGGCAGATCACTCGATGATCAGTTTGATCTAAAGACAAGATCATCGCCACGTCCACCTTTGATCCGAACACCTCGGTCCATGCAAGCCATGCAAGAACACGTACAGATCAATCTAATAAAACTAATCATAGGATAGCATGCATGTGCATCATCGCATCTAGTTTAGGGTTTGTGCATGATATTGATTGCTGTGAATCTTGTATGCACATGAATCCTACATAGCAGGACAAGCTCAGGGAGCTGTCTACGACGAACTGCAGCAACAAGGTATTGAGAATCAAGAACAACCGGAACCGCAAGAACAAGGCAATTGCTCCTTGACCATATTGATCCTATACTTTGGGAAAAACTGTTTGTTTTTGTGAAAAGCTGTGCGTACTGAGTCAAACATGATGGGAAACCCTTTTATAAGAGTTTACTAGTTTTGATTAAACCACCCTTGTCGCCTGGGAAGTTTATGAGTCGGGTATGGTTTTTGCTTTATGCTTCGCTGAGTCCATGGGATTGGGAAGAGAGATAGATGTGTCTAACTGCACTCGTAATGATAATGAGAAACTGATGTTAATAATGGACATGGATCGGAGGGAGATCTAGGCAAGCCTGGGTTTGTGAATGAGGTAGCATGAGATGGTGGTTTTGCTTGCCGTAGATCTAAGGACCGGTTCATGCATGCACATGCCAGGATAACAGTGCCACCACAAGGCCAAGTATGGGTGCGGCTTAGCTGAGTAATTAGGTAAGTTGCTAGAGTGTTATGGACTGTGGAAGGCGCGGGGAATGGGAGTCGAGTGAGGACTGCCCTGGGAACTGCATGGCACAAGAGGGGGCCCGTGGGTGGGAGAATTGGAGATTCTAGCCTGCCGGTGAAACCTTAGTGAGTCCATACATCTAGTAACCCCTTTGTAAAGGCTATTTTGTGATCTCTTGACCATACACCGACGGTTGTGTACTGGTATAATGGAGGTTCTGCAGTCGCCGACGGGTGACGAAATCACAAACTTGTGGGTAAAGAGGTGCAAACTCTGCAGAGTTATTAAAACTATCATGATAGACGAGCTTACGGTCACGAGCACCTGGCTAAACTGCCATGATTAGATGGGATGGTTATTGGGATTGTTATTGGGAAGGTTCTTGGTGATGGTTATTGGTTTGGTTATGGTTTGGTTTGGGACTGTTGAGTCTGGGAGATGAGATGGTTGCATGACTGATGGGTCATGACATGAGATTGGTCTCGGTGCGAGACGAGGTTGTTTTATGAGGTGAGATGGTAGCGAATACGAGGAGGTATTCATGAGTATGAATAAAGGATTGGTTAATGTTCGGATGGAACACGGGAAGTGATGGAGGTATGTTGGTAATCTAATACATGATGGGATTACATCTAAACTTAAGTTGTTGTTTTATCATGGTTTTATGAAACTGCTTTTCTGCAAATAAGCCTTTTATGCCTACCTTGTTTATGAACTGCATATCATGTGTTTTCCCGCACTTGCTGAGTACATCGTTGTACTCAAACTTGCATTATTATTTCTTCATCAACAGCAAGAGAAGGCTACTATGAAGACCAAGTAGAGCATTATGGCGTGTGATCTGTTCTCAACCTTACCTGTGGAGGGAGTAGAGATGGAGCCACTTCAGCTTAGATTTGCTTCCGCTTTAGCTAAATTGCTTCCGCTTTAGAATAAAGACTTCCGCTGCATAGAAATAAGACTTCCGCTGTAAGCATGAGTCCAAGACTCATGAGGTATTGTAATAAACTCTATTATTCGTGGTAATATATAATCTGAATTCAGTTTGTGGGACGAATGTGTATGTGTGATGAACATCCTGGGCACACATATGCATTAGATCTCGGTTCCGTGGTTTTTCCACAGAATTGAGGGCGTCACATGGGGTTGCTCTGCGCTGTTTGTTAAGAAGAACGACGAGACACTAAGATTAAGTGTTGATTATCGTTCGCTCAATGCCGTCATTATAAATCACAAGTACCCTGCCCCGCATCGATAGTTTACTCGACTTACTAGATGGTGCAAGGGTATTCTCGAAGATGGTTGGAGCTCATAAAACATTATGACACCGAGATCCATTACCATCCTGGGAAAAATGATAGCAGTTGCTGATGTGTTAGTTGGAAGAAACCACGTTCACAACTTGGCGATTGCTGAGTTAGGAGAAGAAAAACCCAGTCTCCGTGTCATTCCGTATTGAGTACTTTATAACACTGCTCCCATTCCAGCAATCTGAGGAGAGATTACTGAAGTGCAAAGGAGGGACTAAGGTATGTCTCACCTACAGATGGGAATAGAAAATGGAGAGATGAGGTGGTTCAGGAAGGACAATGAGGGTACTTTATGGTTTAAGGACCGTACAGTTATACCTCGTAAGATGAAGCTCTACAGCCGGAAATGTCGCACACCGCGGAAGTGGTGTGAGTACGGTGAAGGACTACTGTTCGTGGTTGATTTGTCAACAAGGCCGATGACCGAGTTCGGACAATAGAAGCGAACTTGAAGGCTATACAATCCCGACAGAAAAGTCACGATGGTCAAAGGCATAGACCGATGCATTTTGACGGTGGAGAACACGTTGTCTTTGCATGTCTCCGATGAAAGGAATTCACCGGTTCGATGTAAAGGGGGGATTTTGCTCCCCGAGACATAGATCCACTTGCTATCACAGAGATGTGTGGATCCGTAGCTTACCGGCTGGGACTACCGGCAAGCCTTGCTGATGTTCATGACATATTTCATATGTCACAGCTACGGAAGTACTTTAAAGCTATCATCGCTGTCCACACCGAAGAAATTGATTAGTTGAAGCCGGATCATACCTACACCGAGCGACCGGTTCAGACTATCGATGAAAGATCCAGACCACCTTAAATCGTATATGAAGATTTTACCAGGTGGTGTGGAGTAATCATGCCACGGAAGAAACAACATGGAGAGCAAAGATTATCTCCGCATGAACTATCCAGAATTTTTGTCATCGTACCACTTGGCATTACCTCTCCCGTCTCGTTCTTCTTTTGGAATCTCGGGACGAGATTATTTTTAAGGGGGGAGGAATGTAAAAGTCCCAAAAACGTGAATGCAAAGAAACGGATGATTGAACGTCATTGTGTTTCTGGTTCATGAAAAATGGGACTTAACAAAAACTTTCTTACATGGGATGGTATACATGAGGTGCAACCATATGGGTTCAAGCATGCCTTTGAATGTGTTGGACCAAGGTGAAGTTAAACTCATGTGTAATCATACATGCGGATGAGAAAGAATAAAAATAAGGTCTTTAGACCCAAAGGCTCAGCTCAAATTGCCGCCAAACTTTTGTACACACGTGGAGCCTCATACAGTTGAAATTGAGGAAATTATGGTGGCAACTTTCTGATTTGAGGGTGAAAAAAAAGAAATGGATTATGATCATGTTGAGTTCATGATGAATTCAAACATGTTAAGGCAAGGGAATGACTTGAGTTATGTCACATGAAATGATAAACTCAAACAGGGACATGTGGGGGAAGCTAAAATGTTCTTTAGCTCATACTGAACACATGTTAACCCAGGGAAGAATTTCAGTCCCAAAAATCTAACTCATATGCACATTCTCTATGAGTAGAGGGGAGGGAAATTTAAACCCCATTTTTGAACCCTTGCAAAGGATTCAATATCAGATTTCCCAAAGGCATATATGTGAGATGACCATTGCAGTCCTCAGGTATTAAGTAGCTTAAGTTCCAAAATTGGAGAAATTTTGAGCTCATCTACCATTTGTTCAAATAGGTCATCACAAAAGAGGTTTTCAAACTGTTGGTTCAAGGTTTATATTTGCAGCAATCAAATTTAAAAGTTGAGTCCATATTTGAGATCCTCAGCTCCAAATTTGTGGGAATACAAATTTTTACAACATTTGGAAGTGTGGTGGCTAAGCATTTGCATGAGGACACAAAGGGTGCATTTGAATTCAAATTCAGATTCGAATTTGGAAGAAGTTTGGCCACAGGTCCAAATGAGTTCCAAGGATGTAGCACTACATATTTGAATTTGGCCAATTACCAAATTTGGAAGATCTTTTGGGGAGGAGTACGGGTGGACCCCACAGGTCAGTGAGCTAAACTGTAACTTATCCCCCGAAGCAAACCTCTGTTCTCTGTGTGACACCGAAGCAGCCGAGCGTGCTCCGAGCGCCACCGAGGGGGGAATTGCCGCCAGCTCCCAGCTGCTTGAGCAGCGCTGAAGAGCTACTTGTGGCCCTTCTGCACCTTGGCGTGATCTTTCCCCTCGCTGCACCGAGCTACTTCCGTTTCCTTACCTCCTCGCGAGTAACCGTCGGGAACATGTCGCCTCCATTCGACCGATCACAGGGAGCCAATCAAATCCCACGCAACCACTCCGCTGAGCTGCAAAATGGTCCTGAGGGAGCTCCTCTTACGTCCTCGGCGCAAAAACAGCCGAGTTCCAGCTTCCCTAACCCTAGAATAACTCGGTTCCGTGGCGACCTAACGGCAGGGCGAACCGGCGTGCTCGTGGACAGCCCGCACCGAGTACTTTCACGCCCGAGAAAGGACGCCCCCGGAAGTGCTGGTGAACCATGCTGCTTCCCTCTGAATCACAAGCAAAGCCGTGGAATACCGAGTGGAAATTCGGGAAAAGTATGCCGGTAGCCACAAACCGATAATCTGGTATGAAAATCCAAAATTCTAATTTGTTCTTCGTTCCTAGGTCACCAAATCGTGCACAAATAATCCAGACTCGATGCCGATCTGATTCCCTTCCCAATCCTGGCTTGAAACCCCGTGTTAGTGGCCCATTTCGAGTTTTCCGAGCGGCGATCATGGAGGGAATCGCCAAGCACACGGTGAGACCCCATATCGAGCCGTTGCCTATCAAGTTTGAACCAAAGCCGAACACTCCCATGACCCACTGATGCTTTAGGGTGAATTCTCCGAATCTTTGGTGGGCTAGGGTGCTCGGACCACGGCGCCAAAGCTTCACCGAGGTCTGTGTACGTCGCGGACCTAGTTCCGAGCGTCGTTAGCTTGTACCGACCCCCTAGAGGAGTTGCCCGTCCCTGAAATCCTCCGGGCGGCGAGTAGCAGGCCGTGAGATGGCCGGGAAGTCGGGTCCGGCGAGGTCACCGCCGCGCCGGCGAGGGGGGGGGGGGGCGAAGCGCGCGAGGAAAAGGGGGGCGGGAGGAAGAAGAACCTGCTGGCCCCACCGGTCAGTGGCTGTTGCGGTAAATTAGGATTTGCTGTGGCCACTTGATCTGCTGCGGCTACAGCCTGAGCAGCTGTGGACCACGGTGTGGCTGCATCAAGGGATTGACACGTGTAACTGGGACCCACGGTCAGAGTTTGAACATTTCCCAAATTAATTTAAATTTCCAGATTCAGTTCAAACTTTAGAACCTCATAACTTTTGCTAGGTAGCTCCAAATTAGTGATTCAAATTGGGTTGGATTCAGGATGAAAAGCTCTATCGAAATATGCAACCCAATTTGTATGAAAATCAATAGAAAAGTCTGGGGAATTCTTTAAAGCTTTTCAGTAAAAGAATTTTTGAGGGAGTTTGGTTCATCCAAAAATCCCCAAATTTTGCCAGAATATTCTTTAGGATTATAGGGAACTCCTGTAAAAGTTTCAGTTTAATTGGAGTTGATTTAGTTAGGATAATTCTGAAATCAAATTTCTGTGTTCAAATGAATACAGAAACAATTTCAGAGAGTTTCCAAAACATGGAAATCCAGTTCTAGGAAATTCTTAGCTCCACAAATCCAAGGAAAATTCAAGCATACTCTCTGAGCTATGTTTGAAATTTTAATCCACTTGAATTTGCATGAAAGTGCAAATTTATTCAGAATTAGTTTCTTTTTCCCTAAATGCTTAGGAATTGATCTGAGTAATCTACTCAGTGAAAAATTCTAAATTTTGGTCCAGATGACTTTCTTGTGACAAGGAACTCACATGCAAAATTTCAGCTCCATTGGAGTCCTGGATACATACTGTCCTGTTTAACCTATAGATGATCAACACACACAAGTGATGAAAAATACTTATCACTTGATCATAGTGCTTAGCCCCAAATTTCAAACCACTAGCACCAGTATCATTTTAAATTCTTAAACAGAGTTACAGTTTTAAACTTTTCTTTAGCACTTGTTAGTAAAAGTTTTATAATTAAACATGTATGCATATTCATAACGTGTAGTGATTAAACGTGGAAAAGTGAAGGAGAAGTCAAGCTTGGATCAAGGAGCAAGAAGGGCTGGGATTAAGCTTCAAGGCATCAACCACTAAATTCAAAAGTATCTGACTTTGGTCACCTGCAAAGCCAAGGCAAGCTCCGGTTTGCATTTAAGTTGTTTTATAAAGTTTTCCCTTTGTTCACTACTATGGGTCAAAGTTTGTACGTGAATTAGGTCAAGGATGTTTTATACTCCACTTGCATAACCAAAAATGAACCCTAAGGTCAACGGTAGAAAGGTGTCATTGCTGTAGAATAAGGCCGTGCTAAATAGGCTAGGACATCCGGTAGAAGACGAGTAGTTGGAATCTACTCGCGAGTTGTAGTTGAGGATTTGATAAGTGTGGTTGGATGAGAGAGGCAAACTAAATTTTACATTTCTAAAGATGAGACCAGGCAGGAGGGTTAGGCAGCGACAAGATGAGGTCTTGCTCGAGTAGCTCTCCCTGTGTCGGTTAAGGACCGATGCGTGTGCCGCATCCAGGAGCAAGTATTGAGTTGTGTACCGGAGGCTTACTGCTATATGGAACCCAGGAAACCAATGTACCAGGTTAACTGGATTGTAGAGCCATACCACATCATCTCGTTAGACCTATGAGCCCGAGACGGCCCGACCGGTTCTACAGTCGAGTGTCCTGCGAAAGGTTGCCACATACGACGTAATGAAGGACACCAGATTTTGGTCTTCGTAGGCGGGCGTATGTGTCGAGCTATCCGGGTAGTGTTTGAATCGAATCACCGTCCCTCGTGGTTATTGAGTACCGCTTGCTCCCATGTTGTGACGTAGTAATCAACTTGTGTGGGAACAGTTTGCAATGTTTTAATTGCTGCTATGATTATTATAAATTGCATGAAAACCCTGTTTGAAGTAGAGATAGAGCAAACTAAAGTTATTTTCCACCTTGGGGCAAGTAACATTGGAATGAAGCATTTCTTGTTTGATTGTGGAGTTCCAATGATGCTGGGCGCAAGGTCACTACTATTATGGCTAAAATCTGAAAGTTAAGAATGAACTCGTAGGCGAGTCCTTTTTGCAACTTATATGTTTAGGTCTTAAGTTACTTGCATGTAGAGTTGCATGTCTTAGGAGAGACAGTTAAGTCTTGCTGAGCCTTTGTGCTCACTCTTTCTATATGAGTGGTTTTGCAGGTTAAGACGATGCTCATAAAGAAGGTTGTCCAGTGAGACTCGGGAACGTCCGAGTCGGTTAACACATGGAGGACCTAGCCGCTGCAATGTCTTCGTGTTGCTAGCGAGAAGAGTCCGCGGGCTGGACCTCTTCTCGGATGCTTCTTAGTTATTCGACGCGAGCTGTTTATAGACTTCCGCTGTAGATAATTTATGTAAATTATTTACAAAGAACATTTGTAAGCTTCCGCTTTGATTTATGTAATACAGTTTTCCTTATATGTGTGCTGTGGGGTGC
The DNA here is from genome assembly GCA_030760725.1 of Neostapfia colusana. Taxonomy (NCBI): domain Eukaryota; kingdom Viridiplantae; phylum Streptophyta; class Magnoliopsida; order Poales; family Poaceae; genus Neostapfia; species Neostapfia colusana. Next base: position 69,891,715 of record JASWHV010000009.1, read on the forward strand.
CGCATAACACGGCACCACCCAATGCGATTCCCGGGCGAGGTGCCCCGTCCCCGTGATCAGGCAGGATCGGGCGCCCTGTCAGCGTGGTATCAGAGCCGCATTGGTAATAGTGCACGGAATAAGGATCGTATTACGACAAAAACTTAGGATACGGTGAGGAAACGGTATTAGGCCCACATAAGGACTATAGTAGTATAGTTACTTAAAGTGGCATTGCTAACGTACTTGTTATAATTCTCAATTTTGATTATGTAACGACACACCTACGTTCAGGTAAGAATGGTAAGGAACGCCACCGAAAGCGGTTCAATTTCGGTTAGCTCCCCTGACGAGGAATGTTGTTCAGGGATAGGTCTCACAGCTTGGTACGAGACGTTAATATGAAACTCTTGGACTCTTCATGTTACTGAGTTCATTTGAAATGCTGATCCCTAGCATGCATTAGGCCAGAAAGTGGAGAGCCCATCGTGTGGTCAGTAACGCGATAGTGTATTCGTCTGGAAATAGCCCAGGAGGACATACGCAGCGCTTGCCATAGGCGTGCCCTGCAGGGCAGTAGGTGGTATCCGTTGGGTTGATAACATTCCCAACCGTGACGAACCGTTCATGATATACTCGGGCTCCCCGTCGTGTGGTGTAAAAACACGATCACGTACCTTGAGACATGGCTTAACTCAAGGACGGCCGTATCGCAATGATACGGGCGTTTGTATTTACTTTCAAATATTGAACTGCCGGAAATGAAAACAACCTTTGAGTGCACCACTATTGAGTGTTCTTCTGCAGATGCTAACCACGTACGTATCCCGTGTAGTACACGTGTGTGATAGACGGTCTTAGTTCCACTGACCATACATATATGCCGGTATCATCCGGTTAGGATTTTTCTTTTAGTGAGGCAACGTAGTACCGACATGTTCTTACGGTGCATCGACGCCGTACTACACTTAATAATCTCTTCCCTATGAAGAAATGATTCATGAACTAACTTTCAACTAAAAATGGAAGTTTGAAACAATTATTAGTTACTGAACTCTTATTTTGAGCCAAGATTCAAATGAGAGCATGACTAGGTATCAAAGATTTCAAAAACAGAGTGCTCTGTTTCTGGCAGGAATTATTGCTGGACTCTGACAGAGCATAACTCTGAGTAGATTTAACCAATTAAGGTGTATGATACAGTTCGGGAAAGATTTTTAAGTGCTCTACAACTTCTTGGTGGACCTCCAGAGCAAAATCACAAGTTAAGTTGGTGAAAAGTCCAGTTGAAGGCAAACTGTTCAGAACCAGGACAGTACCAAAAACCTTTCTGTTTTTAAGCCATAACTTCATGTAGAAAAATCCTTAAGGAGCCGATGATACACCGTTGGAAAGGTTATGAAACGTGAAATGTTGTTGTAGTTCAGAGTTTGCGCAGATTCTTATTTTATTTTCATATACAACTGTGATAAAAGTAGCCACATACGAAGGTGATGCTGGCAAATTTTATTCAGGAATTCTGTCAACTTTGAGAAATCATAACTTTTGATCCAGAGATGATGTGAAGGCGTAAGAATATTCGTTGGAAAGATACTGAAGTTAACTTTAACTTTTGTATGCAACATGAGTTATGAATATGCTGTTCAACGGATCAAGAATCTGGATGAGGACAGAAGAGTCCATTCTGTACAGAAAAGAGGACTGGTTAGGCCTATCCTAAGAAAGTAATTAAACTCGAGGATAGTCCGGTGGGACGTGAATATTCAATATGTTTCCGATGAGTTACCAGGCAATGCCAGCTAACGGGACGTCAAGTTCCAGATTGAACTGACGCCGGAAACAACCCCGATTTTACGAAGGCTGTATAAGATGGCACCCAATGAACTAGCGGAGTTGAAGGAGCAACTAAGTGAACTTATGAGCAAAGGTTTTATACGACCTAGCTCCTCACCTTGGGGTTGCTCTGCGCTGTTTGTTAAGAAGAACGATGAGACACTAAGATTAAGTGTTGATTATCGTTTGCTCAATGCCATCATTATAAATAACAAGTACCCTGCCCCGCATCGATAGTTTACTCGATTAACTAGTTGGTGCAAGGGTATTCTCGAAGATAGTTGGAGCTCATAAAACATTATGACACCAAGATCCATTACCATCTGGGGAAAAATGATAGCGGTTGCCGACGCGTTAGTCGGAAGAAACCACGTTCACAACTTGGCGATTGCTGAGTTAGGAGAAGAAAAACCCAGTCTCCATGTCATTCCGTATGGAGTACTTTATAACACTGCTCCCATTCCAGCAATCTGAGGAGAGATTGCTAAAGTGCAAAGGAGGGACTAAGGTATGTCTCACCTACAGATGGGAATAGACAATGGAGAGATGAGGTGGTTCAGGAAGGACAATGAGGGTACTCTATGGTTTAAGGACCGTACAGTTATACCTCGTAAGATAAAGCTCTACAGCCGGATATGTCGCACACCGTGGAAGTGGTGTGAGTACGGTGAAGGAGTACTGTTCGGGGTTGATTTGTCAACAAGGCTGATGACCGAGTTCGGATGACAGAATTGAACTTGAAGGCTATACAATCCCGACAGAAAAGTCATGATGGTCAAAGGCATATACCGATGCATTTCGACGGTGGAGAACACGTTGTCTTTGCGTGTCTCCGATGAAAGGAATTCACCGGCTTGATGTAAAGTTGGGATTTTGCTCCCTGAGCCTTAGATCCACTTGCTATCACGGAGATGTGTGGAACCGTAGCTTACCGGCTGGGACTACTGGCAAGCCTTGCTGATATTCACGACATATTTCATATGTCACAGCTACGGAAGTACTTTAAATCTACCATCGCTGTCCACACCGAAGAATTTTATTAGTTGAAGCCGGATCATACCTACACCGAGCGACCAGTTCAGACTATCGATGAATGATCCGGATCACCTGGAATCGGATATTAAGATTTTACCAGGTGGTGTGGAGTAATCATGCCACGGAAGAAACAACGTGGAGAGCAAAGATTATCTCCGCATGAACTATCCGGAATTTTTATCATCGTACCACTTGGCATTACCTCTCCCGTCTCGTTCTTCTTTTGGAATCTTGGGACAAGATTCTTTTTAAGGGGGGAGGAATGTAAAAGTCCCAAAAACGTGAATGCAAAGAAACGGATTGACATGACCCCATGGTCCTGTCGAGCCAGGATCACGCTGAGGGGTGCTGCGTTGCACAGCACCGTATAACACACGTCAAAGGTACAAAGCGGAAGCAAAATTTTATTACATAAACAAGTTATGAACATGTTTACATCAAAATAAGTTCAGTCTACACTCGCGGGCGTAGACTAAGCATCAAGTGCACGTTCAGCCCTTGAACGTGTCCTTGCTAGCACACACGCACACTAACTCTGCGGCGTGCACGACTGCCACTCGACGGGGTTCCCCTCCTGGGGTTCCGTCTCCTCTTCGGGAGTCCCTTCCTCATAGAACCCTGCAAAAGCTTCAAACACAAGCAGTGAGCACGAAGGATCAGCAAGTCTGACCCGTCTTACCTAAACATGGAACTTCTACATGAGGGTAATGGGTTACATGAGATAAAAATCAGTTGCAAGGACTCGCCTAATTAGTAGAACCTTACTTTCATGTTTTAGCAGCAGGTTGTGGAGAACCTTACGCTAAGGCACATGAGAGAGCCGCAATCAAACAAGAAACGCATTTCTCTCATGTACTTTGCCCAAAGTTGAAAAGAACTTTAGTTAGCTCTAAGCTACAGCATATCATTAACAATCAATGTCCAGCTTTCAATCAGCAACATTTTAACATGTAAATAGCCTGTTCTTTCTACGTCACGGTACAGTGAACAAGTGGTACTCACTGACCGCGAGGGACAGCGATTATAATTGATTACACCTGCAGGGTTACCCGAACAACCCGTCACGTACGCCCGTACTCGATGTTGCCTACAACAACCATCACGGACGCTGTACGCGACTACCTTTCACCCGTTAGCCAAATGTTGAACCGGTCCAATCGTCCCGAGCAAGAGGTCTCTGCATGCGCATCTCAGTGCCGCCAGGCGATTTACACCTCGAGCTCTCAATCGACCCTCTGAACGACCAGCTATGCCTCAACACCCAGCTACCCGAGTTACATCAGTTTCCCGGTTCCCATACAGCCGGTAGGTCTTCGGTACTGTTCTAGCTTGTTCAACAGGCCTGCACACGGCTCGGTCCTCAATCAACACAAGTGAAGCTACAGCACACAGGCCCCAAAGTCCTTCTGCCCTTAACCTCCGCTTGGTCTCATCTTCTTGCCATGTGTTTCATGTGCTATCACTACCCGAGTCGAGTGCCTCTAGCCTATGCTCGCGAGTAGTTCCAACTACTCGACTTGTACCGAATCCTACTCTATCTTAGCAATGCAGTGGCTAACAAGGTTTTCAATCCTAAACCCAACCCATGGTTTTCTTGGCTATGCAGTTGGGTTTCCAATCAAGACTAATGCAAAGAATCACAACAATATTCAAAGATGTGCTCAAAACAATAAACATTTGTAAAAAGGTTAATGCAAACCGGAGCTTGCCTTGCTGCTCTTGGTCGTGGGCTAGCTGTTCCTCCGGAGTAACGAAGTCTAGGACTTCGGGTTCCTCCTCGACCTTAGCGACTACATGATAAGGGCAATATATGTATCAATTTAAATGCATTTGTATTAACTTTGAAGTCGTGAAGTCTATAACACTTGCTAGACAGACCCAATGACTGTGAAACTTTTACTGGGGCCTGGTTACAACCTATACAGAGATTTGGTCAAGTTTTAGTTGCAGTAAAGCTTATTTGAGCCCTCCACAATTAATTATGTCCTTGACCTTAATTGGAACTCTTAGGGTGTTCTAGGAATTTTCATGAAACAAACTATGACTTTCTGAAAACTAGATTTTCAGAGGGTCATAATGGAGTTGGTCTCACTTAATTTGGAAGTTCCTAACTAAAGATGTGAGCTAAACAATTTCAGAGAAAATTCTGAAAATGTTTCTGAACATTTTCTATTTTCTCTGGAACAGTTTCACTAATCACACCATTAGGTGGGTTAAATGAGCTCCAATGGGTCTGAAATTTTTATGGTAGTTCAGGGATATTTTGGTGATCATCCCAGCAAAATTTCAGGATTTTCCTCCACAGGATTCTCCAGTTAAAATTCCAAACAGTTTAAATTTTGAGGAATTAATTATGGAAAAATAAGGAATTTCATGAAGTGAAACTTCATTTGCTGGAAAGTGCTCAGGGAGCTGAATCCATCAAAATTTGGTTCACTAAATTTGGAGCTTTCTAGCCAAAGTTATGAGGATTTGAAGTTTGGAGGAAATCTGAAAATCGGGGAAAAGTTTAAACTCGCGCGTGGGACCAGGGGACACGCATCGCACGCCGAGGCGACAGCACACCGCGGCCCACAAGGATATTGCGCGCCAGCACACCCGATCCCGGCCGCAGCCGGATCCCGATTCAAAATATCTCCCGCTGACAGCTGGGGTCCACCCCCTTCTTCAACCTCGCGACGCCCGCGCTCCGCCGCCGTGGGACCTCACCGGAGAGCTCGCCGCCGGCTTCTGTACAGCTCCAAACTTCTCGATTCTGGCCGCCCCTGCCTACTTTTACTCGGGGAACAGGATTCTAGGGTCAGCTGCTCATGACAATGGCCGGAGCATGGTCGGCGACGAGCCGCCACCTCGGAACAACTTCGGCCATGTCGGCTGACTTCTCTAGCACCTCAGCTACTTGGGAAACCGGTTGGGGAGCACCAGTGGACCTCAGGGAAGGTTGACATGAGCTCGAGGCAGCTCGGGGAAGGCCCGAAATAGGTCCTCACCGTGCGCCCGATGCCGCCCGTTCATTCCGCCATTGGTAGACCTCAAATTACGCCAGGCACAGAGGTTCTCCGGCCCAGAGTTGTGAAGGCAACTTGTGCGTTACCGTGTCTAGCTCGTGTGAGAGCGGCTTGAGGCCCTCTAATCCTTTCTAGAGCACGAATTAAACAGAATCGTACCCGAAGGTCGTTCTGCACACAGAAAGGGGAAAAGTGGAAATTCGCTGCCGGTGAGCAACCACTCGAGCTGTGGCTCGGGGATGAGCAGCACCGGTCACCAGCGCGTCCAAGGGTGCCTTGGCTCGGGCGTGACAACGCCCTGGTTGGGCTGTCCACGAGAGCCCGGGGTGCGGCGGTTCCAAGTGCCGAATTTGTTCTTTCGGCACAGCCGATATCAATCGGTTTCAACTGAATTCTAGCAACGGGGAGAACGGAGGAAGGTCTCTAGTACCTTGCTGGGGCTCTGGTGTGGACGGAGGGAGCTGCGATCGGCGTTCTACGATCGATTCCGAGCTGCGGAAAATTTTGGCCGGCGCTGAGTTCTTGCGGGGAAGAACGGCGATGCCTCGGCCGAGGAGGGGGGCAGGCGCCTTAAGAAGGCTCTGCACCGCCTCGCGCCCGAGCGTGGGCAAGCAGCTGCTGGCGCGGCGGCTGCCCTCGGTGGCGATCACCACTGCGGCTCGGCGACCCGAGTGAGAAAAGTCTCAGTCGGTTTGATCTGAGCAGTGGTTGACATGTGGGACCCACTTCCAGTTTTAACCTCTGAAATTTACTCCTAATCACTGTTGTAAACAGTGATCCCCATAGTACCCCTGGTATTTCAAATTATCCACCCATGAACCATTTGAATTGATCAAAGTTCAATTTGGGTTTGGTTTGAGTGAATTTCAGCACAAGTGCAGTTTTGAATTCAAATGAAGTTTGAATTTGTCCCACTTAGCTCATGTCAAGATCAACTCCAAATGGAGTGAAAATTGGTGTGTGGGCTCACAAAAATTTGCTGAGTAAGAATATGCCTCCCACTTTTAAATTCATGGGATAAAAACAGTTTGAATTTGAATATGGTTTCAAACTGCCCTCTTCCTAACTATACCCAAAATGACCTCAAAAAGGTTTTGAATTTGGGTGAAACTTTGCATGGACATCCTTAGTAAAGTGTAGGAGTTTTCATATGTCCAGCCCATCTATATCACTTGTGGGAAATACCACTTTTGCAATATGTGAGTTTGTTTTCTAATGAGCATGTTGATAATTGTTACTTGCTCTTCATTTGTGTTCATGATCCTTCCTCAAATGAGGTGTGTGGTGTGGTGATGAACACTGCAAATGTGTGTCAAAAACTGAGGCCCTTACATTCCTCCCCCCTTAAAAGAATCTCGTCCTGAGATTATAAAGTGAAAATGAGAGAGAGGACAGTGGAAAATTACCGGATATGCGACGTGAAAAATTCGGGGTAGTTAGTGCGAAGGAATTCTTCGCTCTCCCATGTCGCTTCGTCCATGGAGTGATTAATCCATAGAACCTTGTAGGACCACAATGTATGGTTGCGTGTGGTTCGGGCCTTTTCATCAATAATCTGCACCGGTTCCTCCTGATAGGTGAGATCCGGTTGCAGTTCTTCAATGTCTTCCAGCTGAACGGTCATTGATAGCTTGAGACACTTCCTCAGCTGGGAAATGTGAAAGACGTTGTGCACACCGGAAAGTGCTTCTGGTAATGTCAGCCGGTATGCCACTGACCCACATCTTTCGGTAATCTGGAATGGACCGATGAATCGGGGTGCCAACTTTCCTCTCACCCCAAATCTGTTTACGCCCTTCATTGGAGACACCCGTAGATATACGTGATCTCCAACTTCGAATTGTAATGGGCGCCTTTTCCGGTCCGCATATTGTTTCTGACGGGATTGAGCGGCTTTTAGGTTCGCTTGAATCAGTCGAACCTTTTCTTCCGCGTTGTTGACAAGGTCAATCCCGAAGGTAACCCTTTCGCCAGACTCACACCAGTTCAATGGTGTGCGGCATTTCCTACCGTATAGCGCCTCGTAAGGTGCCATCTTGATGCTGGCTTGGTACCCATTATTGTATGAGAACTCAGCTAACGGCAAGTGATCATCCCAATTCTTGCCGTGGTCGATAGCGCAAGCTCGTAGCATGTCTTCTAAGATTTGATTTACCCGCTCCGTTTGCCCATCCGTCTGCGGGTGGTAGGCTGAACTACGGATCAGCTTCGTCCCCAAGGCAGCGTGCAGCTGCTCCCAAAAACGGGACACAAATAAAGTGCCCTGATCCGATATGATGGTACGGGGTACGCCGTATAAGCATAGGATCCGTGAGATGTACAGTTCAGCGTACTTCTTGGCGTTGTAGTTGGTGTTGACCGGGATGAAATGGGCAACTTTGGTGAGCCGATCGACGATCACCCACACGGAATCATGTTTCTGTAAGGTGGTGGGTAAACCAACGATGAAATCCATGCTCACGTCCTCCCACATCCAGGCAGGGATGCCCAGTGGTTGTAGCAGTCCCGGTTTTCGCATGTGGTCTGCCTTCACCCTTCGACATGTATCACACTCGGACACGTATTTTGCAGTCTCTCGCTTCATCCGTGTCCACCAAAACTTGCTTCTGAGTTCTTGATACATCTTGTTGCTGCCGGGGTGAACAGAGAACTTTGACAAGTGAGGCTCATCAAAGATCTTCTTCCGTAGTTCTGGGTTTCGGGGTACGACGATCCGGTCCTTGAACCATAGGACGCCGTCTCCGTCCTTCTGGAAACATTTCAACTCCCCACTGTCTACACGTCTCCGCAAATGTGACATGCCCTTGTCATTCTTCTGGGCTGCCGCTATATCTTCACGGATGGTGGGGATCAAAGCTAGGTTGTAGAGAGCTCCGTGTGGAATCACATGTAGTGGTGGTTCGCTCTCTTCCAACGGTGTGATGGTCAGATCATTGACGTGTGACTTGCGGCTCAGCGCATCTGCCACTACGTTTGCCTTGCCCGGATGATAATGGATCTCTATCTTGTAATCCTTTATCAGTTCTAACCATCTTCGTTGCCTCATGTTCAGTTCCTTCTGAGTGAATATGTACTTGAGGCTTTTGTGGTCGGTATATAAATGTACGAGGTTACCGAGTAAGTAGTGCCTCCACATTTTTAGTGCAAGTACCACGGCAGCGAGCTCCAAATCGTGAGTTGGATAATTTTGCTCATGGTTTCTAAGCTGCCGTGACCCATACGCGACCACCCTTCGGTCTTGCATCAGCACACATCCGAGCCCAATGCCGGATGCATCGCAGTACACATCGAACGGTTTTGTTGTGTCTGGCTGCGCCAAAACCGGTGCTGATGTCAGGTGCTTGACTAAAGCCTTGAATGCTGCTTCGCATGCTGGACTCCAAACATATTTGGTAGCCTTCTTTAGCAGCTCTGTCATTGGCTTGGCAATTTTTGAGAAGTTCGGAATGAACCTCCGATAATATCCCGCGAGTCCAAGGAAACTCCGTACCTCGTGAACAGTTCTCGGGGATTTCCAATTCAGCACTTGAGTGATCTTGCTCGGGTCCACAGCGATACCCTCCGCTGAGATGATATGCCCGAGGAAAGGCACTTGCGATATCCAAAACTCGCATTTGCTGAATTTTGCGTATAACATGTGATCCCGCAGCCGTTGTAAGACTATACGCAGATGTTTCTTTTGATCTTCCTCCGACTTGGAATATACCAGGATGTCGTCGATGAAGACCAAGACAAACTTGTCCAGCTCTGCCATGAATACCGAGTTCATTAAGTACATGAAGTGAGCCGGAGCATTGGTGAGGCCGAAGGACATGACCAGGTACTCATAAAGTCCGTACCTCGTCGAGAAAGCCGTCTTCGGAATGTCCTCAGCCCTTATCTTAATCTGATGGTACCTGGATCTTAAATCCATCTTGGAAAAGATCTTTGCTTCGACCAACTGATCGAATAACATGTCGATCCGTGGCAAATGGTACTTGTTCTTGATGGTTACGGCATTTAATGGACGATAGTCCATGCAAAGCCGCAACGTCTCATCCTTCTTCTTGACAAATAATGCCGAACAGCTCCATGGCGAGGAGCTCGGCCTAATAAAACCCTTCTCCAGAAGGTCCGTGAGCTGAGTCTTCAGTTCAGCCAACTCCTTGGGCGCCATCTTGTACGGCCTTCGGGATATTGGCGTGGTTCCCGGTGCAAGTTCAATCTTGAACTCTACCTCTCTATCAGGCGGCTTCCCCAGCAAATCGTCCGGGAATACATCAGGGAACTCTCGGACCACCGGAATATCTTCCAATCTGATGGTTGTGGCTTGATAGACACTTGGGAGTTTTATTTCCGGACTGTCCAGAAATAATGAGTGAGACTCGTGCACTTCTGAGTTCAAGTGCACGACTCGGAGGACGGTGTCTAAAACAGCGCCGTGGCGGGTTAACCACGACATCCCTAAGATGACATCGACCTTTTGTCCCTCTAAAATTATGAGAGACGTAGGGTAAACTCTACCCTCTAAGCACAATGGCGCTTTTGGGACCATCATGCTTGCTGAAATTTTCCCACCCGGTGAACAGATCACATAAGGACTATCGGTGGGTAGTATTTGCAAGCTATAGTTATCAATGAAAGCTTGGCTAATGAAGCTATGCGTGGCGCCTGAATCAAATAGTACTATAGCGGGATGCTGGTGGAGTTGGAACATACCCGCAAGGATTGGCTCGCCCTCCGGCACGTCCTCAATGGCGAGCTGGTGGACGGTGCCGGGCCTAGGGTTTGCCCGCCGCGCATTAGTAGGGTTCCGGGGTTGATTCCTCCCCGGAAACTGTGGTGCCACTCCGCCGCCTTGCCTCTCCGGGCAACTGCTCGCGAATTGTCCTGGACGACCACACTTGTAACATGTGGCCACTGCCGGTGTAGTGCTCGGGGAACGAAAGCCCGGCATGCGTTGCTGAGGTGCAAACGCACGCGGCATCGCCCGCTGCTGCTGTTGTGGTTGCGGTGGTGCTGGCAGTGCCGGCCGGAATGCCGGTGAACAGTACGGCCGGCCGCGGAACGGCATCGACCGCTGTGGTGGTTGCCAGCGTGGACCTGATGGTGGGCGATTCACCATCCGAAACTTCTGAGAAGGACCGCCTCCTTCTCCGCTGCTTTGCGGCGCGCTTCGCTTTCGCTCTGCCGCCGCCAACTCCTTGCCGGAGTCCTCCTGAACAATCGCAGCATCAATGATGTCGTTGAGGCTGCCGCGATTGAACATCGCCAACTTGTCCTTCAGGAGCGGGTTAAGCCCCTGGTAAAAATGGTCCCGCCGCTTCTCGTCAGTATCAGCATGATACAACGCATATAGCGCGAGATCGTTAAACGCCCTGGAGTATTCCAGCGCGTTCCGGCTCCCTTGTTGCAGGTGTAAGAACTCCTGCGTCTTCCTCTTCATTAAACCTGGCGGTATATGATAGGCCCTGAAGGCCGTCCGGAACTCCGTCCAGGTCATCACTCGGTCGGTGGGCTGTGAAGCACAGAAGTTGGCCCACCACGCGCTCGCGGATCCTTGGAGCTGCTGGACCGCGAACTGAGTCTTGCGCTGCTCGCTGAGCTGGAGCAGCCCGAACTTCATCTCTATGGCGCGGAGCCAGTTGTCCGCGTCAAGTGGTTCATCCGCCCTTGAGAATACCGGGGGATGAGTAGCCAGGAAGTCGGAGTAGGAGCTCTGTTGGCGCTCCTCACGATCTTGACGTCTCTCTGGGCGAGACGTATTGGCGATAAGCGTTTGCAGCAACTCCGTGTGCTGCTGATGTGAACCCGCCATTGCCGCGATGATGTCGGCCAATGTAACCGTTGGCAGTGGCGGTGGTGGTGTTTGCTGTTGCTGTTGCTGCTGCTGTCCCGAGGAGTCCTCGGGAGGTGGTTGGGAGGTCTCTCCCCCTTGACTAGTACCCCTAACGTCAGGGTTGGCACGAGTACGCGTCATTCTGAAATTCAAAACAGCAGCAATTAGCACATGTCTTACTTAAAATTCCATAAGCAACAGTAGGTATTGAAGTGACACATGATTAGTTTGCACAACATTCACATATATTGATAAAGCATAAACTTAATACAAGATACATTATTCTCGGGTCTCCGAGAAGTCGTGCTCATGTCGTCACTACCTATACATACGCTACTGTCTACACGACATGTCACCGATTACAAAAGTTGGGTTATGCTACCCTGGCTGCCCTACTTGGCAACCGTAACCCCCTACTCGGAGTAGAACTCGACCTCCTGTGGGTCGTCCTCCTCCGGTACCTCTGCTGGTGGCTCTGGATCTACCACCTCTTCTCCCATTCCGGGTTCTCCCATTGCTGGAAGACCCAAGACCACCGGTACGCCTAACACCGGAGGTACGAGTTCCTTCAATGCATGCACCTCGTCCATAGCCTGGTTGTATTCCTCTTCCCATCCTTGTCCTTCCTCAATAGCGTCGTCCCGCTCTTGAGCAAGGTCCTTATTCTGCTGGGTTAGAGTCTGCACCAGTTCTTGTAACGCCGCGATGTCAACACGGCTCTTCTTCTTTGCCTTCTTCAGACGACGCAACTGATTGTGTTGTTCATTCAATCGCTTGATCGTCGGAAGGAGCACATTGCGGAGTGCGCTGTGGGCACTCTCGAAATGGTCTCCACGGCTCGTGCTCTCTTTGAGCTGCGTGGCGAGATGCTCCGTATGAACAGCTTGGCTGTCTATCACGGCGTTTCCCGCCCTCATCTGGAGGCTGAGATTTGCCTCCGCGGGGTTGTACCTTGGGCAACTCGGATCCGTTGCTTCCAGGTACCTCTCTTCCCACACATGCTGAGCTCGTCCCTCCACCGGAATGAGCGCGTATGAAGTACCCTCCATAGCTTGCACGTGTAGTTGGCAGAAACGTGACATAGTGTCACGGGCTGCCACTTGCCACATCCCTTCCTGTTGTCTTCCTCTCACCGTGACGGTGAACGGCACCCAACCGGGTGGCGTAGGTCCTGCAGGAACCTCGACATGGATCGTCCACGTCTTGTTCTCCTCTTCGCCTTCTTCCTTGGCGAAGTATTGCGGCATCTGATTGTACCCGAAATATTGGAGCATTTGCCACAATGCTTCCGGGTAGCCGTTACGGTGAGAACAGTGGGACATCACCCACCCGTTCTCCAGTTGCTTATCTGCTGTCATCTGTAAAAATATATTTGAGAAATGTCAAATAATTATTTAAACAGTAAACCGCTGAGTTATAACATAAAACATGTCATTGAACCCATAAAATTTGGAAACATAGTTCAAATTTTAAATAAATTTGACTGCTGATCTGCTGTTCCCATGACAGCCCTGACCAGTTTCCATTTCAACCCGATTTAGGCTATGTTGAAAGCAAAACCAATTCTGGAGCTCAACATCAAAGTTAAAGCTAACTTCAATAGATTCCCATAAAGTATTTTCTTGGCCCAAGATCTGTCCTGGTTCAAAAGTTATGAGATGTCAAAGTTAACGGAATTTCTGGAAACAATTGGACAGCACCTCCCTGCCTTAAGGAACTGATTTGATCCAAGAATCCCAGTTACTTCTGTTCCTAATCTGACAAAACTTTTTGTTACAAAGTTGTAACCCATCTCATAAGCTTTCCATAACTACCTCATTTTCTATTTTTGGATTTTTATGCAGGAAGTTATGCTTAATGTACAGAGAGTCTACAGAGAGTCTTTACTCTGTCCTGTTTTCTGGACAGTTTCAACTCTACTGCGTTTTTCGAGTGGTTAAGGGATGAAACACCTCTGGACCTCAACAGAAAAGTTGTAACGCTCTTCCAAAGCTTTCCAGAAATGTATCATACTACCCCAACCTCGAAAGAACTCAACCTCTAACCTCTGATTAACTTCAGCCTTGATTCAGCTAAAAACAGAGTGCTCTGTCCTTAACAACCTATAAGTTGAAAACTTGTTAACTTTGAATATCCTGTTCAAGGGAAGGAGTTACATCAAGTTTAACTACTTTGGATCAAAACCTTCAAGTTTTTAAATGAAGTTGTTCATTTAATGGGGTGTGACGTCGATGCGTCACCAGATTATGTCGGTACTACGTCCTCACAAAGGAAAAACCTATACCGGGCTTAGCCGGCTTCGTTAACTCAGTGGCACTAAACGTCACTCGCACATGGATTCTACACGTCTACCGTTTCGTGGTCAGGCTACCTGCAGAAACTCAAGCAATCGTCAGACTCGGCTGCACACCGAGCCTGGAATCCATACGGTTCGTACACCCAGCCGTCATCACTCACCCGGATGTTCTCAAGCCAAACACGCCTTGAGTTACGTGTTCACGTTTCAGACCACGTGACGGGGTCTCCCAAGTTGCACCACGCACACCAGGGACAAACGTTGCTCGAATACCCCAAACGACATGAAGAGTCGTAGAGGATATCAAAGCGAGTCGGGTTACCTGCCACCCGTGGGGCTCCACCCTTCAGCTTGTGTGCACTGGTGGACAGCGCTTACGTGTACCCCCCAAGACATAAACGTCCCGAGATACACGATTTTCCGACATAACAAATAGGTTAATATGCCACTTTCTATAGGCTAATAACATCCTTATACGGGCTACTAACTCGTTCCTCACTGGATTTTTGAAAAAGAAGACCTTTGTACTGTGTTCAACCTCAAGCGAGCTCTGATACCAGTGCTGACACGACCCCACGGTCCTATCGAGCCAGGATCACGCTGAGGGGTGCTGCGTTGCACAGCACCGTATAACACACGTCAAAGGTACAAAGCGGGAACAAAATTTTATTACATAAACAAGTTATGAAAATGTTTACATCAAAATAAGTTCAGTCTACACTCGCGGGCGTAGACTAAGCATCAAGTGCACGTTCAGCCCTTGAACGTGTCCTTGCTAGCACACACGCACACTAACTCTGCGGCGTGCACGACTCCCACTCGATGGGGTTCCCCTCCTGGGGTTCCATCTCCTCTTCGGGAGTCCCTTCCTCATAGAACCCTGCAAAAGCTTCAAACACAAGCAGTGAGCACGAAGGCTCAGCAAGTCTGACCCGTCTCACCTAAACATGGAACTTCTACATGAGGGTAATGGGTTACATGAGGTAAAATCAGTTGCAAGGACTCGCCTAATTAGTAGAACCTTACTTTCAAGTTTTAGCAGCAGGTTGTGGAGAACCTTACGCTAAGGCACATGAGAGAGCCGCAATCAAACAAGAAACACATTTCTCTCATGTACTTTGCCCAAAGTTGAAAAGAACTTTAGTTAGCTCTAAGCTACAGCATATCATTAACAATCAATGTCCAGCTTTCAATCAGCAACATTTTAACATGTAACTAGCCTGTTCTTTCTACGTCATGGTACAGTGAATAAGTGGTACTCACTGACCGCGAGGGACGGCGATTATAATCGATTACACCTGCAGGGTTACCCGAACAACCCGTCACGTACGCCCATACTCGATGTTGCCTACAACAACCATCACGGACGCCGTACGCGACTACCTTTCACCCGTTAGCCAAATATTGAACCGGTCCAATCATCCCGAGCAAGAGGTCTCTGCATGCGCATCTCAGTGCCGCCAGCCGATTTACACCTCGAGCTCTCAACCTACCCTCTGAACGACCAGCTATGCCTCAACACCCAACTACCCGAGTTACATCAGTTTCCCGGTTCCCATATAGCCGGTAGGTCTTCGGTACTGTTCTAGCTTGTTCAACAGGCCCGCACACGGCTCGGTCCTCAATCGACACAAGTGAAGCTACAGCACACAGGCCCCAAAGTCCTGCTGCCCTTAACCTCCGCTTGGTCTCATCTTCTTGCCATGTGTTTCATGTGCTATCACTACCCGAGTCGAATGCCTCTAGCCTATGCTCACGAGTAGTTCCAACTACTCGACTTGTACCGAATCCTACTCTATCTTAGCAATGCAGTGGCTAACGAGGTTTTCAATCCTAAACCCAACCCATAGTTTTCTTGGCTATGCAGTTGGGTTTCCAATCAAGACTCTAATGCAAAGAATCACAACAATATTCAAAGATGTGCTCAAAACAATAAACATTTGTAAAAAGGTTAATGCAAACTGGAGCTTGCCTTGCTGCTCTTGGTCGTAGGCTAGCTGTTCCTCCGGAGTAACGAAGTCTAGGACTTCGGGTTCCTCCTCGACCTTAGCGACTACATGATAAGGGCAATATATGTATCAATTTAAATGCATTTGTATTAACTTTGAAGTCGTGAAGTCTATAACCCTTGCTAGACAGACCCAATGACTGTGAAACTTTTACTGGGGCCTGGTTACAACCTATACAGAGATTTGGTCAAGTTTTAGTTGCAGTAAAGCTCATTTGAGCCCTCCACAATTAATTATGTCCTTGACCTTAATTGGAACTCTTAGGGTGTTCTAGGAATTTTCATGAAACAAACTATGACTTTCTGAAAACTAGGTTTTCAGAGGGTCCTAATGGATTTGGTCTCACTTAATTTGGAAGTTCCTAACTTAATATATGAGCTAAACAATTTCAGAGAAAATTCTGAAAATGTTTCTGAACATTTTCTATTTTCTCTGGAACAGTTTCACTAATCACACCATTAGGTGGGTTAAATGAGCTCCAATGGGTCTGAAATTTTTACGGTAGTTCAGGGATAATTTGGTGATCATCCCAGCAAAATTTCAGGATTTTCCTCCGCAGGATTCTCCAGTTAAAATTCCAAACAGTTTAAACTTTGAGGAATTAATTCTGGAAAAATAAGGAATTTCATGAAGTGAAACTTGATTTGCTGGAAAGTGCTCAGAGAGCTGAATCCAGCAAAATTTGGTTCACTAAATTTGGAGCTTTCTAGCCAAAGTTATGAGGATTTGAAGTTTGGAGGAAATCTGAAAATCGGGGAAAAGTTTAAACTCGCGCGTGGGACCAGGGGACACGCGTCGCACGCCGAGGCGACAGCACACCGCGGCCCACAAGGATTTTGCGCGCCAGCACACCCGATCCCAGCCGCAGCCAGATACCGATTCAAAATATCTCCCGCTGACAGCTGGGGTCCACCCCCTTCTTCAACCTCGCGACGCCCGCGCTCCGCCGCCGAGGGACCTCGCCGGAGAGCTCGCTGCCGGCTTCTGTACAGCTCCAAACTTCTCGATTCTGGCCGCCCCTGCCTACTTTTACTCGGGGAACAGGATTCTAGGGTCAGCTGCTCATGACAATGGCCGGAGCATGGTCGGCGATGAGCCGCTACCTCGGAACGACTTCGGCCATGTCGGCTGACTTCTCTAGCACCTCAGCTACTTGGGAAACCGGTCGGGGAGCACCAGTGGACCTCAGAGAAGGTCGACATGAGCTCGAGGCAGCTCGGGGAAGGCCCGAAATAGGTCCTCACCGTGCGCCCGATGCCACCCGTTCATTCCGCCATTGGTAGATCTCAAATTACGCCGGGTACAGAGGTTCTCAGGCCCAGAGTTGTGAAGGCAACTTGTGCGTTTTGCGTATAGCTCGTGTGAGAGCGGCTTGAGGCCCTCTAATCCTTTCTAGAGCACGAATTAAACAGAATCGAACCCGAAGGTCGTTCTGCACACAGAAAGGGGAAAAGTGGAAATTCGCCGCCGGTGAGCAACCACTCGAGCTGTGGCTCGGGGATCAGCAGCACCGGTCACCAGCGCGTCCAAGGGTGCCTTGGCTCGGGCGTGAAAACGCCCTGGTTGGGCTGTCCACGAGAGCCCGGGGTGCGGCGGTTCCAAGTCCCGAATTTGATCTTTCGGCACAGCCGATATCAATCGGTTTCAACTGAATTCTAGCAACGGGGAGGACGGAGGAAGGTCTCTAGTACCTTGCTGGGGCTCTTGGATTGGACGGGGGGCCTGCGATCGGCGTTCTCCGATCGATTCCGAGCTGCGGAAAATTTCGGCCGGCGCTGAGTTCTTGCGGGGAAGAACGGCGATGCCTCGGCCGAGGAGGGGGGCAGGCGCCTTAAGAAGGCTCTGCACCGCCTCGCGCCCGCGCGTGGGCAAGCAGCTGCTGGCGCGGCGGCTGCCCTCGGTGGCGATCACCGCTGCGGCTCGGCGACCCGAGTGAGAAAAGTCTCAGTCGGTTTGATCTGAGCAGTGGCTGACATGTGGGACCCACTTCCAGTTTTAACCTCTGAAATTTACTCCTAATCACTGTTGTAAACAGTGATCCCCATAGTGCCCCTGGTAATTCAAATTATCCACCCATGAACCATTTGAATTGATCAAAGTTCAATTTGGGTTTGGTTTGAGTGAATTTCAGTACAAGTGTAGTTTTGAATTCAAATGAAGTTTGAATTTGTCCCACTTAGCTCATGTCAAGATCAACTCCAAATGGATTGAAAATTGGTGTGTGGGCTCACAAAAATGTGCTGAGTAAGAATATGCCTCCCACTTTTAAATTCATGGGATAAAAACAGTTTGAATTTGAATATGGTTTCAAACTGCCCTCTTCATAACTATACCCAAAATGACCTCAAAAAGGTTTTGAATTTGGGTGAAACTTGGCATGGAAATCCTTAGTAAAGTGTAGGAGTTTTCATATGTCCAACCCATCTATATCACATGTGGGAAATACCACTTTTGCAATATGTGAGTTTGTTTTCTAATGAGCATGTTGATAATTGTTACTTGCTCTTCATTTGTGTTCATGATCCTTCCTCAAATGAGGTGTGTGGTGTGGTGATGAACACTGCAAATGTGTGTCAAAAACTGAGGCCCTTACATGGATGATTGAACGTCATTGTGTTTCTGGTTCATGAAAAATGGGACTTACAAAAACTTTCTTACATGGGATGGTATACATGAGGTGCAACCACATGGGTTCAAGCATGCCTTTGAATGTGTTGGACCAAGGTGAAGTTAAACTCATGTGTAATCATACATGCAGATGAGAAAGAATAAAAATAAAGTCTTTAGACCCAAAGGCTCAGCTCAAATTGCCACCAAACTTTTGTACACACATGGAGCCTCATACAGTTGAAATTGAGGAAATTATGGTGGCAACTTTCTGGTTTGAGGGTGAAAAAAAAGGAATGGATTATGATCATGTTGAGTTCATGCTGAATTCAAACATGTTAAGGCAAGGGGATGACTTGAGTTATGTCACATGAAATGATAAACTCAGACAGGGACATGTGGGGGAAAGCTAAAATGTTCTTTAGCTCATACTGAACACATGTTAACCCAGGGAAGAATTTCACTCCCAAAAACTAACTCATATGCACATTCTCTATGAGTAGAGGGGAGGGAAATTTAAACCCCATTTTTGAACCCTTGCAAAGGATTCAATATCAGATTGCCCAAAGGCATATATGTGAGTTGACCATTGCAGTCCTCAGGTATTAAGGAGCTTAAGTTCCAAAATTGGAGAAATTTTGAGCTCATCTACCATTTGTTCAAATAGGTCATCACAAAAGAGGTTTTCAAACTGTTGGTTCAAAGTTTATATTTGCAGCTACCAAATTTAAAAGTTGAGTCCATATTTGAGATCCTCAGCTCCAAACTTGTGGGAATACAAATTTTTACATCATTTGGAAGTGGCGAGGCTAAGCATTTGCATGAGGACACAAAGGGTGCATTTGAATTCAAGTTCAAATTTGAATTTGGAAGAAGTTTGGCCACAGGTCCAAATGAGTTCCAAGGATGTAGCTCCACATATTTGAATTTGGCCAATTACCGAATTTGGAAGATCTTTTGGGGAGGAGTAGGGGTGGACCCCACAGGTCAGTGAGCTAAACTGTAACTTATCCCCGAAGCAAACCTCTGTTCTCTGTGTGACACCGAAGCAGCCGAGCGTGCTCCGAGCGCCACCGAGGGGGGAATTGCTGCCAGCTCCCAGCTGCTTGAGCAGCGCTGGAGAGTTACTCGTGGCCCTTCTGCATCTCGGTGTGATCTTTCCCCTCGCTGCACCGAGCTACTTCCGTTTCCTTACCTCCTCGCGAGTAACCGTCGGGAACATGTCGCCTCCATTCGGCCGATCACAGGGAGCCAATGAAATCCCACGCAACCACTCCGCTGAGCTGAAAAATTGTCCTGAGGGAGCTCCTCTTACGTCTTCGGCACAAAAACAGCCGAGTTCCGGCTTCCCTAACCCTAG
Organism: Neostapfia colusana; assembly: GCA_030760725.1. Classification (NCBI taxonomy): domain Eukaryota; kingdom Viridiplantae; phylum Streptophyta; class Magnoliopsida; order Poales; family Poaceae; genus Neostapfia; species Neostapfia colusana. The sequence continues at coordinate 69,911,660 of JASWHV010000009.1, forward strand.
AATAACTCGGTTCCGTGGCGACCTAACGGCAGGGCGAACCGGCGTGCTCATGGACAGCCCGCACTGGGTACTTTCACGCCCAAGCAAGGATGCCCCCTGAAGCGCTGGTGAACCGTGCTGCTCCCCTCCGAATCACAAGCGAAGCCGTGGACTACCGAGTGGGAATTCGGGAAAAGTATGCCGGTGGCCACAAACCGATGATCCGGTAATCTAAAATTCTCATTTGTTCTTCGTTCCTAGATCACCAAATCGTGCACAAATAATCCAGACTCGATGCCGATCCGATCCCCTTCCCAATCCTGGCTTGAAACCCCTTGTTAGCGGCCCATTTCGAGTTTTCCGAGCGGCGATCATGGAGGGAACCGCCGGGCACACGGTGAGACCCCATATCGAGCCGTTGCCGATCAAGTTTGAACCAAAGCCGAGCACTCCCATGACCCACTGATGCTTTATGGCGAATTTTCCGAATCTTTTGCGGGCTAGGGTGCTCGGACCACGGCGCCAAAGCTTCACCGAGGTCTGCGCACGTCGCCGACCAAGTTCCGAGCGTCATTAGCTTGTACGGACCCCCTAGAGGAGTTGCCCGTCCCTGAAAACCCCCGGGCGGCGAGTAGCAGGCCGTGAGATGGTCGGGAAGTCGGGTCCGGCGAGGTCACCGCCGCGCCGGCGAGGGGGGGGGGGGCGAAGCGCGTGGGAAAAAGGGGGCGGGAGGAAGAAGAAGCTGCTGGCCCCACCGGTCAGTGGCTGTTACGGTAAATTAGGACTTGCTGTGGCCACTTGATCTGCTGCGGCTACAGCCTGAGTAGCTGTGGACCACGGTGTGGCTGCATCAAGGGATTGACACGTGTAACCGGGACCCAAGGTCAGAGTTTGAACATTTCCCAAATTAATTTGAATTTCCAGATTCAGTTCAAACTTTAGAACCTCATAAATTTTGCTAGGAAGCTCCAAATTAGTGATTCAAATTGGGTTGGATTCAGAATGAAAAGTCTATCCAAATATGCAATCCAATTTGCATGAAAACCAATAGAAAAGTCTCGGGAATTCTTTAAAGCTATTCAGCAAGAGAATTTTTGAGGGAGTTTGGTTCATCCAAAAATCCCCAAATTTTGCCAGAATATTCTTTAGGACTATAGGGAACTCCTGTAAAAGTTTCATCTTAATTAGAGTTGATTTAGTTAGGATAATTCTGAAATCAAATTTCTGTGTTCAAATGAATACAGGAACAATTTCAGAGAATTTCCAAAATTTGGAAATTCAGTTCTAGGAAATTCTTAGCTCCTAAAATCCTAGGAAAATTCAAGCATACTCTCTGAGCTATGTTTGAAATTTTAGTCCACTTGAATTTGCATAAAGCGCAAATTTATTTAGAATTAATTCCTTTTTTCCTAAATGTTTAGGGAATTGTTCTGAGTAATCTACTCAGTGAAAAATTCTAAATTTTAGTCCAGATGACTTTCTTGTGACAAGGAACTCACATGATAAAGTTCAGCTCCATTGGAGTCCTGGATCCATACTGTCCTGTTTAACCTATAGATGATCAACACACACAAGTGATGAAAAATACTTATCACTTGATCATAGTGCTTAGCCCCAAATTCCAAACCACTAGCACCAGTATCATTTTAAATTCTTAAACAGAGTTCCAGTTTGAAACTTGTTTTTAGCACTTGTTAGTAAAAGTTTTATAATTAAACATGTATGCATATTCATAACATGTAGTGATTAAATGTGGAAAAGTGAAGGAGAATCCAAGCTTGGATCAAGGAGCAAGAAGGGCTGGGATTAAGCTTCAAGCCATCAACCACTAACTTCAAAAGTATCTGACTTTGGTCACCTGCAAAACCAAGGCAAGCTCCGGTTTGCATTTAAGTTGTTTTATAAAGTTTTCCCTTTGTTCACTACTATGGGTCAAAGTTTGTATGTGCATTAGGTCAAGGATATTTTATACTCCACTTGCATAACCAAAAAAGAACCCTGAGGTCAAGGGTAGAAAGGTGTCATCGCTGTAGAATATGGCCGTGCTCAATAGGCTAGGACATCCAGTAGAAGACGAGTAGTTGGAATCTACTCGCGAGTTGTAGTTGAGGATTTCATAAGTGTGGTTGGAAGAGAGAGGCAAACTAAAATTTACATTTCTAAAGATGAGACCGGGCAGGAGGGTTAGGCAGCGACAAGATGAGGTCTTGGTCGAGTAGCTCTGCCTGTGTCGGTTAAGGACCGATGTGTGTGCCGCATCCAGGAGCATGTATTGAGTTGTGTACCGGAGGCTTACTGCTATATGGGACCCAGGAAACCGATGTACCAGGTTAACTGGATTGTAGAGGCATACTGACACGACCCCATTGGTCTTGTCGAGCCAGGATCACGCTGAGGGGTGCTGCGTTGCACAGCACCGTATAACACACGTCAAAGGTACAAAGCGGAAGCGAAATTTTATTACATAAACAGGTTTATGAACATGTTTACATCAAAATAGGTTCAGTCTACACTCGCGGGCGTAGACTAAGCATCAAGTGCACGTTCAGCCCTCAAACGTGTCCTTGCTAGCACACACGCACACTAACTCTGCGGCGTGCACGACTCCCACTCGACGGGGTTCCCCTCCTGGAGTTCCGTCTCCTCTTCGGGAGTCCCTTCCTCATAGAACCCTGCAAAAGCTTCAAACACAAGCAGTCAGCACGAAGGCTCAGCATGTCTGACCCGTCTCACCTAAACATGGAACTTCTACATGAGGGTAATGGGTTACATGAGGTAAAAATCAGTTGCAAGGACTCGCCTAATTAGTAGAACCTTACTTTCAAGTTTTAGCAGGAGGTTATGGAGAACCTTACGCTAAGGCACATGAGAGAGCCGCAATCAAACAAGAAACGCCTTTCTCTCATGTACTTTGCCCAAAGTTGAAAAGAACTTTAGTTAGCTCTAAGCTACAGCATATCATTAACAATCAATGTCCAGCTTTCAATCAGCAACATTTTAACATGTGACTAGCCTGTTCTTTCTACGTCATGGTACAGTGAACAAGTGGTACTCACTGACCGCGAGGGACGGCGATTATAATCGATTTACACCTGCAGGGTTACCCGAACAACCCGTCACGTACGCCCGTACTCGATGTTGCCTACAACAACCATCACGGACGCCGTACGCAACTACCTTTCACCCGTTAGCCAAATATTGAACCGGTCCAATCGTCCCGAGCAAGAGGTCTCTGCACGCGCATCTCAGTGCCGCCAGCCGATTTACACCTCGAGCTCTCAACCTACCCTCTGAACGACCAGCTATGCCTCAACACCCAACTACCCGAGTTACATCAGTTTCCCGGTTCCCATATAGCCGGTAGGTCTTCGGTACTGTTCTAGCTTGTTCAACAGGACCGCACACGGCTCGGTCCTCAATCGACACAAGTGGAGCTACAGCACACAGGCCCCAAAGTCCTGCTGCCCTTAACCTCCGCTTGGTCTCATCTTCTTGCCATGTGTTTCATGTGCTATCACTACCCGAGTCGAGTGCCTCTAGCCTATGCTCGCGAGTAGTTCCAACTACTCGACTTGTACCGAATCCTACTCTATGTTAGCAATGCAGTGGCTAACGAGGTTTTCAATCCTAACACCAACCCATGGTTTTCTTGGCTATGCAGTTGGGTTTCCAATCAAGACTCTAATGCAAAGAATCACAACAATATTCAAAGATGTGCTCAAAACAATGAACATTTGTAAAAAGGTTAATGCAAACCGGAGCTTGCCTTGCTGCTCTTGGTCGTAGGCTAGCTGTTCCTCTGGAGTAACGAAGTCTAGGACTTCGGGTTCCTCCTCGACCTTAGCGACTACATGATAGAAACAATACATGTACTAATTTAATGCATTTGTATTAAGTTTGAAGTTGTAAAGTCTATAACCTTTGCTAGACAGACCTAATGACTGTGAAACTTTTATTGCGGATTGGTTACAACCTAAACAGAGACTTGGTCAAGTTTTAGTTGCAGCAAAGCTCATTTGAGCCCTCCACAATTAATCATGTCCTTGACCTTAATTGGAACTCTTAGGGTGTTCTAAGGATTTTCATGAAACAAACTATGACTTTCTGAAAACTAGATTTTCAGAGGGTTCTAATGGAATTGATCTCACTTAATTTGGAAGTTCCTAGCTAAAGATATGAGCTAAACAATTTCAGAGAAAATTCTGAAAATGTTTCTGAACATTTTCTATTTTCTCTGGAACCGCTTCTCTAATCACACCATTAGGCGGATTAAATGAGCTCAAATGGATCGGAAATTTTTATGGTAGTTCAGGGATATTTTGGTGAACATCCCAGCAAAATTTCAGGATTTTTCTCCAAAGGATCCTCCAGTTAAAATTCCTAACATTTTAAATTTTGAGGAATTAACTCTGGAGAAAATAAGGAGTTTCGTGAAGTGAAACTTGATTTGCTGGAAAGCACTCAGAGAGCTGAATCCAGCAAAATTTGGTTCACTCAATTTGGAGCTTTCTAGCCAAAGTTATGATGATTTGAAGTTTGGAAGAATTCTGAAAATCGGGGAAAAGTTTAAACCCTCGGGCCCGTGGGGACACGTGTCGAGCGCGGAGGTGTCCGGCACACTGGAGATACCACACGTGTCGAGCGCGGAGGTGTCCGGCACAACGGAGCTCACAGGGTATTTGTGCGCCAGCACAGCCGATCCCCGGCCACATCCGATCCCGATTTAAATTCTTCAGCCGCTGACACGTGGGCCAGCCGGCTTCTTCTTCCTCTCGCCGTTCTCTCGCGCCCGTGCCGCCGACCTTGCCGGAGCAGACTCGGAGCTCACCGGATCGCCGCTGCCGGACCTCCCATGGGCCGAAACTCGCCGCCAGAGGGTTGTCGACGTCGAGGAACACGTCGGTGGTGTCAGGTCGGGCTGGGGGTGACCGGAAATAGCTCGGCGACGGGCCGCTGCCTCGGTTGAGGTTCGGCACCGTCGACCGTGGTTTCTAAACCCGCCAACACCTCGAACAAACGGTCCTACAGCATCAGTGTACCTCTAGGAAACTCGACAAGGTGTCAAAAGGGTTCAGGGATGGCGGCAAGTCGATCGGCACCGTGTGACCGATCGTGTCCGCCATGACCGCCCTTGATCGAGCTTGAAATTCGTTACTCCTAGACAGTTTTACGCCATGGATGCAGAAAAGAACTTGATCGCCGGCTAGTCCAGCGTCTATGTGCAGGATTTGATGACCTCCGAAAGATCATAGAGCGTGAATTTAAAGAAACCGTACCGGAAGCTCAGTTTAAGGTTGCCGGAGCAAAAACTGAGAATTCGCCGGAGAGAGTTCATGGCGTGGCTTGAGCTTCAGGTGGAAGCAGTGTGGAGTCCGTGCGCTCCTGTTGCCGCCCTTGCTCGGCCGTGGAAGTGGTTGCAGCGTGCTGCCCGCGTGAGACCGATCGCCGTCCTTCAGCTAAACTGCGGCGGTCGTCGTTGGTCACGGGAACAGGGGCCGAAACCCGGTGGTCCAGGCGTTGGGAGGGTGGTGCGCGACCTCCGGTGGCTGTCTAGCAGCTTAGGAACGAAGGAGATTGTTTTGCTGGTTTTCCCGATTGAGCAGAGAGCTGCGGCGAGAAACAATGCCGCTGCTCGGGTTTGCCCGCGAGAAGATAAAGCCGGCCGACTCCTGCTCAGTGGAGGCGGTGCCGGTCGCATGGGGGCGCGAGCAAGCCGCCCTGGGCGCCAGCGCGCGGAGAGGGAAGCAGCTGGTGGCACCGGTAGCTGCTCGGTGGCACAGCCGACAACTGCTCGGTGGAATTTCCCACCGAGACTCTGACTTTGGTTGCAAGTTTCTCCTTCTTCCCTCTATGACATGTGGGTCCCACCCGGGGTTTTAACCTCTGAAATTTACTCCTAATCACTGTAGTGAACAGTGAACCCCATAATACCCCTGGTGGTTCAGATTATTCACCCTTGAGCCATTCGAATTGCATAGGATTCGAATTGGGTTTGGTTTGAGTGAATTTCAGCACAAGTGCAGTTTTGAATTCAAATGAAGTTTGAATTTGCCCCACTTAGTTCACGTCAAGATCAACTCTAAATGCAGTGAAACTTGGTGTGTGGGCTCACAAAAATGTGCTGAGTAAGAATATGCCTCCCACTTTAAAATTCATGGGATAAAAACAGTTTGAATTTGAATATGGTTTCAAACTGCCCTCTTTCTAACTATACCCAAAATGTCCTCAAAAGGTTTGGAATTTGGGTGAAACTTGGCATGGACATCCTTAGTAAAGTGTAGGAGTTTTCATATGTCCAGCCCATCTATATCACATATGGGAAATACCACTTTTGCAATATGTGAGTTTGTTTTCTAATGAGCATGTTGATAATTGTTATTTGCTCTTCATTTGTGTTCATGATCCTTCCTCAAATGAGGTGTGTGGTGTGGTGATGAACACTGCAAATGTGTGTCAAAAACTGAGGCCCTTACATTCCTCCCCCCTTAAAAGAATCTCGTCCCGAGATTATAAGGTGAAAATGAGAGAGAGGACGGTGGAAAATTACCGGATATGCGACGTGAAAAATTTGGGGTAGTTAGTGCGAAGGAATTCTTCGCTCTCCCATGTCGCTTCGTCCATGGAGTGATTACTCCATAGAACCTTGTAGAACCACAACGTACGGTTGCGTGTGGTTCGGGCCTCTTCATCAATAATATGCACCGGTTCCTCCCGATAGGTGAGATCCGGTTGCAGTTCTTCAATATCCTCCAGCTGAACGGTAGTTGATAGCTTAAGACACTTCCTCAGCTGGGAAATGTGAAAGACGTCGTGCACACCAGAAAGTGCTTCTGGTAATTTCAACCGGTATGCCACTGATCCACATCTTTCGGTAATCTGGAATGGACCGATGAATCGGGGTGCCAACTTTCCTCTCACCCTAAATCTGTTTACGCCCTTCATTGGAGATACCCGTAGATATACGTGCTCTCCAATTTCGAATTGTAATGGGTGCCTTCTCCGGTCTGCATATTGTTTCTGACGGGATGGAGCGGCTTTTAGGTTCGCTTGAATCAGTCGAACCTTTTCTTCCGCGTTGTTGACAAGGTCAATCCCGAAGGTAACCCTTTCGCCAGACTCACACCAGTTCAATTGTGTGCGGCATTTCCTACCGTATAGCGCCTCGTAAGGTGCCATCTTGATGCTGGCTTGGTACCCATTATTGTACGAGAACTCGGCTAACGGCAAGTGATCATCCCAATTCTTGCCGTGGTTGATAGCGCAAGCTCGTAACATGTCTTCTAAGATTTGATTTACCCGCTCCGTTTGCCCATCCGTCTGCGGGTGGTATGCTGAACTACGGATCAGCTTCGTCCCCAAGGCAGCATGCAGCTGCTCCCAAAAACGGGACACAAATAAAGTGCCCCGATCCAAAATGATAGTACGGGGTACGCTGTACAAGCATAGGATCCGTGAGATGTACAGTTCAGCGTACTTCTTGGCGTTGTAGTTGGTGTTGACCGGGATGAATGGGCAACTTTGGTGAGCTGATCGACGATCACCCACACAGAATCATGTTTCTGCAAGGTGGTGGGTAAACCGATGATGAAGTCCATGCTCACATCCTCCCACTTCCAGGCAGGACTGCCCAGTGCTTGCAGCAGTCCCGGATTCCGCATATGATCTGCCTTCACCCTTCGACATGTATCACACTCGGACACGTATTTTGCAACCTCGCGCTTCATCCGTGTCCACCAAAACTTTCTTCTGAGTTCTTGATACATTTTGTTTCTGCCGGGGTGAATAGAAAACTTTGATAAGTGAGGCTCATCAAAGATTTTCTTCCGTAATTCCGAGTTACGGGGTACGACGATCCGGTCCTTGAACCATAGGACGCCGTCTCCGTCCTTCCGGAAACATTTCAACTCCCCACTATCTACACATCTCCGCAAATGTGACATGCCCCTTGTCATTCTTCTGGGCTGCCGCTATCTCTTCATGGATGGTGGGGATTAAAGCTAGGTTGTAGAGAGCTCCGTGTGGAATCACATGTAGTGGTGGCTCGCTCTCTTCCAACGGTGTGATGGTCAGATTATTGACGTGTGAGTTGTGGCTCAGCGCATCTGCCACTACATTTGCCTTGCCCGGATGATAATGGATCTCTATTTCGTAATCCTTTATCAGTTCTAACCATCTTCGTTGCCTCATGTTCATCTCCTTCTGAGTGAATATGTACTTGAGGCTTTTGTGGTCGGTATATAAATGTACGAGGTTAACGAGTAGGTAGTGCCTCCACATTTTTAGTGCAAGTACCACGGCAGCGAGCTCCAAGTCATGAGTTGGATAATTTTGCTCATGGTTTCTAAGCTGCCGTGATCCATACGCGACCACTCTTCGGTCTTGCATCAGCACACATCCGAGCCCAATGCCGGATGCATCACAGTACATATCGAACGGTTTTGTTGTGTCTGGCTGCGCCAAAACCGGTGCTGATGTCAGGTGCTTGACTAAAGCCTTGAATGCTGCTTCACATGTTGGACTCCAAACATATTTGGTAGCCTTCTTCAGCAGCTCTGTCATTGGCTTGGCAATCTTCGAGAAGTTCGGAATGAACCTCCGATAATATCCCGCGAGTCCGAGGAAACTCCGTACCTCGTGAACAGTTCTCGGGGATTTCCAATTCAGCACTTGAGTGATCTTGCTCGGGTCCACAGCGATACCCTCCGCTGAGATGATATGCCCGAGGAAAGGCACTTGCGATATCCAAAACTCGCATTTGCTAAATTTTGCGTATAACTTGTGATCCCGCAGCCGTTGCAAGACTATACGCAGATGTTTCTTGTGATCTTCCTCCGACTTGGAATATACCAGGATGTCGTCGATGAAGACCACGACAAACTTGTCCAGCTCCGGCATGAATACCGAGTTCATCAAGTACATGAAATGAGCTGGAGCATTGGTCAGGCCGAAGGACATGACCAGGTACTCATAAAGTCCGTACCTCGTCGAGAAAGCCGTCTTCGGAATGTCCTCAGCCCTTATCTTAATCTGATGGTACCCGGATCTTAAATCCATCTTGGAAAAGATCTTTGCTTCGACCAACTGATCAAACAACATGTCGATCCGTGGCAACGGGTACTTGTTCTTGATGGTTACGGCATTTAATGGACGGTAGTCCATGCAAAGCCGCAACGTCTCGTCCTTCTTCTTGACAAATAATGCCGAACAGCCCCATGGCGAGGAGCTCGGCCTAATGAAACCCTTCTCCAGAAGGTCCGTGAGCTGAGTCTTCAGTTCAGCCAACTCCTTGGGCGCCATCTTGTAAGGCCTTCAGGATATTGGCATGGTTCCCGGTGCAAGTTCAATCTTGAACTCCACCTCTCTATCGGGTGGCATCCCTGGTAAATCATCCGGGAATACGTCAGGGAACTCTCGGACCACTGGAATATCTTCCAATCTGATGGTTGTGGCTTGATAGACACTTGGAAGTTTTATTTCTGGACTGTCCAGAAATAACGAGTGAGACTCGTGCACTTTTGAGTTCAGGTGCACGACTCGGAGGACGGTGTCTAAAACAGCGCCGTGGCGGGTTAACCACGACATCCCTAAGATGACATCGACCTTTTGTCCCTCTAAGATTGTGAGAGACGTAGGGTAAACTCTACCCTCTAAGCACAATGGCGCTTTTGGGACCATCATGCTTGCTGAAATTTTCCCACCCGGTGAACAGATCACATAAGGACTATCGGTGGGTAGTATTTGCAAGCTATATTTATCGATGAAAGCTTGGCTAATGACGCTATGCGTGGCGCCTGAATCAAATAGTACTATAGCGGGATGCTGGTGGAGTTGGAACATACCCGCAAGGATTGGTCGCCCTCCGGCACGTCCTCAATGGCAAGCTGGTGGACGGTGCCGGGCCTAGGGTTTGCCCGCCGCGCATTAGTAGGGTTCCGGGGTTGATTCCTCCCCGGAAACTGTGGTGCCACTCCGCCACCTTGCCCCTCCAGGCAACTGCTCGCGAAGTGTCCTGGACGACCACACTTGTCACATGTGGCCGCTGCTGGTGGAGTGCTCGGTGGATGAAAGCCCGGCATGCGTTGCTGAGGTGCAAACGCACGCGGCATCGCCCGCTGCTGTTGTTGTTGTTGTGGTGGTGCTGGCAGTGCCGGCCTGAATGCCGGTGAAGAGTACGGCCGACTGCGAAACGGAATCGACCGCTGTGGTGGCTGCCAGCGTGGACCCGATGGTGGGCGATTCACCATCCGAAACTTCTGAGAAGGACCGCCTCCTTCTCCGCTGCTCTGCGGCGCGCTTCGCTTTCGCTCTGCCGCCTCCAACTCCTTGCCGGAGTCCTCCTGAACAATCGCAGCATCAATGATGTCGTTGAGGCTGCCGCGATTGAATATCGCCAACTTGTCCTTCAGGAGCGGGTTAAGCCCCTGGTAAAAATGGTCTCGCCGCTTCTCGTCTGTATCTGCGTGATACGATGCGTAGAGCGCGAGATCGTTGAACGCTCAGGAGTATTCCAGCGCGTTCCGGCTCCCTTGCTGCAGGTGTAAGAACTCCTGCATCTTCCTCTTCATTAAACCTGGTGGTATATGATAGGCCCTGAAGGCCATCCGGAACTCCGTCCAGGTCACCACTCGGTCGGTGGGTTGTGAAGCACAGAAGTTGGCCCACCACGCGCTCGCGAATCCTTGGAGCTGCTGGACCGCGAACTGAGTCTTGCGCTGCTCGCTGAGCTGGAGCAGCCCGAACTTCATCTCTATGGTGCGGAGCCAGTTGTCCGCGTCAAGTGGTTCATCCGCCCTTGAGAATACCGGGGGATGAGTTGCCAGGAAGTCGGAGTAGGAGCTCTGTTGACGCTCCTCACGGTCCGGACGTCTCTCTGGGCGAGACGTATTCGCAATTAAAGTTTGCAGCAGCTCCGTGTGCTGCTGATGTGAACCCGCCATTGCCGCGACTATGTCAGCCAATGTAACTGTTGGCAGTGGCGGTGGCGGTGTTTGCTGTTGCTGTTGCTTCTGCTGCCCCGAGGAGTCCTCGGGAGGTGGTTGGGAGGTCTCTCCCCCTTGGCTAGTACCTCCAACATCAGGGTTGGCACGAGTACGTGTCATTCTGAAATTCAACACAGCAGCAATTAGCACATGTCTTACTTAAAATTCCATAAGCAACAGTAGGTATGGAAGTGACACATGATTAATTTGCACAACATTCACATATATTGATAAAGCATAAACTTTATACAAGATACATTATTCTCGGGTCTCCGAGAAGTCGTGCTCATGTTGTCACTACCTGTACATACGCTACTGCCTACACGACATGTCACCGATTACAAAAGTTGGGTTACACTACCCTAGCTGCCCTACTTGGCAACCGTAACCCCCTACTCGGAGTAGAACTCGACCTCCTGTGGGTCGTCCTCCTCCGGTACCTCTGCTGGTGGCTCTGGATCTACCACCTCTTCTCCCATTCCTGGTTGTCCCATTGCTGGAAGACCCAAGACCACCGGTACGCCTAACACCGGAGGTACGAGGTCCTGCAATGCATGCACCTCGTCCATAGCCTGGTTGTAGTCCTCTTCCCAGCCTTGTCCTTCCTCGGTAGCATCGTCCCGCTCTTGAGCAAGGTCCTCATTCTGCTGGGTTAGGGTCTGCACCAGATCTTGTAACGCCGCGATGTCGACACGGCTTTTTCTCTTCGCCTTCTTCAGACGATGCAACTGATTGTGCTGTTCATTCAGTCGCTTGATCGTCGGAAGGGGCACATTGCGGAGTGCACTGTGAGCACTCTAGAAATGATCTCCACGGCTTGTGCTCTCCTTGAGCTTTGTGGCGAGATGCTCCGTATAAACAGCTTGGCTGTCCATCGCGGCGTTTCCCGCCCTCATCTGGAGGCTGAGATTTGCCTCCGCGGGGTTGTACCTTGGGCAACTCGGGTCCGTTGCTTCCAGGTACGTCTCTTCCCACACATGCTGAGCTCGTCCCTCCACCGGAACGAGTGCGTATGGAGTGCCCTCCATAGCCTGCACGTGTAGTTGGCAGAAACGTGACATAGTGTCACGGGCTGCCACTTGCCACATCCCTTCCGGTTGTCTTCCTCTCACCGTGACGGTGAATGGCACCCAACCGGGTGGCGTAGGTCCTGCAGGAACCTCGACATGGATCATCCACGTCTTGTTCCCCTCTTCTCCTTCTTCCTTGGCGAAGTACTGTGGCATCTGATTGTACCCGAAATATTGGAGCATTTGCCAAAATGCTTCCGGGTAGCCGCTACGGTCAGAACAGTGGGAAACCACCCACCCGTTCTCCAGCTGTTTATCTGCTGTCATCTGTAAAAATATATTTGAGAAATGTCAAATATTAATTTAAACAGTAAACCATTGAGTTATAACATAAGACATGTCATTGAACCCACAAAACTTGGAAACATAGTTCAAATTTTAAACAAATTTGACTGCTGATCTGCTGTTCCCATGACAGCCCTGACCAGTTTCTATATCAACCTGATTTAGGCCATGTTAAAGGCAAAACCAGTTCTGGAGCTCAACATCAAAGTTAAAACTAACTTCAATAGCTTTCCAGAAAGTGTTTGCTTGGCCTAAGATCTGTCTTGGTTCAAATGTTACGAGATGTCAAAGTTAACAGAATTTCTGGAAACAATTGGGCAGCACCTCCCTGCCTTAGGTACTGATTTGATCCAAGAATCCCAGTTACTTCTGTCCCTAATCTGACAAAACTTTCTGTTACAAAGTTATAACCTATCTCATAAGCTTTCCAGAACTACCTCATTTTCTATTTTGGATTTTTATGCAGGAAGTTATGCTTAATTTACAGAGAGTCTACAGAGAGTCTTTACTCTGTCCTGTTTTCTGGACAGTTTCAACTCTACTGCATTTTTCGAGTGGTTAAGGGATGAAACACCTCTAGACCTCCAAAGCTTTCCAGAAATGTATCATACGACCCCAATCTCGAAAGAACTCAACCTCTAACCTCTGATTAACTTCAGCCTTGATTCAGCTGAAAACAGAGTGCTCTGTCCTTAACAACCTATAAGTTGAAAACTTGTTAACTTCGAATATCTTGTTCAAGGGAAGGAGTTACATCAAATTTTACTACTATGGATCAAAACTTTCAAGTTTTTAAATGAATTTGTTCGTTTAGTTGGGTGTGACGTCGATGCGTCACTAGATTATGTCGGTACTACGTCCTCACAAGGAAAAACCTATACCGGACTTAGCCGGCTTCGTTAGTTCAGTGGCACTACTCGTCACTCGCACACGGATGCTACACGTCTACCGTTTCGTGGTCAGGCTACCTGCAGAAACTCAAACAATCATCAGACTCGGCTGCACACCGAGCCCGGAATCCATACAGTTCGTACACCCGGCCGTCATCAATCGCCCAGATGTTCTCAAGCCAACCACGCCTTGAGTTACGTGTTCACGTTTCAGACCACGTGACGGGGTCTTCCATGTTGCACCACGCACGCCAGGGATAGACGTTGCTCGAATACCCCAAGCGACATGAAGAGTCGTAGAGGATACTAAAGCAGGTCGGGTTACCTGCCACCCGTGGGGCTCCACTCTTCAGCTTGTGCGCACTGGTGGACAGCGCTTACGTGCACCCCCCAACACATGAACGTCCCGAGATGCACGATTTTCCGACATAACAAATAGGTTAATATGCCACTTTCTATATGCTAATAACATCCTTATACGGGCTACTAACTCGTTCCTCACTGGATTTTTAGAAAAGAAGACCTTTGTACTGTGTTAAACCTCAAGCGAGCTCTGATACCAACGCTGACACGACCCCATTGGTCTTGTCGAGCCAGAATCACGCTGAGGGGTGCTGCGTTGCACAGCACCGTATAACACACGTCAAAGGTACAAAGCGGAAGCAAAATTTTATTACATAAACAGGTTTATGAACATGTTTACATCAAAATAGGTTCAGTCTACACTCGCGGGCGTAGACTAAGCATCAAGTGCACGTTCAGCCCTCGAACGTGTCCTTGCTAGCACACACGCACACTAACTCTGTGGCGTGCACGACTCCCACTCGACGGGGTTCCCCTCCAGGGGTTCCGTCTCCTCTTCAGGAGTCCCTTCCTCATAGAACCCTGCAAAAGCTTCAAACACAAGCAGTGAGCACGAAGGCTCAGCAAGTCTGACCCGTCTCACCTAAACATGGAACTTCTACATGAGGGTAATGGGTTACATGAGGTAAAAATCAGTTGCAAGGACTCGCCTAATTAGTAGAACCTTACTTTCAAGTTTTAGCAGCAGGTTATGGAGGACCTTACGCTAAGGCACATGAGAGAGCCGCAGTCAAACAAGAAACGCCTTTCTCTCATGTACTTTGCCCAAAGTTGAAAAGAACTTTAGTTAGCTCTAAGCTACAGCATATCATTAACAATCAATGTCCAGCTTTCAATCAGCAACATTTTAACATGTGACTAGCCTGTTCTTTCTACGTCACGGTACAGTGAACAAGTGGTACTCACTGACCGCGAGGGACGGTGATTATAATCGATTTACACCTGCAGGGTTAGCCGAACAACCCGTCACGTATGCCCGTACTCGATGTTGCCTACAACAACCATCACGGACGCCGTACGCGACTACCTTTCACCCGTTAGCCAAATGTTGAACCGGTCCAATCGTCCCGAGCAAGAGGTGTCTGCACGCGCATCTCAGTGCCGCCAGCCGATTTACACCTCGAGGTCTCAACCTACCCTCTGAACGACCAGCTATGCCTCAACACCCAGCTACCCGAGTTACATCAGTTTTCCGGTTCCCATATAGCCGGTAGGTCTTCGGTACTGTTCTAGCTTGTTCAACAGGCCTGCACACGGCTCGGTCCTCAATCGACACAAGTGGAGCTACAGCACACAGGCCCCGAAGTCCTGCTGCCCTTAACCTCCGCTTGGTCTCATTTTCTTGCCATGTGTTTCATGTGCTATCACTACCCGAGTCGAGTGCCTCTAGCCTATGCTCGCGAGTAGTTCCAACTACTCGACTTGTAACGAATCCTACTCTATCTTAGCAATGCAGTGGCTAACGAGGTTTTCAATCCTAACACCAACCCATGGTTTTCTTGGCTATGCAGTTGGGTTTCCAATCAAGACTCTAATGCAAAGAATCACAATAATATTCAAAGATGTGCTCCAAACAATAAACATTTGTAAAAAGGTTAATGCAAACCGGAGCTTGCTTTGCTGCTCTTGGTCGTAGGCTAGCTGTTCCTCCGGAGTAACGAAGTCTAGGACTTCGGGTTCCTCCTCGACCTTAGCGACTACATGATAGAAACAATACATGTATTAATTTAATGCATTTGTATTAAGTTTGAAGTTGTAAAGTCTATAACCTTTGCTAGACAGACCCAATGACTGTGAAACTTTTATTGCGGATTGGTTACAACCTAAACAGAGACTTGGTCAAGTTTTAGTTGCAGCAAAGCTCATTTAAGCCCTCCACAATTAATCATGTCCTTGACCTTAATTGGAACTCTTAGGGTGTTCTAAGGATATTCATGAAACAAACTATGACTTTCTGAAAACTAAATTTTCAGAGGGTTCTAATGGAATTGGTCTCACTTAATTTGGAAGTTCATAGCTAAAGATATGAGCTAAACAATTTCAGAGAAAATTCTGAAAATGTTTCTGAACATTTTCTATTTTCTCTGGAACCGCTTCTCTAATCACACCATTAGGCGGATTAAATGAGCTCAAATGGATCGGAAAATTTTATGATAGTTCATGGATATTTTGGTGAACATCCCAGCAAAATTTCAGGATTTTTCTCCAAAGGATCCTCCAGTTAAAATTCCTAACAGTTTAAACTTTGAGGAATTAACTCTGGAGAAAATAAGGAGTTTCGTGAAGTGAAACTTGATTTGCTGGAAAGCACTCAGAGAGCTGAATCCAGCAAAATTTGGTTCACTCAATTTGGAGCTTTCTAGCCAAAGTTATGATGATTTGAAGTTTGGAAGAATTCTGAAATTCGGGGAAAAGTTTAAACCCTCGGGCCCGTGGGGACACGTGTCGAGCGCGGAGGTGTTCGGCACACCGGAGATACCACACGTGTCGAGCGCGGAGGTGTCCGGCATACCGAAGCTCACAGGGTATTTGTGCGCCAGCACAGCCGATCCCCGGCCACATCCGATCCCGATTTAAATTCTTCAGCCGCTGACACGTGGGCCAGCCGGCTTCTTCTTCCTCTCGCCGTTCTCTCGCGCCCGCGCCGCCGACCTCGCCGGAGCAGACTCGGAGCTCACCAGCTCGCCGCTGCCGGACCTCCCATGGGCTGAAACTCGCCGCCAGGGGGTTGTCGACGTCGAGGAACACGTCGGTGGTGTCAGGTCGGGCTGGGGGTGACCGGAAATAGCTCGGCGACGGGCCGCGTCCTCGGTTGAGGTTCGGCACCGTCGACCGTGGTTTCTAAACCCGCCAACACCTCGAACAAACGGTCCTACAGCATCAGTGTACCTCTAGGAAACTCGACAAGGTGTCAAAAGGGTTCAGGGATGGCGGCAAGTCGATCGGCACCGTGTGACCGATCGTGTCCGCCATGACCGCCCTTGATCGAGCTCGAAATTCGTTACTCCTAGACAGTTTTACACCATGGATGCAGAAAAGAACTTGATCGCCGGCTAGTCCAGCGTCTATGTGCAGGATTTGATGACCTCTGAAAGATCATAGAGCGCGCATTTAAAGAAACCGTACCGGAAGCTCAGTTTAAGGTTGCCGGAGCAAAAACTGAGAATTCGCCGGCGAGAGTTCACGGCGTGGCTTGAGCTTCAGGTGGAAGCAGTGTGGAGTCCGTGCGCTCCTGTTGCCGCCCTTGCTCGGCCGTGGAAGTGGTCGCAGCGTGCTGCCCGCGTGAGACCGATCGCCGTCCTTCAGCTAAACTGCGGCGGTCGTCGTTGGTCACGGGAATAGGGGCCGAAACCCGGTGGTCCAGGCGTTGGGAGGGTGGTGCGCGACCTCCGGTGGCTGTCTAGCAGCTTAGGAACGAAGGAGATTGTTTTGCTGGTTTTCCCGATTGAGCAGAGAGCTGCGGCGAGAAACAATGCCGCTGCTCGGGTTTGCCCGCGAGAAGATAAAGCCGGCCGACTCCTGCTCAGTGGAGGCGGTGCCGGTCGCATGGGGGCGCGAGCAAGCCGCCCTGGGCGCCAGCGCGCGGAGAGGGAAGCAGCTGGTGGCGCCGGTAGCTGCTCGGTGGCACAGTCAACAACTGCTCGGTGGAATTTCCCACCGAGACTCTGACTTTGGTTGCAAGTTTCTCCTTCTTCCCTCTATGACATGTGGGTCCCACCCGGGGTTTTAACCTCTGAAATTTACTCCTAATCACTGTAGTGAACAGTGAACCCCATAATACCCCTGGTGGTTCAGATTATTCACCCTTGAGCCATTCGAATTGCATAGGATTCGAATTGGGTTTGGTTTGAGTGAATTTCAGCACAAGTGCAGTTTTGAATTCAAATGAAGTTTGAATTTGCCCCACTTAGTTCACGTCAAGATCAACTCCAAATGGAGTGAAACTTGGTGTGTGGGCTCACAAAAATGTGCTGAGTAAGAATATGCCTCCCACTTTTAAATTCATGGGATAAAAACAGTTTGAATTTGAATATGGTTTCAAACTGCTCTCTTTCTAACTATACCCAAAATGTCCTCAAAAGGTTTGGAATTTGGGTGAAACTTGGCATGGACATCCTTAGTAAAGTGTAGGAGTTTTCATATGTCCAGCCCATCTATATCACATATGGGAAATACCACTTTTGCAATATGTGAGTTTGTTTTCTAATGAGCATGTTGATAATTGTTACTTGCTCTTCATTTGTGTTCATGATCCTTCCTCAAATGAGGTGTGTGGTGTGGTGATGAACACTGCAAATTTGTGTCAAAAACTGAGGCCCTTACACATACCACATCGTCTCGTTAGACCTATGAGCCCGAGACGGCCCGACCGGTTCTATAGTCGAGTGTCCTGCGAAAGGTTGCCACATATGGCGTAATGAAGGACACCAGATTTGGGTATTCATAGGCGGGCGTATGTGTCGAGCTATCAGGGTAGTGTTTGATTCGAATCACCGTCCTCGCGGTTATTGAGTACCGCTTGCTCCCATGTTGTGACGTAGTAATCAACTTGTGTGGGAACAGTTTGCAAAGTTTTAATTGCTGCTATGATTATTGTAAATTGCATGAAAACCCTGTTTGATGTAGAAATAGAGCAAACTAAAGTTATTTTCCACCTTGGGACAAGTAACATTGGAATGAAGCGTTTCTTTTTTGATATTGGAGTTCCAATGTTGCTGGGCGCAAGGTCACTACTATTATGGCTAAAATCGGAAAGCTAAGAATGAACTCGTAGGCGAGTCCTTTTTGCAACTTATATGTTTAGGTCTTAACTTACTTGCATGTAGAGTTGCATGTCTTAGGAGAGACAGTTAAGTCTTGCTGAGCCTTTGTGCTCACTCTTGCTATATGAGTGGTTTTGCAGGTAAAGACGATGCTCATAAAGAAGGTTGTTCAGTGAGACTCGGGAACGTCCGAGTCGGTTAACACATGGAGGACCTAGCCGCTGCAATGTCTTCGTGTTGCTAGCGAGAAGAGTCCGCGGGCTGGACCTCTTCTCTGATGCTTCTTAGTTATTCGACGTGAGCTGTTTATAGACTTCCACTATAGCTAATTTATGTAAATTATTTACAAAGAACATTTGTAAGCTTCCACTTTGATTTATGTAATACAGTTTTCCTTATATGTGTGCTGTGGTGTGCCGCATAACACAGCACCAACCAATGCGATTCCCGGGCAAGGTGCCCCGTCCCCGTGATCGGGCGGGATCGGGGCTCTGTCAGCGTGGTATTGGAGCCGCATTGGTAATAGCGCACGGAATAAGGATCGTATTACGACAAAAACTTAGGATACGGTGAGGAAACGGTATTAGGCCCACATAAGGACTATAGTAGTATAGTTACTTAAAGTGGCATTGCTAACGTACTTGTTATAATTCTGAATTTTTTGAATATGTAACGACGCACCTACGTTCAGGTAAGAATGGTAAGGAACATCACCAAAAGCGGTTCAATTTCGGTTAGCTCACCTGACGAGGAATGTGGTTCAGGGATAGGTCTCACAGCTTGGTGTGAGACGTTAATATGAAACTCTTGGACTCTTCATGTTCTTGCGATCATATGAAACGCTGATCCCTAGCGTGCATTAGGCAAGAAAGTGGAGACCCCATCGTGTGGTCAGTAACGCGATAGTGTGTTCGTCTGGAAATAGCCCAGGAGGACATACGCAGCGCTTGCCATCGGCGTGCCCTGCAGGGCAGTAGGTGGTATCCGTTGGGTTGATAACATTCCCAACCGTGACGACACGTTCATGATATAGTCGGGCTCCCCGTCGTGTGGTGTAAAAACACGATCGCGTACCTTGAGACGTGGCTTAACTCAAGGACGGCCGTATGGCAATGATACGGGCGTTTGTATTTACTTTCAAATATGGAACTGCCTGAAATGAAAACAACCTTTGAGTGCACCACTATTGAGTGTTCTTCTGCAGATGCTAACCACGTACGTATCCCGTGTAGTACACGTGTGTGAGAGACCGTCTTAGTGCCACTGACAATACGTATATGCCGGTATCATCCGGTTAGGATTTTTCTTTTAGTGAGGCAACGTAGTACCGACATGTTCTTACGCTGCATCGACGCCGTACTATACTTAATAATTTCTTCCCTATGAAGAAATGATTCATGAACTAACTTTCAAGTAAAAATGGAAGTTTGAAACAAATATTACTTACTGAACTCTTATTTTGAGCTAAGATTCAAATGAGAGCATGACTAGGTTTCAAATATTTCAAAAACAGAGTGCTCTGTTTCTGGCAGGAATTATTGCTGGACTCTGATAGAGCATAACTCTGAGTAGATTTAACCAATTCAGGTGTATGATACAGTTCTGGAAATATTTTTAAGTGCTCTACAACTTCTTGGTAGACCTCCAGAGCAAAATCACACGTTAAGTTGGTGAAAAGTCCAGTTGAAGGCAAACTGTTCAGAACCAGGACAGTACCAAAAACCTTTCTGTTTTTAAGCCATAACTTCCTGTAGAAAAATCTTTAAGAAGCAGATGATACACTGATGGAAAGTACATGAAATGTGCAACATTGTTGTAGTTCAGAGTTTGCGCAGATTCTTATTGTATTTTCATATACAACTGTGATAAAAGTAGCCACATATGAAGGTGATGCTGGCAAATTTTATCCAGGAATTCTGTCAACTTTGAGAAACCATAACTTTTGATCCAGAGATGATCTGAAGGCGTATGAATACACGTTGGAAAGATACTGAAGTTAACTTTAACTTTGGTATTCAATGTGAGTTATGAATATGCTGTTCAACGGATCAAGATTCTGGATGAGGACAGAAGAGTCCATTCTAGACAGAAAAGAGGACTGGTTAGGCCTATCCTAAGGAAGTAATTAAACTCGATGATAGTCCGGTGGGACGTGAATATTCAATGTGTTTCCGATGAGTTACCGGGCAATCCCGGCTAATGGGACGTCAAGTTCCAGATTGAACTGACACCGGAAACAACCCCGATTTCACGAAGGTTTTATACGACCTAGCTCCTCACCTTGGGGTTGCTCTGCGCTGTTCGTTAAGAAGAACGACGAGACACTAAGATTAAGTGTTGATTATCGTTCACTCAATGCCATCATTAGAAATAACAAGTACCCTGCCCCGCATCGATAGTTTACTCGATTAACTAGTTGGTGCAAGGGTATTCTCGAAGATGGTTGGACCTCATAAAACCTTATGACACCAAGATCCATTACTGTAGGATTGAAGAGCACGTGAAAAGCTACCAGAGGGGGGTGAATGGTAGATTAAAACTTTTCGCAGCGGAAACAACAAAAACCCCTCAGCAAAAAATCAATCATTTAAAGAAAATGTGTGTGCAAGTGTTTTCAAACGTGTTCAACTGTGAGAAATCAAGTAGAGAGGTAGAGAATCAAGTCACGGATCTAATGCAACAAGAATCACTTGAAAACACGAAGTAAAAATTGAGATACGATCAAAACATTAAACGAAGATCAATCTTATTTACCCGATATAAAACAGATCTGCAATGCTGCAAAGAAACTCGTGTATCTCAAAAACTACAGATCCGAAGCTCGTGAAAATTTCACAGATTATAGATAATTGAATTGTGAAGACAACCCAAAAAGAATCACGTCAATTGGATCTGTAAAACTCGAGTTATGAATGAAACACCGAAGCAACGTCGGTCTGTCCAGAAACTCGGCGAGAAAGACTTGACGAAAAACAAGTCGGACGAACAAGGCACAAAAGCTCCTCGAAACTATGAACTTTATTCAATATAAACATAATAGGAACAGCCCAAATTTCTCTACCCACGAGAGCTCTGGCCTCCCTTGCTTTTATAGCCAGCCCTCAGGCTAATCAATCCAATCTAGGACTCCTACTCCTAATTGGACTCGTATCCTAACTTACCATAACTGCTCAGGACTGTCCTATTTGCAGATAGAAGCAATCGTGAGACTTCCAAACACCTTAGGAACGTCCTAAACATTTCTAAAACAACTCAACTTCGTGCCTAGCACGAAATCCTATCATAACCAACTCAAATCTTCCATATTTGAGCCATATCCAACTCAGCCTCAGCCTGAGTACGCAATCTAGCCGGTTGGACCTTTCCGACCAATTCTTTACGTCCACTTCTCTTCATCACGCCTTCGAACAATGTTGCCACGTCCATGCACTCCTTTCACACGTGCAAACACCTTCCAACGACGTAGACGCAACCTTCATATGCATTGCCCTTGATCCAAACATGCTGCGCGACCTCCCGATCAACTCAACCACAGCTCCTCCCGAACTTGGTTGTTGGAACCTCATCTCCTCCCTGAGACTAGTCCAAGGATCCCGTCACCAGCCATGTCTTGAACTCAAGCAACACCTGCACATGAATAAACAACCAATTCTTCCGAGCACAAGTCCTCGACTTGACTCACGTTAGTTCGAAAACCTCAACACCTTACATGAGCACGTCACATAAGCATGTTGCAAACCATATCAAATGATAACAGCCATAACCACCAAAACACACCAAAAACTTAGCAAATTAATACTAAGCAAACCTTCCCATAAAGCAAGTTTGAAACATTGCGAGTTAAAAGCAAAAACAAGACGCTGCAGTTCAACGAGTTAAACTTCAAGGGAGCTCCCTAAAAACAAGCTCCGGACCTCACAGAAGCTCTCCGGACCTTGCAGGAGCTCTCCGGACCTTGCGGCGGACCTTGCCACACTTGGCGGACCTAACAAAGAACTTGTTGGACCTTGCAACAGAAGAATGTTTTGGCAATATTCAAAACTTTGAATGTTAATGCTAACTTTTATCCTAATTGCCAATGTGTTCAGCACACATAGGTCTCACAATCTCCCCCTTGATGAATGCATTGGCAACACCAATTAAAATCCGAACATTGGCTTATGAAAAGTTTTGAAAAGCTTTGAAAACTCGTTTCTCCCTCTTTATTAATTTCTCCCCATTTTTTAAAATCAGAGAAGGAAGAAAGTGTATAACATATGCAAAGTGTAAAGAAAATCTCTCCTTATACATATTTCTCCCCCTTTGACAATGTATTCAGCAAGGTTCAAAAGAGAAATTTTTAAATCTTATGAGCATATTATAACATATACATACAAAACAAAGCTCATCCAAGTCATACTATCAGGTTACTTACGCTATCACATCAATGAGATACATAAAGTAGTGTAAGCCATGCTAGAGATCAAATGTATTTTCAGTTTAAGCAAGTCATGATCTCCCTTACTCAACTATTTCAAAACCTGAAAACATGACACTTGTTGCTGCATTTTTATTATTCATAATCATTTAAGGCACAAAGTTGATCATATGATATTTGCAAGAGATTATATGCCGCATCAGGCTTATTCTAACCGACCAAGCCAAGCCTATGTCATTTGACAATCAGAAGCTTAAGGACATGGTTTTAGTCATACACAATTCTTTCCAAGTTCATATCTTAGTGCAATGATAAGCAATCTCAAAAGAAGAAGTGCGATGCATGCATATTCTCTTGATCTTTTCTCAATTTTTTATTTGAAAACTCAACATGTGAGCTGATCATTTGATTAATTTTTTATGATTAAAAGCACTTGTGAGCACGCAACAAGTTCAAAACAGCAAGAAAGTTCGATCATGACCAGATTTAGTGTAAGTAATTATTCCAATTACTAGTCATGGCAAAAACTACAAAATGTATAACATGAGTAATGTAGTAAGAACTTTCAGCCTGTACAAGGAATCACAAAGTCCTATATGTATGAAATACTATGCTCATATTATTTTAGTTTCAGATTCACACATAGACTTTCAAAGATTCAAAAACTCCCCCTCAATTTAAGCCATGAGGATGCATAACCCCTATTTCACTACGAATGAAACAAAAACGAGTGAAATCCAAAGGTTTTGTAAAAATATCAGCCAATTGTTGTTCGGTATCGACATGGTGAAGCACAATGTTTCCTTTTTCAACTTTATCACGAAGAAAGTGATACCTAATGTCAATGTGCTTAGTTCTAGAGTGTTTCACGGGGTTTTTAGCAATACAAATTGCACTAGTGTTATCACAAAACAGTGGAACACTATCTAAATCAACCCCATAGTCCTTAAGTGTTTGAACAATCCAAAGAATTTGTGAGCAAGCGCTAGCCGCAGTTACATATTCAGATTCGGCCGTGGATTGTGCAACTGAACTTTGTTTTCTAGAGGACCAAGCAACAAGTGAATTACCAAGAAAATGACAAGCACCCGAAGTACTTTTCCTATCAATCCTACAACTCCCAAAATCAGCATTCGAAAAAGCTTTCAAAGAAACGGTTGAGGAAGAAGGAAGAAAAATGCCAAATTCTTGAGTTCCATGTAGGTACCTGAGAATCCTTTTGATGGCTTGGCGATGTGAAGCACGTGGAGAAGCTTGAAAACGTGCACAAAGACATACGCTGAATTGTATGTCCGGTCTTGACGCCGTGAGATACAAAAGTGATCCAATCATACTTCTGTATTCCTTTTTTATCGACCGGGTCACCATCTTCGTCAAGTTCAAGTGTTGTTGCTGTTCCCATTGGTGTCCGAAGACGCTTGCATTTGTCCATGTTGAAGCGCTTAAGAAGGTCCTTTGTATACTTAGTTTGATGCATAAAAGTTCCTTCTTTTGTTTGCTTGATTTGCAGCCCCAAAAAGTATCTGAGTTCTCCCATCACACTCATCTCAAATTCTGAACTCATCATAGCTGAAAACTTGGACACGAGATCATTAGAAGCGCAACCAAAGATAATATCATCCACATACACTTGAACGAATAATGAGTCATTGCCATGCTTAAGTACAAAAAGAGTTTTATCAACCTTGCCCATGGTAAACCCCTTTTCAAGTAAGAATGTTTTTAACCTATCATACCATGCTCTAGGGGCTTGTTTTAGACCGTACAAGGCTTTGGACAGTTTGTAAACATGATTAGGAAAATTTGATTTTCAAAACCCGGTGGCTGCTTAACATAAACCTCCTCCTCTATGTAGCCATTAAGAAAAGCACTTTTAACATCCATTTGATATAACTTGAAACCTTTAGATGCAGCAAATGCTAATAAAATTCTTATAGCTTCTAATCTAGCAACAGGAGCAAATGTTTCATCAAAATCTAGACCTTCAATTTGAGTGAAACCTTGAGCAACCAACCTAGCTTTATTCCTAACCACAACCCCATCCTCACTTTGCTTATTTTTAAATACCCATTTAGTTCCAATTAATGTGTGACCTTGAGGTGGAGGTACAAGTTTCCAAACATTATTTCTTTCAAAATTTTCTAACTCTTCTTGCATGGCATTAATCCAAGATTCATTAGTGAGTGCGTGTGATATATCCTTGGGTTCAAAAGAAGCAACAAAAGCAGAATGAGCATGAGAGTTTGGATCGCAAAACCTGGACCGAGTGACTCGTTCATGCAAGCTTCCAATGATTTGTTGTGGAGGATGACTTTTGAGTACTCGGAGGGGAGTAGACACTTCACAAGCACCTTCTTCTTCATGTTCGGACCTTTGATTAGGAGAGCTTGTTGATTGAGGAAGGTCCGAACCAGCAGTAGTGACTGTTGGTGCTGGTTGTGGTGCAAAATCAGCAGCTTGATCGTTATTTACTTCCGAGTTTTCGGGCAGCAGCACCACTTCTTCATTTTCTTCAATAAAAATACTCTCCCACTGCGGATATGGATCCGGACCTGCAATATCGGAGCTAGTACTTGGGCTAGCTTCATCAAAAGAAACCTCACAAGTCTCCACAATTTTGTTAGTGTCAAGTAAAAGCACACGGTAGCCTCTAGTATGAGATGGATAACCAAGAAACATGCCATCAAAAGATCTAGCTTCAAATTTATCAAGATTACCATGTTTCTTAACAAAGCATTTGCAACCAAAAACCCTAAAGTGTGTAACACTAGGCCTATGTCCAAACCGGAGCTCATATGGGGTTTTTCCAAGCTTAGCACGCAAGAAAACACGATTTGAGACATAACAAGCGGTTGCAATTGCATCAGCCCAAAATTTCCTAGGAGTTTGATATTCATCACGCATAGTCCTAGCCATCTCAACTAAGGTCCTATTCTTTCTTTCTACGACACCATTTTGTTGTGGTACATAGGATGAAGAGTATTGATGATCTATTCCATTTTCAGCACAAAAGTGATCAAAGGATTGGTTTTTAAATTCAGTTCCGTTATCACTTCTAATTGCTTTTAATGATCCTGGGTGATCAATAGATAATTTAAGAAATAAAGTTCTAAAATGACTAAAAGCTTCATTCTTAGATGCCATAAAATAAACCCAAGAATATCCGGAATAATCATCAACAATCACAAGCACATACCATTTACCTCCGAAGGATTGAACACGTGCCGGACCTACTGTGTCAAGATGTAAAAGTTATCCCGGTTCAGCTGTCATGGTCATTGTGAGAGGAGCATGTGAACCTGCAACAAACTTAGCATGTCTACAAGAAGAGCACACAATATCATTGCCCTTTTTAAGCTTTGGCAGCCCACGTATGCGATCGAGAGCACTAACACGAGTGAGATGATCAAAGCCTATGTGACCAAGTCTACGATGCCAAAAATATAGATCCTTTGTATCATTAGCAACTAGACACCGATGCTTAGAAGTTGACAAATCAAAATCAGCTTTAAAAACTCTTCCAAACCTAGACATGTTAAACAAAAGCTCACCTTTTGAATCTACAACCTTGCAGCAATTTTTAGCAAAGCTAACCTCTAGATTTTCATCTAGCAATTGTGAAACTGAAAGCAAGTTGTATTTCAAATTTTTAACAAGTGCCACATCTTTCAAAGTGTAGAGATTGTTTACTCTAACCGAACCTTTAGCAATTATGGGAGTAGAAGAGTTATCGGCGAAAGTAACATTTTCTACACGTGACACAAAAGAGAGAGAGGAGAACCATTCTTTGTTACCGGTCATGTGGCGTGAGCAACCTGAATCCACAATCCCATTGTTCTCCTTCCTCAAACGTGAAACCTACACAGCAGCACAATACGTCGATGACTCAATACTGGGGTTAGTTAAAAGACTTTTAGGAATCCAGTACTGAGTCACACGACGTCCAGAAGGAATAACACGCGAAAGCTGAGAAGGTCCAGAAGGTTTATGAGCCAAACATCGAAAATTTTTGTTCCCAACTACTGACTTAGAAGATGTGTTATATGTAGCACAAAAAACAGTAGGTCCGGGAGCAAGTTTTTGACTCATTACAGCAGGTTGCAAGCTCCGAACATTCGGTCTAGCAGATTTTGCTTGGTTGTTATGTGATCTAGCAAGTATTCTTTGTTTCTTATCATGTTTAGCTAGTCTATAACAAAAATCCATGACATGACCATCTCTACCACAGTAGGTACAATGAAAAATAACCTTATTATCATGTCTAGATGAGCAAGCAACACGTTTATTAGAACCCGAATGGGACAGTACTCCTGCAGATTTGAAAATCACCTCTTTTTGTCTAGGAGATGTTTGAATCAAACCGCTTCCTAATTACTTTACAACTTTAGGTGGGTGTGCCTTAGCATGAGCATGAGAATTAAAACCTAAACCAGTTTTATCATTACAAGACTTGGAAGAATTCAGCAGCAAGTTTAGGTTCTTATTTGCATTAGAAAACCGATCTAGTGTCCTATGCATGTCATCAAGTTTATTGGACAGATCAAAGCAGTTTTCACATGAAGTTTTTCCTTTTAGTTTGCAATTTGAACAATATTTAACTTCATGCACACGTAAAGCATTGTTCAAAATAGAAATCTCATTCATAGCATCATTTAGTTTCTTATTCAGATCATCACATGAAGAACAATGCAAATCAATTGTAGAACAACAAGCATCTTTCAAATTTTTATCATTAAGTGCAGCAAGCTCTTTGTTCTTTTCAATTTCAAGTTCAAGTTTATCAAGTGTAGATGCGTGTGCACTTCTTAAAGAGGATAATTGTTCATAAATCAAATCACATGAGGAACAAGAATCATCACTAGGAATCAAAGTTTTTAAACGATTAATTTCAGATTCTAGTGCTTCAATTTTAACAGCATTGTTCCTAAGTTTTTTATCCTTTTTCTTTAATATAACAGTAGCACGAGAAATAGCATCACACATTTCTTCGCAAGTGGGACATACCTCTTCATCGTCGTTGTTGTGTTCTGCCTCCTCGGAACTTGAACTTGACTTGCTCGCCATGCAGCACATATTTGCCATAGCTTCTTCATCTTCATCACTACCGGTGTCCACATCACTTGAGCCGAAATCTTGAAGTGCAGAGATCATACTATGCACTATGTTGCGCATTGATAAATCTTTCTTCTTCTTATTCTTTGCAAACGATTTCTTCAGCCTTGTTTGCTTTTCTTCACGTGAAGTCGGACCTGAAAGGTTAGGGCACTCCGTACGAAAATGTCCCGTCTTACCACATTCAAAACATCGTTGAGGTCCGGAGCTTCCTCTCCTTCTAGTTCTCACATTTTGCAATGCTTTTGAGAACCGAGTAGAGATGAGTGCAAGCTCCTCCTCTGGAAACTCTTCAATCTGTTCAAGGGTTAGAGAGGACAGCAAAGAGAGTGCACCACTAGATGATGATTGACTAGAACTAGACATGTCACGTTGCGAAACAAATGCAATAGACTTGTTGGGGTTTTTACGTGAGATGATGTCAATTTCATGAGTTTTCAATTTAGAATAAAGCACGTCTAAAGTAAGAGAACTCATGACAGTAGATTCATGAATAGATGTAACTTTCATCTCCCAAATTGACATATCTAATGCTCCTAACAATTGTCTAGCATTTTCAGCATCTGAAAAGTTAACATTGACACTACGCAAGTTGCTGAGAATTTTATTAAAGCGAGCAAAAAGGTCGTCAATTGACTCACCGGATTGCATCTCAAAACGCATGTATTCTTTCTTGAACATATCTTGCCTTACCTCATTGATCGTATTGGATCCTTCATGGTAGTCACAAAGAGCTTTCCAAACATCATATGCAGATCGGAGGTGTGCAACACGGTCGAAGTCGCTTTGAGTCAATCCTTGGATGATCAAGTTGTGAGCCTTGTTGTTGTTGTCAACATCTCTCATGTTCGCAGCCGTAACTTGATCGTTGGGTGGTACATCGAAGTTCGGGTAGACCTTTTCCCATATGGCGAAGCCTTGCGCCTGTATGTAGGCCTCCATCCGCGCCTTCCAAACCTGAAAATCGATGCCATTGAACAGACAAGGTTTTGCAGAGTACTTCTCCATGATGGTTAGTCAACACATGTGCAAATCACAAAGATTAGAGCACCTTGGCTCTGATACCAATTGTAGGATCGAAGAGCATGTGAAAAGCTTCCAGAGGGGGGGTGAATGGTAGATTAAAACTTTTCGCAGCGGAAACAACAAAAACCCCTCAGCAAAAAGCAATCGGTTAAAGAAACCGTGTGTGCAAGTGTTTTCAAACGTGTTCAACCGTGAAAAATCAAGTAGAGAGGTAGAGAATCAAGTCACGTATCTAATGCAACAAGAATCACTTGAAAACACGAAGTAAAACTTGAGATACGATCAAAACATTAAACAAAGATCAATCTGTTCTACCCGATATAAAACAGATCTGCAATGCTGCAAAGAAACTCGTGTATCTCAAAAACTACAGATCCGAAGCTCGTGAAAATTTCACAGATGATGGATAATTGAGTTGTGAAGACAATCCAAAAAGAATCACGTTAATCGGATCTGTAAAACTCGAGTTATGAATGAAACACCGAAGCAACATCGGTCTGTCCAGAAACTCGGCGAGAAAGACTTGACGAAAAACAAGTCGGACGAACAAGGCACAAAAGCTCCTCGAAACTATGAACTTTATTCAATAGAAACACAAGAGGAACAGCCCAAAGTTCTCTACACACGAGAGCTCTGGCCTCCCTTGCTTTTATAGCCAGCCCTCAGGCTAAACAATCCAATCTAGGACTCCTACTCCTAATTGGACTCGTATCCTAACTTACCATAACTGCTCAGGACTTTCCTATTCGCAGATAGAAGCAATCGTGAGACTTCCAAACACCTTAGGAACGTCCTAAACATTCCTGAAACAACTCAACTTCGTGCCTAGCATGAAATCCTATCATAACCAACTCAAATCTTCCATATTTGAGCCATATCCGACTCAGCCTCAGCCTGAGTACGCAATCCAATCGGTTGGACCTTTCCGACTAATTCTTTACGTCCACTTCTCTTCATCACGCCTTGGAACAATGTTGCCACGTCCATGCACTCCTTGCACACGTGCAAACACCTTCCAACGACATACACGCAACCTTCATATGCACTGCCCTTGATCCAAACATGCTGCGCAACCTCCCGATCAACTCAACCACAGCTCCTCCAGAACTTGGTTGTTGGAACCTCATCTCCTCCCTGAGACTAGTCCAAGGATCCCGTCACCAGCCATGTCTTGAACTCAAGCAACACCTGCACATGAATAAACAACCAATTCTTCCGAGCACAAGTCCTCGACTTGACTCACGTTAGTTCGAAAACCACAACACCTTACATGAGCACGTCACATAAGCATGTTGCAAACCATATCAAATGATAACAGCCATAACCACCAAAACACACCAAAAACTTAGCAAATTAATACTAAGCAAACCTTCCGATAAAGCAAGTTTGAAACATTGCGAGTTAAAAGCAAAAACCAGAGGCTGCAGTTCTACGAGTTGAACTTCACGGGAGCTCCCTAAAAACAAGCTCTGGACCTCACAAAAGCTCTCCGGACCTTGCAGGAGCTCTCCGGACCTTGCGTCGGACCTTGCCAACACATGGCGGACCTAACAAAGAACTTGTCGGACCTTGCCACAGAAGAATGTTTTGGCAATATTCAAAACTTTGAATGTTAATGCTAACTTTTATCCTAATTGCCAATGGATTTAGCACACATAGGTCTCACAATCTCCCCCTTGATGAATGCATTGGCAACACCAATTAAAATCCGAACATTGGCTTATGAAAAGTTTTGAAAAGCTTTGAAAACTCATTTCTCCCCCTTTATTAATTTCTCCCCATTTTTTAAAATCAGAGAAGGAAGAAAGTGTATAACATATGCAAAGCGTAAAAAAAATCTCTCCTTATACATATTTCTCCCCCTTTGACAATGTATTCAGCAAGGTTCAAAAGAGAAAATTTTAAATGTTATGAGCATATTATAACATATACATACAAAACAAAGCTCATCCAAGTCATACTATCAGATTACTTACACTATCACATCAATGAGATACATAAAGTAGTGTAAGCCATGCTAGAGATCAGATGTATTTTTCAGTTTAAGCAAGTCATGATCTCCCTTACTCAACTATTTCAAAACCTGAAAACATGACACTTGTTTTTATTATTCATAATCATTTAAGGCACAAAGTTGATCATATGATATTTGCAAGAGATTATATGCCGCATCAGCCTTATTCTAACCAACCAAGCCAAGCCTATGTCATTTGACAATAAGAAGCTTAAGGACATGGTTTTAGTCATACACAATTCCTTCCAAGTTCATATCTTAGTGCAATGATAAGCAATCTCAAAAGAAGAAGTGCGATGCATGCATATTCTCTTGATCTTTTCTCAATTTTTTATTTGAAAACTCAACATGTGAGCTGATCAGTTGATTAATTTTTTTATGATTAAAAGCACTTGTGAGCACGCAACAAGTTCAAAACAGCAAGAAAGTTCGATCATGACCAGATTTAGTGTAAGTAATTATTCCAATTACTAGTCATGGCAAAAACTACAAAATGTATAACATGAGTAATGTAGTAAGAACTTTCAGCCTGTAAAAGGAATCACAAAGTCATATATGTATGAAATACTATGCTCATATTATTTTAGTTTCAGATTCACACATAGACTTTCAAAGATTCAAAAACTCCCCCTCAATTTAAGCCATGAGGATGCATAACCCCTATTTCACTACGAATGAAACAAAAACGAGTGAAATCCAAAGGTTTTGTAAAAATATCAGCCAATTGTTGTTCGGTATCGACATGGTGAAGCACAATGTTTCCTTTTTCAACATTATCACGAAGAAAGTGATACCTAATGTCAATGTGCTTAGTTCTAGAGTGTTTCACGGGGTTTTAGCAATACAAATTGCACTAGTGTTATCACAAAACAGTGGAACACTATCTAAATCAACCCCATAGTCCTTAAGTGTTTGAACAATCCAAAGAATTTGTGAGCAAGCGCTAGCCGCAACTACATATTCAGATTCGGCCGTGGATTGTGCAACTGAACTTTGTTTTCTAGAGGACCAAGCAACAAGTGAATTACCAAGAAAATGACAAGCACCCGAAGTACTTTTCCTATCAATCCTACAACTCCCAAAATCAGCATTCGAAAAAGCTTTCAAAGAAACGGTTGAGGAAGAAGGAAGAAAAATGCCAAATTCTTGAGTTCCATGTAGGTACCTGAGAATCCTTTTGATGGCTTGGCGATGTGAAGCACGTGGAGAAGCTTGAAAACGTGCACAAAGACATACGCTGAATTGTATGTCCGGTCTTGACGCCGTGAGATACAAAAGTGATCCAATCATACTTCTGTATTCCTTTTTTATCGACCGGGTCACCATCTTCGTCAAGTTCAAGTGTTGTTGCTGTTCCCATTGGTGTCCGAAGAGGCTTGCATTTGTCCATGTTGAAGCGCTTAATAAGGTCCTTTGTATACTTAGTTTGATGCACAAAAGTTCCTTCTTTTGTTTGCTTGATTTGCAGCCCCAAAAAGTATCTGAGTTCTCCCATCATACTCATCTCAAATTCTGAACTTATCATAGCTGAAAACTTGGACACGAGATCATTAGAAGCACAACCAAAGATAATATCATCCACATACACTTGAACGATTAATGAGTCATTGCCATGCTTAAGTACAAAAAGAGTTTTATCAACCTTGCCCATGGTAAACCCCTTTTCAAGTAAGAATGTTTTTAACCTATCATACCATGCTCTAGGGGCTTGTTTTAGACCGTACAAGGCTTTGGACAGTTTGTAAACATGATTAGGAAAATTTGATTTTCAAAACCCGGTGGCTGCTTAACATAAACCTCCTCCTCTATGTAGCCATTAAGAAAAGCACTTTTAACATCCATTTGATATAACTTGAAACCTTTAGATGCAGCAAATGCTAATAAAATTCTTATAGCTTCTAATCTAGCAACAGGAGCAAATGTTTCATCAAAATCTAGACCTTCAATTTGAGTGAAACCTTGAGCAACCAACCTAGCTTTATTCCTAACCACAACCCCATCCTCACTTTGCTTATTTTTAAATACCCATTTAGTTCCAATTAATGTGTGACCTTGAGGTGGAGGTACAAGTTTCCAAACATTATTTCTTTCAAAATTTTCTAACTCTTCTTGCATGGCATTAATCCAAGATTCATTAGTGAGTGCGTGTGATATATCCTTGGGTTCAAATGAAGCAACAAAAGCAGAATGAGTATGAGAGTTTGGATCGCAAAACCTGGACCGAGTGACTCGTTCATGCAAGCTTCCAATGATTTGTTGTGGAGGATGACTTTTGAGTACTCGGAGGGGAGTAGACACTTCACAAGCACCTTCTTCTTCATGTTCGGACCTTTGATTAGGAGAGCTTGTTGATTGAGGAAGGTCCGAACCAGCAGTAGTGACTGTTGGTGCTGGTTGTGGTGCAAAATCAGCAGCTTGATCGTTATTTACTTCCGAGTTTTTGGGCAGCAGCACCACTTCTTCATTTTCTTCAATAAAAATACTCTCCCACTGCGGATATGGATCCGGACCTGCAATATCGGAGCTAGTACTTGGGCTAGCTTCATCAAAAGAAACCTCGCAAGTCTCCACAATTTTGTTAGTGTCAAGTAAAAGCACACGGTAGCCTCTAGTATGAGATGGATAACCAAGAAGCATTCCATCAAAAGATCTAGCTTCAAATTTATCAAGATTACCATGTTTCTTAACAAAGCATTTGCAACCAAAAACCCTAAAGTGTGTAACACTAGGCCTATGTCCAAACCGGAGCTCATATGGGGTTTTTCCAAGCTTAGCACGCAAGAAAACACGATTTGAGACATAACAAGCGGTTGCAATTGCATCAGCCCAAAAT
Source organism: Neostapfia colusana (assembly GCA_030760725.1). NCBI lineage: Eukaryota > Viridiplantae > Streptophyta > Magnoliopsida > Poales > Poaceae > Neostapfia > Neostapfia colusana. The sequence continues at coordinate 69,945,391 of JASWHV010000009.1, forward strand.
TTCCTAGGAGTTTGATATTCATCACGCATAGTCCTAGCCATCTCAACTAAGGTCCTATTCTTTCTTTCTACGACACCATTTTGTTGTGGTACATAGGATGAAGAGTATTGATGATCTATTCCATTTTCAGCACAAAAGTGATCAAAGGATTGGTTTTTAAATTCAGTTCCGTTATCACTTCTAATTGCTTTTAATGATCCTGGGTGATCAATAGATAATCTAAGAAATAAAGTTCTAAAATGACTAAAAGCTTCATTCTTAGATGCCATAAAATAAACCCAAGAATATCCGGAATAATCATCAACAATCACAAGCACATACCATTTACCTCCGAAGGATTGAACACGTGCCGGACCTACTGTGTCAAGATGTAAAAGTTATCCCGGTTCAGCTGTCATGGTCATTGTGAGAGGAGCATGTGAACCTGCAACAAACTTAGCATGTCTACAAGAAGAGCACACAATATCATTGCCCTTTTTAAGCTTTGGCAGCCCACGTATGCGATCGAGAGCACTAACACGAGTGAGATGATCAAAGCCTATGTGACCAAGTCTACGATGCCAAAAATATAGATCCTTTGTATCATTAGCAACTAGACACCGATGCTTAGAAGTTGACAAATCAAAATCAGCTTTAAAAACTCTTCCAAACCTAGACATGTTAAACAAAAGCTCACCTTTTGAATCTACAACCTTGCAGCAATTTTTAGCAAAGCTAACCTCTAGATTTTCATCTAGCAATTGTGAAACTGAAAGCAAGTTGTATTTCAAATTTTTAACAAGTGCCACATCTTTCAAAGTGTAGACATTGTTTACTCTAACCGAACCTTTAGCAATTATGGGAGTAGAAGAGTTATCGGCGAAAGTAACATTTTCTACACGTGACACAAAAGAGAGAGAGGAGAACCATTCTTTGTTACCGGTCATGTGGCGTGAGCAACCTGAATCCACAATCCCATTGTTCTCCTTCCTCAAACGTGAAACCTACACAGCAGCACAATACGTCGATGACTCAATACTGGGGTTAGTTAAAAGACTTTTAGGAATCCAGTACTGAGTCACACGACGTCCAGAAGGAATAACACGCGAAAGCTGAGAAGGTCCAGAAGGTTTATGAGCCAAACATTGAAAATTTTTGTTCCCAACTACTGACTTAGAAGATGTGTTATATGTAGCACAAAAAACAGTAGGTCCGGGAGCAAGTTTTTGACTCATTACAGCAGGTTACAAGCTCCGAACATTCGGTCTAGCAGATTTTGCTTGGTTGTTATGTGATCTAGCAAGTATTCTTTGTTTCTTATCATGTTTAGCTAGTCTATAACAAAAATCCATGACATGACCATCTCTACCACAGTAGGTACAATGAAAAATAACCTTATTATCATGTCTAGATGAGCAAGCAACACGTTTATTAGAACCCGAATGGGACAGTACTCCTGCAGATTTGAAAATCACCTCTTTTTGTCTAGGAGATGTTTGAATCAAACCGCTTCCTAATGACTTTACAACTTTAGGTGGGTGTGCCTTAGCATGAGCATGAGAATTAAAACCTAAACCAGTTTTATCATTACAAGACTTGGAAGAATTCAGCAGCAAGTTTAGGTTCTTATTTGCATTAGAAAACCGATCTAGTGTCCTATGCATGTCATCAAGTTTATTGGACAGATCAAAGCAGTTTTCACATGAAGTTTTTCCTTTTAGTTTGCAATTTGAACAATATTTAACTTCATGCACACGTAAAGCATTGTTCAAAATAGAAATCTCATTCATAGCATCATTTAGTTTCTTATTCAGATCATCACATGAAGAACAATGCAAATCAATTGTAGAACAACAAGCATCTTTCAAATTTTTATCATTAAGTGCAGCAAGCTCTTTGTTCTTTTCAATTTCAAGTTCAAGTTTATCAAGTGTAGATGCGTGTGCACTTCTTAAAGAGGATAATTGTTCATAAATCAAATCACATGAGGAACAAGAATCATCACTAGGAATCAAAGTTTTTAAACGATTAATTTCAGATTCTAGTGCTTCAATTTTAACAGCATTGTTCCTAAGTTTTTTATCCTTTTTCTTTAATATAACAGTGGCACGAGAAATAGCATCACACATTTCTTCGCAAGTGGGACATACCTCTTCATCGTCGCTGTTGTGTTCTGCCTCCTCGGAACTTGAACTTGACTTGCTCGCCATGCAGCACATATTTGCCATAGCTTCTTCATCTTCATCACTACCGGTGTCCACATCACTTGAGCCGAAATCTTGAAGTGCAGAGATCATACTATGCACTATGTTGCGCATTGATAAATCTTTCTTCTTCTTATTCTTTGCAAACGATTTCTTCAGCCTTGTTTGCTTTTCTTCACGTGAAGTCGGACCTGAAAGGTTAGGGCACTCCGTACGAAAATGTCCTGTCTTACCACATTCAAAACATCGTTGAGGTCCGGAGCTTCCTCTCCTTCTAGTTCTCACATTTTGCAATGCTTTTGAGAACCGAGTAGAGATGAGTGCAAGCTCCTCCTCTGGAAACTCTTCAATCTGTTCAAGGGTTAGAGAGGACAGCAAAGAGAGTGCACCACTAGATGATGATTGACTAGAACTAGACATGTCACGTTGCGAAACAAATGCAATAGACTTGTTGGGGTTTTTACGTGAGATGATGTCAATTTCATGAGTTTTCAATTTAGAATAAAGCACGTCTAAAGTAAGAGAACTCATGACAGTAGATTCATGAATAGATGTAACTTTCATCTCCCAAATTGACATATCTAATGCTCCTAACAATTGTCTAGCATTTTCAGCATCTGAAAAGTTAACATTGACACTACGCAAGTTGCTGAGAATTTTATTAAAGCGAGCAAAAAGGTCGTCAATTGACTCACCGGATTGCATCTCAAAACGCATGTATTCTTTCTTGAACATATCTTGCCTTACCTCATTGATCGTATTGGATCCTTCATGGTAGTCACAAAGAGCTTTCCAAACATCATATGCAGATCGGAGGTGTGCAACACGGTCGAAGTCGCTTTGAGTCAATCCTTGGATGATCAAGTTGTGAGCCTTGTTGTTGTTGTCAACATCTCTCATGTTCGCAGCCGTAACTTGATCGTTGGGTGGTACATCGAAGTTCGGGTAGACTTTTCCCATATGGCGAAGCCTTGCGCCTGTATGTAGGCCTCCATCCGCGCCTTCCAAACCTGAAAATCGATGCCATTCAACAGACAAGGTTTTGCGGAGTACTTCTCCATGATGGTTAGTCAACACATGTGCAAATCACAAAGATTAGAGCACCTTGGCTCTGATACCAATTGTAGGATCGAAGAGCATGTGAAAAGCTTCCAGAGGGGGGGTGAATGGTAGATTAAAACTTTTCGCAGCGGAAACAACAAAAACCCCTCAGCAAAAAGCAATCGGTTAAAGAAACCGTGTGTGAAAGTGTTTTCAAACGTGTTCAACCGTGAAAAATCAAGTAGAGAGGTAGAGAATCAAGTCACGTATCTAATGCAACAAGAACCACTTGAAAACACGAAGTAAAACTTGAGATACGATCAAAACATTAAACAAAGATCAATCTGTTCTACCCGATATAAAACAGATCTGCAATGCTGCAAAGAAACTCGTGTATCTCAAAAACTACAGATCCGAAGCTCGTGAAAATTTCACAGATGATGGATAATTGAGTTGTGAAGACAATCCAAAAAGAATCACGTCAATCGGATCTGTAAAACTCGAGTTATGAACGAAACACCGAAGCAACATCGGTCTGTCCAGAAACTCGGCGAGAAAGACTTGACGAAAAACAAGTCGGACGAACAAGGCACAAAAGCTCCTCGAAACTATGAACTTTATTCAATAGAAACACAAGAGGAACAGCCCAAAGTTCTCTACACACGAGAGCTCTGGCCTCCCTTGCTTTTATAGCCAGCCCTCAGGCTAAACAATCCAATCTAGGACTCCTACTCCTAATTGGACTCGTATCCTAACTTACCATAACTGCTCAGGACTTTCCTATTCGCAGATAGAAGCAATCGTGAGACTTCCAAACACCTTAGGAACGTCCTAAACATTCCTGAAACAACTCAACTTCGTGCCTAGCATGAAATCCTATCATAACCAACTCAAATCTTCCATATTTGAGCCATATCCGACTCAGCCTCAGCCTGAGTACGCAATCCAGTCGGTTGGACCTTTCCGACTAATTCTTTACGTCCACTTCTCTTCATCACGCCTTGGAACAATGTTGCCACGTCCATGCACTCCTTGCACACGTGCAAACACCTTCCAACGACATACACGCAACCTTCATATGCACTGTCCTTGATCCAAACATGCTGCGCAACCTCCCGATCAACTCAACCACAGCTCCTCCAGAACTTGGTTGTTGGAACCTCATCTCCTCCCTGAGACTAGTCCAAGGATCCCGTCACCAGCCATGTCTTGAACTCAAGCAACACCTGCACATGAATAAACAACCAATTCTTCCGAGCACAAGTCCTCGACTTGACTCACGTTAGTTCGAAAACCACAACACCTTACATGAGCACGTCACATAAGCATGTTGCAAACCATATCAAATGATAACAGCCATAACCACCAAAACACACCAAAAACTTAGCAAATTAATACTAAGCAAACCTTCCGATAAAGCAAGTTTGAAACATTGCGAGTTAAAAGCAAAAACAAGAGGCTGCAGTTCTACGAGTTGAACTTCACGGGAGCTCCCTAAAAACAAGCTCTGGACCTCACAAAAGCTCTCCGGACCTTGCAGGAGCTCTCCGGACCTTGCGTCGGACCTTGCCAACACTTGGCGGACCTAACAAAGAACTTGTCGGACCTTGCCACAGAAGAATGTTTTGGCAATATTCAAAACTTTGAATGTTAATGCTAACTTTTATCCTAATTGCCAATGGATTTAGCACACATAGGTCTCACAATCTCCCCCTTGATGAATGCATTGGCAACACCAATTAAAATCCGAACATTGGCTTATGAAAAGTTTTGAAAAGCTTTGAAAACTCATTTCTCCCCCTTTATTAATTTCTCCCCATTTTTTAAAATCAGAGAAGGAAGAAAGTGTATAACATATGCAAAGCGTAAAAAAATCTCTCCTTATACATATTTCTCCCCCTTTGACAATGTATTCAGCAAGGTTCAAAAGAGAAAATTTTAAATGTTATGAGCATATTATAACATATACATACAAAACAAAGCTCATCCAAGTCATACTATCAGATTACTTACACTATCACATCAATGAGATACATAAAGTAGTGTAAGCCATGCTAGAGATCAGATGTATTTTTCAGTTTAAGCAAGTCATGATCTCCCTTACTCAACTATTTCAAAACCTGAAAACATGACACTTGTTTTTATTATTCATAATCATTTAAGGCACAAAGTTGATCATATGATATTTGCAAGAGATTATATGCCGCATCAGCCTTATTCTAACCAACCAAGCCAAGCCTATGTCATTTGACAATAAGAAGCTTAAGGACATGGTTTTAGTCATACACAATTCCTTCCAAGTTCATATCTTAGTGCAATGATAAGCAATCTCAAAAGAAGAAGTGCGATGCATGCATATTCTCTTGATCTTTTCTCAATTTTTTATTTGAAAACTCAACATGTGAGCTGATCAGTTGATTAATTTTTTTATGATTAAAAGCACTTGTGAGCACGCAACAAGTTCAAAACAGCAAGAAAGTTCGATCATGACCAGATTTAGTGTAAGTAATTATTCCAATTACTAGTCATGGCAAAAACTACAAAATGTATAACATGAGTAATGTAGTAAGAACTTTCAGCCTGTAAAAGGAATCACAAAGTCATATATGTATGAAATACTATGCTCATATTATTTTAGTTTCAGATTCACACATAGACTTTCAAAGATTCAAAAACTCCCCCTCAATTTAAGCCATGAGGATGCATAACCCCTATTTCACTACGAATGAAACAAAAACGAGTGAAATCCAAAGGTTTTGTAAAAATATCAGCCAATTGTTGTTCGGTATCGACATGGTGAAGCACAATGTTTCCTTTTTCAACATTGTCACGAAGAAAGTGATACCTAATGTCAATGTGCTTAGTTCTAGAGTGTTTCACGGGGTTTTAGCAATACAAATTGCACTAGTGTTATCACAAAACAGTGGAACACTATCTAAATCAACCCCATAGTCCTTAAGTGTTTGAACAATCCAAAGAATTTGTGAGCAAGCGCTAGCCGCAACTACATATTCAGATTCGGCCGTGGATTGTGCAACTGAACTTTGTTTTCTAGAGGACCAAGCAACAAGTGAATTACCAAGAAAATGACAAGCACCCGAAGTACTTTTCCTATCAATCCTACAACTCCCAAAATCAGCATTCGAAAAAGCTTTCAAAGAAACGGTTGAGGAAGAAGGAAGAAAAATGCCAAATTCTTGAGTTCCATGTAGGTACCTGAGAATCCTTTTGATGGCTTGGCGATGTGAAGCACGTGGAGAAGCTTGAAAACGTGCACAAAGACATACGCTGAATTGTATGTCCGGTCTTGACGCCGTGAGATACAAAAGTGATCCAATCATACTTCTGTATTCCTTTTTTATCGACCGGGTCACCATCTTCGTCAAGTTCAAGTGTTGTTGCTGTTCCCATTGGTGTCCGAAGAGGCTTGCATTTGTCCATGTTGAAGCGCTTAATAAGGTCCTTTGTATACTTAGTTTGATGCACAAAAGTTCCTTCTTTTGTTTGCTTGATTTGCAGCCCCAAAAAGTATCTGAGTTCTCCCATCATACTCATCTCAAATTCTGAACTTATCATAGCTGAAAACTTGGACACGAGATCATTAGAAGCACAACCAAAGATAATATCATCCACATACACTTGAACGAATAATGAGTCATTGCCATGCTTAAGTACAAAAAGAGTTTTATCAACCTTGCCCATGGTAAACCCCTTTTCAAGTAAGAATGTTTTTAACCTATCATACCATGCTCTAGGGGCTTGTTTTAGACCGTACAAGGCTTTGGACAGTTTGTAAACATGATTAGGAAAATTTGATTTTCAAAACCCGGTGGCTGCTTAACATAAACCTCCTCCTCTATGTAGCCATTAAGAAAAGCACTTTTAACATCCATTTGATATAACTTGAAACCTTTAGATGCAGCAAATGCTAATAAAATTCTTATAGCTTCTAATCTAGCAACAGGAGCAAATGTTTCATCAAAATCTAGACCTTCAATTTGAGTGAAACCTTGAGCAACCAACCTAGCTTTATTCCTAACCACAACCCCATCCTCACTTTGCTTATTTTTAAATACCCATTTAGTTCCAATTAATGTGTGACCTTGAGGTGGAGGTACAAGTTTCCAAACATTATTTCTTTCAAAATTTTCTAACTCTTCTTGCATGGCATTAATCCAAGATTCATTAGTGAGTGCGTGTGATATATCCTTGGGTTCAAAAGAAGCAACAAAAGCAGAATGAGTATGAGAGTTTGGATCGCAAAACCTGGACCGAGTGACTCGTTCATGCAAGCTTCCAATGATTTGTTGTGGAGGATGACTTTTGAGTACTCGGAGGGGAGTAGACACTTCACAAGCATCTTCTTCTTCATGTTCGGACCTTTGATTAGGAGAGCTTGTTGATTGAGGAAGGTCCGAACCAGCAGTAGTGACTGTTGGTGCTGGTTGTGGTGCAAAATCAGCAGCTTGATCGTTATTTACTTCCGAGTTTTTGGGCAGCAGCACCACTTCTTCATTTTCGTCAATAAAAATACTCTCCCACTGCGGATATGGATCCGGACCTGCAATATCGGAGCTAGTACTTGGGCTAGCTTCATCAAAAGAAACCTCGCAAGTCTCCACAATTTTGTTAGTGTCAAGTAAAAGCACACGGTAGCCTCTAGTATGAGATGGATAACCAAGAAGCATTCCATCAAAAGATCTAGCTTCAAATTTATCAAGATTACCATGTTTCTTAACAAAGCATTTGCAACCAAAAACCCTAAAGTGTGTAACACTAGGCCTATGTCCAAACCGGAGCTCATATGGGGTTTTTCCAAGCTTAGCACGCAAGAAAACACGATTTGAGACATAACAAGCGGTTGCAATTGCATCAGCCCAAAATTTCCTAGGAGTTTGATATTCATCACGCATAGTCCTAGCCATCTCAACTAAGGTCCTATTCTTTCTTTCTACGACACCATTTTGTTGTGGTACATAGGATGAAGAGTATTGATGATCTATTCCATTTTCAGCACAAAAGTGATCAAAGGATTGGTTTTTAAATTCAGTTCCGTTATCACTTCTAATTGCTTTTAATGATCCTGGGTGATCAATAGATAATCTAAGAAATAAAGTTCTAAAATGACTAAAAGCTTCATTCTTAGATGCCATAAAATAAACCCAAGAATATCTGGAATAATCATCAACAATCACAAGCACATACCATTTACCTCCGAAGGATTGAACACGTGCCGGACCTACTGTGTCAAGATGTAAAAGTTATCCCGGTTCAGCTGTCATGGTCATTGTGAGAGGAGCATGTGAACCTGCAACAAACTTAGCATGTCTACAAGAAGAGCACACAATATCATTGTCCTTTTTAAGCTTCGGCAGCCCACGTATGCGATCGAGAGCACTAACACGAGTGAGATGATCAAAGCCTATGTGACCAAGTCTACGATGCCAAAAATATAGATCCTTTGTATCATTAGCAACTAGACACCGATGCTTAGAAGTTGACAAATTAAAATCAGCTTTAAAAACTCTTCCAAACCTAGACATGTTAAACAAAAGCTCACCTTTTGAATCTACAACCTTGCAGCAATTTTTAGCAAAGCTAACCTCTAGATTTTCATCTAGCAATTGTGAAACTGAAAGCAAGTTGTATTTCAAATTTTTAACAAGTGCCACATCTTTCAAAGTGTAGAGATTGTTTACTCTAACCGACCCTTTAGCAATTATGGGAGTAGAAGAGTTATCGGCGAAAGTAACATTTTCTACACGTGACACAAAAGAGAGAGAGGAGAACCATTCTTTGTTACCGGTCATGTGGCGTGAGCAACCTGAATCCACAATCCCATTGTTCTCCTTCCTCAAACGTGAAACCTACACAGCAGCACAATACGTCGATGACTCAATACTGGGGTTAGTTAAAAGACTTTTAGGAATCCAGTACTGAGTCACACGACGTCCAGCAGGAATAACACGCGAAAGCTGAGAAGGTCCAGAAGGTTTATGAGCCAAACATCGAAAATTTTTGTTCCCAACTACTGACTTAGAAGATGTGTTATATGTAGCACAAAAAACAGTAGGTCCGGGAGCAAGTTTTTGACTCATTACAGCAGGTTGCAAGCTCCGAACATTCGGTCTAGCAGATTTTGCTTGGTTGTTATGTGATCTAGCAAGTATTCTTTGTTTCTTATCATGTTTAGCTAGTCTATAACAAAAATCCATGACATGACCATCTCTACCACAGTAGGTACAATGAAAAATAACCTTATTATCATGTCTAGATGAGCAAGCAACACGTTTATTAGAACCCGAATGGGACAGTACTCCTGCAGATTTGAAAATCACCTCTTTTTGTCTAGGAGATGTTTGAATCAAACCGCTTCCTAATGACTTTACAACTTTTGGTGGGTGTGCCTTAGCATGAGCATGAGAATTAAAACCTAAACCAGTTTTATCATTACAAGACTTGGAAGAATTCAGCAGCAAGTTTAGGTTCTTATTTGCATTAGAAAACCGATCTAGTGTCCTATGCATGTCATCAAGTTTATTGGACAGATCAAAGCAGTTTTCACATGAAGTTTTTCCTTTTAGTTTGCAATTTGAACAATATTTAACTTCATGCACACGTAAAGCATTGTTCAAAATAGAAATCTCATTCATAGCATCATTTAGTTTCTTATTCAGATCATCACATGAAGAACAATGCAAATCAATTGTAGAACAACAAGCATCTTTCAAATTTTTATCATTAAGTGCAGCAAGCTCTTTGTTCTTTTCAATTTCAAGTTCAAGTTTATCAAGTGTAGATGCGTGTGCACTTCTTAAAGAGGATAATTGTTCATAAATCAAATCACATGAGGAACAAGAATCATCACTAGGAATCAAAGTTTTTAAACGATTAATTTCAGATTCTAGTGCTTCAATTTTAACAGCATTGTTCCTAAGTTTTTTATCCTTTTTCTTTAATATAACAGTGGCACGAGAAATAGCATCACACATTTCTTCGCAAGTGGGACATACCTCTTCATCGTCGCTGTTGTGTTCTGCCTCCTCGGAGCTTGAACTTGACTTGCTCGCCATGCAGCACATATTTGCCATAGCTTCTTCATCTTCATCACTACCGGTGTCCACATCACTTGAGCCGAAATCTTGAAGTGCAGAGATCATACTTTGCACTATGTTGCGCATTGATAAATCTTTCTTCTTCTTATTCTTTGCAAACGATTTCTTCATCCTTGTTTGCTTTTCTTCACGTGAAGTCGGACCTGAAAGGTTAGGGCACTCCGTACGAAAATGTCCTGTCTTACCACATTCAAAACATCGTTGAGGTCCGGAGCTTCCTCTCCTTCTAGTTCTCACATTTTGCAATGCTTTTGAGAACCGAGTAGAGATGTGTGCAAGCTCCTCCTCTGGAAACTCTTCAATATGTTCAAGGGTTAGAGAGGACAGCAAAGAGAGTGCACCACTAGATGATGACTGACTAGAACTAGACATGTTACGTTGCGAAACAAATGCAATAGACTTGTTGGGGTTTTTACGTGAGATGATGTCAATTTCATGAGTTTTCAATTTAGAATAAAGCACGTCTAAAGTAAGAGAACTCATGACAGTAGATTCACGAATAGATGTAACTTTCATCTCCCAAATTGACATATCTAATGCTCCTAACAATTGTCTAGCATTTTCAGCATCTGAAAAGTTAACATTGACACTACGCAAGTTGCTGAGAATTTTATTAAAGCGAGCAAAAAGGTCGTCAATTGACTCACCGGGTTGCATCTCAAAACACATGTATTCTTTCTTGAACATATCTTGCCTTACCTCCTTGATCGTATTGGATCCTTCATGGTAGTCACAAAGAGCTTTCCAAACAACATATGCAGATCGGAGGTGTGCAACACGGTCGAAGTCGCTTTGAGTCAATCCTTGGATGATCAAGTTGCGAGCCTTGTTGTTGTTGTCAACATCTCTCATGTTCGCAGCCGTAACTTGATCGTTGGGTGGTACATCGAAGTTCTGGTAGACCTTTTCCCATATGGCGAAGCCTTGCGCCTTTATGTAGGCCTCCATCCGCGCCTTCCAAACCTGAAAATCGATGCCATTGAACACACAAGGTTTTGCGGAGTACTTCTCCATGATGGTTAGTCAAAACACGTTCAAATCACAAAAGATTAGAGCACCTTGGCTCTGATACCAATTGTAGGATCGAAGAGCACGTGAAAAGCTACCAGAGGGGGGGTGAATGGTAGATTAAAACTTTTCGCAGCGGAAACAACAAAAACTCCTCAGCAAAAAATCAATCGGTTAAAGAAACCGTGTGTGCAAGTGTTTTCAAACGTGTTCAACCATGAAAAATCAAGTAGAGAGGTAGACAATCAAGTTACGGATCTAATGCAACAAGAATCACTTGAAAACACGAAGTAAAACTTGAGATACGATCAAAACATTAAACGAAGATCAATCTGTTCTACCCGATATAAAACAGATCTGCAACGCTGCAAAGAAACTAGTGTATCTCAAAAACTACAGATCCGAAGCTCGTGAAATTTTCACAGATGAAAGATAATTGAGTTGTGAAGACAAACCAAAAAGAATCACGTCAATCGGATCTGTAAAACTCGAGTTATCAACGAAACACCGAAGCAACGTCGGTCTGTCCAGAAACTCGGCTAGAAAGACTTGACGAAAAACAAGTCGGACGAACAAGGCACAAAAGCTCCTCGAAACTATGAACTTTATTCAATAGAAACACAAGAGGAACAGCCCAAAGTTCTCTACCCAGGAGAGCTCTGGCCTCCCTTGCTTTTATAGCCAGCCCTCAGGCTAATCAATCCAATCTACGACTCCTACTCCTAATTGGACTCGTATCCTAACTTACCATAACTGCTCAGGACTCTCCTATTCGCAGATAGAAGCAATCGTGAGACTTCCAAACACCTTAGGAACATCCTAAACATTCCTAAAACAACTCAACTTTGTGCCTAGCACGAAATCCTATCATAACCAACTCAAATCTTCCATATTTGAGCCATATCCGACTCAGCCTCAGCCTGAGTACGCAATCCAGCCGGTTGGACCTTTCCGACCAATTCTTTACGTCCACTTCTCTTCATCACGCCTTGGAACAATGTTGCCACGTCCATGCACTCCTTGCACATGTGCAAACACCTTCCAACGACGTACACGCAACCTTCATATGCACTGCCCTTGATCCAAACATGCTGCGCGACCTCCCGATCAACTCAACCACAGCTCCTTCCGAACGTGGTTGTTGGAACCTCATCTCCTCCCTGAGACTAGTCCAAGGATCCCGTCACCAGCCATGTCTTGAACTCAAGCAACACCTGCACATGAATAAACAACCAATTCTTCTGAGCACAAGTCCTCGACTTGACTCACGTTAGTTCGAAAACCACAACACCTTACATGAGCACGTCACATAAGCATGTTGCAAACCATATCAAATGATAACAGCCATAACCACCAAAACACACCAAAAACTTAGCAAATTAATACTAAGCAAACCTTACAATAAAGCAAGTTTGAAACATTGCGAGTTAAAAGCAAAAACAAGACGCTGCAGTTCTACGAGTTAAACTTCACGGGAGCTCCCTAAAAACAAGCTCCGGACCTCACAGATGCTCTCCGGACCTTGCAGGAGCTCTCCGGACCTTGCGTCGGACCTTGCCAACACTTGGCGGACCTAACAAAGAACTTGTCGGACCTTGCCACAGAAGAATGTTTTGGTAATATTCAAAACTTTGAATGTTAATGCTAACTTTTATCCTAATTGCCAATGTATTCAGCACACATAGGTCTCACAATTACCATCCGGGGAAAAATGATAGCTGTTGCCGACGCGTTAGTTGGAAGAAACCACGTTCACAACTTGGCGATTGCTGAGTTAGGTGAAGAAAAACTCAGTTTCCGTGTCATTCCGTATGGAGTACTTTATAACAATGCTCCCATTCCAGCAATCTGAGGAGAGATTGCTGCAGTGCAAAGGAGGGACTAAGGTATGTCTCACCTGCAGATGGGAATAGACAATGGAGATATGAGGTGGTTCAGGAAGGACAATAAGGGTACTCTATGGTTTAAGGACCATACAGTTATACCTCGTAAGATGAAGCTCTACAGCCGGAAATGTCGCACACCGCGGAAGTGGTGTGAGTACGGTGAAGGACTACTGTTCAGTGTTGATTTGTCAACAAGGCCGATGACCGAGTTCGGACAATAGAAGCGAACTTGAAGGCTATACAATCCCGACAGAAAAGTCACGATGGTCAAAGGCATAGACCGATGCATTTCGACGGCGGGAACACGTTGTCTTTGCGTGTCTCCGATGAAAGGAATTCACCGGTTCGATGTAAAGGGGGGATTTTGCTCCCCGAGCCTTAGATCCACTTGCTATCACGGAGATGTGTGGAACCGTAGCTTACCGGCTGGGACTACCGGCAAGCCTTGCTGATGTTCACGACATATTTCATATGTCACAGCTACGGAAGTACTTTAAAGCTACCATCGCTGTCCACACCGAAGAAATTGATTAGTTGAAGCCGGATCATACCTACACCGAGCGACCGGTTCAGACTATCGATGAAAGATCTGGGCCACCTGGAATCGGATATTAAGATTTTACCAGGTGGTGTGGAGTAGTCATGCCTCGGAAGAAACAACGTGGAGAGCAAAGATGTCATCGCTGTAGAATAAGGCCTTTCTAAATATGCTAGGACATCCGGTAGAAAGGTGTCATCGCTGTAGAATAAGGCCGTGCTAAATAAGCTAGGACATCCGGTAGAAGACGAGTAGTTGGAATCTACTCGCGAATTGTAGTTGAGGACTTCATAAGTGTGGTTGGAAGAGAGAAGCAAACTAAAATTTACATTTCTAAAGATGAGACCGGGCAGGAGGGTTAGGCAGCAACAAGACGAGGTCTTGGTCGAGTAGCTCTGCCTGTGTCGGTTAAGGACCGATGCGTATGCCGCATCCAGGAGCAAGTATTGAGTTGTGTACCGAAGGCTTACTGCTATATGGGACCCAGGAAACCAATGTACCAGGTTAACTGGATTGTAGAGGCATACCACATCATCTCGTTAGACCTATGAGCCCGAGACGGCACGACCGGTTCTACAGTCGAGTGTCCTGCGAAAGGTTGCCACATAAGACGTAATGAAGGACGCTAGATTTGGGTCTTCATAGGCGGGCGTATGTGTCGATCTATCCGAGTAGTGTTTGATTCGAATCACCGTCCCTCGCGGTTATTGAGTACCGCTTGCTCAAATGTTGTGACGTAGTAATCAACTTGTGTGGAACAGTTTGTAAAGTTTTAATTGCTGCTATGATTATTGTAAATTGCATGAAAACCCTGTTTGAAGTAGAGATAGAGCAAACTAAAGTTATTTTCCACCTTGGGAGCAAGTAACATTGGAATAAAGCGTTTCTTGTTTGATTGTGGAGTTCCAATGTTGCTGGGCGCAAGGTCACTACTATTATGGCTAAAATCTGAAAGTTAAGAATGAACTTGTAGGCGAGTCCTTTTTGCAACTTATATGTTTAGGTCTTAAGTTACTTGCATGTAGAGGTATATGTCTTAGGAGAGACGGTTAAGTCTTGCATAGCCTTTGTGCTCACTCTTGCTATATGAGTGGTTTTGCAGGTTAAGACGATGCTCATAAAGAAGGTTGTCCAGTGAGACTCAGGAACGTCCGAGTCGGTTAACACATGGAGGACCTAGCCGCTGCAATGTCTTTATGTTGCTAGCGAGAAGAGTCCGCGGGCTGGACCTCTTCTCGGATGCTTCTTAGTTATTCGACGTGAGCTGTTTATAGACTTCCGGTGTAGCTAATTTATGTAAATTATTTACAAAGTACATTTGTAAGCTTCCGCTTTGATTTATGTAATACAGTTTTCCTTATATGTGTGCTGTGGGGTGCCGCATAACACGGCACCACCCAATGCGATTCCCGGGCAAGGTGCCCCGTTCCCGTGATCGGGCGGGATCGGGGGCCCTGTCAGCAGTCGATTATGTGATATCCTAGCTCCCAACTTAATAGGATTGATAGAGTACTCATACCATCAAGGTATACCTTCTTTTCTGGAAGCCCACCTGCAAAGGACTCCAGGGTTAAGCATGCTTGGCCTGGAGAAATTTGGGGATGGGTGACCGACCGGGAAGTTTTCCCGCGTGCGCACGAGTGAGGACAAAGTGCGCAGAAAAGACGAGTGGTGGTATGTGGGGCCAGTCTATGATCCTAGAGAGCTATCACAAATGGTATCAGAGCCGACCCTCGCAGTTTAACGGGTGCGTACGGGTCAGTGACAAGGATACAGTAGCGTACGGGTCAGGGACGGAGGTACGTACGCATGACACGTGGGTCCTCTGTGTGGGACACGGTATGGTACGTATGTTGCTAACCGGACGTACGGTATGCGTATGCCAGTACTGAACGTACAGACGTGACTAAGAGGGGACGTTCCTATCTTGGCATTGACCGACGAGGACGTCGGTCTTCTAAGGGGGGGTGGATTGTGTGAAATCCTGGCTCCCGGCTTAATAGGATTGATAGAGTACTCATACCATCAAGGTATACCTTCTTTTTTGGAAGCCCACCTGCAAAGGACTCCGGGGTTAAGCGTGCTTGGCCCGGAGGAATTTGGAGACGGGTGACCGACCGGGAAGTTTCCAGGGTGCGCACGAGTGAGGACAAAGTGCGCAGAAAAGACGAGTGGTGGTATGTGAGGCCAGTCTCTGATCCTAGAGAGCCATCACGGATCGCTAGGTGGGCCGAGCACGCATCGTGGAGGGGTGGGGGCGGAGAGTGGCGTCCGGGCGAGCATCGCCGAGTGGGGGGCGGCAAGTGGCGTACGGGCGAGCGTCGCCGGGTGTGGGGACGGACACACATCCTGGGAGGGGGCATCTAGGAGAGCGTCACTAGGGGTGGGTTGGGCGCATCTCCGTGGGGCCGGGGGTGGCTGCTAGTGCGTCGCCGGGCCGGGGTGATCAGCAGCGTTGGGAGGTGCACAGTGCTGGGCGATCTTTGCCGTAGGAGAAACGGGGGGAGAGCCGAGCGGTAAGGGGGCCAGCGGCTCGAGGGATGGAAGTGGGTGGCACAAGGGAAAAGCGAATATGTGAGTGGCGAGGGGGCAGGCACGAGGGTTTCCTCCCCGACCTCGCCAAGACGGGGCAGAATGCCCGGTGCTCTCCTGGGGATTGGGCCGGGGAATTGTGTTACCAAGTGCATGTGGGGGAATTTTTGGCCTAAGGTTTCCTGGGCCATAGATTTGGCCGAGATACCTCCGGGGTTTTGGGCCTCCAAACAGGCCCTAAAGGTTAATGTGGTCCTAGTGGAAGTTAGACTAAGATTAGGGTTTGTTCCTAAGTGCTTTTATTATACATATGCATAGCCTAATAATGTACACATAGATATGTTACTGGTGAATACTAGTGCATAGTGGTTCAGCACATTGGGCACGGGCTTACCTCTGGCAACACCAAAGAGCCTCCCGCTAAGAGCTTGTGGCATAGCCGAACGTGGGGGAGTACAAAGGAAGGACAGGGATTTCACCACCTGCCGCCTACCCGTACAATCCGTGGGACTAAGAGACATCCTATGCGACTTTACTATCCATGCACCATTTTTCATTTCTTAAGTAAAATGCCTCCATGCACCATTGCTCCAAGTACAAGTGTGATTATGTTATTTCTAAAGACAATGCGTGCAAGAAATATTTACTCCTTCACATAATTGAGTCATATTAATGGTCAAATTTTGTACTTAACAACCGTCAACAGTGACACCTTTGATCACCTCAACCACACTTTCTTCTGAATTTGGTTCTTAAACCTCAACTTCTCTCTATGTTTAGTTTAAGAATCAACGATAACAGCCATGTCTTGACCGCAATCAATACCAGCACATGAGAAAACAACCATTCTTTGCGAGCACCAAACTTTGCATTACAGCACCACCAAACTGAGACTTGACTCGTTAGTCCAAACCACAACACATTGCAATAAAGCATCACACAAACATGTTTCTCACATTCAAACCATCAAAGCACAGCAAAACTCAATCCATGAGCACCAAACATACTCTGCTACAAATCAAAGACAAGATTAATACTTCTCATGTCACACCACATGTCAAGCATCACTTGCTGATCAAAACTTTACATGCAACTCTCAGTTAAAACACTCAATGCCAATGTATTCAGCACACCTAGGTCTCATAATCTCACTCTTCATGAATGCATTGGAAACACCAGTTAGAACCGAACGTTGTCTCATTCACATTTTATGAAAAGTTTTAATAAAAAGATAAATTTCTCCCATTTGAGAAATTTCTCCCTCTAGGTGGAACGTGTAAAGGATTTGTAAATATGCAATGTATGACCAAATTTCTCCCCTTTTGACATTGTATTCATCAAGATACAAAAGAGAGAAATTTTAAATCTAATATGAGCATAATATGACATATAAATATAGAACAAAGGTCATCCAGACCATACTATCAAGTAACTTACACTATCACATCAATGAAATACATAAAGTAGTGTAAGCCATGCTAGAGATCAACTTTATTTTGATTTACGAATGTTATGATCTCACTAATTCAACTATTTCAAAACTTGAAAGCAGGACATATATTGTTGTATTTTTCATTATCTCTCAATATATAGGTAAGAATTGCATGTAACAAGAGATTATTTGCAACATCAGTCTTATGCTAACCAACCAAGTTAAGCCAATGTCAATGAACAAACAGAACTTCTTTAAAATTCATATCCAAGTTCAATGATAAGCAATCTCAAAAGATAAGTGTGATGCAAACATATTCTCTTGATCTTTCTAGTTTTTTACTTTGATAATAAAATATCAACAAATGGTCCGTTGTATGTTCAATGTATCAACATTAAAAGAACTTGTGAGCATGCAACAAGATTAAAACAGCAAAGAATGTTTGATCATGACTAGATTTAGTGCGAGTTTGTATTCCAATTGCTAGTCATGACAAAAACTTTAAAATGTATAAACATGAGAGAGTGTATTCAGAACTCTCAGCATATAAAAGGAATCACAAAGAAATATATTAATGAAAATACTATGCTCATATCATATTTTTAAGTTCAATTTCACACATGGACATCCCAAGTGAATGTAGCCTAGAGGGGGTGCCTTTCGAAATTCTGAAACACTTGTATGAAACGTGTTGAATTCCAGAAACCGAATTAGTCCGTTATGAGTGCGGACTAGTCCGGGGTTAGTCAAAAAATTGGCAAAGATAAATATTTTTGATTTTTTTCTTCGTTTTCATTTTAGCGGGAGATAGTAAAGTATGCTCGTAACTCAAGCATGTATGTAGGAACACTAATGAGCAAGTAGATCACAAGAGTAATGTGGATTGCAACTATGAACGAGATGATTCTCTAACTTGCACGTATGATGAGTAACTTAAAATGAAGAAGAAAGGAACACAAGTTTATCCCAAGGTTCAATCCCATCAAAGGGATCTACGTCCTGGTTGAGGAGCCCACAAAGGGTCGGGTCTTCTCCAACCTTTTCCTCTCCAAATTACCACAAAGGCCAAATTGGTTCTTCACTATCACAAAGGGTAACTACAATATTATTGGGGATTTCTCAAGGTCTGGGACTCCCACATGATTACAAACAAAACTGAGATCAGCTCACACGAAGAATTACACAAATAAGAGCAAGAGTGTGTTAGAGAATCAAGAGCTCAATTGCGATGAGAACGTCACACTCCCGTTCTCAATCCCCCAGATCCCTGAGAATACACCCTTAGGGCTTTCGATTGTGTGGATAAGAGTGTTTTCAATCTCTTGGAGGCAGTGGCAGCTCTAGGGTCCAAGATCTATGCAAATAGAGTCAGGGATATCCTTTTTATAGAAGTTCCGATATGTTATCGTTGGGATCGCAGGAGTCCAGACTAGTCCATGGCAATACCGGACTAGTTACATGTTCTGTTCTAAGTTATATCTCGCCGCCTTTGAAGTTTTGAATGAACTAAACCCTAAAACAACGGATCGGTCCGCATAGGGACCGGACTAGTCTGATGTGGAACAACAAATAAAACGGACTAGTACATATGACATCGGACAAGTCCGATGTCATATAGAGAAGGCTTGTCTGTGGAAAAACGGATAGTCTATGAACAGTGGACTAGTACGGTATGACATCAGACTAGTCCGTTGTCATAGAGGGGGCTAGTTGGAGAAAAACGGACTAGTCTGTGAGGAGCGGACCAGTCCGGCGATAAGTCTGTAGTGACCGGACTAGTCCGTTGTTGTTCGGACTAGTCCGTGGTTAGGACTTGGTGTTGTGGTTTGCTTTTCACTCATCCTCCCTGCATGATAATTGAGCACTTAGGGATGTATCTCACACACACTCTAAACATAAAGAAGACTAAGCATCCTCCTTCGACTGAATCTTTTCCATCAAAATTCTTATTTTCCCTTTTTTGTGTTTTTCACCTTTTTTGCATTGATACCTGCCTTCAACTCAAACAATCTTGTTAGAACTTTACTTGTTCATCATCAATCATCCAAAACCCACATGGGGATTTCTAGATGGAGTTACAATCTTCCCCTTTTTGATGAATGATGAAAACCAACTAAAGATTATACATGCATGAGTAAATAATTTGGATTTTCATAAGGTATGCACATATGAGAGTAAAATACATGAACTTGACTAGGTTCTCCTATATGCATTCTTTATAGTGGGGTGCCTAGAAAATAATGTATGTTTGAATAAGTAGTATGATGAACGATATTAATAATATGATATGAACATTAAGAGAACACAAATCATGGTTAACAATGAACATTGACAAAAAGATAGCATAAGTCATTACGTATTCTTAACATTAAACATACGATGTTCAAATTATTAATACATGTACATGACCAACATAAGAAAAGTATAATAGAAACAACTAAGTCTAAGGGCCCAAGTTTTTCACTTGCTAGAAGTGTTCATCACACCCACACCTCACCTCATTTGTGGTAATCACATGAACACATTTGAAGAGCAAGTAACCACAATAAATAGAAAATTAGAAGATGAACTCACAAAATGCAAAAGTGGTATTTCCCATATGCATCATATAGGGGATGAGCATATGATTAACTCCTAAACTTGGTTTGGAATGCTCATGCCAAATTTCAGCCAAATCCAAAACCTTTTGAGGTACTTTTGGGTACAATTATTAAAAGGCTAGTTCGAACTTAAATTCAAATTCAAAATCCTTTCATTCCATGAATCTAAAAGTGGAATTTATATTCACACTCAGCACAATTTTATGAGCTCACACACCAATTTTCACTCCATTTGGAGTTGATCTTGACATGAGCTAAATTGGGCAAATTCAAACCAAATTTGAATTTCAGATTCACATTTGCTGTGAATTCATCCAAACCATTTCACATTTTGATTCAGTCAAATTAAAATGGCGAGCTGTAGTTTGATTAAACTTCAGAGGGCAGAGAAGTCCTAAATTTTATACAACAGTGGCTAATTGAATTTGTGAGGACAAATTCAAAAAATTGGGGCCACTTTCAGCAACTCAGGAGCTTAAACCGACTTCACCGAGCGCTGCTCGGTTTCTTGCACGTGTGTGCGGGAGCGCCATGGCGCTGGAGCCTCGCCCGCAGATGCTTCCAGCTCCTGACCGATGTCCGACGTCCCCAGCGCCCTTATCGTCGCACCTGGGAAGCTACAGTGTGCTTTCGCTCGTTACTCATTGTTCTCCCGCATAGAAAACTCTGCACACCTTGCCGCACCACCCGAAATTCTCACCCTCACCGTCGACCGGCCAAACCAGAAGTTTTCACACCGATTTGAGGACGCAAGCGGGGTCGCCGACCTTCTCTCGACGTTCTCGCACCGTCCCCAGTTCGTGATAGGTTTTCCTTGAGCTTCCCCGAGCCGGTTTCTCCTCCCCTGTTCACCACGACGCGCCGCCGACTAAACACCGTCGCCCGGTCATCACCGAACCGCTCCGGTGCCACAAACTGCACACAGAGGTTAGCATCAAGGTCTAGTAGCTTCTCCCGAACCCCCTAGCTCCCTGGTAGCACCGGCTAGCCGGAATTTTACGATTTTCGGCGATCACCGTATAGAATCGAGGCCGACTAAAATATGAAATTCTTCTTGTATGATTGATTAACTGTTTAGCCAAACTAGTTGGAGTTAGAGTAGCACACAACAATCATCTAGGCCAAATTTTAGCAGGGTTGATCCATCCAGCAAGCTCAGCGCCTAGTTTTCGCTGCAGCCGGTGAAAATGGCTCGAGTCGCCGGTGAAGTCCACTTTCTCAACCATCTCCGGCCAAGAGGAGGGCAGGGTTAGCTTCCCCGTACCCCAGTGATGCTTTGCGACCCTTTGGATTATCGTGTTCGCTGCCAAGCCGAGCTAGCGCCATCATACCTGAGCTAAACTCCGCCGCAACCGTCGCCGATCACTTTCCCTGCGATGTTGACTCGCGAGGAGATGTCTAGCGGGTCTGCTGAGCTTCAAGGATCATGTAAGATGAAACCGCATCGAGAATTAGTCAGGATCGGCCGAGAACGGGCCACGCCACCACCGATGTGCGTCACACGCTCGGGCGCCGGCGGGAGTTGAAGAAGATACTGTGCGTGAGACCCACGTGCAGTGTTTTAAACATTTCCCGATTTTCAGATTTTTAGTTCAAACTTCAAACTCACGCAACTTCTGCTAGGAAGCTCCAACTCAAATGAATAAAATTTTGTTGGATTCAGCTCTCTGAGTACTTTCCAACAAAACAAGTTTCACCCCATGAAAACCTTTATTTCTCCATAATTAATTCTCCAAAGTTTAAGCTGTTTAGAGTTTTAACTGGAGAACCCTTTTGTGAAAAATTCTTAAATTTGGCCAGGATGTTCCTTGTAATATCCCTGAGTCACCATAAAAATTTCACATCCATCCGAGCTCATTTGATCCCCCTAATGGTGTGATTAAGTAAACTGGTCCAGAGAAAAAGAAAAATGTCCAGAAACATTTTTCAGATTTTCTCTGAACTTGTTTAGCTCATATATTTTGCTAGAATTCTTCACATTAGATGAAACCAATTCCATTAGAACCCTCTGAAAGTCTAGTTTCAAGAAAGTCATGGATTGCTCCACTAAAATCCTTAGAAAACCATAGGAGCTCTAATTAGGGCCAAATACACATTTATTTGTGAAGGGCACAAATGAGCTTTGCATCAAATGAAATTTGGCCAAGTTCCTCTTTATGTTGTATCCAAACCACTGTAAAAATTTCAGAGTCAATAGGACTGTATATATATACTTATAGCCTTCACATTATCAAATTCAACTCAAATGCATTTAAATTGACACGCATTGTATATTTACTTCGTGTAGTTGCTAAACTCAAAGAGGATTCGGAGGTGTTAGACTTCATTACTCCAGAGGAACAGTTAGCTCATGATAAGCAGCAAGGCAAGCTCCGGTTTGCATTAGCCATTTCATAAAGTCTTATGTTTTGATCACTTACTTTATGTATTTCTTACAATTGTGCATTATATTCTTGTTTGAAAATACAAATGCATAGCCAATAGAACCAGGGGTTTTGGGCTTAGGTTGTAAACATCGAGTAGCCACTGCAATGATAAATTGGTGTAGGATTCGGTACAAGTCGAGTAGTTGGAACTACTCGCGAGAATAGGTTAGAGGCACACAACTCGGTTAGAGATAGACAATGATTCACATGGCAAGAAAATGAGACCGAGCGGAGAGTAAGGGCAGCAGGACTTTGGGCCTGGGTGCCATAGCTCTGTTGTGTCGATTGAGGACCGAGTCGTGTGCAGGCCTGTTGAACAAGCTAGAACAGTACTGAAAACCTACCGAATATATGGGAAACGGGAAACTGATGTAATTCGGGTAGTGGTATGTTGAAGCATTGCTTGTCGTCCAGAGGGGTAGGTTGAGAGCAGCAAGGTGTAAATCAGTTGGCGGGCACTACGGATGCTCCGTGCAGAGACCACCTGCTCGGGACGATAGGACCGGGTCAACACTTTGCTAATGGATGAAAGGTGGTTGCATACGACGTCCGTGGTGGTTGCTGTAGGCAACATCGAGGGCGGGCGTACGTGATGGGTTATTCGGGTAACCCTGTAGGTGTAAATCGATTATAATCACCTTCCCTCGCGGTCATTGAGTACCACTTGTTCACTATACTGTGATGTACAGAGAACATTCTAGTGTCATGTTAAAAGATTGCTGGGTGAAAGCTTTACATTGTTTGTTAATGAATTGCTCTAGTTTAGAGCCGATTAAAGTTCTTTTCGATCTTAGGCAAAGCACATAAGAGAAATGTGTTTCTTGTTTGATTGCAGCTTTCTTATGTGTCTTAGCACGGGGTTTTCCAACAACTTGCTGCTAAAACATGAAAGTACGAGTCAACCAAATAGGCGTGTCTTTTGCAACATACTTTCCTACTATACACTGCAAACCCAGCATGTAGAGTCTCATGTGTAGGTAAGACGGGTCAGTATTGCTGAGCCATCATGCTCACTGCTTGTGTTTGAAGCGTTTGCAGGGTGCTATGAGGAGGAACCCCCTGAGGAGGAGACGGACCCCCAAGAGGGAACCACCGTCGAGTGGGAGCCGTGCACGCCACCGTGTTAGTGTGTGTGTGTGCTAGTGAGGACACGTTCATGGGCTGAACTTGAACTTTTTTTGCTTAGTCTACGCGGGTGAGTGTAGACTTAACGTTATTTTGATGTAACTATGTTCATAAACACGTTTATTTAATAAAATTTTTGCTTCTGCTTTATGCCTTTTATGTGTGTTATCCGGTGTTGTGCAACGCAGCACCCCTCAGCGAGATCCTGGCTTGTCGAGATCGTCAGGTCCTTGCAGCGTGGTACCAGAGCTTCGTTGAGGTTTAACGCACGTAAAAAGGTTAAATTTTCAAAAACTCGGTTAGGAACGAGTTATTAGCCCATATAAGGATGTTATTAGTGTATAGAAAGTGGCAACACTAACCTATTTTCTTATGTCAGAAAATCATGCATCTCGGGACTTTATATGTCTTGGGGGTGCATGTAAGCGCTGTCCACCAGTGCGCACAAGCTTAAGGGTGGAGCCTCACGGGTGGCAGGTAAACCCAGCCAGCTTTAGTATCCTCTATGACTCTTCATGTCGTTTGGGGTATCGAGCAACACCCTTCTCTGACGTGCTACGGGCAAGTATGGGAGACCCCGTCACGTGGTTAGTAACGTGAACACGTAGCTAAAGGCGTGTCTGGCTTGAGAACAACCGTGCGAGTGATGACTGACGGTTGTATGGAACTGTATTCGGACCGGGTTCAGTGTGCAGCTGAACCTGACAATTGTGTGGTTTAATTGCAGGTAGTCTAACCGCGGGTCGGTAGACGAGTGGCATACGTAGGCGAGAGACGTTTAGTGCCACTGAATTAACGAAGCTGGCTAAGTCCGGTATAGGTTTTCTTTGTGAGGAACATAGTACCGGCATGATTGTAGTGACGCTTCGACGTCACACTCCACTAAATGATCAAAATCATTGTAAACCTTGAATGTTTTGATCCAGAGTACTAAAGCTTTGATTTAACTCCTTCCCTTAATCAATGTTCAAAGTAAGCAAGTTTTCAACTTATATGATAGGCTTGGCGAGCCAACAACTACACTTAGCCATTCTCATGGAAATGAAACCCAATAGAAATTGGTTGGGGCGTAACCCTCTTAGCGAAATGCCATATCGGAACCCGGATATGGTGTTTAGTGGGCAAGGGCCGGGTCGCCACCGCCTTAGTGGCGCGCCATATCGGAACCCGGATATGGTGTTAAATGAGCAAGGGCCGGATCGCCACCACCTTAGTGGCGTGCTACATCATCGCCCGGATGTAGTGATAAGTGAGCAAAGGTCTTTGCATCTTACTCGACGGGTGCAAAGCATAAGGAAGCTAGCCGAGGAACATAGATTTCGGGTGGGTAGTTGGAATGTAGGATCCTTGACGGGGAAGCTACGTGAGTTAGTAGATGTTGCCATTAGGAGACGTGTAAATATCCTTTGTGTACAAGAGACTAGATGGGCGGGTCAAAAGGTGAGAGAAGTCGAGAATACCGGTTTCAAACTTTGGTATTCTGGTTCGGCTGGGACTAGGAATGGCGTAGGTGTTCTAATAGATAAGAGTCTTAAGGATGGAGTAGTGGATGTTCGAAGACGATGGGATAGGATCATCTTAATCAAGATAGTAATTGGGGACATTGTCTTGAACGTCATTAGTGCTTATGCCCCACAAGTTGGGCTCAACATGAGGGCTAAGAGGCAATTTTGGGAGGACTTGGAGGATATGGTTAGTAGTGTACCGATAACCGAGAAACTCCTCATAGGGGGAGATCTCAATGGTCATGTGGGTGCAACTAACCTAGGATTTGAGGGAGTACATAGAGGTTTTGGATGCGGCGATAGAAATCAAGAGGGTAAGGACATCCTAAACTTTGCCGTAGCGTATGATCTGTTGATAGCTAACACCCTCTTTAGGAAGAGGCAATCTCACGTAGTGACCTTTAGTAGTGCCCAACACTCTAGCCAGATTGACTTTGTCCTCACTAGGAGAAAGGATAGACGGGAGTGTCTAGATTGTAAGGTGATCCCGGGGGAGTGTGTTGTGACACAACATAAGCTTGTGGTAGCTGACTTTCGCTTCCATACATGTTCTTTGCGGGACAAAGGTGTCAAAATCACAAGAACAAAGTGGTGGAAGTTGAAGGGAGAATCACAAGAATCCTTTAAAAATAGGGTGATCACAGAAGGACCCTGGGCAGAAAATGGAGATGCAGATAGTATGTGGATGAAGATGGCAACTTGCATTAGGAAGGTAGCTAGTGAGGTGTTCGGTGTGATAAAGGGAAAGAAACTTGTAGATAAAGACACTTGGTGGTGGAATGAGGATGTACAAAAGGCCATTAAGGAGAAGAAGGAGTGTTACAAGAGTTGGCATAATGATAGAAGCGCAAGCAACATGCTTGAGTACAAAGAGGCTAAGAAGAATGCAAGGCGGGTTGTGAGTAAGGCAAGAGGACAGGCCTATGATAAGTTATATGAGAAACTAGAGACAAAATAAGGTGAAAAGGACATATACAAGGTAGCAAAAATCCGCGAGAGAAAGATGAGGGATCTCAATCAAGTTAAATGCATCAAAGATGAGACTGACCGCATTCTAGTGAAGGATGAAGAGATTAAGAATAGATGGCGTGATTACTTTAATGAGCTATTCAATGATGGGAATGGGAGCACTATGGTTGAGTTGAATGACTCCTTTGATGACTCCAACAGGCGGTTCATGCGGAGGATACAACAGTTTGAGGTTCTGTAGGCCTTAAAAAGGATGAAAGGAGGAAAGGCCCTCGGCCCTGACGATGTCCCTATTGAGGTGTGGAGATGTCTTGGGGACGTGGCAATAGTATGGCTCACAAAGCTATTCAACCATATTTTTCGGTCAAACAAGATGCCTGAAGAATGGAGGAAAAGTATATTAGTACCTATCTTCAAAAATAAAGGAGATATTCAAAGGTGTACTAATTATCGAGGTATTAAGCTTATGAGTCATACTATGAAGCTTTGGGAGAGAGTGATTGAACACCGCCTGAGGAAAGTGACCAATGTCACTAAAAACCAGTTTGGTTTTATGCCTGGAAGGTCTACAATGGAGGCGATTTTCTTGCTTCGTCAGCTTATGGAGAGATATAGGGAGCAGAAGAAGGACTTGCATATGGTGTTCATCGACTTGGAGAAGGCGTACGACAAGATACAAAGTCAGTCATGTGGTGGGCACTAGAGAAACATAAAGTGCCAACAAAGTTCATTACCCTTATCAAGGATATGTACAATAATGTTAGGACAAGTGTGCGCGTAAGTGATAGTGAGACTGATGCATTTCCTATCACGGTAGGACTACATCAAGGATCAGCTTTGAGCCCATACATCTTTTCCTTGGTGATGGATGAGGTGTCAAAGGATATACAAGGGGATATCCCTTGGTGCATGCTCTTTGCTGATGATGTAGTGCTGGTAGATGAAACTAGAGATGGTGTTGATAAGAAGTTAGAGTTATGGAGACAAACCTTAGAGTCCAAGGGGTTTAGACTTAGTAGGACCAAAACCGAGTATATGAGGTGTGACTTTAGTGTTGTTGGTCGTGAAGAGGGAAATGTTAGTCTACAAGGACAAATGGTACCTAGAAGGGACTCTTTCCGATACTTAGGATCAATGTTACAAAGTAATGGCGATATTGATGAGGATGTTTGCCACAGGATCAAGGTAGGGTGGATGAAATGGCAACAAGCCTCTGGAATCCTATGTGATAGGAAAGTCCCACAAAAGCTAAAAGGAAAGTTCTATAGGACGGTGATCAGACCCGCGATGCTCTATGGGGCGGAATGTTGGCCAACTAAACGGCAACATGTCCAACAAATGAGTGTCGCAGAGATGCGCATGCTACGGTGGATGTGCGGGCACTGGACATATCCAACGGAGACCTCCAGAAGCACCGGTTAACAGTGGAGTTTTAAGAGGTAGAGAAAATATTAGGAGAGGTAGAGGACGACCAAGGTTGAGATGGGAGGAGGCGGTAAAACGAGATTTGAGAGATTGGAATGTATCCAGAGACTTTGCTCATGATAGGACCGCATGGAAAGTAGCAATTCATGTGCCAGAATCGTAGTCTTGTTTTTTTTCTTTTTTTTCTCTTTTTCTTTTTTTTTCTTTTTTCTTTTCTCTTTCTCTTTTTCTTTTTTCTTTTTTTCTTTTTTTTTTCCTTTTTTCCTTTTTCCTTGTTCTTATATCTCTTCCTCTCTTTTACTTCATTGATATTGGGTTTCATGTCTAGCCGACCCTAACAGGTTTGGGATAAAGGCTTGGTTGTTGTTGTTGTTGTTGTCCTCTGTTTTCGGCTGAAATAATGCTGAAGTTATACAGAGGTTAGAGGTCAAGTTCTTTCAATGTTGGGGTCGTATGATACATTACTGGAAAGCTTTGGAAGAGCGTTACAACTTTTCTATTGATGTCCAGAGGTGTTTCATCTCTTAACTAGTCGAAAAATGCAGTAGAGTTGATACTGTCCAGAAAACAGGACAGAGCAAATACTCTCTGTAACTCCTTGTAAATTGAGCATAACTTCCTGCATAAAAATCCAAAAATAGAAAATGAGGTAGTTATGAAAAATTCATGAGATATTTTACAACTTTTTAACATAAAGTTTTGTCAAATTCCAGTAGAATTAACTGGAATTCTTGGATCAAATCAGCATCTCAAGCAGGGAGGTGCTGTCCAATTTTCTCCAGAAATTTAGTCAATTTTGACATCTCATAACTTTTTAGCCAGGACTGATATGAGTCCAAACAAGTACATTATGGAAATATATTTAAGTTAACTTTAACTTTGATGTTGAGCTCCATAACTGGTTTTGCATTTAGCATAGTCTAAATCAGGTTAACAGGGAAACTGGTCAGGGCTGTCAGTTTGGGCAGCAGACCAGCAATCAAATTTGTTCTAAGTTTTATTTGCGTTTCCAGGTTTTATGAGTTCAATTACATGTTTTATGTTATAACTCAATGATTTACTATTGAAATGAATATTTGACCTTTTTCAAATATGTTTCTACAGACGGCAGAGGATAAACAACTGGAGAACGGATGGGTGGTATCCCTCTGTTCTCAACGTAGCAGGTATCCGGAATTGTTGAAGCTGATGCTTCAATGATTCGGATATGTGGAGACACCGCGTTACCTCACCATGGAAGAAGGCGAGGAGGGGAACAAGGCATGGACTGAACCATGTCGATGTTCCAACAGGAACGACGCCACCCGGTTAGGTACCATTCACCGTCACGGTGAAAGGGAGACAACCGGAAGAAATGTGGCAAGTGGCAGCCCGCGACACCGTGTCGCATTTCTGCCAGCTACACATGAGAGCTATGGAGGTCACTCCATGCACGCTTGTCCCGGTGGAGGGGCGAACTAATCACGTGTGCAGGGAGAGGTACTTTGAGGCAACGAATCCGAGTTGCCCAAGGTACAGCCCAGCGGAGGTGAACCTCAGCCTCCATTTGACAGCAGGGAAGAATATGATGGACAGCCAAGCTGTCCAGACAGCTCGACTTGCTGTGGAGCTCAAGGAGAGCACCAGCCGCTGAGACCATTTCGAGAGTGCTCACAGCACACTCCGTAATGTGCTCCTTCCGACAATCAAGCGACTGAAATGAGCAGCACAATCGGTTGCGTCGTCTGAAGAAGGCGAAGAAGAAAAGCCATGTTGACACTACGGCTTTGCGGCAGAAAGTACAGGCTCTGACCCAGAAAAATGAGGTCCTTACTCAAGAGCTTGATGACTCTATTGAGGAGGGGCAGAACTGGGAGGAAGATTATAATCAGGCCATGGACGAGGTGCATGCTTTACAACACCTCGTGCCTACGGTAGTGGGCCTACCGATGGTAGGTGCAGTACCCGTGGTTTTAGGTATCCCAGCTATGCCGGAACCTGAACCTGAAGAGAAGGTCATGGACCCTGAGCCATCAGGAGAGATAGTGGAGGAGGAAGACCCACAGGAGGTCGAATTCTACTCCAAGTAGTGAGATTACCGTTGCCAAATATGGCAGCGAGGGTGGTGTGTAACAACTTTTGTAACAGTGACATGTCATATAGGCAGTAGCGTGTGTATAGGTAGTGACGACATGAGCACAACTTCTCGGAGATCTGAGAATAATGTATCTTGTATAAAGTTTTTACTTTATCAATATATGTGAATGTTGTGCAATATTTTTAATGTGTCACTACAATACCTTCTGTCCTCTCATGGATATTTAAGTATGACAAGTGCTGACTGTTGCTGTTTTGAATTTCAGAATGACTCGTACTAGTGCCAACCCTGAGGTTGGAGGTTCAAGTCAGGGGGGAGAGGCCTCCCAACAGCCTCCCGAGACTTCCTCGGGACAGCAGCGGCAGCAGCAAAAGCAACCTCAACCACCGTCACCGCCAATGATCACATTGGCAGATATTGTTGAGGCCATGGCGGGCTCGCATCAGCAGCACACGGAGTTGCTGCAGACTTTAATTGCCAATACGTCTCGTCCAGAGAGGCGTGAAGACCAAGAGGAACGCCAACAAAGTTCCTACTCGGATGTAAAAGCTCAAGAAAAGGGACTTACAAAAAAAAACTTTTCATTACCTCACAACACCACAGTTTTTATTGTGGATATTTGGTGAAGATTTGTGAAGAGCAAGTAACCTCCATCAAAAGGGTGATTAGGAGGGAAAGCCCTAACTTTCACAATGTAGGATTTATACACATGAACATGAGAGGTTGAGCACACCCCTAGCACTTAAAAAAAGTCTTGGGAAGGTTCATGCCAAGTTCATGCAAATCCAACACTTTTTTAGGCACTTTTGGAGGCATTTGAAAAAGAGGCCAATTTGAATGTAAATTCAAATGGCAGCAGCTTTCATCACTTAAATTCAAATGTTAGCTTCATATTCAAACTCAGCACGTTTTTCTGAGTTAGTCCACCAATTTTCATCCCCATTGGACTTCATCTTGTCAGGAGCCAAATTTGTAACAATTCAAACTGAATTTGGAATTTCAAATTCAAATATGGAGGGAATGTGGCCGAACCAGTTTCAAACTGATGAATTCAAATTCTTCCTCTGAATTGGTGGCTAATTTTACTTTTCAAGTCTGAGTAGGTGAGATATTTGCACAACAGAGAGGATTAGGGGGGAGAGCAGGGCCCACCTGGCAGTCAAATGCCCTGATCAGGTCGGCCACGGGCTCTGTTCCACGGGAACCCGCAGCGGGCGCCACCCAGCAGCTGCCGAGCGGCCACCACGACGAGCTGGTGTTGTGCTGGAGGCCTGCACCGTGCTATTACCTGCCCACGAAGTCATTCCTCGCGGCTCACACGCCGACCGACTTGCTTCCACGCGCGCTCGACCGAAAACGTTCACCTCTCGGCCGCTCACCTCGGCTCCTCGTCACGCCGCTGATCTAGGCGTTCTCGCGACCGGAGCTCAACAGCAAAGAGACGCACCGGAGACCGCTCGAACTCACGGTGAAGATCTTACCCCCTTTCATGCTCTGTAGGGAGTGTATTTCCACGTTTAGTCCTCAGTGTTCAAAAGACCGAGCTAACAAAGAATCTGAAATTTGTAGTGATTGGTCCTTCACCGCGTGAACCCAGCCAAGAACATGTTCTACACGTTCCCACGGCTACCTAGGATCAAAGACCATCAAAAACCGTTGAGTCTTGGCGCTGCTATCCGAGTTTTTCGAGCAACCGCCATTTTAGCCCTAGGTCGACACTGAGGTCCTAGCTCCGGCCATTTCCATGGCCAACCGAGCTCATATTCGTGCTCAGCATGCCACAGCGGAGCTGTAGGAGCAAACCATTTGATGAATAAGGCCCTGAGTAGCCCGGGCGACATCGCCGGAGTAGGGAGAGCCGCTGTCACCGTCGCGGGCATGGTTCCGGCCATTGCCGAGCTTCGGTGAGGGCACCAGCGTGTTCCTCGAGCCATGTTGGGCCCATGCGGCGAGAACCGTCGTAGGTCGTGCAGCGAAACGGCCGGCGGCGAGAACTTCGGCGAGGCACCGCCGCGGGAGTCGCGGGGTGGCACGAGGTAGACGAAGGGGGGCCGGGTCCACCTGTCAGCCTCTGTTCTCGCGCGGGGATCCATTTGCGGCCAGGATTCGGTGCGGCAGCGCAGGTAAAACCCGGTGGGCCGCGGTGTGGCCGCATTCTCAGTGGGCCAGTTTAAAGAGTGGGCCCCACCCTCAGAGTTTAAACATTTTGGGAATTTCCAGTTTTAGTGCAAACTTCAAATGCACATAACTTTTGCTAGGAAGCTCCAAATTCAGTGAACCAAATTTTGCTGAACTCAGAATTTT
Source organism: Neostapfia colusana (assembly GCA_030760725.1). Classification (NCBI taxonomy): domain Eukaryota; kingdom Viridiplantae; phylum Streptophyta; class Magnoliopsida; order Poales; family Poaceae; genus Neostapfia; species Neostapfia colusana. The sequence goes on from JASWHV010000009.1 coordinate 69,977,557, forward strand.
GAGTACTTTCCAGCAACACAAATTTCCGCCCAGGAAAGTTAATAGTTTTCCAGAATTAAATCCCTAAAATTCAAACTGTTAAGAATTTTATCTGGAGAATTAACTTATGGAAAATTCTGAAATTTGGCTGAGAGGTTCATTTGAAAATCCTTGAGTCACAGTAAAATTTTAAGACTTATCCAAGTTCATTTAGTCCCCCTAATGGGGTGATTAATTGAACTGCCCTGAGAAAATAGAAAAATGTACAGAAACATTTTTCAAATTTTCTCAAATCTTGTTTAGGGCACAACTTCCTCTAGGATTCTTCAAATGACATGAAACCAATTCCATTGGAACCATCTTAAATTCTAGTTTATAGAAAGTAATGTTTGGAGCCATGAAAAACCCTGGAATTACTTAGAGATTCTAATATTGACCAAATAGGCTTTTATTTGTACAAAGCTCAAATGAACTTTGTTTCAGATGAAACTTGGTCAAGACTCTGGTTAGGACCCTACCAAGCCACCATAAAAATTTCAGAAACAAAGGGGAGGATTAGCTAAAGTTATAGTAATTACTTATGCAAGTTTACACATTGCATTTAAATTGACATATAGCATATGGTTAACGTGTAGTCGCTGAAGGCGAGGAGACTCTGGAAGTGCTCGACTTCCTTCTTCCGGACGAAGATCTAACCACCAACCAGAAGCAACAAGGCAAGCCCCGGTTTGCATTAACCCTTTTATAAGTTTTGTTTTGTTTACATGTTTCGTATGAAGTATGAATGTGCATTAGGTGTAGGATGGATGGAACCCCACTTGCATAACCAAAAGTTTCCTATAAGAGTGAGGGTAGTGTCTAAGACCTTGAGTAGACAGGCTATGCTTAATGATTTATAGGACATCGGTACAAGTCGAGTAGTTGGAATCTACTCGTGAGTTAGGCTTGGGACACACGGGAATGGTTCGAGTGATGTGAGATCACTTTAGAAATGAAAATGAGACTAGGCAGGGTCTAGGGCGCAGCAAGAGGAAGTCTTGTATGCGCAGCCCTGTCCGTGTCGATTGAGGACCGATCCGTGTGCGGCCCTGCTGAGCAAGTATTGAACGTACCGAAGGCATATCGGATATATGGGCCCCGATAAACCGATGTAACCTAAACCTCCGGGCGTCGAGGCATAGCACACTGATTTATAGGTGTAGGTTGAGGGCAGCAAGGTGGAAATCTGCTAACGGGCATAGAGAGATGCTCCGTGTAGGGAATCTCCTGTCCGTTTTGGTGCGACCGGTTTGATGTTTGGGCTGTTGGGTGAAAGGTTGTCCCGTACGACATCGAATGAGCGTGCTGTGCAGCTCCATGGGTGGGCGTACGTGACGTGCTCTTTGGGTCTCCCTGCTGGTGTATATCGAGTTGATTCGCCGTCCCTCACGGTGACGAGTACCGCTTGTTCACTGTGTCATAACGTAGGTAAACTACGGAATGTTATGATTCAATTCTGCTGTATGATATAATTGTATTGCTACATGTGTGCCACCAAATATTGCTTACTAAATTTCAGAATCCTGAACTGTTAACTTGTGGCTAAAAGATGAACTAAGGATGAACTGGTAGGCGTGTCCGTTTGCTGCAATTTTACCACCCCATGTTCATTGTACACTACATATAGAGTTTCATGCTTAGGTGAGTCAGTTAAGTCTTGTTGAGCCATCGTGCTCACGGTTGCTGCTTAAGTGTTTTTCAGGTGAGGAGCCACCCACGGACTCGGGTTACGAGTACACCGGCAGGGTTACCCTCCGTCGGGGACCACGGCTGAGTGGGAGCCGTACACGCCGCACTGAGCTGAGGAGTGCAGCTAGTGTGGGTTGCCCTAGGGCTGGGCAACCGACTTTTGCTAGATAGGCGGGCGTGAGTTGTACAAATTAAAACTTCCGCGGTGTAATGTATACCTTAGTTTGTGACTGAACAAGTGTACTACTTTGTACATCTCAGTTTGTTTTCTATGTAATACAATGTATCTTTATGATGTGTGCTGTCGGGTGTCGCATCGCGCGGCACCACCCTCTGCGATCCTGGATGAGCGGATTCCGATCCGCCACAGCCTGGTATCAGAGCTGCATTGGGGATAGCACATTAATTAAGGACTGTATTACGGGAAAACTTAGGTTTACGGTGAGGATTCGGTAGTTGCCCAAGTAAGGACTATATTAGCATAGTTACTTAAAGTGGCAAGAATAACATATGTGTTATAATTCTGAAGTTTAATTATGTAACAACGTACCTACGCTCTGGTAAGAATGGTAAGGAACGCCACCGAAAGCGGTTCAATTTCGGTTAGCTCCCCTGACGAGGAACGTGGTTCAGGGATAGGTCTCACAGCTTGGTGTGAGACGTCAATATGAAACTCTTGGACTCTTCATGTTCCTGAGTTCATATGAAATGCTGATCCCTAGCGTGCATTAGGCAAGTAAATGGAGACCCCATCGCGTGGTCAGTAACGCGAGAGTGTGTTCGTCTGGAAATAGCCTAGGAGGACAAACGCAGCGCTTGCAATCGGCGTGCCCTGCAGGGCAGTAGGTGGTATCCGTTGGGTTGATAACATTCCAACCGTGATGACCCGTTCATGATATACTCGGGTTCCCCGTCGTGTGGTGCTGAAACACGATCATGTACCTTGAGACGTGACTTAACTCAAGGACGGCTGTATGACAATGATACGGGCGTTTGTATTTACTTTTAAATATGGTCCTGCCTGAAATGGAAACAACCATTGAGTGCATCATTATTGTGTGGTATTCTGCAGGTACTAACCACGTATGTATGCCGTGTAGTACACGTGTGCGAGAGACCGTTTAGTGCCACAACTGAGACGTATATGAATCCGGGTAGGATTTTTCTTTTGTGAGGAACGTAGTACCGACATATCATAGGCATGTCCATGAAAGATAATAATAACAAGGAATTAAAATCACTAAGTTTCAACGTTTAGGACCCTGGTTGGGTAGAAAAATTTGATAGTTGATCAGTGTAGTCCCAAAGGATTGAAAAACAGAGTGCTCTGTTTTGGGCAGCAAGTCTGCTAATCTTTGACAGAGCATCACTTACAGATTATTTAGCCAATGGAGGTGTGGGATATAGTTCTGTAAAGGTATTTAAGCACTCCACAACTTTGTTGTAGACTTCCAGAGCTGAATAACACCTTAAGGTGGCTTAAATCCCAGAGGAGTGTAAACTGTCCAGAACCAGGACAGATTTAAAACACTCTCTGGACTGTTCTGTTTTTCAAGCGTAACTTCCCGTAGAAAAATCTGAAATTATCATATGATACATCTTTGGAAATGGTAGGAGATGTGTTACATCTTTGTAATTCAATGTTTATGTATTTTCAGCACTGAATTCAGTGGAAACCAGGGTTGGAAACAGCAACTTCCAAGGGAGGTGATGTTGAAATTCTTCAAGAAATTATGTTGACTTTGAATTACCATAAATTTTTAACCAGAGTTGATCTGGGGGCAAATGAATACTCGTTGGAAATATACTGAAGTTAACTTTAACTTTTGTATTCAACTTGAGTCATGAAAATTCCCAGAACCAGATCAAAATCTGGGATTTGCAGAAACTGGTCATTCTGACAGAGGAATGACAGTTGAACTCATTTGGGAGATTGTTGTACCCTAGGGGGTTTAATTACTTCCAATGGGGTAGAACATACTCATGAATGGGTATCTTCAACTAGTGAAATATAGAGTATATGCCTTACTCAAGTTCTTTTGCTAGAGACCATGGTTGTGTCGTATTGAAGATAAAAGGGTGGTATACTGATGACAAAGCGATAGTAATGTCTCGTAGTGACCAAACCTAGTGGCAATGAACTTCCAAAGAGGGAGTCCATCAAGTTGGATTTAACTAGCTTGTATTTGTTCTGGTAATGGTGTAGCTTGTGTAAAGTTATTACATTATCTGTATACGAGATGTATCGCATGCCTTATTGTCATTATGTTTATGCCATTTTATTGGACTGCACGAAAGATGTTGCGCGACTGATGTTTATTGTCGTATGGTTGCAGATGATTCGCACTCGGACCACGCACGAGATTGGTGGATCTAGCCAGCAGGGAGGCGATGACTCTCAGCCACCTGCCTACGACAGCACCCGCAGCAGCAATCACCACCGCCGCCTCCGCTTACCCTAGCGGATGTAATAGCGGCACTGGTGGGGGGGCGTGAGGAGCAGACCGACCTGCTCCGCACGATCGTGCAGAATACGTCCCAGGCGGGGGCGCGTCAAGAGAGGGGGCCTCGTGAGCCCCGTGATGTGACGTACTCGGATTTCATGAGTACGCACTCTCCGGTGTTCACAGAAGCCGCAGAACCACTGGAGGCCTACAACTGGCTGTGGAAAATCGAGTCCAAGTTCAGGCTGCTCCAATGCATGGAGCGGCAAAAGACTCTGTTCGCGGCGCAGCAGCTTCACGGTGCCACTGGTGCGTGGTGGGCGAACTATGTCGCCTCACGTCCAGCTGGCCATGCCGTGGAGTGGGAAGAATTCTGGGAGGCGTTCCGCGCCTATCATATCCCTCCCGGGATAATGAAGAGGAAGTTCCAAGAATTCTTGGAGCTGAAGCAGGGGGGGAGGAGTGCCCATGACTACTCCCGTGCCTTCAACCATCTGGCGCAATATGCGTTGGACTACGTCTCCACCGAGGAGAAGAAACGGGAGCACTTCTATCGGGGGTTACACCCCGAGATGAAGACGCATCTCGTTCAATGGAATCGCGGCACCTTCAACGACCTCGTCAATGCCGCGATTAAGCAAGAGGACGCTCAGCGGGAGTTGGCAGCTGAGCAGCGGAAGTGCAGCACTACACCCAGCAGTGGGGGTGGCGCTCCCCAGAAGTACCGCATGGTGTATCGGACACCATCCGGACAGCAGTGGCATCCACCGGTGCGACCTCAGCAGTTTGGGGGACGTTCTTTCCAGGCACCCCCATTCCGACCACCGCTGCCACCACCGCGACCGCAGCAGCAGCAGATGACACCCCGGGCGTTCCCACCGCCACAACGCGCCCCGGGTTTCCGTCTGCCGATCAGCGGAGGACCGCCCCGCTACACTTGTTTCACGTGTGGCCAGAAGGGCCATTTCGAGAAGGACTGTCCCCAGGGACAGCAGAGCAGCGGGCGAGCCCAGTTCCAGGGCGGTGCTCGAGGCCAACCTCCGGTCAAGAAGGTTGGTCAGCGGACTGGTGGCGTTCGCAACCTCGACAATGAGGACGCCCCAGAGGGAGACAGCATGCTGGCGGGTACGTTCACTCTTAACGACCAGGCAATCATCATTTTATTCAATTCTGGTGCAACCCACAGTTTTATAAGTGCATCCTATGTGGCTAAGCATCAAATGCAAGTCTTCGCAACCGATTGCACATATATGATCTGCTCACTGGGAGGGAAGATTTCAACAAATATGATGATTCCAAAAGCACCTCTGTGCTTAGGTGGGAAGCTATATCTCACCACCTTGATAATCCTTACGGGGCAAAAGATTGATGCAATCTTAGGGATGTCATGGTTACACTACCATGGCGCTGTCCTGGACACTCGGACACGGACAGTTCATTTAAATTCTCCACTCCACCGTCCGCATTCTATGGTGTTAGACACTCCAGTTCAGGAAGTTTCAGAAATCAATAATACTGAAGCTCTCAAGTTAGAGGACATCCCTGTAGTCCGGGAATACCCCGACGTGTTTCCGGATGATCTTCCTGGCATGCCACCTGAGCGGGATGTCGAGTTCAAAATCGAGCTTGCACCGGGGACTACGCCCATATCACAGAGACCATACAAAATGGCTCCGAACGAGCTGGCTGAACTGAAGGAACAGCTCAATGATCTGTTGATCAAAGGTTTCATTAGGTCGAGTTCCTCGCCTTGGGGATGCTCGGCGCTGTTCGTGAATAAGAAGGATGAAACCTTGAGGCTGTGTGTGGACTACCGGCCGCTCAACACCGTCACCATCAAGAATAAGTACCCACTGCCCCGCATCGACATATTGTTTGATCAACTTGTGGGTGCAAGTGTGTTCTCTAAGATGGACCTTCGCTCTGGATATCATCAAATAAAGATCCGGGCGGAGGATATCCCGAAGACGGCTTTCTCGACGAGATATGGCTTATACGAATATCTCCTCATGTCTTTTGGTCTCACAAATGCTCCAGCACATTTCATGTATCTCATGAACTCGGTATTCATGCCGGAGCTGGACAAGTTCGTGGTGGTGTTCATTGATGATATCTTGGTTCACTCCAAGACAGAAGCAGAACACGCCGAACACTTGAGGATCGTTCTTCAATGATTGTGAGACCACAAGCTCTACGCCAAGTTCAGCAAATGTGAGTTTTGGATCAGCCAAGTGCCATTCTTGGGGCATATCATATCAGAGGAAGGCATTGCGGTTGACCCAAGCAAAATAGAGCAAGTGCTGAAATGGAAAGCTCCCACTTCAGTCCATGAAGTCAGAAGCTTCCTCGGCTTAGCAGGATACTATCGGAGATTCATTCCGAGTTTCTCTGAGCTTGCTAAGCCGATGACGGAGTTGCTGAAAAAGGGAACAAAATACGTTTGGAACACGGCGTGTGAAGGAGCGTTCCAAGCATTAGTGAAGCATCTCACAACAGCCCCGGTCTTAGCTCAACCGGATACAATCAAGCCCTTCGATGTGTATTGTGACGCGTCCGGTATTGGGCTCGGCTGCGTGTTGATGCAGGAAGGACGTGTGGTGGTATATGGCTCACGCCAACTTCGGAACCGTGAGCAGCATTATCCAACTCATTATCTTGAGCTTGCTGCTGTGGTTTTGGCGTTGAAAATGTGGAGGCACTATCTCCTGGGGAATTTGGTGCATCTCTACACCGACCACAAGAGCTTGAAGTACATTTTCACCCAGAAGGAGCTGAATATGAGATAAAGAAGGTGGTTAGAATTAATCAAAGACTATGAGATTGATATTCATTACCACCCCGGCAAGGCGAATGTGGTCGCTGACACGCTGAGTCGGAAGTCACATGTCCAAAACCTCACCATTACCCCGGTGGAGGAGGAAGAGCCGAGTTTATACTTGGTTCCCTATGGTTCGCTCTACAACCTTGCCCTCATCCCTACCATTAGGGAGGACATCATTACAGCTCAGAAGACTGATAAGGGTATGGCACATCTCTGGAGACGGATAGACAACGGGAGATCAAATGTTTCCCGAAAGATGATGAGGGGACGCTATGGTTCAATGACCGCATGGTCGTACCCCGAGATATGGAGCTGAGGAGAAAGGTACTCGATGAAGCTCACTTGTCTAAATACTCCATTCATCCGGGCAGAAACAAGATGTACCAAGATTTGAAAAAGAAATTTTGGTGGACACGGATGAAGCGGGAAGTGGCTAAATACATATCTGAGTGCGATACGTGTAGACGAGTGGAAGCTGATCATATGAGGAAATCAGGGCTGCTAAAACCCCTGAAAATCCCGGCAAGGAAATAGGAAGATGTGAGCATTGATTTCATTGTGGGATTACCCTTGACGTCCAACAAGCATGATTCCATTTGGGTAATCGTTGATCGGTTGACCAAGACGGCCCACTTCATCCCAGTGCATACACGTTACAATGCCGGCAAATATGCGGAGCTGTACATAGCGAAGATTCTATGTTTATATGGAGTACCCAAGACCATAGTCTCCGACCAAGGTGCATTATTTGTATCTCGCTTTTGGGAGCAGTTGCACGCTGCTCTGGGTACTAAGCTGATTAGAAGCTCCGCCTATCACCCTCAGACAGATGGGCAAACAGAGTGGGTGAATCAAGTACTGGAAGACATGTTGAGAGCATGTGCCATCCACCACGGTAAGAACTGGGATAATCACCTACCATTGGTGGAATTCTCGTACAATAACGGCTATCAGGCGAGTATCAAGATGGCACCCTATGAAGCTCTCTACGGTCGCAAGTGCCGCACCCCATTAAACTGGTGTGAGTCCAGTGAAAGGGTCACATTCGGGGTTGATGTGGTGAACGACGCCAAAGAGCGCGTTCGGATGATTCAAGACAATTTGAAGGCCGCTCAATCCCGACAGAAAAGCTACGCTGATAAGAGGCGTAGACCGCTGCACTTTGACGTCGGAGAGCACGTGTACCTCCGTGTATCTCCGAGGAAAGGCGTGCACCGGTTCGGTGTGAAGGGGAAACTCGCTCCCCGTTTCATTGGACCCTATGCTATCACCGAGAAGTGTGGACCAGCGGCGTATAGGCTGAAGCTACCGGCATCTATTGCTGGTGTTCATGACGTTTTCCATGTTTCACAACTGCGAAAATGTCTGAAGCATACAGCTGCTGTCCCTACCGAAGACATCGTCGAGTTGCAACCGGATTTGACATATGATGAATATCCGATGGCAATTCTTGATGAGAAATCCCGGACCACGCGTAGCCGAACGTTGTGGTTCTACAAGATACTCTGGAGTAACCACACCGCCGAAGAAGTGACGTGGGAGAGCGAGGAATTCTTTCGCTCCAATTACCCGGAGCTCATGGCGTCTCAGCACGGGTGAGTTCCTCTTACATCGCTGTCTCTTCTTTTGTAATCTCGGGACAACATTCTTTTAAGGGGGGGGATGTAAAAGCTCAAGAAAAGGGACATACAAAAAAAACTTTTCATCACCTCACAACACCACAGTTTTTGTTGTGGATATTTGGTGAAGATTTGTGAAGAGCAAGTAACCTCCATCAAAAGGGTGATTAGGAGGGAAAGCCCTAACTTTCACAAAGTAGGATTTATACACATGAACATGAGTGGTTGAGCTCACCCCTAGCACTTAAAAAAAAAGTCTTGGGAAGGTTCAAGCCAAGTTCATGCAAATCCAACACTTTTTGAGGCACTTTTGGAGGCATTTGAAAAAGAGGCCAATTTGAATGTAAATTCAAATTGCAGCAGCTTTCATCACTTCAATTCAAAAGTTAGCTTCATATTCAAACTCAGCACATTTTTCTGAGTTAGTCCACCAATTTTCATCCCCATTGGACTTCATCTTGTCGGGAGCCAAATTTGTAACAATTCAAACTTAATTTGGAATTTCAAATTCAAATATGGAGGGAATGTGGCCGAACCAGTTTCAAACTGATGAATTCAAATTCTTCCTCTGAATTGGTGGCTAAGTTTCATTTTCAAGTCTGAGTAAGTGAGATATTTGCACAACAGAGAGGATTAGGGGGAGAGCAGGGCCCACCTGGCAGTCAAATGCCCTGATCCGGTCGGCCACGGGCTCTGTTCCACGGGAACCCGCAGCGGGTGCCACCCAGCAGCTGCCGAGCGGCCACCACGATGAGCTGGTGTCATGCTGGAGGCCTGCACCGCGCTATTACCTGCCCACGAAGTCATTCCTCGCAGCTCACACGCCGACCGACTTGCTTCCACGCGCGCTCGACCGAAAACGTTCACCTCTCGGCCGCTCACCTCGGCTCCTCGTCGCGCTGCTGATCCAGGCGTTCTCGCGACCGGAGATCAACAGCAAAGAGGCGCGCCGGAGACCGCTCGAACTCACGGTGAAGATCTTACCCCCTTTCATGCTCTGTAAGGAGAGTATTTCCACATTTATTCTTCAGTGTTCAAAAGACCGAGCTAGGAAAGAATCTGAAATTCGTGGTCATCGGTCCTTCACCGCGTGAACCCAGCCAAGCACATGTTCTACACGTTCCCATGGCCACCTATGATCAAAGACCATCGAAAACTGTCGAGTCTTGGCGCTGCTGTCCGAGTTTTTCGAGCAACCGCCATTTTAGCCCTAGGTCGATGGTGAGGTCCTAGCTCCGGCCATTTCCATGGACAACAGAGCTCATATTCGTGCTCAGCATGCCACAGCGGAGCTGTAGGAGCAAACCATTTGAAGAATAAGACCCTGAGTAGCCCGAGCGACATAGCCGGAGTAGGGAGATCCGTTGTCACCGTCGCGGGCATGGTTCCGGCCATTGCCGAGCTTCGGTGAGGGCACCAGTGTGTTCCACGAGCTAAGTTGGGCGCAGGCGGCGAGAACCGTCGAAGGTCGTGCAGCGAAACGGCTGGCGGTGAGAACTCCGGCGAGGCACCGCCGCGGGAGTCGCGGGGTGGCGCGAGGTAGACGAAGGGGGGTCGGGTCCACCGGTCAGCCTCTGTTTTCGCGTGGGGATCCATTTGTGGCCAGGATTCGGTGCGGCAGTGCGGGTAAAACTCCGTGGGCCGCGGTGTGGCCGCATTCTCAGTGGGCCGGTTTAAAGAGTGGGCCCCACCCGCAGAGTTTCAACATTTTGGGAATTTCCAGTATTAGTGCAAACTTCAAATGCACATAACTTTCGCTAGGAAGCTCCAAATTCATTGAACCAAATTATGCTTAACTCAGAATTTTGAGTACTTTCCAGCAATACAAATTTCAGCTCAGGAAATTTAATAGTTTTCCAGAATTAAATCCCTAAAATTCAAACTGTTAGGAATTTTATCCGGAGAATTACGTTATGGAAAATTCTAAATTTTGGCTGAGAGGTTCATTGGAAAATCCTTGAATCACAGTAAAATTTTCAGACCCATCCAAGTTTATTTAGTCCCACTAATGGGGTGATTAAGTGAACTGCCCTGAGAAAGTAGAAAAATGTACAGAAACATTTTTCAAATTTTCTCAAATCTTGTTTAGGGCACAACTTCCTCTAGGATTCTTCAAATGACATGAAACCAGTTCCATTAGAACCATCTTAAATTCTAGTTTCTAGAAAGTAATGGTTGGAGCCATGAAAAACCCTGGAATTACTTAGAGATTCTAATATTGACCAAATAGGCTTTTATTCATACAAAGCTCAAATGAACTTTGTTTCAGATGAATCTTGGTCAAGACTCTGGTTAGGACCATACCAAGCCACCATAAAAATTTCAGAAACAAAGGGGAGGGTTATCTAATGTTATTGTAATTACTTATGCAAGTTTACACATTGCATTTAAATTTACATATAGCATATGGTTAACGTGTAGTTGCTGAAGGCGAGGGGACTCTGGAAGTGCTCGACTTCCTTCTTCCGGACGAAGACCTAACCACCGACCAGCAGCAACAAGGGAAGCCCCAGTTTGCATTAACCCTTTTATAAGTTTTGCTTTGTTTACATGTTTCGTATGAAGTATGAATGTGCATTAGGTGTAGGACGGATGGAACCCCACTTGCATAACCAAAAGTTTCCTATAAGAGTGAGGGTAGTGTCTAAGACCTTGAGTAGACAGGCTATGCTTAATGATTTATAGGACTTCGGTACAAGTCGAGTAGTTGGAATCTACTCGCGAGTTAGGCTTGGGACACACAGGATTGGTTCGAGTGATGTGAGATCACTTTAGAAATGAAAATGAGACTAGGCAGGGGCTAGGGCGCAGCAAGAGGAAGTCTTGTGTGCGCAGCCCTGTCCGTGTCGATTGAGGACCGATCCGTGTGCGGCCCTGCTGAGCAAGTATTGAACGTACTGAAGGCATATCGGATATATGGGCCCCGATAAACCGATGTAACCTAAACCTCAGGGCGTCGAGGCATAGCACACTCATTTATAGGTGTAGGCTGAGGGCAGCAAGGTGGAAATCTGGTAACGAGCATAGAGAGATGCTCCGTGTAGGGAACCTCCTGTCCGTTTTGGTGTGACCGGTTCGACGTTTGAGCTGTTGGGTGAAAGGTTGTCCCGTACGACATCGAGTGAGTGTGCTGTGCAGGTCCACGGGTGGGCGTACGTGACGTGCTCTTTGGGTCTCCCTGCAGGTGTATATCGAGTCGATTCGCCGTCCCTCACAGTGACGAGTACCCCTTGTTCACTGTGTCGTAACGTAGATAAACTACAGAATGTTATGATTCAATTCTGCTGTATGATATAATTGTATTGCTACATGTGTGCCACCAAATATTGCTTACTAAATTTCAGAATCCTGAACTGTTAACTTGTGGCTAAAAGATGAACTAAGGATGAACTGGTAGGCATGTGCGTTTGCTGCAATTTTACCACCCCATGTTCATTGTACACTACATATAGAGTTTCATGCTTAGGTGAGTCGGTTAAGTCTTGTTGAGCCATCGTGCTCACGGTTGCTCCTTAAGTGTTTTTCAGGTGAGAAGCCACCCACGGACTCGGGTTACGAGTCCACCGGCGAGGGTTACCCTCCGTCGGGGACCATGGCTGAGTGGGAGCCGTACACGCCGCGCTGTGCTGAGGAGTGCAGATAGTGTGGGTTTCCCTAGGGCTGGGCAACCGACTTTTGCTAGATAGGCGGGCGTGAGTTGTACAAATTAAAACTTCCGCTGTGTAATGTATACCTTAGTTTGTGACTGAACAAGTGTACTACTTTGTACATCTCAGTTTGTTTTCTATGTAATACAATGTATCTTTATGATGTGTGCTGTCGGGTGTCGCATCGCGCGGCACCACCCTCTGTGATCCTGGATGAGCGGATTCCGGTCTGCCACATCGGATTTCCTTGATACCCATGCCCAGGTATTCTCAAGGGCGAAAGAACCCCTCGATGCAGACAACTGGCTCCGCACGATGGAGATGAAATTCGGGCTGCTCCAAGTTAGCGAGCACCGGAAGACGCAGTTCGCGGCCCAGCAACTTCAGGGGTCCGCAAGCTCTTGGTGGGCAAATTTTTGCGCCTCGCAACCCACCGAGTGAGTGCTGACCTAGGTGGAGTTTCGGACGGCCTATTACATACAGCCAGGTCTCATGAAAAGGAAGACGCAGGAATTCCTCCACCTGCAGGAAGGCAACCGGAACGCGGTGGACTATGCCAGGGCGTTCAATGATCTCGCGCTCTATGCTTCCTATCACGCCGATACGGATGAGAAGCGACGAGACCACTTTTACCAGGGGCTATCCGCTCCTGAAGGACAAGCTCGCAATGTTCAATCGCGGCAGCCTCAATGACATAATTGATGCTGCGATTGTACAAGAGGACTCTGGCAAGGAGTTAGTGGCAGCGGAGAAGAAGCGAAGCCTGCCGCAAAGCAGCGGAGAGGGAGGTGGTCCTGTGGCGGACCGGAATCCGCTCATCCAGGATCGCAGAGGGTGGTGCCACACGATGCGACACCCGACATCACACGTCATAAGAACACATTATATTACATGGGAAAACAAACTGAATGTACAAAGTAGTACACTTCTCAGTTACAAACTAGGGTCTTTTATTACACAGCGGAAGTTTCTTTTGTACAACTCATGCCCGCCTATCTAGCAAAAGTCGGTTGCCCAGCCCTAGGGCAACCCACACTAGCTGCACGTCTCAGCTCAGCCCGGCGTGTACGGCTCCCACTCAGCCGTGGTCCCCGACGGAGGGTAACCCTCGCCGGTGGACTCGTACTCCGAGTCCGTGGGTGGCTCCTCACCTGAAAAACACTTAAGCAGCAACCGTGAGCACGAAGGCTCAGCAAGGCTTAACCGACTCACCTAAGCATGAAACTCTACATGAGGTGTACCATGACATAGGATAGCAATGTTGCAGCAAATGGACATGCCTACAAGTTCATACTTAGTTCATCTTTTAGAAACAAGTTAACGGTTCATGAAGCTGAAATTTAGTGAGCAATATTTGGTGGCACACAAGTAGCAATACAATTATATCATAACAGCAATATTGAATCATAACATTTCATTCAATAGTCTACGTTACGACGCAGTGAACAAGCGATACTCGTCACCGCGAGGGATGGCGAATCGACTCGATATACACCTGCAGGGAAACCCAAAGAGCACGTCACGTACGCCCACCCGTGGAGCTGCACAGCACGCTCACTCGATGTTGTACGGGACAACCTTTCACCCAACAGCCCAAACGTCGAACCGGTCGCACTGAAACGAGCAGGAGGTTCCCCACACGGAGCATCTCTCTATGCCCGTTGGCAGATTTCCACCTTGCTGCCCTCAGCCTACACCTATAAATCGGTGCGTTATGCCTCGACGCCCGGAGGTTTAGGCTACATCGGTTTATCGGGGCCCATATATCCGATATGCCTTCGGTACGTTCAATACTTGTTCAGCAGGGACGCACACGGATCAGTCCTCAATCGACACGGGCAGGGCTGCGCACACAAGACTTCCTCTTGCTGCGCTCTAGCCCCTGCCTAGTCTCCTTTTCATTACTAAAGTGATCTCACATCACTCAACCGAACCCGTGCGTCCCAAACCTATCTCGCGAGTAGATTCCAACTACTCGACTTGTACCGAAGTCCTATGAAACATTAAGCATAGCCTGTCTACTCGAGGTCTTAGACTCTACCCTCACTCTTATGGAAAATTTCTGGTCATGCAAGTGGGGTTCCATTCATCCTACACCTAATGCACACTCATACATCACCCTAATTATGTGAACAAAGCAAAACTTGATAAAAGAGTTAATGTAAACTGGGGCTTGCCTTGTTGCTGCAGGTCAGTAGTTAGCTCTTCTTCCGGAAGGAGGATGTCCAGCACTTCCGGAGTCTCTTCTTCAGTGACTACATGTTTAATGAAATACGACATGTAAATTTAAATGCAATGTGTAAACTTGAATACTTAACTACTAATAACTCTATCTAGCCCTCCCCTTTAGTTCTGAAATTTTTATTGTGGCGTGGTAGGGTCCTAACCAGAGTCTTGACCAAGTTTCATGTAACACCCCAAAATTTTGATTCAAAGCCCTAAATCATGTTAAGAGGGGAATTTAAAAATTTTTGGACGTGTTGCATGTTTTGCAAAAATTCAAATTCAAACTGGAATTCAAATTAAACTCAAATCAGAAAAGAAATAGAAAAAAGAAAAAGAGAAAGCAGAAAAAAACTGGCCAGTGGGGCGAAACCCACCAGCCGGCCCAGCCAGCGCCCGCGCCAGCCCGCAGCCGCGCGCGCTGCTGCCTCACACTGACAGGCGGGACCCACCCGATCTTCATCTACCTCGCGCCGCGCCGGACTCCCTCGCCCCCGAATCAAAACCGATCGGGATTTCGGCGTATCCCCGCTGAATTCTGTTCGTAGGCGACGCGGACATGATCTAAACCACCCCGCCGCCCTCCCCCGTCTATAAAAACCCCGGCCTCGTTCTGTTTTTCCCACGCGATCGCCGATTTTTCCTCCGGTGAGAACCAAGACTTCTCCGGCGAATTCTGGCCGATCTAAGCTCGGAAATTCCGATCTAACTCGCTGGTCTTGATCCACCGCCTCCGGGTAACCATGCAGGTGCAGAAAACTCGGTGATTTGCGGTGTAAACCCAGCGCCGACGAGCTTCGCCGTGGTTTTGCCTCGGACCTCGTCGCCGATCACCTTCCAGGACCTCCGAGCTCAAGAAAACCCCCGAGGTGAGATCCCCGACCTCTCCTCCACCGATCTATGCCATAAAATCACAGTTCTAGGAAGAATTCTCGAAGATCCGAAAGTCTCCAGCGAGATCGCCGCTTCCCGCCGCCGTGCGCCGCCGGCAGCGCCGCCCGCGTTCGATCAGAGCGACGTGGCCGCTTGTGCGCCGTCTATTTTAAATCGCACGGTAGGGTTTAAATCCCCGCGTACCGGTTCGGCGTTATAATCTCAGCCGTCGGTTTAAAATCGGACGGTCCACGTCAGCCCCGCGTTATAAAGACTGGAAATCTTACGTGCTACCCCCTGGGGTTCTCGAGAAATAAGAGTTAGCCCCGGAAACTTCTGATCTAGCCCCTGGAACTTCAGAAAATCATGTAAATTCATTTAAAAATCAGTTTTAGCCCCTGGATTTAATAAAAATTAGGAAAAACACCTCTGATAAGTGTAGCTAGACCCCTGGAAATTCTGAAAATAATATTATAGACCCTGTAATGGGGTGAGTTTACCTTTTTAGCCCTGTTTAATATTTAATTTGGGAAATTGAATATGTGGCTAGTGTTTAAAATTTAAAAAGTGGGACAAACATATTGTCAAAATTAAATTAAAAACTTTCTCAGTATTTAGAAAACTTTGGAGTGAGATAAAAACATATTTTGGGCTGAAGTGAATCTGTTTAATTTATTATTCACATTTAGGGACACATTTTTAAGTAAAGAAAAGTTCTAGAAAATAGGGAAAATAATTGTAAAATAGTTTACATCAGAGGAAAAGGTCAAAAATATATTAGTAAATTATTTAGGACCAGAACCTATTCTGTTTAGATGATGTATATTACTAATTTCATAATAAAGAACACATTTATGTATAGGAAAATAAATCTGAAAATATAGCAACTAGTAAATGATAAATGAAGTTTCTAAAATCCAAAGGATTCAGTTTAGGGTTGGTAGAAATTATGAAGACACATATGGAGAAGGAAAATACCTTTCATGCATACTTGGTAGCTAAAAGGTGTAGTAATTGAATATAAGGAATTTATTTAAATTGGAAACTCATATATAAAGTATGCAAGCATAAATGTGAAAACAAAAGTAGGAATCATATACACATGATTAAAAGTCCATGCAAGCCACAAATCAACACACATAGAGTAACCACAACACATATAATGGTGAATGACTTTCATAAATATGAATGTGTGGTTTGTTTGAAGTGGAAGTGTGAACTATGTCTTATGGATTGTTGTTTTTCTTTTGCTATGTGTGATGGTATGATGTAGAACCTGCTCAAGAGCAAGTTATTCCTTTCCAAGACCAGGACTACCCATTTCAAGAGCAGCAAGAAGGAGGCAAGTGTCCTTGACCACTTTGATCCTATGCTAGGATGTGTAGTGAGAGTTATTTGCATTGTCAATTTAAATCTGAAACCCATGCTAGGAAGTTTCCCTAGAATTGCATTACCTTGTTTCCTTGTAGCTTGGGTTGGGATTTATTTTATCATGTCATTTATTATTATGCATAAGCTTAGACATGCTTAGAATGGGATAATTGGGATATGAGATCATCATTTATTTTACCATACTCTTGAATGAGATATTGTGAGTTATGTAGAGGTAGGGATCAAGGCAAGTTGGATGTTTTGGTTGTGTGCTGGGTGCACGAGACTTGGGTTTGTGTTTAGTACTTGCCTGGATCCTAAGGACCGGTTCATGGAGCATGTAACCTGGCTTTACAGTGCCAACCACATGCTGAGATGGGGCAGCTTGGCCAATTAATTAGGTGTATCCCCGGCGTAGTATGGGTGTGTTGGATGGTGCGGGAAGTAGGTGTCAGCTGGACTACCATATGAACCGCAAGGCTCAAGAGGGGGCAACTGCAGCGGGGTTGGAGCCTCTTGTATGCTGTTAGGGGTGAAACCTCAGTGGGCCCACGCTCGTCGGGAATCCCTTTGTAAAGGCTTCGTAGTGATCTCCTGGCTACACACCTGGGAAGTGTGAATGTGGTTCGTAGCCACTGGCATAATGGAGGTTCTTTTAGTCCACCCGGCAACGGGGGATGAAATCACAACATGTGGGTACAGTGGTACAAACTCTGCAGAGTCAAAACTGTCATGACAGCCGTGCTCACGGTCAAGAGCGGCTTGGACTTATTCATGATTAGAGGATTGATGGTTTTGGAAGTTGTGGATGTTAAGCGGGGAGCTTAACATTGTGAATGAGGTTATGGTTATTTGATTATGATGATGGGATGGGAGTTTGGAACCATTTCACCTGTGTAGTAATGTAGGTGCTTAATAAGCTAAGGTGATAGGTATTACTTGCATAGTGCTTTAACCATGAGTTCAACCCTTCCCTTGTTCTAGCCATGCATGACATAACTTTCCCACACTTGCTGAGTACCATTGGTACTCAACCTTGCATATTTGTTGGTTTATGTTGCTGCTCAGGTCAAGGTAATGAGGTGGTGTATAATGACCAAGACTTTGGACCCGAAGAAGGTTTCTAGGTTCATGGAGACCCCCGGGCAACGCCTGTGACGGAGCCCTCAAGAATAATATTCCGCTGCTAGTTTATTTATTTGTGATGAACTTATTATTGTCCATCGAGACATTTGCTATGTAAGACTTATTTATATTCGACACCTGGCTTGTAATAAATGATGCTTCACTATTTGTCATCACATGTATGAGAAAATGATCCTGGCATAAATGTGATATTCACTTGGTTGTTCTTCGGAAAAACCGGGTGTGACAGAGGTGGTATCAGAGCCAAGGTTGCCCGTAGGAACGTGGACCTAGGTAGAAATGGACGTAGTTAAGGGCCCTATTTTCTTAAAAACTATTTTACAAAGGTGTGGATTGAAAAGTGTTATTTAAATGAGTCACTTTCTTCATCTTACCCCAACTATCATTCAAAATAGGATTTTTGTTTGAGAGTTTATCTAACCTAATTTTAAATTCTTTTTGATTTAGATGGTTCGCATGATTCGCACCGCTCGCAAGTCCACAGGAGGGAGAGTTCCCGTAGTTGCCCTTGCCGAGAGGGAGGAGAGCCGTCCGGTAACGTACCTTTCCTACGGATTGGCAGTAGGAGGCTTACTGCGCCGTCTTCGGCATATGCTCGAAGCCGCCGGCAATACGGGCAAACTAATCATCCACTATAACTCCACCAGGACCATCCGTGAGAAGAGGGAAGAATGGAGTTCAGAGATGAGGATTATACACGAAAATCAGCTACTTAAGATCCTCCACTCTCCAGCTTGTAGAGCAACACAGGTCGATGCGGAGAAAGATGTCACCTGGGAGGCCATCACCTGCCAGAGTCACATCTATCGTCGCCACTTGGACAAAACTGAGTACATGTATGTCCTCCAGCGTGAGAGTGGTACCACGGTGTACAAGTACCCGCCGGTGCAGCAAGGGACTTCCCATGAGCACATGGACTTGTGCTTGGAAGATGCTTCTATGCTCAGCACTCGACTGCAGGAGTGTCAACAAGAGCTTCAGGATGTCCGGGACACCCTGAAGGAAACGGAGGCGTTGCTGCGAGCCTGCTTAAAGGCGAGAGAAAGAGGAGATGGGAATGAACTGTGTGTCACCGTGAATGATACATGGACTCCTGACTCCCCGGATCGCCGAGCGATCAGGCGTCGTCGCACTTCTCCACCAGCAGCCTCCCCACCCAAAGCAGAGTCAGAAGGCAGCCGAAATGATGAGGAAGATCCCGAGGAGCCAGCTCAAGAAAACGAATAGTGTAGAGTCCTTCACTTAGCTAGCAAGATGTCGAATAGTCGAGTCGTTACGTTAAGTTAATGGTGTGTTAATGCCTGGTGTGTGACGTGAGTTGTGGAAGCCATGAGCAATTGTCCACAGCCTCGTCTTTAGATTGTTTTGCTTTGAACCCACATGAAATAATATTGCATTTATTTTTGTGTGAAAAATGAACCCTCAGAAAAGTATGACAAAGCCTCAACACTTCAAAGTACAAACAAGTAAAAGTAGTAAGATGATACTAAATGCTTTCAAATTAACATTGGTTGATTCTACCAGATGGCCGGAAGAGGAAAAGGACGTGCTGCCAACCCCGCCAACAACAACGATGAGGCATGCAACCCTCATCTTTCTGGAGGCCAGGACAGGGGTGGTCGCCGTGAAGAAGTTGACCCTCTCCACCAAATGCTGGAGAATCAGAATCAGCTCATCCAGAACTTGACTCAAGTGGTGGCCAACTTGCATCAAGTTCCACCTCCACAAGCTGCACCACGCCAACCATGGTTGAGTGAGTTTCTAGGAACTCAACCTCCAAAGTTTGCAAGTTCTACTGAACCTCTGGAGGCAGATGATTGGCTGAAGACCATTGAAAGCAAGATGAGGATCATCCAGTGCCAAGGGTATGAGAGGGTGCTGTTTGCCTCTCATCAATTGCATGGACCTGCTGCTGATTGGTGGACCGCCTATGTGGCCGCCCATCATGACCCTGAGAACATCACTTGGGAAGAGTTCAAGCGTAGCTTCCGCAACCATTACATCCCAAGAGGTGAACTCAAAATCAAGAGGAAGGAGTTTTTGGGGTTGCAGCAAGGTAACATGACTGTGAGGGAATACCTCACAAAGTTTACTCAACTATCCCGTTATGCCCCACGAGACATAGAGACTGATGAGCAGAAACAAGATTGTTTCGTGGAAGGACATACCGCGGAGATGCAGTGTGCAATGTCCTCAAATGAGTATGAAAGCTTCCAAAAGATGGTGGACAGAGCATTTGTGGTAGAAAGGAAGCTAAAGGCCTTGGAAAATGAGAATAAGAGGAAGGCCAGTTGGTCACATCAAGCCTCGGGTAGCAACAACCGCCCCCGTCTGATGCAGCAACCAGCAGGGCAGACGAACCGTGCTGCGGTACCCTACTCAGCACCAAGGGGGTACAACCCAAACTACAGGCCTCCGGCAGCACTAGCACAGCCACAACGTCAGTTTGTACAGCAGCCTCGCCCCGCATATCCACCTCGACCAGCAGTGCAAGGACCCCCGAACCAACCCCAAGACAACAAAGGCCAGGCACCTAAAGTTGGGGTGCAATGTTTTAGCTGTGGTGAAGTGGGGCACTACGCCCATAAATGCCCAAAGAAGAAGCCTGCGCAACCACAACAGCATAATGTAATGAGAGGACGGGTGAACCACGTCACTATGGAGGAAGCACAAGAGGCACCCGACGTGGTAGTTGGTAAGTTTCCTGCCAATTTACACCTTGCAACCCTGCTGTTTGATTCTGGTGCTACCCACTCGTTCATTGCTCAAGGGTTTGTTAAGAAGCATGACCTAGCAACCACACAAATGAACCACATGCTAGCTGTAAACTCTCCAGGTGGAGAAATAAGGACAAGACAAGTGTGTGCCAAAGTGAACCTAAACATTAATGGGGTAGTATTTATTGCTAACCTCATAGTGATAGATTCACAGGGAATAGATATTATTTTGGGTATGGATTGGTTGACCAAACATAAAGTAATCATCCATTGTTCGACCAGAACAGTGGAACTAACTCACCCTAGTGGCACAAGAGTAAAGCTCACAACAATACACGAGCCTAGGAGGGACATCAAATTAAATCAAGTTGAGGTGAAAGTTGAGGAAATCAGGACCATCAGGGAATATCCAGATGTTTTTCCGGAGGAGTTGCCAGGTATGCCTCCCGATCGTGAAGTGGAATTCGCAATTGAGCTAGTACCTGGAACAGCCCCGATATACAAGAGACCTTATCGGATGGACTCCAAGCAGCTGGAAGAACTCAAGGATCATTTGAGAGAATTGTCGGAGAAGGGGTATATTCGTCCTAGTTCGTCACCATGGGGAGCTCCGGTGATATTTGTGCCCAAGAAGGACGGAACCCAAAGGTTATGCGTGGATTACCGTGCTTTGAATGAGGTAACCATCAAAAACAAGTACCCGTTACCCCGCATTGAAGACTTGTTTGATCAGTTGAGGGGAGCTTGTGTGTTCTCGAAAATTGATCTCAGGTCGGGATACCACCAACTCAAGATAAGGCAATCTGATATTCCCAAGACAGCTTTCGTATCTCGGTACAGACTGTATGAATACACTGTCATGCCTTTCGGGCTAACTAATGCCCCGGCATACTTCATGTACCTCATGAACAAGGTATTCATGGAATATCTGGACAAATTTGTGGTGGTTTTCATAGATGACATTCTCGTCTTCTCCAAAGATGAAGAAGAACATGAGAAACATCTAAGGTTGGTGTTGCAGAGGCTAAGAGCACACCAACTATATGCCAAGTTAAGCAAGTGTGAGTTTTGGCTGAGGAAAGTTCCTTTCTTAGGACATATAATCTCGGAGGGAGGAATCTCTGTAGATCCCGCCAAAATCGAGGATATCCAGAAGTGGAAGACCCCTGAAAATGTCGGGGAAGTTCGAAGCTTCTTGGGATTGGCTGAATACTATCGACGGTTTATTGAGGGATTCTCCAAGATCTCGAGACCTCTCAACAAACTGTTGGAGAAGGGAATCACATTCACCTGGACGCCACAGTGCGAGACGAGTTTTTAGGAGCTAAAGAAGAGATTGACAACAGCCCCAGTGCTCGTTATGCCAGATATGCAGAAGAACTTTATGGTGTACTGCGATGCCTCTGGAAACGGGTTGTGATGTGTTCTCATGAAAGAAGGGCATGTCGTGGCATATGCATCCCGATAGCTTCGGAAGCACGAGAAGAACTATCCTACACATGACCTAGAACTAGCCGCAGTGGTACACACGTTGAAAATTTGGCGGCACTATTTGATGGGGAAGAGAACCGAGATATATACGGATCGTAAGAGTTTGAAGTACATTTTCACACAGCCAGATCTCAACCTCAGGCAAAGGAGATGGTTAGAGCTAATCAATGACTTTGATGTGGGCATCAACTATCATCCTGGGAAGGCAAACGTCGTGGCCGATCCTTTAAGTCGGAAAGTGCAGGTCAATAAGTTGAGCTTGAAGGACATGTCTGCAGAATTGAAGGACGAGGTTACAGGGCTCAATCTATGCCTTGTGAATAGTGGTGAAGCCATCGCCATAGAAGTGGACTCCACATTAGAGCAAGACATACGCGATGGTCAAAAGAACGACGAGAAGATACAAGAAATCAGGCAACTCATTAAGGAAAATAAAGCTCCTGGTTTCAGAAAGGATGAACAAGGTACGGTGTGGCACGGGAAAAGGATCTGTGTGCCTGAAGTAAAGGAGATCCATGAATTGATTTTGAAGGAGGCTCACGATTCTGACTATTCCATTCATCCTGGAAGTACGAAGATGTACCAGGACCTCAAGAGCAGGTATTGGTGGTATGGCATGAAGCGAGATGTCGCGGAACATGTTGCCCTATGTGACACATGTCAGTTGGTGAAAGCAGAACATCAACGACCTGCGGGATTATTGCAACCACTCAAAGTGCCTGAATGGAAATGGGAAGAAATCAGCATGGATTTCATCGTGGGATTGCCTAGGACCCAATTAAGATAGGATTCGATATGGGTCATCATTGATAGGCTAACCAAGGTAGCTCACTTCATCCCCTTGAAGGAAAGCTACAACGGATCCAAATTGGCAGAGTTGTACATGTCAAGGATCGTGTGTTACCATGGAGAGCCAAAGAAGATTGTGTCGGATCGAGGGACACAGTTCACCTCAAGGTTCTGGCAGAAGTTGCACGAAACCATGGGAACCCATCTGAACTTTAGTTCTGCCTATCATCCCCAAACTGATGGGCAGACGGAAAGAACCAATCAGATCCTTGAAGATATGCTAAGGGCTTGTGCACTCAAAAACAATAGGAGTTGGGACAAGAACTTACCGTATGCGGAGTTTTCCTATAACAACAGCTATCAAGCTAGTATGAAGATGTCACCGTTTGAAGCCTTGTACGGGAGGAAGTGCAGAACTCCCCTATTTTGGAACCAAACAGGGGAAAGTAAAGTGTTTGGTCCAGAAGTACTCCAAGAAGCCGAGGCGAAGGTGAGGGAAATTCGCAACAACTTGAGGATAGCATAGACACGCCAAAAGAGCTATGCCGATGTACGAAGAAGAGAGCTCGTTTTCAACGTGGGAGACTATGTCTATCTCAAGGTGTCCCCTATCAGAGGACTTCGTTGGTTCAAGGTGAAAGGGAAGTTGGCACCTCGATACATCGGACCCTTTCAAGTCTTGGAGAGGAAAGGCGAAGTGGCGTATCAACTAGAATTACCGGCTCGTCTATCGGATGTGCACGATGTATTCCATGTGTCACAACTCAAGAAATGTCTGAGGACGCCTGAAGAGGTGTTACCCATGAATGAAGTGGATGTAGCTGAGGATTTGTCCTATGCCGAGCAACCATACAAGATTTTGGAGACAATGGAACGCCTCACCAGAAATAAAAGAATACGGATGTGCAAGGTGCAGTGGAAGCATCACTCAGAAGAGGAAGCCACCTGGGAGCGGGAAGATGAGCTCAAGGCACAATTTCCGGAATTGTTTTCTTAGAAACACCAATCTCGAAGACGAGATTTCTTTTAAGGGGGTAGAGCTGTAACACCCCAAAATTTTGATTCAAAGCCCTAAATCATGTTAAGAGGGGAATTTAAAATTTTTTGGACGTGTTGCATGTTTTGCAAAAATTCAAATTCAAACTGGAATTCAAATTAAACTCAAATCAGAAAAGAAATAGAAAAAAAGAAAAAGAGAAAGCAGAAAAAAACCGGCCAGTGGGCCGAAACCCACCAGCCGGCCCAGCCAGCGCCCGCGCCAGCCCGCAGCCGCGCGCGCTGCTGCCTCACACTAACAGGCGAGACCCACCTGATCTTCGTCTACCTCGCGCCGCGCCGGACTCCCTCGCCCCCGAATCAAAACCGATCGGGATTTCGGCGTATCCCCGCTGAATTCTGTTCGTAGGCGACGCGGACATGATCTAAACCACCCCGCCGCCCTCCCCCGTCTATAAAAACCACGGCCTCGTTCTGTTTTTCCCAAGCGATCGCCGATTTTTCCTCCGGTGAGAACCGAGACTTCTCCGGCGAATTCTGGCCGATCTAAGCTCGGAAATTCCGATCTAACTCGCTGGTCTTGATCCACCGCCTCCGGGGAACCTTGCAGGTGCAGAAAACTCGGTGATTTGCGGTGTAAACCCAGCGCCGACGAGCTTCGCCGTGGTTTTGCCTCGGACCTCGTCGCCGATCACCTTCCAGGACCTCCGAGCTCAAGAAAACCCCCGAGGTGAGATCCCCGACCTCTCCTCCACCGATCTATGCCATAAAATCACAGTTCTAGGAAGAATTCTCGAAGATCCGAAAGTCTCCGGCGAGATCGCCGCTTCCCGCCGCCGTGCGCCGCCGGCAGCGCCGCCCGCGTTCGATCAGAGCGACGTGGCCGCTTGTGCGCCGTCTATTTTAAATCGCACGGTAGGGTTTAAATCCCCGCGTACCGGTTCGGCGTTATAATCTCAGCCGTCGGTTTAAAATCGGACGGTCCACGTCAGCCCCGCGTTATAAAGACTGGAAATCTTACGTGCTACCCCCTGGGGTTCTCGGGAAATAAGAGTTAGCCCCGGAAACTTCTGATCTAGCCCCTGGAACTTCAGAAAATCATGTAAATTCATTTGAAAATCAGTTTTAGCCCCTGGAAATTCTGAAAATAATATTATAGACCCTGTAATGGGGTGAGTTTACCTTTTTAGCCCTGTTTAATATTTAATTTAGGAAATTGAATATGTGGCTAGTGTTTAGAATTTAAAAAGTGGGACAAACATATTGTCAAAATTAAATTAAAAACTTTCTCAGTATTTAGAAAACTTTGGAGTGAGATAAAAACATATTTTGGGCTGAAGTGAATCTATTTAATTTATTATTCACATTTAGGGACACATTTTTAAGTAAAGAAAAGTTCTAGAAAATAGGGAAAATAATTGTAAAATAGTTTACATCAGAGGAAAAGGTCAAAAATATATTAGTAAATTATTTAGGACCAGAACCTATTCTGTTTAGATGATGTATATCACTAATTTCATAATAAAGAACACATTTATGTATAGGAAAATAAATCTGAAAATATAGCAACTAGTAAATGATAAATGAAGTTTCTAAAATCCAAAGGATTCAGTTTAGGGTTGGTAGAAATTATGAAGACACATATGGAGAAGGAAAATACCTTTCATGCATACTTGGTAGCTAAAAGGTGTAGTAATTGAATATAAGGAATTTATTTAAATTGGAAACTCATATATAAAGTATGCAAGCATAAATGTGAAAACAAAAGTAGGAATCATATACACATGATTAAAAGTGCATGCAAGCCACAAATCAACACACATAGAGTAACCACAACACATATAATGGTGAATGACTTTCATAAATATGAATGTGTGGTTTGTTTGAAGTGGAAGTGTGAACTATGTCTTATGGATTGCTGTTTTTCTTTTGCTATGTGTGATGGTATGATGTAGAACCTGCTCAAGAGCAAGTTATTCCTTTCCAAGACCAGGACTACCCATTTCAAGAGCAGCAAGAAGGAGGCAAGTGTCCTTGACCACTTTGATCCTATGTTACGATGTGTAGCTAGAGTTATTTGCATTGTCAATTTAAATCTGAAAACCCGTGCTAGGAAGTTTCCCTAGAATTGCATTACCTTGTTTCCTTGTAGCTTGGGTTGGGATTTATTTTATCATGTCATTTATTATTATGCATATGCTTAGCCATGCTTAGAATGGGATAATTGGGATATGAGATCATCATTTATTTTACCATACTCTTGAATGAGATATTGTGAGTTATGTAGAGGTAGGGATCAAGGCAAGTTGGATGTTTTGGTTGTGTGCTGGGTGCACGAGACTTGGGTTTGTGTTTAGTACTTGCCTGGATCCTAAGGACCGGTTCATGGAGCATGTAACCTGGCTTTACAGTGCCAACCACATGCTGAGATGGGGCAGCTTGGCCAATTAATTAGGTGTATCCCCGGCGTAGTATGGGTGTGTTGGATGGTGCGGGGAGTAGGTGTCAGCTTCACTACCATATGAACCGCAAGGCTCAAGAGGGGGCGACTGCAGCGGGGTTGGAGCCTCTTGTATGCTGTTAGGGGTGAAACCTCAGTGGGCCCACGCTCGTCGGGAATCCCTTTGTAAAGGCTTCGTAGTGATCTCCTGGCTACACACCTGGGAAGTGTGAATGTGGTTCGTAGCCACTGGCATAATGGAGGTTCTTTTAGTCCACCCGGCAACGGGGGATGAAATCACTACATGTGGGTACAGTGGTACAAACTCTGCAGAGTCAAAACTGTCATGACAGCCGTGCTCACGGTCAAGAGCGGCTTGGACTTATTCATGATTAGAGGATTGATGGTTATGGAAGTTGTGGATGTTAAGCGGGGAGCTTAACATTGGGAATGAGGTTATGGTTATTTGATTATGATGATGGGATGGGAGTTTGGGACCATTTCACCTGTGTAGTAATGTAGGTGCTTAATAAGCTAAGGTGATAGGTATTACTTGCATAGTGCTTTAACCATGAGTTCAACCCTTCCCTTGTTCTAGCCATGCATGACATAACTTTCCCACACTTGCTGAGTACCATTGGTACTCAACCTTGCATATTTGTTGGTTTATGTTGCTGCTCAGGTCAAGGTAATGAGGTGGTGTATAATGACCAAGACTTTGGACCTGAAGAAGGTTTCTAGGTTCATGGAGACCCCCGGGCAACGCCTGTGACGGAGCCCTCAAGAATAATATTCCGCTGCTAGTTTATTTATTTGTGATGAACTTATTATTGTCCATCGAGACATTTGCTATGTAAGACTTATTTATATTCGACACCTGGCTTGTAATAAATGATGCTTCACTATTTGTCGTCACATGTATGAGAAAATGATCCTGGCATACATGTGATATTCACTTGGTTGTTCTTTGGAAAAACCGGGTGTGACATTTCATTTGAAACAAAGTTCATTTGAACCTTGTACAAATAAAAGCCCATTTGGTCAATATTTGAGCCTCTGAATAATTCCAGGAATTCTCATGGCTCCAACCATTACTTTCTGGAAACTAGAATTTAGGATGGGTCTAATGGAGTTGGTTTCATGTTATTTGAAGAATTCTACTGAAAGTTATGCCCTAATTAAGATTGGAGAAAATCTGAAAAATGTTTCTGTACATTTTTCTATTTTCTCAGGGCAGTTCCCTTAAACACCCCATTAGGGTAACTAAATTAACTTGGATGAGTCTCAAAATTTTACTGGGATTCAGGGATTTTCCAATAAACCTCTCAGCTAAATTTCAGAATTTTTCATAAAGTAGTTCTCCCGATAAAATTCCCAACAGTTTAAAATTTAGGGATTTAATTCTGGAAAACTATTCACTTTCATGAGCTGAATTTGGTATTGCTGGAAAGTAATCAGAATTCTGAGTTCAGCAAAATTTGGTTCATCGAATTTGGAGTTTCCTAGCCAAAGTTCTATTCATTTGAAGTTTGAACTAAAGCTGGAAATTCCAAAAATGTTTAAATCCTGCGGGTGGGACCCACTCCTCGAGCCGGCCCACTCATAATGCGGCCACACCGCGGCCCACGGGGTTTTACCCGCACTGCCGCACCAAATCCCGGCTGCAAACCGATCCCCGCGCGAGATCAGAGGCTGACCGGTGGACCCCCCCCTTCGTCTACCTCGCGCTCTCCCGCAGCTCCCGCGGCGGCGCTTCGCCGGAGCGCTCGCCGCCGGGCGTTTCCCCGCACGACCTTCGATGAAACTTGCCGCCCGTGCCTAACTCGACTCGGAGAACACGCTGGTACCCTCACCGGAGCTCGGCAATGGCCGGAACTATGCCCGCGGCGGTGACAGAGCTTCCCTCTACTCCGGCGACGTCGCCCGGGCTACTCCGGGCCTTATTTCTCAAGCGGTTTGCTCCTACAGCTCCACCGTGGCATGCTGCGCATGAATATGAGCTTGGTTGGCCATGGAAATAGCCGGAACTAGGACCTCACCGTCGACCTAGGCCCGATATCGGCTGTTGCTCGAAAAACTCGGATATCAGGGCAAAGACTCGACGGTTTTCGATGGTTTTGGATCCTAGATGGCCGTGGGGACGTGTAGAACATGTGCTTGGCTGGGTTTACGCCGTGCAGGACCGATCACCGCGAATTTCAGATTATCTGCTCACTCGTTTTTGTCGAACACCGAGGACTAGACGGGGAAATACTCCCCCTTCAGAGCATGGAAGAGGGTAGGGTCTTCACCGTGAGTTCGAGCAGTCCCCGGCGCGTATCTTTGCTGTTGAGCTCCGGTCGCGAGGTCGCCTGGATCAACAACGCGACGAGGAGCTGAGGGGAGCGGCTGGTGCCGTTTTTCGTTTCGGGTAGGAACGGGCAGAGCGGAGGAGATGAGGCCGGCTCACGTGGGCTGGGGACTTTAACCGCGTCGGGCACGCGTGCGCTCAGTCGCCGAGCAGGAGGTGGCGAGGTGAGGCGGTCGGACGCCAGTGCTGTCCGCAGCTGGCGCGCTGCCTCGGCTGAGAGAGGGAAAATCAGTGGAAAACTTCTCTGTTAAGTCTACTGACAGGTGGGACCTCCCCCCTCCCCTAATTCTTTTTCCATATTTTCTCAATTCTGGGGTGCCAAAATATCCTCAGCTACTCACAATTTAATGTGAGACTTAGTCACCAAGTCTTTGTTTGAATTTGTATTCTCAAATTTGAACTGTGTTTGGCTAAATTTGCTGCATGTTTAAACTGAAATTCAAATTCAGTTTTGAATTCTTGCAAATTTAGCTCTTGACAAGATGAACTCCAATGAGGATGAAAATTGGTGGGCTTACTCAGAAAAATGTGCTTAGTTTGAATATGAAGCTAACTTTTGAATTTGGGTGATGAAAGTTGCTGCAATTTGAATTTACATTCAAATTGGCCTCTTTTTCAAATACCTCCAAAAGTGCCTCAAAAACTGTTGGATTTACATCAAACTTGGACTGAACCTTCCCAAGATTTTTTAAGTTCTAGGGGTAGGCTCAACCTCTCATGTTCATGTGTAAAAATCCTACTTTGTGAAAGTGAAGGCTTTCCCCTCTAATTACTCTTTTGATGGAGGTTACTTGCTCTTCACCATTTTTCACAAAATATCCACAACAAAAGTGTGGTGTTGTGAGGTGAAGAAAAGTTTTTGCAAGTCCCTTTTCTTGGGCTTTTACATCCCTTCCCCCTTAAAAGAATCTCGTCCCGAGATTATAAAAGAAGAGACAGCGATGTAACAGGGACTTACCCGAGTTGAGATGCCATGAACTCCTGGTAATTTGAGCGAAGGAATTCCTCGCTCTCCCACGTCGCTTCTTCAGCGGTGTGGTTGCTCCAGAGTATTTTGTAGAACCACAACATTCTGCTACGCGTGGTTCGGGCTTTCTCATCAAGAATTTCCACCGGATACTCATCATATGTTAAATCCGGTTTCAGCTCGCCGATGTCTTCAGTAGGAAAAGCAGCTGTATGCTTTAAACATTTTCGCAGTTGCAAAACATGGAAAACATCATGGACACCAGCAAGGGACGCCGGTAGCTCCAATCGATACGCCGCTGGTCCACTCCGGCATGAACACCGAGTTCATGAGATACATGAAATGGGCTGGAGCGTTTGTGAGACCAAAGGACATGACGAGATATTCATATAATCCATATCTCGTCGAGAAGGCCGTCTTCTGGATATCCTCCGCCCGGATCTTTATCTGGTGATATCCAGAGCGAAGGTCCATCTTGGAGAACACACTTGCACCCACAAGTTGATCAAACAATATGTCGATGCGGGGCAGTGGGTACTTATTCTTGATGGTGACGGCGTTGAGTGGCCGGTAGTCCACACACAGCCTTAAGGTTTCATCTACCTTCTTCACGAACAGCGCCGAGCATCCCCAAGGCGAGGAACTCGGCCTAATGAAACTCTTGCTCAACAGATCATTGAGCTGTTCTTTCAGTTCAGCCAGCTCATTTGGAGCCATTTTGTATGGTCTCCGTGATATGGGTGTAGTCTCAGGTGCAAGTTCAATCTTGAACTCGACATCCCGCTCAGGTGGCATGCCCGGAAGATCATCCGGAAACACGTCGGGATACTTCCAGACTACGGGGATGTCCTCCAACTTGAGAGCTTCAGTATTGTTGATCACTGAAACTTCCCGGACTGGATTATCTAATAAGAGAGACTGCAGACGGTGTAATGGGGAGTTGAGGTGAACTGTCCGTGATATGGTTTCCAGGACAGCGCCATGGTAACTTAGCCATGACATTCCCAAGATTGCATCAATCTTCTGCCCCTCAAGGATAATCATAGTGGTGGGATATATCTTCCCACCTAAGCACAGTGGTGCTTTGGGAACCATCATCGTTGCTGAAATCTTTCCTCCCGATGAGCAGATCATATAAGAACACTCGGTTGGAAAGGCTTCCAGCTGATGCTTAACCACATATGATGCACTTATAAAGTTGTGGGTTGCACCAGAATCAAAAAGTATGATGATGGCTTGATTGTTGAGAGTAAACGTACCCGCCAGCACATTCTCTCCCTCTGGAGCGTCCTCATTGTCGAGGTTGCGGACGCCCCCAGTCCGCTGACCAACCTTCTTGACCGGAGGTCGGCCTCGAGCAACGCCCTGTAACTGGGCTTGCCCGCTGCTCTGCTGCCCCTGGGGACAGTCCTTCGCGAAGTGGCCCGCCTGGCCACACGTGAAGAAGGTGAAACGAGGTGGTCCCCCGCTGATCGGTGGACGGAATCCCGGGGCGCGTTGTGGCGGTGGAAACGCCCGGGGTGCCGTCTGCTGCTGCTGCTTCTGTCTTGGTGGTGGCATCGGCGGACGGAACGGATGTGCCTGAAAGGGACGTCCCCCGAACCGTTGAGGTTGCGCCGGTGGATGCCACTGCTGTCCGGATGGTGTCCGATACACCATACGGTACTTCTGAGGAGCGCCACCCCCACTGCTGGGTGGAGCGCTGCGCTTCCTCTGCTCAGCTGCCAACTCCCACTGAGCATCCTCTTGCATAATCGCGGGATTGACTAAGTCGTTGAAGGTGCCGCGATTCCATTGCACGAGATGCGTCTTCATTTCGGGGTGTAACCCCTGATAGAAGTGCTCCCGCTTTTTCTCCCTGGTGGAGATGTAGTCCGACGCATATTGGGCCAAATGGTTGAAGGCACGGGAGTAGTCATGGGCAGTCCTCCCGCCCTGCTTCAGCTCCAAGAATTCTTGGAACTTCCTCTTCATGATCCCGAGAGGGATATGATAGGCGCGGAATGCCTCCCGGAACTCTTGCCATTCCACGGCATGGCCAGCCGGACGTGAGGCGACATAATTCGCCCACCACGCACCAGCGGCACCGTGGAGTTGCTGCGCTGCGAACAGAGTCTTCTGCCGCTCCGTACATTGGAGCAGCCCGAATTTGGACTCGATGGTCCGCAGCCAGTTGTCGGCCTCCAGTGGTTCTTCAGCTTCGGTGAACACTGGAGGGTGCGTACTCATGAAGTCCGAGTAAGACACTTCACGGGGCTCACGAGGCCCTCTATCTTGACGCCCCCCCACCTGGGACGTATTCTGCATGATCGTGCGGAGCAGGTCGGTCTGCTCCTCACGACCACCCACCAGTGCCGCAATCACATCCGCTAGAGTAAGCGGAGGCGGCGGTGGTGGCTGCTGCTGCGGGGTGCTGTCATGGGCCAGTGGCTGGGAGTCATCACCTCCCTGTTGGCTAGAGCCACCAACCTCGTGCGTGGTCCTAGTACGAACCATCTGCAACCACACGACAATAATCATCAGTCCCGCAACATTTTGCATGCAGTCCAATAAAATAGGCGTAAAAACATAATGACAATAAAACATGCGATACATCTTGTAAGTAGATAATGTAATAACTTTGCACAAGCTACACCATTACCAGACCGAACACAAGCTAGTTTAATCCAACTTGATGAACCTCCTCTTTGGAAGCTCACCATAACTAGGTTTGGTCACTACGAGACATTACAATCGCGTTGTCATCACGTATACCACCCTTAGGGTACAACACCCTCTCCAATGAGTTCAACTGTCACTCCTCTATCAGAATGACCAGTTTCTACCTATTCCAAGTTTTGATCTGGTTCTGGGCATTTTCATGACTCAAGCTGAACAGCAAAGTTAAAGTTAACTTCAGTATCTTTCCAACAAGTACTCATTTGCCCACAGATCAGCTCTGGTTTAAAAGTTATGGTAATTCAAATTCCACCGAATTTCTGGAAGAATTCCAACAGTACCGCCTTTGGAAGTTGCTGTTTTCCATTCGAGTTTCCACTGAAATATGTGCTGAAACTTCAGAAACTTTGAATTTCAAAGATGTCACACATCTTCTACTCTTTCTATGGATGTATCATATGACAATTTTAGATTTTTCTACTGGTTGTTATGTTTGAAAAACAGAACAGTTCAGAGAATGTTTTACTCTGTCCTTGTTCTGGACAGTTTACATTCCTCTCGGATTTCAGCCATCTTAAGGTGTGTTTCAGCTCTGGATGTCTACAACAAAGTTGTAGGGTACTCAAAGACCTTTCCAGAACTATATACCACACCTCCCTGGGCTAAAAGACCTGTGAGTTATGCGCTGTTGAAGATCAGCAAACTTGCTGCCCAAAACAGAGCACTCTGTTTTTCCTCCCTTTGGCGATCCTGCTCCACTATCCCATTCTTATACCCAACCAGGTCCTAAATGTTGAACCTATAGATTTTAATTCCTTGTTATCATTATTTTTCATGCATATGCCTACAATATCTCGGTACTACGTTCCTCACAAAAGAAAATCCTAACCAGATTCTACCGGCATATACGTCTCAAGTGTGGCACTAAACGGTCTCTCACACACGTTTTCTACATGGATACATACGTGGTTAGTACCTGCATAAGACCACACAATAGTGATGCACTCAAAGGTTTTGTTTCCATTTCAGGCAGTACCATATTTGAAAGTAAATACAAACGCCCGTATCATTTCCATACGGCCGTCCTTGAGTTAGGTCACGTCTCAAGGTACGTGATCGTGTTTCAACACCACACGACGGGGAACCGAGTATGTCATGAACGGGTCATCACGGTTGGGAATGTTATCAACCCAACAGATACCACCTACTGCCCTGCAGGTCACGCTGATGGCAAGCGCTGCGTATGTCCTTCCGGGCTATTTCCGGACGAACACACTCTCGCATTACTGACCACGTGATGGGGTCTCCACTTACTTGCCTAATGCACGCTAGGGATCAGCGTTTCATATGAACTCAGGAACATGAAGAGCCCAAGAGTTTCATATTGACGTCTCACACCAAGCTTTGAGACAACTCCCTGAACCACGTTCCTCGTCAAGTGAGCTAACCGAAATTGAACCGCTTTCGGTGGCGTTCCTTACCATTCTTACCAGAGCGTAGGTGCGTCGTTACATAATTAAAATTCAGAATTATAACACATAGGTTAGTCTTTGCCACTTTAAGTAACTATGCTAATATAGTCCTTACTTGGGCAACTACCGAATCCTCACCGTAAACCTAAGTTTTCCCATAATACCATCCTTAAGTACTGTGCTATCCCCAATGCAGCTCCGATACCAGGCTGTGGCGGACCGGAATCCGCTCATCCAGGATCGCAGAGGGTGGTGCCACACGATGCGACACCCGACAGCACACGTCATAAGAACACATTATATTACATGGGAAAACAAACTGAATGTACAAAGTAGTACACTTCTCAGTTACAAACTAGGGTCTTTTATTACACAGCGGAAGCTTCTTTTGTACAACTCACACCCGCCTATCTAGCAAAAGTCGGTTGCTCAGCCCTAGGGCAAACCACACTAGCTGCACGTCTCAGCTCAGCCCGGCGTGTACGGCTCCCACTCAGCCGTGGTCCCCGAGGGAGGGTAACCCTCGCCGGTGGACTTGTACTCCGAGTCCGTGGGTGGCTCACCTGAAAAACACTTAAGCAGCAACCGTGAGCACGAAGGCTCAGCAAGGCTTAACCGACTCACCTAAGCATGAAACTCTACATGAGGTGTACCATGACATAGGATAGCAATGTTGCAGCAAATGGACACGCCTACAAGTTCATCCTTAGTTCATCTTTCAGCAACAAGTTAACGGTTCATGAAGCTGAAATTTAGTGAGCAATATTTGGTGGCACACATTTAGCAATACAATTATATCATAACAGCAATATTGAATCATAACATTTCATTCATTAGTCTACGTTACGACGCAGTGAACAAGCGGTACTCGTCACCGTGAGGGACGGCGAATCGACTCGATATACACCTGCAGGGAAACCCAAAGAGCACGTCACGTACGCCCGCCCGTGGAGCTGCACAGCACGCTCACTCGATGTCATACAGGACAACCTTTCACCCAACAGCCCAAACGTCGAACCGGTCACACCGAAACGAGCAGGAGGTTCCCCACACGGAGCATCTCTCTATGCCCGTTGGCATATTTCCACCTTGCTGCCCTCAGCCTACACCTATAAATCGGTGCGTTATGCCTCGACGCCCGGAGGTTTAGGCTACATCGGTTTATCGGGGCCCATATATCCGATATGCCTTCGGTACGTTCAATACTTGTTCAGCAGAGCCGCACATGGATCGGTCCTTAATCGACACGGGCAGGGCTGCGCACACAAGACTTCCTCTTGCTGTGCCCTAGCCCCTGCCTAGTCTCCTTTTCATTACTAAAGTGATCTCACATCACTCAACCGAACCCGTGCGTCCCAAACCTATCTCGCGAGTAGATTCCAACTACTCGACTTGTACCGAAGTCCTATGAAACATTAAGCATAGCCTGTCTACTCGAGGTCTTAGACTCTACCCTCACTCTTATGGAAAATTTCTGGTCATGCAAGTGGGGTTCCATTCATCCTACACCTAATGCACACTCATACATCACCCTAATTATGTGAACAAAGCAAAACTTGATAAAATAGTTAATGTAAACCGGGGCTTGCCTTGTTGCTGCTGGTCAGTAGTTAGCTCTTCTTCCGGAAGGAGGAAGTCCAGCACTTCCGGAGTCTCTTCTTCAGTGACTACACGTTTAATGAAATACGACATGCAAATTTAAATGCAATGTGTAAACTTGAATACTTAACTACTAATAACTCTATCTAGCCCTCCCCTTTGGTTCTGAAATTTTTATTGTGGCGTGGTAGAGTCCTAACCAGAGTCTTGACCAAGTTTCATTTGAAACAAAGTTCATTTGAACCTTGTACAAATAAAAGCCCATTTGATCAATATTTGAGCCTCTGAATAATTCCAGGGGTTTTAATGGCTCCAACCATTACTTTATGGAAACTAGAATTTAGGATGGTTCTAATGGAGTTGGTTTCATATCATTTGAAGAATGCTACTGAAAGTTATGCCCTAATTAAGATTGGAGAAAATCTGAAAAATGTTTCTGTACATTTTTCTATTATCTCAGGGCAGTTCTCTTAAACACCCCATTAGAGTAACTAAATTAACTTGGATGAGTCTGAAAATTTTACTGGGATTCAGGGATTTTCCAATGAACCTCTCAGCCAAATTTCAGAATTTTTCATAAAGTAGTTCTCCCGATAAAATTCCCAACAGTTTAAATTTTAGGGATTTAATTCTGGAAAACTATTCACTTTTATGAGCTGAATTTGGTTTTGCTGGAAAGTACTCAGAATTATGAGTTCAGCAAAATTTGGTTCATCGAATTTGGAGTTTCCTAGCCAAAGTTCTATTCATTTGAAGTTTGAACTAAAACTGGAAATTCCAAAAAATGTTTAAATCCTCCGGGTGGGACCCACTCCTCGAGCAAGCCCACTCAGAATGCAGCCACGCTGCGGCCCATGGGGTTTTATCCACGCTGCCGCACCGAATCCCGGCCGCAAACCGATCCCCGCGCGAGATCAGAGGCTGACCGGTGGACCCGGCCCCCCCTTCGTCTACCTCGCGCTCTCCCGCAGCTCCCGCGGCGGTGCTTCGCCGGTGCGCTCGCTGCCGGGCGTTTCCCCGCCCGACCATCAACGAAACTTGCCGCCTGTGCCTAACTCGACTCGGAGAACACGCTGGTACCCTCACCGGAGCTCGGCAATGGCCGGAACTATGCCTGCGGCGGTGACAGAGCTTCCCTCTACTCCGGCGACGTCGCCCGGGCTACTCCGGGCCTTATTTCTCAAGCGGTTTGCTCCTACAGCTCCGCCGTGGCATGCTGCGCACTAATATGAGCTCGGTTGGCCATGGAAATGGCCGGAACTAGGACCTCACCGTCGACCTAGGCCCGATATCGGCTGTTGCTCGAAAAACTCGGATATCAGGGCAAAGACTCGACGGTTTTCGATGGTTTTGGATCCTAGATGGCCGTGGGGACGTGTAGAACATGTGCTTGGCTAGGATTATGCCGTGCAGGACCGATCGCCGAGAATTTCATATTATCTGCTCACTCGTTTTTGTCGAACACCGAGGCCTAGACGGGGAAATACTCCCCCAATAGAGCATGGAAGAGGGTAGGGTCTTCACCGTGAGTTCGAGCAGTCCCCGGCGCGTATCTTTGCTGTTGAGCTCCGGTCGCGAGGTCGCCTGGATCAACGGCGCGACAAGGAGCTGAGGGGAGCGGCTGGTGCCGTTTTTCGTTTCGGGTAGGAACGGGCAGAGCGGAGGAGATGAGGCCGGCTCACGTGGGCTGGGGACTTTAACCGCGTCGGGCACGCGTGCGCTCGGTCGCCAAGCAGGAGGTGGCGAGGTGAGGCGGTCGGATGCCGGTGCTGTACGCAGCTGGCGCGCTGCCTCGGCTGAGAGAGGGAAAATCAGTGGAAAACTTCTCTGTTAAGTCTACCGACAGGTGGGACCTCCCCCCTAATTCTTTTTCCAAATTTTCTCAATTCTGGGGTGCCAAAATATCCTCAGCTACTCACAATTTAATGTGAGACTTAGTCACCAAGTCTTTGTTTGAATTTGAATTCTCAAATTTGAACTGTGTTTGGCTAAATTTGCTGCATGTTTAAACTGAAATTCAAATTCAGTTTTCAATTCTTGCAAATTTAGCTCTTGACAAGATGAACTCCAGTGAGGATGAAAATTGGTGGGCTTACTCAGAAAAATGTGCTGAGTTTGAATATGAAGCTAACTTTTGAATTTGGGTGATGAAAGTTGCTGCAATTTGAATTTACATTCAAATTGGCCTCTTTTTCAAATACCTCCAAAAGTGCCTCAAAAAGTGTTGGATTTACATGAAACTTGGACTGAACCTTTCCAAGACTTTTTAAGTTCTAGGGGTGAGCTCAACCTCTCATGTTCATGTGTAAAAATCCTACTTTGTGAAAGTGAAGGCTTTCCCCTCTAATTACTCTTTTGATGGAGGTTACTTGCTCTTCACCATTTTTCACAAAATATCCACAACAAAAGTGTGGTGTTGTGAGGTGAAGAAAAGTTTTTGCAAGTCCCTTTTCTTGGGCTTTTACAGGTCCTCCCCAGAAATATCGGATGGTGTATCGCTCACCATCGGGTCAACGCTGGCAGCTACCACAGCGACCGACGCAGTATTGCAATAGGCCGTATTCACCACCGGCATTCTGACCGGCCTTACCAGCACCTCTGCAGCAACTACAGCAGCAGCAGGCGATGCTGCATGCATTTGCATCTCAGCAGCGCATGCCGGGATTTCGTCCCCCAAGCACCGGCCAGCCATCGACCACATGTTTAAAGTGTGGTCGCCAAGGGCATTTCGCCAACAACTTCCCCGAGAGGCAAGGCGGCGGAGTGGCACCACAGTTTCCAAGGAGGAATCAGCCCCGGAATCCCATTAATGCACGGCAGGCAAACCCTAAGCCTGGCACGGTCCACCAACTCGCCATAGAGGACGTGCAGGACGGAGAACCCATCCTTGCCGGTATGTTACAACTTCACAAGCATCCCGCCATAGTTTTATTTGATTCAGGCGCCACGCATAATTTTATTAGCGAAGCTTATATTGCTGAGCACAGATTACAAATACTACCCACCAAAAGTCCTTACTTGATTTGTTCACCGGATGGGAAAATTTCAGCAAGTATGATCGTTCCAAAAGCGCCATCATGTTTAGGGGGTAGAGTATACCCTATGTAAAAGTCCCAAAAATGCAGATGAATAAATCAAGGTTGGAATTCAAATGTGTGGCAAAGTCATGAAAAATGGGACTTGTTAAAACTTTTTCCACATGTGATAACACACATGAGAGCTCTCTTCACACAAGTTCAAACAATTGTTTGAAGACGTGGAACCCAATAGGGGTCTAAAACCAAGATGGGAAGTTCCCATATGTGGGAGAGAGCTGAAAGCAGATTTGGAACAAATTTGTTCAAACCCAAAATTCAAATGAGAGCAACACAATGAATTTCAAAAATGTGGCGCTAAAAATCTCATTTGCAGCAGCCAAACTGAAAATCAGATTTCACATTTGAATTTCCTAGGTCCAAATTAGTGGGTATGCAAAGTTTCATGATTTCTTGAATTGTTTTGCAACTCATTTCCAAAATGGACTTTAAATTGCAAAGAATTCAAACACTCATTTGAATTTGGATGAAACTTGTCCAAGTATCCAAATGCACCTCATATTTGAACTCCCACAATTTGATTTCACCATTTGCAAATTTTGAAAGATATTTTAGAGGATAAGAGTGAGCCGTGGTGGGGCCCACATGTCATTGAACTGAAATGTGTGCCTTAACCCCTAAGCAATTCCCTGTTCTTCTCATCCACAGGGATTCTGTACCCAGGCGCCACCGAGATTGATCGGCCATCTCCTGCTCCCCTCCTCCGGTTGCTGGCGTCCTGTGAGTGGCGCCTTCGTTCCAACGTGATCCTCTTCAGATCGACCTAGCGCTCTTTTGTTTCTCCTCCTCGCAGGAAAACTTGACCACAGCGTTGTGCCTCACCGCCGTGCCTCGGGAGTCACTGGAGAGCCGAGAAAACTTGCGCCCACTCTCCTCAGGAGCTGCTAAACAGCAGCCCACGGCTGTTGCTCACCTCCCCGGCCCAAAGGTGAGTGAGTTCCGGCGTTCCCAAGCCCGCGAACGACCACTTCGTGGCGACCTCAAAAGAACCGGCGGTCGGCTTCACGTGGACAGCTCTCCACAGAAATTTTCAAGCCCGATCAAGCACGGCCACAGGAGCGTTCTGCTGTGTTTCTTCTCTCACCCAAAACTTGGAGCAAATCATGCAGCGTAGCCGGCGAATTTGAAGTTTTTCCTCCGGCGGCTTCAACCCGAGCATCCGGTACGGGAATCCAAAATTCTCCACTTCTATTCATTCTTAGAACGTCAAACTTTGCACGTAGGAGCTGGACTAGCCGGCGGTCATATCCTCTTTAGCATCCGTGGCATGAAACTAACTGGGAACCACGGATTTTGAGCTCTACCGAGCGTGATCACGGTGGACCCAATCGGCCGCACGGTGACGACCGGCTTGCGGCTGTTCCAGAGCCATTTGGGGGCCATGCCGAGCTTGGTGATCAACCACTGATGCTGTAGCACGTTTTTGTCGCTTGGTTGGAGGACTAGGAACCCTGGTCGACGGCGCCGAAGGGCAGCCAAGACCGCCGCACGTCGCCAGGGTATTTCCGGTCACCAGCAGCCCTAGATAACCCTGCAGATATGTTCCTTGACTTCACAAACGTGCTGGCGGCAAACCTCAGCTCGGGCGGTGGCCGGAAACGCCGAGCCGGCGAGCTCCGGCATCGGGCCGGCGAGGGGCAGCGCGGGCGCGGGGAAAAACAGCGGGAGGAAGGAGGAGCGAAGGCCCCACGCGTCAGTGGCTAAAAATTTTGAACTGAGGATCTGTTGTGGCCCAGATCTTCTGTGCTGGCGCGCTGGAACGGTGTGACCAGGTGTTGCTTCATTTCTATTGGCTGAGGTTTAAATACGTGGACCAGCTGATTTCCCGTAGTAAAATAATTCCAGGGATAGTTCAAACTTTGGAAAATCATAACTCTTGGTAGAAACCTCCAAATTAAGTGATTCCAATTGGGCTGGATTCATTTTCCAGAGGTATATCCAAATATGATCTCAGAATTTTATGAAAGTCAATATATAATTCTGGAAAATTCTTTGAAGGTTTTCTGAAAAAGAATTATTGAGAGAGTTTGGTTTATCCAAAAATCCTCAAATTTTGCCTGAATATTCTTTAGCATATTGTTGACCTTCAAGCAAAATTTGAGCTCATTTGAAGATCAGTTGAGTAGGAATTTGCTGAATACAATCTGCTGTGATCATGAGAGTCCAGAAACATTTTCAGAAAAATGTTTCCCACTTATAAAATTCATTCTGGGCAATCCATAGCTCCAAAAATCATAAGAAAATTTGCGCAAGCTCTCTGAGACATACTTGATATTGTAGTTCACTTAATTGGGCATTAAAATGCACATTACATCAGAATTAATTCTTTTGAGTAGAAATGCTTAAAGAATTGTTCTGGAAGAACTACTCGAGTAAAAGGGCTGAACTTTGGACCAAATTACTTTCATGTGACCAGGAACTCACATGAAAATTATCAGCTCAAGTTGATCAGTAGAACTCCCTGTTCTTATTCTCCATACTTATGTATAGGTGGAAATACATGAGAGACTTTATAAGAATTATGGAGGACACAATTTGACTCCACATTAGCTGCAATTTGACAAGCTAAATCCCTAGGTAGTATAGATCCTGCTGTAAAAGTTGTGAGGCAATTGGAGTTCTTGTTCTTCAGTGGCATCCAACTCTTTTCAGCTCATCTATTAGTGTCATTAGGGAAAGTAGTTAGTGTATAACTACAACACTAAGATCAATATTGTTCATTCTTGTTTCTTGCACAACAGAGGAAAACCAAGCCATTCTTGGCTTTTCCACACAACCTCTGTTCCTAATAAATCCATTCTATAATTCTTTCCATCATATTCTATAAAACTTGTGCATATGCAATTCAATAGGAATCACAACGAAGGGGATTCGAAGGAGCGATTCATTGAAGTGGATCAGACTCCAGAGAATCAAGGGTTGATCAGAAGGGATCACTAACTTCTTATATACGACTACCCTGCAAAACAGGCAAGCCCCGGTTTGCACTTAAGTAACTTTTATAAAGCTTTTTATTTGTATCACTTATGTCTAGGGTGAATGCTTGCATTAGAGTTAGGGTGATTGAAACCCAACTTGCATAGCCTTTTAACCCATAAAGGGTTGGGTAGTTTACAAACTCTACGAGTAGAGAATGCCATGCTAATGTTTAGGATCTCGGTAGAAGTCGAGTGGTTGGAAGCTACTCGCGAGATAGTACTTATCACACGGAATGAGAAGAGGTAGAAAATGGCTTGAGTTGTGAAAATGAGACCCAGCAGGGGGGATAGGATGCAGTGAGCAGAGGTCTCACGTGCGTAGCCCTGTTGGTGTCGGTTGAGGACCGTCCGTGTGCGGCCCTGCTGGACAAGTATCAAACAGTACCGGATGCATACTGGCATATGGGAACCAGGAAACCGATATAATTGGTTAACCTGGGTGTCGAGGCTTACCCAACCATAAATAGGAGTGGGTTGAGGGTAGCAAGGTGTAAATCTGCTGGTGGGCACAGTCACGCTCCACGCGGGGACCTCCTGCCCGTTACGGATGGACCGGTTTGGCATTTGGGTTGCCTTTGAAAGGTTGTTTCATACAACAGAGTAGGAAGTGGTGTGGAATCACGCTTCTGAAAGTGGGTGTATGTGACATGTTATCCGGGTGTGTCTTGATTGCAATCACCGTCCCTCGCGGTTATTTGAGTACCCGCTTGTTCACTGCGCTGTGACGTAGTAAGAAGTGAAATAAGCCAACTGAACATGCTGTATGGAACTATTAATGTCTTGAAACCTTGTATGATGTAGTTATAGAGCTAATTAAGTTTATATTCCACTTTGGGCATCACCACATTGGAGGAAAGCGTTTCTTGTTTGATTGTGGACTTTCGATGTGAGGGCTGCCTAAGGCTCAATATACTGCTGCTATAAAACTGAAAGTAAGGATCAACATGTAGGCGTGTCTTTATTGCAATGTCCTTTTCCTATCGTACACATCCTTGCATGTAGAGTTCCATTCCTAGGGTTGACGGTTAAGACTTGCTGAGTGTTATGCTCATGGATGCTATCCGAGTGGTTTTGCAGGATTGACTTCAAGCTTATGAGAAGGGATGTCGATGAGACTCAGAAACCTCCGAGTGATTACTCAAGAGCACCCTCGCCGCTGCAGTTTTTCTTCGTGTTGCTAGTAAGAAACATCCGCGGGCTTGATTGTTTCTTTGTTGCTAAGATAGAAAGGAGTCGTGAGAGTTATAGTCTTCCGCTGTAGATTATTTTGATATAAGTATTTGTAAAATACTTTTGTATGCTTCCGCAAATGATTTATGTAATGTGATGTGTTTTCTTGACCCGTGTGCTGCTGGGTGCCGCATATCACGGCACCACCGAACGAGATCCTGTCGAGGGTTTTGTGCCCTCACACCCTACGTCTCTCATAGCCTCAGAGGGACAAAAGGTTGATGTCATCTTAGAGATGTCGTGGTTAACCCACCACGGTGCTGTTTTAGACACCGTCCCACGAGTCGTGCATTTGCACCCAGAAATGCACAAGTCTCATTCATTATTTCTGGACAGTCAAGAAATAAAGCTTCCAACCGTATAACAATCTACCACCATCAGATTGGAAGATATTCCGATAGTCCGTGAGTTCCCAGACGTGTTCCTGGATGATTTACCGGGGATGCCGCCCGACCGAGAGGTGGAGTTCAAGATTGAGC
Organism: Neostapfia colusana; assembly: GCA_030760725.1. NCBI lineage: Eukaryota > Viridiplantae > Streptophyta > Magnoliopsida > Poales > Poaceae > Neostapfia > Neostapfia colusana. Next base: position 70,020,669 of record JASWHV010000009.1, read on the forward strand.
TTGCACCAGGAACTATGCCAATATCCAGAAGGTTGTACAAGATGGCGCCAAAGGTATTGGCGGAATTGAAAACGCAGTTGTCGGACCTGCTGGAAAAAAGGGTTTATTAGGCCGAGCTCCTCGCCATGGGGCTGTTTGGCATTATTTGTGAAGAAGAAATATGAAATGTTGCGGCTTTGTGTGGACTATCGTCCATTAAACGCCGTGACTATCATGAACAAGTACCCATTGCCACGGATCGACATGTTGTTTGATCAGTTGCTAGAAGCAAAGATCTTCTCCAAAATAGACTTAAGATCAGGGTACCACCATATTAAAATACGGGCGGAGGACATTCCGAAGACGGCTTTCTTGACGAGGTATGGGCTTTATGAGTTCCTGGTCATGTCTTTCAGCCTCACCAACGCTCCAGCTTATTTCATGTACTTTATGAACTCGGTATTCATGCCGGAGCTAAACAAGTTTGTCGTGGTCTTCATCGATGACATATTGGTATATTCCAAGTCGGAGGAATAACACGCGAAGCAACTGTGTATAGTCTTGCAACGGCTGCGGGGTCACAAGCTATACACAAAATTCAGCAAATGCGAATTCTGGATATCGCAAGTACCTTTTCTCGGGCATATTATTTCAGAGGAGGGCATCGCTGTATACCCGAGCAAGATTACACAAGTGCTGAAACGGAAGTTCCCGAGGTCTGTCCATGAGGTAAGGAGTTTCCTCGGACTCGCGGGATATTATCGGAGGTTCATTCCGAACTTCTCAAAGATTGCCAAGCCTATGACTGAGCTGCTGAAGAAGGCTATCAAATTTGTTTGGAGTCCAGCATGTGAAGCAGCGTTCAAGGCATTAGTGAAGCACCTAACATTCGCACCAGTTTTGGCGCAGCCAGACACAACAAAACCGTTCGATGTGTACTGCGATGCATCCGGCATTGGGCTCGGATGTGTGCTGATGCAAGACCAAAGGGTGGTCGCATATGGATCACGGCAGCTATGGAATCATGAGCAAAACTATCCAACTCATGACTTAGAACTCTCTGCCGTGGTACTCGCACTCAAAATGTGGAGGCACTACCTACTCGGTAACCTCGTACATTTATATACCGACCACAAGAGCCTCAAGCACATATTCACTCAGAAGGAGTTGAACATGAGGCAGAGGAGATGGTTAGAACTGACAAAGGATTACGAAATAGAGATCCATTATCACCCCGGCAAGGCAAACATGGTGGCAGATGCGCTGAGTCGCAAGTCACACGTACATAATCTGACCATCACTCCGTTGGAAGAGAGCGAGCCACCATTGCATGTGGTTCCCCATGGAGCTATATACAACTTAGCTCTTATTCCCACCATCCGTGAAGAGATAGCGGCAGCCCAGAAATATGACAAGGGCATGTCACATTTGCGGAGACGTGTAGACAGTGGAGAACTGAAATGTTTCCGGAAAGACAGAGATGGCATGCTGTGGTTCAAGGACAGGATCGTCGTACCCCGTAACCCGGAATGGAGGAAGAAAATTTTGACGAGGCTCACTTGTCAAACATTTCTATTCACCCCCGGCAGCAAAAAGATGTATCAAGAACTCAGAAGCAAGTTTTGGTGGACACGGATGAAGCCGGAGATCGGGAAATACGTGTCCGAGTGTGATACATGCCGAAGGGTTAAAGCTGACCACATGAAGAAACGGGACTGTTGCAACCGATTCGGCGTGAAGGGGAAACTCGTCCAAGATTTATTGGACCCTATGCTATCACCGAGAATTGTGGACCAGTGGCGTATAGACTGGAGCTACCGGCATCTCTCGCTGGTGTTCACGACATTTTCCATGTTTCACAACTATGAAAATATCTGAAGTATACGGATGTTGTTCCCACCGAAGGCATTGGCGAGCTGCAACCAGATTTGGCGTATGCTGAATATCCGGTGGCAATTATTGATGAGAAGGCTCGGACCACACGTAGCCGAACGTTGTGGTTCTACAAAATTAGATTAGGGAAGTTGATTAGTTCATTAACAGGCTTTCAAGGAGGATACATATATAGGGGCAGACAGCTTAGGGGCCAAGTAACCCTAATACAAAAGACTAAAATGCCCCCTAATACACGTACAATCCAACACCTCCCCCCCCCCCCCGCAGTCCCAACATCTAGCCACGGCAGATGTTGAGACTGGACCGAAACTCGGTGAACACCGTCGAAAGGAGTCCCTTGGTGAAGATGTCGGCGAACTGCGATGACGTCGGAATGTGCATGACGCACACCTCCCCGAGAGCCACCCGCTCACGAACGAAGTGAAGGTCGATCTCTACGTGCTTCGTGCGCTGATGCTTCATTGGGTTGGTTGAGAGGTAGACGGTGCTGACGTTGTTGCAGTAGACCAACGTACTCCGGGCAAGGGGGGAATGTAGCTCCTGAAACAGCTTCTGAAGCCAGGAGGACTCGGCCACACCGTTGGCCACGGCGCGGTATTCTGCCTCGGCACTCGAGCGGGACACCACGTCCTGCTGCTTCGAGGACCAGGAAATGAGGTTGCCGCCAAGGAAGACGGCGTAGCCGGAGGTGGACCGGCGGGTGTCCGGGCAACCCGCCCAGTCAGCGTTGGTGTAGACAACCAGCTCGGAGGCAGAGTCACGCCGTAGAAGAAGGCCGTAGTCGTGGGTACCACGCAGGTACCGAAGGATCCGCCGCTTCACCGCCGTGAGGTGCGGCTCCCGCGGATCATACATGTGAAGACACACCTGCTGAACCGCGTAGGAGATGTCCGGCCTGGTGAAGGTGAGGTACTGCAGTGCACCTGCAAGACTCCTGTAAGTGGTGGGGTCGGCGGCCGGGGCGCCGTCGGCCGAAGACACCTTCGCCTGGGTGTCCACGGGAGTGGAGCACGGCTTGCAATCAGCCATGCCCGCTCGCTCGAGGATATCCAGGCAGTACTGGCGCTGGTGGAGGAACAGAGCACCCGGGCAGTGCTCGACTGCAACGCCCAGGAAGTGGTGGAGCTGGCCGAGATCCTTCATCGCGAACTCGCACTGCAGGGCGGAGATCATGCGCTGAAGAAGAGCCAGGCTGGACGCCGTGAGGACAATATAGTCCATGTACAGGAGGAGGTAGACAGTGTCATCCTCACGCCTGTAGACGAAGAGCGAAGTGTCCGACTTGGCCTCGACGAAGCCGAGCGAGGCCAGGAAGGAAGCGAAACGGCTATACCAGGCCCAAGGCGCCTGCTTCAGCCTGTACAGAGACTTGTTCAGCCGGCAGACCATAACTGGACGGGCTGAATCAACGAACCCTGTCGGCTGACTGCAGTACACAGTCTCCGTCAACGTCCCGTGGAGGAAGGTGTTCTTGACGTCCATCTGGATGACAGGCCAAGAACGCGACAGAGCCAGCAACAGAACGGTGCAAACCATCGCCGGCTTCACCACCGGGCTGAAAGTCTCGTCGTAGTAGACGCCGGGACGCTGCGTGAAACCGCGAAGCACCCACCGTGCCTTATACCTCTCAAGAGACCCATCCGCCTTCCTCTTATGCATGAACACCCACTTGCCCGTGACAACATTGCCACGACCAGGACGGGGAACCAGGTTCCAGGTCGGTTGGCTAGCAAGGCCGCATACTCTTCTTCCATAGCCCGACGCCAATGAGGATCGGCGAGAGCGCTACGGACAGAAGAGGGGATAGGCGAGATGGGTGACGAGGCAGGCTCCGGGAGGGTCGAGGACGATAGAACGACCCCGGAGAAGCGCTCCACAGGTCGAAGGACGCCGGCGGCCCGTCGAGTCACCATTGGGTGAACGTGACGAGGGTCCCGGTGAAGCAGCGGAGGGTGGTATACCAGGTCCTCAGGGCGCGAAGAGGACGATCCACCAACCCACGCTCGTCGCTGATAGACGAGAGCGGGATCGGCGTACAGCGGTCTAGGGGTCGCGGGTGGTGTGGGTGACGACATCGAGGACACCGTCGTGGGCGTCGGGGCCGCGCGAGGAGCGACGGACGACGTCAGAGATGCCGTCCTGGACGTCGGGGTCGCTTGAGGCACGACGGACGACGTCGGTGATGCCGTCTGGAACACCGGGGCCGCACGTGGTACGGCGGGCGACGTCGGGGCCGCGCGTGGTGCGGCTGACGATGTCGGGGAAGCCGGGGCCGCGCGTGGCACGGCGGGCGACGTCGAGGACGCCGGGGCTGCACGTGGCGCAGCGGACATCGTCAGAGACGCTGGGGCCGCGCGTGGCGCAGCGGACGTCATCGGGGACGCTGGGGCCGCGCGTGGCGCAGCAGACGACGTTGGGGCCGTCGGAGGAACGGCCAGTGGCAGCAAGAACGCCGGAGCCGCGGGAGGCACGACAGGTGGTGTCTGAGACACCGTGGTCCTGTCTGGCGCAGTTAGAGGAAGACCTGCAGAAGGTAAAAACAAGGTCGCTGGACAGGAGCGTCCTCAGGATCAGTGGAAAAAAGAGAATCCAACACGGAGATCGAGTCAGAGGAGGACCCAGTGAAAGGGAAGGAGGACTCGTAGAACACGACGTGTCGGGAGACCAAGATACGACGAGTGGTGAGGTCTAGAAACCGGTACCCCTTATGATCGGGGGAGTACCCAACGAAGACACACCCAGTCGAACGAGGCGCGAGCTTATGAGGAGAGGTGGCAGAAAGATTAGGGTAGCACGCGCACCCGAAAACTCGAAGGTGGTCGTAAAGAAGGGTGGTACCAAAGAGAGCGAAGTGAGGGGTGGGAGCACTAATCGCCTTAGTAGGAAGGCGATTAATGAGGAAGGTAGCGGTGTGAAGGGCCTCTGCCCAGTAGCAAGCAGGAATGGAAGCCTGAAACATCAGGGAGCGCATGACATCGTTGGTGGTACGAATCATACGCTCAGCATTGCCATTCTGGGGGAAGTGTAAGGGCAAGACATGCGCAACTGGACCCCGTGGGAAAGCAAGAAGTGACGAAACGCGGAGTTATCAAACTCGCGCCCGTTGTCGCACTGGACAGCCCTGATCATACACCCAAAATGTGTGGATACCCAAGCGAAGAAGTGAGAAAGAGTAGCAAACGTATCAGACTTATGTCGCAAGGGAAAGGTCCACGAATAATGGGAAAAATCATCAACAATCACCAAATAATATTTATAGCCAGAAACACTGAGAAAAGGTGAGGTCCATAGATCACAGTGAATCAGATCAAAAAGGCGCTCCACATGGGTGACAGAATGTGGAAAAGGAAGCCGAACATGGCGACCCAACTGACAAGCATGACATAAAGACTCATGGGAATCCCTAGTACACGAGATCGCTGAACTACTAGACAGCTTCGACATAACATCAACACCTGGGTGGCCAAGCCGACGATGCCAAGTAGTCAACGGAGCTGTCGTAGTCAGGCAAAAAGGCGAGGGCAAAGCGGAAGCAGGAAGTCTCATCGTGTACAGGGGCCCTGAGCTCTCACAGCGGAGAAGAAGACGTCGGGTAGTAAGATCCTTCACAGACAAACCAAAAGGATCAAACTCAATAGAAACATGGTTGTCAGTGGTAAATCTACGGACAGAAAGAAGATGATGGATGATGTCCGGAGCAACAAGAACATCACGGAGATGGAAAGAACCCGACGAACCCGAGTCACCTACTGAGGTGACCGGAAGAACAGACCCATTCCCAACAACGATAGATGAAGGAAAAGAAGGTTGGGAAGGGTGGGTAGAAGAAAGTATACCAGCGTTGGGGGTGGTGTGGTACGAACCTCCAGAGTCCACAACCCACTCGGGGCCAGGTGGTGTGAGACTCACTGTGCTGAAGGAAGACGCAAGTGACTGGCGATCCCAGGCCTGAGCAGGGTCGGAGTGTGGTGCCGACAACTCGGGCCAACCAACTGGGTTTCCCGAAGCCCAGTTGGCTAGAGAGGAGGGACCAGCCGCAGAGTAGCTTGGTCCACCAGGGGGCAGGGTCCACTGTCCACCAGCTGCATAGACAGACCCGCCGTAAGTCGGAGTGGTCACGTAGACCCGCTGAGGGCGCAGTGGGCGATGTGCCGGGACACCCGTGGACGGCCCAGGCTACATCGAGATCTGGCCAGTCCACGGGTTGTAGGGTGTGGGCCAGGTCACACCGCCCTGACCTCGACCACCACTACTGCCACCAGTAGCACCGGCACCATCAGAGGCACCACAGCCACTAGCTGTACCACCTTCACCGGTCCCTCCACCACGGCCACCGCGTCTGCCACGACGGCGGTTCCGACCACCACCGGAGGTAGCAGGGACTCCTGGTGTGGTAGGTGGACGAGGAAGCTGGCCCCCAGAACCAGCAGGTGGAGGAGGGCGTGAATACGACCCAGAGCCGTAGAAGGCCGAGGCGGGGGAGGAGGCAGTGGAGCCACCCTGGGTGATCTCCTCGAGCTCGAGGTCCGACCAGACCTTCTCGAAGGTCGGGAAGGGCTTCTCGCGGAGAATCCATGAGCGAACGTGGGTGTAGCGCTCATTCAGGCCCTGAAGGACCTGAAGGACGAGGGTACTGTCCGGGATGGGCTCTCCAAGGTCACGAAGGGCATCCGCCATACCCTTCATCTGCCGACAGTATGCAGTAATGGAGAGGTCACCCTGGACAGTAGAACCGAAGTGGGCCCGGATGTGGAGAGCTCGGGTCGCTTGGTTCCCCTGGAAGCGAAGCTCGAGGACCTGACAGGCCTGACGAGCTGTACCGCCACCCTTCTGGGCGACGATATCCTGAAGCTCCTCAGAAAGCGAGCCGAGGATCCATGCAAGGACAAGACTGTCCATGCAGACCCACGAGTCATCCAGTGGGGAGTCATCCCGCAGGACGTGGTCTTCCAGCCGAAAACGTCGTAGCGTCAGGATAAGCAGGCTGCGCCAACGAGCGAAGGAAGTGGAGTCGGAGCTGAGAATAACCGGGACAAGAGTGCGGATGTTCTGTTTGCCAGCCGCCTGGGCATGTAGAGCAGCGACAACAGAAGCCGCGTAAGTAGTATAGGCAGCACCATCTCCTGCAGTATCCTGGGTGTCACTCCACTGTACTGGCGGAGACTCCTCGAGCTGACGGGTGAGAGAAGCCGCAGACGCACGTTCCTGCTCCAAGGCGAGGACGAGCGCTCGTTCCCGCTCACGGGAGATGCCAGGGCAGTCACGATGTCAGAGACGTGCGAAGAGGGCTGTCCCCCAGATCCAGCAGAGACGGCATGGCCAGCGGCGAGCCCAGCTGGGCCGCTGAGTCCAGTGGCGCCGGCGGGGCATGGCAGCCAGGCGGCAGTGGGGCGGGGCTGGCCACCGGCGGGTCCAACCAGGCCGGCAGCGAAGCCTGGCGACCAGGCAACGGTGGGGAAGCCGAGGGAGGCGGCGGCAGGGCCGGGGGCTCCAGATCGGTGGCCGAGGAGCCCGGCGGCGGCTGGGCCGGCCACACCCGAGCCAGGCCCGAGCAGCCCGGCGGCTGTGCGCCCAGGGGAGACAGCATTGAGGCCGGCGGCGGGGCTGGCTGCTCCGGCTCTGGAGACGGCGCTCATAGGGGAGGTGGAGGTGTGGCCGGCAGCGCCAGATCCGGTGACGGCGGACGCAGGGGAGGCGGTGTCGGGGCCGGCGGTGCCGGATCCGGTGGCGGCGAGCGCTGGGGAGGCGGCGACCGGGCCGGCGGCGCTGGATCCAGCGGCGGCCGTGGCCGGGCAGGCGATGGGTAGGGGTTCCAGGCCGGTAATGAAGGGGGAGGGGAGCCGGCGGAGAGCCGGCCGGCGACGGCTGCTGCGGCGGCGGCACCCGTGGGCGGCATCGGGAGAGGGAGAGGAGAGAGAGGTTAATCTGATACCAAATTAGATTAGGGAAGTTGATAAGTTCATTAACAGGCTGTCAAGGAGGATACATATATAGGGGCAGACAGCTTAGGGGCCAAGTAACCCTAATACAAAAGACTAAAATTCCCCCTAATACATGTACAGTCCAACATACAAGATACTGTGGAGCAACCACGCCGCTGAATAAGCGACGTGGGAGAGCGAGGAATTCTTTCGCTCCAACTACCCGGATTTCATGGCATCTCATCACGGGTAATCTCCTCTTACATCGTCATCTCTTCTTTTATAATCTCGGGACGAGATTCTTTTAAGGGGGGGGAATGTAAAAGCCCAAGAAAGTGACTTGCAAAAAAATATTCATCACCTCACAACACCACAGCTCATGTGGTGTATATCTCATGAACAATTGTGAAAAGCAAGTAAACACCATCAAAAGGGTGATTAGAGGGGAAATCCCTAACTTCAAAAAGTAGGAGTCCTACACATAAACATGAATGGTTGAGCTCACCCCTACACCTTAAATAGTCTTGGGAAGGCTCAAGCCAAATTTCATACAAATCCAATACTTTTTGAAGCACTTTTGGAGACATTTGTAAAAAGGGCCAATTTGAATGCAAATTCAAATTGCAGCCACTTTCACCACTTGAATTCAAAAGTTGACTTCATATTCAAACTCAGCATATTTTCCTTAGTTAGTCAACCAAGTTTCGTCCTCATTGGAGTTCATCTTGTCGGGAGCTAAATTTGCAATAATTCAAACTGAATTTGAATTTCAAATTCAAATGGGCAGCAAATTTAGCCCAAACCAATTTCAGTTGAGGAAAACAAATTCAAACCATAACTTTATGGCTAAGTCTTTCATTCCATTGTGAGTAGCTGGGATCTTTTCAGTGAAAAAAGAAATGAAAAACAGAAAAGAATTAGAGGGGAGGGACCCACTTGTCAGTAGCCTTCACACAGAAGTATTCTCGGCTTGATCTTTCACTCGACCGAGAGTGCGCGCGCGCCAGCTCTTCGGCACCGGCGCCCGACCGCCTCAGCTAGTGCCACCTCCTGCTCATGGGAAGGCTAAGAAACGTGGGGAAGGCTACGTGATCGGTACCCACTAGGCCACGTGCAGTTCCTCACACTAACCCTTCTCCCTCGCACAGCCGAAGCACTCCACCACCGGTTGACCTCTATGATCACCGGCGCCCGGGTGACACAGACACCTTTGTGCCCGATGAGCTACACGAGAAATGTCCGCTACAAGGTGCTGATCACAACCATGCCAACCTCACTCTCTCTCTCTATCTCGCACGATCGGCAAGGAATTTGGTTGATTAGTGCGTCGGTATGCTTAGAACCGAGCCACACGAAATTCAGAAATTCGTAGTAATCAAGCCATCATCCATTGGACCGAGCTATAGACATGATATAGACTTCCCCACACTTCTCTAGGATCAAGAACCATCGAGTTTCATTGAGTTTTGGCGATGTTCTTTGAGATTTTTGCACCGGCGCCGATTTTCACCCTAGGTCGCCGATGAGCTCGTAGTTGCAGCCTCGGTTGAGCTAATTTGAGTTCATGCCGGTGCTTAGGGTACCACCACGGTGCTCTAGGAAGAAAGACCGAAGGATTTGAGCCCTCCTAGTATGAGTGTGACGCTGCCGAACTTCAACCGCTACTGCCGCCCGTCGCCGATGGGTTTCCGGTGACCGTGGTCCCCGGCAGACCACGGGGATGAGCTGCCCGTGGTCCAAAAGGGGGAGGCGGCAAGTTTCCGGGTTGGAGGAGGTTGGGAAGGCGGGTTCCGAGGAGCTCGCCGGAAAGAACCGCCGCAGCCGGCCGTTGGCGCGAGGAGGAAGAAAGCACTGTGTTGTGGGGCCCGCACACAGAGTTTAAACGTTTCTGGGATTTCCCAGTTTAGTTCAAACTTCAAATGCATATAACTTTTGCTAGAAAGATCCAATTTTAGTGAACTAAATTTTGCTGAATTCATCTTTTTTATTACTTTCCAGCAAAACAAATTTCAGCTCATGGAACTTAATACTTTTCCAGAATTAATTCCCTAAATATAATCTGTTCGGAATTTTATCTGGAGAATTTCTTTGTGAAAAAATCTGAAATTTTGCTAGGATGTTCATTTGAAAATCCTTGAGTCACAGTGTAAATTTCAGACCCATCCAAGTTCATTTAGTCCCCCTAATGGTGTGATTAAGTGAACCACCCTGAGAAAATAGAAAGATGTACAGAAACATTTTTCAGATTTTCTGAAATCTTGATTAGGGTATAACTTCATCTAGAATTCTTCAAATGACATGAAACCAATTCCATTACAACCATTTCAAATTCTAGTTTACATAAAGTAATGGTTGGAGCCATGAAAATCCCTGGAAATCCTTAGAGGCTCTACTAATGATCAAATAGGCTTTTATTTGTGCAGAGATCAAATCAACTTTGTTTCAAATGAAACTTCGTCAAGAATCTGGTTAGAACCCTAGCCACCATAAAAATTTCAGAGCCAAGGGGGAGGGCTAGCTAATGTTATGGTCTTTACATAGTCATTTCTAAACATTGCATTTAAATTGACATGTAGTATATTGCTTACGTGTAGTCGCTGAAGGCGAAGAAACTCCGGAAGTGCTGGAATTTCTTCTTCCGGATGAAGCCCTAACATTTGACCAGCAGCAACAAGGCAAGCCCCGGTTTGCATTAACCAATTTTACAAAGTTTTGTTTTATATATACTTAGTATGAGGTATGTATGTGCATTAGGTGTAGGATGGATGAAACCCAAGTGCATAACCAGAATTTTCCTACAAGAGTGAGGGTAGTATCTAAGTCCTCATGTGGACAGGCTATGCTTAATGTTCATAGAACTTCGGTACAAGTCGAGTAGTTGGAATCTACTCGCCAGTATAGGAGTCGGGACACACGGGATCGGTTCGAGTGATGTGAGATCACTTTAGTAAGAAATTGAGACTAGATAGGGGCTACGGTGCAGCAAGAGGAAGTCTTGTGGGCGCAGCCCTGTCCGTGTTCGATTGAGGACCAATCCGTGTACGGCCCCGCTGAACATGTATTGAAAGTACCGAAGGCATATCGGATATATGGGCCCCGATAAACCGATGTAACCTAAACCTCCGCGCGTCGAGGCATAGCACACCGATTTATAGGTGTAGGTTGAGGGCAGCAAGGTGGAAATCTGCTAACGGGCATAGAGAGATGCTCCGTGCAGGGAACCTCCTGCTCGTTTCGGTGCGACCGGTTCGACGTTTGAGCTGTTGAGTGAAAGGTTGTCCCGTATGACACGGGGTGAGCGTGCTTTGTGCAGCTCCGCGTGTGGGTGTACGTGATGTGCTATTCGGGTATCCCTGCAGGTGTATATCGAGTCAATTCGCCGTCCCTCGCGGTGATGAGTACTGCTTGTTCACTGAGTCATGACGTAGGTTAATATATGAAATGTATGATTCATTACTGCTGTGATGATTAACTTGTATTGTTACATGTGTGCCAACAAATATTGCTCACTAAATTTCAGATTTCAAGAACTGTTAACTTGTGGCTAAAATATGAATTAAGGATGAACTTGTAGGCGTGTCCTTTGCTGCAACGTGCCATCCTATATTTGTTATGACCTGCATGTAGAGTTTCATGTGCAGGTGAGTCGGTTAAGTCTTGCTGAGCCATCGTGCTCACAGTTGCTGCTATAAATGTTTTTCAGGTGAAGACTACCTCACAGACGCAGGTTACGACTCCACAGGCGAGGGATACCCTCCGTCGGGGACCACAGCTGAGTTGCAGCCGTACACGCCGCGCTGAGCTGAGGAGTGTAGCTAGTGTGGGTTGCCCCTAGGGCTGGGCAACCGACTTTTGCTAGATAGAGGTGTGTAAGTTGTATAAACTTAGCTTCCACGTTTGTAATTCAAATACTAGTTTGAAACTGAAGTCTTGTACTAGTTTGTACATATTCAGTTGGTTTTCTATGTAATACAATATCGTTCTTATGATGTGTGCTGTTGGGTGTCGCATCGTGCAGCACCACCCTCTGAGATCCTGGATGAGCGGATTCCGGTCCGCCACAGGCTGGTACCAGAGCCGCATTGGGGATAGCACACTAATTAAGGACTGGATTACGGGAAAACTTAGGTTTACGGTGAGGATTTGCTAGTTTGGCCAAGTAAGGACTATATTAGCATAGTTACTTAAAGTGGCAAGACTAACATATGTGTTATAATTCTAAATTTTAATTATGTAACGACGCACCTACGCTCAGGTAAAAATGGTATGGAACGCCACCGAAAGCGGTTCAATTACAGTTAGCTCCCCTGACGAGGAACGTGGTTCAGGGATAGGTCTCACAGCTTGGTGTGAGACATTAATATGAAACTCTTGGACTCTTCATGTTCCTGAGTTCATATGAAACGCTGATCCCTAGCGTGCATTAGGCAAGCAAGTGGAGACCCCATCGTATGGTCAGTAACGCAATAGTGTGTTCGTCTGGAAATAGCCCAGGAAGACATACACAGCGCTTGCCATCGGCGTGCCCTGCAGGGAAGTAGGTGGTATCTGTTGGGGTGATAAAATTCCCAACCGTGACGACCCGTTCACGCTCTACTCGGGTTCCCCATCGTGTGGTGTGAAAACACGATCACGTACCTTGAGACGTGGCTTAACTCGAGGACGGCCGTATGGCAATGATACGGGCGTTTGTATTTACTTTCAAAAATGGACCTACCTGAAATGATTACAACCCTTGAGCGCATCATTATTGTGTGTTCTTCTGCAGGTACTAATCACGTATGTATCCCGTGTAGTATACGTGTGCGAGAGACCGTTTAGTGCCACAATTGAGACGTATATGCCGGTATAATCCGGTTAGGATTTTCTTTTTGTTAGGGACGTAGTACCGACATATAATAGGCATTTGCATAGAATATAATGGTAACAAGGAACTAAAATAACTAAGTTTCAATATTTAGGACCCTGGTTGGGTAGAAAAAATGCAATAGTTGATCAGTTTAGCTCAAAGGGATTGAAAAACAGAGTGCTCTGTTTTGGCAGCAAGTCTGCTGAACTTTAACAGAGCATAACTCACAGATTATTTGGCCAATAGAGGTGTGGGATATAGTTATGGAACGGTGCTTAAGTACTCTACAACTTTGTTGTAGACTTCCAGAGCTGAATCACAACTTAAACTGGCTGAAATTCCCGATGATTGTAAACTGTCTAGAACCAGGACAGATTTAAAATACTCTCTGGACTGTTCTGTTTTTCAAGCATAACTTCCTGTAGGAAAATCTAAAATTATCATATGATACATTTTTGTAAAGGGTAGGAGATGTGTTACATATTTGTAATTCAAAGTTTCTGCAATTGCAGCAAGGAATTCCGTGGAAATTAGAGTTCAAAACAGCAACTTCCAAAGGAGGTGCTGTTGAAATTCTTACAGAAATTCTGTTGACTTTGAATTATCATAACTTTTTAACCAGAGCTGATATGAGGGCAAATAAATACTAGTTGGAAATATACTGAAGTTATCTTTAACTTTAGTATTCATCTTGAGTCATGAAAATGCCTAGCACCATATCAAAATCTGGAATATGTAGAAACTGGTCATTCTGGCAGAGGGATGACAGTTGAACTCATTTGAGAGATTGTTGTACCCTAGGGGGTTTAAGTACTTCCATTGGGGTAGAACATACTCATGAGTGGTTATCTTCAACTAGTGAAAGATTTGAGTAGGTTCTTACTCAAGTTTCTTTTGCTAGAGACCATGTTTGTGTCGTATTGAAGATAAAAGGGTAGTATACGTGATGACAAAGCAATATTAACGTCTCGTAGTGACCAAACCTAGTTGAGATGAACTTCCAAAGACGAAGTCCGTCAAGTTGGATTTAACTAGCTCGTATTTGGTCTGGTAATGGTGTAGCTTGTGCAAAGTTATTACATTATCTATATACGAGATGTATCATATGTTTTACTGTCATTATGTTTTACGTCTATTTTATTGAACTGCATGAAGTATGTTACTGGACTGATTTTTATTTTCGTATGGTTGCAGATGGTTCGCACTCGGGCCACGCACGAGGTCGGTGGATCTAGACAGCAGGGGGGTGATGACTCCCAGCCACCTTCCTATGACAGTACCCGCAGCAACAACCACCACCGCCGCCTCTGCTTACACTAGCGGATGTGATCGCGGCCCTGGTGGGTAATCGTGAGGAGCAGACCGATCTGCTCCGCACGATCGTGCAAAATACGTCCCAGGCGGGGGGGGGGGGGGGGGCATCAAGAGAGGGGGCCTCGTGAGCCCCATGTTGTGACGTACTCGGACTTCATGAGTACGCACCCTCCGGTGTTCACAGAAGCAGCAGAACCCCTGGAGGCGGACAACTGGCTGCGGACGATTGAGTCCAAGTTCGGGCTGCTCCAATGTATGGAGCGGCAGAAGACTCTGTTCGCGGCGCAGCAGCTTCACGGTGCCGCTGGTGCGTGGTGGGGGAATTATGTCGCCTCACTGCCGGCTGGGCATGCCGTGGAGTGGGAAGAATTCCGGGAGGTGTTCCGCGCTTACCATATCCCTCCCGGGATAATGAAGCGGAAGTTCCAAGAGTTCTTGGAGCTGAAGCAGGGCGTGAGGAGTGCCCATGACTACTCCTGTGCTTTCAACCATCTGGCACAGTATGCGTCGGATTATGTCTCCACCGAGGAGAAGAAGCGAGAGCACTTCTGTAAGGGCCTCAGTTTTTGACACATGTTTGATGTGTCATCACCACACACACACCTCATTTGAAGCTAGTTGATAAACACATTTGAAGAGCAAGTAACCACCATCAACATGCTCATTTGAGAACAAACTCACATATTCCAAAAGTGGTATTTCCCACATGTGATATACCGGGACTGGGCATATGAAAACTCCTACACATTGCTGGGGATGTCCATGCCAAGTTTCACCCAAATTCAAAACCTTTTTGACGTCATTTTGGGTATAGCTAGAAAGAGGGCAGTTTGAACTCAAATGCAAATTCATACTGTTTTGATCCCATAAATTCAAAAGTGGGAGGCATATTCTTGCTCAGCACATTTTTGTGAGCTCACACACCAATTTTCACTCCATTTGGAGTTGATCTTGACATGAGCTAAGTGGGGCAAATTCAAATTTTATTTGAATTTCAAACTGAACATATGCTGAAATTTATCCAAACCAAAACCAATTTGAGTTCTAACCAATTCAAATGGTTCAAGGGTAGATAATTCAAATCACCAGGGGCTTTGTGGGAACTACTGTTTACAACAGTGAATAGGATTTAATCTCAGAGGTTAAAATGAAAATGGGACCCACATGTCAGCCACTGGGATGATTCAACCGACTGAGACTTTCTCACTCGGGTCTCCGGGCTTCAGCTGCGATCGCCACCGAGGGAGGCCGCCGCGCCAGCAGCTGCTTGGCCACGCGCGGGCACAAGTCGGTTCAGAGCCTTTTTAAGGCGCCCCCCTCTCCTCGGCCGAAGTCCTCGCCATTTTCTCCCCGCAAGAACACAGCACCGGGAAACTTTCTTCCGCCGCTCAGAACCGATCGGAGAGCTCCGATCACAGCCTCCCCGTCCCCTCCAGAGCTATGGCAAGGTACTAGGAACCCTCCTCGTTCTTCCCCGTTGCTAGAACTCAGCTGAAACCTGTCGATCTTGGCTATACCGAGAGTTCAATTCGGTGACCTAAAACCGCCGCACTTCGGGCTCCCGTGGACAGCCCAACCGGGAGGTGATCATGCCCGAGCCAAGGCACCCATGGACGCGCTGGTGATCGGTGCTGTCACCCCGAGCCACAGCCCGAGTGCTTGCTCACTGGCGGCGAATTTCCAGTTTTCCCCTTTCTGGGTACAGACCGACCTTCGGGTGCGGTTCTGTCGAATCCATACTCTAGGAAGGATTAGAGGGCCTCAATCCGCTCCCACACTAACTAGACACGGTAGTGCACAAGTTGCTTTCACAACCTTTGGCCTGAGAACCTCTGTACCCGGCGTATTTTGAAGTTTACCGACGACGGAGCATGCGGAAAGCATCGGGCGCACGGTGAGGGGCTACTTCGGACCTCTCCCAAGCTACCTTGAGCCCATACTGAGGTTCCTGAGGTATCACTTATGCTTTCCGGCCGGTTGCTCGGTCAGTTGGGGTGCTAGGGAAGTCGGCCGACACGGCCGAAGTCTTTCCGAAGCCGCCGCTCGTCGCCGACCATGTGCCGGTCGTTGTCATGACGAGCTGAGCCCGGAATCGTGTTGTCCGAGTGAAAGTAGGCAGGGGCGGCCGGAATCGTGAAGCTTGGAGCTCCACAGAGGCTGCCGGCGAGCTCTCTGGCGAGGTACCCCGGCGGCAGAGCGCGGGCGGCGGGAGGTAGACGAAGGGGGTGGACCCCAGCTGTCAGCGGCAGATATTTTAAATCGGGATCGGGCTGCGGCTGGGATCTGATGTGCTGGCGCGCAAAAACCCTGTAGGCCTCAGTGTGCTGACGCCTCCGCACCCAACATGTGTCCCCGTGGCCCACCGGCACATTTAAACTTTTCCCCGATTTTCAAATTTCATTCAAACTTCAAATCCTCATAACTTTGGCTAGGAAGCACCAAATCGAGTGAACCAAACTTTGTTGGATTCATATCTCTGAGCACTTTCCAGCAAATCAAGTTTCACTTCATGAAATCCTTAATTCTCCAGAATTAATTCCTCAAAATTTAAACTGTTTGGAATTTTAACTGGGGAATCCTTTGGAGGAAAATTCTGAAATTTTGCTGGGATGTTCACCAAAATATTCCTGAACTACCATAAAAATTTCAGGTCCACTTGAGCTCATTTGATCCACCGAATGGTGTTATTAGTGAAACTGTTCCAGAGAAAATAGAAAATGTTCAGAAACATTTTCAGAATTTTCTCTGAAATTATTTAGCTCATATCTTTAGTTGAGAACCTTCAAATTAAGTGAGACCAACTCCATTAGAACCCTATGAAATTCTAGTTTTCAGAAAGTCATGGCTTGCTCCATGAAACTCCCTAGAACACCCTAAGAGTTCCAATTAAGGTCAAGGACATAATTAATTGTGGAGAGCTCAAATGAGCTTTGCTGCAACTAAAACTTGACCAAGTCTCTGTTTAGTTTGTAACCAAGCCACATAAAAGTTTCACAGTCTTTGGGTCTGTCTAGTGAGACTTAGAAGGTTCACAAAGTTAACACTCAATTCAAATGCATTTAATTAATACATGTACTTCTTGTATCTCATGTAGTCACTAAGGTCGAGGAGGAACCTGAAGTCCTAGACTTCTTTACTCCGGAGGAGCAGCTAGCCTACGACCAAGAGCAGCAAGGCAAGCTCCGGTTTGTATTAACCTTTTTACAAGTTTTTATTGTTTTGAGCACATACTTGCATACCATTATTTCCTTGCATTAGAGTCTTGTTTGGAAACCCAACTGCATAGCCAAGAAAACCATGGGTTGGGTTTAGGATTGCAAACCCCGTTAGCCACTGCAATGCTAAGATAGTGTAGGATTCAGTACAAGTCGAGTAGTTGGAACTACTCGCGAGCATAGGGTAGAGTCACTCGACTCGGGTAGAGATAGCACATGATACACATGGCAAGAAAAATGAGACCGAGAGGAGAGTAAGGGCTGCAGGACTTTGGGGCCTGGGTGCTATAGCTCCGCTTGTGTCGATTGAGGACCAAGCCGTTTGCGGGCCTGTTGAACAAGATAGAACAGTACCGAAGACCTACCGGCTATATGGGAACCGGGAAACTGATGTAACTCGGGTAGCTGGGTATTGAGGCATTGCCTGTCGTTCAGAGGGTAGGTTGAGAGCTTGAGGTGTAAATCGGCTGGCGGCACTGAGATGCGCGTGCAGAGACCTCTTGCTCGGGACGATGGGACCGGTTCAATATTTGGCTGACGGGTGAAAGGTGGTTGCGTACGGCGTCCGTGATGGTTGCTGTAGGCAACATCGAGTACGGGCGTACGTGACGGTTTTTTCGGGTAACCCTGCAGGTGTAAATCGATTATAATCGCCGTCCCTCGCGGTCAGTGAGTACCACTTGTTCACTGTACCGTGACGTAGAAAGAATAGGCTAGTTACATGTTAAAATGTTGCTGATTGAATGATGGACATTGATTGTTAATGATATGCTGTAGTGTAGAGCTAATTAAAGTTCCTTTCAACTTTGGGCAGAGTACATGAGAGAAATGTGTTTCTTGTTTGATTGCGGCTCTCTCATGTGCCTTAGCGTAAGGTTCCCCACAACCTGCTGCTAAAACTTGAAAGTAAGGTTCTACTAATTAGGCGAGTCCTTGCTAATGATTTTTACCTCATGTACCCATTACCCCTCATGTAGAAGTTCCATGTTTAGGAGAGACGGGTCAGTCTTGCTGAGCCTTCGTGCTCACTGCTTGTGTTTGAAGCTTTTGCAGGGTTCTATGAGGAAGGGACTCCCGAGGAGGAGACGGAACCCCAGGAGGGGAACCCTGTCGAGTGGGAGTCGTGCACGCCGCCGTGTTAGTGTGCGTGTGTGCTAGCAAGGACACGTTCACGGGCTGAACATGAACTTGATGCGTAGTCTACGCCCGTGAGTGTAGACTGGACCTATTTTGATGTAAAAATGTTCATAAACCACTTTATGTAATAAAAGTTTTGCTTCCACGTTGTACCTTTGATGTGTGTTATTCGGTGCTGTGCAACGCAGCACCCCTCAGCGTGATCCTGGCTCGACAAGACCGTGGGGTCGTGTCAGCTTGGTATCAGAGCTCGCTTGAGGTTTAACGCACTACAATGGTCATTTTTTTCAAAATCTAGTCAGGAACGAGTTAGTAGCCCGTATAAGGATGTTATTAGCGTATAGAAAGTGGCATACTAACCTATTTGATTATGTCAGAAAATCGTGCATCTCGGGACGTGTATGTCTTGGGGGGTGCATGTAAGCGCTGTCCACTAGTGCGCACAAGCTGAAGGGTGGAGCCCCACGGGTGGCAGGTAACACGACCCGCTTTGGTATCCTCTACGACTCTTTATGTCGTTTGGGGTATTCGAGCAACGTCTGTCCCTGGCGTGCGTGATGCAATTTGGGAGACCCCGTCACGTGGTCTGAAACGTGAACACATAACTCAAGGCGTGTTTGGCTTGAGAACATCCGGGCGAGTGATGACGGCCGGGTGTACGAACTGTATGGATACCGGGCTCGGTGTGCAGCCGAGTCCGATGATTGTTTGAGTTATTTGCAGGTAGTCTAACCACGAAACGGTAGGCGTGTAGCATCCGTGTGCGAGAGACGCTTAGTGCCACTGAACTAACGAAGCCGGCTAAGTCCGGTATAGGGTTTTTCTTTGTGGGGACGTAGTACCGACATGATCTGGTGACGCATCGACGTCACACCCCACTAAATGAACAACTTCATTGTAAAACTTGAAAGTTTTGATATGGAGCATTAAAACTTGATGTAACCTCTTCCCTTTGATCAGGATATTCAAAGTTAACAAGTTTTCAACTTATAGGTTGTTAAGGACAGAGCACTCTGTTTTCAGCTGAACCAAGGCTGAAGTTAATCAGAGGTTAGAGGTTGAGTTCTTTCGAGGTTGGGGTCATATGATACATTTCTGGAAATATTTGGAAGATTTTTACAACTTTTCTGTGGAGTTCCAGAGGTGTTTCTGTCACACCCGGTTATTCCGAAGAACAACCAAGTGAATATCACATGTATGCCAGGATCATTTTCTCATACATGTGATGACAAATAGTGAAGCATCATTTATTACAAGTCAGGTGTCGAATATAAATAAGTCTTATATAGAAAATTTCTCGTTGGAAAATAAAAAGTTCATCACGAGTAAATAAACTAGCAGCGGAATAATTATTCTCGTGGGCTCCGTCACAGGCGTTGTCCGGGGGTCTCCATGAACCTAGAAACCTTCTTCGGGTCCAAAGTCTTGGTCATTATACACCACCTCATTATCTTGACCTGAGCAACAATATAAACCAACAAAATATGCAAGGTTGAGTACCGATGGTAGTCAGCAAGTGTGGGAAAATTATATCATGCATGGCCAGAACAAGGAGAGGTTGAACTCATGGTTAAAGCACTACGCAATTAATACCTATCACCTTAGCTTATTAAGCACCTACATTACTACACAGGTGAAATGGTCCCAATCTCCCATCCCATCATCAAAATCCAATAACCATAACATCATTTCCAATGTTAAGCTCCCCGCTTAACATCCACAACTTCCAAAAACCATTACTCCTCTAATCATGAATAAGTCCAAGCCGCTGTTGACCGTGAGCACGGCTGTCATGACAGTTTTGACTCTGCAGAGTTTGCACCACTGTACCCACATGTAGTGATTTCATACCCCGTTGCCGGGTGGACTAAAAGAACCTCCATTATGCCAGTGGCTACGAACCACATTCACACTTCCCAGGTGTGTAGCCAGGAGATCACTACGAAGCCTTTACAATGGGATTCCCGACGAGCGTGGGCCCACTGAGGTTTCACCCCTAACAGCATACAAGAGGCTCCAACCCCGCTGCAGTGGACCCCTCTTGAGCCTTGCGGTTCATATGGTAGTCCAGCTGACACCTACTCCCCGCACCATCCAACACACCCATACTACGCCGGGGATACACCTAATTAATTGGACAAGCTGCCCCATCTCAGCATGTGGTTGGCACTGTAAAGCCAGGTTACATGCTCCATGAACCGGTCCTTAGGATCCAGGCAAGTACTAAACACAAACCCGAGTCTCGTATAACCAGCACACAACCAAAACATCCAACTTGCCTTGATCCCTACCTCTACATAACTCACAATATCTCATTCAAGAGTATGGTAAAATAAACTGATGATCTCATATCCCAAATATCCCATTCTACGCATGGCTAAGCATATGCATAATAATAAATGACATGATAGAATAAATCCCAACCCAAGATACAAGTAAACAAGGTTGTCGGTACCTGAGATATGGGGTACCCCCGCGCACAGGGGAAAATGCCTAAGGAACTCGCCCTTCTCCACAGGGAGAGCTCCGAAGGCGCAACGCGTCCGGCGGGGCCGGACCTCCCTCTCCTCAGAGGAGAGCTCCGGGCCCGCCACGTGGCATACAGAAGCTGGACCTCCCCCTCCGGGGGCGAGGGGTCCGAAGGTGCCACGTATCTGGCGGGGCCGGACCTCCCTCTCCTTAGAGGGGAGCTCCGGGCCTGCCACGTGGCCGACAGAAGCCGAACCTCCCCCTCCGCGGGGAGAGGTCCGGAGGCTCCACGTGCCCCGCGGACCGGGCCCTCCTCTCCTCTGAGAAGGGCTCCGGGCCCGCCACGTGGCAGCAGAACGGTGCTGCCTGCCCCCGAGCGATAGGCAGTGGGCGTAAAGACGCCCCTTTGGCGCGCCAGTAGGGGGCTTTTCCCCTAGCGCGACGAGTTTCCGCCGACGAAGATGACCAAGCTTCCTTCAGCGGCGAACTCTCCACCCTCGCCTCTGCGGCAAACTGCGACCAGGGGGGAGTACATGTCGACACACTCTGGACGGAGTGTGTCGGTACAAGCTGGGAGCTAGCAACCGGCTCTGGCAGCGCCGACCCCGGCAATGCAGGCTCCAACCAGCATCAAGTCTTCAGTAGCGCTGGGCGTACCCGGTGGGGGTGCGCTAGCTGCAGCGAGAGCGCTACTGTACAATCCGCCCACTGGGGACGCGCCTCAGGCAGCGACCCAGCAGTGGATTCGCGAGGTAGACCGTCTCGTCGTCGCCGCCGCAAACCCTCGACTTCGGCGGGGACGACGCTCTGGCCAACCGGTCGTGTCGCTGATGCACGCACCGCTGGTTGACGAGCAGACGGCAGACTCCAGCTCTACCAGGCTCCAATCGACAGATCTGGGGACGGAGCTGGAGCGGTGTCGCCTGGGTCAAGATGCCCGGGTATACCTCGAGCAACGCCGAGAAAGGCGTCGGTACCAAGAGGCTGACGACAGCATGACGTCGGCCTCGACCCAGCCTGAAGAGCAGACTTTCGCAACGCGATCTCTGCCCCAGGCCTGCGCCGTGCAGAATATGCCACAGTCATATGTTCTGCAGATGGCGCCCCCGGCCTATGGTGCAGCCTTGCCCATACCGGGGTAAGCGGTGCCGAGTGCGAACCAAGTGTTCGCGGCACCAGAACCTGCCGGACAGGAGCAGGGTGTGCGGCCCTCGCGCCCCACCTTCGCTTCACGAAGTGGCCGCGCAAGTTTCGGCCGCACCTGCCCGAGAAGTACGACGGCAGCGTCAACCCGGCGGAGTTCCTCCAGATCTACTCCACTGCCGTACTTGCCGCAGGAGGGAATGAAGCCGTCATGGCCAATTACTTCCCTGTCGCCTTGACTGGCCCAGCCCGGTCTTGGCTCATGAACCTCCCCCAAGGTTCCGTAACTTCCTGGGGAGAGCTTTGCCGGCAGTTCATAGCCAATTTCGGCAGTTCCTACACCCGGCCTGGCACGGAGCTCGACCTCCACGCCATCCAGCAAACAACCTGGGGAGTCGCTGCGCTCTTTCATCCAGCGGTTCTCCCAGGTGCGGAACACCATCCCACACATTCAAAATGCTTCTGTGGTGGTGGCGTTCCGGCAAGGCGTCTGGGACAAGAAGATGCTCGAGAAGCTCCCGACCAGGGAGGTCCACGATGCTTCAGAGCTCTTCAGCTTGGCAGACAAGTGCGCCAGAGCAGCCGAAGGACGGAACTGGCACTCACAGCCGTCCTCCGAGTCAGGAGGACTGCCCGGATCTGGTCCTACTCCCTATGGAGGCAGCAGGAAGACCAAGAACCGTGGCAGAAGCAAGATAGAATCACCGGCCGCAGCCCCAGTCGTTACTGCAGCGACGCTCAGTGGGGCTCGGGGGCCGCGCCCCGACAAGAGGCAGCGAAGATCACCAATCCCAGAAGGTAGTCAAGACAATATGTGCCCCGTGCACGGCAGCTGTCGCCACACTACTGCCGAGTGCCGGGAGATCCGAAAGCTCGCAGAGCGCTTCCGCGAGGGGAAGCGGCAGCGGGCTGATGCCCCGCCCTTCCGTCCAAAGGAAGACGAACAGAGGGTGGATGTTCCAGATAGCATCGACCACCCAGAGGAGATCCAGGAGCCTCAGCGTGCCGTGAAGGCGGCACGCAATCATGAGGACTCCAGCTCCAGTGACGATGAGCGTCGAAAGAAGCTCTACGTCATATACGGCGGGTCCGCCGACCCCTCGTCCCGAAGCGCAGTCAAGACTCTGCGCCGAGCGGTAGCGTCGGTGGCGCCACTCCCAAGTGCTGCACCGCACCTTAAGTGGATGGGGACCCCCATCAGCTTTGACGCCACCGACTGCCCCAGGAACATGGCTGGGGCCGGCCAACTACCGCTCTTGGTAGCTCCTACCATCGCCAACGTGAGAATGTACCACGTTTTGGTAGATGGGGGAGCTGGGCTGAACCTCATCAGCCGTGCAGCTTTCTAGAAGCTGCAGATCCCGATGGCCAAGCTCACCCCGTCGAGCTCATTCTCAGGGGTAGGGACGGGACAGGTCATTCCCTACGGCAACATTAGCCTCCCGGTGACCTTCGGGGCTCCGGACAGCTATCGGACAGAGTACATTCTGTTCGACGTAGCGGAGATAGACCTCCCCTTCAACGCCATAATCGGCAGGCCAGCCCTGTAGCTGTTCATGGCAGTAGCCCACTACGGCTACCTCGTCCTGAAGATGCCAACACCGACGGGCGTCCTCAGGATTCATGGGGACCGCACTGCTGTAGTGTCGGCCTTAGAGAAACTCCAAGCGCTCGCAACAGCTAGGGCATCAGCCCCCGGCAATACAGAGCCGGACCAGCTCCGCCCGAGCGCACGTCACCGTGCTTCCGCCTCAGCACCCCACGTGCAACCTCTCGACGAGGGCGACGTCCCCTTAAAGGTCGTCCAAGTCGGCGCCGAAGCCACCCAGACCACCCGGGTAGCCAGGGGCCTGGATAGCAAATAGGAAGGCGCGCTCGTCACCTTCCTCCGGCACAACGTCGACGTGTTTGCATGGCAGCCGTCACAGATGCCGGGGATCCCCAGGGAGGTGATCGAGCACCACTTGAAAGTCTTCCCCGACGCCCGGCCGGTTCAACAGAAGCCCCACAAGCAGTCCATCGAGCGGCAAAACTTCATCCGTGAAGAAGTCAAGAAGCTGCTGGACGCTGGCTTCATACGGGAGGTCCACCACCCCCGGTGGTTGGCGAACCCCGTCGTTGTCCCGAAGGCCGGCGGGATGCTCCGGATGTGCATCGACTACACCAGTCTCAATAAGGCATGTCCCAAAGATCCATTCCCTCTCCCTAGAATAGATCAAATAGTAGACTCAACGTCAGGCTGTGATATGCTGTGCTTCCTAGACGCCTACTCGGGTTTCCATAAGATCCCCATGTCTAGGGAGGACGAGGAGCACACCTCCTTCATCACAGTAGACGGCCTTTATTGCTATGTGTCTATGCCTTACGGCCTAAAGAATGCACTCCCCACCTTTGTGCGAGCGATGCACAAAACCTTTGGGGAGTTAATAAGAGACCTAGTTGAGGTGTACGTCGATGACATAGTTGTCAAGGTCAAGCAGGGTTCATCTTTGCTAGATAACCTAGCCTTAGTCTTTGACAAGTTGCGCTCTACGCGCACCAAGCTGAACCCAGATAAATGTGTGTTCAGTGTGTCCTCTGGGAAGATGTTAGGATTTCTGGTCTCACACCGAGGGATTGAGGCCAACCCAGAGAAGATCAAGGCCATCGACTTGATGCCGCCCCCTGCCCGCGTCAAGGATGTTCAAAAACTCATGGGATGTCTGGCCGCGCTGAGTCGGTTTATACCGAGGCTAGCAGAGCGGGCACTCCCTTTCTTTAAGCTCCTGCGCAAGTCAGGCCCCTTTGTCTGGACTGACGAAGCAGAAGAGGCTTTCCAGGAGTTGAAGCGACTCCTGACGACCCTACCTATCATGGTAGCCCCTGAGCCCGGGGAGCACCTGCTGCTCTACATCGCGGCGACGACTGAAGTGGTGAGTATGGTCCTCGTCGCAGAGCGGCCAGACCCCTCACCTTCGCAACCTGCTCCGGTAGCAGAAGACAGAGGCCAGGAGGCCCCGCAGGGCCAAGGCGGTCTTCCGGACCTCCAAGGCAACCCCCCGGAGGTCCAGGTCGACCTCCCGGAGGTCCAGGGCGGTCTCCCGGACCCCCAAGATAAATCCCCGGGGGCCAAATGGGACCTCCCGGAGGTCCCTCAAGACCCCCCGGAGCTCCCGGATAATCAAGATAGCTTAAGGGCCTCCGGGTCCCAGCTCCCGGAGGCCCCCGTGGGTCCACTCACCTCCAGCGGGCCAGTGCCAATGGACGAGGACCTCCCAAGCCTAAGAGAGAGGGTTCGAACCACACAGAGGCCTGTCTACTACATCAGCGAAGGACTTCATGATGCCAAGACAAGGTACCTAGAAGTCCACAAGCTGCTGTATGCGGTGCTCGTGGCCTCCAGGAAGCTCCGCCATTACTTCCATGCCCACCGGGTCTCGGTAGTCACCTTGTATCCGCTGAAGACAATTCTTCACAGCCCCCATGCGACTGGCAACGTTGCTAAATGGGTGGCAGAGCTGGCGGAGTTTGAGCTGGACTTCCTCCCACGCCATGCAGTCAAGAGCCAAGCACTGGCTGACTTTGTGGCGGAGTGGACACTAACGAAGACTGACCCAGGGGGCCATGAAGGCGGTGAGCCAGAGCACCAAGCTCCGGTCTTCACCGAACCCCACTGGACACTTTTCTTCGACGGCTCCTCGTGAAAGCAGGGGGCCGGTGCCAGCGTACTGCTCCTCATGCCATCGGGGAACAGTTTGGGTATATGGTGCATCTCAATTTCAAGGCAACTAACAACATGGCGGAGTATGAAGCACTCATCTTTGGCCTGCAGACAGCCCTGTCTTTAGGCGCTCGCCAGTTGTTGGCACAGGGCGACTCCCAACTGGTCATCAAGCAAGTCAAGGGCGAATGCTCCTGCAATGACCCACAGCTAGCTGCGTATCTGCTTCACGTGCAGATGTTGGAGAAAGAATTCCTCGCCTTGGACCTGCATCATGTACCGCGCGCTGGTAATGCCGCAGCTGACAACCTTTCAACGAAGGCTTCTACCGGAGCCCCTGCGCCCGAAGGAGTTTTCGAAAGGACGTTGCTGCGGCCTACAGCCCGGCCCGCCGAGCCGGGCGAAGGGGGCTTGACCAGCACCTTGAGGCTGGCGGTCCCGGTGGCCCTGCAGCCATGGATGCCGCCAAGGATCGTAAGCGTCACTGGGGACTCCGTGCAACCCAGCGCTCAAGATCCAGAAGGTCAAGTCAGACCCGATGCATGGATCACGGAGATCTGGGACTACTTGAAGGACAACATCCTCCCTGATGAACATGCAACCGCTGAACGGATTGTGCGTATGGCTAAGAGATACGCGCTGGTAGAGGGGGGTCTCTACCGGCGTGGCGCCAACCACATCCTATTGCGGTGCATAACCCAGGGGGAAGGCTGCGACTTGCTCGCTGAGATCCATGGAGGCGAATGTGGAAGTCACTCTTCCTCACGCACGCTTGTCGGTAAAGCCTTCCGGCATGGCTTCTACTGGCCGACAGCACTCCAGGATGCCGTCAAGCTGGTCGAGAGCTGCAAGGCGTGCCAGTTCAACGCCAAGCAGATCCATACACCGGCTCAGGCGGTACAGATGATCCCGCCCTCGTGGCCATTTGCCGTATGGGGGCTGGACATCTTGGGACCATTTCCCAGAACCGTCGGGGGATTCCGGTACCTCTATGTCGCCATCGACAAGTTCACCAAGTGGCCGGAAGCTACACCAGTTGTCACCATCAACAAACAATCCGCAGTAAAGTTCATCAAGTCTATTGTCTGCCGATTCGGGGTCCCGAACAGAATCATCACCGACAACGGGACCCAGTTCACCAGCGCAGCATTCCAAGACTACTGCGAGGACCTTGGTATTCAGGTGTGCTACGCCTCTGTCGCCCACCCAAGGAGCAATGGGCAAGTTGAGAGGGCCAACGCGGAGATTCTCCGGGACCTTAAGACTTGCACCTTCGCCAGCCTGAAGAAACATGGTGCCAATTGGGTAGATGAGCTTCCGAGCACACTATGGGCTAACCGGACATCCCAGAGCCGGGCCACCGTGGATACACCCTTCTTCATGGTGTATGGGGCCGAAGCTGTACTTGCCCCAGAAATCACCATGAAGTCTCACCGTGTCCGGGCTTACGACGAAGCCGCGCAGGACAACCTCCGGCGTGGGGAAATCGACCTCGTCGACGAGGTCCCATTACATGCAGCACTCCGTAACGCGCGGTACAGACAAGCGCTTCGGCGCTACTACCAGAGATCTGTGCGTGCCCGGGAGCTGCAGGAAGGTGACCTGGTGTTGCGGCGTATACTTTCTCACGAAGGGGCCCACAAACTCTCCCCTAGTTGGGAAGGCCCCTTCCGAGTCGCGAAAGTGTGCCGCCCCGAATGTGTGCGCCTTTCCACCGAGGATGGGGACCTGCTCCCAAACCCTTGGAACATAGAACACCTCCGTAAGTTCTACCCTTAGACCAAAAATAGGACAATACTTTCTTTTCGTAATAAACTCCATAGAGTCCAGGAGCAGCGCTCGGAGCAGCTAAGCCCTAGGGGACGGTACAGGACTACGTTCAGCTTTGCCTGGTTCCGACTTCAAGCGCGTAGAGTCTTGCTTCCCCTCTTAATGGGGCGGGTCGTGGCCTCCATGTTTAGCCTGCCTTCCTCCTGTGGAAAGTTGTGCGAAAAGAAACCTGCTCTACTTTGCTCTTTCCTCATACTCATTTAAATTGTGTACTAAGTTTTTTATAACCACCCTTGCGGTGCATGGTTTCCATGTGCTCAGCTCCCCCTCCCTACAGTCCCCAAGCACCAAGCATATGGTTAGGGGCTATAAGTCAAATAAGACTATGAGATAAGGGAGGGGGAGCCCCCAAGGAGAATTACGTTTCCGCTGCCTGTGTGCAGGACCTCCAGGTTATGGCAACGGGGACTTCATAAAGCGGGGGGAAAGGAGCTATCAACAGAACCGGCCCAGGATTGGAAGGACCGGGCCCCGCCCCTTCAGCAGGGGCGAGGCCCGAAGGCCCCACGCGACCAGCAGGTCCGGAGCTCCCGCCTCCCATGAGGGGGGCTCCGGGCTCGACACGTGGCAGGCGGAAACCGGGCCTCCCCCCAGTGGGAGGGCTCGGAATGCCCTACGTGTCCAGCAGGGCCGGAGCTCCCACCTCCTAAGGAGGGGCTCCGGACCCGTCATGTGGTAGGCGGATCTGGAGCTCCCCATAGGGTGAGATCCGAAGACCCCCGGGGGCCCCTAACACCGTTAGTGCCCGGGGAAGGTGCCTGTGCAGAGCTCCGAGATTGGTAAAGGCCTCTGAGTACCTAGCGGAGCTAAGGACTCAGACAGGCAAAGCCAAGAAGGAGAAAAAGAGCATCACAGGCACAAATATCTAAAAGAGTCAAACTATGCGAGGCTCCATGAGCTGGACTACAGACTCGATAAAAAGAAAGAAACAAGCCCCAAGGGTCTCCTGACACGACCAGAATCTAGAAGTTGCAAGAACGGCCGCATCACCAGGCTTCAGCCCTGGCGACACTGTCCCGCTCCATGACCCGAGCGCAGGAATCGCCTCCTCATCACCGGCGCAAAAGCCGGTGTCACCAAGGGAGCTCCTGAGGCCCCCTCCGCAGTATTCAGCGGTCT
Source organism: Neostapfia colusana (assembly GCA_030760725.1). Lineage (NCBI taxonomy): Eukaryota > Viridiplantae > Streptophyta > Magnoliopsida > Poales > Poaceae > Neostapfia > Neostapfia colusana. The sequence goes on from JASWHV010000009.1 coordinate 70,049,241, forward strand.
TCCTGGAGACTCTGCCGTCTGGGATCCTCCATGGTGCATCGGCGGCTTCCTTCTCCTGAAGTTCCCTCATCACCGGCGCAAAAGCCGGTGTCATCAAGGGTGCCCCTGGAGCCTCCTTCCCTCATCACCTGCGCAAAAGCCGGTGTCATCAAGGGTGCTCCTGAGGCCCCCTCTCCGCAGCTTCAGCGGTCTTCTCGGAGACTCTGCCGCCTAGGATTCTCCTCGGTGCTTCAGCGGTTTCTTTGAAGACTCCACCACCTGAGAAGGGACGCAACGCCAAGGAGCTTTCTGCCTGCCGTCACCAAGGAAGGGCCCCATCGGGAGGACAAACCAGAGACCCCTTGGTGGCGCCACCCTCAGAGGCAAGGCAGGCAGGCTCCCTGAGTCCCAGGCTTGGTGCAGACGCCATCGCTGGAGGAAATCGAGAGCGATTCTCCCCCCATAAGGCGGGTTAAGAGCCATGGAAGAAGACAAGACTGCAGAGACTCGAGGGAGGTGCAGGGGCTGGAAGCCTTATAAGGGGAGCATACCCACATGGGGGTTTCATTTCACACCTTCCCGGGTGCAATCCCAAGCGATTCGGAACTCTTCGAATACACTGCATCGGCAACCGCTTTGGCTCCTAAACCGAGTGCTGATGACGGGTGGACCCAAGCCGCCCAACTGAAGCGGTGGGTCAAGGAGTCAGTCTCCTGAGAAGATGAGCCGGCAAGGCACTTCGGCGGTTCCCGAAGAAAAGCGCCGCAACGTGCAGAAGTGGCAGTCTTGGGAACCGCCGCAGTAAAAGCAAACCATCAAGTGAGCGCACGCTCCCACGATCCCGTGGCCATTCGTGCTCCGGCAGCAGTCAATTCGGGACTTAGGGAAAGTGCGCGGATCAGAAGAGACGGAGGTCCCACCTCGGGCACGCTATCTCCCCTGAGATGGGCCCGGGGGCCACTGTCGGTACCTGAGATATGGGGTACCCCCGCGCACAGGGGAAAATGCCTAAGGAACTCGCCCTTCTCCGCAGGGAGAGCTCCGAAGGTGCCACGCGTCCGGCGGGGCCGGACCTCCCTCTCCTCAGAGGAGAGCTCCGGGCCCGCCACGTGGCATACAGAAGCTGGACCTCCCCCTCCGCGGGCGAGGGGTCTGAAGGTGCCACGTATCCGGCGGGGCCGGACCTCCCTCTCCTCAGAGGGGAGCTCCGGGCCCGCCACGTGGCCGACAGAAGCCGAACCTCACCCTCCGCGGGGAGAGGTCCGTAGGCTCCACGTTCCCCGCGGACCAGGCCCTCCTCTCCTCTGAGAAGGGCTCCGGGCCCGCCACGTGGAAGCAGAACGGCGCTGCCTGCCCCCGAGCGATAGGCAGTGGGCGTAAAGACGCCCCATACCTTGCCTGTACAAGGTATTCAAGGCCCGCGTCTTCCCAAGATGCGGAGACGCGGAGCACGCCTCTGTCAGGTGCCGTTGCGCCCAGTCGCATCACAGACTGGCGCGCGGTGTCAGAACCTGCCAGCCAATAAACACCGCGACAAGACATCCCATGCCGCCTGCGCCGTCATCAACCACTACGACTAGCATGCGGCATGGGCAGGGCGGCAAGATGAAGACTCAAAAGCCTTCGACCAGAGACAACTACCGGCATAACTGCAGATACGGTAGATAATAGACAATCTTCCCGGGACCACCTGTCGGGTCCCGGCTCCCCTTGTAAGCCGCCCGAGTCTTGGACTATAAAAGGCTCGGGTAGGCGACGATAGCAAGGGTTCGCACTTTGCAACTCATACGCTAGCCATACACTCCCAAGCTGTAACTCACCCCCAAGCTCAGGACTCCGGCCCTGAGCAGCAAGCAATACAGCAAGCTCCATAGCTCGCCGTGGACCTAGGGTTTTACGCTCCGGCGGCCTGAACTACGTAAAACTCACCGCGTCAAGCTCTTACTAACTCGTCCATCCGCGCAAGCTCTCCGCAAGGGACTAGCCCCACCGAAAATAGAACCTCCGCGGGCTGCCCAGTGCAGGCCCGGGGGAAGTGTCGACCGAACACTTCGACAAAGGTAATGCAATTCTAGGGAAACTTCCTAGCATGGGTTTCATATTTCAATTGACAATGCAAATAATTCTAGCTACACATCCTAGCATAGGATCAAAGTGGTCAAGGACACTTGCCTCATTCCTGCTGCTCTTGAAATGGGTAGTCCTGATCTTGGAAAGGAAAAACTTGCTCTGGAGCAGGTTCTACATCATACCATCACACATAGCAAAAGAAAAACAACAATCCATAAGACATAGTTCACACTTCCACTTCATACAAACCACACATTCACATTTATGAAAGTCATTCACAATTATATGTGTTGTGGTTACTCTATGTGTGTTGATTTGTGGCTTACATGCACTTTTAATCATGTGTATATGATTCTTACTTTTGTATTCACATTTATGCTTGCATACTTTATACATGAGTTTCCAATTTAAGTAATTTTCCTTATATTCAATTACTACACCTTTTTGCTACGAAGTATGCATGAAAGGTATTTTCCTTCCCCATATGTGTCTACAGAATTTCTACCAACCCTAAACTGAATTATTTGGATTTTAGAAACTCCATTTATCATTTACTAGTTGCTATATTTTCAGATTTAATTCCTATGCCTAAATGTGAACTTTATTTTGAAAATAACAAGACACATCATCTAAACAGAATAGGTTCTGATCTAAAATATTTACTAATATATTTTAGACCTTTTCCTCTGATGTAAACTATTTTACAATTATTTTACCTATTTTCCAGAACTATTCTTTACTTAAAAAATGTGTCCCTAAATGTGAATAGTAAATTAAACAGATTCATTTCAGCCCAAAATATATTTTTATCTCACTCCAAAGTTTTCTAAATACTGAGAAAGTTATTAATTTAATTTTGACAATATGTTTGTCCCACTTTTTAAATTTTAAACAATAGCCACATATTCAATTTCCCAAATTAAATATTAAACAGGGCTAAAAAGGTAAACTCACCCCACTACAAGGTCTATACTATTATTTTAAGAGTTCTCAGGGGTCTAGCTACTCATAACAGAGGAGTTTTTCCTAATTTTTATTAAGTTCAGGGGCTAAAACTGATTTTTAAATGAATTTACATGATTTTCTGAAGTTCCAGGGGCTAGATCAGAAGTTTCCGGGGCTAGCTCTTATTTCCCGAGAACCCCAGGGGGTAGCACGTAAGATTTCCAGTCTTTATAACGCGGGGCTGATGTGGACCGTCCGATTTTAAACCGACGGCTGAGATTAAAACGTCGAACCGGTACGCGGGGATTTAAACCCTACCGTGCGATTTAAAATAAACGGCGCACAAGCGGCCACGTCGCTCTGATCGAGCGCGGGCGGCGCTGCCGGCGGCGCACGGCGGCGGGAAGCGGCGATCTCGCCGGAGACTTTCGGATCTTCGAGAATTCTTCCTAGAACTGTGATCTTATGGCATAGATCGGTAGAGGGGAGGTCGGGGATCTCACCTCGGGGGTTTTCTTGAGCTCGGAGGTCCTGGAAGGCGGTCGGCGACGAGGTCCGAGGTGAATTCACGGCGAGGCTCGTCGGCGCTGTGTTTAAACCGCAAGTCACCGAGTTTTCTGCACCGGCAAGGTTCCCCGGAGGCGGTGGATAAAGACCAGCGAGTTAGATCGGAATTTCCGAGCTTAGATCGGCTAGAATTCGCCGGAGAAGGCTCGGGTTCTCACCGGAGGAAAAACAGCAGATCGCGTGGAAAAACAGAACGAGGCCGGGGTTTTTATAGACGGGGGAGGGCGGCGGGGTGGTTTAGATCGAGTTCACGTCGCCCCCGAGCGAAATTCGGCTGGGATTCGCAGAAATCCGGATCGGTTTGGATTCGGGGTGAGAGAGTCCGGCGCTGGCGCGAGGTACACGAAGAACTGACGGGCCCCGCCTGTCAGTGGGAGGAAAGGGGCGCGCGCGTCTGCGGGCTGGCGCAGGTTCTGGTTGGGCCGGCTGGTGGGTTGCGGCCCACTGGCCGGTTTTTTTCTGTTTTCTTTTTTTTTTTCTATTTCTTTTCTGATTTGAGTTTAATTTGAATTCCAGTTTGAATTTGAATTTTTGCACAACATGCAACACGTCCAAAAATTTTTAAATTCCCCTCTTAACATGATTTAGGGTCTTAACAAGATTTTTGGGGTGTTACAGCTCTACCCCCTTAAAAGAAATCTCGTCCTCGAGATTGGTGGTTCTGAGAAAACAATTCCGGAAATTGTGCCTTTAACTCATCTTCCCGCTCCCAGGTGGCTTCCTCTTCTGAGTGATGCTTCCACTGCACCTTGCACATCCGGATTCTTTTATTTCTGGTGAGGCGTTCCATTGTCTCCAAAATCTTGTATGGTTGCTCGGCATAAGACAAATCCTCAGCGACATTCACTTCATTCATGGGTAACACCTCTTCAGGCGTCCTCAGGCATTTCTTGAGTTGTGACACAAGGAATACATCGTGCACATCCGATAGACGAGCCGGTAACTCTAGTTGATACGCCACTTCGCCTTTCCTTTCCAGAACTTGAAAGGGTCCGATGTATCGAGGTGACAACTTCCCTTTCACCTTGAACCGACGAAGTCCTCTGATAGGGGACACCTTGAGATACACATAGTCTCCCACGTTGAAAACGAGCTCTCTTCTTCGTACATCGGCATAGCTCTTTTGGCGTGTCTGTGCTATCCTCAAATTGTTGCGAATTTCCCTCACCTTCGCCTCGGCTTCTTGTAGTACTTCTGGACCAAACACTTTACTTTCCCCCGTTTGGTTCCAAAATAGGGGAGTCCTGCACTTCCTCCCGTACAAGGCTTCAAACGGTGACATCTTCATACTAGCTTTATCGTTGTTGTTATAGGAAAACTCCGCATACGGTAAGTTTTTATCCCAACTCCGATTGTTTTTTAGTGCACATGCCCTCAGCATATCTTCAAGAATCTGATTGGTTCTTTCCGTCTGCCCATCAGTTTGGGGATGATAGGAAGAACTAAAGTTCAGATGGGTTCCCATGGTTTCATGCAACTTCTGCCAGAACCTTGAGGTGAACTGTGTCCCTCGATCCGACACAATCTTCTTTGGCACTCCATGGCAACACACGATCCTTGACATGTACAACTCTGCCAATTTGGATCCGTTGTAGCTTTCCTTCACGGGGATGAAATGAGCTACCTTGGTTAGCCTGTCAATGATGACCCATATCGAATCATATCCTGATTGGGTCCTAGGCAATCCCACGATGAAATCCATGCTGATTTCTTCCCATTTCCATTCAGTCACTTTGAGTGGTTGCAATAATCCCGCAGGTCGTTGATGTTCTGCTTTCACCAACTGACATGTGTCATATAGGGAAACATGTTCCGCGACATCTCGCTTCATGCCATACCACCAATACCTTCTCTTGAGGTCCTGGTAAATTTTCGTACTCCCGGGATGAATGGAATAGTCAGAATCATGTGCCTCCTTCAAAATCAATTCACGGATCTCCTTTACTTCTGGCACACAGATTCTTTTCCCGTGCCACACCGTTCCTTGTTCATCCTCTCTAAAACCCGGAGCTTTATTTTCCTTTATGAGTTGTCTGATCTCTTGTATCTTCTCATCATTCTTTTGACCCTCGCGTATGTCTCGCTCTAGTGTGGAGTCCACTTCCATGGTGATGGCTTCACCACTATTAACTAGACATAGATTGAGCCTTATAACCTCGTCCTTCAATTCTGCAGGCATGTCCTTCAAGCTCAACTTATTGACCTGCACTTTCCGACTCAAAGCATCGGCCACGACGTTTGCTTTCCCGAGATGATAGTTGATGCCCACATCAAAGTCATTGATTAGCTCTAACCATCTCCTTTGTCTGAGGTTGAGATCTGGCTGTGTGGATATGTACTTCAAACTCTTATGATCCGTATATATCTCGGTCCTCTTCCCCATCAAATAGTGCCGCCAAATTTTCAACGCGTGTACCACTGCGGCTAGTTCTAAGTCATGTGTAGGATAGTTTTTCTCGTGCTTCCGAAGCTGCCGGGATGCATGTGCCACGACATGCCCTTCTTGCATGAGAACACATCCCAACCCGTTTCTAGAGGCATCGCAGTACACTGTGAACTTCTTCTGCATATCTGACATAACCAACACTGGGGCTGTTGTCAATCTTTTCTTTAGCTCCTGAAAACTCGTCTCGCACTATGGCGTCCATGTGAATGTGATTCCCTTCTCCAACAGTTTGGTGAGAGGTCTCGAGATCTTGGAGAATCCCTCAATCAACCGTCGATAGTATCCAGCCAATCCTAAGAAGCTTCGAACTTCCCCGACATTTTCAGGGGTCTTCCACTTCTGTATATCCTCGATTTTGGTGGGATCTACGGAGATTCCTCCCTCCGAGATTATATGTCCTAAGAAGGGAACTCTCTTCAGCTAAAACTCACACTTGCTCAACTTGGCATATAGTTGGTGTTCCCTCAGCCTCTGCAACACCATCCTTAGACGTTTCTCATGTTCTTCTTCATCTTTGGAGAAGACGAGAATGTCATCTATGAAAACCACCACAAATTTGTCCAGATATTCCATGAATACCTTGTTCGTGAGATACATAAAGTATGCCGGGGCATTAGTTAGCCCGAAAGGCATGACAATGTATTCATACAGTCCGTACCGAGATACGAAAGCTGTCTTGGGAATATCAGATTGCCTTATCTTGAGTTGGTGGTATCCCGTCCTGAGATCAATTTTCGAGAACACACAAGCTCCCCTCAACTGATCAAACAAGTCTTCAATGCGGGGTAATGGGTACTTGTTCTTGATGGTTACCTCATTCAAGGACCGGTAATCCACGCATAACCTTTGGGTTCCGTCCTTCTTGGGCACAAATATCACCAGAGCTCCCCATGGTGAGGAACTAGGGCGAATATACCCCTTCTCCGTCAATTATCTCAAATGATCCTTGAGTTCGTCTAGCTGCTTGGAGTCCATCCGATAAGGTCTTTTGTAAATCGGGGCTGTTCCAGGTACTAGCTCAATTGCGAATTCCACTTCACGATCGGGAGGCATACCTGGCAACTCCTCCGAAAAAACATCTGGATATTCCCTGATGGTTCTGATTTCCTCAACTTTCACCTCAACTTGATTTAATTTAATGTCCCTCCTAGGCTCGTGTATTGTTATGAACTTTACTCTTGTGCCACTAGGGTGAGTTAGTTCCACCGTTCTGGTCGAACAATGGACGATTCCTTTATGTTTTGTCAACCAATCCATACCCAAGATAATATCTATCCCTTGTGAATCTATCACTATGAGGTTAGCAGTAAATACCACCCCATTAATGTCTAGGTTCACTTTGGGACACACTTGTCTTGTCCTTATTTCTCCACCTGGAGAGTTTATGGCTAGCATATGGTTCATTTGTGTTGTTGCTAGGTCATGCTTCTTAACAAACCCTTGAGCAATGAACGAGTGGGTAGCACCAGAATCAAACAGCAGGGTTGCAAGGTGTAAATTGGCAGGAAACATACCAACTACCACGTCGGGTGCCTCTTGTGCCTCCTCCATAGTGACGTGGTTCACCCGTCCTCTCATTACATTCTGCTGTTGTGGCTGCGCGGGCTTCTTCTTTGGGCACTTATGGGCGTAGTGCCCCACTTCACCACAGCTAAAACATTGCACCCCAACCTTAGGTGCCTGGCCTTTGTTGTCTTTGGGGTTGGTTTGGGGGTCCTTGCACTGCTGGTCGAGGTGGGTATGCGGGGCGAGGCTGCTGTACAAACTGACGTTGTGGCTGTGCTGTTGCTGCGGGAGGCCTGTAGTTCGGGTTGTATCCTCTTGGTGCTGAGTAGGGTACCGCAGCACGGTTCGTCTGTCCTGCAGGTTGCTGCATCAGACGTGGGCAGGTGTTGCTTCCTGAGGCTTGATGTGACCACCCGGCCTTCCTCTTGTTCTCATTTTCCAAGGCCTTCAGCTTCCTTTCTACCACAAACGCTCTGTCCACCATCTTTTGGAAGCTTTCATACTCATTTGAGGACATTGCACACTGCATTTCTGCGGTAAGTCCTTCCACGAAACAATCTTGTTTCTGCTCATCAGTCTCTATGTCCCGTGGGGCATAACGGGATAGTTTAGTAAATTTAGTGAGGTATTCCCTCACCGTCATGTTCCCCTGCTGCAGTCCCAAAAACTCATTCCTCTTGTTTTTGAGTTCACCTCTTGGGATGTAATGGTTGCGGAAGCTACATTTGAACTCCTCCCAAGTGATGTTCTCAGGGTCGTGATGGGCAGCCACGTAGGCGGTCCACCAATCAGCAGCAGGTCCATGCAATTGATGAGAGGCAAACAGCACCCTCTCATACCCTTGGCACTGGATGATCCTCATCTTGCTTTTAATGGTCTTTAGCCAATCATCTGCCTCCAGAGGTTCAGCAGCACTTGCAAACTTTGGAGATTGAGTTCCTAGAAACTCACTCAACCTTGGTTGGCGTGGTGCAGCTTGTGGAGATGGAACTTGATGCAAGTTGGCCACCACTTGAGTCAAGTTCTGGATGAGCTGATTTTGATTCTCCAGCATTTGGTGGAGGGGATCAACTCCTTCACGGCGACCACCCCGGTCCTGGCCTCCAGAAAGATGAGGGTTGCATGCCTCATCGTTGTTGTTGGCGGGGTTGGCAGCACGTCCTTTTCCTCTTCCGGCCATCTGGCAGAATTAACCAATGTTAATTTGAAAGCATTTAGTATCATCTTACTACTTTCATTTGTTTGTACTTTGGAGTGTTGAAGCTTTGTTATACTTTTCTGAGGGTTCATTTCTCACACAAAAATGAATGCAATATTATTTCATGTGGGTTCACACACCAGGGCAAAACAATCTGAAGACGAGGCTGTGGACAATTGCTCATGGCTTCCACAACTCACGTCACACACCAAGCATTAACACACCATTAACTTAACGTAACTACTCGACTATTCGACAGCTTGCTAGCTAAGGGAAGGACTCTACACTACTCATTTTCTTGAGCTGGCTCCTCGGGATCTTCCTCATCATTTTGGCTGCCTTCTGACTCTGCTTTGGGTGGGGAGGCTGCTGGTGGAGAAGTGAGACGACGCCTGATCGCCCGGCGATCTGGGGAGTCAGGAGTCCATGTATCATTCATGGTGACACACAGTTCATTCCCATCTCCTCTTTCTCTCGCCCTTAAGCAGGCTCGCAGCAACGCCTCCGTTTCCTTCAGGGTGTCCCGGACATCTTGAAGCTCTTGTTGACACTCCTGCAGTCGAGTGCTGAGCATAGCAGCATCCTCCAAGCACAAGTCCATGTGCTCATGGGAAGTCCCTTGCTTCACCGGCGGGCACTTGTACTCCGTGGTACCACTCTCACGCTGGAGGACATACATGTACTCAGTCCTGTCCAGGTGGTGACGATAGATGTGACTCTGGCAGGTGATGGCCTCCCAGGTGACATCCTTCTCCGCATCGACCTGTGTCGCTCTACAAGCTGGAGAGCGGTGGATCTTCAGCAGCCGATTTTCGTGTATAATCCTCATCTCTGAACTCCATTCTTCTCTCTTCTCACGGATGGTCCTGGTGGAGTTATAGTGGATGATCAGCTTGCCCGTATTGCCGGCGGCTTCGAGCATACGCCGAAGACGGCGCAACAAGCCTCCTACTGCCAACCCGTAGGAAAGGTACGTCACCGGACGGCTCTCCTCTCTCTCGGCAAGGGCAACTACGGGAACTCTCCCTCCTGTGGACTTGCGAGCGGTGCGAATCATGCGAACCATCTAAAACAAAAAGCATTTAAACTTAGGTTAGAAAAACTTTTAAACAAAAATCCTATTTTGAATGAAAATTGGGGTAAGATGAAGAAAGTGACTCATTAAATGACACTTTTCAACACACACCTTGTAAAAATAGTTTTTAAGAAAATAGGACCCTTAAATACGTCCATTTCTACCTAGGTCCACGTTCCTACGGGCAACCTTGGCTCTCATACCACCTTCTGTCACACCCGGTTATTCCGAAGAACAACCAAGTGAATATCACATGTATGCCAGGATCATTTTCTCATACATGTGATGACAAATAGTGAAGCATCATTTATTACAAGCCAGATGTCGAATATAAATAAGTCTTACATAGCAAATGTCTCGTTGGACAATAAAAAGTTCATCACGAGTAAATAAACTAGCAGCGGAATAATTAATCTCGTGGGCTCAGTCACAGGCGTTGCCCGGGGGTCTCCATGAACCTAGAAACCTTCTTCGGGTCCAAAGTCTTGGTCATTATACACCACCTCATTATCTTGACCTGAGCAGCAATATAAACCAACAAAATATGCAAGGTTGAGTACCAATGGTACTCAGCAAGTGTAGGAAAATTATATCATGCATGGCCAGAACAAGGAGAGGTTGAACTCATGGTTAAAACACTAAGCAATTAATACCTATCACCTTAGCTTATTAAGCACCTACATTACTACATAGGTGAAATGGTCCCAATCTCCCATCCCATCATCAAAATCCAATAACCATAACATCATTTCCAATATTAAGCTCCCCGCTTAACATCCACAACTTCCAAAAACCATTACTCCTCTAATCATGAATAAGTCCAAGCTGCTCTTGACCGTGAGCACGGCTGTCATGACAGTTTTGACTCTGCAGAGTTTGCACCACTGTACCCACATGTAGTGATTTCATCCCCCGTTGCCGGGTGGACTAAAAGAACCTCCATTATGCCAGTGGCTACGAACCACATTCACACTTCCCAGGTGTGTAGCCAGGAGATCACTACGAAGCCTTTACAAAGGGATTCCCGACGAGCGTGGGCCCACTGAGGTTTCACCCCTAACAGCATACAAGAGGCTCCAACCCCGCTGCAGTGGCCCCCTCTTGAGCCTTGCGGTTCATATGGTAGTCCAGCTGACACCTACTCCCCGCACCATCCAACACACCCATACTACGCCGGGGATACACCTAATTAATTGGCCAAGCTGCCCCATCTCAGCATGTGGTTGGCACTGTAAAGCCAGGTTACATGCTCCATGAACCGGTCCTTAGGATCCAGGCAAGTACTAAACACAAACCCGAGTCTCGTGCACCCAGCACACAACCAAAACATCCAACTTGCCTTAATCCCTACCTCTACATAACTCACAATATCTCATTCAAGATTATGGTAAAATAAACTGATGATCTCATATCCCAAATATCCCATTCTAAGCATGGCTAAGCATATGCATAATAATAAATGACATGATAGAATAAATCCCAACCCAAGCTACAAGGAAACAAGTTAATGCAATTCTAGGGAAACTTCCTAGCATGGGTTTCATATTTCAATTGACAATGAAAATAATTCTAGCTACACATCCTAGCATAGGATCAAAGTGGTCAAGGACACTTGCCTCCTTCCTGCTGCTCTTGAAATGGGTAGTCCTGATCTTGGAAAGGAAAAACTTGCTCTGGAGCAGGTTCTACATCATACCATCACACATAGCAAAAGAAAAACAACAATCCATAAGACATAGTTCACACTTCCACTTCATACAAACCACACATTCACATTTATGAAAGTCATTCACAATTATATGTGTTGTGGTTACTCTATGTGTGTTGATTTGTGGCTTACATGCACTTTTAATCATGTGTATATGATTCTTACTTTTGTATTCTCATTTATGCTTGCATACTTTATACATGAGTTTCCAATTTAAGTAATTTTCCTTATATTCAATTACTACACCTTTTTGCTACCATGTATGCATGAAAGGTATTTTCCTTCCCCATATGTGTCTACAGAATTTCTACCAACCCTAATGTGAATTCTTTGGATTTTAGAAACTCCATTTATCATTTACTAGTTGCTATATTTTCAGATTTAATTCCTATGCCTAAATGTGAACTTTATTATGAAAATAACAAGACACATCATCTAAACAGAATAGGTTCTGATCTAAAATATTTACTAATATATTTTACTCCTTTTCCTCTGATGTAAACTATTTTACAATTATTTTCCCTATTTTCCAGAACTATTCTTTACTTAAAAAATGTGTCCCTGAATGTGAATAATAAATTAAACAGATTCATTTCAGCCCAAAATATATTTTTATCTCACTCCAAAGTTTTCTAAATACTGAGAAAGTTTTTAATTTAATTTTGACAATATGTTTGTCCCACTTTTTAAATTTTAAACACTAGCCACATATTCAATTTCCCAAATTAAATATTAAACAGGGCTAAAAAGGTAAACTCACCCCACTACAAGGTCTATACTATTATTTTAAGAGTTCTCAGGGGTCTAGCTACTCATAACAGAGGAGTTTTTTCCTAATTTTTATTAAGTCCAGGGGCTAAAACTGATTTTTAAATGAATTTACATGATTTTCTGAAGTTCCAGGGGCTAGATCAGAAGTTTCCGGGGCTAGCTCTTATTTTCCGAGAACCCCAGGGGGTAGCACATAATATTTCCAGTCTTTATAACGCGGGGCTGACGTGGACCGTTCGATTTTAAACCGACGGCTGAGATTATAACGTCGAACCGGTACGCGGGGATTTAAACCCTACCGTGCGATTTAAAATAAATGGCGCACAAGCGGCCACGTCGCTCTGATCGAGCGCGGGCGGCGCTGCCGGCGGCGGGAAGCGGCGATCTCGCCGGAGACTTTCGCATCTTCGAGAATTCATCCTAGAACTGTGATCTTATGGCATAGATCGGTAGAGGGGAGGTCGGGGATCTCACCTCGGGGGTTTTCTTGAGCTCGGAGGTCCTGGAAGGCGGTCGGCGACGAGGTCCGAGGTGAATTCACGGCGAGGCTCGTCGGCGCTGTGTTTACACCGCAAGTCACCGAGTTTTCTACACCGGCAAGGTTCCCCGGAGGCGGTGGATCAAGACAAGCGAGTTAGATCGGAATTTCCGAGCTTAGATCGGCTAGAATTCGCCGGAGAAGGCTCGGGTTCTCACCGGAGGAAAAACAGCAGATCGCGTGGAAAAAAAGAACGAGGCCGGGGTTTTTATACACGGGGGAGGGCGGCGGGGTGGTTTAGATCGAGTTCGCGTCGCCCCCGAGCGAAATTCGGATGGGATTCGCAGAAATCCGGATCGGTTTGGATTCGGGGTGAGAGAGTCCGGCGCTGGCGCGAGGTAGACGAAGAACTGGCGGGCCCCGCCTGTCAGTGGGAGGAAAGGGGCGCACACGGCTGCGGGCTGGCGCGGGTTCTGGTTGGGCCGGCTGGTGGGTTGCGGCCCACTGGCCGGTTTTTTTCTGTTTTCTTTTTTTTCTATTTCTTTTCTGATTTGAGTTTAATTTGAATTCCAGTTTGCATTTGAATTTTTGCACAACATGCAACACGTCCAAAAATTTTTAAATTCCCCTCTTAACATGATTTAGGGTCTTAACAAGATTTTTGGGGTGTTACAGTTTCATTCCTTAACCAATCGAAAAATGCAGTAGAGTTGAAACTGTCCAGGAAACAGGGCAGAGCAAAAACTCGTTGTGAACTCTCTGTAAATTGAGCATAACTTCCTGCATAAAAATCCAAAAATAGAAAATGAGTTAGTTCTGGAAATCTAATGAGATGGGTTACAACTTTGTAACAGAATGTTTTGTCAGATTGGGGGTAGAATTAACTGGAATTCTTGGATCAAATCAGTACCTAAAGCAGGGAGGTGCTGTCCAATTTTCTCCAGAAATTCTGTTAACTTTGACATCTCATAACTTTTGAACCAGGACAGATCATAGGCCAAGCAAATACTTTCTGGAGAGCTATTGAAGACAGCTTTAACTTTGATGTTGAGCTCCAGAATTGGTTTTGCTTTAACATGGCCTAAATCAGGTTGAGATGGAAACTGGTCAGGGCTGTCATGTTGAACAGCAGATCAGCAATCAAATTTGGTTAAAATTGGACTATGTTTCCAAGTTTTTATGGGTTCAATGACATGTCTTATGTTATAACTCAATAGTTTACTGTTTAAATAAATATTTGACATTTCTCAAATATATTTTTACAGATGACAGCAGATAAACAGTTGGAGAACGGGTGGGTGGTGTCCCACTGTTCTCACCGCAGCGGCTATCCGGAAACATTGAGGCAGATGCTTCAATATTTCGGGTACAACCAGATGCCGCAGTACTTTGCAAAGGAAGAAGGCGAGGAGGGGAACAAGACGTGGACAATCCATGTCGATGTCCCTGCAGGACCTACGCCACCCGGTTGGGTGCCGTTCACCGTCACGGTGAGAGGTAGACAACCGGAAGGGATGTGGCAAGTGGCAGCCCGTGACACCATGTCACGTTTTTGCTAGCTACACGTGAGAGAGATGGAGGGCTCTCCGTACGCGCTCCTTCCGGTGGAGGGACGGGCTCATCATGTGTGAGAAGGAAGGTACCGGGAGGCAGCCGATCCGGGTTGCCCAAGGTACAGCCCCGCGGAGGCAAACCTTAGCCTCCAGATGAGGGCGGGAAATGCCGTGATGGACAGCCAAGCTGTTCATACGGAGCATCTCGCCGCAAAGTTCAAGGAGAGCACAAGCCGTGGAGACCATTTCGAGAGTGCTCACAGCGCACTCCGCAATGTGCTCCTTCCAACAATCAAGCGACTGAACGAACAGCATAATAAGTTGCATCGTCTGAAGAAGGCAAAGAAGAAAAGCCGTGTCGACATCGCGGCGTTGCAAGAGCTGGTGCAGACTCTAACCCAGCAGAATGAGGACCTTGCTCAAGAGCGGGACGACGCTATTGAGGAAGGGCAAGGCTGGGAAGAGGACTACAACCAGGCCTTGGACGAGGTGCATGCATTGCAGGACCTCGTACCTCCGGTATTGGGCATACCGGTGGTCTTGGGCCATCCAGCAATGGGAGAACCCGAGATGGGAGAAGAGGTGGTAGATCCAGAGCCACCAGCAGAGGTACTGGAGGAGGACGACCTGCAGGAGGTCGAGTTCTACTCCGAGTAGGGGGTTACAGTTGCCAAGTAGGGCAGCTAGAGTAGTGTAACCCAACTTTCGTAATCGGTGACATGTCGTGTAGGCAGTAGCGTAAGTATAGGTAGTGATGACATGAGCACGACTTCTCGGAGACCCGAGTATAATGTATCTTGTATAAAGTTTATGCTTTTTCAATATATGTGAATGTTGTGCAAATTATTCATGTGTCACTTTAATACCTACTGTTGCATATGGAATTCTAAGTATGACATGTGCTAATTGCTGTTGTTTTAAATTTCAGAATGACTCGTACTCGTGCCAACCCGGACGTTGGGGGTACTAGCCAAGGGGGAGAGACCTCCCAACCACCTCCCATGGACTCCTCGGGACAGCAGCAGCAACAGAAGCAACAGCAAAAGCAAACACCGCCACCGCCACTGCCAACGGTTACATTGGCCGACATCGTGGCGGCAACGGCGGGTTCTCATCAGCAGCACACGGAATTTCTGCAGACTCTCATCGCCAATACGTCTCGCCCAGAGAGACGTCAGACCTTGAGGAGCGTCAACAAAGCTCCTACTCCGACTTCCTAGCGACTCATCCCCCGGTATTCTCAAGGGTGGATGAACCTCTCGACGCGGACAACTGGCTCCACGCAATAGAGATGAAGTTCGGGCTGCTCCAGATAAGTGAGCAGTGCAAGACTCAGTTCGCGGTCCAACAGCTCCAGGGATCCACGAGCGTGTGGTGGGCAAACTTCTGTGCTTCACAGCCCACCGACCGAGTTATGACCTGGGCGGAGTTCCGGACGGCCTTCAGAGCCTATCACATACCGCCGGGTCTGATGACGAGGAAGACGCAGGAATTCTTACACCTGCAGCAAGGGAGCCGGAACACGCTGGAATACTCCAGGGCATTCAACGATCTCGCGCTCTATGCGTCATATCACACCGATACTGACGAGAAGCGGCGGGACCACTTTTACCAGGGGCTTAACCCGCTCCTGAAGGACAAGTTGGCGATGTTCAATCGCGGCAGCCTCAACAACATCATTGATGCCGCGATTGTCCAGGAGGACTCCGGCAAGGAGTTAGCGGCGGCGGAGAGAAAGCGAAGCGCGCCGCAAAGCAGCGGAGAAGGAGGCGGTCCTTCTCAGAAATTTCGGATGGTGAATCGCCCACCATCAGGTCCACGCTGGCAGCCACCCCAGAGGTCGATGCCTTTCCGCAGCCGGCCGTATTCTTCACCGGCATTCAGGCCGGCACTGCCAGTACCACCTCCGCAACAACAACAGCAGCAGCGGACGATGCCGCGTGCGTATGCACCTCAGCAATGCATGCCGGGCTTTTTTCCCCCGAACACCGAACAGGCAGCGGCCACATGTTACAAGTGTGGTCGTCCAGGACACTTTGACAGCAGTTGTCCGGAGAGGCAAGGCGGCGGAGTTGCACCACAGTTTCCGGGGAGGAATCAACCCCGGAACCCTACTAATGCGCGGCGGGCGAACCCGAGGCCCGGCACTGTCCACCAACTTTCCATAGAGGACGTGCCGGAGGGTGAGCCAATCCTTGCGGGTATGTTCCAACTCCACCAGCATCCCGCCATAGTACTATTTGATTCAGGCGCCACACATAATTTTATTAGCCAAGCTTTCATTGCTAAACACAGCTTGCAAATACTACTCACCGATAGTCCATATTTGATTTGTTCACCGGGTGGGAAGATTTCAACAAGCGTAATGGTTTCCAAAGCACCATTATGCTTAGCGGGTAGAGTCTACTGACACGACCCCACGGTCTTGTCGAGCCAGGATCACGCTGAGTGGTGCTGCGTTGCACAGCACCGGATAACACACATCAAAGGTACAAAGCGGAAGCAAAACTTTTATTACATAAAGTGGTTTATGAACATTTTTACAACAAAATATGTTCAGTCTACACTCACAGGCGTAGACTACGCATCAAGTTCACATTCAGCCCGTGAATGTGTCCTTGCTAGCACACACGCACACTAACACGGCGGCGTGCACGACTCCCACTCAACGGAGTTCCCCTCCTGGGGTTCCGTCTCCCCCTCAGGAGTCCCTTCCTCATAAAACCCTGCAAAAGCTTCAAACACAAGCAGTGAGCATGAAAGCTCAGCAGGACTGACCCGTCTCTTCTAAACATGAAACTTCTACATGAGGGTTGATGGGTTACATGAGGTAAAAATCATTTGCATGGACTCGCCTAATTAGTAAAACCTTACTTTCAAGTTTTAGCAGCAGGTTGTGCAGAACCTTACGCTAAGACACATGAGAGAGCCGCAATCAAACAAGAAACGCATTTCTCTCATGTACTTTGCCCAAAGTTGAAAAGAACTTTAGTTAGCTCTAAACTACAACAAATCATTAACAAGAAAAGTCCATCTTTCAATCAGCAACATTTTAACATGTAACTAGCCTGTTCTTTCTACGTCATGGTACAGTGAACAAGTGGTACACACTGACCGCGAGGGACGGCGATTATAATCGATTTACACCTGCAGGGTTACCCGAACAACCCGTCACGTACGCCCGTACTCGATGTTGCCTAGAACAAGCATCACGGATGCCATACGCAACTACCTTTCACCCGTTAGCCAAATGTTGAACCGGTCCAATCGTCCCGAGCAAGAGGTCTCTGCACGCGCATCTCAGTGCCACCAGCCGATTTACACCTCGAGCTCTCAACCTACCCTCTGAACGACCAGCTATGCCTCAACACCCAGCTACCCGAGTTACATCGGTTTCCCGGTTCCCATATAGCCGGTAGGTCTTCAGTACTGTTCTAGCTTGTTCAACAGGTCCGCACACGGCTCGGTCCTCAATCAACACAAGCGGAGCTACAGCACACAGGCCCCAAAGTCCTGCTGCCATTACCCTCCGCTCGGTCTCATCTTTCTTTCCATGTGTATCATGTGCTATCTCTACCCGAGTCGAGTGCCTCTAGCCTATGCTCGCGAGTAGTTCCAACTACTCGACTTGTACCGAATCCTACCCTAACTTTGCTTTGCAGTAGCTAACGGGGTTTGCAATCCTAAACCCAACTCATGGTTTTCTTGGCTATGCAAGTGGGTTTCCAAACAAGACTCTAATGCAAGGAATCATCATACTCAAATAAGTGCTCAAGACAATAAAAATTTGTAAGAAGGTTAATGCAAACCGGAGCTTGCCTTGCTGCTCTTGGTCGTAGGCTAGCTGCTCCTCCGGAGTAACAAAGTCTAGGACTTCGGGTTCCTCCTCGACCTTAGCGACTACATGATATAAGAAGTATATGTATTAATTAAATGCATTTGATTGAATTTAAACTTGTGAAGTCTATAACTCTTTCTAGACAGACCCAATAACTGTGAAACTTTTACTGTGGCTTGGTTACAACCTAAACAGAGACTTGGTCAAGTTTTAGTTGCAGCAAAGCTCATTTGAGCCCTCCACAATTAATTATGTACTTGACCTTAATTGAAGGCTTTTAGGGTGTTCTAAGGATTTTCATGAAACAAACTATGACTTTCTGAAAACAAGATTTTCAGAGGGTTCTAATGGAGTTGGTCTCACTTAATTTGAACGTTTCTAGCTAAAGATATGAGCTAAACAATTTCAGGGAAAATTCTGAAAATGTTTCTGAACAGTTTCTATTTTCTCTGGACAGTTTCACTAGTCACACCATTAGGTGGATCAAATGAGCTCAAATGGATCTGATATTTTTATGGTAGTTCAGGGATACTTTGGTGAATATCCCAGCAAAATTTCAGAATTTTCCTCCAAGGGATTCTCTAGTTAAAATTCCAAACTGTTTAAATTTTGAGGAATGAATTCTGGAGCAATAAGGATTTTCATGAAGTGAAACTTGATTTGATGGAAACTACTCAGAGAGCTGAATCCAACAAAATTTGGTTCACTCGATTTGGAGTTCCCTAGCCCAAGTTATGAGGATTTGAAGTTTGAATGAAATCTGAAAATCGGGGAAAAGTTTAAACTTGCGGGTGGGCCACGGGGACACGTGTTGCGCACTGAGGCGTCGGCACACCGGGGTCTACGGGGTTCCTGCGTGCCAGCACAATGGATCCCAGCCGCACCCGATCCCGATTTGAATTTTTAAGTCGCTGATGGCCGGGCCCCGCGTCTTCTTCTTCCTCCCGACGCTCCCTTGCGCCCGCGCCGCCTCCCCTCACCGGAGCAGACCGCAGCTCGCCGGCTTGCCGCTGCCGGCTATCACACGGTCTGAAACTCGCCACCAAGGGGTTATCGACGTCAAGGAACACGTCTGTGGGGTCAGTTTCGGCTGGCGACGACCGGAAATAACCTGTCGACGTGCGGCGGCCTCGGTTGAGGTTCGGCGCCGTCGGCCGTGGGTTCTAACCCGCCAAGACCTCGAATGATCGGTTCTACAGCATCAATACACCTCTAGAAAGCTCGACAAGGTTTCAAAGGTGGTCAAAGATAGCGGCAAGTTGTCCGGCACCGTGTGACCGATCGTGCCCACCATGAACGTCCTCGATCAAGCTCAAAATTCGTCACTCCTAGTCGGTTTCATACCACGGGTGCAGAAAGGAAATTGATCGCCGGCTAAGTCCAGCGCCTATGTGCAAGATTTGATAACTTAAGAAGGATCATAGAGTGGGAATTCGAAGAATCCGTACCGGAAGCTCGGTCTAAGACCGCCGGAGCAAAATCTGGAAATTCGTAGCGGATTCTTCACGGGTTGCTTCAAGACTTGGAGGAGAGCAACACGGTCGTCATGCGCTCCTGTTGCCACTCTTGCTGGACCGTGAAAGCTCCTGTGGAACGCTGTCCACGAGTGCCTGACCTTAGGCTGAGGTTAGGTTGCCGTTGTGGCAATCGTTCATGGGCAAGGGAGGCCGGAGCTCGGGGTTTTTGGCGTCGGGGAAGTGGAGTCTGACCTCAGGGTGCTGCCTAGCAGCTCAGGAAAGGAGGGGGCGCGATGTTTTCACGGTTTCCCGATCATGCAGAGAGGCGGAAGCCGGGGAACTTAGTGTGCACTGAGGAGAAGGAAGCGAGCGATGATCGCTTGGGTGGAGCACGTGGAACGCCTTAAGAGGACCCCGGGACCAACCCTGGGCTCGCGTGTGGAAGCGGGAAGCAGCTGGTGGCGCTGCTCCTCCTCGGTGGCACACGAGCAGCCCTCGGTGGCGTTGAACCGGCAGAGGCAAAGTCCACTGCTTCGGTTGCAAGTCTTCAGCAGCCTATGACAGGTGGGTCCCACCCCTATTTTAACCTCTGAGATTAACTCCTTATCACTGTTATAAACAGTAATCCCCACAAAGCCCCTGGTGATTTGAATTATCAACCTTTGAGCCATTTGAATTGGCTGGAATTCAACTTGGGTTTGGTTTGGATAAATTTCAGCACATGTTCAGTTTGAAATTCAAATAAAGTTTGAATTTGCCCCACTTAGCTCATGTCAAGATCAACTCCAAATGGAGTGAAAATTGGTGTGTGAGCTCACAAAAATGTGCTGAGTAAGAATATGTCTCCCACTTTTGAATTCATGGGATAGAAACAGTTTGAATTTGAATGTAGTTTCAAACTGTCCTCTTTCTAGCTATGCCCAAAATGAGCTCAAAAGGTTTTGAATTTGGGTGAAACTTGGCATGGACATTCCTAGCAATGTGTAGGAGTTTTTCATATGCCCAGCCCCTATATATTACATGTGGGAAATACCACCTCGGCAATATGTGAGTTTATTCTCTAATGAGCATGTTGATGGTGGTTACTTGCTCTTCAAATGTGTTCATCAACTTTCTTCAAATGAGGTGTGTTTGTGGTGATGAACACTTTAAATATGTGTCTAAAAACTGAGGTCCATACATTCCTCCCCCTTAAAGGAATCTTGTCCCGAGATTATAAGGTAAAAATGAGAGAGAGGACGGTAAAAATTTACCGGATATGCGACGTGAAAAAGTCGGGTAGTTAGCGCGAAGAAATCCTTTGCTCTCCCATGTCGCTTCGTCCATGGAGTGATTACTCCATAGAACTTTATAGAACCACAACGTACGGTTGTGTGTGGTTCGGGCCTTCTCATCAATAATCTGAACCGGTTCCTCCCGATAGGTGAGATCCGTTTGCAGTTCTTCAATGTCCTCCAGCTGAACGGTAGTAGATAGCTTGAGACACTTTCTCAGCTGGGAAATGTGAAAGACGTCATGCACACCGGAAAGTGCTTCTGGTAATCTCAGCCGGTATGCTACTGATCCACATCTTTCGGTAATCTGGAATGGACCGATGAATCGGGGTGCTAACTTTCCTATCACCCCAAATCTGTTTACGCCCTTCATTGGAGACACACGTAGGTATACGTAATCCCTGACTTCGAACTGCAATGGGCATCTCCTCCGGTCCGCATACTGTTTCTGACGGGATTGAGCGGCTTTTAGGTTCGCTTGAATCAGTCGAACCTTTTCTTCCGCGTTGTTGACAAGGTCAATCCCGAAGGTAACCCTTTCGCCAGACTCACACCAATTCAGTGGTGTGCGGCATTTCCTCCCGTATAGCGCCTCATAAGGCGCCATCTTGATGCTGGCTTGGTACCCATTGTTGTACGAGAACTCGGCTAACGGCAAGTGATCATCCCAATTCTTGCCGTGGTTGATAGCGCAAGCTCGTAGCATGTCTTCTAGGATCTGATTTACCCGCTCGGTTTGCCCATCCGTCTGCGGGTGGTATGCTGAACTACAGATCAGTTTCGTCCCCAATGCAGCGTGTAGCTGCTCCCAAAAACGGGACACAAATAAAGTGCCCCGATCCGATATGATGTTACGGGGTACGCCGTACAAGCATAGGATCCATGAGATGTACAGTTCAGCGTACTTCTTGGCGTTGTAGTTGGTGTTGACCGGGATGGAATGGGCAACTTTGGTGAACCGGTCGACGATCACCCACACAGAATAATGCTTTTGAAGAGTGGTGGGTAAACCGACGATGAAGTCCATGCTCACGTCCTCCCACTTCCAGGCAAGAACGCCCAGTGGTTGTAGCAGTCCCGGTTTCTGCATATGATCCGCCTTCACCCTTCGACATGTATCACACTCGGACACGTACTTTGCGACCTCCCGCTTCATCCGTGTCCACCAAAACTTGCTTCTGAGTTCTTGATACATTTTGTTGCTGCCGGGGTGAATAGAAAATTTTGATAAGTGAGCCTCATCAAAAAATTTCTTCCGTAACTCCGGGTTACGTGGTACGACGATTCGGTCCATGAACCATAGGATGCCATCTCCGTCTTTCCGGAAACATTTCAGCTCCCCACTGTCTACACGTCTCCGCAAATGCGACATGCCCTTGTCATGTTTCTGAGCTGCTTCTATTTCTTCACGGATGGTGGGGATCAAAGCTATGTTGTAGAGAGCTCCATGTGGAATCACATGCAGTGGTGGTTCGCTCTCTTCCAACGGTGTGATGGTCAGATTGTTGACGTGCGACTTGCGGCTCAGCGCATCTGCCACTACGTTTGCCTTGCCCGGGTGATAATGGATCATTATTTCGTAATCCTTTATCAGTTCTAACCATCTTCGCTGCCTCATGTTCAGCTCCTTCTGAGTGAATATGTACTTGAGGCTCTTGTGGTCGGTATATAAATGTACGAGGTTACCGAGTAGGTAGTGCCTCCACATTTTCAGTGCAAGTACCACGGCAGCGAGCTCCAAGTCGTGGGTTGGATAATTCTGCTCATGGTTTCTAAGCTGCCGTGATCCATACGTGACCACTCTTCGGTCTTGCATCAGCACACATCCGAGCCCAATGCCGGATGCATCGCAGTACACATCGAACGGTTTTGTTGTGTCTGGCTGCGCCAAAAGCGGGGCTGATGTTAGGTGCTTGACTAAAGCCTTGAATGCTGCTTCACATGCCGGACTCTAAACATATTTGGTAGCCTTCTTCAGCAGCTCCATCATCGGCTTGGCAATCTTCGAGAAGTTCGGAATGAACCTCCGATAATATCCCGCGAGTCTGAGGAAACTCCGTACCTCGTGAACAGTCCTCGGGGACTTCCAATTCAGCACTTGAGTGATCTTACTCGGGTCTACAGCGATACCCTCCGCTGAGATGATATGCCCGAGAAAAGGCACTTGCGATATCCAGAATTCGCACTTGCTGAATTTCGCGTATAGCTTGTGATCCCGCAGCCGTTGCAAGACTATAAGCAGATGCTTCTTGTGATCTTCCTTCGATTTGGAATATACCAGTATGTCGTCGATGAAGACCACGACAAACTTGTCCAGCTCCGGCATGAATACCGAGTTCATTAGATACATGAAGTGAGCTGGAGCGTTGGTGAGGCCGAAGGACATGACCAGGTACTCATAAAGTCCGTACCTTGTCGAGAAAGCTGTCTTTGGAATATCATCAGCCCTTATCTTAATCTGATGGTACCCGGATCTTAAGTCCATCTTGGAAAAGATCTTTGCTTTGACCAACTGATCAAACAACATGTCGATCCGTGGCAACGGGTACTTGTTCTTGATGGTTACGGCATTTAATGGATGATAGTCCACGCAATGCCGCAACGTCTCATCCTTCTTTTTTACAAATAATGCCGAACAGCCCCATGGCGAGGAGCTCGGCCTAATAAAACCCTTTTCCAGCAGATACGTTAGCTGGGTCTTCAATTCAGCTAATTCCTTGGGCGCCATCTTGTACGGCCTTCAGGATATTGGCATGGTTCCCGGTGCAAGTTCAATCTTGAACTACACCTCTCTCTCGGGCGGCATCCCCGGTAAATCATCCGGGTACACTGTCACACCCGGTTTTTCCTAAGAACAACCAAGTGAATATCACATGTATGCCAGGATCATTTTCTCATACATGTGATGACAAATAGTGAAGCATCATTTATTACAAGCCAGGTGTCGAATATAAATAAGTCTTACATAGCAAATATCTCGATGGACAATAATAAGTCCATCACAAATAAATAAACTAGCAGCGGAATATTATTCTTGAGGGCTCCGTCACAGGCGTTGCCCGGGGGTCTCCATGAACCTAGAAACCTTCTTCGGGTCCAAAGTCTTGGTCATTATACACCACCTCATTACCTTGACCTGAGCAGCAACATAAACCAACAAATATGCAAGGTTGAGTACCAATGGTACTCAGCAAGTGTGGGAAAGTTATGTTATGCATGGCTAGAACAAGGGAAGGGTTGAACTCATGGTTAAAGCACTATGCAAGTAATACCTATCACCTTAGTTTATTAAGCACCTACATTACTACACAGGTGAAATGGTCCCAAACTCCCATCCCATCATCATAATCAAATAACCATAACCTCATTCCCAATGTTAAGCTCCCCGCTTAACATCCACAACTTCCAAAACCATCAATCCTCTAATCATGAATAAGTCCAAGCCGCTATTGACCGTGAGCACGGCTGTCATGACAGTTTTGACTCTGCAGAGTTTGTACCACTGTACCCACATGTAGTGATTTCATGCCCCGTTGCCGGGTGGACTAAAAGAACCTCCATTATGCCAGTGGCTACGAACCACATTCACACTTCCCAGGTGTGTAGCCAGGAGATCACTACGAAGCCTTTACAAAGGGATTCCCGACGAGCGTGGGCCCACTGAGATTTCACCCCTAACAGCATACAAGAGGCTCCAACCCCGCTGCAGTGGCCCCCTCTTGAGCCTTGCGGTTCATATGGTAGTCCAGCTGACACCTACTCCCTGCACCATCCAACACACCCATACTACGCCGGGGATACACCTAATTAATTGGCCAAGCTGCCCCATCTCAGCATGTGGTTGGCACTGTAAAGCCAGGTTACATGCTCCATGAACCGGTCCTTAGGATCCAGGCAAGTACTAAACACAAACCCAAGTCTCGTGCACCCAGCACACAACCAAAACATCCAACTTGCCTTGATCCCTACCTCTACATAACTCACAATATCTCATTCAAGAGTATGGTAAAATAAATGATGATCTCATATCCCAATTATCCCATTCTAAGCATGGCTAAGCATATGAATAATAATAAATGACATGATAAAATAAATCCCAACCCAAGCTACAAGGAAACAAGGTAATGGAATTCTAGGGAAACTTCCTAGCATGGGTTTCAGATTTAAATTGACAATGCAAATAACTCTAGCTACACATCCTAGCATAGGATCAAAGTGGTCAAGGACACTTGCCTCCTTCTTGCTGCTCTTGAAATGGGTAGTCCTGGTCTTGGAAAGGAATAACTTGCTCTTGAGCAGGTTCTACATCATACCATCACACATAGCAAAAGAAAAACAACAATCCATAAGACATAGTTCACACTTCCACTTCAAACAAACCACACATTCATATTTATGAAAGTCATTCACCATTATATGTGTTGTGGTTACTCTATGTGTGTTGATTTGTGGCTTGCATGCACTTTTAATCATGTGTATATGATTCCTACTTTTGTTTTCACATTTATGCTTGCATACTTTATATATGAGTTTCCAATTTAAATAAATTCCTTATATTCAATTACTACACCTTTTAGCTACCAAGTATGCATGAAAGGTATTTTCCTTCTCCATATGTGTCTTCATAATTTCTACCAACCCTAAACTGAATCCTTTGGATTTTAGAAACTTCATTTATCATTTACTAGTTGCTATATTTTCAGATTTATTTTCCTATACATAAATGTGTTCTTTCTTATGAAATTAGTAATATACATCATCTAAACAGAATAGGTTCTGGTCCTAAATAATTTACTAATATATTTTTGACCTTTTCCTCTGATGTAAACTATTTTACAATTATTTTCCCTATTTTCTAGAACTTTTCTTTACTTAAAAATGTGTCCCTAAATGTGAATAATAAATTAAACAGATTCACTTCAGCCCAAAATATGTTTTTATCTCACTCCAAAGTTTTCTAAATACTGAGAAAGTTTTTAATTTAATTTTGACAATATGTTTGTCCCACTTTTTAAATTTTAAACACTAGCCACATATTCAATTTCCCAAATTAAATATTAAACAGGGCTAAAAAGGTAAACTCACCCCATTACAGGGTCTATAATATTATTTTCAGAATTTCCAGGGGTCTAGCTACACTTATCAGAGGTGTTTTTCCTAATTTTTATTAAATCCAGGGGCTAAAACTGATTTTTAAATGAATTTACATGATTTTCTGAAGTTCCAGGGGCTAGATCAGAAGTTTCCGGGGCTAACTCTTATTTCCCGAGAACCCCAGGGGGCAGCACGTAAGATTTCCAGTCTTTATAACGCGGGGCTGACGTGGACCGTCCGATTTTAAACCGACGGCTGAGATTATAACGCCGAACCGGTACGCGGGGATTTAAACCCTACCGTGCGATTTAAAATAGACGGCGCACAAGCGGCCACGTCGCTCTGATCGAACGCGGGCGGCGCTGCCGGCGGCGCACGGCGGCGGGAAGCGGCAATCTCGCCGGAGACTTTCGGATCTTCGAGAATTCTTCCTAGAACTGTGATTTTATGGCATAGATCGGTGGAGGAGAGGTCGGGGATCTCACCTCGGGGGTTTTCTTGAGGTCGGAGGTCCTGGAAGGTGATCGGCGACGAGGTCCGAGGCAAAACCACGGCGAAGCTCGTCGGCGCTGGGTTTACACCGCAAATCACCAAGTTTTCTGCACCTGCAAGGTTCCCCGGAGGCGGTGGATCAAGACCAGCGAGTTAGATCGGAATTTCCGAGCTTAGATCGGCCAGAATTCGCCGGAGAAGTCTCGGTTCTCACCGGAGGAAAAATCGGCGATCGCGTGGGAAAAACAGAACGAGGCCGGGGTTTTTATAGACGGGGGAGGGCGGCGGGGTGGTTTAGATCATGTCCGCGTCGCCTACGAACAGAATTCAGCGGGGATACGCCGAAATCCCGATCGGTTTTGATTCGGGGGCGAGGGAGTCCGGCGCGGCGCGAGGTAGACGAAGATCGGTGGGTCCCGCCTGTCAGTGTGAGGCAGCAGCGCGCGCGGCTGCGGGCTGGCGCGGGCGCTGGCTGGGCCGGCTGGTGGGTTTCGGCCCACTGGCCGGTTTTTTTTTCTGCTTTCTCTTTTTCTTTTTCTATTTCTTTTCTGATTTGAGTTTAATTTGAATTCCAGTTTGAATTTGAATTTTTGCAAAACATGCAACACGTCCAAAAATTTTTAAATTCCCCTCTTAACATGATTTAGGGCTTTGAATCAAAATTTTGGAGTGTTACAGCTCTACCCCCCTTAAAAGAAATCTCGTCCTCGAGATTGGTGTTTCTAAGAAAACAATTCCGGAAATTGTGCCTTGAGCTCATCTTCCTGCTCCCAGGTGGCTTCCTCTTCTGAGTGATGCTTCCACTGCACCTTGCACATCCGGATTCTTTTATTTCTGGTGAGGCGTTCCATTGTCTCCAAAATCTTGTATGGTTGCTCGGCATAGGACAAATCCTCAGCTACATCCACTTCATTCATGGGTAACACCTCTTTAGGCGTCCTCAGACATTTCTTGAGTTGTGACACATGGAATACATCGTGCACATCCGATAGACGAGCCGGTAATTCTAGTTGATACGCCACTTCGCCTTTCCTCTCCAAGACTTGAAAGGGTCCGATGTATCGAGGTGCCAACTTCCCTTTCACCTTGAACCGACGAAGTCCTCTGATAGGGGACACCTTGAGATAGACATAGTCTCCCACGTTGAAAATGAGATCTCTTCTTCGTACATCGGCATAGCTCTTTTGGCGTGTCTGTGCTATCCTCAAGTTGTTGCGAATTTCCCTCACCTTCGCCTCAGCTTCTTGGAGTGCTTCTGGACCAAACACTTTACTTTCCCCTGTTTGGTTCCAAAATAGGGGAGTTCTGCAATTCCTCCCGTACAAGGCTTCAAACGGTGACATCTTCATACTAGCTTGATAGCTGTTGTTATAGGAAAACTCTGCATACGGTAAGTTCTTGTCCCAACTCCTATTGTTTTTGAGTGCACAAGCCCTTAGCATATCTTCAAGGATCTGATTGGTTCTTTCCGTCTGCCCATCTGTTTGGGGATGATAGGCAGAACTAAAGTTCAGATGGGTTCCCATGGTTTCGTGCAACTTCTGCCAGAACCTTGAGGTGAACTGTGTCCCTCGATCCGACACAATCTTCTTTGGCACTCCATGGTAACACACGATCCTTGACATGTACAACTCTGCCAATTTGGATCCGCTGTAGCTTTCCTTCACGGGGATGAAGTGAGCTACCTTGGTTAGCCTATCAATGATGACCCATATCGAATCGTATCCTGATTGGGTCCTAGGCAATCCCACGATGAAATCCATGCTGATTTCTTCCCATTTCCATTCAGGCACTTTGAGTGATTGCAATAATCCCGCGTGTCGTTGATGTTCTGCTTTCACCAACTGACATGTGTCACATAGGGCAACATGTTCCGCGACATCTCGCTTCATGCCATACCACCAATACCTGCTCTTGAGGTCCTGGTACATCTTCGTACTTCCAGGATGAATGGAATAGTCGGAATCGTGAGCCTCCTTCAAAATTAATTCATGGATCTCCTTTACTTCAGGCACACAGATCCTTTTCCCATGCCACACCATACCTTGTTCATCCTTTCTGAAACCAGGAGCTTTATTTTCCTTGATGAGTTGCCTGATTTCTTGTATCTTCTCGTCGTTCTTTTGACCATCGCGTATGTCTTGCTCTAATGTGGAGTCCACTTCTATGGCGATGCCTTCACCACTATTCACAAGGCATAGATTGAGCCCTATAACCTCGTCCTTCAATTCTGCAGACATGTCCTTCAAGCTCAACTTATTGACCTGCACTTTCCGACTTAAAGCATCGGTCACGACGTTTGCCTTCCCAGGATGATAGTTGATGCCCACATCAAAGTCATTGATTAGCTCTAACCATCTCCTTTGCCTGAGGTTGAGATCTGGCTGTTTGAAAATATACTTCAAACTCTTATGATCCGTATATATCTCGGTTCTCTTCCCCATCAAATAGTGCCGCCAAATTTTCAACGCGTGTACCACTGCGGCTAGTTCTAGGTCATGTGTAGGATAGTTCTTCTCGTGCTTCCGAAGCTGTCGGGATGCATATGCCACGACATGCCCTTCTTGCATGAGAACACATCCCAACCCGTTTCCAGAGGCATCGCAGTACACCATAAAGTTCTTCTGCATATATGGCATAACAAGCACTGGGGCTGTTGTCAATCTCTTCTTTAGCTCCTGAAAACTCGTCTCGCACTGCGGCGTCCAGGTGAATGTGATTCCCTTCTCCAACAGTTTGATGAGAGGTCTCGAGATCATGGAGAATCCCTCAATAAACCGTCGATAGTATCCAGCCAATCCCAAGAAGCTTCGAACTTCCCCGACATTTTCAGGGGTCTTCCACTTCTGGATATCCTCGATTTTGGCGGGATCTACGGAGATTCCTCCCTCCGAGATTATATGTCCTAAGAAAGGAACTTTCCTCAGCCAAAACTCACACTTGCTCAACTTGGCATATAGTTGGTGTGCTCTTAGCCTCTGCAACACCAACCTTAGATGTTTCTCATGTTCTTCTTCATCTTTGGAGAAGACGAGAATGTCATCTATGAAAACAACCACAAATTTGTCCAGATATTCCATGAATACCTTGTTCATGAGGTACATGAAGTATGCCGGGGCATTAGTTAGCCCGAAAGGCATGACAGTGTATTCATACAGTCCGTACCGAGATACGAAAGCTGTCTTGGGAATATCAGAATGCCTTATCTTGAGTTGGTGGTATCCCGACCTGAGATCAATTTTCGAGAACACACAAGCTCCCCTCAACTGATCAAACAAGTCTTCAATGCGGGGTAATGGGTACTTGTTTTTGATGGTTACCTCATTCAAAGCACGGTAATCCATGCATAACCTTTGGGTTCCGTCCTTCTTGGGCACAAATATCACCGGAGCTCCCCATGTGAGGAACTAGGACGAATATACCCCTTCTCCGACAATTCTCTCAAATGATCCTTGAGTTCTTCCAGCTGCTTGGAGTCCATCCGATAAGGTCTCTTGTATTTATCGGGGCTGTTCCAGGTACTAGCTCAATTGCGAATTCCACTTCACGATCGGGAGGCATACCTGGCAACTCCTCCGGAAAAACATCTGGATATTCCCTGATGGTCCTGATTTCCTCAACTTTCACCTCAACTTGATTTAATTTGATGTCCCTCCTAGGCTTGTGTATTGTTATGAGCTTTACTCTTGTGCCACTAGGGTGAGTTAGTTCCACTGTTCTGGTCGAACAATGGATGATTCCTTTATGTTTGGTCAACCAATCCATACCCAAAATAATATCTATTCCCTGTGAATCTATCACTATGAGGTTAGCAGTAAATACTACCCCATTAATGTTTAGATTCACTTTGGGACACACTTGTCTTGTCCTTATTTCTCCACCTGGAGAGTTTACAGCTAGCATGTGGTTCATTTGTGTGGTTGCTAGGTCATGCTTCTTAACAAACCCTTGAGCAATGAACGAGTGGGTAGCACCAGAATCAAACAGCAGGGTTGCAAGGTGTAAATTGGCAGGAAACTTACCAACTACCACGTCGGGTGCCTCTTGTGCTTCCTCCATAGTGACGTGGTTCACCCGTCCTCTCATTACATTCTGCTGTTGTGGTTGCGCAGGCTTCTTCTTTGGGCATTTATGGGCGTAGTGCCCCACTTCACCACAGCTAAAACATTGCACCCCAACTTTAGGTGCCTGGCCTTTGTTGTCTTGGGGTTGGTTCGGGGGTCCTTGCACTGCTGGTCGAGGTGGATATGCGGGGCGAGGCTGCTGTACAAACTGACGTTGTGGCTGTGCTAGTGCTGCCGGAGGCCTGTAGTTTGGGTTGTACCCCCTTGGTGCTGAGTAGGGTACCGCAGCACGGTTCGTCTGCCCTGCTGGTTGCTGCATCAGAAGGGGCGGTTGTTGCTACCCGAGGCTTGATGTGACCAACTGGCCTTCCTCGTATTCTCATTTTCCAAGGCCTTTAGCTTCCTTTCTACCACAAATGCTCTGTCCACCATCTTTTAGAAGCTTTCATACTCATTTGAGGACATTGCACACTGCATCTCCGCGGTAAGTCCTTCCACGAAACAATCTTGTTTCTGCTCATTAGTCTCTATTTCTCGTGGGGCATAACGGGATAGTTGAGTAAACTTTGTGAGGTATTCCCTCACAGTCATGTTACCTTGCTGCAACCCCAAAAACTCCTTCCTCTTGTTTTTGAGTTCACCTCTTGGGATGTAATGGTTGTGGAAGCTACGCTTGAACTCTTCCCAAGTGATGTTCTCAGGGTCATGATGGGCGGCCACATAGGCGGTCCACCAATCAGCAGCAGGTCCATGCAATTGATGAGAGGCAAACAGCACCCTCTCATACCCTTGGCACTGGATGATCCTCATCTTGCTTTCAATGGTCTTCAGCCAATCATCTGCCTCCAGAGGTTCAGCAGCACTTGCAAACTTTGGAGGTTGAGTTCCTAGAAACTCACTCAACCTTGGTTGGCGTGGTGCAGCTTGTGGAGGTGGAACTTGATGCAAGTTGGCCACCACTTGAGTCAAGTTCTGGATGAGCTGATTCTGATTCTCCAGCATTTCGTGGAGAGGGTCAACTTCTTCACGGCGACCACCCCTGTCCTGGCCTCCAGAAAGATGAGGGTTGCATGCCTCATCGTTGTTGTTGGCGGGGTTGGCAGCACGTCCTTTTCCTCTTCCGGCCATCTGGTAGAATCAACCAATGTTAATTTGAAAGCATTTAGTATCATCTTACTACTTTCACTTGTTTGTACTTTGAAGTGTTGAGGCTTTGTCATACTTTTCTGAGGGTTCATTTTTCACACAAAAATAAATGCAATATTATTTCATGTGGGTTCACACACCAAAGCAAAACAATCTAAAGACAAGGCTGTGGACAATTGCTCATGGCTTCCACAACTCACGTCACACACCAGGCATTAACACACCATTAACTTAACGTAACGACTCGACTATTCGACATCTTGCTAGCAAAGGGAAGGACTCTACACTATTCGTTTTCTTGAGCTGGCTCCTCGGGATCTTCCTCATCATTTCGGCTGCCTTCTGACTCTGCTTTGGGTGGGGAGGCTGCTGGTGGAGAAGTGCGACGACGCCTGATCGCTCGGCGATCCGGGGAGTCAGGAGTCCATGTATCATTCACGGTGACACACAGTTCATTCCCATCTCCTCTTTCTCTCGCCTTTAAGCAGGCTCGCAGCAACGCCTCCGTTTCCTTCAGGGTGTCCCGCACATCCTGAAGCTCTTGTTGACACTCCTGCAGTCGAGTGCTGAGCATAGAAGCATCTTCCAAGCACAAGTCCATGTGCTCATGGGAAGTCCCTTGCTGCACCGGCAGGTACTTGTACTCCGTGGTACCACTCTCACGCTGGAGGACATACATGTACTCAGTTTTGTCCTAGTGGCGACGATAGATGTGACTCTGGCAGGTGATGGCCTCCCAGGTGACATCTTTCTCCGCATCGACCTGTGTTGCTCTACAAGCTGGAGAGTGGTGGATCTTAAGTAGCTGATTTTCGTGTATAATCCTCATCTCTGAACTCATTTCTTCCCTCTTCTCACGGATGGTCCTGGTGGAGTTATAGTGGATGATAAGTTTGCCCGTATTGCCGGCGGCTTCGAGCATACGCCGAAGATGGCGCAGTAAGCCTCCTACTGCCAATCCGTAGGAAAGGTACGTCACCGGATGGCTCTCCTCCCTCTCGGCAAGGGCAACTACGGGAACTCTCCCTCCTGTGGACTTGCGAGCGGTGCGAATCATGCGAACCATCTAAATCAAAAAGAATTTAAAATTAGGTTAGATAAACTCTCAAACAAAAATCCTATTTTGAATGATAGTTGGGGTAAGATGAAGAAAGTGACTCATTTAAATAACACTTTTCAATCCACACCTTTGTAAAATAGTTTTTAAGAAAATAGGGCCCTTAACTACGTCCATTTCTACCTAGGTCCACGTTCCTACGGACAACCTTGGCTCTGATACCACCTCTATCACACCCGTTTTTTCCGAAGAACAACCAAGTGAATATCACATGTATGCCAGGATCATTTTCTCATACATGTGATGACAAATAGTGAAGCATCATTTATTACAAGCCAGGTGTCGAATATAAATAAGTCTTACATAGCAAATGTCTCAATGGACAATAATAAGTTCATCACAAATAAATAAACTAGCCGCGGAATATTATTCTTGAGGGCTCCGTCACAGGCGTTGCCTAGGGGTCTCCATGAACCTAGAAACCTTCTTCGGGTCCAAAGTCTTGGTCATTATACACCACCTCATTACCTTGACCTGAGCAGCAACATAAACCAACAAATACGCAAGGTTGAGTACCAATGGTACTCAGCAAGTGTGGGAAAGTTATGTCATGCATGGCTAGAACAAGGGAAGGGTTGAACTCATGGTTAAAGCACTATGCAAGTAATACCTATCACCTTAGCTTATTAAGCACCTACATTACTACACAGGTGAAATGGTCCCAAACTCCCATCCCATCATCATAATCAAATAACCATAACCTCATTCCCAATGTTAAGCTCCCCGCTTAACATCCACAACTTCCAAAACCATCAATCCTCTAATCATGAAAAATCCAAGCCGCTCTTGACCGTGAGCACGGCTGTCATGACAGTTTTGACTCTGCAGAGTTTGTACCACTGTACCCACATGTAGTGATTTCATCCCCCGTTGCTGGGTGGACTAAAAGAACCTCCATTATGCCAGTGGCTACGAACCACATTCACACTTCCCAGGTGTGTAGCCAGGAGATCACTACGAAGCCTTTACAAAGGGATTCCCGACGAGCGTGGGCCCACTTAGGTTTCACCCCTAACAGCATACAAGAGGCTCCAACCCCGCTGCAGTGGCCCCCTCTTGAGCCTTGCGGTTCATATGGTAGTCCAGCTGACACCTACTCCCCGCACCATCCAACACACCCATACTACGCCGGGGATACACCTAATTAATTGGCCAAGCTGCCCCATCTCAGCATGTGGCTGGCACTGTAAAGCCAGGTTACATGCTCCATGAACCGATCCTTAGGATCCAGGCAAGTACTAAACACAAACCCAAGTCTCGTGCACCCAGCACACAACCAAAACATCCAACTTGCCTTGATCCATACCTCTACATAACTCACAATATCTCATTGAAGAGTATGGTAAAATAAATGATGATCTCATATCCCAATTATCCCATTCTAAGCATGGCTAAGCATATGCATAATAATAAATGACATGATAAAATAAATCCCAACCCAAGCTACAAGGAAACAAGGTAATGCAATTCTAGGGAAACTTCCTAGCATGGGTTTCAGATTTAAATTGACAATGCAAATAACTCTAGCTACACATCCTAGCATAGGATCAAAGTGGTCAAGGACACTTGCCTCGTTCTTGCTGCTCTTGAAATGGGTAGTCCTGGTCTTGGAAAGGAATAACTTGCTCTTGAGCAGGTTCTACATCATACCATCACACATAGCAAAAGAAAAACAACAATCCATAAGACATAGTTCACACTTCCACTTCAAACAAACCACACATTCATATTTATGAAAGTCATTCACCATTATATGTGTCGTGGTTACTCTATGTGTGTTGATTTGTGGCTTGCATGCACTTTTAATCATGTGTATATGATTCCTACTTTTGTTTTCACATTTATGCTTGCATACTTTATATATGACTTTCCAATTTAAATAAATTCCTTATATTCAATTACTACACCTTTTAGCTGCCAAGTATGCATGAAAGGTATTTTCCTTCTCCATATGTGTCTTCATAATGTCTACCAACCCTAAACTGAATCCTTTGGATTTTAGAAACTTCATTTATCATTTACTAGTTGCTATATTTTCAGATTTATTTTCCTATACATAAATGTGTTATTTATTATGAAATTAGTAATATACATCATCTAAACAGAATAGGTTCTGGTCCTAAATAATTTACTAATATATTTTTGACCTTTTCCTCTGATGTAAACTATTTTACAATTATTTTCCCTATTTTCTAGAACTTTTCTTTACTTAAAAATGTGTCCCTAAATGTGAATAATAAATTAAACAGATTCACTTCAGCCCAAAATATGTTTTTATCTCACTCCAAAGTTTTCTAAATACTGAGAAAGTTTTTAATTTAATTTTGACAATATGTTTGTCCCACTTTTTAAATTTTAAACACTAGCCACATATTCAATTTCCCAAATTAAATATTAAACAGGGCTAAAAAGGTAAACTCATCCCATTACAGGGTCTATAATATTTTTTTCAGAATTTCCAGGGGTTTAGCTACACTTATCAGAGGTGTTTTTCCTAATTTTTATTAAATCCAGGGGCTAAAACTGATTTTTAAATGAATTTACATGATTTTCTGAAGTTCCAGGGGCTAGATCAGAAGTTTCCGGGGCTAACTCTTATTTCCCGAGAACCCCAGGGGGTAGCACGTAAGATTTCCAGTCTTTATAACGCGGGGCTGACGTGGACCGTCCGATTTTAAACCGACGGCTGAGATTATAACGCCGAACCGGTACGTGGGGATTTAAACCCTACCATGCGATTTAAAATAGACGGCGCACAAGCGGCCACGTCGCTCTGATCGAACGCGGGCGGCGCTGCCGGCGGCGCATGGCGGCGGGAAGCGGCGATCTCGCCGGAGACTTTCGGATCTTCGAGAATTCTTCCTAGAACTGTGATTTTATGGCATAGATCGGTGGAGGAGAGGTCGGGGATCTCACCTCGGGGGTTTTCTTGAGCTCGGAGGTCCTGGAAGGTGATCGGCGACGAGGTCCGGGGCAAAACCACGGCGAAGCTCGTCGGCGCTGGGTTTACACCGCAAATCACCGAGTTTTCTGCACCTGCAAGGTTCCCCGGAGGCGGTGGATCAAGACCAGCGAGTTAGATCGGAATTTCCGAGCTTAGATCGGCCAGAATTCGCCGGAGAAGTCTCGGTTCTCACCGGAGGAAAAATCGGCGATCGCGTGGGAAAAACAGAACGAGGCCGGGGTTTTTATAGACGGGGGAGGGCGGCGGGGTGGTTTAGATCATGTCCGCGTCGCCTACGAACAGAAATCAGCGGGGATACGCCGAAATCCCGATCGGTTTTGATTCGGGGGCGAGGGAGTCCGGCGCGGCGCGAGGTAGACGAAGATCGGGTGGGTACCGCCTGTCAGTGTGAGGCAGCAGCGCGCGCGGCTGCGGGCTGGCGTGGGCGCTGGCTGGGCCGGCTGGTGGGTTTCGGCCCACTGGCCGGTTTTTTTTCTGCTTTCTCTTTTTCTTTTTCTTTTCTGATTTGAGTTTAATTTGAATTCCAGTTTGAATTTGAATTTTTGCAAAACATGCAACACGTCCAAAAATTTTTAAATTCCCCTCTTAACATGATTTAGGGCATTGAATTAAAATTTTGGGGTGTTACATACACGTCAGGGAACTCTTGGACCACTGGAATATCTTCCAATCTGATGGTTGTGGATTGATAGACACTTGGAAGTTTTATTTCTGGACTGTCCAGAAATAAGGAATGAGACTCGTGCAATTCGGAGTTCAAGTGCACAACTCGGAGGATGGTGTCTAAAACAGCGCCGTGGCGGGTTAACCACGACATCCCTAAGATGACATCGACCTTCTGTCCCTCTAAAATTATGAGAGACGTAGGGTATACTCTACCCTCTAAGCACAATGGCGCTTTTGGGACCATCATGCTTGCTGAAATTTTCCCACCCGGTGAACAGATCACATAAGGACTATCGGTGGGTAGTATTTGCAAGCTATATTTATCAATGAAAGCTTGGATAATGAAGCTATGCGTGGCGCCTGAATCAAACAATACTATGGCGGGATGCTGGTGGAGTTGGAACATACCCGCAAGGATTGGCTCACCCTCCGGCACGTCCTCTATGGCAAGCTGGTGGACGGTGCCGGGCCTAGGGTTTGCCCGCCGTGCATTAGTAGGGTTCCGGGGTTGATTCCTCCCCGGAAACTGTGGTGCAACTCTGCCGCCTTGCCTCTCTGGACAACTGCTGGCGAAGTGTCCTGGACGACCACACATGTAACATGTGGCCGCTGCTTGTGCGGTGCTCGGGGGACGAAAGCCTGGCATGCGCTGCTGAGGTGCATACGCACGCGGCATCGCCCGCTGCTGCTGGTGTTGTTGTGGAGGTGGTACTGGCAGTGCCGGCCTGAATGCCGGTGAAGAATACGGCCGACTGCGGAATGACATCAGCCTTTGTGGTGGCTGCCAGCGTGGACCTGATGGTGGGTGATTCACCATCCAAAATTTCTGAGAAGGACCGCCTCCTTCTCCGCTGCTTTGCGGCGCGCTTCGCTTTCACTCCGCCGCCGCTAACTCCTTGCCGGAGTCCTCCTGGTCAATCGCAGCATCAATGATGTCGTTGAGGCTGCCGCGATTGAACATCGCCA
Source organism: Neostapfia colusana (assembly GCA_030760725.1). Classification (NCBI taxonomy): domain Eukaryota; kingdom Viridiplantae; phylum Streptophyta; class Magnoliopsida; order Poales; family Poaceae; genus Neostapfia; species Neostapfia colusana. The sequence continues at coordinate 70,086,616 of JASWHV010000009.1, forward strand.
ACTTGTCCTTCAGGAGCGGGTTAAGCCCCTGGTAAAAGTGGTCCCGCTGCTTCTCGTCAGTATCGGCATGATATGACGCATAGAGCGCGAGATCATTGAACGCCATGGAATATTCCAGCGTGTTCCGGCTCCCTTGCTGCAGGTGTAGGAATTCCTATGTCTTCTGCTTTATCAGACCTGGCGGTATGTGATAGGCCCTGAAGGCCGTCCGGAACTCCGCCCAGGTCATAACTCGGTTGGTGGGCTGTGAAGCACAGAAGTTTGCCCACCACGCGCTCGCGGATCCCTGGAGCTGCTGGACCGGGAACTGAGTCTTTCGCTGCTCACTTATCTGGAGCAGCCCGAACTTCATCTCTATTGTGCGGAGCCAGTTTTCCGCGTCGAGAGGTTCTTCCGCCCTTGAGAATACCGGAGGATGAGTTGCTAGGAAGTCGGAGTAGGAGCTCTATTGACGCTCCTCACGGTCTTGACGTCTCTCTGGGCGAGACGTATTGGCGATGAGAGTTTGCAGAAACTCTGTGTGCTGCTGATGTGAACCCGCCATTGTCGCGATGATGTCGGCCAATGTAACCGTTGGCAGTGGTGGTGGCGGTGTTTGCTGTTGCTGTTGCTGTTTCTGCTGCTGCTGCTGCTGTCCCAAGAGTCCTCGGGAGGCTGTTGGGAGGTCTCTCCCCCTTGGCTAGTACCCCCAACGTCCGGGTTGGCACGAGTACGAGTCATTCTGAAATTCAAAACAGCAGCGATTAGCACATGTCATACTTAAAATTCCATATGCAACAGTAGGTATTGAAGTGACACATGAATAATTTGCACAACATTCACATATATTTATAAAGCATAAACTTTATACAAGATACATTATTCTCGTTTCTCCGAGAAGTCGTGCTCATGTCGTCACTACCTATACATACGCTACTGCCTACACGACATGTCACCGATTACAATAGTTTGGGTTACCCTACCCTAGCTGCCCTACTTGGCAACTGTAACCTCCTACTCGGAGTAGAACTGGACCTCCTGCGGGTCGTCTTCCTCGGGTACCTCTGCTGGTGGCTCCGTATCTACCACCTCTTCTCCCATCTCGGGTTCTCCCATTGCTGGAAGGCCCAGGACCACCGGTATGCCCAATACCGGAGGTACGAGGTCCTGCAATGCATGCACCTCGTCCATGGCCTGGTTATAGTCCTCTTCCCAGCCTTGCCCTTCCTCAATAGAGTCATCCCGCTCTTGAGCAAGGTCCTCATTCTGCTGGGTTAGAGTCTGCACCAGCTCTTGCAACTCCGCAATGTCGACACGGCTTTTCTTCTTCGCCTCCTTCAGACGATGCAATTAATTATGCTGTTCATTCAGTCGCTTGATCGTCGGAAGGAGCACATTGCGGAGTGCGCTGTGAGCACTCTCGAAATGGTCTCCACGGCTTGTGCTCTCCTTGAGCCTTGCGGCGAGATGCTCCGTATGAACAGCTTGGCTGTCCATCACGGCGTTTCCCACCCTCATCTGGAGGCTGAGGTTTGCCTCCGCGGGGTTGTACCTTGGGCAACTCGGGTCCGTTGCCTCCAGATACCTCTCTTCCCACACATGATGAGACCGTCCCTCCACCGGAACGAGCGCGTATGGAGTGCCCTCCATAGCCTTCACGTGCAGTTGGCAGAAACGTGACATGGCGTCACGGCCTGCCGCTTGCCACATCCGTTCCGGTTGTCTACCTCTCACCGTGACGGTGAACGGCACCTAACCGGGTGGCGTAGGTCCTGCAGGGACTTTGACATGGATTGTCCATGTCTTGTTCCCCTCCTCGCATTCTTCCTTGGCGAAGTACTGCAGCATCTGGTTGTACCCGAAATATCGAAGCATCTGCCTCAATACTTCCGGATAGCCGCTGTGGTGAGAACAGTGAGACACCACCCACCCGTTCTCCAACTGTTTATCCTCTGTCATCTGTAAAAATATATTTGAGAAATGTCAAATATTTATTTAAACAGTAAACCATTGAGTTATAACATAATACATGTCATTGAACCCACAAAACTTGGAAACATAATTCAAATTTTAAGCAAATTTCACTGCTGATCTGCTGTTCAACATGACAGCCCATGTTAAAGCAAAACCAATTCTGGAGCTCAACATAAAAGTTAAAACTAACTTCAATAGCTTTCCAGAATGTATTTGCTTGTCCTAAGATCTGTCCTGGTTCAAAAGTTATGAGATGTCAAAGTTAACAGAATTTCTGGAGAAAATTGGACAGCACCTCCCTGCTTTAGGTACTGTTTTGATCCAAGAATTCCAGTTAATTCTGCTCCCAATCTGACAAAACTTTCTGTTACAAAGTTGTAACCCATCTCATAAGCTTTCCAGAACTACCACATTTTCTATTTTTAGAATTTTATGCAGGAAACTATACTCAATTTACAGAGAGTTTACAGAGAGTCTTTGCCCTGCCCTGTTTTCTGGACAGTTTCAACTCTACTGCATTTTTCGATTGGTTAAGGGTTGAAACACCTCTGGACATCAACAGAAAAGTTGTAAAGCTTTTCCGAAGATTTCCAGAAATGTATCATATGACCCCAACCTCGAAAGAACTCAACCTCTAACCTCTGATTAACTTCAGCCTTAATTCAGCTGAAAACAGAGTGCTCTGTCCTTAGCAACCTATAAGTTGAAAACTTGTTAACTTTGAATATCGTGATTAAGGGAAGAGGTTACAGAAAAGTTTAATGCTCCAGATTAAAACTTTCAAGTTTTACAATGAAGTTGTTCATTTAGTGGGGTTGACGTCGATGCGTCACCAGATCATGTTGGTACTACGTCCTCACAAAGAAAAACCTATACCGGACTTAGCCGGCTTCGTTAGTTCAGTGGCACTAAGCGTCTCTCGCACACCGATGCTACATGTCTACCGTCTCTTGGTTATACTACCTGCAAATAACTCAAGCAATCGTCACACCGAGTCCGGTATCCATACAGTCCGTACACCCGGCCGTCATCACTCGCCCGGATGTTCTCAAGCCAAACACGCCTTGAGTTACGTGTTCACGTTTCAGACCACGTGACGGGGTCTCCCAAATTGCACCACGCATGCCAGGGATAGACGTTGCTCGAATACCCCAAATGACATGAAGAGTCATAGAGGATATCAAAGCGGGTCGGGTTACCTGCCACCCGTGGGGCTCCACCCTTCAGCTTGTGCGCACTGGTGGACAGCGCTTACGTGCACCCCCCAAGACATAAACGTCCCGAGATGCACGATTTTCCGACATAGTCAAATAGTTTAGTATGCCACTTCCTATACACTAATAACATCCTTATATGGGCTACTAACTCGTTCCTCACAGGATTTTTGAAAAAGATGACCTTTTAGTGCGTTAAACCTCAAGCGAGCTCTGATACCAGCGTTGACACGACCCCACGGTCTTGTCGAGCCAGGATCACGCTGAGGGGTGCTGCGTTGCACAGTACCGGATAACACAAATCAAAGGTACAAAGCGGAAGCAAAACTTTTATTACATAAAGTGGTTTATGAACATTTTTACAACAAAATATGTTCAGTCTACACTCACGGGCGTAGACTACGCATCAAGTTCACGTTCAGACCGTGAACGTGTCCTTGCTAGCACACACGCACACTAAAACGGCGACGTGCACGACTCCCACTCAACGGGGTTCTCCTCCTGGGGTTCCATCTCCCCCTCGTGAGTCCCTTCCTCATAAAGCCCTGCAAAAGCTTCAAACACAAGCAGTGAGCATGAAGGCTCAGCAAGACTGACCCGTCTCTTCTAAACATAGAACTTCTACATGAGGGTTGATGGGTTACATGAGGTAAAAATCATTTGCATGGACTCGCCTAATTAGTAAAACCTTACTTTCAAGTTTTAGCAGCAGGTTGTGCAGAACCTTATGCTAAGGCACATGAGAGAGCCGCAATCAAACAAGAAACGCATTTCTCTCATGTACGTGGCCCAAAGTTGAAAAGAACTTTAGTTAGCTCTAAACTACAACAAATCATTAACAAGCAAAGTCCATCTTTCAATCAGCAACATTTTATCTTGTAACTAGCCTGTTCTTTCTACGTCACGGTACAGTGAACAAGTGGTACTCACTGACCGCGAGGGACGGCGATTATAATCGATTTACACCTGCAGGGTTACCCGAACAACCCGTCATGTACGCCCGTACTCGATGTTGCCTACAACAACCATCACGGACGCCGTACAAAACGACCTTTCACCCGTTAGCCAAATGTTAAACCGGTCCAATCGTCCTGAGCAAGAGGTCTCTGCACGCGCATCTCAGTTCTGCCAGCCGATTTACACCTCGAGCTCTCAACCTACCCTCTGAACGACCAGCTATGCATCAACACCCAGCTACCCGAGTTACATCGGTTTCCCAGTTCCCATATAGCAGGTAGGTCTTCGGTACTGTTCTAGCTTGTTCAACAGGCCCGCACACGGCTCGGTCCTCAATCGACACAAGTGGAGCTACAGCACACAGGCCCCAAAGTCCTGCTGCCCTTACCCTCGGCTCGGTCTCATCTTTCTTGCCATGTGTATCATGTGCTATCTCTACCCGAGTCGAGTGCCTCTAGCCTATGCTCGCGAGTAGTTCCAACTACTCGACTTGTACCGAATCCTACCCTAACTTTTCTTTGCAGTAGCTAACGGGATTTGCAATCCTAAACCCAACCCATGGTTTTCTTGGCTATGCAAGTGGGTTTCCAAACAAGACTCTAATGCAAGGAATCATCATACTCAAATAAGTGCTCAAAACAATAAAAATTTGTAAGAAGATTAATGCAAACCGGAGCTTGCCTTGCTGCTCTTGGTCGTAGGCTAGCTGCTCCTCCGGAGTAACGAAGTCTAGGACTTCGGGTTCCTCCTCGACCTTAGCGACTACATGATATAAGAAGTATATGTATTAATTAAATGCATTTGATTGAATTTAAACTTGTGAAGTCTATAACTCTTACTAGACTGACCCAATGACTGTGAAACTTTTACTGTGGCTTGGATACAACCTAAACAGAGACTTGGTCAAGTTTTAGTTGCAGCAAAGCTCATTTGAGCCCTCGACAATTAATTATGTACTTGAACTTAATTGAAGGCTTTTAGGGTGTTCTAAGGATTTTCATGAAACAAACTATGACTTTCTGAAAACTAGATTTTCAGGGGGTTCTAATGGAGTTGGTCTCACTTAATTTGAGGGTTTCTAGCTAAATATATGAGCTAAGCAATTTCAGGGAAAATTCTGAAAATGTTTCTGAACATTTTCTATTTTCTCTGGACAGTTTCACTAATCACACCATTAGGTGGATCAAATGAGCTCAAATGGATCTGAAATTTTTATGGTAGTTCAGGGATATTTTAGTTAACATCCCATCACAATTTCAGAATTTTCCTCCAAGGGATTCTCCAATTAAAATTCCAAACAGTTTAAAGTTTGAGGAATTAATTCTGGAGCAATAAGGATTTTCATGAAGTGAAACTTGATTTGTTGGAAAGTACTCAGAGCGCTGAATCCAACAAAATTTGGTTCACTCGATTTTGAGTTCCCTAGCCCATGTTATGAGGATTTGAAGTTTGAATGAAATCTGAAAATCGGAGAAAAGTTTAAACTTGCGGGTGGGCCACGGGGACACATGTTGCGCACTGAGGCGTCGGCACACCGGGGTCTACGAGGTTCCTGCGCACCAGCACAACGGATCCCAGCCGCACCTGATCCCGATTTGAATTTTTAAGTCGCTGACGGCCGGGCCCTGCGTCTTCTTCTTCCTCCCGACTCTCCCTCGCACCCGTGCCGCCTCCCCTCACCGGAGCAGACCCGCAGCTCGCCGGCTTGCCGCTGCCGGCTATCGCACGGTCTGAAACTCGCCGCCAAGGGGTTATCGACGTCAAGAAACACGTCTGTGGGGTCAGTTTCGGCTGGCGGTGACCGGAAATAACCCGGCGACGTGCGGCGGCCTCGGTTGAGGTTCGGCACCGTCGGCCTTGGGTTCTAACCCGCCAAGACCTCAAACGATCGGTTCTACAGCATCAATACACCTCTAGGAAGCTCGACAAGGTTTCAAAGGTGTTCAAAGATGGCGGCAAGTTGGTCGGCACCGTGTGACCGATCGTGCCTGCCATGAACGTCCTCGATCAAGCTCAAAATTCGTAACTCCTAGTTGGTTTCATACCACGGGTGCAGAAAGGAAATTGATCGCCGGCTAGTCCAGCGCCTATGTGCAAGATTTGATAACTTAAGAAGGATCATAGAGCGGGAATTCAAAGAATCCATACCAGAAGCTCGGTCTAAGACCGCCGGAGCAAAATCTGGAAATTCGTAGTGGATTCTTGTAACACCCCAAAATTTTGTTAAGACCCTAAATCATGTTAATAGGGGAATTTAAAAATTTTTGGACGTGTTGCATGTTTTGCAAAAATTCAAATTCAAACTGGAATTCAAATTAAACTCAAATCAGAAAAGAAATAGAAAAAGAGAAAACAGAAAAAAACCGGCCAGTGGGCCGCAACCCACCAGCCGGCCCAACCAGCGCCGCGCCAGCCCGCAGCCGCGCGTGCCGCTTCCTTCCACTGACAGGCGGGGCCCACCAGTTCATTGTCTACCTCGCGCCAGCGCCGGACTCTGTCACCCGAGTCGAAACTGATCGGGAATTCTCGAGTATTCCAGCTGAATTCCGTTCGGGGGCGACGCAAACTCGATCTAAACCTCCCAGCCGCCCTCCCCCATCTATAAAAACCCCGGCCTCATTCTGTTTTTCCCACGCGATCCGCCGATTTTCCTCCGGTGAGAACCGAGACTTCTCCGGCGAATTCTGGCTGATCTAAGCTCAGAAATTCTGATCTAACTCGCTGGTCTTGATCCACCGCCTCCGGGGAACCTTGCAGGTGCAGAAAACTCGGTGACTTGCGGTGTAAACACAGCGCCGACGAGCCTCGCCGTGAATTCACCTCGGACCTCGTCACCGATCACCTTCCAGGACCTCCGAGCTCAAGAAAACCCCCGAGGTGAGATCCCCGACCTCCCCTCCACCGATCTATGCCATAAAATCACAGTTCTAGGAAGAATTCCCGAAGATCCGAAACTCTCCGGCGAGATCGCCGCTTCCCACCGCCGTGCGCCGCCGGCAGCGCCGCTCGCGTTCGATCAGAGCGACGTGGCCGCTTGTGCGCCGTTTATTTTAAATCGCACGGTAGGGTTTAAATCCCCGCGTACCGGTTCGGCGTTGTAATCTCAGCCGTCGGTTTAAAATCGGACGGTCCACGTCAGCCCCGCGTTATAAAGACTGGAAATCTTACGTGCTACCCCCTAGGGTTCTCGGGAAATAAGAGCTAGCCCCGGAAACTTCTGATCTAGCCCCTGGAACTTCAGAAAATCATATAAATTCATTTAAAAATCAGTTTTAGCCCCTGGACTTAATAAAAATTAGCAAAACCCCTCTGATAAGTGTAGCTAGACCCCTGGAAATTCTGAAAATAATATTATAGACCCTGTAGTGGGGTGAGTTTACCTTTTTAGCCCTGTTTAGTATTTAATTTAGGAAATTGAATATGTGGCTAGTGTTTAAAAATTAAAAAGTGGGACAAACATGTTGTCAAAATTTAATTAAAGACTTTCTCAGTATTTAGGAAACTTTGGAGTGAGATAAAAACATATTTTGGGCTGAATTGAATCTGTTTAATTTATTATTCACATGTAGGGACACATTTTTAAGTAAAGAATAGTTCTAGAAAATAGGGAAAATAATTGTGAAATAGTTTACATCAGAGGCAAAGGTCAAAATATGTTATTAAATTATTTAGGACCAGAACCTATTCTGTTTAGATGATGTGTCTTACTATTTTCATAATAAAGTACACATTTATGCATAGGAAAATAAATATGAAAATATAGCAACTAGTAAATGATAAATGGAGTTTCTAAAATCCAAAGAATTCAGTTTAGGGTTGGTAGAAATTATGAAGACACATATGGAGAAGGAAAATACCTTTCATGCATACTTGATAGCTAAAAGGTGTAGTAATTGAATATAAGGAATTTATTTAAATTGGAAACTCATATATAGTATGTAAGTATAAATGTGAACACAAAAGTAGGAATCATATACACATGATTAAAAGTGCATGCAAGCCACAAATCAACACACATGGAGTGACCACAACACATATAATGGAGAATGACTTTCATAAATATGAATGTGTGGTTTGTATGAAGAGGAAGTGTGAACTATGTCTTATGGATTGTTGTTTTTCTTTTGTTATGTGTGATGGTATGATGTAGAACCTGCTCAAGAGCAAGTTATTCCTTTCCAAGATCAGGACTACCCATTTCAAGAGCAGCAGGAAGGAGGCAAGTGTCCTTGACCACTTTGATCCTATGCTAGGATGTGTAGATAGAATTATTTGCATTATCAAATGAAATATGAAACCCATGCTAGGAAGTTTCCCTAGAATTGCATTACCTTGTTTCCTTGAAGCTTGGGTTGGGATTTATTTTATCATGTCATTTATTATTATGCATATGCTTAGCCATGCTTAGAATGGGATGTTTGGGATATGAGATCATCAGTTTATTTTACCATACACTTGAATGAGATATTGTGAGTTATGTAGAGGTAGGGATCAAGGCAAGTTGGATGTTTTGGTTGTGTGCTGGGTGCACGAGACTCGGGTTTGTGTTTAGTACTTGCCTGGATCCTAAGGACCGGTTCATGGAGCATGTAACCTGGCTTTACCGTGCCAACCACATGCTGAGATGGGGCAGCTTGGCCAATTAATTAGGTGTATCCCCGGCGTAGTATGGGTGTGTTGGATGGTGCGGGGAATAGGTGTCAGCTGGACTACCATATGAACCGCAAGGCTCAAGAGGGGGCCACTGCAGCTGGGTTGGAGCCTCTTGTATGCTGTTAGGGGTGAAACCTCAGTGGGCCCACGCTCGTCGGGAATCCCTTTGTAAAGGCTTCGTAGTGATCTCCTGGCTACACACCTGGGAAGTGTGAATGTGGTTCGTAGCCACTGGCATAATGGAGGTTCTTTTAGTCCACCCGGCAACGGGGGATGAAATCACTACATGTGGGTACGGTAGGTACAAACTCTGCAGAGTCAAAACTGTCATGACAGCCGTGCTCACGGTCAAGAGCGGCTTGGACTTATTCATGATTAGAGGATTGATGGTTTTGGAAGTTGTGGATGTTAAGCGGGGATCTTAACATTGGAAATGATTATATGGTTATTTGATTAGGATGATGGGATGGGAGATTGGGACCATTTCACCTGTGTAGTAATGTAGGTGCTTAATAAGCTAAGGTGATAGGTATTAATTGCGTAGTGCTTTAACCATGAGTTCAACCTCTCCTTGTTCTAGCCATGCATGATATAATTTTCCCACACTTGCTGAGTACCATTGGTACTCATCCTTGCATATTTTGTTGGTTTATATTGCTGCTCAGGTCAAGATAATGAGGTGGTGTATAATGACCAAGACTTTGGACCCGAAGAAGGTTTCTAGGTTCATGGAGACCCCCGGGCAACGCTTGTGACGGAGCCCTCAAGAATAATATTCCGCTGCTAGTTTATTTACTTGTGACGAACTTATTATTGTCCATGAGACATTTGCTATGTAAGACTTATTTATATTTGACACCTGGCTTGTAATAAATGATGCTTCACTATTTGTCATCACATGTATGAGAAAATGATCCTGGCATACATGTGATATTCACTTGGTTGTTCTTCGGAAAAACCGGGTGTGACAGAAGTGGTATCAGAGCCAAGGTTGCCCGTAGGAACGTGGACCTAGGTAGAAATGGACGTACTTAAGGGCCTTATTTTCTTAAAAACTATTTTTACAAGGTGTGTGTTGAAAAGTGTTGTTTAATGAGTCACTTTCTTCATCTTACCCCAATTTTCATTCAAAATAGGATTTTGTTTAAGAGTTTATCTAACCTAAGTTTAAATTCTTTTTGTTTTAGATGGTTCGCATGATTCGCACCGCTCGCAAGTCCACAGGAGGGAGAGTTCCCGTAGTTGCCCTTGCCCAAAGAGAGGAGAGCCGTCCGGTGACGTACCTTTCCTACGGATTGGCAGTAGGAGGCTTGTTGCGCCGTCTTCGACGTATGCTCGAAGCCGCCGGCAATACGGGCAAGCTAATCATCCACTATAACTCCACCAGGACCATCCGTGAGAAGAGGGAAGAATGGAGTTCAGAAATGAGGATTATCCATGAAAATCAGCTACTCAAGATCCACCGCTCTCCAGCTTGTCGAGCGACACAGGTCGATGCGGAGAAGGATGTCACCTGGGAGGCTATCACCTGCCAGAGTCACATCTATCGTCGCCACCTGGACGGGACAGAGTACATGTATGTCCTCCAGCGTGAGAGTGGTACAACGGAGTATAAGTACCCGCCAGTGCAGCAAGGGACTTCCCATGAGCACATGGACTTGTGCTTGGAGGATGCTGCGATGCTCAGCACTCGACTGCAGGAGTGTCAGCAAGAGCTTCAGGATGTTCGGGACACCCTGAAGGAAACGGAGGCGTTGCTGCGAGCCTGCCTGAGGGCGAGAGAAAGAGAAGATGGGAATGAACTGTGCTTGGAGGATGCTGCTATGCTCAGCACTCGACTGCAGGAGTGTCAGCAAGAGCTTCAGGATGTTCGGGACACCCTGAAGGAAACGGAGGCGTTGCTGCGAGCCTGCCTGAGAGCGAGAGAAAGAGGAGATGGGAATGAACTGTGTGTCACCGCGAATGATACATGGACTCCTGACTCCCCAGATCGTTGGGCGATAAGGCATCGTCGCACTTCTCCACCAGCAGCCTCCCCACCCAAAGCAGAGTCAGAAGGAAGCCGAAATGATGAGGAAGATCCCGAGGAGCCAGCTCAAGAAAATGAGCAGTGTAGAGCCTTTCCCTTAGTTAGCAAGATGTCGAATAGTCGAGTCGTTAAGTTAAGTAAATGGTGTGTTAATGCTTGGTGTGTGACGTGAGTTGTGGAAGCCATGAGCAATTGTCCACAGCCTCATCTTTAGATTGTTTTGCTTTGGTGTGAGAACCCACATGAAATAATATTGCATTTATTTTTGTGTGAAAAATGAACCCTCAGAAAAGTATAACAAATCCTCAATGCTTCAAAGTACAAACAAATGAGAGTAGTAAGATGATACTAAATGCTTTCAAATTAACATTGGTTAATTCTGCCAGATGGCCGGAAGAGGAAAAGGACGCGCTGCCAACCCCGCCAACAACAACGATGAGGCTTGCAACCCTCATCTTTCTGGAGGCCAGGACCGGGGTGGTCGCTGTGAAGGAGTTGATCCCCTCCACCAAATGCTGGAGAATCAGAATCAGCTCATCCAGAACTTGACTCAAGTGGTGGCCAACTTGCATCAAGTTCCACCTCCACAAGCTGCACCACGCCAACCAAGGTTGAGTGAGTTTCTAGGAACTCAACCTCCAAAGTTTGCAAGTGCTGCTGAACCTCTGGAGGTAGATGATTGGCTAAAGACCATTCAAAGCAAGATGAGGATCATCCAGTGCCAAGGGTATGAGAGGGTGCTGTTTGCCTCTCATCAATTGCATGGACCTGCTGCTGATTGGTGGACCGCCTACGTGGCTGCCCATCATGACCCTGAGAACATCACTTGGGAAGAGTTCAAGCGTAGCTTCCGCAACCATTACATCCCAAGAGGTGAACTCAAAAACAAGAGGAAGGAGTTTTTGGGACTGCAGCAGGGAAACATGACGGTGAGGGAATACCTCACTAAATTTACTCAACTATCCCGTTATGCCCCACGGGACATAGAGACTGATGAGCAGAAACAAGACTGTTTCGTGGAGGGACTTACCGCAGAGATGCAGTGTGCAATGTCCTCAAATGAGTATGAAAGCTTCCAAAAGATGGTGGACAGAGCATTTGTGGTAGAAAGGAAGCTAAAGGCCTTAGAAAATGAGAATAAGAGGAAGGCCGGGTGGTCACATCAAGCCTCAGGGAGCAACACCCGCCCACGTCTGATGCAGCAACCAGCAGGGCAGACGAACCGTGCTGCAGTACCCTACTCAGCACCAAGAGGGTACAACCCGAACTACAGGCCTCCGGCAGCACCAATACAGCCACAACGTCAGTTCGTACAACAGCCTCGCCCCGCATATCCACCTCCACCAGCAGTGCAAGGACCTCCAAACCAACCCCAAGACAACAAAGGCAAGGCACCTAAGGTTGGGGTGCAATGTTTTAGCTGCGGTGAAGTGGGGCACTACGCCCATAAATGCCCGAAGAAGAAGCCCGCACAGCCACAACAGCAGAATGTAATGAGAGGACGGGTGAACCACGTCACTATGGAGGAAGCACAAGAGGCACCCGACGTGGTAGTTGGTAAGTTTCCTGCCAATTTACACCTTGCAACCCTGCTGTTTGATTCTGGTGCTACCCACTCGTTCATTGTTCAAGGGTTTGTTAAGAAGCATGACCTAGCAACAACACAAATGAACCATATGCTAGCCGTAAACTCTCCAGGTGGAGAAATAAGGACAAGACAAGTGTGTCCCAAAGTGAACCTAGACATTAATGGGGTAGTATTTATTGCTAACCTCATAGTGATAGATTCACAAGGGATAGATATTATTTTGGGTATGGATTGGTTGACCAAACATAAGGGAATCATTCATTGTTCGACCAGAACGGTGGAACTAACTCACCCTAGTGGCACAAGAGTAAAGTTCATAACAATACACGAGCCTAGGAGGGACATTAAATTAAATCAAGTTGAGGTGAAAGTTGAGGAAATCAGGACTATCAGTGAATATCCAGATGTTTTTCCGGAGGAGTTGCCAGGTATGCCTCCCGATCGTGAAGTGGAATTCGTAATTGAGCTAGTACCTGGAACAGCCCCGATTTACAAAAGACCTTATCGGATGGACTCCAAGAAGCTAGAAGAACTCAAGGATCATTCGAGAGAATTGACGGAGAAGGGGTATATTCGCCCTAGTTCCTCACCATGGGGAGCTCCAGTGATATTTGTGCCCAAGAAGGACGGAACCCAAAGGTTATGCGTGGATTACCGTGCTTTGAATGAGGTAACCATCAAGAACAAGTACCCATTACCCCGCATTGAAGACTTGTTTGATCAGTTGAGGGGGGCTTGTGTGTTCTCGAAAATTGATCTCAGGTCGGATACCACCAACTCAAGATAAGGCAATCTGATATTCCCAAGACAGCTTTCGTATCTCGGAACGGACTGTATGAATACACTGTCATGCCTTTCGGGCTAACTAATGCCCCGGCATACTTCATGTATCTCATGAACAAGGTATTCATGGAATATCTGGACAAATTTGTGGTGGTTTTCATAGATGACATTCTCGTCTTCTCCAAAGATGAAGAAGAACATGAGAAACATCTAAGGTTGGTGTTGCAAAGGCTGAGAGAACACCAACTATATGCCAAGTTGAGCAAGTGTGAGTTTTGGCTCAAGAGAGTTCCCTTCTTAGGACATATAATCTCGGAGGGAGGAATCTCCGTGGATCCTGCCAAAATTGAGGATATCCAGAAGTGGAAGACCCCTGAAAATGTCGGGGAAGTTTGAAGCTTCCTGGGATTGGCTGGATACTATAGACAGTTTATTGAAGGATTCTCCAAGATCTCGAGACCTCTCACCAAACTGTTGGAAAAGGGAATCACATTCACCTGGACGCCACAGTGCGAGACGAGTTTTCAGGAGCTAAAGAAGAGATTGACAACAGCCCCAGTGTTGGTTATGCCAGATATGCAGAAGAATTTCACAGTGTACTGCTATGCCTCTAGAAACGGGTTGGGATGTGTTCTCATGCAAGAAGGGCATGTCGTGGCATATGCATCCCGGCAGCTTCGGAAGCACGAGAAGAACTATCCTACACATGACCTAGAACTAGCCGCAGTGGTACACGCATTAAAAATTTGGCGGCACTATTTGATGGGGAAGAGAACCGAGATATATACAGATCATAAGAGTTTGATGTACATTTTCACACAGCCAGACCTCAACCTCATACAAAGGAGATGGTTAGAGCTAATCAATGACTTTGATGTGGGCATCAACTATCATCCCGGGAAAGCAAACGTCGTGGCCGATGCTTTGAGTCGGAAAGTGCAGGTCAATAAGTTGAGCTTGAAGGACATGCCTGCAGAATTGAAGGACGAGGTTATAAGGCTCAATCTATGTCTAGTAAATAGTGGCGAAGCCATCGCCATGGAAGTGGACTCCACACTAGAGCGAGACATACACGAGGGTCAAAAGAAAGACGAGAAGATACAAGAGATCAGACAACTCATCAAGGAAAATAAAGCTCCTGGTTTTAGAGAGGATGAACAAGGAACGGTGTGGCACGGAAAAAGAATCTGTGTGCCAGAAGTAAAGGAGATCCGTGAATTGATTTTGAAGGAGGCTCATGATTCTGACTATTCCATCCATCCTGGGAGTACGAAAATGTACCAGGACCTCAAGAGCAGGTATTGGTGGTATGGCATGAAGCGAGATGTCGCGGAACATGTTGCCCTATGTGACACATGTCAGTTGGTGAAGGCAGAACATCAACGACCCGCGGGATTATTGCAACCACTCAAAGTGCCTGAATGGAAATGGGAAGAAATCAGCATGGATTTCATCGTGGGATTGCCTAGAACCCAATCAGGATATGATTCGATATGGGTCATCGTTGATAGGCTAACCAAGGTAGCTCATTTCATCCCCGTGAAAGAAAGCTACAGCGGATCCAAATTGGCAGAGCTGTACATGTCAAGGATCGTGTGTTACCATGGAGTGCCAAAGAAGATTGTGTCGGATCAAGGGACACAGTTCACCTCAAGGTTCTGGCAGAAGCTGCACGAAACCATGGGAACCCATCTGAACTTTAGTTCTGCCTATCATCCCCAAACTGATGGGCAGACGGAAAGAACCAATCAGATTCTTGAAGATATGATGAGGGCATGTGCACTCAAAAACAATCGGAGTTGGGATAAAAACTTACCGTATGCGGAGTTTTCCTATAACAACAGCTATCAAGCTAGTATGAAGATGTCACCATTTGAAGCCTTGTACGGGAGAAAGTGCAGAACTCCCCTATTTTGGAACCAAACAGGGGAAAGTAAAGTGTTTGGTCCAGAAGTACTACAAGAAGCCGAGGCGAAGGTGAGGGAAATTCGCAATAACTTGAGGATAGCACAGACACGCCAAAAGAGCTATGCCGATGTACGAAGAGGAGAGCTCGTTTTCAACGTGGGGGACTATGTCTATCTCAAGGTGTCCCCTATCAGAGGACTTCGTCGGTTCAAGGTGAAAGGGAAGTTGTCACCTCGATACATCGGACCCTTTCAAGTTTTGAAGAGGAAAGGCGAAGTGGCGTATCAACTAGAATTACCGGCTCGTCTATCGGATGTGCACGATGTATTCCATGTGTCATAACTCAAGAAATGCCTGAGGACGCCTGAGGAGGTGTTACCATGAATGAAGTGGACGTAGCTGAGGATTTGTCTCATACCAAGCAACCATACAAGATTTTGGAGACAATGGAACGCCTCACCAGAAATAAAAGAATCCGGATATGCAAGGTGCAGTGGAAGCATCACTCAAAAGAGGAAGCCACCTGGGAGCGGGAAGATGAGCTAAAGGCACAATTTCCGGAATTGTTTTCTCAGAACCACCAATCTCGAGGACGAGATTTCTTTTAAGGGGGGTAGAGCTGTAACACCCCAAAATTTTGTTAAGACCCTAAATCATGTTAAGAGGGGAATTTAAAATTTTTTGGACGTGTTGCATGTTTTGCAAAAATTCAAATTCAAACTGGAATTCAAATTAAACTCAAATCAGAAAAGAAATAGAGAAAGAAAAAGAGAAAACAGAAAAAAACTGGCCAGTGGGCCGCAACCCACCAGCCGGCCCAACCAGCGCCGCGCCAGCCCGCAGCCGCGCGCGCCGCTTCCTTCCACTGACAGGTGGGGCCCACCAGTTCACCGTCTACCTCGCGCCAGCGCCGGACTCTCTCACCCGAATCGAAACCGATCGGGAATTCTCGCGTATTCCAGCTGAATTCCGTTCGGGGGCGACACAAACGCGATCTAAACCACCCAGCCGCCCTCCCCCATCTATAAAAACACCGGCCTCGTTCTGTTTTTCCCACGCGATCCGCCGATTTTCCTCCGGTGAGAACCGAGACTTCTCCGGCGAATTCTGGCCGATCTAAGCTCAGAAATTCTGATCTAACTCGCTGGTCTTGATCCACCGCCTCCGGGAAACCTTGCAGGTGCAGAAAACTCAGTGACTTGCGGTGTAAACACAGCGCCGACGAGACTCGCCGTGAATTCACCTCGGACCTCGTCGCCGATCACCTTCCAGGACCTCCGAGCTCAAGAAAACCCCCGAGGTGAGATCCCCGACCTCCCCTCCACCGATCTATGCCATAAAATCCCAGTTCTAGGAAGAATTCCCGAAGATCCGAAACTCTCCGGCGAGATCGCCGCTTCCCGCCGCCGTGCGCCGCCGGCAGCGCCGCCCGCGTTCAATCAGAGCGATGTGGCCGCTTGTGCGCCGTTTATTTTAAATCGCACGGTAGGGTTTAAATCCCCGCGTACCGGTTCGGCGTTATAATCTCAGCCGTCGGTTTAAAATCGGACGGTCCACGTCAGCCCCGCGTTATAAAGACTAGAAATCTTACGTGCTACCCCCTGGGGTTCTCGGGAAATAAGAGCTAGCCCCGGAAACTTCTGATCTAGCCCCTGGAACTTCAGAAAATCATGTAAATTCATTTAAAAATCAGTTTTAGCCCCTGGACTTAATAAAAATTAGCAAAACCCCTCTGATAAGTGTAGCTAGACCCCTGGAAATTCTGAAAATAATATTATAGACCCTGTAGTGGGGTGAGTTTACCTTTTTAGCCCTGTTTAGTATTTAATTTAGGAAATTGAATATGTGGCTAGTGTTTAAAAATTAAAAAGTGGGACAAACATGTTGTCAAAATTTAATTAAAGACTTTCTCAGTATTTAGGAAACTTTGGAGTGAGATAAAAACATATTTTGGACTGAATTGAATCTGTTTAATTTATTATTCACATTTAGGGACACATTTTTAAGTAAAGAATAGTTCTAGAAAATAGGGAAAATAATTGTGAAATAGTTTACATCAGAGGCAAAGGTCAAAATATGTTATTAAATTATTTAGGACCAGAACCTATTCTGTTTAGATGATGTGTCTTACTATTTTCATAATAAAGTACACATTTATGCATAGGAAAATAAATCTGAAAATATAGCAACTAGTAAATGATAAATGGAGTTTCTAAAATCCAAAGAATTCAGTTTAGGGTTGGTAGAAATTATGAAGACACATATGGAGAAGGAAAATACCTTTCATGCATACTTGATAGCTAAAAGGTGTAGTAATTGAATATAAGGAATTTATTTAAATTGGAAACTCATATATATTGTATGTAAGTACAAATGTGAACACAAAAGTAGGAATCATATACACATGATTAAAAGTGCGTGCAAGCCACAAATCAACACACATGGAGTGACCACAACACATATAATGGAGAATGACTTTCATAAATATGAATGTGTGGTTTGTATGAAGAGGAAGTGTGAACTATGTCTTATGGATTGTTGTTTTTCTTTTGTTATGTGTGATGGTATGATGTAGAACCTGCTCAAGAGCAAGTTATTCCTTTCCAAGATCAGGACTACCCATTTCAAGAGCAGCAGGAAGGAGGCAAGTGTCCTTGACCACTTTGATCCTATGCTAGGATGTGTAGATAGAATTATTTGCATTGTCAAATGAAATATGAAACCCATGCTAGGAAGTTTCCCTAGAATTGCATTACCTTGTTTACTTGAAGCTTGGGTTGGGATTTATTTTATCATGTCATTTATTATTATGCATATGCTTAGCCATGCTTAGAATGGGATGTTTAGGATATGAGATCATCAGTTTATTTTACCATACTCTTGAATGAGATATTGTGAGTTATGTAGAGGTAAGGATCAAGGCAAGTTGGATGTTTTGGTTGTGTGCTGGGTGCACGAGACTCGGGTTTGTGTTTAGTACTTGCCTGGATTCTAAGGACCGGTTCATGGAGCATGTAACCTGGCTTTACCGTGCCAACCACATGCTGAGATGGGGCAGCTTGGCCAATTAATTAGGTGTATCCCGGCGTAGTATGGGTGTGTTGGATGGTGCGGGGAATAGGTGTCAGCTGGACTACCATATAAACCGCAAGGCTCAAGAGGGGGCCACTGCAGCGGGGTTGGAGCCTCTTGTATGATGTTAGGGGTGAAACCTCAGTGGGCCCACGCTCGTCGGGAATCCCTTTGTAAAGGCATCGTAGTGATCTCCTGGCTACACACCTGGGAAGTGTGAATGTGGTTCGTAGCCACTGGCATAATGGAGGTTCTTTTAGTCCACCCGGCAACGGGGGATGAAATCACTACATGTGGGTACAGTGGTACAAACTCTGCAGAGTCAAAACTGTCATGACAGCCGTGCTCACGGTCAAGAGCGGCTTGGACTTATTCATGATTAGAGGATTGATGGTTTCGGAAGTTGTGGATGTTAAGCGGGTAGCTTAACATTGGAAATGATCATATGGTTATTTGATTAGGATGATGGGATGGGAGATTGGGACCATTTCACCTGTGTAGTAATGTAGGTGCTTAATAAGCTAAGGTGATAGGTATTAATTGTGTAGTGCTTTAACCATGAGTTCAACCTCTCCTTGTTCTAGCCATGCATGATATAATTTTCCCACACTTGCTGAGTACCATTGGTACTCAACCTTGCATATTTTGTTGGTTTATATTGCTGCTCAGGTCAAGATAATGAGGTGGTGTATAATGACCAAGACTTTGGACCCGAAGAAGGTTTCTAGGTTCATGGAGACCCCCGGGCAACGCCTGTGACGGAGCCCTCAAGAATAATATTCCGCTGCTAGTTTATTTACTTGTGATGAACTTATTATTGTCCATCGAGACATTTGCTATGTAAGACTTATTTATATTCGACACCTGGCTTGTAATAAATGATGCTTCACTATTTGTCATCACATGTATGAGAAAATGATCCTGGCATACATGTGATATTCACTTGGTTGTTCTTCGGAAAAACCGGGTGTGACAATTCTTCACTGATTGCTTTAAGACTTGGAGGAGAGCAACACGGTGGTCGCGCGCTCCTGTTGCCGCTCTTGCTGGACCGTGAAAGCCCCTGTGGAACGCTGTCCACGAGCGCCTGATCTTCGGCTGAGGTTAGGTTGCCGTTGTGGCGATCGTTCTCGGGCAAGGGAGTCCAGAGCTTGGGGTTTTTGGCGTCGGGGAAGTGGAGTCTGACCTCAGGGTGCTGCCTAGCAGCTCAGGAAAGGAGGGGGCGTGATGTTTTCGGGGTTTCCCGATCGAGCAGAGAGGCGGAAGCCGGGGAACTCGGTGTGCACTGAGGAGAAGGAAGCGAGCGATGATCGCTTTGGTGGAGCGCGTGGAGCGCCTTAAGAGGACCCCGGGACCGACCCTGGGCTCGCATGTGGAAGCGGGAAGCAGCTGGTGGCGCTGCTCCTCCTTGGTGGTGCACGAGCAGCCCTCGGTGCCGTTGAACCAGCAGAGGCAAAGTCCACTCCTTCGGTTGCAAGTCTTCAGCAGCCTATGACAGGTGGGTCCCACCCCTATTTTAACCTCTGAGATTAATTCCTTATCACTGTTATAAACAGTAATCCCCACAAAGCCCCTGGTGATTTGAATTATCAACCTTTGAGCCATTTGAATTGGCTGGAATTCAACTTGGGTTTGGTTTGGATAAATTTCAGCACATGTTCAGTTTGAAATTCAAATAAAGTTTGAATTTGCCCCACTTAGCTCATGTCAAGATCAACTCCAAATGGAGTGAAAATTTGTGTGTGAGCTCACAAAAATGTGCTGAGTAAGAATATGTCTCCCACTTTTGAATTCATGGGATAAAAACAGTTTGAATTTGAATGTAGTTTCAAACTGCCCTCTTTCTAGCTATGCCCAAAATAACCTCAAAAGGTTTTGAATTTGGGTGAAACTTGGCATGGACATTCCTAGCAATGTGTAGGAGTTTTTCATATGCCCAGCCCCTATATATTACATGTGGGAAATACCACCTTTGCAATATGTGAGTTTATTCTCTAATGAGCATGTTAATGGTGGTTACTTGCTCTTCAAATGTGTTCATCAACTTTCTTCAAATGAGGTGTGTGTGTGGTGATGAACACTTTTAATATCTGTCCAAAAACTGAGGCCCTTACATCTACCCTACGTCTCTCATAATCTTAGAGGGACAAAAGTTCGATGTCATCCTAGGGATGTCGTGGTTAACCCACCACGGCGCTGTTTTAGACACCGTCCTTCGAGTCGCGTACTTAAACTCAGAAGTGCACGGATCTCACTCCTTATTTCTGGACAGTCCAGAAATAAAACTTCCAAGTGTCTATCAATCCACAACCATCAGATTGGAAGATATTTCAGTGGTCCGAGAGTTCCCTGACGTGTTCCCAGATGATTTACCGGGGATTCCGCCCGATAGAGAGGTGGAGTTCAAGATTGAACTTGCACCGGGAACCATGCCAATGTCCCGAAGGCCGTACAAGATGGCGCCCAAGGAGTTGGCTGAACTGAAGACTCAGCTCACGGAACTCCTGGAGAAGGGTTTTATTAGGCCGAGCTCCTCGCCATGGGGCTGTTTGGCATTATTTTAAAGAAGAAGGATGAGACGTTGCGGCTTTGCGTGGACTATCGTCCATTAAATGCCGTAACCATCAAGAACAAGTACCCGTTGCCACGGATTGACATGTTGTTTGATCAGTTGGTCGAAGCAAAGATCTTTTCCAACATGGACTTAAGATCCGGGTACCATCAGATTAAGATAAGGGCGGAGGACATTCCGAAGACGGCTTTCTCGACGAGGTACGGACTTTATGAGTACCTGGTCATGTCCTTCGGCCTCACCAATGCTCCATCTCACTTCATGTATTTGATGAACACGGTATTCATGCCGGAGCTGGACAAGTTTGTCGTGGTCTTCATCAACGACATACTGGTATATTCCAAGTCGGAGGAAGATCACAAGAAGCATCTGCGTATAGTCTTGCAACGGCTGCAGGATCACAAGCTATACGCGAAATTCAGCAAGTGCGAATTCTGGATATCGCAGGTGCCTTTCCTCGGGCATATCATCTCAGCGGAGGGTATCGCTGTAGACCCGAGCAAGATCACTCAAGTGCTGAATTGGAAATCCCCGAGAACTGTTCACGAGGTACGGAGTTTCCTCGGACTCGCGGGATATTATCGGAGGTTCATTCCAAACTTCTCGAAGATTGCCAAGCCGATGATGGAGCTGCTGAAGAAGGCTACCAAATATGTTTGGAGTCCAGCGTGTGAAGCAGCATTCAAGGCTTCAGTCAAGAACCTAACATCAGCACCGGTTTTGGTGCAGCCAGACACAACAAAACCGTTCGATGTGTACTGCGATGCCTCCGGCATTGGGCTCGGATGTGTGCTGATGCAAGACCGAAGAGTGGTCGCGTATGGGTCACGGCAGCTTAGAAACCATGAGCAAAATTATCCAACTCACGACTTGGAGCTCGCTGCCGTGGTACTTGCACTGAAAATGTGGAGGCACTACCTACTCGGTAACCTCGTACATTTATATACCGACCACAAGAGCCTCAAGTACATATTCACTCAGAAGGAGCTGAACATGAGGCAGCGAAGATGGTTAGAATTGATAAAGGATTATGAAATAGAGATCCATTATCACCCCGGCAAAGCAAACGTAGTGGTGGATGCGCTGAGTCGCAAGTCACACGTCAACAATCTGACCATCACACCGTTGGAAGAGAGCGAACCACCACTGCATGTGATTCCACATGGAGTTCTCTACAACCTAGCTTTGATCCCCACCATCCGTGAAGAAGTACCGGCAGCTCAGAAACATGACAAGGGTATGTCGCATTTGCGGAGACGTGTAGACAGTGGGGAGTTGAAATGTTTCCGGAAGGACGGAGACGGCGTCCTATGGTTCAAGGACCGGATCGTCGTACCCCGTAACCCGGAGCTACGGAAGAAAATTTTTGATGAGGCTCACTTATCAAAATTTTCTATTCAGCCCGGCAGCAACAAAATCTATTAAGAACTCAGAAGCAAGTTTTGGTGGACACGGATGAAGCGGGAGATCGCAAAGTACGTGTCCGAGTGTGATACATGTCGAAGGGTGAAGGCAGATCATATGCGGAAACTGGGACTGCTACAACCACTGGGCGTTCCTGCCTGGAAGTGGGAAGATGTGAGCATGGACTTCATCGTCGGTTTACCCACCACCTTTCAGAAACATGATTCTGTGTGTGTGATCGTCGACCAGCTCACCAAAGTTGCCCATTTAATCCCGGTCAACACCAACTACAACGCCAAGAAGTACGCTGAACTGTACATCTCACGGATCCTATGCTTGTACGACGTACCGCGTACC
This sequence comes from Neostapfia colusana, assembly GCA_030760725.1. NCBI lineage: Eukaryota > Viridiplantae > Streptophyta > Magnoliopsida > Poales > Poaceae > Neostapfia > Neostapfia colusana. The sequence continues at coordinate 70,109,106 of JASWHV010000009.1, forward strand.
ATCATATCGGATCGGGGCACCTTATTTGGTGTCCCATTTTTGGGAGCAGCTACACACTGCCTTGGGGATGAAGCTGATCCGTAGTTCAGCGTACCACCCGCAGACGGATGGGCAAACTGAGCGGGAAAATCAGATCTTAGAACAAATGCTACGAGCTTGCGCTATCAACCACGACAAGAATTGGGATGATCACTTGCCGTTAGCTTAGTTCTCGTACAACAATGGGTACCAAGCCAGCATAAATATGGCGCCCTACGAGGCGCTATACGGGCGGAAATGGCGCACACCACTGAATTGGTGTGAGTCTGGCGAAAGGGTCACCTTCGGGATTGACCTTGTCAACAACGCGGAAGAGAAGGTTCGACTGATTCAAGCGAACCTAAAAGCCGCCCAATCCCGTCAGAAACCGTATGCGGACCGGAGAATATGGCCATTACAATTCGAAGTCGGGGATCATGTATATCTACGTGTGTCTCCAATGAAGGGCGTAAACAGATTTGGGGTGAGAGGAAAGTTGGCACCCCGATTCATCGGTCCATTCCAGATTACCGAAAGATGTGGATCAGTAGCATACCGGCTGAGACTACTAGAAGCACTTTCCGGTGTGCACGACGTCTTTCATATTTCCTAGCTGAGAAAGTGTCTGAAGCTATCAACTTCCGTTCAGATGGAGGACATTGAAGAACTGCAACCGGATCTCACCTATCAGGAGGAACCGGTTCAGATCATTGACGAAAAGGCCCGAACCACACGCAACCGCACGTTGTGGTTCTACAAAGTTCTATGGAGTAATCACTCTATGGACGAAGTGACATGGGAGAGCGAAGGATTTCCTCGTGCTAACTACCCCGACTTTTTCACGTCGCATATCCGGTAATTTTCCACCGTCCTCTCTCTCATTTTCACCTTATAATCTCGGGACGAGATTCTTTTAAGGGGGGGGAATGTAAGGGCCTCAGTTTTTGACACATGTTTGAAGTGTCATCACCACACACACACCTCATTTGAAGCAAGTTGATAAACACATTTGAAGAGCAAGTAACCACCATCAACATGCTCATTTGAGAACAAACTCACATATTGCACAAGTGGTATTTCCCACATGTGATATACAGGGGCTGGGCATATGAAAACTCCTACACATTGCTAGGGATGTCCATGCCAAGTTTCACCCAAATTCAAAACCTTTTTGAGGTCATTTTGGGTATAGCTAGAAAGAGGGCAGTTTGAACTCAAATGCAAATTCAAACTGTTTTGATCCCATAAATTCAAAAGTGGGAGGCATATTCTTGCTCAGCACATTTTTGTGAGCTCACACACCAATTTTCACTCCATTTGGAGTTGATCTTGACATGAGCTAAGTGGGGCAAATTCAAACTTTATTTGAATTTCAAACTGAACATGTGCTGAAATTTATCCAAACCAAAACCAATTTGAGTTCTAAGCAAATCAAATGGTTCAAGGGTAGATAATTCAAATCACCAGGGGCTTTGTGGGAACTACTGTTTACAACAGTGAATAGGATTTAATCTCAGAGGTTAAAATTGAAAATGGGACCCACATGTCAGCCATTGGGATGATTCAACCGACTGAGACTTTCTCACTCGGTCTCCGGGCTTCAGCTGCGATCACCACCGAGGGAGGCCGCCACGACAGCAGCTGCTTGGCCACGCGCGGGCACAAGTCAGTTCAGAGCCTTCTTAAGGCGCCCCCCCTATCCTCGGCCGAAGCCCTCGCCATTTTCTCCCCGCAAGAACACAGCGCCGGGAAACTTTCTTCCGCCGCTCAGAACTGATCGGAGAGCTCCGATCACAGCCTCCCCGTCCCCTCCATAGCTACGGCAAGGTACTAGGAACCCTCCTTGTTCTTCCCCGTTGCTAGAACTCAGCTGAAACCTGTCGATCTCGTCTATACCGAGAGTTCAATTCGGTGACCTAAAACCGCCGCACCTCGGGCTCCCGTGGACAGCCCAACCGGGAGGTGATCATGCCCGAGCCAAGGCACCCTTGGACGCGCTGGTGATCGGTGCTGCTCACCCCCGAGCCACAGCTCGAGTGCTTGCTCACCGGCGGCGAATTTCCAGTTTTCCCCTTTCTGGGTACAGATCGACCTTCGGGTGCGGTTCTGTCGAATCCATACTCGAGGAAGGATTAGAGGGCCTCAATACGCTCCCACACAAACTAGACACGGTAGCGCACAAGTTGCCTTCACAACCATTGGCCTGAGAACCTCTGTACCCGGCGTATTTCAAAGTTTACCGACGGCGGAGCATGCGGAAAGCATCGGGCGCACGGTGAGGGGCTACTTCGGACCTCTCCCAAGCTGCCTTGAGCCCATGCCGAGGTTCCTGAGGTATCACTGATGCTTTCCGGCTGGTTCCTCGGTCAGTTGGGGTGCTAGGGAAGTCGGCCGACACGGCCGAAGTCTTTCCGAAGCCACCGCTCGTCGCCGACCATGTGCCGGTCGTTGTCATGACGAGCTGAGCGCGGAATCGTGTTCTCCGAGTGAAAGTAGGCAGGGGCGGCCAGAATCGTGAAGCTTGGAGCTCCACAGAGGCTGCCGGCAAGCTCTCCGGCGAGGTACCTGTGACACCCTCAATTCTGTGGGAAAACCACGGAACCGAGAACTAATGCATATGTGTGCCCAGGATGTTCATCACACATACACATACATTCCACAAACTAAATTCAGATCATATATTACCACGAATAACAGAGTTTATTACAATATCTCATGAGTCTTGGACTCATGCTCACAGCGGAAGTCTTATTTCTATGCAGCGGAAGTCTTTTTTTAATGCGGAATCAAAAACTAATGCGGAAGCAAAACTAAGCAGTAGTGGCTCCATCTCTACTGCCTCCACAGGCAATATTGAGAATAGATCACACGCCATAATGCTCTACTTGATCGTCATAGTAGGCTTCTCCTGCTGCTGATGATGAAGTAATAATACAAGTTTGAGTACAACGATGTACTCAGCAAGTGCGGGAAAACACATGATATGCAGCTCATAAACAAGGTAGACATAAAAGGCTTATTTGCAGAAAAGCAGATTTGTAAAACCATGATAAAACAGCAACTTAACTTTAGATGTAATCCCAGCATGTATTAAATTACCAACATACCTCCATCACTTCCCGTGTTCCATCCGAACATTAACCAATCCTTTATTCATACTCACGAATACCTCCTCGTATTCGCTACCATCTCACCTCGTAAAACAACCTCGTCTCACACCGAGACCAATCTCATGTCATGTCCCAACAGTCATGCAACCATCTCATCACCCAGACTCAACAGTCCCAACAACCAAACCATAACCAAACCAATAACCAAACCAATAACCCAACCAACAACCATCCCAACTAATCATGGCAGTTTAGCCAGGTGCTCGTGACCGTAAGCTCGGCTATCATGATAGTTTTAGACTCTGCAGAGTTTGCACCTCTTTACCCACAAGTTTGTGATTTCGTCACCCGTCGGCGACTGCAGAACCTCCATTATACCAGTACACAACCGTCGGTGTATGGTCAAGAGATCACAAAATAGCCTTTACAAAGGGGTTACTAGATGTATGGACTCACTAAGGTTTCACCGGCAGGCTAGAATCTCCAATTCTCCCACCTACGGGCCCCCTCTTGTGCCATGCAGTTCCCAGGGCAGTCCTCACTCAACCCCCATTCCCCGCACCTTCCACAGTCCATAACACTCTAGCAACTTACCTAATTACTCAGCTAAGCCGCACCCATACTTGGCCTTGTGGTGGCACTGTTATCCTGGCATGTGCATGCATGAACCGGTCCTTAGATCTACGGCAAGTAAAACCACCATATCATGCTACCTCATTCACAAACCCAGGCTTGCCTAGATCTCCCTCCGATCCATATTCATTAACCTCATAGTTACTTATTATCAGTACGAGTGCAGTTAGCTAGACACATCTATCTCGCTTCCCAATTCCATAGACTCAGGGAAGCATAAAGCAAAAACCATACCCGACTCATAAACTTCCCAGGCGACAAGGGTGGTTTAATCAAAACTAGTAAACTCCTATAAAAGGGATTCCCATCATGTTTGACTCAGTACGCACACCTTTTCGCAACAAGATAGTTTTTCCCAAAACATAGGATCAATATGGTCAAGGAGCACTTGCCTTGTTCTTGCGGTTCCGGTTGTTCTTGGATCTCAAAACCTGGTTGCTGTAGTTCGTCGTAGACAGCTCCCTGAGCTTGTCCTGCTAGGTAGGATCACGTGCGTACAGGATTCACAGCAATCAATATTTATGCACAAACCTTAAACTAGATGCGATGATGCATATGCGTGCTATCTAATGATTAGTTTTATTAGATTGATCTGTACGTGTTCTTGCATGGCCTTGTATGGACAGAGGTGTTCGGATCAAAGGTGGACGTGGCGATGATCTTGTCTTTAGATCAACCTGATCAGTAAGTGATCTACCCACGAGAAGGCTTCTGTTCGAAAGGAATTGAAGAACAGGTGCAAAGAGATGAACACAATGATGTCGTAAGGTGGTATTGAAATCCTACCTCACGTTCTTCTTGACTTCGAGGTCCTCCTCAGACCGCTCGGTTCTTCTCCGATGATCTCCCTTGTTGTGCTTCGGCGATGGTTTGCTCGGCGACTTAGGGCTAGGGCTCTAAGTCGTCGGCTCAGGAGTTGAAAGAGAAGTTTGTGGTTTCGGCCAGAGGTTTTGGATTCTATTTATAATCGGGAAGAGAAGAGTCCTAATCTGATTGTATCCCGATTAAAAGTCTTATTCAGATCTTTGTTGGATCCTAACATCTTTTTTTAGTAACATCGTGGAATTTAGATCGGTTTCTGTTACGTACCGGTATCTTTACGCGTAAAAACCGCTCCAGAACTCGTTACCTCCGCGATGATGAGCTCCCGTAGCTCCACGTGTCCTCCGGGGCCTGGTATCTCCTTTCCCGCAGAGACGAGCTCCGGCTGTGCCGCGTGTCAAACGAGCGAGACCTCCCTCTTCTTCGGAGGTGAGCTCCGCGCACGCCACGTGTTGGCGCCAGTCTTCTCTCTCTTCTTTCCTCAGGGACGGCTCCGAGGTCAACACGTGTTTAGCTGCGACGGACCTCCCGGATATAAGCTCCGGTGGCGACACATGTTCGATAGATCCGGAGTTCTTGGAGATGAGCTTTGAGATTGACACGTATCCCGCGCGACTGGTCCTCTGATTTCCGCGAGGACTAGCTCCGAGGATGACACGTGTCTTGCGGAAATGCCTTTGCTTCTTCTGCAGAGGCTAGCTCCGTGGGCAACACGTGTCCCATAGGATCGGACCTCTCCCCTTTGCGGAGACGAGTCCCGAACCTGCCACGTAGCTATTTTAGCGGCGGACCTCTCCCCACCTCGCAGGGACGAGCTCCGAACACGCCACGTGGCCAGCGGCCGCGGTAAGAGCTGGATTCGGCTCTTATTGGCTATCCTCTTGATATTTTTCTCTGTCCCTACTTTTCTTAAAGTGTTTCCTCTTCATAAAACATGAACCTATGCTGACACCCGAGATGAGGGTATCACAAATCTACCCCCCTTAAATTGAATCTCGCCCTCGAGATTCGTTAGTAGAAAATAGATGGGGAAATTCTACCTTGATATCCTCTTCACGCTCCCATGTGGCTTCAGCTTCGATGTGATGGCTCCATTGTACCTTGCACCATCAAATCACCTTGTTCCGGGTGACCCTTTCCTTTACGTCCAAGATTCAGACAGGGTGTTCCGCATAAGTCGGGTCCTTTTGAAGTTCAAGCTCTCCCATGGATACTTGTTCCTCTGGTATTCTCATGCACTTCTTGAGCTGGGATACATAAAACACATCATGTACGTCGGAGAGGAGGTTTGGGAGCTCTAGTTGATAGGCTACTTCTCCTCGCTTGTCCAAAATCTTAAATGGTCCGATGTAGCGAGGTGCTAGCTTGCCTTTGATGTTGAAACGTCGTTGGCCTCGGATAGGCGATACCTTAAGGTATACGAAGTCTCCTACTTCGAAAGTCAACTTCCTTCGCCTATTGTCCGCATAGCCTTTCTATCGTGACTGAGCGGCTTTTAAGTTCTCCCGTATCGTTTGGATTTGCTCTTCGGCTTTTTGTAGCACTTCGGATCCAAACACCTGGTTTTCTCCGGTCTCGTTCCAAAACAGTAGCGTTCTACACCATCTACCATATAATGCATCGAAATGCGACATCTTCAAGCTAGCTTGATAGCTGTTGTTAAAGGAGAATTCGGCATACGGTAAACTCCTATCCCAACTACGCCCACGTTTCAAGGCGCAAGCTCTCAACATGTCCTCCAAAATTTGGTTTGTCCTTTCGGTTTGTCCATCTGTTTGTGGGTGATAGGCGGAGCTAAAACCCAGTCGTGTACCCATGGCTTTCTGCAGCTTCCTCCAGAATCTAGAGGTAAACTGAGAACCTCGATCTGAGACTATCCTCCTCGGAACCCTGTGACGGCACACAATCTGCTCCATGTACAATTCTGCCAATTGTGCAACGTTGTAACTGGCCTTTACAGGGAGAAAATGGGCGGTTTTCGTCAATCGGTCCACAATGACCCAGATGGAGTCGTATCCCGACTGAGTACGTGGCAATCCGACGATGAAATCCATACTGATATCCTCCCACTTCCATTCAGGTATCTTAAAGGGTTGCAACAATCCAGCGGGTTTTTGATGTTCGGCCTTCACCCGTTGGCATGTGTCGCATAGGGCAACGTATTTGGCTATATCCCTCTTCATACCATCCCACCAATAACAAGTTTTCAAGTCCTTGTACATTTTGGTGCTTCCTGGATGTATGGAATAGGGTGAATCATGTGCCTCCTTCAATATCATGTCGCAAAGGTGTCTTATGTTTTGCACACAAATCCTTTTTCCTAGCCAAAGCGTACCCTTTTCATCCTCCTTGAAATCCTTCTCTATCCCTTGTCGGATTCTTTCCTTGATCTCCTCGATCTCCTCGTCCGTTGCTTGGCCTTCTCTTATCTCTTGCTCCAATGAAGAGTGGATCTCCATTATTTCCATGTTGTTCAAAAATCCGAGGTGTAACCGTTCGAAGTCCTTCCGTAGTTCGGGTGGTAGCTCCCGAACCGTGAGTTGGTGACATGCTCCCTTTCTGCTCAATGCATCAGCTACTACATTGGCCTTTCCGGGGTGGTAGTTGATTCCCACATCATAATCCTTGATGAGTTCTAACCATCGACGTTGCCTCAAATTCAAGTCCGTTTGTGTAAATATGTACTTGAGGCTTTTATGATCCGTATAGATCTCACATCGATATCCAAGGATATAATGTCTCCAAATCTTCAATGCATGCACCACTGCTGCTAGCTCCAAGTCATGCGTAGGATAGTTAAGCTCGTGCTTCTTTAATTGTCGTGAGGCATAGGTTACCACTTGTCCTTCCTGCATGAGTACACATCCGAGCCCTTGTCTGGATGTGTCACAATATATGTCAAAGCTCTTGCTTACGTCTGGCAATACCAGAACTGGTGCTGTGGTTAGCCTTTTCTTGAGTTCCTCAAAACTTTCTTGGCAAGCTTGTGTCCATTGAAAGACTTTTCCTTTCATTAGAAATTCCGTCATAGGTTTTGCTATCTTAGAGAAGTCTTTAATGAAGCGCCGATAGTATCCTGCCATCCCAAGGAAACTCCGAATATCCCTCACGCTCTTCGGTTGGTCCCACTTCAGAACATCTCTCACCTTTCCCAGATCAACCGATACCCCTTCCATGGAGATAATATGGCCTAGGAAAGATATTTCCTTTAGCCAAAATTGACACTTGTTGAGCTTGGCATACAACTGATGCTCACACAACTTCTGCAGGGTCAATCTCAGATGTTCCTCATGTTCCTCCTCAATTTTTGAATACACCATAATGTCGTCGATGAAAACCACGACGAACTTGTCCAAGTACTCCATGAAAACCTTGTTCATAAGGTACATGAAGTATGCGGGTGCATTCGTCAATCCAAAAGACATAACGGTATATTCATATGAACCATACCGTGTCCGAAAGGCTGTCTTAGATATATCGGAGGGCTTAATCTTCAGCTGGAAGTATCCCGACCGAAGATCAATCTTGGAAAATACTCGGGCTCCCTTCATTCGGTCGAATAGGTCCTCTATATGGGGCAGAGGGTATTTATTCTTGATTGTCACCTCGTTGAGAGACCTGTAGTCCACGCACATTCTTTGGGTTCCATCCTTCTTGTCCACGAAGAGTACCGGAGCTCCCCATGGTGACGAGCTTGGACAGATAAAACCCTTTTCCAACTGTTCTTGAAGTTGCTTCTTGAGTTCAACTAGCTCGTTGACGGGCATCCTATATGGTCTCTTAGCTATGGGTGCAGTTCCGGGTACCAAATCTATGGCGAACTTCATGTCCCGGTCAGGTGGCATTCCTAGAAGCTCTTTCGGGAACACGTCCGAAAATTCCTGAACCACTGGAATGCTGTCCAATGTTGTTCCTTCGACGTGGTTCAAATTTGCCCGTTCGGTTGTTTGCTGGGCTGACTCAAACTCGACACGAATACCGTGTTCGTTTGTCAACTGCACGCTCCTTTCAGCACATTGGATTACTCCATTGTGCTTGCTTAACCAATCCATTTCGAGTATGATGTCAATCCCGTGGGAGTCCAAGACAATAAGGTTGGAAAGGAAGTCTACCCCCCTTATTTTAAGGCTTACTTTAGGACATACTATATTAGTCCTCATTTCTCCTCCGGGAGAATTAACTAACATAGCATATTCTAAGTGGGATACGGGTAGATGATGTTTGGCAACATATTTGGATGATATGAAGGAATGCGATGCTCCGGAATCAAATAAAAAATGGTGGCTGGGTTGGAGTTGGCAAGGAACATACCAATTGCGACGTCCTCAGCCTGTTGTGCTTCCTCAGTAGTGACATGGTTTACGTGGCCACGAGCATAGTTCTGCGGTCCACGGTTCCCTTGGTTGTCCCCTCCGTTTGGTTGCTAGTTCTGCTTAGGCACGTTACCTTGCTGTCCAGGGCCTCTCCTCGGGCACTGGTTAGCGAAGTGGCCTACTTCCCCGCATGCAAAGCATGCCCTGTTACCTACGGCAGCAGGTACGTTGGGGCGGGGGTTTTGAACAGGAGCACCATTGTTAGGTCGGGGCGCAGGAGGCATGGGCACACGAGGTGCCGGTGCAACAAATTGTTGCTGTTGTGGCTGACCAGGGCGGTACGCAGGAGTGATCGATCCATACTGCGGTGCAGGGGGCATGTACCTAGGTCGTACGTTGCTCCCTTGGGGCTGGTATGGCATATTCCTCTTGCACTCTTGCTCGATCTCTCGGATCTTGTTTTCAACTACTATGGCCTTGTCAACCAGCTTCTGGAAGCTTACATAGTCATTGTTGAGGAGCTGAACCTGGATCTCATTGTTCAACCCTCTCATGAACAGGTACTGCTTCCTCTGGTCTGAGTTGACATCTTCGGGGGCGTACCGGGACAGTTGTATGAACTTGTTGAGATACTCGTTCACACTCTTCTGTCCTTGGCGGAGACCTTCAAATTTCTGCCTCTTGAGCATCATTACACCAGCAGGGATGTAGTGAGAGCGGAAACTTTCCTTGAACTCAGTCCAAGTGATTGTCTCCGGGTTGGCATGGGCGTTGCTCAAGGCATCACACCAGTCAGCAGCGGCTCCCGTAAGTTGGTGCGATGCGAAGAGAACCTTCTCTCGGTCGTTGCACTGAACAATGGCGAGCTTCTTCTCCATGGATTTCAACCAATCATCGACCTCCATGGGATCGCTAGCTTGAGCAAAGGTGGGTGGTCGAGTCCTCATGAACTCTCCCAACCTGTTATGAGCCGGCGGTGGTGGTGGCGGTGGTGCCGGAACGGGGTTTTGGTTGGCCTGCAACTTACCCAAAGTTTGGATCATGGTTTGCATAAGCTGGTTTTGCATGGCCATCAACCTCTCCAGATGGTTTTCGCCAGCTCCTGGGTCAGCAGGAACTTCATCATGGTCATCCTCTTGGACGTTCCTTCGGCTGGCGTTTCCTCTCACCATTTGTGAGAGAGAACGAAATAGAATAGAAGGTTAGAAGGTTAGGTTGGTCCCTTCAATTATATGCATCAAGGTGAGTTTGACTATATATATTAGCCCTTATGACGATGTGATCAAGTGCCAAAGCATTTCAGACCTCTTTCTTCTTACGTATGGATATGGACAACGTTTTTGAGACGTCCCACAACTCACACTAAGCACACAATCACAAATAATCATCACCAGGGCCCACACAACTCCTATTCAAAGATGGTTTCCTATGTCAAGGTGGGTTTAAAGGCCAATCTTAAGCTATTCACCTTAGGATGCTTCCTTTGGTCAGCGTGGCTTAGCTACCTGTCACTCCTAATTAGGGGTGTAATTCGCTGTTACCCCGTGGCTCTAATATCAATCTAAGGTTTCTATCTAGGCGTGTAACCTACTGTCAACCCGTGGCTCTGATACCAGTATGTGACGCCCTAAATTCTGTGGGAAAACCACGGAACCGAGAACTAATGCATATGTGTGCCAGGATGTTCATCACACATACACATACGTTCCACAAACTAAATTCAGATCATATATTACCACGAATAACAGAGTTTATTACAATATCTCATGAGTCTTGGACTCATGCTCACAGCGGAAGTCTTATTTCTATGCAGCGGAAGTCTTTATTTTAATGCGGAAGCAAAAACTAATGCGGAAGCAAAACTAAGCAGTAGTGGCTCCATCTCTACTCCCTCCACAGGCAAGATTGAGAACAGATCACACGCCATAATGCTCTACTTGATCTTCATAGTAGGCTTCTCCTGCTGCTGATGATGAAGTAATAATAGAAGTTTGAGTACAATGATGTACTTAGCAAGTGCGGGAAAACACATGATATGCAGCTCATAAATAAGGTAGGCATAAAAGGCTTATTTGCAGAAAAGCAGATTTGTAAAACCATGATAAAACAGCAACTTAACTTTAGACGTAATCCCAGCATGTATTAAATTACCAACATACCTCCATCACTTCCCTTGTTCCATCCGAACATTAACCAATCCTTTATTCATACTCACGAATACCTCCTCGTATTCGCTACCATCTCACCTCGTAAAACAACCTCGTCTCACACCGAGACCAATCTCATGTCATGTCCCAACAGTCATGCAACCATCTCATCACCCAGACTCAACAGTCCCAACAACCAAACCATAACCAAACCAATAACCAAACCAATAACCAAACCAACAACCATCCCAACTAATCATGGCAGTTTAGCCAGGTGCTCGTGACCGTAAGCTCGGCTATCATGATAGTTTTAGATTCTGCAGAGTTTGCACCTCTTTACCCACAAGTTTGTGATTTCGTCACCTGTCGGCGACTGCAGAACCTCCATTATACCAGTACACAACCGTCGGTGTATGGTCAAGAGATCACAAAATAGCCTTTACAAAGGGGTTACTAGATGTATGGACTCACTAAGGTTTCACCGGCAGGATAGAATCTCCAATTCTCCCACCTACGGGCCCCCTATTGTGCCATGCAGTTCCCAGGGCAGTCCTCACTCGACCCCCATTCCCCGCGCCTTCCACAGTCCATAACACTCTAGCAACTTACCTAATTACTCAGCTAAGCCGCACCCATACTTGGCCTTGTGGTGGCACTGTTATCCTGGCATGTGCATGCATGAACCGGTCCATAGATCTACGGCAAGTAAAACCACCATCTCATGCTACCTCATTCACAAACCCAGGCTTGCCTAGATCTCCCTCCGATCCATATTCATTAACCTCATCAGTTACTTATTATCAGTACGAGTGCAGTTAGCTAGACACATCTATCTCGCTTCCCAATTCCATAGACTCAGCGAAGCATAAAGCAAAAACCATACCCGACTCATAAACTTCCCAGGCGACAAGGGTGGTTTAATCAAAACTAGTAAACTCCTATAAAAGGGCTACCCATCATGTTTGACTCAGTACGCACACCTTTTCGCAAAACAAGATAGTTTTTCCCAAAACATAGGATCAATATGGTCAAGGAGCACTTGCCTTGTTCTTACGGTTCCGGTTGTTCTTGGATCTCAAAACCTGGTTGCTGTAGTTCGTCGTAGACGGCTCCCTGAGCTTGTCCTGCTAGGTGGGATCACGTGCATACAGGATTCACAGCAATCAATATTTATGCACAAACCTTAAACTAGATGTGATGATGCATATGCGTGCTATCTCATGATTAGTTTTATTAGATTGATCTGTACGTGTTCTTGCATGGCCTTGTATGGACAGAGGTGTTCGGATCAAAGGTGGACGTGGCGATGATCTTGTCTTTAGATCAACCTGATCAGTAAGTGATCTACCCACGAGAAGGCTTCTGTTCGAAAGGAATTGAAGAACAGATGCAAAGAGATGAACACAATAATGTCGTAAGGTGGTATTGAAATCCTACCTCACGTTCTTCTTGACTTCGAGGTCCTCCTCAGACCGCTCGGTTCTTCTCCGATGATCTCCCTTGTTGTGCTTCGGCGATGGTTTGCTCGGCGAGTTAGGGCTAGGTCTCTAAGTCGTTGGCTCAGGAGTTGAAAGAGAAGTTTGTGGTTTCGGCCAGAGGTTTTGGGTTCTATTTATAATCGGGAAGAGAAGAGTCCTAATCTGATTGTATCCTGATTAAGAGTCTTATTCAGATCTTTGTTGGATCCTAACGTCTTTTTTTACTAACATCGTGGAATTTAGATCGGTTTCTGTTACGTACCGGTATCTTTAAGCGTAAAAACCGCTCCAGAACTCGTTACCTCCGCGATGATGAGCTCCGGTAGCTCCACGTGTCCTCCGGGGCCTGGTATCTCCTTTCCTGCAGAGACGAGCTCCGGTTGTGCCGCGTGTCAGACGAGCAAGACCTCCCTCTTCTTCGGAGGTGAGCTCCACGCACGCCACGTGTTGGCGCCAGTCTTCTCTCTCTTCTTTCATCAGGGACGGCTCCGAGGTCGACACGTGTTTAGCTGCGACGGACCTCCCGGAGATATGCTCCGGTGGCGACACGTGTTCGATAGATCCGGACTTCTTGGAGATGATCTCTGAGATCGACACGTACCCCGCGCGACTGGTCCTCTGATTTCCGCGAGTACTAGATCCGAGGATGACACGTGTCTTGCGGAAATGCCTTTGCTTCTTCTGCAGAGGCTAGCTCCATGGGCAACACGTGTCCCATAGGATCGGACCTCTCCCCTTTGCGGAGACGAGTCCCGAACCTGCCACGTAGCTATTTTAGCGGCGGACCTCTCCCCACCTCGCAGGGAGGAGCTCCGAACACGCCACGTGGCCAGCGTCCGCGGTAAGAGCTGGATTCGGCTCTTATTGGCTATCCTCTTGATATTTTTCTCTGTCCCTACTTTTCTTAAAGTGTTTCCTCTTCATAAAACATGAGCCTATGCCCAAGAGCAGTAAGGCAAGCTCCGGTTTACATTAACCTTTTTTACAAGTTTTTATTGTTTTGAGCACATACTTGCATACCATTATTTCCTTGCATTAGAGTCTTGTTTGGAAACCCAACTGCATAGCCAAGAAAACCATGGGTTGGGTTTAGGATTCAGTACAAGTCGAGTAGTTGGAACTACTCGCGAGCATAGGCTAGAGGCACTCGACTAGGGTAGAGATAGCACATGATACACATGGCAAGAAAAATGAGACCGAGCGGAGAGTAAGGGCAGCAGGACTTTGGGGCCTGGGTGCTATAGCTCCGCTTGTGTCGATTGAGGACCGAGCCGTGTGCGGGCCTGTTGAACAAGCTAGAACAGTACCGAAGACCTACCGGCTATATGGGAACCGGGAAACTGATGTAACTCGGGTAGCTGGGTATTGAGGCATTGCCTGTCGTTCAGAGGGTAGGTTGAGAGCTTGAGGTGTAAATCGGCTGGTGGCACTGAGGTGCGCGTGCAGAGACCTCTTGCTTGGGTCGATGGGACCGGTTCAATATTTGGCTGACGGGTGAAAGGTGGTTGCGTACGGCGTCCGTGGTGGTTGCTGTAGGCAACATCGAGTACGGGCGTATGTGACGGGTTATTCGGGTAACCCTGCAGGTGTAAATCGATTATAATCGCCGTCCCTCGCGGTCAGTGAGTACCACTTGTTCACTGTACCGTGACGTAGAAAGAACAGGCTAGTTACATGTTAAAATGTTGCTGATTGAATGATGGACATTGATTGTTAATGATATGCTGTAGTGTAGAGCTAATTAAAGTTCCTTTCAACTTTGGGCAAAGTACATGAGAGAAATGCGTTTCTTGTTTGATTGCGGCTCTCTCATGTGCCTTAGCGTAAGGTTCCCCACAACCTGCTGCTAAAACTTGAAAGTAATGTTCTACTAATTAGGCGAGTCCTTGCAAATGATTTTTACCTCATGTAGCCATTACCCCTCATGTAGAAGTTCCATGTTTAGGAGAGATGTGTTAGTCTTGCTGAGCCTTCGTGCTCACTGCTTGTGTTTGAAGCTTTTGCAGGGTTCTATGAGGAAGGGACTCCCGAGGAGGAGACGGAACCCCAGGAGGGGAACCCCGTCGAATGGCAGTCATGCACGCCGCCGTGTTAGTGTGCGTGTGTGCTAGCAAGGACACGTTCACAGGCTGAACGTGAACTTGATGCGTAGTCTACGCCCGTGAGTGTAGACTGGACCTATTTTGATGTAAAAATGTTCATAAACCTCTTTATGTAATAAAAGTTTTGCTTCCGCTTTGTACCTTTGATGTGTGTTATTCGGTGCTGTGCAACACAGCACCACTCAGCGTGATCCTGGCTCGACAAGACCGTGGGGTCGTGTCAACTTCTATCGGGGATTACATCCTGAGATGAAGACGCATCTCGTCCAATGCAATCGCGGCACGTTCAACGATCTCGTCAACGGCGTGATCATGCAAGAAGACGCTCAGCGTGAATTGGCGGCTGAGCAGCGAAAGTGCAGCACTCCACCCAGCAGTGGGGGTGGAGCTCCTCAGAAATACTGAATGGTGTATCGAACACCATCCGGTCAGCAGTGGCATCCACCGGCACGGCCTCAGCAGTTCGGGGGTCGTTCTTTCCAGCCACCTCCGTTCCGACCGCCGACGCCACCACAGCGACTGCAACAGCAGCAGCAGATGGTACCCCGAATGTTTCTACTGCCACAACGCGCCCCGGGTTTCCGTCCGCCGATCAGCGGAGGACCGCCTCGCTACACTTGCTTTACGTGTGGCCAGGCGGGCCATTTCTCGAAGGACTGTCCCCAGGGGCAGCAGAGCAGCGGGCAACCCCAGTATCAGGTCGGTGCTCGAGGCTGACCACCGGTCAAGAAGGTTGGTCAGCGAACCGGGGGCGTTTGCAACCTCGACAATGAGGACGCCCCAGAGGGAGAGAATGTGCTGGCGGGTACGTTCACTCTCAACGATCAAGCAATCATCATATTATTTGATTTGGGTGCAACCCACAGTTTCATAAGTGCATCCTATGTGGCTAAGCATCAAATGCAAGTCTTCCCATCCTACTGCTCATATATGATCTGCTCACCGGGAGGGAAGATTTCAGCAAATATGATGATCCCAAAAGAACCTCTGTGCTTAGGTGGGAAGATATATCCCATCACCTTGATAATCCTTACGGGACAAAAGATTGATGCAATCTTAGGGATGTCATGGTTACGCTACCATGGCGCTGTCCTGGACACCCTGACACGGACGGTTCATTTGAATTCTCCATTCCACCGTCCGCATTCCATGGTGTTAGACAATCCTGTCCAGGAAGTTTCAGCAACTAATAATACTGAAGCTCTCAAGTTAGAGGACATCCCCGTAGTCCGGGAATACCCCGACATATTTCTGGATGATCTTCCGGGCATGCCACCTGAGCGGGATGTAGAGTTCAAGATTGAGCTTGCACCCGGGACTACTCCCATCTTGCGTAGACCATACAAAATGGCTCCAAAAAGAACGAGTTGGCTGAATTGAAAGAA
Source organism: Neostapfia colusana (assembly GCA_030760725.1). Classification (NCBI taxonomy): domain Eukaryota; kingdom Viridiplantae; phylum Streptophyta; class Magnoliopsida; order Poales; family Poaceae; genus Neostapfia; species Neostapfia colusana. The sequence continues at coordinate 70,125,114 of JASWHV010000009.1, forward strand.
CAGCTCAATAGACCGAGTTCCTCGCCTTGGGGATGCTTGGCGCTGTTTGTAAAGAAGAAGGATGAAACCTTGAGGCTGTGTGTGGATTACCGGCTGCTCAACGCCGTCACCATCAAGAACAAATACCCACTGCCCCGTATTGAAATCCTGTTTGATCAGCTTGTGAGTGCAAGTGTGTTCTCAAAGATGGACCTTCGCTCCGGGTATCATCAAATAAAAATCCGGACGGAGGATATTCTTAAGACGGCCTTCTCGACGAGATATGGCTTATACGAATATCTCGTCATGTCTTTTGGTCTCACTAATGCTCCGGCACATTTCATGTATCTCATGAACTCAGTGTTCATGCCGGAGCTGGACAAGTTCGTTGTGATGTTCGTCGATGATATCTTGGTTTACTCCAAGACAGAAGCAGAACATGTCGAACACTTGAGAATCGTTCTTCAACGATTGAGGGACCATAAAATCTATGCCAAGTTCAGCAAATGTGAGTTCTGGATCAGCCATGTGCCATTTTTGGGACATATCATCTCAGCGGAAGGCACTGCGGTTGATCCGAGCAAAATTGAACAAGTGCTGAAATGGAAAGCTCCCACTTCTGTCCATGAAGTCAGAAGCTTCCTTGGTTTAGCGGGATATTACCGGAGATTCATTCCAAGCTTCTCCATGCTTGCTTAGCCGATGACAGAATTATTGAAGAAGGGAACAAAATATGTTTGGAACACGGCATGTGATGGAGCGTTCCAAGCATTGGTGAAACATCTCACAACAGCCCCGGTCTTAGCTCAACCGGATACGACCAAGCCCTTCGACGTGTATTGTGATGCGTCCGGTATTGGGCTCGGCTGCGTGTTGATGCAGGAAGGACGTGTGGTCGCATATGGCTCACGTCACCTTCGAAACCATGAGCAGCACTATCCAACTCATGACCTTGAGCTTGCTGCTGTGGTTTTGGTGCTGAAAATGTGGAGGCACTATCTCCTGGGGAATTTGGTGCATCTCTACACTGACCACAAGAGCTTGAAGTATATTTTCACCCAGAAGGAGCTGAATATGAGGCAAAGGAGGTGGTTAGAACTAATCAAAGATTATGAGATTGAGATTCATTACCACCCCGGCAAGGCAAATGTGGTTGCCAACGCGCTGAGTCGGAAATCACATGTCCATAACCTCACCATTACACCAGTGGGGTAGGAAGAGCCGAGTTTGGACTTGGTTCCTTATGGGTCACTCTACAACCTTGCCCTCATCCCTATCATTAGGGAAGATATAATTGCAGCTCAGAAAGTGGATAAGGTCATGGCACATCTCCGGAGACGGATAGACAACGGGGAAATCAAATGTTTCCGGAAAGATGATGAGGGGACGCTGTGGTTCAATGACCACATAGTCATACCCCGGAATATGGAGCTGAGGAAAAAGATCCTTGATGAAGCTCACTTGTCTAAATTCTCTATTCATCCGGGCAGCAACAAAACGTACCAAGATTTGAAAAAGATATTTTGGTGGACACGGATGAAGCGGGAAGTGGCTAAGTACGTATCCGAGTGTGATACGTGTGGACGAGTGAAAGCGGATCATATGAGGAAATCAGGGCTACTGCAACCCCTTAAAATTCCAGCATGGAAGTGGGAAGATGTGAGCATGGATTTCATTGTGGGATTACCCCTGACTTCCAACAAGCATGATTCCATTTGGGTAATCGTTGACCGATTAACCAACTCGGCTCACTTCATTCCCGTGCATACACATTGCCATGCCAGCAAATATGCGGAGTTGTATATTGCAAAGATTCTATGTCTACATGGGGTACCCAAGACCGTAGTCTCAGATCAAGGTGCACTATTTGTATCTCGTTTCTGGGAGCAGTTGCACGCTGCATTGGGTACTAAGCTGTTTAGAAGCTCCGCCTATAACCCTCAGACAGATGGACAAACTGAGAGGGTGAACCAAGTACTAGAAGACATGTTGAGAGTGTGTTCCATCCACCACGGTAGAAACTGGGATGATCATCTACTGTTGGCGGAATTCTCGTACAACAATGGCTATCAGGCGAGTATCAAGATGGCACCATATGAGGCTCTCTACGGTCGCAAATGCCGCACCCCATTAAACTGGTGCGAGTCTGGTGAAAGGGTCACATTCGGGGTTGATGTGGTGAACGACGCCGAAGAGCGCGTTTGGATGATTCAAGCCAACTTGAAGGCCGCTCAATCCCGGCAGAAAAGCTACGCTGATAAGAGGCGTAGGCCGCTGCATTTTGACGTTGGGAACACGTGTACCTCTATGTATCTCCGATGAAAGGTGTGCACCATGAAGGGGAAACTTGCCCCCAGATTTATTGGACCCTATGCTATCACCAAGAAGTGTGGACTAGTGCCGTATAGACTGGAGCTACCGGCATCTCTCACTGGTGTTCACGACGTTTTCCATGTTTCACAACTACGAAAATGTCTGAAGTATACGGCTGCTGTTCCCACCAAAGGCATTGGCGAGCTGCAACCGGATTTGACGTATGCTGAATATCCGGTGGCAATTATTGATGAGAAGGCTCAGACCACACGTAGCCGAACGTTGTGGTTCTACAAGATACTGTGGAGCAACCACACCGCTGAAGAAGCAACGTGGGAAAGCGAGGAATTCCTTCGCTCCAACTACCCGGATTTCATGGCATCACATCACGGGTAATCTCCTCTTACATCATCATCTCTTCTTTTATAATTTCGGGACGAAATTCTTTTAGGGAGGATGTAAAAGCCCAAGAAACTGACTTGCAAAAAAATATTCATCACCTCACAACACCACAGCTCATGTGGTGGATATCTCATGAACAATTGTGAAGAGCATGTAAATACCATCAAAAGGGTGATTAGAGGGGAAAGCCCTAACTTCAAAAAGTAGGAGTCCTACACATAAACATGAAAGGTTGAGCTCACCCATACACCTTAAATAGTCTTGGGAAGGCTCAAGCCAAATTTCATACAAATCCAATACTTTTTGAGGCACTTTTGGAGACATTTGTAAAAAGGATCAATTTGCATGCAAATTTAAATTGCAGCCACTTTCACCACTTGAATTCAAAAGTTGACTTCATATTCAAACTCACCATATTTTCCTGAGTTAGACCACCAAGTTTCATCCTCATTGGAGTTCATCTTGTCGGGAGCTAAATTTGCAATAATTCAAACTGAATTTGAATTTCAAGTTCAAATGGGCAGAAAATTTGGCCCAAACCAATTTCAGTTGAGGAAATCAAATTCAAACCATAACTTTATGGCTACGTCTTTCATTCAATTGTGAGTAGCTGGGATCTTTTCAGTGAAAACAGAAACGAAAAACAGAAATGAATTAGAGGTGAGGGACCCACTTGTCAGTAGCCTTCACACAGAAGTATTCTCGGCTTGATCTTTCACTTGACCGAGAGTGCGCGCGCGCCAGCTCTTCATCACCGGTGCCTGACCGCCTCATCTAGTGCCACCTCCTGCTCAGGGGAAGTCTAAGAAACGCGGGGAGGGCTACGTTATCGGTACCCACTCGGCCACGTGCAGTTCCTCACACTCTCCCTTCTCCCTCGCACAGCCAAAGCACTCCACCACCGGTCGACCTCTCTGATCAGCAGCGCCCGGGTGACACAGACACCTTCATGCCCGACGAGCTACACGAAAAAGGTCCGCTCCAAGGTGCTGATCACAACCGTGCCGAACTCACTCTCTCTCTCGCACGATCGGCAAGGAATTTGGTTGATTAGTGCATCGGTATGCTTAGAACCGAGCCACACAAAATTCGGAAATTCGTAGTAATCAAGCCATCATCCATTGGACTGAGCTATAAACATGATCTAGACTCCCCCACGCTTCTCTAGGATCAAGAACCATCGAGTTTCATCGAGTTTTGACGATGTTCTTCGAGATTTTTGCACTGGCGCCGATTTTCACCCTAGGTCGCTGATGAGCTCGTAGCTGCAGCCTCGGTTGAGCTAATTTGAGTTCATGCCGGTGCTTAGAGTACCACCACGGTGCTCTAGGAAGAAAGACCAAAGTATTTGAGCTCTCCTAGCACGAGTGCGACGCTGCCGAACTTCAACCGCTACTGCCACCCGTCGCCGATGGGTTTCCAGTGACCGGGGTCCCCGGCCGACCACGGGATGAGTTGCCCGTGGTCCAAAATGGGGAGGCGGCAAGTTTCTGGGCTGGAGGGGGTCGGGAAAGCGGGTTCTGAGGAGCTCACCAGAGAGAACTGCCGCAGCCGGCCATTGGCGTGAGGAGGAAGAAAGCACTGTGTTGTGGGGCCCGCATGTGTCCTCACCGATCCAGGGCCCCTCCCTAGCTTGGGAGCTTGAACCATCATGTTCGGCTCGAACGGACGGTTCATGGATGTCTTCGACGAAGACACCAGAAGGAGGGGTCTCCCGACATGAGGCTATTTTGGCTAGAAGGTCGCTGGTCTCATTGTCCCTTCTTGGGACATGGCAGATCTCGAGCCCTTCGAACCGATCTCCTAGCCTTTGGACCTCGTGGCAGTATTCTATCATACCCGGGTTGTGATAACTCGATTCGTTTATGACTTGGTTGACGACGAGCTCGGAGTACCCTTGCACACAGAGCCGTTGAGCACCGAGTATGACGGCCGTCTTGAGTCCATTGAGGAGCTTCGTATTCAGCGACATTGTTGGTTGCTTTGAAGTGGAGCTGCCACGCGTATCATAGCTGATCTCCTTCGGGGGATATGAGTACCGCGTCAGCCCCGGCACCATTGAGGGTTAGTGACCCATCAAAGTACATCGTCCAGTACTTCAGCGTGGTTGTCTCGGCAGAGGTTTTTGTCTCCGTCCACTCGGCGACGAAGTCCGCCAAGACCTGCAATTTAACCGCCGTACACGGTAGTATGATATGTCGAGACCCATTAGCTCGAGGGTCCACTTGGATATTCTGCCCATGGCATTGCGGTTGTTGATGATCGCACTGAGGCCATGTGCCGTCACTACTTTTACCGGATAACATTCAAAGTAGTGAGGCAGCTTGCGTTTTGTTATCAGGACCGTCTACACGAGCTTTTGCACGTGGGGGTAATGGACCTCGCAGTCGGTCAAAGCCTTGCTTACAAAGTAAACCAGACTCTTGACCGGTTGGGTGCATTTGGGCTCCTCCCTCTATACTACCAAGGCAGTGCTAACCACTTGGCTAGTAGCCGCTATGTAATGGAGGAGAGGTTCGCCTTGTCTGGGCGAAGCCAGCACAGGAGGACTCATGACGAAGGTCTTCAGTCTGTCCAGGGCTGCTTGTGCTTCCTTTGTCCACCTGAAGGGCTAGGACATCCATAGAATCCGGTAGTGCAGTAGACCTCGCTCTCCAAGACGAGAGACAAAGCGGATTAAAGCTGCGAGGCATCCCATCAATTTTTGCACCCTATTGATGTCGTGGATGGCCCCCATACTAGTGATGGCAGTTATCTTCTTGGGGTTAGGCACGATGCCGCGTTCTGAGATGATGAACCCGGGCAACATTCCTCTCAGCACACCAAAAACGTATTTCTCCATGTTCAACTTGATTTCGTATGTTCAAAGGTTTTCGAACATTTCTTAGAGGTCAGCGATAAGGCTGTTTGCTCATTTGGACTTCACCACGATATCGTCCAGATAGACTTTGAGGTTCCGCTTGATCTGTGACTATAGGCACTTTTGCATGCACCGTTGGTACATGGTCCCCGTGTTCTTAAGCCCAAATGGCATTCTCACGTAGCAGTAGCAGCCAAAGTGTGTGCTGAACGTAGTCTCCAGTTGCCCCCCTCAATGAGAGCTATCTGGTGGTAGCCGTAGTACGTGTCCAAAAACCTCAGGGACTCGCTCCCTGAGGTTAGATCGATCACTTGATTGATTCTTGGCAACAGGAAAGGATCTTTGGGGCATGCCTTGTTGAAACCGGTGTAATCCACGCACATCGTCCATTTCCTGGACTTCTTCCTTACAAGGATGGGGTTGGCCAGCCCCTCAAGGTGCTGCACCTCCTTGATGAAGTCGACTGCTAGGAGCTTGGCAGTTTCTTCGCCAATGGCTCAGCATTTCTCCTCGTCAAAGCGCCGGAGCATTTTCTTCACAATCTAGGAGCCCGGCTTGATGTTGAGTGTGTGCTCGGCGACCTCTCTTGGAATGCCCGACATGTCAGAGGGTTGCCAGGCGGAAACACCACGATTCATACACAGGAAGTTGGCGAGCGTGCCTTCCTATTTAGCATCGAGGGAGGCGCCGACTGACACGGTCTTGGCGGCATCCTCAAGATCAATTTGCATGGTCTTCGTGTCTTCCGCGGGCTTGAAAGCCCCTGAAGCCGAGGCTCAGTTGGAGTCGGGTCGGCCACCCTCGATCGCTCGGGATAGCTCAGAGAGCTCGACCGCTACCACAGCCATGGCCGCATGCTCACAACTACACTGCTCACATAGGATATCTTACCCTAACTTGGTGCCTATGGTGATGACGCTGCATGGGCCCGGCATCTTCAGCTTGAGGTAGGTGTAGTTTGGGACGGCCATGAACTTTGTGTAGCACGGTCTCCCTTGGATGGCTTGGTAGGCGTTGCTAAGGTCCGCTACCTCGAAGGTGAGTGTCTCGGTGCAGAAGTTGGTCGCATCTCCAAATGTAACGGTGATGTTGATCTGCCCTAGGGGTGATACATGCTTTCCATGGACGACCAGGTGGAAGGGCTCCCAGATTGATCACAGTTGGGATCGGGCGATCCCCATGACGTCGAGCGTTTTGGCGTACAAGATGTTGAGGCTGCTCCCATCGTGCATGAGCACCTTCGTCAGATGCTTGGGCCCGATGATTGGATCCTCGACCAGGGGAGAAAGCCCTGGTTGCATGATGCGGTTGGGGTGATCCGTCCTGTCGAAAGTGACGACAATCTCAGACCATCGCAGCACTACAAGAAACACGGCCATTTACGATGGCCAACTTTATTTACGACGGTTCTAGGGTTGACCGTCGCAAATAATATTATTTATAATGGCCAAGTTTGGCCGTCGTAAATAAGAGCTTGTTTAAGACGGCCTAACCTTGGTTGCAGTAAATACCACCTTATTTATGATGGTTCGTGCTTGGCAGTAGTAAATAAGCGTATTTATGACGGTCTAGCAACGGGTCGTCGTAAACAAGGGGTATATACCCGCGGGCCCGGGTTGGCATGGGCATTCACGCCCGCGCCGACCCCGAGCCCACCACCTCCATCCGATCGCCGGCTGCCGCCCCCGCCGCCCCGGGTCCTTCCCGCTGCCACCACCCCTTGGCCGGCCGCCCCACACTCGGCCGCCGTGCCCGGCCGCACGCCGCTCCCGTGGCGCCCCTCGAACACGCACCGCCCCCGTGGCGCCCCCGCTAGTGCCCCGGAGCGCCCCTGAGCCGGGAGCCTGCCCGCCCCCGCCAGACTTCGCGCCACGTCGAGTAATTATTTTATGAACTAGTGCTTTAGTTAGTTGAAAAATATGTTTAGTTATTACTTAGCAATGTTATAGGTTAGTAATTAGTTGTTAAATTAAGTAGTTCATTGTTTATTTTTTGTTTATTTAGTTGTTTACTTAGTTAGTTTGATATTTTATTTATTATATAGTTGTTCACTTACTTAGTTTATAATTTAGTAACTTGATTTTGATATTTAATTAGTTCAGGTCATTAAGATGTATTTTAAGTACTTAGTTTAATATAGTTAGGTAAATTGTAAACTATTAATTTTAGTTCAAAATAGATTTATTGGTATAATTATTTGATTAGTTAATTTGTTGCATTAGTTAATTGATTGAGTAGATTTAGTAGAAAATTGATTGTTAATAATTTGCTTCACGACGGTTAGCTATATACACTGTCGTAAGAGCATATATAATATATTGTTTATGACGGCTCCTGACTAGGCTGTCGCAATTAGTAGGACCATGAGTAGGTCGAGCCGGGCATGGAGGCGAACGGCGCCGGTGAGGACGCCAAGCGCTCGCGTATGGATGGGCAGAACATGGGAGGTGTACACAAACACGGCCATCTCCTAACCTTCCCCTCTCTTTCTCTATTTATTTCCTCTGCCTCTCATTGGAACATATGAAAACCGTCATAAATATGTTTTTATGACAATATTGAATTAATCAAAACTGAGTAACGTAACCTGGGTGTCACCCATTTTGAACTTGTAACAGCCCTAACTTTTGTAATGTTTGATTTCAACTTATGAAATAAAGTTAAGGCGATATAAGACTATAGTTGTGTCACATGAAATGATGAACACAAATATGGACATGTGAGGGAGTTAAAAATTTTCTCTAGCTCATGATCAACACATGTTAACCTAGGGGAAAGAATTTCATTTCCAAAACTCTAACTCATGTGCACCTCCTCTATGAGTAGAGTGGAGGGAATTTAAATGCAATTTGAATTCTTTTGAAAGGATTCCTATTCAGATTGTCCAAAGGCCCATATGTGAGAGCATAGATGCATTTCTCATGTATTAAGGAGCCTAAGTTTCAAATTTGGAGAATTTTAGGTTTCTTATACTATTTATTCCGAGAATTAAATGAGAGCACGTTCAAATTCAAACTTGAATTTGAATTTTGAGCCAAACAAACTCAATTTCAAAATCTGATTTCAGATTTGAGTTCCTCATAATTCTTTTGACCTATCCTCCAAATTTGGTGATATTTGGACAACGTTTGTGTGGGAATCTCAAAGCACAGCGGGGAAATCAAATAAAAGAGGGCGGACCCACATGTCATAGACCCGGTGCAGCAAACCGCCTCTGTCTTTGGATGAGAGCGTGAACCCAGCCGAGGTAATCCACTCCCGACGCCACCTCCTTCTTCCCTCGTGGGCTCGGTCTGATCCTCACACCAGACAGTGCACGAAGCCGATTTCTCTCTTCTTCCCCGTTCTGTCTGCTCCCGTGAGATTATCTCCCGAGCAGAACAGAACCAGCCGCTGCTCTGTTCCTCTGCTGCGCCCAACTGAATCAAGCGCCCTTTGCCCCAGCTTTCCACAGCAAAAACCCTCGCCCATGAGTGCTCTAGCCGGCTAGCAACCTCACCCCGGTGATACATGCCTGCTGGCGCCTAGAAACAGCGAGGTTTCCTCTGCTCCCGAGTTCAAACTCAAGGAACAAAAACTGGACGCCGTGGACAGCCCAAACCAGAAGGGATCACGCCCAAGCAAGCCACCCCATCTGTGCACCAACAAGTCTAGTTGCTCACCTCCAAAGCTCAGCCCCAGCCATTGATCACAGAGGGAGAATTTCATGTTTTTCTCCCGGGCGGCAGAAACGGACCTTGAGGTAAGGAATTGTAAAATTCGTCCTCAAATCGTGTTTGTTGGGTCTCAAACTTCACACACAGGTTGTTAACTGCCTAGCACACCTCCTCCATCGATTTTAGACCAAGAAATTGAGTGTAGAGTGAGCAATCCGAGCTCTTTTAGAGGGTATGCCGCTGGACCCTATCGGGTGCACGGTGCCGATAGATTTAGAGCCCTCTCCAGCTTGTTTAGACCTCATGCCGGTCTTCTACATGATCCCCTGATGCTGTAGAGCCCAAGAACCGATCATTTGGGGGAGAATTCACCGTGCAAGACCTCGCCGGAGCCCTAGGGTTTGCTGTGGCCGGTGCGCCCTGTTTTCTGGCGAGTTTCAGCCGCCGGCGACCTCACCAACGTGTTCAGCGTGGGGAAATATGGGGGGGCGGCCAGCAGGGGGTCTGGAGGCGGCTGGGAACTGGTTTTCCGGTGACCTCGCCGGAGTGGGCCGCCACTGGTGTGTTTGGCGGGAGTCTGGAGGTTAGGGATGACAGGTGGGACCCACTGTCAGCATTTAAACATTTTCCAGGTTTTCCCACTTTATTTCAAACTTTGGAGAGCCATAACTTTGTTTAGGAGTGTCCAAAAATTGTGAAACAAATTTTGTTGGATTCCTCTCAAACAGTACTATCCAAGGGTGCAGGCCAATGTTTATGAAAATCCCTGGATTTGGCTCATTAATTCATTTAAATTAAACCTTGTATGAATTTTTACAGGAGTTCTGTTTATTGGAAAATTCCCAAATTTGGACAGGACAATACTCCAACATTCCTTGAACTCCAGTAAAACTTTCAGAGGTATTGGACCTTATTTGCTTGGTCAAATGATGTGTTCATTCCTTATGTCTCTGAAAAATGGAAAAAATAAACAGAGACATTTTCAGCTTTTCCCCATTCCTTGAAAAATCCATATCTCCATGTAGGAAACTTCAAAAATTGTAAAACTAATTCCTATGGACTCAGGACATTTTGTAATTCACAAAAAGTCTATTTTGCAGCATAGGAAAGCTTAATATCTAGGGGGTAAAGGCAGATTAGTGAAAACTACATAAGGATTTGTTGTGCCCACATGAAGCCATTTCATGAGTTCAATTTTTGCACACTTCCTAAATACATACCATAGAAGCTGTGATTAAAGTTTCAGCTTCATTGGACCTATGGAACTTGAGCTACCATCTTTGAGGTTTAAGTGTTTATATAATGGACTTAATCACATGGTGATTACTAGTATCTCTTTTCACCCTAGCTTTCATCATCTCTAGGGTTTTAGATCCAACAACAGAAACCTTTCTGTTGTTTGTTCCTTTTAGGTGTGAGTTGACTTGAACAACAGTTTTGAAACAGTTTCTAAATTGCTTTTGAAATATATGTGCATTGCAATATAATCGCTCACGTGACGTCGACGTTCGACGAGGACTCGACTCTGCAGCGAGAATCTCCATCTCGTGACGAGTTTGGCGGATTCTCCGGAGGAAGACTAACTTCTAGCTTCTAACAAAACCGTTGAGCAAGGCAAGCCACGGTTTGCATATCGTTACCGTTTTAAGTTTTGCTTTACTTCATATCATGTTTATTAGACTTGATATTGTGCATTATGTCTAGGATGATTGAAACCCACTTGCATGCCTATTACATCCCTCATTAGAAGGTTTAGTGTAGGCTTTGCCTCGTTGTAGATGCTAGGCTAATGTTGTAGCTAGCTCGGTAGAAGTCGAGTAGTAAAAAGCTACTCGCGAGAAAGCTCGAGTAATGGAGTTACTCGCGAGAGATAAATGATAAGAGCACCCTCATGAATATGAGATGGGGATGGGGATGTTCCTGTAGGATGGAGCACTCAAGGTTGGTCTCGACCTGCGATGGGTGTGACAATGCTTGAGACCACATTTGGCCTGGACCGGGATGGTAAGGCAAATGTGGAGGTTGGTTGTAGCCCCGTCCGTGTCGGTTAAGGACCGTATGTATGCGGCCCTGCTGCACAAGATTGAGCTGTACCGGATATATAGTGGGGTATGGGACCCATGAAACCGATGTAACTCGATGGACCGTGATATAGAAACTCATCCTTCGCGTGGGAATGGCGTTGAGAAGGCGAGAGGTGTAAATCCTTTAGCGGGCAACTTCGACGTGTCCGCGTAGAGAACCATCCTGCTCGGCGCGAAGCGTTTTTCTATGTCGGGGTGTCGTGTGAAAGGTTGCTGCATACAACGTAAGAAAGAGCTCTTGAGAGAGTCTTTCGAGGCGGGTGTATGTGTCGTGTATTCCGGGTTGTTATTGATTCGAATCACCGTCGCTCGCGGAAGAGGATTGAGCATACTTGCCCACTGCGCCATGACTTAGTAAGAAGATGAACTAAGTCTCTTAACTTGCTGTTTGTGGATTAATCACTGTATTGGAACCTTGACTGAAGTAGTTATAGAGCAAACTAAATTTCATTTCCACCTTAGGCTAGCAACATCGGGATAAGCGTTTCTTGTTTGATTGTTGACTTTCGATGTTGTGAGGCGTGAGGACCACTAAAATGAAGGCTAAAAGAATCTGAATATAAGGATCAAGTTTAGTCAAGCTGCATTTTGCAAATTCCTATGCCTACTGTCTTACTACCCCTGCATGTAGAGTTGCATGTTTAGGATTGACGGGTAAGTCTTGTTGAGCCTTAGTGCTCACGGTTGCTTCTGAGTTGTTTTTGCAGGTAGCAGGATGCCTGCTATGAAGAGGGTTGTTCGGTGAGACGATGAACCTCACGGTTTCTTCAACTCATCGGAAACCTAGCCGCTGCCTTTCTTTGGTGAAGCTAGTAGGAAGCGTTCACGGGCTGAACGACTTATCTTTGGCGTAGTTAGGGTCGAGAGTGAGTAGCTTGTCCAGCAAATTTAAATTTCCGCTGCGTGTGTACATTATGTTGTAAAAGAAATTATCTTGAGTAACAAAATGGTTCCGTTATGTTCTTATCGTCTTTTCGTGCATGCTGTTGGGTGCCGCATCGCACGGCACCACCCACTGCGATTCACGGGCCGGGCGTCACAGCGTGGTATCAGAGCCGCATTGGGAATGGCACACATGAAAAGAGCATATTTTCGAAAACTTAGAGGTATACGAGTGAGGAACGTATAGTATGCCCACATAAGGAGTATTATTAGCATAGTTACTTAAGGTGGCAAGCTAACAGTGTGTTACTCTTCAGTATTTAAATTCAGTAACGACGCACCTACGTGGAGGTAAGAATGGTAAGGAACGCCACCGAAAGCAGATCAATTTCGGTTAGCTTACCCATACGAGGAAAGTAGTGTGGGATGTCCCGTTCAGCAATGGACGGGAAGTGAATATGTTTTCTAAGACTCTTCATGTCTTAGAGACATATGAATGGCACTAGCCTCCAGTGTGCAAACCCAGGGGCAAGAGGAGGAGACCCCATCGTGTGGTTTGTAACACGAAGTGTGTTCTCTAGGACTCTTCATGTCCTATGAGACATACGAAAGTGCTGTTCCACTGGTGTGCTTTATTGCAAAGGTGTGGAGCCCCCGTCGGGTGGTGAATAACCCGATCATGTACCTTGAGACGTGACTTGACTCAAGGACGGCCCGTATGGCAATGATACGGGGCGTATGTTTTTACTATGATATGGACCTTCCTGAAATGATAAACCAATGTGTGCATCATCATTGAGTGGTTTCTGCAGGTACCATAACCACGTTAGTACATGTCGTGTAGACAACATTTGTGAGCGATCGTTTTAGTGCCACCATTTGAAACGTATACGCGGGTATAAAGCCGGTTAGGATTTTAATTTGGTGAGGAAACGTAGTACCGTGACATGTTTTGAACCGCATGAAAAAGAAGGTTTGAAAAGTAAAAGAGAAAATTTGGAGTCTAGGATTCTATTAGGGGGTAATGAACTCCTATATTGAACTAAGAGTCAATTGGGAGTATAGATTTATTCACAAAGACTTAGGAGGAACCTCCCCTGTTTTTGGCAGAATTTTGCTGAAGGTGAACAGGTCATAACTTTTGTTTGGTTAAACCAATGGAGGTGAGTGATACATTTCTGGAAAGCTGTTGAAGTCCTATACAACTCTTCAGTAGAACTCCAGATCATAATCACCCTCCAAATGGATGAAATTCTCAGAGGAGTGTGAACTGCCCAAAAACAGGGCAGTCACAAATTGCTCTCTGGAAATTTCTGTATTTCGACCATAACTTTCTATAGAAAAACTTCTAAGGGTCATGTAATACACCGTTGGAAAGCTTGTGATATATGCTATGATTTTGTAGTTCAAAGTTTCCCCAGATTTGGAGTTTAACGTGATGAAATCTTGCGGACAAAACAGCTACTTTCAAAGGAGGTGCTGTCAAAATTGTTCCAGATTTCTGTTAACTTTGAAATATCACAATTTCTGATCCAGAACATATATGAAGGCAAATGAATACTCGTTGGAAAGATATTGAAGTTAACTATAACTTTGATATTCAACTTGAGATATGAAATTGCCATTTTCATATTTAAATTCTGGGGTTAAGACCAATTGGTCATTCTGAACAGAGTAGTGCTTATTGCCTATGTAACTTAAGACTTGTTGTGGACAGGGATGTTTCAGACTTCTCTAAGCTCCATAACATGTTCTTGAGTTATTTCTCAGTTTGTCCTACTGTTGGAATTAATGGTTTGGACAAAATCACTCACGTTTGATAGATTTCAGAATTGTCGAAACCCTGGTTAGATTATATGTGCTGCATTATTGAAGTGATGCTTTGAGGTTAATGTTTTTGAATTCAAATTGAGTTTGAACTTTGAATTTTAACCGTAAATTGCTCACTCTTGCAGCATGGATCATGCAAATTCCAGGAGTGAGGTTGGTGAGTCGAGTCACGGCGAAAGTAATTCGCCACGACAAGAAGTGCCGACATCATCAACCGGATTGGCGGAAATCTTGGCAAAGATGGCTGAGTCTCTGGATCTGTTGGTGCGACAAAGCATACGACAGGAGACACTACAGCAAAATCCTCCGCCAAGCACTTATCTGGATTTTCTAGCAAGACAACCACCGGTTTTCTCAGAAGCGAAAGAACCGTTGGAGTCGGCTCATTGGCTCCAATGTGTTGAAGCCAAGTTCGATACGCTTGAGTGCGATGAATATCAGAAGACTCTATTTGCCGCTCAACAACTCCACGGAGCTGCTGGAGCTTGGTGGGCGGAGTACATCGCTACTCTTCCGGAAGGTCATCGCGTGACGTGGGATGAATTCCGGGAAGTTTTCCGGGCGCGTCACATTTGTTCGGGAATTCTACGAACAAAGTATCAAGACTTTCTGGAGTTAAAGCAAGAAGAAAGGAGTGCGTACGAGTACTTCAAAGAGTTTGAAAACTTGATGCAATACGCAACTCATATGGTTGACTCGGAAGCGTTGAAGTGCGAGTATTTCTTCCGAGGTTTGAATGTCGAACTTAAGGAGCAAGTGACCTTGTTCAATAACGGTATTTACAATGAGTTGGTAAATGCCGCTATCATTAAAGAAGACATGCATCTCCGTTGTGAAGCGGAGTTGAAAAGAAGTATACCGCCAGACAGTGATATCGAGGTTCATCCGAACTATCTAGTGCGATATTACTCGCCAGTTAGGCAACAAGTTCAGCCAGTGGTGCAACTCTCACAACCACGGCTGGAGTTGGTCACATATGAGCCTCCACCTCAATAACAGCGGACAGAAATTATTCGTGCAACCCTACCGCAACCAGCTACGCACGAATTATCTCCACCTCGTGTTAGTAGAGAGCTGAGGATTTCTACAACACGAAACCGTCGTGGTGCTGAGCAGAGTCACACTCGTGTGTTTTCTCAGCAATGCTCAGATCAGCACCGTGAACCTTCACAGAAGAATCGTTCAAAAGCTGGCAGGGTTAATTACACTGCTATTGAGGATATTGCTAAAGGCGAACCAGTTTTGGCGGGCATGTTCACTTTACATGAACAGCCCATTTTCATGTTATTTGATTCCGGGGCCACCCACAATTTTATTAGCAGAGACTATGTGCTGAAGAATAATCTTCCATTTAGCACAGTTAAGCATCCGTTTCATATCAGCTCACCCGGAGGCAAGATATCAACAGATGAAATGGTCTCACGGGCACCTTTATGTTTGGGTGGAAACATCTATCCTGCGAGCCTTATCATACTCAAAGTCCAAAGGATTGATATTATCTTGGGGATGTCATGGTTGACACATTATGGAGCTATATTTGACATCAGCTCTTGAACTGTCCAACTGAATTCCCCAATACACGGTTGCAACACATTGAATCTTGTGGATCCATCACAACAAGTTGCAGCAGTGCATCAGATTGAAGCTCCTAAACTTGAGGATATTCCAGTGGTATGTGAATATCCAGATGTGTTTCCCGAAGACTTGCCGGGCATGCCACCCGAACGTGATGTAGAGTTCAAGATTGAACTAGCACCGGGAACAACACCTATTTCTCGGCGACCATACAAAATGGCACCGAAGGAGCTCGCAGAATTGAAGGAGCAGCTTAATGACCTCATGGACAAAGGTTTTATACGCCCAAGTTCATCACCTTGGGGCTGTTCCGCACTCTTCGTGAAGAAGAAGGACGAAACTTTGAGACTATGTGTAGATTATCGTCCACTGAATGCTGTCACTATCAAGAATAAGTATCCACTACCGCGCATCGATATTTTGTTCGATCAACTAGTGGGTGCTAAGGTATTCTCCATGATGGATCTTCGGTCCGTGTATCACCAGATAAAAATCCGGGCAGAAGACGTACCTAAGACGGCGTTCTCGACAAGATATGGTCTTTATGAATATCTTGTCATGTCCTTTGGATTGACCAATGCTCCGGCTCATTTTATGTATCTCATGAACTCTTTGTTCATGCCGGAGTTAGACAAGTTCGTCGTGGTTTTCATCGACGACATCTTGGTCTATTCAAAGTCGGAAGAAGAACATGCTGAACATTTGCGTATTGTACTCCAACGCTTGAGAGATCACAAGCTTTATGCAAAGTTCAGTAAATGTGAGTTTTGGATCAGAAAAGTGCCGTTTCTTGGGCATATTATTTCAGCGGAAGGCATTGCTGTGGACCCAAGTAAAATCGAGCAAGTGCTGAATTGGAAATCTCCAACATCTGTTTACGAAGTGAGGAGTTTCCTAGGTTTAGCGGGCTATTACCGGAGATTCATTCCAAACTTCTCCAAAGTCGCTAAACCTATGACGGAGCTGTTGAAGAAAAGCACGAAGTATGATTGGAGCAATTCATGCGAACAAGCTTTTCAAACTTTAGTGAAGTATCTCACTACAGCTCCAGTTTTGGCCCAGCCGGACACTACGAAGCCGTTTGATGTTTATTGTGATGCATCCGGCATTGGTTTGGGTTGTGTGTTGATGCAAGAAGGACGTGTGGTCGCGTATGGATCCCGACAACTCAGGGGTCATGAGCAGAATTACCCGACGCACGACCTTGAACTAGCTGCAGTGGTCTTAGCATTGAAAATGTGGAGACATTATCTACTAGGCAATCTAGTACATCTCTACACTGACCACAAAAGCTTGAAGTACATCTTCACACAGAAAGAAATGAATATGAGGCAGCGAAGATGGCTCGAATTGATCAAGGACTATGAACTTGAAATTCATTACCATCCAGGCAAAGCGAATGTGGTTGCCGACGCACTCAGTCGAAAAGCCCACGTTCACCATTTAGCCATGGCTGCAGATGCAGAAAGAGAACCAAGCCTGCGCTTAGTTCCCTATGGATCGCTGTTCAACCTCTCTCTTATTCCTACAATCCGAGATGAGATTGTAGAGGCTCAAAAGAGAGACAGGGGTATGTCTCATATCCGGAGGAGAGTGGACAGCGGTGAATTAAAGATGTTCCACAAAGATGAAGAGGGTACTCTATGGTTTAACAACCGCATAGTGGTACCCCGAAACATGAAATTACGGAGGAAGATATTGGATGAAGTGCATTTATCCAAGTACTCCATTATTCCGGGAAGCAATAAGATGTACCAGGACTTGAAATATAAGTTCTGGTGGACACGGATGAAAAGAGAGATTGCGAAGTACGTATCCGAGTGTGATACGTGTCGGCGGGTTAAAGCCAACCATATGAGGAAAGCCAGACCACTTCAACCGCTGAAGGTTCCAGCATGGAAGTGGGAAGACATAAGTATGGACTTCATCGTCGGTTTACCCATGACCAGCAACAAGCATGATTCTATTTGGGTAATCGTCGATCGTTTGACCAAGACAGCACATTTTATTCCAGTCCATACTAAATATGTGGCAAAGAAGTATGCGGAGCTGTTCATCTCAAGAATCGTGTGTTTACACGGGGTTCCCCGCACCATCGTGTCTGACCGAGGTGCGTTATTCGTATCCAGATTTTGGGAGCAACTGCATGCTTCCTTGGGAACCAAGTTAATTCAGAGTTCAGCGTATCATCCGCAAACTGATGGTCAAACGGAGAGAGTAAATCAGATTCTGGAGGATATGCTACGGGCCTGTGTCATCAATCATGGGAAGAATTGGGATGACCATCTACCGTTAGCAGAATTCTCATATAACAACGGTTATCAATCCAGCATCAAATTGGCCCCGTATGAAGCTCTTTATGGCCGGAAGTGCCACACACCACTGAATTGGTGTGAGTCCAGCGAGAGAGTGGTCTACGGGATTGATCTTGTGAATGAAGCCGAGGAACGAGTGCGAGTGATTCAAGCCAATTTAAAGGCTGCTCAATCTCGGCAGAAGAGTTATGCAGACAAAAGACGTCGACCTCTTCACTTCGACATCGGGACCACGTTTATCTTCGTGTCTCTCCGATGAAAGGGGTTCATCGGTTCGGAGTGAAGGGAAAGCTTGCTCCGTGATTCATCGGGCCGTTTGCTGTCACTGAGATATGTGGACCCGTGGCCTATCGTCTGGAGCTACCGGCGTCACTTTCGAGTATTCATAATGTTTTCCACGTCTCTCAGCTGCGGAAATGTCTTAAGTACCCAACCGCAGTTCATATGGAGAACATTGAGGATCTTCAACCGGATCTCACTTATTCTGAGTATCCGATACAGATTATCGACGAGAAGACTCGCGCCACAAGAAATCGGACATTGAAATTTTACAAAGTCTTGTGGAGCAACCACGCCGCTGATGAAGCCACGTGGGAAAGCAAGGAATTTCTCCGTTTAAATTTTCCTCACTTGTTTGTACCATATGTCCAGTAGTCATTCTCCCTTCTTCTTTCTTTTTTGTAATCTCAGGACGAGATTCTTTTAAGGGGGGAGGAATGTAACAGCCCTAACTTTTGTAAAGTTTGATTTCAACTTATGAAATAAAGTTAAGGCGATATAAGACTATAGTTGTGTCACATGAAATGATGAACACAAATATGGACATGTGAGGGAGTTAAAAATTTTCTCTAGCTCGTGATCAACACATGTTAACCTAGGGGAAAGAATTTCATTTCCAAAACTCTAACTCATGTGCACCTCCTCTATGAGTAGAGTGGAGGGAATTTAAATGCAATTTGAATTCTTTTGAAAGGATTCCTATTCAGATTGTCCAAAGGCCCATATGTGAGAGCATAGATGCATTTCTCATGTATTCAAGAGCCTAAGTTTCAAATTTGGAGAATTTTAGGTTTCTTATACTATTTATTCCGAGAATTAAATGAGGGCACGTTCAAATTCAAACTTCAATTTGAATTTTGAGCCAAACAAACTCAATTTCAAAATCTGATTTCAGATTTGAGTTCCTCATAATTCTTTTGACATATCCTCCAAATTTGGTGATATTTGGACAACGTTTGCGTGGGAATCTCAAAGCACAGCGGGGAAATCAAATAAAAGAGGCCGGACCCACATGTCATAGACCCTGTGCAGCAAACCGCCTCTGTCTTTGGATGAGAGCGTGAACCCAGCCGAGGTAATCCACTCCCGACGCCACCTCCTTCTTCCCTTGTGGGCTCGGTCTGATCCTCACACCAGACAGTGCACGAAGCCGATTTCTCTCTTCTTCCCCGTTCTGTCTGCTCCCGTGAGATTATATCCCGAGCAGAACAGAACCAGCCGCTGCTCTGTTCCTCTGTCGCGCCCAACTGAATCAAGCGCCCTTTGCCCCAGCTTTCCACAGCAAAAACCCTCGCCCATGAGTGCTCTAGCCGGCTAGCAACCTCACCCCGGTGATACATGCCTGCTGGCGCCTAGAAACAGCGAGGTTTCCTCTGCTCCCGAGTTCAAACTCAAGGAACAAAAACTGGACACCGTGGACAGCCCAAACCAGAAGGGATCACGCCCAAGCAAGCCACCCCATCTGTGCACCAACAGGTCTAGTTGCTCACCTCCAAAGCTCAGCCCCAGCCATTGATCACAGAGGGAGAATTTCAAGTTTTTCTCCCGGGCGGCAGAAACGGACCTTGAGGTAAGGAATTGTAAAATTCGTCCTCAAATCGTGTTTGTTGGGTCTCAAACTTCACACACAGGTTGTTAACTGCCTATCACACCTCCTCCATCGATTTTAGACCAAGAAATTGAGTGTAGAGTGAGCAATCCGAGCTCTTTTAGAGGGTATGCCGCTGGACCCTATCGGGTGCACGGTGCCGATAGATTTAGAGCCCTCTCCAGCTTGTCTAGACCTCATGCCGGTCTTCTACATGATCCCCTGATGCTGTAGAGCCCAAGAACCGATCATTTGGTGGAGAATTCACCGTGCAAGACCTCGCCGGAGCCCTAGGATTTGCTGTGGCCGGTGCGCCCTGTTTTCCGGCGAGTTTCAGCCGCCGGCGACCTCACCAACGTGTTCAGCGTGGGGAAATATGGGGGGGCGGCCAGCAGGGGGTCTGGAGGCGGCTGGGAACTGGTTTTCCGGCGACCTCGCCGGAGTGGGCCACCACTGGTGTGTTTGGCGTGAGTCTGGAGGTTAGGGATGACAGGTGGGACCCACTGTCAGAATTTAAACATTTTCCAGGTTTTCCCACTTTAGTTCAAACTTTGGAGAGCCATAACTTTGTGTAGGAGTGTCCAAAAATTGTGAAAAAAATTTTGTTGGATTCCCCTCAAAGAGTACTATCCAAGGGTGCAGGCCAATGTTTATGAAAATCCCTGGATTTGGCTCATTAATTCATTTAAATAAAACCTTGTATGAATTTTTACAGGAGTTCTGTTTATTGGAAAATTCCCAAATTTGGACAGGACATTACTCCAACATTCCTTGAACTCCAGTAAAAATTTCAGAGGCATTGTACCTCATTTGCTTGGTCAAATGATGTGTTCATTCCTTATGTCTCTGAAAAATGGGAAAAATAAACAGAGACATTTTCAGCTTTTCCCCATTCCTTGAAAAATCCATATCTCCATGTAGGAAACTCCAAAAATTGTAAAACCAATTCCTATGGACTCAGGACATTTTGTACTTCACAAAAACTCTATTTTGCAGCATAGGAAAGCTTAATATCTAGGGGATAAAGGCAGATTAGTGAAAACTACATAAGGATTTGTTGTGCTCACATGAAGCCATTTCATGAGTTCAATTTTTGCACACTGCCTAAATACCTACCATAGAAGCTGTGATTAAAGTTTCAGCTTCATTGGACCTCTGGAACTTGAGCTACCATCTTTTAGATTTAAGTGTTCATATAATGGACTTAATCACATGGTGATTACTAGTATCTCTTTTCACCCTAGCTTTCATCATCTCTAGGGTTTTAGATCCAACAACAGAAACCTTTCTGTTTTTTGTTCCTTTTAGGTGTGAGTTAACTTGAACAACAGTTTTGAAACAGTTTCTAAATTGCTTTTGAAATATATGTGCATTGCAATATAATAGCTCACATGACGTCGACGTTCGACGAGGACTCGACTCTGCAGCGATGATCTCCATCTCGTGACGAGTTTGGGGGATTCTCCGGAGGAAGACTAACTTCTAGCTTCTAACAAAACCGTTGAGCAAGGCAAGCCCCGGTTTGCATATCGTTACCGTTTTAAATTTTGCTTTACTTCACATCATGTTTATTAGACTTGATATTGTGCATTATGTCTAGGATGATTGAAACCCACTTGCATGCCTATTACATCCCTCATTAGAAGGTTTAGTGTAGGCTGTGCCTCGTTGTAGATGCTAGGCTAATGTTGTAGCTAGCTCGGTAGAAGTCGAGTAGTAAAAAGCTACTCGCGAGAAAGCTCGAGTAATGGAGTTACTCGCGAGAGATAAATGATAAGAGCACCCTCATGAATATGAGATGGGGATGGGGATGTTCCTGTAGGATGGAGCGCTCAAGGTTGGTCTCGACCTGCGATGGGTGTGACAATGCTTGAGACCACATTTGGCCTGGACCGGGATGGTAAGGCAAATGTGGAGGTTGGTTGTAGCCCCGTCCATGTCGGTTAAGGACCGTATGTATGCGTCCCTGCTGGACAAGATTGAGCTGTACCGGATATATAGTGGGGTATGGGACCCATGAAACCGATGTAACTCGATGGACCGTGATATAGAAACAAATCCTTCGCGTGGAATGGCGTTGAGAAGGCGGGAGGTGTAAATCCTTTAGCGGGCAAGTTTGACGTGTCCGCGTAGAGGACCATCCTGCTCAGCGCAAAGCGTTTTTCTATGTCGGGGTGTCGTGTGAAAGGTTGCAGCATACAACGTAAGAAAGAGCTCTTGAGAGAGTCTTTCGAGGCGGGTGTACGTGTCGTGTATTCCGGGTTGTTATTGATTCGAATCACCGTCGCTCGCGGAAGAGGATTGAGCATACTTGCCCACTGCACCGTGACTTAGTAAGAAGATGAACTAAGTCTCTTAACTTGCTGTTTGTGGATTAATCACTGTATTGGAACCTTGACTGAAGTAGTTATAGGGCCAACTAAATTTCATTTCCACCTTAGGCTAGCAACATCGGGATAAGCGTTTCTTGTTTGATTGTGGACTTCCGATGTTGTGAGGCGTGAGGACCACTAAAATGAAGGCTAAAAGAATCTGAATATAAGGATCAAGTTTAGCCAAGCTGCATTTTGCAAATTCCTATGCCTACTGTCTTACTACCCCTGCATGTAGAGTTGCATGTTTAGGATTGACGGGTAAGTCTTGTTGAGCCTTAGTGCTCACGGTTGCTTCTGAGTTGTTTTTGCAGGTAGCAGGATGCCTGCTATGAAGAGGGTTATTCGGTGAGACGATGAACCTCACGGTTTCTTCAACTCATCGGAAACCTAGCCGCTGCCTTTCTTTGGTGAAGCTAGTAGGAAGCGTTCACGGGCTGAACGACTTCTCTTTGGCGTAGTTAGGGTCGAGAGTGAGTAGCTTGTCCAGCAAATTTAAATTTCCGCTGCGTGTGTACATTATGTTGTAAAAGAAATTATCTTGAGTAACAAAATGGTTCCATTATATTCTTATCGTCTTTTCGTGCATGCTGTTGGGTGCTGCATCGCATGGCACCACCCACTGCGATTCCCTGGCCGGGCGTCATAGAACTGGCACGTGTCACTTGTGCTTCGCACGTGACACTTGTAGATTCAGAATTGTCCCTTTTTTGGACAGTCTCGGAGTGACTGAGAGAGCTTGCTTATGGCGAGACGCAAAAATACAAGCGGCGATACAGGTAATAGATTAAAATACAAACCAATCATATCATTTCATTACTATTCATATGCTAATGCTTTTCTGTCACAGACCATAGCCTAGCAGCACGGGCAGAATATTGCCATTCCCACATGGCCGCTGGCGATGCAGCCACCGGTGCGGGCGCAGCCACAGGTGCCTTCCTTAGCAGCTTTGGTAAGCAACATTTCTTCAAATCAACATAAATTAGATTACTACACGAAACAGAGACAAAATTAGTCAAACATAGCCAAACTTAGCTATAATTGCCCAGACGTTGCCAAACATAGCCATAATTGCTGAAACATAGCCAAACATAGCCATAATTGCTCAAACATAACGAAACTTATACATAATTGCTCAAACATAGCCAAACTTAGCCATAATTGCTCAAACATAGACATAATTGCTCTAACTATCACAGAGATTGGCAGCGGAGGCTCAGACTCCATCGCCGCAGCTACCGGGACCTGGAGCACGACGCGAGGATGACATTCTAGGGTCCAGAGGTAGCAGACGTGGGAGTGTTTAGTGTCATGTCTTATATTTGATATAACTGTATTGTGAGTTGTCTGTGTTTTGATATACATGGTTTTGTATCTGCCTGTGAACTGACCATCGTGCTAGGTTAGCATTTTTCTATTTTTTAATTAAATCCCTTATTTACGAAGGCCTGGAAGTGGCCTCGTAAATAAGCCTGTGTTATTTACGACGGCCAACTCCAGGCCGTCGTAAATAAGCATGTGTTATTTACGACGACCAGTCCTTGGCCGTCGTAAATAACCTTCCAGATGGTGCCAACTGGCACACCTCCATAAGTTACGACGTCCGGTACAGACCGTCGTAAATTAGTTATTTACAACGGTGACCTTCCGTTATTTACGACCAATCACTTGTGACTGCCAGATGCCATCGTAAATAAGAAATAACCATCGTAAATAAGTTAATTATGATAGTTATTAGCTTAATTATGACGGTTTTGGCTATCGTAAATCTTCATGTTTCTTGTAGTGCAGGTAGGTCGGGATAGTGGACTCGACAACGTTGACCTCACGAGCCGTCAGCTTATGACTCCAGAGGTTTTCCTAGGCACGGGTCCCACCGAAGATCATGAAGCAGCTGGTCGGCTTGGTGCGGAGGCCCTTCCTTTTGCCCTTAGGCCACCTGTGCGGGTTTCTTTCCTTTGTCATTCGGCGAATCCGATCCTTTCCCCATGTAACACTTCAGGAGGATGCAGTTTTTAAGGGTGTGTCTCACCGGGGAGGCGTGGTTGGTGCACAATTTCTCCAGTAGCTTATTGAAGTAGTCGTTTTGCCTCCAGGCCGACCTCCGAGCTTTGCATCATTCGACCATCGCGATCGTGCCTGAGCTCGCCTTGGAGCCGCGGAGTGTTGAGGCTCAGACTTCGATCATCGTCATCGTCGTAGTGTCCTCTTTGATGTGGTTGTCGCTGACGCTCGGGACGCGGTTTTGTGGCCCCCTCGTTGGCTCCTCTGATGTGGACATCAGTCCTGCAGATATACACAACACTCACATGGTAGACATACAAGGTCCAATTACTAGAGCTCGAGCACGAAAATTGAATTTAGAGGTGAGCTCGTTCCTGAACAATTCTTTATATGTGAATTTTGAGAGTATGTTGCTAACTAATGGATTAATTATGATTAGGAACCACGGAGAGGACATGGAGATACATGGAGAGGGGTTTGGAGGCGTGGAGGGCCAGAAAATACACCAACAAGAAGTTAGAGACCGAGCCCAACTCAAACTCGAGTCCAACTCGGGCCCAGAAGCAGTCCACCTTAAAATGGATGCACAGGAGGCATACGGACTCCGTTTTTGACGTTCTACATATGCGCGGAAAGCTGAGAGGATAAACTTTCCAATGGAACTGGCCCCACGTCAAAATTCACTCGGATTCGACAGAAACTTCGAAACAATATAAAGTTTAGAGTCTGTCAGGGTGTTGCATCACCTAGTTGGGCCATTGGGCCTTGTATCGAGTCCAAGTCCATTATGTACGTGTATTAGGGTTAGGTCATGACCCCAGCACCCCCCTGGTCGTCCTCCACCTCCTTTATACCCCCTAGCCGCCGTCACAAACAGCTGAGTTTTGCTTAGTTACAATCTGTCATTGAACAGTTCGCCGATCATCGGTTGTGAGACCCCATATTCGTGATCAACTCAGTTTTGATTGCAACTTCTCTGTTCTTGCTTGTGTTCTTGATTGCGCTTGCAGGGATAAGCCTTCATGGCGAGGTCATTTGTGTGACACGGGTGATAACCAACGGAGCAGTGGTGTAGTGATTGCGGTGTTTCGTTCGTTCGGAGCCTTGGATCATCAACGTCGAGATCTCCACCCAATCAAGTTTACCCTACCTCTCGGAAGATCGGGACTCATCCTCCTATCAATTGGTATCAGATTTCTAGGTTCACCGTGAGGTATACTTGTGTGCTCTTTAGATTTATTTTGTTTCAGTCCTATCGTCCACAAAAAGCCACAAACAGTTTTAGTTTCCCTAACCTACAACCCCCGCTCAACCTTTTGCACAATTTAGTTTCGGAGTCCGGAGTTCTGAGTTCGTGTCCTAGGTTGAGTCTGGTTGCTGGTTTAGATTTGTTTTGGTTCAGTTTTGTTTCTTCCATCCGCTGCCATCTACAAAAAAAATTCCATCCACCGATTCGTTTCTGTTGCAGTTTCCACCACCACCAAAACCTGATTCGGGGTATCCTCCTTAAAACGGGCATAACTTTTTGCTCGTAACTCCGATTGAGGCGCATTTTTTTCCCAGAAAGGTCTCGAAAAAGTCCACATACAGTGTTTTCAAAACAAATTACAAAAAAAATTAAGAAGGCCCTCGTTTCGAACTCTGAAGTTCCAGCACCAGTTTTTCCAATCGCTCATGAATTTGTGTCGATCTCATCTTTCATCGGTTTGAGCTAATACTTGGTGCTGTTTCTATTCTTGTGCCCCTGGATGAGAAAAAATATCAAAAAAATAAAGAGAAAAAAGATTTTGATTTCTGCTAGTGCTTCAAGACAAAAACAGGAGGCTAAGGGGTTTTCTAGTTGTGCTATTTCTTTGTGAGTGCTGGATACTTGCTGATATTATCCTTGTTGTTCATCATCGTTCATCCTTGCCCTTGCTTGTTGCCACAACTGTTCTAATACATTCTTAGGCCAGCAACTAGGTGTAATTCTTTGGACACTTATTCAGCATTGCTATCTGTTACTAACTTGTGTGCCACATACATATACTGCATTTGAGCCTTCCAAGCTCCACCTTCTCTCGAGCAGAACAGGTAACCTTTGCAATCACACCCACTCTCTGCTTGCTTCACACCGGTCACCGTTGGCCACCTGCAGTGCTGGTAAGAAACTTGTAAGAGCGGGGTAAGACGCATCTTACTGATAGATTTTCCACCCACTTCGGAGAGCGTAGCAATAGGGTTCTTCACGATCTTTTTGTCTTCGTTTCTGTTTTGTACTAACAATGACAGGAAAGAAGCCTATGTATAAGACCTCTGGTTCTACACCTCTAAATGATGATGAGTGTGTGTCCCATATGAAACTAAAGGACATGATGCAGGCAATGACCGAAGCTTTCAACAATTACCAGACCACTACAACAGCCATCTTTCAGAGGCTCCATACAAGTGTTGCTGGTCTGACCACACGGTTGGACGAGATGGAGACTCGTCTTCCCCAACAAGGTACACCCTCTATCATCCTTTATGGTGATGCACATGCTCACTACGAAACAGAGGATGACTTCAATAACGATGAGGTTGATGCACAGCAGCGCCGTCGCCCTCGACGAAATCGTCAAGGTATGGGAGGTAGACCTCTTCCTCATGCTCCTGAACAAGATAATGATCCTTATGCTAAGATTAAGTTTTCTATTCCAACATTTTATGGATCTTATGATGCTGAGACTTACTTGGATTGGGAGATGACGGTAGAACAAAAATTTAGCTCTCATCTTGTTCCTGAGCGACATAGAGTTAGACAAGCCACTAGTGAGTTTAAAGATTTTGCTATAATTTGGTGGAATGAACTTGTCAATACACGTAATGCACCACAGACATGGGCTGCGTTAAAAGAAGAGATGCGCGCTAGGTTTGTTCCTCCTTCATATAGACGTGATCTTCTTAAGAAATTGCAACGCTTTGATCAGGGTGACATGACTGTCCAAGAGTACTACCAAGAGTTGCAGAAAGGTATGCTTCGTTGTGGGGTAGTTGAGGATCAGGAAGACCAAATTGTTAGGTTTTATGGGGGCTTGCGGCGTGAGATCCAGGACATAGTTGACTACAAGGAATATCATTCTATTCAACGTTTATTTTCAACTTGCTATGTTAGCGGAAAAAGAAGTGCAGGGTCGCCAACAGCAGCGGCGGAACAACACCATCACGCCACGACAATTTCCGGTGCCATCCAAAGCAGCGCCCTCCTCGAGCGTACGTGCTTCTACACCACCCTCCACGGGTGTTGTACGCATCAGCATCGCACCTTCTACATCACGGGGACAAGATATCAGCATGTCCCAGATGCCTCCAAGTGTTGCAGCAAAGGCGGCTGCACCCAACACTTCGATAAGTCGCAGCTCCGACATCAAGTGCCACCGCTGCCAGGGAGTTGGCCATATGCAACGAGATTGCCCCAGCAAACGGGCGATCATTGCCACTGCTGATGGTGGGTATGTTAGTGCTTCTGATATTGAAGATGAAAATATTATTGCAACTAACATTTCAGGTTCGGATGATGGTGCTGAGGAGGTTCTTTGTACATCTGCGACAAACAACTATAGGACTTTGATTGTGCAATGAGCTTTGAGTGCCACGGTTCGAGAGGACGACAACCGCCAACGTCACAACCTTTTCAACATGTTTCTCGTTGTCAAGGACTGCCGTGTACATACCATCATTGATGGTGGTAGCTGCAACAATTTGGTGAATGTTGAGGTGGTCAAGAAGATTGGCTTGACCACACGGGAGCATCCCCACCCTTATCACATTCAATGGTTTAACAACAATGGTAAGGTTAAGGTAACACAAACAGCAACGATACATTTTTCCATTGGTTCTTATCATGATTTTGCTGATTTTGATGTGGTACCTATGGATGCTTGTTCTCTTTTGTTGGGACGTCCTTATGCATAAGGGCAAGAAAATTGTGTTGCTTCCTATGAGTCCCACTGAAATTGTACAATTTGAGCAAGAGAAAAAGAATAATGCTAAGCAAAAGGGTGTTTTCAATTCTGAGATTCAGCAACCTATTAAGTTGAAAAATCCTATTCTCCTTGCAACTAAATCCGATCTTGATGATTTATATGCCTCTAATGGAACTTGCTATGCTTTAGTGTGCAAACATGCTTTTATATTCCATTGAGGATACGTCCATTGTCTTGCCACCTGCTGTTGCTAACCTTTTGCAGGAATATATGGATGTTTTTCAATCAGAGATACCCCCCGGATTACCACCTGTGCGAGGCATTGAGCACAAGATTGATTTGGTTCCAGGGGCAAGCTTGCCAAACCGTGCTGCCTACAGGACCAACCCCGATGAGACTAAGGAAATTCAGCGACAAGTCCAAGATCTTCTGGACCGCGGGTACATTCGTGAGGGTCTTAGTCCTTGTTCTGTTCCTATTCTTTTGGTTTCAAAAAAAGATGGCACTTGGCGCATGTGTGTTGATTGTAGAGCCATCAATAACATTACCATTTGTTATCGCTATCCTATTCCTAGATTGGATGACATGCTTGATGAGTTGAGTAGTTCTGTTATTTTCTCCAAGATTGATTTGCGTAGTGGGTATCATTAGATTCATGTGGCTTTAGGTGATGAATGGAAAACTGCTTTTAAAACTAAATTCAGACTTTATGAATGGTTAGTCATGCCATTTGGTTTAACTAATGCGCCCAGCACTTTCATGAGGTTGATGAATGAGGTTTTACGTGCTTTCATTGGTAAATTTGTGGTGATTTACTTTGATGATATCCTTATTTACAGCAAGTCATATGATGAGCATCTTGAACATTTGCGTGCTGTTTTTAATGTCTTGTGCGATGCACGTTTATATGGTAACCTTGAGAAGTGCACCTTTTGCACCGATCGTGTGTCTTTTCTTGGGTATGTTGTTACTTCGCAGGGCATTGAGGTGGACGAGGCAAAGATTGTTGCCATCACGAGCTTGCCACTTCCGACTACGGTCACACAGGTTTGGAGTTTTCTTAGTCTCGCAGGTTTCTACCGGCGTTTCGTGCGGGATTTCAGCACCATTGCGGCACCTCTCCACTAGTTGACAAAGCATGGAGTGCCGTTTCGATGGGGACCAGCACAACAACAAGCTTTTGATGTTCTCAAGTCAAAGATCACACAAGCACCATGGTTGCAACTTCCTGATTTTGAGAAGACCTTAGAGCTTGAATGTGACGCGAGCGGCATTGGCATTGGAGGAGTGCTAATTCAAGGAGGTAAACCTGTTGCCTTCTTTAGTGAAAAATTGCATGGGACTTCGCTGAATTATTCTACATATGACAAAGAACTTTATGCTTTAGTGCGTGTCTTGCAAACTTGGCAACATTACCTATGGTCTAAAGAATTTGTCATACATTCAGATCATGAGTCTTTGAAGTATCTTAAAGGACAAGCTAATCTGAACAAACGTCATGCTAAATGGATTGAGTTCATAGAATCGTTTCCTTACATCATTAAACATAAGAAAGGGAAAGACAATGTGATTGCCGATGCTTTATCTAGACGTTATACCATACTATCCCAACTTTCTCATAAAATCTTTGGTTTGGAAACCATAAAGAGGTTATATGCTACTGATTTGGACTTTAAAGATGCCTTTGAAAATTGTAGAGAGGGAAGAACGTGGCAAAAATTCCTGCTGCGTGAAGGCCTTCTCTACCGTACTAACAAGCTGTGTGTTCCAGCTAGCTCCGTTCGTCTTTTGTTGTTGCAGGAAGCGCATGGAGGTGGTTTGATGGGACATTTTGGTGTTAAAAAGAAAGAGGATGTGCTGGCCGCTCACTTCTTTTGGCCACGAATGAGGCGTGATGTGGAGCGCTACGTTTCACGTTGCACGACATGCAACAAAGCTAAGTCTCGACTTAACCCACATGGTCTTTATATGCCTCTTCCGGTTCCTAGTGCACCTTGGGGGATATTTCTACTGACTTTGTTTTAGGATTGCCTAGAACAAAGAGGGGGAGGGATAGTGTCTTTGTGGTTGTTGATCGTTTCTCTAAAATGGCTGATTTTATACCCTGCCACAAGACCCATAATGCTTCACATGTTGCTGATTTGTTCTTTAATGAGGTTGTGCGTTTTCATGGTGTTCCCAATACTATTGTTTCTGATAGGGATGCTAAGTTTTTGAGTCACTTTTGGAGAACTTTATGGTATAAATTGGGAACAAAGTTGCTGTTTTCTACTACTTGTCATCCACAAACTGATGGGCAAACGGAGGTAGTTAGTCGTACCTTATCTACTATGTTGCGAGCTGTTTTGAAAGACAATTTGAGGTTGTGGGAGGAGTGTTTGCCACATATTGAGTTTGCTTATAACAGGTCTATTCACTCAACCAAGTTAAGTCCGTTTATGGTAGTGTATGGTTTCAATCCTCGTTCTCTAATTGATTTGCTACCTTTACCACATACTGAAATTGTGAACTTAGATGCTACACAACGTTCTGAATTTATTGTTAAGTTGCACGAAACTACTAAGTTACAAATTGAAAAAATGAATGAAAAGTATCGCATTGCTGCTAGTAAAGGTAGGAAGGAGGTAAAATTGGAACCCGGTGATATAGTGTGGGTTCATTTGAGAAAAGATAGGTTCCCGGATTTGAGAAAGTCCAAACTCATGCCACGTGCTGCGGGACCTTTTAAGGTTCTTAAGAAGATAAATGACAATGCATATAAACTTGAGTTGCCTCCCGAGTTTGGGGTTAGTCCCACATTTAACATTTCAGATTTGAAGCCATACTTTGGAGAAGAAGATGAGCTTGAGTCGAGGACGAATCCAATGCAAGAGGGGGAGGATGATGTGGACATCACTCCTGCAGATATACACAACACTCACATGGTAGACATGCAAGGTCCAATTACTAGAGCTCGAGCACGAAAATTGAATTTAGAGGCGAGCTCGTTCTTGAACAATTCATTATATGTGAATTTTCAGAGTATGTTGCTACCTAATGGATTAATTATGATTAGGAACCATGGAGAGGACATGGAGATACATGGAGAGGGGTTTGGAGGCGTGGAGGGCCCGAAAATACACCAACAAGAAGTTAGAGACCGAGCCCAACTCAAACTCAAGTCCAACTCGGGCCCAGTAGCAGTCCACCTTAAAATGGATGCACAGGAGGCATACGAACTCCATTTTTGACGTTCTACATATGCACGGAAAGCTGAGAGGATAAACTTTCAAATGGAACTGGCCCCACGCCAAAATTCCCTCGGAGTCGATGGGAAACTTCGAAACAATATAAAGTTTAGAGTCTGTCAGGGTGTTGCATCACCTAGTTGGGCCATTGGGCCTTGTATCGAGTCCAAGTCCATTATGTACGTGTCTTAGTGTTAGGTCACGACCCCAGCACCCCCCTGGTCGTCCTCCACCTCATTTATACCCCCTAGCCGCCATCACAAACAGCTGGGTTTTGCTTAGTTACAATCTGTCATTGAACAGTTCGCCGATCATCGGTTGTGAGACCCCAAATTCGTGATCAACTCAGTTTTGATTGCAACATCTCTGTTCTTGCTTGTGTTCTTGATTGCGCTTGCAGGGATAAGCCTTCGTGGCGAGGTCATTCGTGTGACACGGGTGATAACCAACGGAGCAGTGGTGTAGTGATTGCGGGGTTTCGTTCGTTCGGAGTCTTGGATCATCAACGTCGAGATCTCCACCCAATCAAGTTTACCCTACCTCTCGGAAGATCGTTACTCATCCTCCTATCATCCTCTACGGGCCCCAAGGACCCTGCGTAGATCTGTTGGTTGCACATGCTCGGGTATCGGGCCGCGCAGAGGGGTGGCAAGGACAGGTTTCTCTGCCCGGCCTAAGGCGTGGACTCGCGGGGCCTCCGTGGAGCTCCCGTCACGCTCGCGGGGCCACCATTGGTGGGTGCCCCCCATCGCCGAGCGGGCGATCCCTTTGGCGGCTGTGCCGTGACCTTCCCCACCAAGGAGGAGAGGCTCTGGTACATCCGTCGTGCCTCCGTCTCACTTCCAGGAGGCTGCACGCCATGACGGCAGCGGTCGCCACGCTCTGAATCTGCCGCTCGAGCCGGGAGGGGTTGTGTGTGATGGTGACGATGCTCTTCCTGGCTTGGCAGCCACATGCTCGTGTGCCGCCCCCGCGGGGACAGCGGTTGGCCAACGTCTTGAACGCTGCCTCGCCCATGTCCTGCCGCACCCTCTCCGCCACAAGCATGTCGTGGTATGTCTCGAACTGTCCGGTCAGCTCCATCGCGACCGCTAGCCCCTTGCTATCGCTTGGGCTCAAAGCCTCCCATAAGATTGAGGGCGGTGAAGGTGTTATGTAAGCAGCAGGAGGAACTGAACAGTAGTAGCCGGTTTTCGTGACGCGGCGTTCGCGGAAGGAATGACGGTCCTCGTCGGACCCGGTGTCGGTGCTGTAGTCACAGCCGGTCATGTCCTCCAGGAGGTGGAGAAGGGACAATGACGCCTCGTTGATCATGCTCATGAAGCGGGGGCGATGTTGGCTACGTCGAATGTTGCGCCATTCATCAGCCGTAGAATGCCACCACCATCAGCGACGAACTCCAGGCTCCGGAAATGGAAGGCCTGGCGGGACACGAAGACGACGTCGGCCTCGAGCCAGTTGTCGGGGGTGATGACAAACTCACGGTTGCCAAAACGGAGCTTCTCTCCGGCGCGGAAGCTTGAGCTCATGAAAGCCATCACAGGAAAAAACAAAAACATGAAGCGGCCCCCTACGTGGCACAACAACTGTCGGTATTAGCTAGTAATCAAATGTTGCGTGTTTTATGTCTGGAAGGTTAGCTAATAAAGCCAATGGTTTATACTGGTTCGTACAACATGCCCTACTCCCAGTCTGGGGTGTTCGTCGGCCTTGTTTAGCTCAGGCGGTTCAAGGAACCGTGATTACAAGCGAGGCAGTCCCGTGTGCGGGAGCGAGGAAAAAGCCTAAGTGTTGCGTGTGTGTGCGTGAGCCGTCTTGCCGTGTGAAGGGAGGTTCCGAGCCTCCCCTTTATATATCGGACGCCTATACCTACCCGTCGGCTCCTCATAAATGGGGCGAGGGCTTACAACGTGTGTCAGTGCCTAAGTCGGCCCAAAGTGGTGCAAGAGCGATGAATACACCTGCTCTCATCGTGTCTACGGTCTATGTCTACTTTCCGTCCCTATACACCCGCGCTGAGCGGGATGGGACGGGTGTTGATGATGGCCCGACATCATGCTTGTCTTGTCGCGTGCGGCCTCCCACTCCGTCTTGAATTCCTTCCGCCGCTCCGTCACGTCAGCATTTAAGCCTTTCGTCTACCTCAAGTCCAGGCTCTAGGTCGGATTGCTCTTTCCTCCGGCCTTGTTGGCCGAGCTTGAAGGTCGGACGTCTCTTCCGACCCTGGATGTTGGCTCACTGCTCAGGGCCGAGTCTTCCGGTTGCGTCGTCCTGAGTCTAGGACCTAAGTTGGGGCCCATGGAGCTATGTGTCCCCTCGTGGCTGGCTAGCCGGTTGCCTCTTGGGTATCCTGGGCACGTTACCCCGTCACATCCTCTCATGAATAATAACGTGTTCCTCACATAGTTTATCAAATAATTTGGCAAAATACTCGCCGTGATGCTCTAATCTAATATGTTTGATATTTCTATCTAATTAATTTTCTAATTTGGCCTTATAGATTTTAAAATACTCTAAAACTTCATGTTTATTCTATGATAAATAAATGTAGAAGAATCTAGTAGCATTATCAATTAGTGTCATAAAATTTATTTCACCTTTTATCAACACACCATTCATCTCATATAGATAAAAATGTATGAGTTCTAAACGTGTCAACTTTCTTTCCTCAGCTGTAATATGAGACTTTTTGAAATTACTTCAATTACACATAACTATGACACGTAGAACCTCTATCAATGTTGAAGTTTAGAAGGAGAAATGGCCAATTTCATACCTCATATTTAGTGATGCTCAATTTTACCCTTCAACATTGAAATGGGCTAGTTTAGCCCCTAAACTTCGGTTTTTGGTTTTAAATTATACCTTGATCCAAAGTGGCAGTCCATGTGGCATGTCCAATCATCAAAGTTGTCGTACGGTTAGTAATTTACACATCTATTCACGAGCCAAAATATCTATATACTATCATAAATGGTTAATACATAAATGTTGTCTTGTTCACTAACTTTTTTTTTGAATTTGACAACAACATGACTCCTAGATAGTGCTAAAAATACGTCAGATAGCGATTCAATGAAGGTTTTATTTCAAAAATGTTAAAGTCTAATATTACAGTAGGAATTTGGGTTTATCGCACCTAGGGGACAAGCCTTGCTGACTGGATATGCTAATGTGGATTGCCATCTCAACTTAGGGACAAATTTGGAATCAAAATTAAACTTCAAGGACTAGATTGCACCCCTTCAAAGTTCAAGTATGAAATTGACCTTATGGCTAAACTTGAGGGAGGAATTTGGCTACTTTGCCAATTTAGAATTAACATCATACTAGATAGCCAAAACACTAAATCAGAATTAACATGATATAAACACGAGTGTCAAACACTCACATCATCATTAACACGACAAAAATATGGATTATAGACTTATTGCGGTATTCTAAGGGGGAAAGCAGGTTTGGCCTCAACACTCATAGCCCTAGCAATAAATTGTCCATGCTTCAACACAAGTACTTTATTTGACTCCAAAACTAATTCAAATCCATCTCTACATAAAAGTTAGCCTCTCACAATATTCTTGTTCATTGAAGGGATATGTTGCACGTTCTCAGCTAATGATCTATTATCAATTGAACTTCAAATCTATCGTGCTAACACCATGAACAAAAGCATGTGACCATTTACCAATAGGATGGGGGAATACTCGACGGACTAATAAGAAGTGGACTTATAAATGAAAACATACACATGAACATTAGCACCCATATCAAGCCACCTAAATTTACTCTTGACTACTTTCTCACTAATGTCCTTAATTTGAGCCTTCTCCTTAACATTAAGAGATGCTATCGGGTTTTTAACTGATATGTCTTCTCCCTTATATTCGAGTGTTGTGGCGAAGTTCCTGCATAAAAGAGGCAACTTTGTAATAATGCATCCAACCACAAACTTATCGGGTAAGGTACACTTAAGTTGTTTGATCTTTCTTGCAATGCATTATATATCATGAGCTTCTTCAACTACAGAACGATTGTTGACCATCTTATAGTCATGAAAGCCCTCCATGATATATTGTTCAGTGCCTGCATCAAATATAGCATGAGTTTGTTCAACTATAGTATGATTGTTCACCATCTTATAGTAATGACAGCTCTCCATTATGTATTTTCGCTGCCTACATCAAGATAGCATTCTTGATAATCTTTAGTGAATCTTAAATCCCTTTCTCATTTGTTTAGTTTTAAGTAAACATAATAAAAACAATTATCAAGAATGTTAAAAATACATCCTCGCACTTCCTTGAGGCTTACCCTCGATTGTTCGGAATATTTTCAAATATAGATTTTTTATGATAACCCTTTATTGTGTAGAATATTTTCAGAGCAGCTAGGTAGAGCGTGACCTTGATCTGCCACCTCTTTAAGTGTACACTGGTTAATTTTATCGACCATGGTGCATTGCATAAAGTAGCCATGATAATTAAAGAAATTCTCTATTATAACATTTTTGGATTGTAAGAAGGTTAGAAAATTTACTGATTGATTTCAGAATATAAGTCATGAGAAAAACACAGACTAACATGAATAACAGTAGTGTATAAACAACCACTAACATATTAAAATAATAGAACCGATCACATCACGCGTACCAATATGTATCAGATGAGATCACTGAATTTTTTGCAGCGATGACGCAATCAATGATGATGTTGGTGCAAACTGATCGACGAAGACAACGATGAATACAGCAAAAAGAAGTACCATTCGACTTGGACGGAAAACAACCCCTGATGAAGAAGAATGCGACCAATCGTGCAGTGTGCTTCTCAAAAATCTTATTTGCCCTCAGTGGATTTGGAGGCCTGTTCTCTCGTTCACTGTTGCATGCCTACGCTCGAGATGGACTAGAATATGGTGGCGCAAGCAGCGAGAGAGTGTTGGCATTTGCTAACGTCTACAGTTCATCCTAGCAATGGATGCCAGCAATGCTTGTGACAATTAGGGTAACCTAGGGTCAAAGCAAGACGAATTACACAAGCATACAGAAAATACCGTTGTAGCATTTCACACAAGAGTATTCCCTAGGGTATCACATTTATTTATCTCAAAGGAAGGCTGTGAAGTGTGGCAGGATTATATATAGTGTAGGGTGTTCTAGTGTAAAACAAGTAGGATGGATAAATAGACAACGAAGGTAGTATGACACACACTTAGGATGTCTACTCTAAAGGTTAACGTGGTCCTAGTGGAAGTTAGACTAAGATGACGGCTTGTTTCTAAAGTGCTCTTATTATACATATACATAGCCTAGTGATGTACACATGGATATGCTAGTGGTGAATACTAGTGCTTAATGGTCCAACACATCGAACAGGGGCGTACCTCTGGCAACATCATAGAGACTTCCACTAAGAGCCTGTGACATAGCCGAACGTGGGGGAGTACAAAGGACGGACAGGGTTGTCACCACCTACCGCCTACCCCTACAATCCGTTGGACTACGAGACATCTAAGGCTACTGAACTATCCAAGCACCACCCTTGCATGTTAAGCAAATACCTTAAGAGTTGCAATACATGTACCATCCTAAGATAATGACTAACCTAAACACCGTTGAATCAAGCACCGGCCCGGGTCAGCATAGAATGGGAGGGGGGGGTGGGATGGCCCTAATGTCGTGTTGGCCGAGTTGCGGGCGGATAAAAGCGGACGTGGGGACTCGGGTCGCGGCACAGCGTAATTAAGAGAGCCATTCTATTTAGTGCGAGACAGAATGGGCGGGCACAAGCGGTCTGGTGTCCGAGCCGATTGGTCAGACGATGACTACTGCACATATTATATTAGCCGCCTATCCCGGAATGGACTTGGATGAAATATTGGATGTTAGCACTAATATGTTCATACTAACATATTGACATACTACCTAATTGGACTATAATGAAGGATTATGATGTTTATGATAACATAATAATAACAATACTATATCATCATAAAGACAACTATACCTATCACATGTATGGTCCACAATTAAGCAATAAGCGATTCATCCAAGCATATGAATAAAATAAGACTAATGCTATAATTAAGAATAAAGTCACAAATAAAGGAAAAGATACATGAGTCATACCTTTCCCAAGATGGACGTGGAAACTAGAAGCTCCTCTCCAAAGCCTAAACTCCACCAAGGACTAAGAGTAATGTGTATACAAGAGAGTGATGCTCAAGTGGTGTGTGTTGAAATGAGGAGTGACGGGGCTATTTATACATGAGTTAAGGTGGTTTGGCGTCCGAATCCGCGCGGGAAGCAGTTGTTGCCGCCATCAGGGAACCACCAGAAGATGACACATGTCGTTTGACCAAGATTGCGCCAGAACTAGGTCGGCCGAGCCCCTGGTTCGGCCGAACCTGAGGTGGCCCATTTCGTGGTGTGTTTCCTCTGGGTGACTGACAGGTGGGTCCTCATGCCTTCCCTGGGAGATAAACCGTTGGATTCTCTCGGATAAGTCTGAGAATGGGTCTATGGATCCATTTGCTACCACATTCATCTGTGATTGGCTGAGCTGGCAGTTTTCAGGATCACTCCCTCAATTCTTCTTCATTTCTGCAATAAAATGCCTGCATGGACCATTTCTCCAAGGACAAGTGAAACTATGTTATTTATAAAGACAATCCTTATAGAAATGTTTACTCCTTCACATAATTGAGTCATATTGATGGTCCAAATTGGGACTTAATGACCATCAACAGAGAGACAGAAACTATATCTCAGTGAGTTTTGTTTCTTGAGTACGTCACTCGTCCCTTTATATAGTGCCACTCCAGAAGTCCCTGTTGTGCATGATGTGGAGTCCGAGCCCATGTTACTCGTTCGAGTCAGTTCCAACAACCAACTCTGAGTCCGGGCCTAGTTGACAAGTGACTTTGACTCTATGTCGAGTTGACAACTGACTTTTGAGTTTATATCGAGTTGAAAACCGAATCCGACTCCACGTCGAGTCGACAATCGATTTTGGGTTCATGACCAGTTCAAGAGTGATGTGAACCAATTCTGACTCAATTTTCTAATCAGCAAAAAACAAATATTGAGTTGACTCGAGGTTTAATTCACAAAACACGACACGTGAGGCGAGGCGGTGCGAGACATGCGAGCTAGAGAGCGAGAAGGAGAGCATGTACCAGTCCTTTACTCGCTCACTTGAAAGTGCTAGAAAACATCCATTTATAAATAAGTCTCATTAGCTCTTCTCCAACTATTCATGTGGTACTAAAGTTTACCACTGACCTCTTATCATACATATATGCCTTTAAATTTTGTTAGGAATTTTATTTTGGACTTTGATTATTAGGACTAAAGTAACACCACATGTACCGCATCTTCATGGTGACCTCCATCCACAACGAAGCTGAGGTTAAGCGTGGGCCTGAGTCAAGGTGAACCCATGGCCGACGAGGCTACCATCGAGAGCGGCTGAGAAAAATGATCTAGGTGTGTGAAGGGATAGATCGCGTTAGAACTAAACTAAATTTATATTGACTTTTAGCCTAAAATATAATAATATGCGTGAGGTAATGAGCGATGACCCTAGTGGCGCATCAACGGCTGTCGTCAGGATGGACACGTTCAGGGCTTGTTTGGGTAAAGTAAATAAAAGTAGATTGGAGTGTAATGGAGTGGAAAATGAACTGATTTTTACTTTAATCCACTCGAATCCACTCTAAATGGAGAGTATTGTACTCTATCCAAACAAGCCCTCATAGGGAGAAGATTCTGGTGGAGAATTCGGCGTAGAGAGAAGGATGGCTATGTTTATTAAGGGTAGCAATGAAAAGTGTGTTGTGTGGGAAACCAACAAAACATCAAATAATTTGGAAAAAGCTAGGAAATCAGGACGTCATTTAAAGTGGAATTTTGGAAGTAATAACTAAACATAGTAGACGCTCTCCACAAGCAACAACAATAGCACAACACAAGCAACCACCAGAATACATCACGCCTAAAATATATGTTATGCAATGTGTGGCCTACAATAGTTTATGGCATTGTTCTAAGATGTAGATTATTAAATGGCTCATCCATTATGCTATCTTGAAGGTGATGTGAAGGGAATAAATCCCTAAAGGAATTGACTACGCGTTGAAGGAATAAAGGTCAAACTGGGAAGAACTCTTTTTTTTTAGGGATGTGGTATATTCTAATTTGAATAAACGTCAAACTGGGAAGAACTCTTTTAATTAAGGATGTGGTATATTCTACTCCTGAAAATGATTGATTGAAATTAATTGTTTGATTATAATCTAGCATTTCAAATGTTATCTTCCAAATCTCCTGCACCTTCTCCTTTCTCGTGCCTCTCTTGATCAGAACGTTTGAATTCTTGGTGACCCACTATGGCGCTAATAAGACTTAACACTAATATTGTCAATTTACTGATCCTTTGTCGCTTATGGCCAATGAAATCTTCTCCATCTTGCCCATGTGTAGGATCGAAGAGCACATGAAAAGCTACCAGAGGGGGTGAATGGTAAATTAAAACTTTTTATGCGGAAGCTACAAAAACCCCTCGACAGAAAAATCAATCTGATAAAAATACGGTGTGTGCGACTATTTTTGTCATGTTAAAACGTGACTAAACTAGTGGATATTATATATAATCAAGTCAATAAGCCACTGCAACATGAAACACGTGAAAACACTAAGTAGAACTTGAGTTACGATCAAAAGACTAGACTAAGGTCAATCTGTTCTACCCGATTTTAAAAACAGATCTGTAATGCTGCAAAGAAACTCGTTTAGATATAAAAATGCAACTCCAATGACCGTGAAATTTTCACAGATGATATATAATCAAGCTTTGAAAAGAACCCAAAAAGAATCACGTCAATTGGATCAGTAAAGCGCGAGTTATGAT
Organism: Neostapfia colusana; assembly: GCA_030760725.1. NCBI lineage: Eukaryota > Viridiplantae > Streptophyta > Magnoliopsida > Poales > Poaceae > Neostapfia > Neostapfia colusana. The sequence continues at coordinate 70,165,336 of JASWHV010000009.1, forward strand.
CGAAATACCGAAGCAACGTCGGTCTGTCCAGAAACTCACCGAGGAAAAACTTGTCTGAAACAAGTCGGACGAACAAGGCAACAAAGCTCCTCTAAACTACGAATTTTATTGATCAAAACTCAAAAGAAGCACCCACAAGTCATGCTCTGCACTAGCCTTGACCTCTCTTGCTTATATAACCAGCGCTAAGGCCAACCCAATCCAAACTAGGACTCCTACTCCTACTTGGATTCAAAGTCAACTTTCTAAAACTGCTCAAGACTCTTCTATACGCAGATAGAAGCAATCTTAAGAGTTCCAAACACCTTAGGAACATCCCAAATATTCATAAAACAACTCTACTTCATGTATATTACGAAATACTATTATAACTAACTCAAAACTTTCCATGAAGAAACCATAACCGCCTCAGCCGTAGTCTGAGAGCAAAATCCAGCCGGTTGAACCTTTTCAACCATATCTTCACTTCCATATATATTCACCACGCCTTGGAACAATGTAGCCATGTACATGAACCCCGTGCATACGTGCAACACTTTCCAAAATGTTCACAATACCTTCATATGCATTGTTCTTGACCCAAACATGCTGCGTGACCTCCTGATCAGTTCAACCACAATTCCTTCTGAACTTGGTTGTTGAACCTCATCTTCTCACTAAGACTAGTTCAAGGATCTCCATCACCAGCCATGTCTTGATCTCAAGCAACACCTGCACATGAACAAACATCCACTTTTTTCCGAGCACAAGTCCGCGACTTGACTCACCTTAGTCTGAAAACCACAACACCTTATATGAGCACCTCACATAAGCATGTTGCAAACCATAGCAATGTATTAACCACCATAATCAGCCATAACACATCAAAGACTTAGTAAGAGAATACTAAGCCGACATTCCATAACCCAAGAAGCAAGTTCGAAACATTGCAAGTTAAATACAGAGTGGCTGAAAATTAAACACTATGAAAACAGCTGCTCTGCAGTGACAGTTACTCCTGAAATGCAATGAGAAAGTTCAGACAATCTGAACTGAGTAAAGAGTAACAGTTGTTTCCAAAAACACAATTGTAAAAATCAACTGTGTTGAATCATGTGCAGCTCATGTAAGTGAATGTTTAGACACTCCAAAGCGGGTATTTCGGCAATATTCAAAACTTTGAATGTAAATCCTTAATTTATTCTAATTGCCAATGTATTCAGCACACATAGGTTTCACAATCTCCCCCATGATGAATGCATTGGCAACACCACTTAGAATCCGAACATTGGGTCATTCACATGAAAAAGTTCTGAAAGCAAAATTCTCCTGATTTTTTAAATAATAAATCAAATGAGAAAGAAATAAAAAAACGAATTCTCCCCCTGAGAAGAACGTGTAAAAACATGTGAATGTGCAATGTGTGACATATTTCTCCCCCTTCGACAATGTATTCAGTAAGATTCAAAAGAGAAATTTCTCCCCCCTTTGACATGGTTTTAGTAATACACAACTTCTTTCAAGTTCATAGCTAAGTGCAATGATAAGTCATCCCAAAAGAAGAAGTGCGATGCAAGCATATTCTCTTGATTTTATCTCATTTTTCCATTTTATCATAAAAGCTCAACATGTGGATAATTGATAGATTAATTTTTCATTATTAAAAGCACTTGTGAGCACGCAACAAGTTCAAAATAGCAAGAAAGTTCGATCATGACCACATTTAGTGTAAGTAATTAATCCAATTACTAGTCATGGCAAAAACTACAAAATGTATGACACGAGTAATGTAGTAAGAACTTCCAGCATGTAAAAGGAGTCACAAAGTCATATATGTATGAAATACTTTGCTCATATTATTTTAAAATCAGATTCACACATAGACTTCCCAAGTTTCAAAACTCCCCCTCAATTTAATCCATGAGGATGCATAACCGATATTTCACTATGAACGAAATAAAAACGAGTGAAATCCAAGGGTTTTGTAAAAATGTCAGCCAATTGTTATTCGGTATCTACATGGTGAAGCACAATATTTTCTTTTTCAACATTATCACGGAGAAAGTGATACCTAATGTCAATATGCTTTGTTCTAGAATGTTGCATGTGGGTTTTTAGCAATACAAATGGCACTAGTGTTATCACAAAACAGTGGAACACTATCTAGATCAACCCCATAGTCATTAAATGTTTAAACAATCCAATGAATTTGTGAGCAAGCGTTAGAAGCAGCTACATATTCAGATTCGGCCATGGATTGTGCAACTGAATTTTGTTTTCTAGAAGACCAAGCAACAAGTGAATTACCAAGAAAATGACAAGCTGTAACACCCTCAAATTTCACTACCATGCATTGCATACAATTTTCGTGTAGAGAAGCATTTGAAAAGAAGTAGAAATGGAGAAAGAATAATAGAAATGGAGAAAGAACCATAGAAATGGAGAAAGAACCATAGAAATGGAGAAGGGAATATAGAAATGGAGAAGGGAATATAGAAATGGAGAAAGGAACATAGAAATGGAGAAAAATGGAAATAAGATAGCTGAATTGAGCAGTCCCAAATTTCCCCACCAAATTTCTCCAAAATTTTCCCAAATTCCCCTATGGGGAATTTCTCCCACGTTTGGGGGAATTTCCCCCAAATTGGCCGCAGCCTTGAGGTGGGGAAACCCTATCCCCCACCCCTAGGACTCTTTGGTTGAGTCCTATCTTGTTAGGACTCTCCTTTTTCCCCCTTATAAATACAACCCCAGCCCCCCGTATTCCTTTGGCCGTCGCCCTGCCCCCCCCCCCCCCCAAACTTGCCGAGTAGCCTCCTGGCCCCCCAACTCGCCAAGTTGCCCCCCTTCCTGAAGTTTGGTCGCCGTTGAGCCAAGACGACGAGCCCCACCGACGAGCCCCGCCATCGAGCCCCACCGTTGAGCCCCGCCGACGAGCCCCATCACGCCTCGCCGTCACCGGAAAAGAAGCCCGACATTCTCCCCTACCATAATTCCCCGTGGAAAAATCCACCACTGCTGCCATTGCTAGGAGGGAATCCCTGCCGCAAGGAGGAAGTGAGGTTGGTCTTCATTACCACTCTTACGACGTCGCCGCTGTTTCTACGCATCCGTTTTCTTCACCCCCTTCGAGCAGAAACTTTTGCGTGTAGACAGATCGTGTTTTGGATGATTTTTTATGGTGAAATTGATCTACATCTTGTGTCAAGATCATTACCACGTCCACACTTGATCCCTACACCCTTGTTCATCATAAAACTCCCATGGAAGCCCATTAAAAGATGCAAGAACATGCACAAACTGGTTTTATAAAACTGCACTATAGTATTTGCATTCATCTACCCCATTGCATCTTGAGTAAAGTTTGTGCATGATGATTGATTGCTGTAAATTTTGTATGTGCATGATCGTGAGTAGAAGGATAAGCTCAAGAGGTCGTCTACAAGGAAATACAGCACCAAGACTTCGAGACGCTTGAGCAACATGAACCACGGGAGCAAGGCAAGTGCCCCTTGACCATATTGATCCCATGTTTTGAAGATGTTTTGTTTGCAAAAACGTGTATGCTTGAGTCAACTTGATGGGACACCCTTTAATAGGAGTTTACTAGTTTTGTTACTCATCCTTGTTGTCGGGAAAGTTGATGAGTCGGGTATGGTCGTTTTTCCTTTTTGCTTCGCTTAATTAATGGGATACGGGAAGCTGAAATAAAACATGGTTAGCTACTGCACTCATATGAATAATGATGATGAGAACTTGATGATGTTAATGAGCATGGAATTGGGGGAGATCTAGGCAAGATTGGTCCGTGGATGTTGCTGAATGATATGGTGGTTTACTTGTCGTAGATCTAAGGACCTGTTCATGCGAGCACATGCCACGAAAACAGTGCCACCACAAGGCCAAATATGGGTGCGGCTTAGCTGACTAATTAGGTGTGTTGCTAGCTTGTTATGGACCGTTGGATGGTTCGGGGAATGGGAGTCGAGAGGGACTGCCCTGAGAACTGCATGGCACAAGTGGCGGCCCGTGGGTGGGAGAATGGAGATTCGAGCCTGCCGGTGAAACCTCAGTGGGTCCGTACATCCTAGTAGCCCCTTTGTAAAGGCTATTTTGTGATATCTTCGCCATATCCCAACGGTTGTGTACTGGTATAATAGAGGTTCTTTTTAGTCACCGACGGGTGACGAAATCACGAACTTGTGGGTAAAGTGATGCCACCTCTGCAGAGCGTAAAACTATCATGATAGCCGTGCTTCCGGTGACAAGCACCTAGCCAACTTCCATGATTAGAGACAAAACTTGGCATAGTTATTTGGGTATGGTCATTGGGATTGGTTTTGGGACTGTTTTGGGTCATGATAATGAAATTGGTTTCGACTATATGAATATGAGATGGTTATAAATATTTATGAGTATGAGATGAACTTGAGAAAGATTAATGGCTGGATGAGACTTGATAAATGGTGAATTATGATGAGAGAATGTTGCTGAATTACTTGATTATGATGGGATAAATTTCACCTAGAACTAGTTGCTGTTTTTATTATGTTTGTGAAAATAAATTTGCTTGCTGCAATGAGCCTTTTTATGCCATACCTTGTTGTAAGCTACATGTCATACTTTTCCCGCACTTGCTGAGTACGACATGTACTCACCCTTGCATTCCCACATATACATCAGCTACAGGAGAAGAGTACTTTGAGGAACAGGCGGAGTACTAGGCGTGCGCACTACCGTCAACATGCCTGTGGGGTTGAAGTTGGAGCCTGCTGTCTTAGCTATTTTCCCCTGTCGTTTAGAGACTTCCGCTGCAAGAATAAGATAGACATTCATGAGTGAGACAATGAGTCATTGTAATAAAGTACTTAAACACTATTTGTTTGTGGTTATATTCTGAATTCAGTTTGTGGAATACATGTGTATTTGTGATGAACGTCCTGGGCACACATATGCATTCACTTGGTTCATTTTTCGGTACCGGGTGTCACACAAGCACCTGAAGTACTTTTCCTATCAATCCTACAACCCCCAAAATCAGCATCCGAAAAAGCTTTCAAAGTAATGGTTGAGGAAGAAGGAAGAAAAATGCCAAATTCTTGAGTTCCATGTAAGTACCTGAGAATCCTTTTGACGGCTTGACGATGTTAAGCACGTGGGGAAGGTTGAAATCATGCACAAAGACATACACTGAATTGTATGTCCGGTCTGGATGTCGTGAGGTACAAAAGTGACCCAATCATGCTTCTATATTCTTTTTGATCCACGGGTTCACCATATTCGTCAAGTTCAAGTGTTGTTGTTGTTCCCATTCGTGTCCAAAGAGGCCTGCTTTTGTCAATGTTGAAGCACTTAAGAAGTTCTTTCGTATACTTTGTTTGATGCACATAAGTTCCTTCCTTGGTTTGCTTGATTTGCAGCCCCAAAAAGTATGTGAGTTCTGCCATCATACTCATTTCAAATTCTGAACTCTTCATAGCAGAAAACTTGGACACAAGATCATGAGAAGCACAACCAAAGATAATATCATCCACATACACCTGAACGAATAGTGAGTCATTGCCATGCTTAAGAACAAAAAGAGTTTTATCAACCTTTCCCATGGTAAACCCCTTTTCAAGTAAAAATGTTTTTAACCTATCATACCATGCTCTAGGGGCTTGTTTAAAACCTAACAAAGCATTGGACAGTTTGTAAACATGATTAGGAAAATTTGGATTTTAAAACCTGGTGGTTGCTTAACATAAATCTCCTCATCTATGTAGCCATTAAGAAAAGCAATTTTAACATCCATTTGATATAACTTGAAACCTTTAGATGCAGAAAATGCTAAAAAATTCTTATGGCTTCTAATCTAGCAACGGGAGCAAAAGTTTCATCAAAATCTAAACCTTCAACTTGTGTGAAACCTTGAGCAACCAACCTAGCCTTATTCCTAATCACAACCCCATCCTCACTTTGTTTATTTTTAAACACCCATTAGTTCCAATTAAAGTGTGACCTTGAGGTGGAGGTACAAGTTTCCAAACATCATTACTTTCAAAATTTTCTAACTCTTCTTGCATGGCAATAATCTAAGATTCATTAGTGAGTGTGTGCGATATATCTTTGGGTTCAAAAGAAGCAACAGAAGCAGAATGAGCATGAGAGTTTGGATCGCAAAACCTGGACCGTGTGACTCGTTTGTGTAAGCTTCCAATAATTTGTCGTGGACGATGACTTTTGAGGACGCGGAGTGGAGTTGACACTTCACAAGCTCCTTCTTCATATTCTTTCTGAAATTTTGGGCAGCAGCTCCACTCTTCTTCATCATCAATGAAAATACTCCCCCACTGCGGATATGATTTTGACCTGCAGTAGTAGAGCAAGTACCTGGGCTAGCTTCATCAAAAGAAACTTCACAAGTCTCAACAATTTTGTTAGTATCAAGTAAAAGCATACGATAGCCTCTAGTATGAGATGGATAACCAAGAAACATGCCATGAACAGATCTATCTTCAAATTTATCAAGATTACCATGTTTCTTAAAATTTGGAACCAAAGACCCTAAGATGCGTGACACTAGGCCTATGTACAAACAGAAGCTCATATGGTGTTTTTCCTAGCTTAGCTCACACGGTTTGAAACATAACAAGCTGTTACAATTGCATCTGCCCAAAACTTTCTAGGAGTTTGGTATTCATCAAGCATAGTCATAGCCATCTCAACAACACCGTTTTGTTGAGGTACATATGGTGAAGAAAATTGATGATCTATTCTTTTTTCAGCACAAAAGTGATCAAAAGATTGATTTTAAAATTCGGTTCCTTTATCACTTCTAATTGCTTTTAAAGATCCTGGGTGATCAATTGATAATCTAAGAAATAAAGTTATAAAGTGACTAAAAGCTTCAATGTTAGATGCCATAAACACTACAGGAAACGTAACCTTACGACGACCATATTACTTACGACAGCTAGCCGTCGTAAGTAACTGTGACGCCCCTTTTCTGAGAGAGAACCTCTCGTAAGTAACTGATACTGATGAATATGTGTGCCCAGGATGTTCATCACACATACACATATAATCCACAAACTGAATTCAGAATATATATATAACCACGAATGAATAAGGTTTTATTACAATGTCTCATGAGTCTTAGACTCATTCTAGCAGCGGAAGTCTTATTCAAGCAACGGAAATCTTTATTCTAGCAGTGGAAGTCTTCTAAACTATTGTGGAAGCAACTAAGCAGAAGCAGCGGCTCCATCTCTACTCCACAGGCAAGGTTGAGGGCAGATTACACACCTAATACTCCACGTGGTCTTCATAGTACTCCTCTCCTGTTGCTGATGATGAAGTAATAATGCAAGTTTGAGTACATGATGTACTCAACAAGTGCAGGAAAATATGATATGTAGCTCATAACAAGGTAGGTATAAAAAGGCTCATTGCGTAAAAGCAAAGTTTATTTCACAAAACACGGTAAACAGCAACTAGCTTTAAGTGAATGTAATCCCAACATGTATTTAAACATCAACATACCTCCATCATGATTCACCACTTTTCATGTCTCAACCAGACATTTATCTTGCTCAACTTTTCACATGATCATGAATACCATCTTGTATTCACTCCAATCTCATCTCATATTCAATTCCGTCTCGTAGCGAGACCAATGCTCATTGCCATGACTCAATAGTCATGCAACCAATCTCATTACCCAGACTCAACAGTCCCGAAAAACCATATCAAAAGGCCAAACCATCACAAAATATATAACCAAACCAAATACCATCCCATCTAATCATGTGAGTTGTCCAGGCGCTTGTGACCGTAAGCTCGGCTATCATGATAGTTTTGCACTCTGCAGAGGTGGCACCACTTTACCCACAAGTTTGTGATTTTATCACACGTCGGCGACTGCAGAACCTCCATTATACCAGTACACAACCATCGGTGTATGGCCAAGAGATCACAAAATAGCCTTTATAAAGGGGCTACTAGATGTATGGACTCACTAAGGTTTCACCAGTAGGCTAGAATCTCCAATTCTCCCACCTACGGGCCCCCTCTTGTGCCTTGCAGTTCCCAAGAGAGTCATCACCCGACTCCCATTCCCCGCGCCTTCCATGGTCCATAATAATCTAGCAACTTACCTAATTAGTCAGCTAAGCCGCACCCATATTTGGCCTTGTGGTGGCACTGTTATCCTGGCATGGCATGAACCGGTCCTTACATCTACGGCAAGTAAACCACCATCTCATTCTACCTCGTCCACAAACCAAGCTCGCCTAGATCTCCCTCCGATTCATGTTCATTAACATCAAATTATCATTATCATTATCCATACGAGTGCAGTTAGCTAGACACATTCTATCTCGCTTCCCATAGTCCCGTGGATTAGTGAATCAAAAAGCAAAACCGACCATACCGACTCATAAACTTCCCTGGTGACAAGGGTGGTTAACAAAACTAGTAAACTCCTATAAAGGGTTTCCCATCATGTTGAATCAAGCACCACACACCTTTTTGCAAAGAAAACAGTTCCAAAAACATGGGATCAATATGGACAAGGGGCACTTTCCTTGTTCTTGCAGCTCTTGTTGCTCTTGTGTCTCGATGTTCTAGTGCTGTAGTCCTTCGTAGGTAGCTCCATGAGCTTGTCCTTCTACTCACGATCACGCATATACAAGGTTCACAGCAATTAATTATCATGCACAAACTTTAATCAAGATGCGATGATGCATATGCATGCTATTCCTATGATGTTGTTTTTATTAGATTGATTTGTACGTGTTCTTGCATGTTCTTGCATGGGTTTTACGATGAACAGAGGTGTAAAGATCAAATGTTGACGTGGCGATGATCTTGCCTCTCGATCAAACCGATCAACACGTGATCTGTCCATGAAAAAGCTTCTGTTCGAAAGGATCGAAGAACAGATTCAAAGAAAACAGTGATGATGTCGTAAGGTGGTATTAGAGACCTACCTTACTTCCTTCGGGTCCTTCCTCTAGAAAAACATATCGTCGGCTCTCCTCTGGCGATGGCGATCGTGTCTGGGCTCGTCGGCGGTCTCTCCGGTGGTCAAACTCCAGCGAAGGGGTTTAGCTCAGCGAGTTTGGGGGCTAGGGCTCCTAAGTTGTCGACTTAGAAAAGATGTTACGACCAAGGGGGTTGTTTCGGGTTCTATTTATAATCGGGAAAAGAAGAGTCCCACTCTGATCGAAATTCAAATAAGAGTCCTATTCAAATTGTTTTTGAATCTTAACAACTTATCTTCAATTGATTTGGTGCGCTATTCAACGTAGAAGAGTTTGTGTCGGTTTCCTCAGCAACGGGTACTCACGTACAAAGGATAACTGCTTCAGAATCGCGTCCTTCCGCAGGGATAAGCTCCGGAGGCTCCACGTGTCCAGCGGGGGCCTGGGCTTCCCTTTTCGTCAGGGGCGAGCTCTGGTTGTGCCGCGTGTCAGGCGGGCGAGACCTCCCTCTTCCTTAGAGGCGGGCTCCGCGTGCGCCACGCGTCCTGGCGGGCAGGACCTCCCTCTCCCTCAGAGGTGAGCTCCGCGTGCGCCGCGTGTCTGGTGGGTCAGGACCTCCCCTCTCAACCGAGGCGAGTTCCGCATACGTCACGTGTCAATGCCGGACCTCCCCTCTCTTCGGAGGTGGCTCTGAGTGTGCCATGTGTCAATTCCAGACCTCCCCTCTCTTCGGAGGTGAGCTCCGATAGTGCCACGTGTCCATTCTGGACCTCCCCTCTCTTTGGAGGTGAGCTCCAAGAATGCCACGTGTCCAGTAGCGCCAGAATTTCTTTCTTCTTGGAGGCGAGCTCCGAGGTCTACACGTGTCTATCAGCGTCGGACCTCCCGGAGATGAGCTCCGGAGGTGACACGTGTCCAACAGTGTCGGACCTCCCGAAGGTGAGTTCCGAGTGCGACACGTGTCCCGTGCGGCTGGTCCTCTCTTTTCCGCAGTGACCAACTCTGAAGGCGATACGTGTCCTGCGGGCTGACCTCGCCCCTCCGCAGAGGCTAGCTCCGGGGGCAACACGTGTCCCACGGGGTTGGACCGCGCCCCTTTCACAGAGGTAAGCTCCGAGCCTGCCACGTAGCCAGTTAGCGGCGGACCTCTCCCCCTTTTGCGGGGATGAGCTCTGAAGGTGCCACGTGGCCAGCGGCCGCGGGAGTTGTCTTCGGCACTCTCTGTGGATTGGATTTGGCTCTTTTTGACTATCATTTTTTGTTTCTTTCTCTGTTTCCAATTCGTTTAAAATGTTTTCTCTACATAAAATACGAATGCATGTAGAAATCGAATTTGAGGGTGTCAGAAATCTACCCCCCTTAAATTGATTCTTGCCCTCGAGATTCGCTAGTGGAGAATAGATGAGGGAATTCTGCCTTGATGTCTTCTTCACGCTCCCATGTGGCTTCAGCTTCTGTGTGATGGCTCCATTGTACCTTGCACCATCGAATCACTTTGTTCCTCGTGACCCTTTCCTTCACGTCCAAAATTCGGAAAGGGTGCTCTACATAGGTAAGATCTTCTTGAAGTTCAAGCTCTTCCATTGGTACTTGCTCTTCTGGTACTCTCAAGCACTTCTTTAGCTGGGATACATGAAACACGTCATGCACGTCGGATAGGTGTGTTGGGAGCTCTAGTTGATAGGCTACTTCTCCTCGCTTCTCCAAAATCTTAAATGGCCCGATGTAGCGAGGTGCTAGCTTGCCTTTGACATTGAAACGTCGTTGGCCTCGGATAGGTGATACCTTAAGGTATACGAAGTCTCCTACTTCGAAAATCAACTTCCTTCGCCTATTGTCCGCATAGCCTTTCTGTCATGACTGAGCAGCCTTCAAGTTCTCCCGTATGGTTTGGACTTGCTTCTCAGCCTCTTGTAGCACTTCGGGTCCAAACACTTGGTTCTCTCCGGTCTCGTTCCAAGACAGCGGTGTTCTACACCGTCTACCATACAATGCTTCGAAAAGTGACATCTTGAAGCTAGCTTGATAGCTGTTGTTATAGGAGAATTCGGCATACGGCAAGCTCCTATCCCAACTACGCCCATGTTTCAGGGCGCAAGCTCTCAACATGTCTTCCAAAATTTAGTTTGTCATTTCGATTTGTCCATCAGCCTATGGGTGGTAGGCGGAGCTAAAATCTAGTCGTGTACCAATAGCTTCATGCAGCTTCTTCCAGAACCTAGAGGTAAACTGGGTACCTCGGTCTGAAACTATCCTCTTCGGTACTCCATGACGGCACACAATTTATTCCATGTATAGCTCGGCTAGATCTGCCACGCGGTACGTGGTTTTAACAGGAACAAAATGAGCTGTTTTCGTCAATCGGTCCACGATAACCACGATTGAGTTGTAACCCGACCTAGTACATGGCAATCCGACGATGAAATCCATACTGATGTCTTCCCACTTCCACTCTGGTACCTTTAAGGGTTGCAACAGTCTAGCGGGTCTTTTATGTTCGGCCTTCACCCATTGGCATGTGTCGCATAAGGCAACATACTCTGCTATGTCCCTTTTCATACCATCCCACCAATAACAAGTTTTCAGGTCCTTGTACATCTTGTACTTCCGGGATGTATGGAATAAGGAGAGTCATGTGCCTCCTTCAATATCGTGTCGCGGATGTGCTTCACGTTAGGCACACAAATCCTTTTTCCTAGCCAAAACGTACCCTTCTCGTCTTCTTTGAAGTCCTTTTCTATGCCTTGTTGGATTCTTTCCTTGATCTCCTTGATCTCCTCATCCGTAGCTTGGCCATCTCTTATCTCTTGTTCCAATGAAGAGTGGAGTTCCATCACTTCCATCTCGTTCAAAAATCCGAGATGTAACCGTTCGTACTCCTTGCGCAGCTCGGGCGGTAGCTCCCGAACCGTGAGTTGGTGACATGCTCCCTTCCGGCTCAATGCATCGGCTACTACATTGGCCTTTCCGGGGAGATAGTTGATTCCAACATCATAATCCTTGATGAGTTCCAACCATCGACGTTGCCTCAAATTCAAATCCGTTTGGGTGAATATGTACTTGAGGCTTTTATGATCCGTATAGATCTCACATCGATGACCAAGGATATAATGTCTCCAAATCTTTAATGCATGCACCACGGCTGCGAGTTCCAAGTCATGTGTGGGGTAATTCAGCTCGTGTTTCCTGAGATGTCTTGACGCATAGGCTACCACTTGTCCTTCTTGCATGAGCACACATCCAAGCCCTTGTCTGGATGCGTCACAATATATGTCAAAGCTCTTGCTTACGTCCAGCAATACCAAAACCGGTGCTGTGGCTAGCCTTTTCTTGAGCTCCTCAAAGCTTTCTTGGCATGCTGGTGTCCAATGGAAGGTTTTTCCCTTCGTTAGCAACTCCGTCATAGGATTTTCTATCTTAGAGAAGTCCTTGATGAACCGGCGGTAGTATCCAGCCATCCCAAGAAAACTCCGAATATCCCTCACGTTTTGCGGTTGGTTCCACATCAGAACATCTTCCACTTTTCCGGGATCAAACGATACTCCTTCCTTGGAGATAATGTGACCTAGGAACGATATCTCCTTTAGCCAAAATTGACATTTGCTGAGCTTGGCATACAATTGATGCTCTCGCAGCTTTTGCAATGTTAATCTCAAATGTTCTTCATGTTCCTCCTCACTTTTCGAATACACCATGATGTCATAGATGAAAACCACGATGAACTTGTCCGAGTACTCCATGAAAACCTTGTTCATGAGGTACATGAAGTATGCGGGTGCATTCGTTAACCCAAAAGACATAACGGTATATTCATACAAACCATACCGTGTTGGAAAGGCAGTTTTGGGTATATCGGAGGGCTTAATCTTCAGCTGGAAATATCCCGACTGAAGATCAATTTTGGAGAACACTCGGGCTCCCTTCATTTGGTCGAACAGGTCCTCTATACGGGGCAGAGGGTACTTGTTCTTAATCGTCACCTCATTGAGAGACCTATAGTCCACGCACATCCTTTGGGTCCCATCCTTCCTGTCCATGAAGAGCACGGGGGCTCCCCATGGTGACGAGCTTGGACGTATAAAACCCTTCTCTAGCTGCTCCTGGATTTGCTTCTTGAGCTCCACTAGTTCATTTATGGGCATCCTATATGGTATCTTTGCTATAGGGGCAGTTCCGGATACCAAGTCAATGGAAAACTCGATGTCCGGGTCAGGTGGCATACCTGGAAGTTCATCCGGGAACACGTCCAAGAATTCTTAAACCACCGGAATGATTTCCAATGTTGCTCCTTCGACGTGGTTCAATGTTTCCTTCTCGGTTGTTGGCTCGGCTGACTCAAACTCGATATGGGTTCCGTGCTCGTTTGTCAACTGCATGCTCCTCTCAGCACATTGGATCACTCCGTTCTGCTTACTTAACCAATCCATTCCGAGTATTATGTCAAGCCCTTGGGAATCCAAGATAATGAGGTTGGCAAGGATGTCTACCCCCCTTAAGGTTTACTTTCGGACATACTATATTAGTCCTCATCTCTCCACCGGGAGAATTAACCAACATAGTATATTTCAAATGTGATATGGGTAGATTATACTTGGCAACGTATTTGGATGATATGAATGAATGTGATTCTCCAGAATCAAATAGAATGGTGGCTGGGTTGGAGTTGGCAAGGAACATACCAATCACGACGTCCTCGGCCTGTTGCGCTTCCTCAGCAGAGACATGGTTCATGTTGCCGCGAGCATAGTTCTGCTGTCCACGGTTTCCTTGATTGGCTCCTCTGTTCGGCCGTGGGTTCTGCTTGGGCACGTTGCTTGGTTGTCCAGGACCTCTCTTTGGGCACTGGCTCGCAAAGTGTCCCGTATCCCCGCATGCAAAGCATGACTTGTTGCCTACGACAGCAGGTACGTTGGGGTGGGGATTTTGAACAGGAGCGCCCATGTTTGGATGAGGTGCGGGAGGCAAAGGCACACAGGAAGCTTGCATGGCAGGACGTTGCTGTGGTGGTTGATTAGGGCGAAAAGTAGGAGCGGATGATCCATACCGTGGTGCAGCTGGGGGCATGTACCGAGGGCGTACGTTGCTCCCTTGTGGCTGGTATGGCATATTTCTTTTGCCCTCTTGCTCGATCTCCCGGATCTTGCTCTCAACCACTATAGCTTTGTCAACTAGCTTCTGGAAGCTCGCATAGTCATTGTTGAGGAGCTGAACCTGGATCTCATTATTCAACCCTCTCATGAACAAGTACTGCTTCCGTTGGTCCGAGTTGACATCCTCGGGGGCATACCTTGAAAGCTGCATGAACTTGTTGAGGTACTCATTCACGCTCTTCTTTCCTTGGCGGAGACCCTCAAACCCTTGTCTTTTGAGCATCATTACTCCAGAAGGGATGTAATGAGAGCAGAAACTCTCCTTGAACTCAGTCCAAGTAATAGTCTCTGGGTCGACATGAGCGTTACAAAGGGCGTCCCACCAATCAGCGGCAGCTCCCATAAGTTGGTGCGATGCAAAGAGAACTTTCTCTTGGTCATTGCACTGAACTATGGCAAGCTTCTTCTCCATGGACTTCAACCAATCATCGGCCTCCATGGGATCATTAGCTTGAGCAAAAGTGGGTGGTCGAGTCCTCATGAACTCTCCCAGTCGGTTGTGAGCCGGCGGTGGTGGCGGTGGTGGTGGCGGGGGTGCAGGAACAGGGTTATTGTTGTTGGCTTGCAGCTGACCCAAAGTTTGGATCATGGTTTGCATGAGCTGATTCTGCATGGCCATCAACCGTTCCAGGTTGTTTGCACCAGCTCTGGGGTTGTCATTCTCAGAAACCTCAACGTGGTCATCCTCTTGGTTGCCACAGACGTTCCTCCCTTGACGGCCGGCGTTTCCTCTCACCATCTGTGAGAGAGAGTTGAGTAGAATAGAGGTTAGAAGTTTAGAGTGATCCCTCCCAACTATATGCTTCAAGGTTGATGGACTATTGTGACGCCCTCAATACTATAGAAAACCACGGAACCGAGAACTGATGCATATGTGTGCCCAGGATGTTCATCACACATATACACATCATCCGCAAACTGAATTTCAGAATATATACGACCACGAATAAAAGAGTTTATTACAATGTCTCATGAGTCTTGGACTCATGCTCACAGCGGAAGTCTTAATGTAACAGCGGAAGTCTTTATTCTAGCAGTGGAAGTCTTCTAACTAATGCGGAAGCAGTCTAAGCAGCAGCAGCAGCTCCATCTCTACTCCATCCCCACAGGCAAGGTTGAGGACAAATTACACGCCTAATGCTCCACCTGGTCTTCATAGTAATCTTCTCCTGTTGCTGATGATGAAATAATAATGCAAGTTTGAGTACAATGATGTACTCAGCAAGTGTGGGAAAATATGATATGTAGCTCACAACAAGTTAGGTACAAAAAGGCTCATTGCAGAAAGCAAAGTTATTTATTAAAACCTTGATAAAACAGCAACTTATCTTTAAGCGAATGTAATCCCAACATGTACTAAAATACCAATCACACCTCCGTTATGTTCATTACCTTCCATGTCCCAACCAGACATTAATCAACCTCATTCTTGCTCACAAATACCTTCTCGTATTCGTTACCATCTCACGAATACCATCTCGTATTCGCTACCATTTCATTTCATAAACAATTATGTCTCACACCGAGACCAATCTCATTGCCATGATTCAACAGTCATGCAACCGATCTTATCACCTGGACTCAACAGTCTCGAAAACCAAACCATCCAAAACCATCCCAAAATGACCATCCAACTAATCATGGAAGTTGGCCAGGCGCTCGTGACCGTAAGCTCGGCTATCATGATAGTTTTAGACTCTTCAGAGTTTGCACCTCTTTACCCACAAGTTTGTGATTTAGTCACCCGTCGGCGACTGCAGAACCTCCATTATACCAGTACACAACCGTCGGTGTATGGCCAAGAGATCACAAAACAACCTTTACAAAGGTGCTACTAGATGTATGGACTCACTAAGGTTTCACCGACAGGCTAGAATCTCCAATTCTCCCACCCACGGGCCCCCTCTTGTGCCATGCAGTTCCCAGGGCAGTCCTCACTCGACTCCCATTCCCCGCGCCTTCCACGGTCCATAACAATCTAGCAACTTACCTAATTACTCAGCTAAGCCGCACCCATACTTGGCCTTGTGGTAGCATTGTTATCCTGGCATGTGCTCGCGTGAACCGGTCCTTAGATCTACGGCAAGTAAACCACCATCTCATTCTACCTCATTCACAAACCCGGCTTGCCTAGATCTCCCTCTGATCCTTGTTCATTAATAACATCAGTTTCTCATTATCATTACCAGTGCAGTTAGATAGACACATCTATCTCGCTTCCCAATCCCATGGACTCAGCAAAGCTCAAAAGTAAAACCATACCCGAATCATAAACTTCCCTGGCGACAAGGGTGGTTTAACCAAAACTAGTAAAGTCCTATAAAAGGGTTTCCCATCATATTTAACTCAGCACACACACCTTTTCACAAAACAAAACAGTTTCCCAAAACGTAGGATCAATATGGTCAAGGGGCAATTGCCTTGTTCTGGCGGTTCCTGTTGCTCAAAATCTTGTTGTTGTAGTCCGTCGTAGGTAGCTCCCTGAGCTTGTCCTTCTATATATGATCACGCACATACAAGATTTACAACAATCAATATCATGCACAAACTTTAACTAGATGCAATGATGCTTATGCATGTTAATCCTATGATGCAGTTTAGTTTGTACGTGTTCTTGCATGGCTCGCATGGGTTTTATGATGAACAGAGTTGTTCGGATCAAATGTGTACGTGGCGATGCTCTTGTCTTTAGATCAACCCGATCAACAAGTGATCTGTCCACGAGAAAGCTTCTGTTCAAAAGGGAATCAAAGAACAGATGCAAAGAAAACATGATGATGTCGTAAGGTAGTATTGGAGACCTACCTTACGTTCTTCTTAGTCTCGGGGTCCTTCTCTTAGCAAGACAGATCGTTGGGGCTCTCTTCCGCCGATCTTCCTCGACTGAACTCCGGCGAAGGGTTTATTCGGCAAGTTGGGGCTAGGGCTCTAAGTCGTCGGCTCAGGAGTTGGAAAAGAAGTCCGTGGTTTCGACCATAGGTTCTGGGTTCTATTTATAATCGGGAGGAGAAGAGTCCTAATCTGATTGTATTTTGAATAAGAGTCCTATTCAATTTGTCGTTGAATCTTAGCAGCTTATCTTTAGTTGATTTGGTGTGGTAACATTGTGGAATTCATGTCGGTTTCCTCCCGTACCGGTATTCCCACGTGTACAGAAGCAAAAACCGCTCAAGAACTCGTTACCTCCGCGGTGATGAGCCCCGGAAGCTCCACGTGTCCATCGGGCCTGGTCTCCCCCTTTTCCGCAGAGACGAGCTCCGGTTGTGCCGTGTGTTAAGCGAGCGAGACCTCCCTCTTCTTCGGAGGTGAGCTCCACGTGCGCCACGTATCCTGGCGGTTGGGACCTCCTCTCTATTCGGAGGTGGCTCCGCGCACGCCACGTGTCAGTGCCGGACCTTCCCTCTCTTCGGAGGTGGCTCCGGGTGTGCCACGTGTCCTAACAGCACCAGACTTCCTTTCTTCTCAGAGACGAGCTCCGAGGTTGACATGTGTCCAACAGTGACGGTCCTCCCGAAGATAAGTTCCGGTGGTGACACGTGTCCAATAGGACCGGACCCCTCGGAGGTGAGCTCCAAGATCGACAGATATCCCGCTCAACTGGTCCACTATTTTCCGCGGTGAATAGCTCCTAAGGTAAGACGTGTCCTACGGACTGGCCTCGCTTCTCCGCAGAGGCTTGCTCCAGGGGAAACACGTGTCCCACGGGGCCAGACCTCTCCCCTTTGTGGGGATGAGCCCCGAGCCTGCCATGTAGCCAATTTAGCGGCGGACCTCTCCCCACTTCAGGGATGAGCTCCGAATACGCCACGTGGCCAGCGGGCTGCGGGAGTTGTCTTCGGCGCTCTCTGTGAACTGGATTTGGCTCTTTTTGGCTATCTTTTGGATATTTTCTCTATTTCAGCTTATTTAAAAAAATGTTGTTCTACATGAAACATGAATACATGCGGAAACCAAAAATGAGGGTGTCACAAATCTACCCCCCTTAAATTGAATCTCGCCTCGAGATTCATTAGTAGAGAATAGATGAGGGAATTCTGCCTTGATGTCTTCTTCACGCTCCCATGTGGCTTCAGCTTCGATGTGATGGCTCCATTGTACCTTGCACCATCGGATCACTTTCTTTCTTGTGACCCTTTCCCTTACGTCCAAAATTCAGACAGGGTGCTCCGCATAAGTCAGGTCCTCTTGAAGTTCAAGCTCTTCCATTGGTACTTGCTCCTTTGGTACTCTCAAGCACTTCTTGAGCTGGGATACATGAAACACGTCATGTACGTCGGAGAGATATGTTGGGAGCTCTAGTTGATAGGCTACTTCTCCTCGCTTGTCAAAAATCTTAAATGGTCTGCTGTAGCGAGGTGCTAGCTTGCCTTTGACGTTGAAACGTCATTGGCCACGGATAGGCGATACCTTAAGGTATACGAAGTCTCCTACTTCGAAAGTCAACTTCCTTCGCCTATTGTCCGCATAGCCTTTCTGTCGTGACTGAGCAGCCTTTAAGTTCTCCCGTATCGTTTGGACTTGTTTTTCAGCTTCTTGTAGTACTTCAGGTCCAAACACCTGGTTCTCTCCGGTTTTGTTCCAAAACAGCGGTGTCCTACACCGTCTACCGTACAATGCTTCGAAAGGCGACATCTTCAAGCTAGCTTGATAGCTGTTGTTACAGAAGAATTCGGCGTACGATAAACTCCTATCCCAACTATGCCCACGTTTCAACGCGCAAGCTCTCAACATATCCTCCAAAATTTTGTTTGTCCTTTCAGTTTGTCCATCGGTTTGTGGGTGATAGGCGGAGCTAAAATCCAGTCGTGTACCCATAGCTTTCTGCAGCTTCCTCCAAAATCTAGAGGTAAACTGAGAACCTCGATCTGAAACTATCCTCCTCGGGACTCCATGATGGCACACGATGTTCTCCATGTACAACTCGGCTAATTGTGCAACGTTGTACTTGGCCCTTACAGGGAGAAAATGGGCTGTTTTCGTCAATCAGTCCATGATAACCCAGATGGAGTCATAACCCGACTGAGTACGTGGCAATCCGACGATGAAATCTGATACGACCCCACGGTCTTGTCGAGCCAAGATCATGCTGAGGGGTGCTGCGTTACACAGCACCGGATAACACACATCAAAGGTACAAAGTGGAAGCAAAGTTTTATTACATAAACAGGTTTATGAACATTTTTACAACAAAATATGTTCAGTCTACACTCACGGGCGTAGACTACGCATCGAGTTCACGTTCAGACCGTGAACGTGAACGTGTCCCCGCTAGCACGCACACACACTAACACGGCGGCGTGCACGACTCCCACTAGACGGGGTTCCCCTCCAGGGGTTCCGTCTCCTCCTCGGGAGTCCCTTCCTCATAGAACCCTGCAAAAGCTTCAAACACAAGCAGTGAGCACGAAGGCTCAGCAAGACTGACCCGTCTCTCCAAAACATGGAACTTCTACATGAGGGGTTATAGGTACATGAGATAAAACAAGTTGCAAGGGACTCGCCTAATTAGTGGACCCTTACTTTCAAGTTTTAGCAGCAGGTTGTGGAGAACCTTACGCTAAGGCACATGAGAGAGCCGCAATCAAACAAGAAACACATTTCTCTCATGTACTTTGCCCAAAGTTGAAAAGAACTTTAGTTAGCCCTAAACTACAACAAATCATTAACAATCAAAGTCCATATTTCAATCAGCAACATTTTAACATGTAACTAGCCTGTTCTTTCTATGTCACGGTACAGTGAACAAGTGGTACTCACTGACCATGAGGGACGGCGATTATAATCGATTTACACCTGCAGGTTACCTGAATAACCCGTCACGTACGCCCGTACTCGATGTTGCCTACAGCAACCATCACGGACGTCGTACGCAACCACCTTTCGCCCGTCAGCCAAATATTGAACCAGTCCCATCGTCCCGAGCAAGAGGTCTCTGCACGCGCATCTCAGTGCCGCTACTGATTTACACCTCAAGCTCTCAACCTACGCTCTGAACGACGGGCAATGCCTCAATACCCAGCTACCAGAGTTACATCGGTTTCCCGGTTCCCATATAGCCGGTAGGTCTTCGGTACTGTTCTAGCTTGTTCAACAGGACCACACACGGCTCGGTCCTCAATCGACACAAGCGGAGCTATAGCACACAGGCCCCAATGTCCTGCTACTCTTACTCTCCGCTCGGTCTCATTTTTCTTGCCATGTGTATCATGAGCTATCTCTACCCGAGCGATGTGCCTCTAGCCTATTTTCAACTTGTACCGAATCCTACACTATCTTAGCATTGCATTAGCTGACGGGGTTTTCAATCCTAATTCCAACCCATGGTTTTCTTGGCTATGCATTTTGGTTTTCAACCAAGACTCTAATGCAGGAATTAATGGTACTCAAGTAAGTTCTCAAAACAATAAAATTTTTTAAAAGGTTAATGCAAACCGGAGCTTGCCTTGCTGCTCTTGGTCGTAGGCTAGCTGCTCTTCCGGAGTAATGAAGTCTAAGACTTCAGGTTCCTCCTCGACCTTAGCGACTACATATGAGAAATATGAATATGTATCATTTCATATGCATTTCAATTGAATTTAAAATTGTGAAGTTTATAAGTCTCCCTAGATAGACCTAATGGCTCTGAAATTTTTATTGTGGTTTGGTTACAACCTAGACAGAGACTTGGCCAAGTTTTAGTTGCAGCAAAGCCCATTTGAGCTCTCCACAAATAATTATGTACATGACCTTACTTGGAGCTCTTAGAGTGTTCTAGGGATTTTCATGGAGCAAGCCATGACTTTCTGAAAACTAGATTTTCAGAGGGTTCTGATGGAGTTGGTCTCACTTAATTTGAAGGTTCCTAGCCTAAGATATGAGCTAAACAATTTCAGAAAAATTCTGAAAATGTTTCTGGACATTTTCTATTTTCTCTGGAACAGCTTCATTAATCACACCATTAGGTGGATCAAACTAGCTCAAATAGATCTGAAATTTTGATGGTAGTTCAGGGATATTTTGGTGAACATTCCAGCAAAATTTCAGAATTTTCCTCCAAAGGGTTCTCCAGTTAAAATTCCAAACAGTTTAAATTTGGAGAATTAATTCTGGAGAAATAGGGATTTTCATGAAGTGAAACTTGATTTGCTGGAAAGTACTCAGAGAGCTGAATCCAACAAATTTTGGTTCACTCGATTTGGAGCTTCCTAGCCAAAGTTATAAGGGTTTGAAGTTTGAATGAAATCTGTAAATCGGGAAAAGTTTAAATCTCCGCGCGTGGGACCCGGGGCTACGTGTCGGCTCCTCATCGGATGACACACGCGGCTACAGATTCCTTCGAGCGCAGCCGCACCCGATCCGTGCCACAGCAGATCCCAGTTTTAAAATATCTGCCGCTGACAGCCGGGGTCCACCCCCTTCATCTACCTCCCGACTCCCGCGTCCGGCCGCCGCGACGCCTAGCCGGAGAGCTCGCCGGCAGCCTCTGTGGTGCTACAAACTTCATGATTCTGGCCGCACCTGCCTAAGTCCACTCGGGGAACATGATTCTGGGCTCAGTTCGTCATGAAAATGTCCGGCACATGGTCGGCGACGAGCGGCGGCTTCGGAAAGACTTCGGCCGTGTCGGCCGACCTTCCTAGCACTCCAACCGACCGAGCAAATGTCCGGAAAGCATCAGTGGTCCCTCAGGAACCTCGGCATGAGATCGAAGCAGCTTGGGGGATGTCTGAAGTAGGTTCCCACCGTGCGCCTGATGCTTCCCGCAGGATCCGCCGTCGGCAAGCTTCGAAATACACCGGGTACAGGGGTTCTCAGGCCAAAGGTTGTGAGGGCAACTTGTGCGCTACCAAGTCTAGTCTGTGTAGGAGCGGATTGAGACTCTCTACACCTTCCTAGAGCGTGAATTTGACAGAACCACACCCGATGGTCGGTCTGTACTGAGAAAGGGGAAAACTGGAAATTCACAGCCGGCGATCAAGCCCTCGGGCTGTGGCTCGGGGATGAGCAGAACCGGTCACCAACGCGTCCAGGGACGCCTTAGCTTGGGCGTGACAACCTCCCGGCTGGGCTGTCCACGGGAGCCCGAAGTGCGGCGGTTTTAGGTCACTGAATGGAACTCTCGGTATAGCCAAGATCACTCGAGTTCCGCCGATTTCTAGTGACGGGAAGAAAAAGGAAGGTTCCTAGTACCTTGTCGTAGTTCTGGAGGAATCGGGGAGGCTGTGATCGTGGCTCTCCGAACGGTCCCGAGTGGCAGAGGGAAAAATTCCGGTTCTGTGTTCCTGCGAGGGGGAAAACGGCGAGGGCTTCGGCCAAGGCGTGGAGCGCCTTAAGAAGGGCTCGGAACCGACCTGCGACCGCGCGTGGCCAAGCAGCTGGTGGCGCGCCTCCCCTCGGTGGCGATCGCAGCTGAAGCCGGAAGACCCGAGTGAGAAAGTCTTCAGTCGGATGAATCACTTCAGTGGCTGACATGTGGGTCCCACTCCCCTTTTAACCTCTGAACTTAACTCCATATTACTGTTGTAAACAGTAAGACCTAAAATGCCCATGGTGATCTGAATTATTCACCCCTGAGCCATTTGAATTGGTTAGAATTCAAATTGGGTTTGGTTTGACTAAATTTTAGCACATGTTCAGTTTGAAATTCAAATAAAGTTTGAATTTGCTACACGTAGCTCATGTCAAGATCAACTCCAAATGGAGTGAAAATTGGTGTGTGAGCTCACAAAAATGTGCTGAGTAAGAATATGCCCCCCACCCACTTTTGAATTCATGGGATAAAAACAGTTTGAATTTGAATTTGGGTTCAAACTACCCTCTTTCTAGCTATACCCAAAAGTACCTCAAAAAGGTTTTAAATTTGGGTGAAACTTGGCATGGACATTCCTAGCAAGGTGTAGGAGTTTTTCATATGTCCAGACCCTAGATGATGCATGTGGGAAATGCCACTTTTGCATTGTGTGAGTTTGTTCTTTAATGATCATGTTGATAATGGTTACTTGCTCTTCAAATGTGTTCATCAACTTTTTTCAATTGAAGTGTATGTGTGGTGTGATGAGCACTTTGAGTATGTGCCAAAAACTTAGGCCCTTACAAAATCCATACTGATGTCCTCCCACTTCCACTCGGGCACCTTCAAGGGTTGCAACAATCCAGCGGGTCTTTGATGTTCGGCCTTCACTCGTTGGCATGTGTCGCATAGGGCAACGTATTCAGCTATGTCCCTTTTCATACCATCCCACCAATAACAAGTATTCAAGTCCTTGTACATTTTGGTACTTCCGGGATGTATGGAATAGGGTGAATCATGTGCTTCTTTTAATATCATGTCATGGATGTGCTTAACGTTAGGCACACAAATCCTTTTTTCCTAGCCAAAGCGTACCCTTCTCATCTTCTTTGAAATCCTTCTCTACTCCTTGTCGGATCCTTTCCTTGATCTCCTTGATCTCCTCATCCGTTGCTTGGACATCTCTTATCTCTTGCTCCAATGAAGAGTGGAGCTCCATCACTTCCATCTTGTTCAAGAATCCGAGGTGTAACCGTTCGAACTCCTTGCGTAGTTTGGGTGGTAGCTCCCAAACCGTGAGTTGGTGACATGCTGCCTTCCGGCTCAATGCATCGGCTACTACATTGGCCCTCCCAGGGTGGTAGTTGATTCCAACATCATAATCCTTGATGAGTTCCAACCATCGACGTTGCCTCAAATTCAAGTCCGTTTGTGTAAATATATACTTGAGGCTTTTATGATCCGTATAGATCTCACATCAGTGACCAAGGATATAATGTCTCCAAATCTTCAATGCATGCACTACTGCTGCTAGCTCCAAGTCATGTGTAGGATAATTAAGCTCGTGCTTCTTTAATTGTCGTGAGGCATAGGCTACCACTTGTCCTTCTTGCATGAGCACACATCCGATCCCTTGTCCGGATGCGTCACAATATATGACGAAGCTCTTGCTCACGTCCGGCAATACCAAAATCGGTCCTGTGGTTAGCCTTTTCTTGAGTTCCTCAAAACTTTCTTGGCATACTGGTGTCCATTGGAAGGCTTTTCCCTTCGTTAGCAACTCCGTCATAGGCATTGCTATCTTAGAGAAGTCCTTGATGAAGCGTCGGTAGTATCCAACCATCCCAAGAAAACTCCAAATATCCCTCACGTTTTGCGGTTGGTTCCATTTTAGAACATCTCCCACTTTCTCGGGATCAATCGATACTCCTTCCTCGGACATAATGCGGCCTAGGAACGATATCTCCTTTAGCCAAAATTGACACTTGTTAAGTTTGGCATACAATTGATGCTCACGCATTTTCTGCAAGGTCAATTTCAAATGTTCTTTATGCTCCACCTCACTTTTGGAATACACCATAATGTCATCGATGAAAACCACAACGAACTTATCCAAGTACTCCATGAAAACTTTGTTCATAAGGTACATGAAGTATGCGGGTGCTTTTGTTAACCCAAAAGACATGACGGTATATTTATACAAACCATACCGTGTTCGAAAGGCAGTCTTGGGTATATCGGAGGGCTTAATCTTCAGCTGGAAGTATTCCGACTGAAGATCAATATTGGAGAACACTTGGGCTCCTTTCATTTGGTCGAATAGGTCTTCTATATGGGGCAGAGGGTATTTTTCTTGATTGTCACCTCGTTGAGAGACCTATAGTCCACGCACATCCTTTGGGTCCCATCCTTCTTGTCTACGAAGAGCACGGGGGCTCCCCATGGTGACGAGCTGGGACGTATAAAACCCTTCTCCAACTGCTCCTGAATTTGCTTCTTGAGTTCCACTAGTTCATTAGTGGGCATCCTATAGGGTCTCTTTGCTATGGGTGCAGTTCTGGGTACCAAATCAATGGAAAACTCAATGTCCCGGTCAGGTGGCATACCCGGAAGCTCTTCCGGAAACACGTCTGAGAACTTCTGAACCACTGGAATGCTGTCCAATGTTGCTCCTTCGACGTGGTTCAAAATTGCGCTTTCGATTGTTTGTTGGGCTGACTTAAACTCGACACAAATACCGTGCTCGTTTGTCAACTGCACGCTCCTTTCAGCACATTGGATTACTCCGTTGTGCTTGCTTAACCAATCCATCCCGAGTATTATGTAAAGCCCTTGGGAATCCAAGACAATGAGGTTGGCAAGGAAGTCTACCCCCCCCCCTTATTTTAAGGCTTACTTTCGGACACACTATATTAGTCCTCATCTCTCCACCGGAAGAATTAACTGACATAGCACATTTTAAATGTGATATGGGTAGATTATGCTTGCAACATACTTGGATGATATGAAAGAATGTGATGCTCCGGAATCAAATAAAATGGTGGTTGGGTTGGAATTGGCAAGGAACATACCAATTACGACGTCCTCAGCCTGTTGTGCTTCCTCAGCAGAGACATGGTTCACGTTGCCGCGAGCATAGTACTGCTGTCCACGGTTTCCTTGATTGTCCCCTCCGTTCGGTCGTGGGTTCTGCTTGGGCACGTTGCCTTGCTGTCCGGGGCCTCTTCTCGGGCACTGGCTCGCGAAGTGTCATGTTTTCCCGCATGCAAAGCATGCTCTGTTGCCCACGGCAGCAGGTACGTTGGGGCGGGGGTTTTGAACAGGAGCGCCCATGTTGGGTCGGGGCACAGGAGGCAAAGGCATACGAGGTGCTTGTGCAACGGGTCGTTGCTGTGGTGGCTTACTAGGGCGGTATGCAGGAGCAGTCGATCCATACGGCAATGCGGCTGGGGGCATGTACCGAGGTCGTACGTTGCTACCTTGGGGCTGGTGTGGCATCTTCCTCTTGCACTCTCGCTCGATCTCTCGGATCTTGCTTTCCACCACTATAGCCTTGTCAACCAGCTTCTGGAAGCTCGCGTAGTCATTGTTGAGGAGCTGAACCTGGATCTCATTATTCAACCCTCCCATGAACAGGTACTGCTTCCTTTGGTCCGAGTTGACATCTTCGGGGGCGTACCGGGACAGTTGCGTGAACTTGTTGAGATACTCATTCACGCTTCTCTGTCCTTGGCGAAGACCTTCGAACTCCTGTCTCTTAAGCATCATTACACCAGCAGGGATGTAATGAGAGCGGAAACTCTCCTTGAACTCAGTCCAAGTGATCGTCTCCGGGTCGACATGAACGTTGCATAGGGCATCCCACAAGTCAGCGGCAGCTCCCATGAGTTGGTGCGACGCAAAAAGAACCTTCTCTCGGTTATTGCACTGTACTATGGCAAGCTTCTCCATGGATTTCAACCAGTCGTCGGCCTCCATGGGGTCGTTAGCTTGAGCAAAGGTGGGTGGTCGAGTCCTCATGAACTCTCCCAGTCTGTTATGAGCCGGCGGTGGTGGTGGCGGTGGTGCCGGAACGGGGTTGTTGTTGTTGGCCTGCAACTGACCCAAAGTTTGGATCATGGTTTGCATAAGTTGGTTCTGCATGGCCATCAACCGTTCCAGGTTGTTCTCACCAGCTCCGGGGTTAACAGGAACTTCGTCGTGGCCATCCTATTGGTTGCCACAGATGTTCCTTCCTTAGCGGTCGGCGTTTCCTCTCACCATTTGTGAGAGAGAACGAAATAGAATAGAGGTTAGAAGGTTAGATGGACCCACCTAACTATATGCATCAAGGCGGATTGGACTATATGTATGTAACACCCCAAAATCCTGTAAAGAGGGGAATTTAAAAATTTTTGGACGTGTTGCATGTGTTGCAAAAATTTAAATTCAAACTGGAATTCAAATTCAAACCATAAAGAAATGGAAAAAGAAAAAGGAAAACAGAAAAAAACCGGCCAGTGGGCCGAAACCCACCAGCCGGCCCACCCCATCCCGCGCCAGCCCGCAGCCGCGCGCGCCCCCTTCTTCCCACTGACACGCGGGGCCCGCCAACCTTTCTTTTTCCTCGTGCTCGCGCCCGCGCTCGGCCGGACTCTCTCACCCCGAATCAAAACCGAACCGGATCCTCGCGTATCCTAGCCGAATTTCGTTCGTCGGCGACGCAAACTCGATCACAACCGAACGCCGCCCTCCCCCGTCTATAAAAAACCTCGGCATCGTCCCGTTTTTCCCCACGATCCGCCGATCTTCTCTCCGGTGAGAACCCGAGCCCCTCCTGCGAATTCTGCCCGATCTACGCTCGGGAATTCTGATCTAACTCGCTGGTCTTAATCCACCGCCTCCGGCGAACCTCGCAGGTGCAGAAAACGCGGTGGTTTGCGTTTCCAACACAGCGCCGACGAGCCTCGCCGTGAATTCACCTCGGACCTCGTCGCCGACCGCCTTCCAGGACCTCCGAGCTCAAGAAAACCCCCGAGGTGAGATCCCCGACCTCCCCTCTACCGATCTATGCCATAAAACCACAGTTTTAGGGAGAATTGACGAAGATCCGAAACTCTCCAGCGAGATCGCCGCCTCCCGCCGCCGTGCGGCGCCGGGCAGCGCCGCCCGCGCTCGATCAGAGCGACGTGGCCGCTTGTGCGCCGTCTATTTTAAATCGCACGGTAGAATTTAAATCCCCGCATACCGGTTCGATGTTATAATCTCAGCCGTCTGTTTTAAATCGGACGGTCCACGTCAGCCCCGCGTTATAAAGACTGGAATTCTTACGCGCTACCCCCTGGGGTTCTCGGAAAATAAGAGCTAGCCCTGGAAACTTCTGATCTAGCCCCTGGAACTTCAGAAAATCATGTAAATTCATTTAAAAATAAGTTTTAGCCCCTGGACTTAATAAAAATTAGGAAAAACCCCTCTGCTAAGTGTAGATAGACCCCTGGAAATTCTTAAAATAATATAATGGACCCTGTAGTGGGGTGAGTTTACCTTTTTAACCCTATTTGATATTAAAGTTAGGAATTTGAATATGTGGCTAGTATTTAAAATTTAAAAGGTGGGACAAACATATTGTCAAATTCAAATTTAAAACTTTCCCAGTACTTAGAAAACCTTGGAGTGAGATAAAAATAGATTTTTGGCTGAAATGAATCTGTTTAATAAATTATTCACATTTATTAGTTATAGGGACACATTTTTTTAGTAGAGAATAATTCTGAAAATTAGAAAAATAAATGTAAAATAGTTTACAGCAGAGGAAAAGATCAAAAATATATTATTAAATATTTTAGATCAGAACCTATTCTGTTTAGATGATGTGTCTTATTATTTTCATAATAAAGTTCACATTTAGGCATAGTAAATAAATCTAAAAATATAGCAACTAGGAAATGATAAATGAAGTTTCTAAAATCCAAAGAATTCAGTTTAGGGTTGGTAGAAGGACTGAAGACACATATGGAGTAGGAAAATACCTTTCATGCATACTTGGTAGCTAAAAGGTGTAGTAATTGAATATAAGGAATTTATTTAAATTGGAAACTCATATATATAGTATGCAAACATAAATGTGAATACAAAAAGTAGAAATCATATACACATGATTAAAAGTGCAAGTAAGCCAAAAATGAACACACATAGATTAACCACAACACTTATAATTGTGAATGACTTTCATAAATGTGAATGTGTGGTTTGAATGAAGTGGAAGTGTGAACTATGTCTTATGACTTGTTGTTTTCTTTTGCTATGTGTGATGGTATGAGTAGAACCTGCTCCAGAGCAAGTTCTTCCTTTCCAAGATAAGGACTACCCATTCCAAGAGCAGCAGGAAGGAGGCAAGTGTCCTTGACCACTTTGATCCTATGCTAGGATATGTAAATAGAATTATTTGCATTGTCAATTGAAATATGAAACCCATGCTAGGAAGTTTCCCTAGAATTGCATTACCTTGTTTTACTTGAAGCTTGGGTTGGGATTTGCTTTATTATGTCATTCATTCATATTACTTATGCTTAGCCATGCTTATAATGCGATAAGTGGGAGATGATATCATCAACTTGTTTACCTTACTCTTGAATGAGATATTATAAGTTATGTAGAGGTAGGGATCAAGGCAAGTTGGATGTTTTGGTTGGTGCTGGGTGCACGAGACTCGGGTTTGTGTTTAGTACTTGCCTGGATCCTAAGGACCGGTTCATGGAGCATGTAACCTGGCTTTACCGTGCCAACCACATGCTGAGATGGGGCAGCTTGGCCAATTAATTAGGTGTATCCCCGGCGTAGTATGGGTGTGTTGGATGGTGCGGGGAATAGGTGTCAGCTGGACTACCATATGAACCGCAAGGCTCAAGAGGGGGCCACTGCAGCGGGGTTGGAGCCTCTTGTATGCTGTTAGGGGTGAAACCTCAGTGGGCCCACGCTCGTCAAGAATCCCTTTGTAAAGGCTTCGTAGTGATCTCCTGGCTACACACCTGGGAAGTGTGAATGTGGTTCGTAGCCACTGGCATAATGGAGGTTCTTTTAGTCCACCCGGCAACGGGGGATGAAATCACTACATGTGGGTACAGTGGTGCAAACTCTACAGAGTCAAAACTGTCATGACAGCCGTGCTCACGGTCAAGAGCGGCTTGGACTTATTCATGATTAGAGGAGTGATGGTTTTGGAAGTTAAGGATGTTAAGCGGGGAGCTTAACATTGGAAATGATGTTATGGTTATTTGATTATGATGATGGGATGGGAGATTGGGACCATTTCACCTATGTAGTAATGTAGGTGCTTAAAAGCTAAGGTGGTAGGTAATAATTGCGTAGTACTTCAACCATGAGTTCAACCTCTTCTTGTTCTAGCCATGCATGACATAACTTTCCCACACTTGCTGAGTACCATCGGTACTCAACCTTGCATATTTGTTGGTTTATATTGCTGCTCAGGTCAAGATAATGAGGTGGTGTATAATGATCAAGACTTTGGACCCGAAGAAGGTTTCTAGGTTCATGGAGTCCCCCGGGCAACGCCTGTGACGGAGCCCTCAAGAATAATATTCCGCTGCTAGTTGATTTGCTTGTGATGAACTTATTATTGTCCATCGAGACATTTGCTATGTAAGACTTATTTATATTCGACACCTGGCTTGTAATAAATGATGCTTCACTATTTGTCATCACATGTATGAGAAAATGATCCTGGCATACATGTGATATTCACTCGGTTGTTCTTTGGAAAAACCGGGTGTGACAATGTATTAGCCCATATGAGGATGTGAACAAGCGCCGAGGCATCTCACACCTCCTTTCTACTTATGTGTAGGTATGGACAATGCTTGAGACGTCCCACAACTCACACTCAACATTCAATCACAACAACCATCACAAGAGCTCACACAACTCCTATTCAAGGCTTTATTCAATGGGGGGCCCTATATGAATTTAGGGTGATGCCAATCTGTGATTCAACTACGGCTTCTCCTAGGTTTGTATCCTATATCAAGGTAGTTCCAATACCAATCTATGCATCCTAGGTTTGCATCCTATGGTCAGTGTGGCTTAGCTACCAATCTATGATCATTCTAGGTTGTGTGATCTATGATCAACCCATGGCAGGTTGATACCAATATGTGCCTGATACCAACTTGTGACCTCTATCTAAGTGTGTAACCTACCGTCAACCCGTGGCTCTGATACCAATCTGTGACTCCCTCAATTCTGTGGAACTGATGCATATATGTGCCCAGGATGTTCATCACATATATACACATCATCCACAAACTGAATTTCAGAATATATACGACAAAATAACAGAGTTTATTAAATTCTCTCTTGAGTCTTGGACTCATGCTCACAGCAGAAGTCTTAATCTAACAGCGAAAGTCTTTATTCTAGCAGCGGAAGTCTTCTTACTAATGCGGAAGCAATATAAGCAGCAGCAGCTCCATCTCTACTCCATCCCCACAGGCAAGGTTGAGGACAGATTACACGCCTAATACTCCACCTGGTCTTCATAGTAATCTTATCCTGTTGCTGATGATGAAATAATAATGCAAGTTTGAGTACAATGATGTACTCAGCAAGTGCGAGAAAATATGATATGTAGCTCACAACAAGGTAGGTATAAAAAGGCTCATTGCAGAAAGCAAAGTTATTTATTAAAACCTTGATAAAACAGTAACTTATCTTTAAGCGAATGTAATCCCAACATGTACTAAAATACCAATCATACCTCTGTTATGTTCGTTACCTTCCATGTCCCAACTAGACATTAATGAACCTCATTCTTGCTCACGAATACCTTCTCGTATTCATTACCATCTCATGAATACCATCTCGTATTCGCTACCATTTCATTTCATAAACAATTCTGTCTCACACCGAGACCAATCTCGTTGCCATGACTCAACAGTCATGCAACCGATCTTATCACCCGGACTCAACAGTCCCAAAAACCAAACAAAACCATCCAAAACCATCGTAAAATGACCATCCAACTAATCATGGAAGTTGGCCAGGTGCTCGTGACCGTAAGCTCGGCTATCATGATAGTTTTAGACTCTTCAGAGTTTGCACCTCTTTACCCACAAGTTTGTGATTTCGTCACCTGTCGGCGACTGCAGAACCTCCACTCTACCAGTACACAACCGTCGGTGTATGGCCAAGAGATCACAAAATAGCCTTTGCAAAGGGGCTACTGACACGACCCCACGGTCTTGTCGAGCCAGGATCATGCTGAGGGGTGCTGCGTTGCACAGCACCGAATAACACACATCAAAGGTACAAAGCGGAAGCAAAACTTTTATTACATAAAATGGTTTATGAACATTTTTACATCAAAATCGGTGCAGTCTACACTCACGGGCGTAGACTACGCATCAAGTTCACGTTCAGCCCGTGAACGTGTCCCACTTTCAATTTTAACCCCTGAACTTAACTCCAATTCACTGTTGTAAACAGTAGTCCCCACAAAGCCCATGGTGATTTGAATTATCTACCCTTGAGCCATTTGAATTGGTTAGAATTCAAATTGGGTTTGGTTTGAATAAATTTCAGCACATGCTCAGTTTGAAATTCAAATAAAGTTTGGATTTGCTCCACTTAGCTCATGTCAAGCTCAACTCCAAATGGAGTGAAAATTGGTGTGTGAGCTTACAAAAATGTGCTGAGTAAGAATATGCCTCCCACTTTTGAAGTCATGGGACAAAAACAGTTTGAATTTGAATTTGAGTTCAAACTACCCTCTTTCTAGCTATACCCAAAATGACCTCAAAAAGGTTTTGAATTTGGGTGAAACTTGGCATGGACATCCCTAGCAAGGTGTAGGAGTTTTCATATGTCCAGCCCCTAGATGATGCATGTGGGAAATACCACTTTTGCATTTTGTGAGTTTGTTCTCTAATGAGCAAGTTGATAATGGTTACTTGCTCTTCAAATGTGTTCATCAACTATCTTCAAATGAGGTGTGTGTGTGTGTGGTGATGAACACTTTAAACATGTGCCAAAAACTGAGGCATTTACATTCCCCCCCTTAAAAGAATCTCATCCCGAGATTATAAGGTGAAAATGAGAGAGAGGACGGTGAACAATTACCAGATATGCGACGTGAGAAAGTCGGGGTAGTTAGCGCGGAGAAATCCTTCGCTCTCCCATGTCGCTTCGTCCACGGAGTGATTACTCCATAGACTTTGTAGAACCACAACATGCGGTTGCGTGTGGTTCGGGCCTTTTCTTCAATGACCTGAACCAGTTCCTCCCGATAGGTGAGATCAGGTTTCAGTTCTTCAATGTCCTCCAGCTGAACAGTAGTATATAGCTTGAGACACTTCCTCAGCTGGGAAATATGAAAGACGTCGTGTACACCGGAAAGTGCTTCTGGTAATTTCAGCCAGTATGCTACCGATCCACATCTTTCGGTAATCTGGAATGGACCGATGAATCGGGGTGCCAACTTTACCCTCACCCCAAATCTGTTTACGCCCTTCATTGGAGACACACGTAGGTATACGTGATCCCCGACTTTGAACTGCAATGGGCGTCTTCTCCGGTCCGCATACTGTTTCTGCCGGGATCGGGCGACTTTTAGGTTCGCTTGAATCAGTCGAACCTTTTCCTCCGCGTTGTTGACAAGGTCAATCCCGAAGGTAACCCTTTCGCCAGACTCAGACCAATTTAGTGGTGTGCGGCATTTCCTCCCGTATAGTGCCTCATAAGGTGCCATCTTAATGCTGGCTTGGTACCCATTGTTGTACGAGAACTCAGCTAACGGCAAGTGATCATCCCAATTCTTGCCGTGGTTGATAGCGCAAGCTCGTAGCATGTCTTCTAGGATCTGATTTACCCGCTCGGTTTGCCCATCCATCTGCGGGTGGTATGCTGAACTACGGATCAGCTTCGTCACCAATGCAGCGTGCAGCTGCTCCCAAAAATGGGACACAAATAAAGTGCCCCGGTCCGATATGATGGTACGGGGTACGCCGTACAAGCATAGGATCCGTGAGATGTACAATTCAGCATACTTCTTGGC
Organism: Neostapfia colusana; assembly: GCA_030760725.1. Classification (NCBI taxonomy): domain Eukaryota; kingdom Viridiplantae; phylum Streptophyta; class Magnoliopsida; order Poales; family Poaceae; genus Neostapfia; species Neostapfia colusana. The sequence continues at coordinate 70,198,747 of JASWHV010000009.1, forward strand.
ATTGTAGTTGGTGTTGACCGGGATGAAATGGGCAACTTTGGTGAGCCGGTCGACGATTACCCACACAAAATCATGTTTCTGAAAAGTGGTGGGTAAACTGTAACACCCCAAAACCTGCTAAAGAGGAGAATTTAAAAATTTTTGGACGTATTGCATGTGGTGTAGCAATTCAAATTCAAACTTGAATTTAAATTTGAATCAAAACAGAAAAAGGAAAAGGAAAAATAAAAAGAAAAAGAAAAAACCGGCCAGTGGGCCGAAACCCGCTCAGCCAGCCCAAAACCCACGCGCCCCCTCCCTCTCTCCCTCTCTCTGACGCGGGGGGCCCGCATGTCATCCCTTTCCCCCGCGCGCCCCCAACCGCCCCGTCTCTCTCTCGCGCCCGATCACAACCGCCCTCCTGAACCCCGCGCTCCCAGCCCCGATTCTCGTTCCCGGGCACCCCAGCGCGATCTCAACAGACCCCGCCGCCCTCCCTCGCCCATTTAAACGCCAACGATCGCCCCTTTTTCCTTCCTGATCGGCTGTTTTTCCTCTCGGTGAGAACCGAAGCTTCCACCGCCGTTTTCCTTCGATCCTCGCTCGAATTTCCTGATCTAACGTGCTGATCATGTTCCACCGCCTCCGAGGAGTCTTGCAGGTGAAGGAAACCCAGTGTTTCGCGCTCTAGATACAGCTCCGGCGAGCACCGCCGCGCTTTCACCTCGGACCTTGTCGTCGACCGCCTTCCAGGGCCTCCGAGCTCAAGAAAAACCCCGAGGTGAGGTCCCCTACCTCCCCTCTTTCGTTCTATGCCAAGAAATCCAAGTTACCTATCACCTTAGCTTATTAAGCACCTACATTACTACATAGGTGAAATGGTCCCAATCTCCCAACCCATTATCAAAATCAAGTAAACATAGTCTCATCTCCAATGTTAAGCTCCCCGCTTAACATCCTCAACTTCACAATCCATCATCCTCTAATCATGAACAAGTCCAAGCCGCTCTTGACCGTGAGCACGGCTGTCATGACAGTTTTGACTCTGCAGAGTTTGCACTGCTGTACCCACATGTAGTGATTTCATCCCCCGTTGCCGGTTGGACTAAAAGAACCTCCATTATGCAGTGAACACGAACCACGTTCGCACTTCCCAGGTGTGTAGCCAGGAGATCACTATGAGGCCTTTACAAAGGGATTCCCGACGAGCGTGGGCCCACTGAGGTTTCACCCCTAACAGCATACAAGAGGCTCCAACCCCGCTGCAGTGGCCCCCTCTTGAGCCTTGCGGTTCATATGGTAGTCCAGCTGACACCTATTCCCCGCACTATCCAAACACCCATACTACGCCGGAGATACACCTAATTAATTGGCCAAGGTGCCCCATCTCAGCATGTGGTTGGCACGGTAAAGCCAGGTTACATGCTCCATTAACCGGTCCTTAGGATCTAGGCAAGTACTAAACACAAACCCGAGTCTCATGCACCCAACACCAACCAATTCATCCAACTTGCCTCGATCCCTACCTCTACATAACTCATAATATCTCATTCAAGAGGAAGGTAAATAAGTTGATGATCTCATATCCCACTTATCCCATTCTAAGCATGGCTAAGCATAAGTATATAAATGAAATAATAAAATAAATCCCAACCCAAGCTACAAGGAAACAAGATATTGCAATTCTAGGGAAACTTCCTAGCATGGGTATCATATTCCAATTTGACCATGCAATTAAAATTCTAACTACACATCCTAGTATAGGATCAAAGTGGTCAAGGACACTTGCCTTCTTCCTGCTGCTCTGGGAATGGAAAGTCTTGGTCTTGGAAGGGGAGAACTTGCTCTGTGGCAGGTTCTACTCATGCCAATACACATAGCAAAAGAAAACAACAATCCATAAGCCATAGTTCACACTTTCACTCATGCAAACCACACATACATACATACTAAAGTCATTCACATGTTTAGGTGTTGTGGTTACTCTAGATGTGTTGATTTTAGGCCTACATACACTTTTAAACCTATATATATTATTTCTAACTTTTGTATTCAGATTTCTAGTTGCACACTATATATCAATTTCCCATTTGAACAAGTTCTCTATATTTAATTAATACACTCCTTAGCCACCAAATTTGCATGAAAGAAAGTTTCCTACTTCAAATAGGTATTCAGATCTTCTTCAAAATCTTAATTTGAAGTTTTTGAAAATAAAGACATCATTTAATATTTTCAAATTTTTGCATACTTATTTTCCTATATTTTCAGATTTATTATCTATGCCTAAAAGTAAATTTCAATATTAAAATAGTAAGACATATCATCTAAACAGAATAGGTTCTGATCTAAAATGTTCAATAAAATATTTTTGAACTTCCTCTCTGATGTGAAACAATTTAAATTTATTTTACCAGTTTTTAGAATTAATTCCTAGCTTAAAATGTGTCTCTAGAGATAATAAAAATGAGCAACACTTAGGTAGATTTCATTTCAGCCAAAAATCTACTTTTAACTAATTCTAAAGGTTTTCCAAGTGCTAGGAGAGTTTAAATTTATATTTGCAAATGTGCTTGCATCACCATTTAAATTTAAGTCCTAGTCACATGTTCAAATTTCTGAATTTAATATCCTATAGGTTCTAAAAGGCAAATCCACCCTACTGCAGGGTTTAATTTACTATTTCCTAAATTTTCAGGGGCCTAATTACACATAACAGAGGGGTTTCCCTAATTTTTATTAAGTCCAGGGGCTAAAACTGATTTTTAAAAGAATTTACATGAATTTCTGAAGGTCCAGGGGCTAGATCAGAAGTTTCCGGGGCTAGCTCGTGTTTTCCGAGATCCCCAGGGGGTAGCGCGTAAGATTCCCGGCCTTTATAATGCGGGGCTGACGTGGGCCGTTGGGTTTAAAACAGACAGCTCAGATTAGATCGCTGAAACGGTACGGGTAGATCTAATAGGAACCGCACGATTTAAAATGGACGGGCCTCAGGGGGCCACGTCGCCCTGGCCTGTGAGACCTATGTGTGCTGAATACATTGGCAATTAGAATAAAAGTTAGCATTAACATTCAAAGTTTTGAATATTGCCAAAACATTCTTCTGTGGCAAGGTCCGACAAGTTCTTTGTTAGGTCCGCCAAGTGTTGGCAAGGTCCGACTCAAGGTCCGGAGAGCTCCTGCAAGGTCCGGAGAGCTTCTGTGAGGTCCGGAGCTTGTTTTTAGGGAGCTCCCGTGAAGTTCAACTCGTAATGTTTCAAACTTGCTTTATGGGAAGGTTTGCTTAGTATTAATTTGCTATGTTTTTGGTGTGTTTTGGTGGTTATGGCTGTTATCATTTGATATGGTTTGCAACATGCTTATGTGACGTGCTCATGTAAGGTGTTGTGGTTTTCGAACTAACGTGAGTCAAGTCGAGGACTTGTGCTCGGAAGAATTGGTTGTTTACTCATGTGCAGGTGTTGCTTGAGTTTAAGACATGGCTGGTGACGGGATCCTTGGACTAGTCTCAGGGAGGAGATGAGATTCCAACAACCAAGTTCGGGAGGAGCTGTGGTTGAGTTGATCGGGAGGTCTCGCAACATGTTTGGATCAAGGGCAGTGCATATGAAGGTTGCGTGTACGTCGTTGGAAGGTGTTTGCACGTGTGCAAGGAGTGCATGGACGTGGCAACATTGTTCCAAGGCGTGATGAAGAGAAGTGGACGTAAAGAATTGGTCGGAAAGTTCCAACCGGCTGGATTGCGTACTCAGGCTGAGGCTGAGTCGGATATGGCTCAAATATGGAAGATTTGAGTTGGTTATGATAGGATTTCATGCTAGGCACGAAGTTGAGTTGTTTTAGGAATGTTTAGGATGTTCCTAAGATGTTTGGAAGTCTCACGATTGCTTCTATCTGCGAATAGGAGAGTCTTGAGCAGTTATGGTAAGTTAGGATACGAGTCCAATTAGGAGTAGGAGTCCTAGATTGGATTGTTTAGCCTGAGGGCTGGCTATAAAAGCAAGGGAGGCCAGAGCTCTCGTGTGTAGAAAACTTTGGGCTGTTCCTCTTGTGTTTCTATTGAATAAAGTTCATAGTTTCGAGGAGCTTTTGTGCCTTGTTCGTCCGACTTGTTTTTCATCAAGTCTTTCTCGCCGAGTTTCTGGACAGACCGACGTTGCTTCAGTGTTTCGTTCATAACTCGAGTTTTACAGATCCGATTGATGTTATTCTTTTTGGGTTGTCTTCACAACTCAATTATCTATCATGTGTGAAATTTTCACGAGCATCGGATCTGTAGTTTTTGAGATACACGAGTTTCTTTGCAGCGTTACAGATCTGTTTTATATCGGGTGGAACAGATTGATCTTCGTTTAATGTTTTGATCGTATCTCAAGTTTTACTTCGTGTTTTCAAGTGATTCTTGTTGAATTAGATCCATGACTTGATTCTCTACCTCTATACTTGATTTGTCACGGTTGAACACGTTTGAAAACACTCGCACACGCGGTTTCTTTAACCGATTGATTTTTTGCTGAGGGGTTTTTGTTGTTTCCGCTGCGAAAAGTTTTAATCTACCATTCACCCCCCCTCTGGTAGCTTTTTACGTGCTCTTCGATCCTACAATTGGTATCAGAGCCAAGGTGATCTAATCTTTGTGATTTGCACGTGTTTTGACTAACCATCATGGAGAAGTACTCCGCAAAACCTTGTGTGTTCAATGGCATCGATTTTCAGGTTTGGAAGGCGCGGATGGAGGCCTACATACAGGCGCAAGGCTTCGCCATATGGGAAAAGGTCTACCGGAACTTCGATGTACCACCCAACGATCAAGTTACGGCTGCAAACATGAGAGATGTTGACAACAACAACAAGGCTCGCAACTTGATCATCCAAGGATTGACTCAAAGCGACTTCGACCGTGTTGCACACCTCCGATCTGCATATGATGTTTGGAAAGCTCTTTGTGACTACCATGAAGGATCCAATACGATCAAGGAGGTAAGGCAAGATATGTTCAAGAAAGAATACATGCGTTTTGAGATGCAACCCGGTGAGTCAATTGATGACCTTTTTGCTCGCTTTAATAAAATTCTCAGCAACTTGCGTAGTGTCAATGTTAACTTTTCAGATGCTGAAAATGCTAGACAATTGTTAGGAGCATTAGATATTCAATTTGGGAGATGAAAGTTACATCTATTCGTGAATCCACTGTCATGAGTTCTCTTACTTTAGACGTGCTTTATTCTAAATTGAAAACTCATGAAATTGACATCATCTCACGTAAAAACCCCAACAAGTCTATTGCATTTGTTTCGCAACGTGACATGTCTAGTTCTAGTCAATCATCATCTAGTGGTGCACTCTCTTTGCTGTCCTCTTTAACCCTTTGTCACACACCCGGTTTTTCCGAAGAACAACCAAGTGAATATCACATGTATGCCAGGATCATTTTCTCATACATGTGATGACAAATAGTGAAGCATCATTTATTACAAGCCAGGTGTCGAATATAAATAAGTCTTACATAGCAAATGTCTCAATGGACAATAATAAGTTCATCACAAGTAAATAAACTAGCAGCGGAATATTATTCTTTAGGGCTCCGTCACAGGCGTTGCCCGAGGTCTCCATGAACCTAGAAACCTTCTTCGGGTCCAAAGTCTTGGTCATTATACACCACCTCATTATCTTGACCTGAGCAGCAATATAAACCAACAAATATGCAAGGTTGAGTACCGATGGTACTCAGCAAGTGTGGGAAAATTATATCATGCATGGCTAGAACAAGGAGAGGTTGATCTCATGGTTAAAGCACTACGCAATTAATACCTATCACCTTAGCTTATTAAGCACCTACATTACTACACAGGTGAAATGGTCCCAATCTCCCGTCCCATCATCATAATCCAATAACCATAACATCATTTCCAATGTTAAGCTCCCCGCTTAACATCCACAACTTCCAAAACCATCAATCCTCTAATCATGAATAAGTCCAAGCCGCTCTTGACCGTGAGCACGGCTGTCATGACAGTTTTGACTCTGCAGAGTTTGCACCACTGTACCCACATGTAGTGATTTCATCCCCTGTTGCCGGGTGGACTAAAAGAACCTCCATTATGATAGTGGTCACGAACCACATTCACACTTCCCAGGTGTGTAGCCAGGAGATCACTACGAAGCCTTTACAAAGGGATTCCTGACGACCGTGGGCCCACTGAGGTTTCACCCCTAACAGCATACAAGAGGCTCCAACCCCGCTGCAGTGGCCCCCTCTTGAGCCTTGCGGTTCATATGGTAGTCCAGCTGACACCTACTCCCCGCACCATCCAACACACCCATACTACGCCGGGGATACACCTAATTAATTGGCCAAGCTGCCCCATCTCAGCAATGTGGTTGGCACGGTAAAGCCAGGTTACATGCTCCATGATCCGATCCTTAGGATCCAGGCAAGTACTAAACACAAACCCGAGTCTCGTGCACCCAGCACACAACCAAAACATCCAACTTGCCCTGATCCCTACCTCTACATAACTCACAATATCTCATTCAAGAGTATGGTAAAATAAACTGATGATCTCATATCTCAAATATCCCATTCTAAGCATGGCTAAGCATATGCATAATAATAAATGACATGATAAAATAAATACCAATCCCAAGCTACAAGGAAGACAAGGCAATGCAATTCTAGGGAAACTTCCTAGCATGGGTTTCATATTTTCAATTGACAATGCAAATAATTCTATCTACACATCCTAGTATAGGATCAAAGTGGTCAAGGACACTTGCCTCCTTCCTGCTGCTCTTGAAATGGGTAGTCCTGATCTTGGAAAGGAATAACTTGCTCTTGAGCAGGTTCTACATCATACCATCACACATAGCAAAAGAAAAACAACAATCTATAAGACATAGTTCACACTTCCACTTCATACAAACCACACATTCATATTTATGAAAGTCATTCACAACTATATGTGTTGTGGTTACTCTATGTGTGTTGATTTGTGGCTTGCATGCACTTTTAATCATGTGTATATGATTCCTACTTTTGTATTCACATTTATGCTTGCATACTTTATATATGAGTTTCCAATTTAAATAATTTTCCTTATATTTATTTACTACACCTTTTAGTTACCAAGTATGCATGAAAGGTATTTTTCTTCTCCATATGTGTCTTCAAAATTTCTACCAACCCTAAACTGAATTCTTTGGATTTTAGAAACTCCATTTATCATTTACTAGTTGCTATATTTTCAGATTTATTTTCCTATGCATAAATGTGTACTTTATATTGAAAATAGTAAGACACATCATCTAAACAGAATACATTCTGGTCCTAAATAATTTAATAACATATTTTGACCTTTGCCTCTGATGTAAACTATTTCACAATTATTTTCCCTATTTTCTATAACTATTCTTTACTTAAAAATGTGTCCCTAAATGTGAATAATAAATTAAACAGATTCAATTCAGCCCAAAATATGTTTTTATCTCACTCCAAAGTTTCCTAAACACTGAGAAAGTCTTTAATTAAATTTTGACAATATGTTTGTCCCACTTTTTAATTTTTAAACACTAGCCACATATTCAATTTCCTAAATTAATTACTAAACAGGGCTAAAAAGGTAAACTCACCCCACTACAGGGTCTATAATATTATTTTCAGAATTTCCAGGGGTCTAGCTACACTTATCAGAGGAGTTTTTCTTAATTTTTATTATGTCCAGGGGCTAAAACTGATTTTTAAATGAATTTACATGGTTTCCTGAAGTTCCAGAGGCTAGATCAGAAGTTTCCGGGGCTAGCTCTTATTTCCCGAGAACCCCAGGGGGTAGCACGTAAGATTTCAAGTCTTTATAACGCGGGGCTGACGTGGACCGTTCGATTTAAAACAAACGGCTGAGATTATAACGCCGAATCGGTACGTGGGGTTTTAAAGTCTACCGTGCGATTTAAAATAAACGGCGCACAAGCGGCCACGTCGCTCTGATCGAGCGCGGGTGGCGCTACCGGCGGCGCACGGCGGCGGGAGGCGGCGATCTCGCCGGAGACTTTCGGATCTTCGAGAATTCTTCCTAGAACTGTGATTTTATGGCATAGATCGGTGGAGGGGAGGTCGGGGATCTCACCTCCGGGGTTTTCTAGAGCTCGGAGGTCCTGGAAGGTGATCGGCGACGAGGTCCGAGGTGAATTCACGGCAAGGCTCGTCGGCGCTGTGTTTACACCTCAAGTCAGCGAGTTTTCTGCACCTGCAAGGTTCCCCGGAGGCGGTGGATCAAGACCAGCGAGTTAGATCGGAATTTCCGAGCTTAGATCGGCCAGAATTCGCCGGAGAAGTCTCGGTTCTCACCGGAGGAAAATCAGCCGATCGCGTGAGAAAAACAGAACGAGGCCGGGATTTTTATAGACGGGGGAGGGCGGCGGGGTGGTTTAGATCATGTCCGCGTCGCCTACGAACAGAATTCAGCGGGGATACGCCGAAATCCCGATCGGTTTTGATTCGGGCGCGAGGGAGTCCGGCGCTGGCGTGAGGTAGACGATGATCGGGTGGGCCCCGCCTGTCAGTGTGAGGCAGCAGCGCGCGCGGCTGCGGGCTGGCGCGGGCGCTGGCTGGGCCGGCTGGTGGGTTTCGGCCCACTGTCCGGTTTTTTTCTGTTTTCTCTTTTTCTTTTTCTATTTCTTTTCTGATTTGAGTTTAATTTGAATTCCAGTTTGAATTTGAATTTTTGCAAAACATGCAACACGTCCAAAAATTTTTAAATCCCCCTCTTAACAGGATTTAGGGTTTTGAATCAAAATTTTGGGGTGTTACAGCTCTACCCCCCTTAAAAGAAATCTTGTCCTCGAGATTGGTGTTTCCAAGAAAACAATTCCGGAAATTGTGCCTTGAGCTCATCTTCCCGCTCCCAGGTGACTTCCTCTTCTGAGTGATGCTTCCACTGCACCTTGCACATCCGGATTCTTTTATTTCTGGTGAGGCGTTCCATTGTCTCCAAAATCTTGTATGGTTGCTCGGCATAAGACAAAACCTCAGCTACGTCCACTTCATTCATGGGTAACACCTCTTCGGGCGTCCTCAGGCATTTCTTGAGTTGTGACACATGGAATACATCGTGCACATCCGATAGGTGAGCCGGTAATTCTAGTTGATACGCCACTTCGCCTTTCCTCTCCAGAACTTGAAAGGGTCCGATATATCGAGGTGACAACTTCCCTTTCACCTTGAACCGACGAAATCCTCTGATAGGGGACACCTTGAGATAAACATAGTCTCCCACGTTGAAAACGAGCTCTCTTCTTCGTACATCGGCATAGCTCTTTTGGCGTGTCTGTGCTATCCTCAAGTTATTGCGAATTTCCCTCACCTTCGCCTCGGCTTCTTGTAGTACTTCTGGACCAAACACTTTACTTTCCCCCGTTTGGTTCCAAAATAGGGGAGTTCTGCACTTTCTCCCGTACAAGGCTTCAAACGGTGACATCTTTATACTAGCTTGATAGCTGTTGTTATAGGAAAACTCCGCATACGGTAAGTTCTTGTCCCAACTCCTATTGTTTTTGAGTGCACATGCCCTTAGCATATCTTCAAGGATCTGATTGGTTCTTTCTGTCTGCCCGTCGGTTTGGGGATGATAGGCAGAGCTGAAATTCAGATGGGTTCCCATGGTCTCATGCAACTTCTGCCAAAACCTTGAGGTGAACTGTGTCCCTCGATCCGACACAATCTTCTTTGGCACTCCATGGTAACACACGATCCTTGACATGTACAACTCTGCCAATTTGGATCCGCTGTATCTTTCTTTCACGGGGATGAAATGAGCTACCTTGGTTAGCCTGTCAATGATGACCCATATCGAATCATATCCTGATTGGGTCCTAGGCAATCCCACGATGAAATCCATGCTGATTTCTTCCCATTTCCATTCAGGCACTTTGAGTGGTTGCAATAATCCTGCGGGTCATTGATGTTCTGCTTTCACCAACTGACATGTGTCACATAGAGCAACATGTTCCGCGACATCTCGCTTCATGCCATACCACCAATACCTGCTTTTGAGGTCCTGGTACATCTTCGTACTCCCAGGATGAATGGAATAGTCTGAGTCTTGAGCCTCCTTCAAAATCAATTCACGGATCTCCTTTACTTCTGGTACACAGATTCTTTTCCCGTGCCACACTGTTCCATGTTCATCCTCTCTGAAACCAGGGGCTTTATTTTCCTTGATGAGTTGCCTGATTTCTTGTATCTTCTCATCATTCTTTTGACCCTCGCGTATGTCTCGCTCTAGTGTGGAGTCCACTTCCATGGCGATGGCTTCACCACTATTTACTAGGCATAGATTGAGCCTTATAACTTCGTCCTTCAATTCTACAGGCATGTCCTTCAAGCTCAACTTATTGACCTGCACTTTCCGACTCAAAGCATCGGTCACGACGTTTGCTTTCCCGGGATGATAGTTGATGCCCACATCAAAGTCATTGATTAGATCTAACCATCTCCTTTGTCTGAGGTTGAGATCTGGCTGTGTGAAAATGTACTTCAAACTCTTATGATCCGTATATATCTCGGTCCTCTTCCCCATCAAATAGTGCCGCCAAATTTTCAACGCGTGTACCACTGCGGCTAGTTCTAGGTCATGTGTAGGATAGTTCTTCTCGTGCTTCCGAAGCTGCCGGGATGCATATGCCACGACATGCCCTTCTTACATGAGAACACATCCCAACCCGTTTCCAGAGGCATCGCAGTACACCGTGAAGCTCTTTTGCATATCTGGCATAACCAGCACTGGGGCTGTTGTCAATCTTTCCTTCAACTCCTGAAAACTCTTCTCGCACTGCGGCGTCCATGTGAATGTGATTCCCTTCTCCAACAGTTTGGTGAGAGGTCTCGAGATCTTGGAGAATCCCTCAATAAACCGTCGATAGTATCCAGCCAATCCTAAAAAGCTTCGAACTTCCCCGACATTTTCAGGGGTCTTCCACTTCTGTATATCCTCGATTTTGGCGGGATCTACGGAGATTCCTCCCTCCGAGATTATATGTCCTAAGAAGGGAACTCTCTTCAGCCAAAACTCACACTTGCTCAATTTGGCATATAGTTGGTGTTCTCTTAGCCTTTGCAACACCAACCTTAGATGTTTCTCAGGGTCATGATGGGCGGCTACGTAGGCGGTCCACCAATCAGCAGCAGGTCCATGCAATTGATGAGAGGCAAACAGCACCCTCTCATACCCTTGGCATTGTATGATCCTCATCTTACTTTCAATGGTCTTCAGCCAATCATCTGCCTCCATAGGTTCAGCAGCACTTGCAAACTTTGGAGGTTGAGTTCCTAGAAACTCACTCAACCTTGGTTGGCGTGGTGCAGCTTGTGGAGGTGGAACTTGATGCAAGTTGGCCACCACTTGAGTCAAGTTCTGCATGAGCTGATTCTGATTCTCCAGCATTTGGTGGAGGGGATCAACTCCTTCACGGTGACCACCCCGGTCCTGGCCTCCAGAAAGATGAGGGTTGCATGCCTCATCGTTGTTGTTGACGGGGTTGGCAGCACGTCCTTTTCCTCTTCCGGCCATCTGGCAGAATCAACCAATGTTAATTTGAAAGCAATTAGTATCATCTTACTACTTTCATTTGTTTGTACTTTTAAGTGTTGAGGCTTTGTTATACTTCTCTAAGGGTTCACTTCTCACACAAAAATAAACGCAATATTATTTCATGTGGGTTCACACACCAAAGCAAAGCAATCTAAAGACGAGGCTGTGGACAATTGCTCATGGCTTCCACAACTCACGTCACACACCAAGCATTAACACACCATTAACTTGACGACTCGACTATGCGACATCTTGCTAGCTAAGGGAAGGATTCTACACTACTCGTTTTCTTGAGCAGGCCCCTCGGGATCTTCCTCATCATTTCGGCTTCCCTCTGACTCTGCTTTGGGTGGGGAGGCTGTTGGTGGAGAAGTGCGACGACGCCTAATCGCCCGGCGATCTAGGGAGTCAGGAGTCCATGTATCATTCGCCGTGACACATAGTTCATTCCCATCTCCTCTTTCTCTCGCCCTTAAGCAGGCTCGCAGCAATGCCTCCGTTTCCTTCAGGGTGTCCCAAACATCCTGAAGCTCTTGCTGACACTCTTGCATTCGAGTGCTGAGCATAGAAGCATCCTCCAAGCACAAGTCCATGTGCTCATGGGAAGTCCCCTGCTGCACCGGCGGGTACTTGTACTCCGTGGTACCACTCTCACGTTGGAGGACATACATGTACTCAGTTTTGTCCAAGTGGCGACGATAGATGTGACTCTGGCAGGTGATGGTCTCCCAGGTGACATCTTTCTCCGCATCGACCTGTGTCGCTCGACAAGCTGGAGAGTGGTGAATCTTAAGCAGCTGATTTTCGTGTATAATCCGCATCTCTGAGCTCCATTTTTCCCTCTTCTCACGGATGGTCCTGGTGGAGTTATAGTGGATGATTAGCTTGCCCGTGTTGCCGGCGGCTTCGAGCATACGCCGAAGACGGTGCAATAAGCCTCCTACTGCCAATCCATAGGAAAGGTACGTCACCGGACGGCTCTCCTCTCTCTCGGCAAGGGCAACTACGGGAACTCTCCCTCCTGTGGACTTGCGAGCGGTGCGAATCATGCGAACCATCTAACACAAAAAAACATTTAAACTTAGGTTAGATAAACTTTTAAACAAAAATTCTATTTTGAATGAAAGTTGGGGTAAGATGAAGAAAGTGACTCATTAAATAACACTTTTCAATACACACCTTGTAAAAATAGTTTTTAAGAAAATAAAGCCCTTAAATACGTCTATTTCTACCTAGGTCCACGTTCCTACGGGCAACCTGGCTCTGATACCACTTCTGTCACACACCCGGTTTTTCCGAAGAACAACCAAGTGAATATCACATGTATGCCAGGATCATTTTCTCATACATGTGATGACAAATAGTGAAGCATCATTTATTACAAGCCAGGTGTCGAATATAAATAAGTCTTACATAGCAAATGTCTCAATGGACAATAATAAGTTCATCACAAGTAAATAAACTAGCAGCGGAATATTATTCTTTAGGGCTCCGTCACAGGCGTTGCCCGGGGTCTCCATGAACCTAGAAACCTTCTTCGGGTCCAAAGTCTTGGTCATTATACACCACCTCATTATCTTGACCTGAGCAGCAATATAAACCAACAAATATGCAAGGTTGAGTACCGATGGTACTCAGCAAGTGTGGGAAAGTTATATCATGCGTGGCTAGAACAAGGAGAGGTTGATCTCATGGTTAAAGCACTACGCAATTAATACCTATCACCTTAGCTTATTAAGCACCTACATTACTACACAGGTGAAATGGTCCCAATCTCCCATCCCATCATCATAATCCAATAACCATATCATCATTTCCAATGTTAAGCTCCCCGCTTAACATCCACAACTTCCAAAACCATCAATCCTCTAATCATGACTGGAGCTCATCTCCGGGAGGTCTGACGCTGATAGACACATGTCGACCTCAGAGCTCGCCTCCGAGAAGAAAGGAAGTCTGGCGCTACTGGACACGTGGCATTCTCGGAGCTCACCTCCGAAGAGAGGGGAGGTCCAGAACGGACACGTGGCACTATTGGAGCTCACCTCCGAATAGAGGGGAGGTCTGGAATTGACACATGGCACACTCCGAGCCACCTTCGAAGAGAGGGGAGGTCCAGCATTGACACGTGGCGTACGCGGAACTTGCCTGGGTTGAGAGGGGTGGTCCCGACTCACCAGACACGCGGCGCACGCGGAGCTCGCCTCTGAGGGAGAGGGAGGTCCCGCCCGCCAGGACGCGTGGCGCACGCGGAAAACACCTCTCAGGAAGAGGGAGGTCTCGCCCGCCTGACACGCGGCACAACCAGAGCTCGCCCCTGAGGAAAAGGGAAGCCCAGGCCCCCGCTGGACACGTTGAGCCTCCGGAGCTTATCCCCGTGGAAGGACACGATTCTGAAGTGGTTTTCCTTTGTACGTGAGTACCCGTTACTGAGGAAACCGACACGAACTCTTCCACGTTGACTACCGCACCAAATCAATTGAAGATAAGTATTTAAGATTCAAAAACAATTTGAATAGGACTCTTATTCGAGTTCCGATCAGAGTAGAACTCTTCTTTTCCCGATTATAAATAGAACCCGAAACAACCCCCTTGGTCGTAACATCTTTTCTAAGTCGACAACTTAGGAGCCCTAGCCCCCAAACTCGCCGAGATAAACCCCTTCGCCGGAGTTTGACCACCCAAGAGACTGCCGATGATCCCTGACACGATCGCCATCGCCGGAGGAGAGCCGACGATCTGTCTTTCTGGAGGAAGAACCCGAAGGAAGTAAGGTAGGTCTCCAATACCACCTTACGACATCATCGCGGTTTTCTTTGCATCTCTTCTTTGATATTTTTGAACAGAAGCTTTTTCGTGGACAGATCACGTGTTGATCGGTTTGATCGAGAGTCAAGATCATTGCCACATCCACATTTGATCTTTACACCTCTGTTCATCATAAAACCCATGCAAGAACATGCAAGAACACGCACAAATCGATCTAATAAAAACAACATCATAGGAATTGCATGCATATGCATCATTGCATCTTGATTAAAGTTTTTGCATGATAATTGATTGTTGCGAACCTTGTATATGCGTGATCGTGAGTAGAAGGACAAGCTCAGGGAGCTACCTACGAAGGACTACAGCACCAGAATATCGAGACACAAGAGCAACAAGAGCCGCAAGAACAAGGCAAGTGCCCCTTGACCATATTGATCCCATGTTTTTGGAACTGTTTTGTTTGCAAAAAAGGTGTGTGTGCTTGAGTCAACATTATGGGGAACCCTTTCAAAGAAGTTTACTAGTTTTGTTAACCACCCTTGTCGCCAGGGAAGTTTATGAGTCGGGTATGGTCGGTTTTGTTTTTGCTTTGCTAATCCACGAGATTATGGGAAGCGAGATAGAATGTGTTTAGCTAACTGCACTCGTATGGATAATGATAATGAGAATTTGATGTTAATGAACATGAATCGGAGGGAGATCTAGGCAAGCTTGGTTTGTGGACAAGGTAGAATGAGATGGTGGTTTACTTGCCGTAGATCTAAGGACCGGTTCATGCAAGCCATGTCAGGATAACAGTGCCACCACAAGGCCAAATATGGGTGCGGCTTAGCTAACTAATTATGTAAGTTGCTAGATTGTTATGGACCGTGGAAGGCGCGGGGAATGGGAGTCGAGTGAGGACAGTCCTGGGAACTGCAAGGCACAAGAGGGTGCCCGTAGGTGGGAGAATTGGAGATTCTAGCCTACTGGTGAAACCTTAGTGAGTCCATACATCTAGTACCCCCTTTGTAAAGGCTATTTTGTGATCTCTTGGCCATACAACGATGGTTGTGTACTGGTATAATGGAGGTTCTACAGTCGCCGATGGGTGACAAAATCACAAACTTGTGGGTAAAGTGGTGCCATCTCTGCAGAGTGTAAAACTATCATGATAGCCGAGCATACGGTCACAAGCGCCTGGACAACTCAAATGATTATATGGGATGGTTGTCGGGATGGTATTTGGTTTGGTTATTGGTTTGGTGATGGTTTGGTCTTTGGATATGGTTTATCAGGACTGTTGAGTCTGGGTACTGAGATTGGTTGCATGACTGTTGAGTCATGGCAATGAGCATTGGTCTTGGTACGAGACGGAATTGAATATGAGATGAGATGGTAGTGAATACAAGATTGTATTCATGAGCATGTGAAAAGTTGAGCAAGATAAATGTCTGGTTGAGACATGAAAAGTGGTGAATCATGATGGAGGTATGTTGATGTTTAAATACATGTTGGGATTACATTCACTTAAAACTAGTTGCTGTTTTACCGTGTTTTGTGAAATAAACTTTGCTTTTACGCAATGAGCCTTTTTATACCTACCTTGTTGTTAGCTACATATCATATTTTCCCGCACTTGGTGAGTACATCATGTACTCAAACTTGCATTATTACTTCATCATCAGCAACAGGAGAAGAGTACTATGAAGACCACGTGGAGTATTAGGCGTGTAATCTGCCCTCAACCTTACCTGTGGAGTAGAGATGGAGCCGCTGCTGCTGCTTAGTTGCTTCCGCAATAGTTTAGAAGACTTCCACTGCTAGAATAAAGACTTCCGCTGCTAGAATAAGACTTCCGCTGCTAAGATGAGACTTCCGCTGCTAGAATGAGTCTAAGACTCATGGACATTGTAATAAAACCTTATTCATTCGTGGTTATATATATTCTGAATTCAGTTTGTGGATTATAAGTGTATGTGTGATGAACATCCTGGGCACACATACGCATCAGTCTTAGTTCCAAGAGGTTCTCTCTCAGAAGAGGGGCGTCACAGATTGGTATCAGAGCCACGGTTGATCGTAGGTCACACGCCTAGATAGAAATCAGAGATTGATATTAGAGCTGCCATGCCTAGTCAGTAATTGGTATAGATACCACGGTTGACTGTAGGTCACAGGCCTAGATAAGATCACAGATTGGTAGCTAAACCACGGTTGACCGTAGGACGCAAGCCTAGTCGCAGATTAGTATTAGGAGCCACGCTGAACATAGGATGCAAGCTTAGGTGGAATGCATTGATTGGTATTAGAACCTCCTTTGACCATAGGACAAGGTCACAGATTGGTAGTCATAGATTGGTCACAGATTAATATCACCCCAATCCACATATGACCCCATTGAGTAAGCCTTGGATAGGAGTTGTGTGCTTAACTTTTGTGATGACTGTTGTGCTTGAGTGCTTAGTGTGAGTTGTGGGACGTTTCAGCATTGTCCATATCCACAGATAGGAGAGAGATGTGAGATGCTTCGGCACTTAATCACATCCTCACGTAGGATGATATATAGTTGTGACACCCTCATTTTTGGTTTCTGCATGTATTCATGTTTAATGTAGAACAACATTTTTTAAAATAAGCTGAAACAGAGAAAATATCAAAAAGATAGCCAAAAAGAGCCAAATCCAGTTCACAGAGAGCGCCGAAGACAACTCCCGCGGCCCGCTGGCCACGTGGCGTATTCGGAGCTCATCCCTGAAGTGGGGAGAGGTCCGCCGCTAAACTGGCTACGTGGCAGGCTCGGGGCTCATCCCCGCAAAGGGGGAGAGGTCCGGCCGCGTGGGACACGTGTTGCCAACGGAGCTAGCCTCTGCGGAGAAGCGAGGCCAGTCCGTAGGACACGTGTCACCTTAGGAGCTATTCACCGCGGAAAATAGAGGACCTGTCGAGAGGGATATCTGTCGATCTCGGAGCTCACCTCCGAGGGGTCTGGTCCTATTGGACATGTGTCACCACCGGAGCTTATCTTCGGGAGGACCGTCACTGTTGGACACATGTCAACCTCGGAGCTCTTCTCTGAGAAGAAAGGAAGTCTGGTGCTGTTAGGACACGTGGCACACCCGGAGCCACCTCCGAAGAGAGGGAAGGTCCGGCACTGACACATGGCGTGCGCGGAGCCACCTCCGAATAGAGAGGAGGTCCCGACCGCCAGGATACGTGGCGCACGCGGAGCTCACCTCCGAAGAAGAGGGAGGTCTCGCTCGCTTGACATGCGGCACAACTGGAGCTCGTCTATGCGGAAAAGGGGGAGACCAGGCCCGATGGACACGTGGAGCTTCCGGAGCTCATCACCGCGGAGGTAAAGAGTTCTTGAGCGGTTTTTGCTTCTGTACGTGTGGGAATACCGGTACGGGAGGAAACCGACATGAATTCCATAATGTTACCGCACCAAATAAACTAACGATAAGCTGTTACGATTCAATGACATATTGAATAGGACTCTTATTCGAAATACAATCAGATTAGGACTCTTCTCCTCCCGATTATAAATAGAACCCAAAACCTTTGGCCGAAACCACGAACTTCTTTTCCAACTCCTGAGCCGACGACTTAGAGCCCTAGCCCCAACTCGCCGAATAAACCCTTCGCCGGAGTTCAGTCGAGTAAGATCGCTGGAAGAGAGCCCCAACGATCTGTCTTACTAAGAGAAGGATCCCGAGACTAAGAAGAACGTAAGGTAGGTCTCCAATACTACCTTACGACATCATCACGTTTTCTTTGCATCTGTTCTTCAATTCCTTTTTGAAAAGAAGCTTTCTCGTGGACAGATCACTTGTTGATCGGTTTGATCTAAATACAAGATCATCGCCACGTCCACATTTGATCCGAACAACTCTGTTCATCATAAAACCCATGCAAGCCATGCATGAACACGTACAAACTAAACTGCATCATAGGATTAACATGCATAAGCATCATCGCATCTAGTTAAAGTTTGTGCATGATATTGATTGTTGTAAATCTTGTATGTGCGTGATCATATATAGAAGGACAAGCTCAGGGAGCTTCCTACGACGGACTACAACAACAAGATTTTGAGCAACAGGAACCGCCAGAACAAGGCAAGTGCCCCTTGACCATATTGATCCTATGTTTTGGGAAACTGTTTTGTTTTGCGAAAAGGTGTGTGTGCTGAGTTAAATATGATGGGAAACCCTTTTATAGGAGTTTACTAGTTTTGGTTAAACCACCCTTGTCGCCAGGGAAGTTTATGAGTCGGGTATGGTTTTACTTTTAAGCTTCGCTGAGTCCATGGTATTGGGAAGCGAGATAGATGTGTCTAGCTAACTGCACTCGTAATGATAATGAGAAACTGATGTTATTAATGAACATGGATCGGAGGGAGATCTAGGCAAGCCGGGTTTGTGAATGAGGTAGAATGAGATGGTGGTTTACTTGTCGTAGATCTAAGGACCGGTTCATGCGAGCACATGCCAGGATAACAGTGCCACCACAAGGCCAAGTATGGGTGCGACTTAGCTGAGTAATTAGGTAAGTTGCTAGATTGTTATGGAGCGTGCAATGTGCGGGGAATGGGAGTCGAGTGAGGACTGCCCTGGGAACTGCATGGCACAAGAGGGGGCCCGTGGGTGGGAGAATTGGAGATTCTAGCCTGCCGGTGAAACCTTAGTGAGTCCATACATCTAGTAGCTGTAAAGGCCTCAGTTTTTGGCACATGTTTAAAGTGTTCATCACCACACACACACCTCATTTGAAGATAGTTGATGAACACATTTGAAGAGCAAGTAACCATTATCAACATGCTCATTAGAGAATAAACTCACAAAATGCAAAAGTGGTATTTCTCACATGCACCATCTAGGGGCTGGACATATGAAAACTCCTACACCTTGCTAGGGATGTCCATGCCAAGTTTCACCCAAATTCAAAACCTTTTTGAGGTCATTTTGGGTATAGCTAGAAAGAGGGTAGTTTGAACTCAAATTCAAATTCAAACTGTTTTTATCCCATGACTTCAAAAGTGGGAGGCATACTCTTACTCAGCACATTTTTGTAAGCTCACACACCAATTTTCACTCCATTTGGAGTTGAGCTTGACATGAGCTAAGTGGAGCAGATTCAAACTTTATTTGAATTTCAAACTGAACATGTGCTGAAATTTATTCAAACCAAACCCAATTTGAATTCTAACCAATTCAAATGGCTCAAGGGTAGATAATTCAAATCACCATGGGCTTTGTGGGGACTACTGTTTACAACAGTGAATTGGAGTTATGTTCAGGGGTTAAAATTGAAAGTGGGACCCACATGTCATAGAGCTAAGAGGGGTGACTTGCACACTAAGTCACAGCCTCGGCGGGAAATTCCACCGAGCAGCTGCCGGGTGTGCCACCGAGAAGAAGACGGCGCAATCAGCTGCTTCCTACCTCGCGCGCTGGCGCCCAGGACGGCCTCCTCGTGCCCCCACACGCCCCTCACCGCCTAAGCAGCACGAAGACCGATTGCCTTTATCTCCTCACGGGCGACATCGAACAGCGCCACTTTCTTCCACCGAGCTCTCGGTCGATGAGGAAAACGGAGAAAACAGTCGCACCCTCGCCCCCCCCCCCCCCCCGAGCTGCTAGGCAACGCCCTGAGCTCAAGCACCACTCTCCCGACGCCTAGACCACCGAGATTCGGCCTCTGTTCCCGTGATCAACGACAACCGCCGCGACTTAGTTCAAAAACGGAGATCGGTCTTACGTGGGCAGCGCACCACAGCCACTTCCACGGCCGAGCAAGGGCGGCAAAAGGAGCGCACGGACTCCACGCTGCTTCCACCTGAAGCTCAAGCCACGCCGTGAGCCCTCGCCGGCGAATTCCGAGATTTTGCTCCGGCGGCCTCAACCCGAGCTTCCGTACCATTCCTTAAAATTCTACTTCTCTACTCCTCCTTAAGTCATCAAACTTTGCACGTGTATGTTGGATTAGCCGGCGATCAATTCTCCTTTAGCATCCATCGCATGAAAACGCCTCGGAGCAGCGGAATTCAAGCTCTACTGGGGGTGTTCGCCGCGGAATCATTCGGTCGCACGGTGAAACTGTATTTGCAGCCACTCCCGAGCTACTCTGAGGTGGTGCCGATCTTCCTAGAGCTGCGCTGGTGGTGTAGAGCCCATCGGTGCAAGTGTTGGCGTGCTGGAGACCTCGGACGACGGCGCCGAACCACAGCAGTAGCCGCCGCACATCGCCGAGCTGGTTTCGGCCACCGGCAGACCAAGCAGAGCCCACCATCGTGTTCCTAGGTGCCCTAAACCCTCTGGCGGCGAGTCTCTAGCTGGGCGGCGGCCGGAAACACCGGTTCGGCGAGCAGCCGTCTGCTCCGGCGAGGGGGAGCGCGCGGGTGCGAGAAAGAGGTCGGGAGGAAGAAGACGCGGGGCCCAACTGTCAGCAGCTCATATTTTAAATCGGGATCGGGCTGCGGCTTGGATCCGGTGTGCTGGCGCGCAAAAGACTCCGTAGACCCCGGTGTGCCGACGCCTCAGCGCACAACACGTGTCCCCGTGGCCCACCGGCAGATTTAAACTTTTCCCCGATTTTCAGTTTTAGTTCAAACTTCAAATCCTCATAACTTTAGCTAGGAAGCTCCAAATCGAGTGAACCAAATTTTGTTGCATTCAGCATTCTGAAAACTTTCCAGCAAATCAAGTTTCACTTCATGGAAATCCTTAATTCTCCAGAATTAATTCCTCAAATTTTAAACTGTGTGGAATTTTAACTGGAGAATCCCTTGGAGGAAAATTCTGAAATTTTACTGGGATGTTCACCAAAATATCCCTGAACAACCATAAAAATGTCAGGTCCATTTGAGCTCATTCGATCCACCTAATGGTGTGATTAATGAAACTGTTCTAGAGAAAATAGAAAATGTTCAGAAACATTTTCAGAAAATTTCCTGAAATTGTTTAGCTCATATCTTTAGCTAGGAACCTTCAAATTAAGTGAGACCAACTCCATTAGAACCCTCTGAAAATCTAGTTTTCATAAAGTCATGGCTTGCTCCATGAAAACCCCTAGAATACCCTAAGAGCTCCAATTAAGGTCAAGGACATAATTATTTGCGGGGAGCTCAAATGAGCTTTGCTGCAACTAAAACTTGACCAAGTCTCTGTTTAGGTGGTAACCAAGCCACAATAAAAATTTCAGAGTCATTGAGTCTATCTAGTGAGACTTAGAAGGTTCACAAGTTTAAAACTCAATTCAAATGCACTTAATTAATACATGTACATATTATATCATGTAGTCGCTAAGGTCGAGGAGGAACCCGAAGTCCTAGACTTCGTTACTCCGGAGGAGCAGCTAGCCTACTACCAAGAGCAGCAAGGCAAGCCCCGGTTTGCATTAACCTTTTTACAAAGTTTTATTGTTTTGAGCACTTACTTGAGTATGATTACTTATTGCATTGGAGTCCTGTTTGGAAACTCAATTGCATAGCCAAGAGAACCATGGACTGGGAGTAGGATTACAAACCCCGTTAGCTACTGCCATGCTAAGATAGTGTAGGATTCGGTACAAGTCGAGCAGTTGGAACTACTCGCGAGCATAGGCTAGAGGTACTCGACTCGGGTAGAAATAGCACATGATACACATAGCAAGAAAAATGAGACCGAGCGGAGAGTAAGGGCAGCAGGACTTCGGGGCCTGTGTGCTATAGCTCCGCTTGTGTCGATTGAGGACCGAGCCATGTGTGGGCCTGTTGAACAAGCTAGAACAGTACCAAAGACCTACCGGCTATATGGGAACCGGGAAACCGATGTAACTCGGGTAGCTGGGTGTTGAGGCATAGCTGGTCGTTCAGAGGGTAGGTTGAGAGCTAGATGTGTAAATCGGCTGGTGGCACTGAGATGCGCATGCAGAGACCTCTTGCTCGGGACGATTGGACCGGTTCAACATTTGGCTGATGGGTGAAAGGTGGTTGCGTACGGCGTCCGTGATGGTTGCTGTAGGCAACATCGAGTACGGGCGTACATGACGGATTATTCGGGTAACCCTGCAGGTGTAAATCGATTATAATCGCCGTCCCACGCGGTCAGTGAGTACCACTTGTTCACTGTACCGTGACGTAGAAAGAACAGGCTAGTTACATGTTCAAATGTTGCTGATTGAAAGATGGACTTGATTGTTAATGATTTGCTGTAGTCTAGAGCTAACTAAAGTTCTTTTCAACTTTGGGCAAAGTACATGAGAGAAATGTGTTTCTTGTTTAATTGCGGCTCTCTCATGTGCCTTAGCGTAAGGTTCTCCACAACCAGCTGCTAAAACTTGAAAGTAAGGTTCCAATAATTAGGTGAGTCCTTTGAAAATTGTTTTATCTCATGTACCCATCACCCCTCATGTAGAAGTTCCATGTTTAGTAGAGACGGGTCAGTCTTGCTGAGCCTTCGTGCTCACTGCTTGTGTTTGAAGCTTTTGCAGGGTTCTATGAGGAAGGGACTCTTGAAGAGGAGGCGGAACACCAGCAGGGGAATCCCGTCGAGTGGGAGGCGTGCACGCCGCCGTGTTAGTGTGCATGCGTGCTAGCAAGGACACGTTCACGGGCTGAACGTGAACTTGATGCGTAGTCTACGCCCATGAGTGTAGACTGGACTGATTTTGATGTAAAAATGTTCATAAACCACTTTATGTAATAAAAGTTTTTGTAGGGGCCTCAGTTTTTGACACATATTTGAAGTGTTCATCACCACACCACACACCTCATTTGAAGCAAGTTGACGAACACAAATGAAGAGCAAGTAACCACCATCAACATGCTCATTAGAGAACAAACTCACATTTTGCAAAAGTGGTATTTCCCACATGTGATATAGAGGGGCTGGGCATATGAAAACTCCTACACATTGCTAAGGATGTCCATGCCAAGTTTCACCCAAATTCAAAACCTTTCTGAGGTCATTCTGGGTATAGCTAGAAAGAGGGCAGTTTGAAACCATATTCAAATTCAAAGTGTTTTTATCCCCTGAATTCAAAAGTGGGAGGCATATTCTTATTCAGCACATTTTTGTGAGCTCACACACCAATTTTCACTCCATTTGGAGTTGATCTTGACATGAGTGAATCACCATGGGTATTTTGAGGCTCACTGTTTACAACAGTGATTAGGAGTGAATTTCAGATGTTAAAACCCCGGGTGGGACCCACATGTCTGCCACTGAGAAGATCCAACCGAGTGGACTTTCAGTGCTCGGGTCCCCAAGCTCCTCCCGAGAGCGCCACCGAGGGGAGGCCGCCGCGCCACCACCTGCTTGCTGCCTCGGCCGGTGAACCGCCTCGCAGGGGCCCTTATCTGCGCGCCCGAGCAGTCACAGGGGGTGTTCACCGCTGCCTTGTCGCATTTCCACCCAGAAAGCCGAAGCTCCTCGCCGCCCGAGTGAACTTTCGGTTCCTCGTCGCCCGGCCGATCCAGTGACCCTCCCGGTGATCTGAGACCAGCACCGGGTGCGCCAAGCCATCTTCGACACCCTCGCACCTGTTCCAGACCCTGCGCAGCCTTCCCCGAGCTCCACCGCGGCGATCCCTTCTCTGCCGGTTCAGCTCGAGCCGCCGCGGCGGGAACCATTCTCCTGGCCACCACAGCGCACCGTTCACCGAGCTGTGAACAGCAAAGAGGTTCACCTTCAGTCCCTCTTTCATTCCCGCAAGCTCCGGCGGCGTGACAAACGCTGCTTAGGCCGGAATTTCATTTTTTCGCGACGGTGTGCAAAAGTGAGGTCTGTACCGATCAGAGAAATTCGTAAGCCACACTGCATCACTCATCCTCTCATGGAGAGGATCACTTCTAGTAGCCGGTGCGAGTCCATAGGAGCAGGAACCACGAAGAACCGTGGAGGGAAACCGCTGTTCTTCGAGTTTTAGTAGAAATCCCGATTTCCGGCCTAGGTCGCACGGTGACAGCCCAACAAGGCCCTTCCCGAGCTCCGTGGAGCCCATGTCGACCTTTCCTATGGTCCACTCATGCTCAACGACCTTAGCTTGATCGGGTTAGGTGCTAGGGAGGACGGGCAACACGGCCGAAGTTCTCCCGAAGCTGCTGCTCGTCGCCGACCATGTGCCGGCCGTTTTCATAGCGAGCTGACCCAAGAATCCTGTTCCCCGAGTGAAAATAGGCAGAGGCGGCCAAAATCGTGAAGTTTGGAGCTTTACAGAAGCTGCCGGCGAGCTCTCCGGCGAGGTACCCCGGCGGCAGAGCGCGGGCGTCGGGAGGAAGACGAAGCCGGCAGGCCCACGCGTCAGCGGCTTAAAAATTCAAACCAGGATCGGGTGTGGCCAGGATCTGTTGTTCTGGCACGCAGGAACCCCGCAGACCACGGTGTGCCGTTGCCTCAGGGTGCGACGCGTGTCCCCGTGGCCCACCCGCGAGTTTAAACTTTTCCCCGAATTTTCAGATTTCATTCAAACTTCAAATCCTCATAACTTTGGCTAGAAAGCTCCAATTCGAGTGAACAAAATTTTGTTGGATTCAGCTATCTGAGCACTTTCCAGCAAATCAAGTTTCACTTCATGAAAATCCATAATTCTCCAGAATTAATTCCTCAAAATTTAAATTGTTTGGAATTTTAACTGGAGAATCCCTTGATGGAAAATTCTGAAATTTTTCTGGGATGTTCACCAATATATCCTTGAACTACCATAAAAGTTTCAGATCCATTGGAGCTCATTTGATCCACCTAATGGTGTGATTAGTGAAACTGTTCCAAAGAAAATAGAAAATGTTCAGAAATATTTTCAGAATTTTCTCTGAAATTGTTTAGCTCATATCTTTAGTTAGGAACCTTCAAATTAAGTGAGACCAACTCCATTAGAACCCTATGAAAATCTAGGTTTCAAAAAGTCATAGTTTGTTCCATGAAAATCCCTAGAACACCCTAAGAGTGCCAATTAAGGTCAAGTACATAATTAATTATGGAGGGCTCAAATGAGCTTTGCTGCAACTAAAACTTGACCAAGTCTGTACTTAGTTTGTAACCAAGCCATAATAAAAGTTTCACAGGCATTGAGTCTGTATAGTAAGAGTTATAGACTTCACAAGTTTAAATTCAATCAAATGCATTTCAATTAATACATATACTTGTATATCATGTAGTCGCTAAGGTCGAGGAGGAACCCGAAGTCCTAGACTTCGTTACTCCAGAGGAACAGCTAGCCTACGACCAAGAGCAGCAAGGCAAGCTCCGGTTTGCATTAACCTTTTCACAAATTTTGATTGTTTTGAGCACTTACTTGAGTACCGTACCTTCTTGCATTAGAGTCTTGTTTGGAAACCCAAATGCATAGCCAAGAGAACCATGGGTTGGGTTTAGGATTGCAAACCCCGTTAGCTACTGCAATGCTAAGTTAGTGTAGGATTCGGTACAAGTCGAGTAGTTGGAACTACTCGCGAGCATAGGCTAGAGGCACTCGACTCGGGTAGAGATAGCACATGAAACACATGGCAAGAAAATGAGATCAAGCGGAGGGTAAGGGCAGCAGGACGTTGGGGCCTGTGTGCTGTAGCTCCGCTTGTGTCGATTGAGGACCGAGCCGTGTGTGGGCCTGTTGAACAAGCTAGGACAGTACCGAAGACCTACCGGATATATGGGAACCGGGAAAATGATGTAACCCGGGTAGCTGGGTGTTGAGGCATAGCTGGTCGTTTAGAGGGTAGGTTGAGAGCTCGAGGCTTAAATCGGCTGGCGGCACTGAGATGCGCGTGCAGAGACCTCTTGCTCGAGACGATTAGACCGGTTCAACATTTGGCTAACGGGTGAAAGGTAGTTGCGTACGGTGTCCGTGATGGTTGTTGTAGGCAACGTCGAGTACGGGCGTACGTGACGGGTTATTCGGGTAACCCTGCAGGTGTAAATCGATTATAATAGCCGTCCCTCACGGTCAGTGAGTACCACTTGTTCACTATACCGTGACGTAGAAAGATCAGGCTAGTTACATGTTAAAATAGTGCTGATTGAAACATGGACTTGATTGCTAATGATTGCAGTAGTCTAGAGCTAACTAAAGTTCTTTTCAACTTTGGGCAAAGTACATGAGAGAAATGCGTTTCTTGTTTGATTGCAGCTCTCTCATGTGCCTTAGCGTAAGGTTCTCCACAACCTGCGGCTAAAACTTGAAAGTAAGGTTTTACTAATTAGGCGAGTCCTTGCAAATGATTTTTCCTCATGTAACCTATCAATCCCTCATGTAGAAGTTCCATGTTTAGGAGAGACGGGTCAGTCTTGCTGAGCCTTCGTGCTCACTGCTTGTGTTTGACGCTTTTGCAGGGTTCTATGAGGAAGGGGCTCCCGAAGAGGAGACGGAACCCCAGGAGGGGAACCCCGTCGAGTGGGAGCTGTCCACGCCGCAGAGTTAGTGTGCGTGTGTGCTTGCAAGGACACGTTCAAGGACTGAACGTGAACTTGATGCGTAGTCTACGCCCGTGAGTGGTGACTGGACTTAGTTTGATGTACAAATGTTCATAAACCACTTTATGTAATAAAAGTTTTGCTTCCGCTTTGTACCTTTGATGTGTGTTATTCGGTGTTGTGCAACGCAGCACCCCTCAGCGTGATCCTGGCTCGACAAGACCGTGGGGTCGTGCCAGCGTTGGTATCAGAGCTCGCTTGAGGTTTAACGCACTACAAAGGTCATCTTTTTCAAAAATCCAGTGAGGAACGAGTTAGTAGCATGTATAAGGATGTTATTGTTGTATAGAAAGTGGCATATTAACTTATTTGATTATGTTGGAAAATCGTGCATCTCGGGACGTTCATGTCTTGGGGGGTGCACGTAAGCGCTGTCCACCAGTGCGCACAAGCTGAAGGGTGGAGCCCCACGGGTCGCAGGTAACCCGGCCCGCTTTGATATCCTCTACGACTCTTCATGTCGTTTGGGGTATACGAGCAATGTTTGTCCCTGGCGTGCGTATTGCAATTTGGGAGACCCCGTCACGGAGTCTGACATGTGAACACGTAACTCAAGGCATGTTTGGCTTGAGAACATCCGGGCGAGTGATGACGGCCGGGTGTACGAACTGTATGGATACAGGGCTCGGTGTGCAGCCGAGTCTGATGATCGTTTGAGTTTCTGCAGGTAGTCTAACCACGAAACGGTAGACGTGTAGCATCCGTGTGCGAGTGACGTTTAGTGCCACTGAACTAACGAAGCCGGCTAAATCCGGTATAGGTTTTTCTTTGTGAGGACGTTGTACCGACATGATCTGGTGACGCATCGACGTCACACCCCACTAAATGAACAACTTCATTGTAAAACTTGAAGGTTTTGATACAAAGCAGTAAAACTTGATGTAACTCCTTCCCTTAATCCGAATATTCAAAGTTAACAAGTTTTCAACTTATAGGTTGTTAAGGACAGAGCACTCTGTTTTCAGCTGAATTAAGGCTGAAGTTAATCAGAGGTTAGAGGTTGAGTTCTTTCGAGGTTGGGGTCATATGATATATTTCTGGAAATCTTTGGAATAGATTTACAACTTTTCTGTTGAGGTCCAGAGGTGTTTCATCCCCTAACCAATCGAAAAATGCAGTAGAGTTGAAACTGTCCAGAAAACAGGGCAGAGCAAAGACTCTCTGTAAACTCTCTGTAAATTGAGTATAACTTCCTGCATGAAAATCCAAAAATATAAAATGAGGTAGTTCTGGAAAGATTATGAGATGGGTTACAACTTTGTAACAGAAAGTTTTGTCATATTAGGAAGAGAATTAACTGGAAGTCTTGGATCAAATCAGTACCTAAAGCAGGGAGGTGCCGTCCAATTTTCTCCAGGAATTCTGTTAACTTTGACCTCTCATAACTTTTGAACCAGGACACATCTTAGGCCAAGCAAATACTTTATGGAAATCTATTGAAGTTAGCTTTAACTTTTATGTTGAGCTCCAGAATTTTTTTTGCCTTTAACATGGCCTAAATCAGGTTGAGATGGAAACTGGTCAGGGCTATCATGTTGAACAGCAGATCAGCAGTCAAATTTGCTTAAAATTTGAACTATGTTTCCAAGTTTTATGAGTTCAATGACATGTATTATGTTATAACTCAATGGTTTACTGTTTAAATAAATATTTGACATTTATCAAATATATTTTTACAGATAAGCAGTTGGAGAACGGGTGGGTGATGTCCCACTGTTCTCACCGCAGCGGCTATCCGGAAGCATTGTGGCAAATGCTTCAATATTTCGGATACAACCAGATGCCTCAGCACTTCGCCAAGGAGGAAGGCGAAGAGGGGAACAAGACGTGGACAATCCATGTCGAAGTCCCTGCAGGACCTATGCTACCCGGGTGGGTGCCGTTCACCGTCACAGTGAGGGGTAGACAACCCGAGGGAATGTGGCAAGTGGCAGCCCGTGACACCATGTCACGTTTCTGCCAATTACACGTGCAGGCTATGGAGGGCACTCCATACGCGCTCGTTCCGGTGGAGGGACGGGCTCAGCATGTGTGGGAAGAGAGGTACCTGGAGGCAACGGACCCGAGTTGCCCAAGGTACAACCCCGAGGAGGCAAACCTTAGCCTCCAGATGAGGGCGGGAAACACCATGATGGACAGCCAAGCTGTTCATACGGAGCATCTCGCCACCAAGCTCAAGGAGCACGAGCCATGGAGACCATTTCGAGAGTGCTCACAGCGCATTCCGCAATGTGCTCCTTCCGACGATCAAGCGACTGAATGAACAACATAATCAGTTGCATCGTCTGAAGAAAGCGAAGAGGAAAAGCCGTGTCGACATCGTGGCATTGCAAGAACTGGTACAGAGTCTGACCCAGCAGAACGAGGACCTTGCACAAGAGCGGGATGACGCTATTGAGGAAGGGCAAGGCTGGGAAGAAGACTACAACCAAGCCATGGACGAGGTGCATGCATTGCAGGACCTCGTACCTCCGGTATTGGGCATACCGGTAGTCTTGGGCCTTCCAGCCATGGGAGAACCCGAGATGGGAGAAGAGGTGGTAGATCCAGAGCCACCAGCAGAGGTACCGGAGGAGGACAACCCGCAGGAGGTCGAGTTCTACTCCGAGTAAGGGGTTACAGTTGCCAAGTAGGGCAGCTAGGGTAGTGTAACCCAACTTTTGTAATCGGTGACATGTCGTGTAGGCAGTAGCTTATGTATAGGTAGTGACGACATGAGCACGACTTCTCGGAGACCCGAGAATAATGTATCTTGTATAAAGTTTATGCTTTATCAATATATGTGAATGTTGTGCAAATTATTCATGTGTCACTTCAATACCTACTGTTGCATATGGGATTTTAAGTATGACATGTGCTAATCGCTGCTGTTTTGAATTTCAGAATGACGCGTACTCGTGCCAACCCGGATGTTGGGGGTACTAGCCAAGGGGGAGAGACCTCCCAACAGCCTCCCGAGGACTCCTCGGGACACCAGCAGCAACAGCAGCAACAGCAACATTAAACATCACCACCGCCACTGCCAACGGTTACATTGGCCGACATTGTCGCGGCAATGGCGGGTTCGCATCAGCAGCACACGCAGTTGCTGCAAACTCTTTTCGCCAATACGTCTCGTCCAGAGTGACGTCAGGACTGTGAGGAGCGCCAACAGAGCTCCTACTCTGACTTCCTGGCGACTCATCCCCCGGTATTCTCAAGGGCGGATGAACCTCTTGACGCGGACAACTGGCTCCGCGCAATAGAGATGAAGTTCGGGATGCTCCAGATAAGCGAGCAGTGCAAGACTCAGTTCACGGTCCAGCAGCTCCAAGGATCCGCGAGCGCGTGGTGGGCGAACTTCTGTGCTTCACAGCCCACCGATCGATTTATGACCTGGACGGAGTTCCGGACGGCCTTCAGGGCCTATCACATACCGCCAGGTCTAATGAAGAGGAAGACGCAGGAATTCTTACACCTGCAACAAGGGAGCCGGAACGCGCTGGAATACTCCAGGGCGTTCAACGATCTCGCGCTCTACGCGTCGTATCACGCAGATACCGACGAGAAGTGGCGGGACCACTTTTACCAGGGGCTTAACTCGCTCCTGAAGGACAAATTGGCGATGTTCAATCGCGGCAGCCTCAACGACATCATTGACGCTGTGATTGTTCAAGAGGACTCCGGCAAGGAGTTGGCGGCAGCGGAGCGAAAGCGAAGCGGGCCGCAAAGCAGCGGAGAAGGAGGCGGTCCTTCTCAGAAGTTTCGGATGGTGAATCGCCCACCATCAGTTTCACGCTGGCAGCCACCACAGAGGTCGATGCCTTTCCGCAGTTGGCCGTACCCTTCACCGGCATTCAGGCCGGCACTGCCAGTACCACCTCCACAACAACAACAACAGCAGCGGACAATGCCGCGTGCATATGCACCTCAGCAACGCATGCCGGTCTTTCGTCCCCCGAGCACGACACCAGCAGCAGCCACATGTTACAAGTGTGGTCGTCCAGGACACTTCACGAGCAGTTGCCCGGAGAGGCAAGGCGGCGGAGTGGCACTGCAGTTTCCGGGGAGGAATCAACCCCGGAACCCTACTAATGCGCGGCGGGCAAACCCTAGGCCCGGCACCGTCCACCAGCTTGCCATAGAGGACGTGCCGGAGGGCGAGCCAATCCTTGCGGGTATGTTCCAACTCCACCAGCATCACGCCATAGTACTATTTGATTCAGGCACCACGCATAGCTTCATTAGCCAAGCTTTCATTGATAAATATATCTTGCAAATACTACCCACCGATAGTCCTTATGTGATCTGTTCACCGGGTGGGAAAATTTCAGCAAGCATGATGGTCCCAAAAGCGCCATTGTGCTTAGAGGGTAGAGTCTACACTACGTCTCTCATAATCTTAGAGGGACAAAAGGTCGATGTCATCCTAGGGATGTCGTGGTTAACCAGCCACGGCGCTGTTTTAGACACCGTCCTCCGAGTTGTGCACCTAAACTCAAAAGTGCACGAATCTCACTCCTTATTTCTGGACAGTCCAGAAATAAAACTTCCAAGTGTCTACCAAGCCACAGCCATCAGGTTGGAAGATATTCCAGTGGTCCAAGAGTTCCCTGACGTATTCCCGGATGATTTGCCTGATAGAGAGGTGGAGTTCAAGATTGAACTTGCACCGGGAACCATGCCAATATCCCGAAGGCCATACAAGATGGCGCCCAAGGAGTTGGCTGAACTGAAGACTCAGCTCAAGGACCTTCTGGAGAAGGGTTTTAGTAGGCCGAGTTCCTCGCCATGGGGCTGTTCGGCATTATTTGTGAAGCAGAAAGATGAGACGTTGCGGCTTTGCGTGGACTATCGTCCATTAAATGCCGTAACCATCAAGAACAAGTACCCGTTGTCACGGATCGACATGTTGTTTGATCAGTTGGTCGAAGCAAATATCTTTTCCAAGATGGACTTAAGATCCGGGTACCATCAGATTAAGATAAGGGCTGAGGACATTCTGAAGACGGCTTTCTCGACAAGGTACGGACTGTATGAGTACCTGGTCATGTCCTTCGGCCTCACCAATGCTCCAGCTCACTTCATGTACTTGATGAATTCTGTATTTATGCCGGAGCTGGACAAGTATGTCGTGGTCTTCATCAACGACATCCTGGTATATTCCAAGTTGGAGGAAGATCACAAGAAACATCTGTGTATAGTCTTGCAACGGCTGCGGGATCACAAGCTATACGCGAAATTCAGCAAGTGTGAATTCTGGATATCGCAAGTGCCTTTCCTCGGGCATATCATCTCAGCGGAGGGAATCGCTGTGGACTCGAGCAAGATCACTCAAGTGCTGAATTGGAAATCCCCGAGAACGGTTCACGAGGTACGGAGTTTCCTCGGACTCACGGGATATTATCGGAGGTTCATCCCGAACTTCTCGAAGATTGGCAAGCCGATGACAGAGCTGCTGAAGAAGGCTACCAAATATGTTTGGAGTCAAGCGTGTGAAGCAGCATTCAAGGCTTTAGTCAAGCACCTAACATCAGCACCGGTTTTGGCGCAGCCAGACACAACAAAATCGTTCTATGTGTACTGTGATGCATCCGGCATTGGGCTCGGATGTGTGCTGATGCAAGACCGAAGAGTGGTCGCGTATGAATCACGGCAGCTTAGGAACCATGAGCAGAATTATCCAACCCACGACTTGGAGCTCGCTGCCGTGGTACTTGCACTGAAGATGTGGAGGCAGTACCTACCCGGTAACCTCGTACATCTATATACCGACCACAAAAGCCTCAAGTACATATTCACTCAGAAGGAGCTGAACATGAGGCAACGAAGATGGTTAGAACTGATAAAGGATTACGAAATAGAGATCCATTATCATCCGGGCAAGGCAAACATAGTGGCAGATGCGCTGAGCCGCAAGTCACACGTCAACAATCTGACCATCACACCGTTGGAAGAGAGCGAATCACCACTGCATGTCATTCCACATGGAGCTCTCTACAACTTATCTTTGATCCCCACCATCCGTGAAGAGATAGCGGCAGACCAGAAGAATGACAAGGGCATGTCACATTTGCGGAGATGTGTAGACAGTGGGGAGCTTAAATGTTTCCGGAAGGACGGAGACGGCGTCCTATGGTTCAAGGACCGTATTGTCGTACCCCGTAACCCGGAATTACGGAAGAAGATCTTTGATGAGGCTCACTTGTCAAAGTTTTCTATTCACCCCAGGAGCAACAAGATGTATCAAGAACCCAGAAGCAAGTTTTGGTGGACACGGATGAAGCGGGAGACTGCAAAGTACGTGTCCGAGTGTGATACATGTCGAAGGGTGAAGGCAGACCATATGCGGAAACCGGGACTGCTGCAACCACCGGGCATTCCTGCCTGGAAGTGGAAGGATGTGAGCATGGACTTCATTGTCGGTTTACCCACCACTCTTCAAAAGCATCATTCTGTGTGGGTGATCGTCGATCGGCTCACCAAAGTTGCCCATTTCATCCCGGTCAACACCAACTACAACGCCAAGAAGTACGCTGAACTGTACATCTCACGGATCCTATGCTTGTACGGCGTACCTCGTACCATCATATCGGATCGGGGCACTTTATTTGTGTCCCATTTTTGGGAGCAGCTGCACGCTGCATTGGGGACGAAGCAGATCCGTAGTTCAGCGTACCACCCGCAGACGGATGGGCAAACGGAGCGGGTGAATCAGATACTAGAAGACATGCTACGAGCTTGCGCTATCAACCACGGCAAGAATTGGGATGATCACTTGCCGTTAGCCGAGTTCTCGTACAACAATGGATACCAAGCCAGCATAAATATGGCGCCCTACGAGGCGCTATACGGGAGGAAATGTCGCACACCATTAAATTGGTGTGAGTCTGGTGAAAGGGTTACCTTCGGGATTGACGTTGTCAACAACGCGGAAGAAAAGGTTCGACTGATTCAAGCGAACCTAAAAGCCGCCCAATCCCATCAGAAATAGTATGCGGACCGGAGAAGACGCCCATTACAATTCGAAGTGGGGGATCACGTATATCTACGTGTGTCTCCAATGAAGGGCGTAAACAGATTCGGGGTGAGGGGAAAGTTGGCACCCCGATTCATCGGTCCATTTCAGATTACCGAAAGATGTGGATCAGTAGCATACCGGCTGAGATTACCAGAAGCACTTTCTGGTGTGCACGACGTCTTTCATCTTTCCCAGCTGAGGAAGTGTCTCAAGCTATCAACTACCATTCAGCTGGACGACATTGAAGAACTGCAACCGGATCCCACCTATCGGGAGGAACCGGTGCAGATTATTGATGAAAAGGCCTGAACCACACGCAACCGTACGCTGTGTTTCTACAAGGTTCTATGGAGTAATCACTCCGTGAACGAAGCGACATGGGAGAGCGAAGGATTTCTTCGTGCCAACTACCCCAACTTTTTCACGTCACATATCCTGTAATTTTCCACCGTCCTCTCTCTCATTTTCACCTTATAATCTCGGGACGAGATTCTTTTAAGGGGGGAGGAATGTAAGGGCCTCAGTTTTTGACACATATTTGAAGTGTTCATCACCACACCACACACCTCATTTGAAGCAAGTTGATGAACACAAATGAAGAGCAAGTAACCACCATCAACAAGCTCATTAGAGAACAAACTCACATATTGCAAAAGTGGTATTTCCCACATGTGATATAGAGGGGCTGGGCATATGAAAACTCCTACACATTGCTAAGGATGTCCATGCCAAGTTTCACCCAAATTCAAAACCTTTCTGAGGTCATTTTGGGTATAGCTAGAAAGAGGGCAGTTTGAAACCATATTCAAATTCAAACTATTTTTATCCCATGAATTCAAAAGTTGGAGGCATATTCTTATTCAGCACATTTTTGTGAGCTCACACACCAATTTTCACTCCATTTGGAGTTGATCTTTACATGAGCTAAGTGGGGCAAATTCAAACTTTATTTGAATTTCAAACTGAACATGTGCTGAAATTCATTCAAACCAAACCCAATTTGAATTCTAATCAATTCAAATGGCTCATGGTGAATAATTTGAATCACCATGGGTATTTTGGGGCTCACTGTTTACAACAGTGATTAGGAGTGAATTTCTGAGGTTAAAAACCTGGGTGGGACCCACATGTCAGCCACTGAGAAGATCTAACTGAGTGGACTTTCAGTGCTCGGGTCCCCGAGCTCCTCCCGAGAGCGCCACCGAGGGAAGGCCGCCGCGCCATCACCTGCTTGCTGCCTCGGCCGGTGAACCGCCTCGCAGGGGCCCTTATCTGCGCGCCCGAGCAGTCACAGGGGGTCTTCACCGCTGTCTTGTCGCATTTCCACCCAGAAAGCCGAAGCTCCTCGCCGCCTGAGTGAACTTTCAGTTCCTCGTCGCCCGGCCGATCCAGTGACCCTCTCGGCGATCATAGACCAGCACCGGGTGCGCCAAGCCATCTTCGACACCCTCGCACCGGTTCCAGACCCTGCGCAGCCTTCCCCGAGCTCCACCGCAGCGATTCCTTCTCTGCCGGTTCAGCTCGAGCCGCCGCTGCGGGAACCATTCTCCCGGCCACCACAGCCCACCGTTCACCGAGCTGTGAACAGCAAAGAGGTTCGCCTTCAGAACCCTCTTTCATTCCCGCAAGCTCCGGCGGCGTGACAAACGCTGCTTAGGCCGGAATTTCATTTTTTCGTGACGGTGTGCAAAAGTGAGGTCTGTACCGATCAGAGAAATTCGTAAGCCACACTGCATCACTCATCCTCTCATGGAGAGGATCACTTCTAGTAGCCGGTGCGAGTCCATAGGAGCAGGAACCACGAAGAACCGTGGAGGGAAACCGCTGTTCTTCGAGTTTTAGTAGAAATCCCGATTTCCGGCCTAGGTCGCACGGTGACAGCCCAAGACAGCCCTTCCCGAGCTCCGTGGAGCTCATGTCGACCTTTCCTATGGTCCACTGATGCTCGACGACCCTTAGCTCGATCGGGTTAGGTGCTAGGGAGGACGGGCAACACGGCCGAAGTTCTCCTGAAGCTGCTGCTCGTCGCCAACCATGTGCCGGCCGTTTTCATAGCGAGCTGACCCAAGAATCCTGTTCCCTGAGTGAAAAAAGGCAGAGGCGGCAAAAATCATGAAGTTTGGAGCTTTACATAAGCTGCCGGCGAGCTCTCCGGCGAGGTACCCCGGCGGCAGAGCGCGGGCCTCGGGAGGAAGACGAAGCCGGCCGGCCCACACGTCAGCGGCTTAAAAATTCAAAACGGGATCAGGTGTGGCCAGGATCTGTTGTGCTGGCGGGCAGGAACCCCGCAGACCACGGTGTGCCGTTGCCTCAGGGTGCGACGCGTGTCCCCGTGGCCCACCCGCGAGTTTAAACTTTTCCCCGAATTTTCAGATTTCATTCAAACTTCAAATCCTCATAACTTTGGCTAGAAAGCTCCAAATCGAGTGAACCAAATTGTTTTGGATTCATCTCTCTGAGCACTTTCCAGAAAATCAAGTTTCACTTCATCAAAATCCTTAATTCTCCAGAATTAATTCCTCAAAATTTAAACTGTTTGGAATTTTAACGGGAGAATCCCTTGATGGAAAATTCTGAAATTTTGCTGGCATGTTCACCAAGATATCCTTGAACTACCATAAAAGTTTCAGATCCATTTGAGCTCATTTGATCCACCTAATGGTGTGATTAGTGAAACTGTTCCAGAGAAAATAGAAAATGTTCAGAAACATTTTCAGAATTTTCTTTGAAATTGTTTAGCTCATATCTTTAGTTAGGAACCTTCAAATTAAGTGAGACCAACTCCATTAG
This sequence comes from Neostapfia colusana, assembly GCA_030760725.1. Lineage (NCBI taxonomy): Eukaryota > Viridiplantae > Streptophyta > Magnoliopsida > Poales > Poaceae > Neostapfia > Neostapfia colusana. The sequence continues at coordinate 70,235,301 of JASWHV010000009.1, forward strand.
AACCCTCTGAAAATCTAGTTTTCAGAAAGTCACAGTTTGTTCCATGAAAATCCCTAGAACACCCTAAGAGTGCCAATTAAAGTCAAGTACATAATTAATTGTGGAGGGCACAAATGAGCTTTTCTGCAACTAAAACTTGACCAAGTCTGTAATTAGGTTGTAACCAAGCCATAATAAAAGTTTCACAGGCATTGAGCCTGTCTAGTAAGAGTTATAGACTTCACAAGTTTAAATTCAATCAAATGCATTTGAATTAATATATATACTTGTATATCATGTAGTCGCTAAGGTCGAGGAGGAACCCGAAGTCCTAGACTTTGTTACTCCGGAGGAACAGCTAGCCTATGACCAAGAGCAGCAAGGCAAGCTCCGGTTTGCATTAACCTTTTTACAAATTTTTATTGTTTTGAGCACTTACTTGAGTACCGTACCTTCTTGCATTAGAGTCTTGTTTGGAAACCCAAATGCATAGCCAAGAGAACAATGGGTTGGGTTTAGGATTGCAAACCCCGTTAGCTACTGCAATGCTAAGTTAGTGTAGGATTCGGTACAAGTCGAGTAGTTAGAACTACTCGCGAGCATAGGCTAGAGGCACTCGACTCAGGTAGAGATAGAACATGAAACACATGGCAAGAAAATGAGACCAAGCGGAGGATAAGGGCAGCAGGACGTTGGGGCCTGTGTGCTGTAGCTCCGCTTGTGTCGATTGAGGACCGAGCCGTGTGTGGGCCTGTTGAACAAGCTAGAACAGTACCGAAGACCTACAGGATATATGGGAACCGAGAAAACGATGTAACCCAGGTAGCTGGGTGTTGAGGCATAGCTGGTCGTTCAGAGGGTAGGTTGAGAGCTTGAGGTGTAAATCGGCTGGCGGCACTGAGATGCGCGTGCAGAGACCTCTTGCTCGGGACGATTGGACCGGTTCAACATTTGGCTAACGGGTGAAAGGTAGTTGCGTACAGCGTCCGTGATGGTTGTTGTAGGCAACGTCGAGTACGGGCGTACGTGACGGGTTATTCGGGTAACCCTGCAGGTGTAAATCGATTATAATCACCGTCCCTCGCGGTCAGTGAGTACCACTTGTTCACTGTACCGTGACGTAGAAAGAACAGGCTAGTTACATGTTAAACTAGTGCTGATTGAAAGATGGACTTGTTTGCTAATGATTGCAGTAGTCTAGAGCTAACTAAAGTTCTTTTCAACTTTGGGCAAAGTACCTGAGAGAAATGCGTTTCTTGTTTGATTGCAGCTCTCTCATGTGCCTTAGCGTAACGTTCTCCACAACCTGCGGCTAAAACTTGAAAGTAAGGTTTTACTAATTAGGCGAGTCCTTGCAAATGATTTTTCCTCATGTAACCTATCAATCCCTCATGTAGAAGTTCCATGTTTAGGAGAGACGGGTCAGTCTTGCTGAGCCTTCGTGCTCACTGCTTGTGTTTGAAGCTTTTGCAGGGTTCTATGAGGAAGGGGCTCCCGAATAGGAGACGGAACCCCAGGAGGTGAACCCCGTCGAGTGGGAGCCGTGCACGCCGCAGAGTTAGTGTGCGTGTGTGCTAGCAAGGACACGTTCAAGGGCTGAACGTGAATTTGATGCGTAGTCTACGCCCATGAGTGTAGACTGGACTTAGTTTGATGTACAAATGTTCATAAACCACTTTATGTAGTAAAGGTTTTGCTTCCGCTTTGTACCTTTGATGTGTGTTATTCGGTGCTGTGCAACGCAGCACCCCTCAGCGTGATCCTGGCTCGACAAAACCGTGGGGTCGTGTCAGTTTTGCTTCCGCTTTGTACCTTTGATGTGTGTTATTCGGTGCTGTGCAACGCAGCACCCCTCAGCGTGATCCTGCCTCGACAAGACCGTGGGGTTGTGTCAGCGTTGGTATCAGAGCTCGCTTGAGGTTTAACGCATTAAAAAGGTCATCTTTTTCAAAAATCCAGTGAGGAACGAGTTAGTAGCCTATATAAGGATGTTATTAGTGTATAGAAAGTGGCATACTAACCTATTTGATTATGTTGGAAAATTGTGCATCTCGGGATGCTTATTTCTTGGGGGGTGGACGTAAGCGCTGTCCACCAGTGCGCACAAGCTGAAGGGTCGAGCCCCACGGGTGGCAGGTAACCTGACCCGCTTTAATGTCCTTTACGACTCTTCATGTCGTTTGGGGTATTCGAGCAACGTCTGTCACTGGCGTGTGTGGTGCAATTTGGGAGACCCCGTCACGTGGTCAGTAACGTGAACACGTAGCTCAAGGCGTGTTTGGCTTGAGAACATTCCGGCGAGTGATGACGGCCGGGTGTACGAACTGTATGGATACCGGGCTCGGTGTGCAGCCGAGTTTGACGATTGTGTGAATTATCTGCAGGTAGTCTAACCACGAAACAGTATATGTGTAGTATCCGTGTGCGAGTGACACTTAGTGCAACTTAATTAACAAAGCCGGCTAAACCCGGTATAGGTTTTCTTTGCGAGGACGTAGTACCGACATGCTTTGGTGACGCATCAACGTCACACTCCACTAAATGAACAACTTCATTGTAAAATTTTGAAAGTTTTGATCCAGATGCACTAAAATTTGATGTAACTCCTTCCCTTGAACAGGATATTCAAAGTTAACAAATTTTCAATGCATAGGCTATTAAGGACAGAGTCCCCTGTTTTCAGCTGAATTAAGGCTGAAGTTAATCAGAGGTTAGATGGGGTCATACGATACCTTTCTGGAAATCTTTGGAAGAGCTTTACAACTTTTATGTTGAGGTAGAGAGGTGTTTCATCCCTTAACCAATCGAAAAATGCAGTAGAGTTGAAACTGTCCAGAAAACAGGGCAGAGCAAAGACTCTCTATAAACTCTCTGTAAATTGAGCATAACATCCTGCATAAAAATACAAAAATAGAAAATGAGGTAGTTCTGGAAAGCTTATGAGATAGGTTACAACTTTGTAACAGAAAGTTTTGTCAGATTGGGAGCAGAATTAACTGGAATTCTTGGATGAAAGCAGTACCTAAAGCAGGGAGGTGCTGTCCAATTTTCTCCAGCAATTATGTCTCATTTAACATCTCATAACTTTTGAACCAGGACAGATCATAGGCCAAGCAAAAACTTTCTGGAAAGCTATTGAAGTTAGCTTCGACTTTGATGTTGAGATCCAGAATTGGTTTTGCTTTAGCATGGCCTAAATCAGGTTCAAATGGAAACTGGTCAGGGCTGTCATGTTGGACAGCAGATCAGCAGTCAAATTTCTTCAAATTTGAACTATGTTTCCAAATTTTATGGGTTCAATAACATGTTTTGTGTTATAACTCAATGGTTTACTGTTCAAATAAATATTTGACATTTGTTAAATATGTTTTTACAGATGACAGCGGATAAACAGTTCGAGAATGGGTGGGTGGAATCTCACTGTTCTCACCACAGCGGCTATCCGGAAGCATTGAGGCAGATGCTTCAATATTTCGGGTACAACCAGATGACGCAGTACTTCGCCAAGGAAGAAGGCGAGGAGGGGAACAAGACGTGGACAATCCATGTCGAGGTTCCTGAAGGACCTACGCCACCCGGGTGGGCGCCGTTCACCGTCACGGTGAGAGGTAGATAACCCGAGGGAAGGTGGCAAGTGGCAGCCCATTACACCATGTCACGTTTCTGCCAGCTACACGTGAGAGTGGTGGAGGGTCCTCCATACGCGCTCGTTCCGGTGGAGGGACGGGCTCATCATGTGTGGGAAGCGAGGTATCTGGAGGCAACAGATCTGGGTTGCCCAAGGTACAACCCCGCGGAGGCGAACCTCAGCCTCCAGATGAGGGCGGGAAAGGCCGTGATGGACAGCCAAGCCGTTCATATGGAGAATTGCGCCGCAAAGCTCAAGGGGAGCGCAAGCCGTGGAGACCATTTCGAGAGTGCTCAGAGCGCACTCCTCAATGTGCTCCTTCCGACGATCAAGCGACTGAACGAACAGCATAATCAGTTGCATCGTCTGAAGAAGGCGAAGAAGAAAAGCCGTGTCGACATCGCGGCGTCGCAAGAGCTGGTGCACAATCTAACCCAGCAGAACGAAGACCTTACTCAAGAGCAAGACGACGCGATTGAGGAAGGGCAAGGCTCGGAAGAAGACTACAACCAGGCCATGGACGAGGTTTACGCGTTACAGGACCTCGTACCTCCGGTATTGGGTATACCGGTGGTCTTGGGTCTTCCGGCAATGGGAGAGCCCGAGATGGGAGAAGAGGTTGTAGACCCGGAGCCACCAGCAGAGGTACCGGAGGAGGACGACCCGCAGGAGGTCGAGTTCTACTCCGAGTAGGGGTTTACAGTTGCCAAGTAGGGCAGCTAGAGTAGTGTAACCCAACTTTTGTAATCGGTGACATGTCGTGTAGGCAGTAGCGTATGTATAGATAGTGACGACATGAGCACGACTTCTTGGAGACCCGAGAATGATGTATCTTGTATAAAGTTTATGATTTATCAATATATGTGAATATTGTGCAAATTATTCATGCGTCACTTCAATACCTACTGTTGCATATGGAATTTTAAGTATGACATGTACGGATCGCTGCTGTTTCAAATTTCAGAATGACTCGTACTCGTGCCAACCCAGACGTTGGGGGTTCTAGTCAAGGGGGAGAAACCTCCCAACAGCCTCCCAAGGACTCCTCGGGACAGCAGCAGCAGCAGCAGCAGCAACAGCAGCAACAACAACAGAGAACACCGCCACTGCCACCGCCAACGGTTACATTGGCCGACATCATGGCAGCAATGGCGGGTTCTCATCAGCAGCACACGGAGTTGCTGCAAACTCTCGTCGCCAATACGTCTCGCCCGGAGAGACGTCCAGACCGTGAGGAGCGTCAACAGAGCTCCTACTCCGACTTCCTAGCGACTCATCCCACGGTATTTTCAAGGGCGGATGAACCCCTCGATGCGGACAACTGGCTCCGCACCATAGAGATGAAGTTCGGGCTTCTCCAACTAAGTGAGCAGCGCAAGACTCAGTTCGCGGTCTAACAGCTCCAGGGATCTGCGAGCGTGTGGTGGGCAAACTTCTATGCTTCAAGCCCACTGACCGAGTTATGACCTGGGCGTAGTTCCGGACGACCTTTAGGGCCTATCACATACCGCCAGGTCTGATGAAGAGGAAGACGCAGGAGTTCCTACACCTGCAGCAAGGAAGCCGGAACGCGCTGGAATACTACAGGGCGTTCAACGATCTCGCGCTCTATGCGTCATATCACGCCGATACCGACGAGAAGCGGTGGGACCACTTTTACCAAAGGCTTAACCCGCTCCTGAAGGATAAGCTGGCAATGTTCAATCGCGGCAGCCTCAATGACATAATTGATGCTGTGATTGTTCAGGAGGAATCCGGCAAGGAGTTAGCGGCGGCGGAAAGAAAACGAAGCGCGCCACAAAGCAGTGGAGAAGAAGGCGGTCCTTCTCAGAAATTTTGGATGGTGAATTGCCCACCATCAGGTCCACGCTGGCAGCCACCACAGCAGTCGATGCCATTCCGCAGTCGGCCGTATTCTTCACCGGCGTTCAGGCCGGCACTGCCAGTACCACCTCCGCAACAACAACAGCAGCAGCGGGCGATGCCGCGTGCGTATGCACATCAGCAGCGCATGCCGGGCTTTCGTCCCCCAAGCACCGTACAAGTAGCGGTCACATGCTACAAATGTGGTCGCCCAGGACACTTCGCCAGCAGTTGTCCGGAGAGACAAGGAGGCGGTCAAACCCTAGGCCCGGCACTGTCCACCAGCTTGCCATCGAGGACGTGCTGGAGGGTGAGCCCATCCTTGCGAGTATTTTCTAACTCCACCAGCATCCCGCCATAGTATTGTTTGATTCAGGCGCCACACATAGCTTCATTAGCCAAGATTTCATTTCTAGATATAGCTTGCAAATACTACCCACCGATACTCCTTATGTGATCTGTTCACCGGGTGGGAAAATTTCAGCAAGCATGATGGTTCCAAAAGCGCCATTATGCTTAGCGGGTAGAATATACCCTACGTCTCTCATAATCTTAGAGGGACAAAAGGTCGATGTCATCTTAGGGATGTCGTGGTTAACCCGCCACGGCGCTGTTTTAGACACTGTCCTTCGAGTTGTGCACTTAAACTCAGAAGTGCACGAATCGCACTCCTTATTTCTGGACAGTCAGGAAATAAAACATCCAAGTGTCTATCAAGCCACAACCATCAGATTGGAAGATATTCCAGTGGTCCGAGAGTTCCCTGACGTATTCCCGGACGATTTGCCGGGGATGCCGCCCGATCGAGAGGTGGAGTTCAAGATTGAACTTGCACCGAGAACCATGCCAATATCCCGAAGGCCGTACAAGACGGCGCCCAAGGAGTTGGCTGAACTGAAGGCTCAACTGACGGACCTCTTGGAGAAGGGTTTTATTAGGCCGAGCTCCTCGCCATGGGGTAGTTCGGCATTATTTGTGAAGAAGAAGGATGAGACGTTGCGGCTTTCCGTGGACTATCGTCCACTAAACGCCGTAACCATCAAGAACATGTACCCGTTGCCACGGATCGACATGTTGTTTCATCAGTCGGTCGAAGCAAAGATCTTTTCCAAGATGGACTTAAGATCCGGGTACCATCAGATTAAGATAAGGGCTGAGGATATTCCGAATATGGCTTTCTCGACGAGGTACGGACTTTATGAGTACCTGGTCATGTCCTTCGGCCGCACCAATGCTCCAGCTCACTTCATGTATTTAATGAACTTTGTGTTCATGCCAGAGCTGGACAAGTTTGTCGTGGTCTTCATCGACGATATACTGGTATACTCCATGTCGGAAGAAGATCACAAGAAGCATCTGCGTATAGTCTTGCAACGGCTGCAGGATCACAAGCTATACGCGAAATTCAGCAAATGCGAATTCGGGATATCGCAAGTGCCTTTTCTCGGGCATATCTTCTCAGCGGAGGGTATCGCTGTAGACCCGAGTAAGATCACACAAGTGCTGAATTGGAAGTCCCCGAGAACTGTTCATGAGGTACGGAGTTTCCTCGGACTCGCGGGATATTATCGGAGGTTCATTCCGAACTTCTCGAAGATTGCCAAGCCTATGATGGATCTGCTAAAGAAGGCTACCAAATATGTTTGGAATCCAACATGTGAAGAAGCATTCAAGGCTTTAGTTAAGCACCTAACATCAGCACCGGTTTTGGCGCAGCCAGACACAACAAAACCGTTCGATGTGTACTGCGATGCTCCGGCATTGGGCTCGGATGTGTGCTGATGCAAGACCGAAGGGTGGTCGCGTATGGATCACAGCTTAGGAACTATGAGCAGAATTATCCAACTCACGACTTGGAGCTCGCTGCCTTGGTACTTGCACTAAAAATGTGGAGGCACTACCTACTCGGTAACCTCGTACATTTATATACCGACCACAAGAGCCTCAAGTACATATTCACTCAGAAGGAGCTGAACATGAGGCAGCCAATATGGTTAGAATTGATAAAGGATTACGAAATAGAGATCCATTATCACCCCGGCAAGGCAAACGTAGTGGCGGATGCGCTGAGTCGCAAGTCACACGTCAACAATCTGACCATCACACCGTTGGAAGAGAGCGAACCACCACTACATGTGATTCCACATGGAGCTCTCTACAACCTAGCTTTGATCCCCACCATCCGTGAAGAGATAGCGGCAGCTCAGAAACATGACAAGGGCATGTCACATTTGCGGAGACGTGTAGACAGTGGGGAGCTGAAATGTTTCCGGAAGGACGGAGACGGCGTCCTATGGTTCAAGGACCGGATCGTCGTACCCCGTAACCCGGAGTTACGGAAGAAAATTTTTGATGAGGCTCACTTATCAAAATTTTCTATTCACCCCGGCAGCAAAAAAATGTATCAAGAACTCAGAAGCAAGTTTTGGTGGACACGGATGAAGCGGGAGATCGCAAAGTACGTGTCCGAGTGTGATACATGTCGAAGGGTGAAGGCAGATCATATGCGGAAACCGGGACTGCTTCAACCACTGGGCGTTCCTGCCTGGAAGTGGGAAGATGTGAGCATGGACTTCATCGTCGGTTTATGTCACACCAAGTTTGTCCCAAAGAACAACCTAGTGAATATCACATGTATGCCAGGATCATTCTCTCATACATGTGATGACTGTAACACCCTAAAACATGCTAAAGAGGGGAATTGCTAAAGAGGGGAATTTAAAAATTTTTGGACGTATTGCATGTGGTGCAGAAATTCAAATTCAAACTGGAATTTGGATTTGAATCAAACCAGAAAAGGGAAAAGGAAAAAAGAAAAAGAAAAACGAAGAAAAAACCGGCCAGTGGGCCGAAACCCACCAGCCGGCCCAGATCCCGCGCGCGCCCCTCTCCCTCTCTCCCTCTCTCTGATGCGTGGGGCCCGCCCGTCATCTTCTTCCCCCACGCGCCCCAATCGACCCCGGCCCTCTCTCACGTCCGATCACAACTGATCCTCCGGAACCCGTGCTTCCAGCCCCGAGTCTCGGTCCTGGGCACCCCAGCGTGATCTCAACAGACCTGTCGCCCTCCTTAGCCCATTTAAACGCCGAGATCCACCCTTGTTTCCTCCCCGATCGACTCGCTTCAGTGCCGGTGAGACCGAGACCCTCTCTGCTGTTTTCTCCCAACCTTCGCCCGATTTCTCTGATCTAACGGGCTTGTCACGTTCCACCGCCGCCGGGGAACCCTGCAGGTGAAGGAAACGACGTGTCTTGCGCTCCATCAGTCGCTCCGACGAGAACCGAGTGCCATTGCCGGACTTCGACGCCGCCAACCGACTTCCGGGGCCTCCGAGTGCAGGAAAATCCCTAGGTGAGCATCCCCTACCTCTCCGCAGCCGATCCGTGCAAAAAGATGCGAGTTCTAGCGTGTAGCGGCAAAAACCGAGGCTGCCACGGCGAGATCGTCGCCCCCGCCGCCGCGCGCGGGGGCTGGCTCCGGCCAGGGCGACGTGGCCCCCTGAGGCCCGTCCATTTTAAATCGTGCGGTTCCTATTAGATCTACCCGTACCGTTTCGGCGATCTAATCTGAGCCGTCTTTTTTAAACCCAACGGCCCACGTCAGCCCCGCATTATAAAGGCCTGTAATCTTACGCGCTACCCCCCCTGGGGATCTCGGAAAACACGAGCTAGCCCCGGAAACTTCTGATCTAGCCCCTGGACCTTCAGAAATTCATGTAAATTCATTTAAAAATCAGTTTTAGCCCCTGGACTTAATAAAAATTAGGAAAACCCCTCTGTTATGTGTAATTAGGCCACTGAAAATTTAGGAAATAGTAAATTAAACCCTGCAGTAGGGTGGATTTGCCTTTTAGACCCTATAGGATATTAAATTCAGAAATTTGAACATGTGACTAGGACTTAAATTTAAATGGTGATGCAAGCACATGTGCAAATATAAATTTAAACTCTCCTAGCACTTGGAAAACCTTTAGAATTAGTTAAAAGTAGATTTTAGGCTCAAATGAAATCTGCCTAAGTGTTGCTCATTCTTATTATCTCTAGAGACACATTTTAGGCTAGGAATTAATTCTAAAAACTGGTAAAATAAATTTAAATTGTTTCACATCAGAGAGGAAGTTCAAAAATATTTTATTGAACATTTTAGATCAGAACCTATTCTGTTTAGATGATATGTCTTACTATTTTAATACTGAAATTTACTTTTAGGCATATAAAATAAATCTGAAAATATAGGAAAATAAGTATGCAAAAATTTGAAAATATTAAATGATGTCTTTATTTTCAAAAACTTCAAATTAAGATTTTGAAGGAGATCTGGAAACCTATTTGAAGTAGGAAACTTTCTTTCATGCAAATTTGGTGGCTAAGGAGTGTATTAATTAAATATAGAGAATTTGTTCAAATGGGAAATTGATATATAGTGTGCAACTAGAAATCTGAATACAAAAGTTAGAAATAATATATATAGGTTTAAAAGTGTATGTAGGCCTAAAATCAACACATCTAGGGTAACCACAACACCTAAACATGTGAATGACTTTAGTATGTATGTATGTGTGGTTTGCAAGAGTGAAAGTGTGAACTATGGCTTATGGATTGTTGTTTTCTTTTGCTATGTGTATTGACATCAGTAGAACCTGCCCCAGAGCAAGTTCTCCCCTTCCAAGACCAAGACTTTTCATTCCCAGAGCAGCAGGAAGAAGGCAAGTTTCCTTGACCACTTTGATCCTATACTAGGATGTGTAGTTAGAATTTTAATTGCATGGTCAAATTGGAATATGATACCCATGCTAGGAATGAGGGGGCCCGACCTCCATCACGGGGTTGTGCTGCCTTGCCCGAGGAATCGCATTGGGTGGTGCCGTGTTATGCGGCACCCAACAGCACACATATAAGAACACAGTATTACATAAATCAAAAGCGGAAGGTTACAATTATTCTTTGTAAATACTTTACACAAAATAGCTACAGCGGAAGTCTATAACCAGCTCACGTTGAATAATTATGAAGCACCGAGAAGAGGTCCAGCCCGCGGACTCCTCTCGCTAGCAACACGAAGACATGGCAGCGGCTAGGTTCTCCAAGTGTGACATGACTCGGAAGTTTCCGAGTCTCACCGGACAACCTTCATTATAGCGTCGAAGTTTACCTGCAAAACCACTTATATAGCAAGAGTGAGCACAAAGGCTCAGCAAGACATAACCGTCTCTCCTAAAGCATGGAACTCTATATGAAAGTAACCTAAGACCTAAGCCTGTCCTTTGCGAAAAGACTCGCCTACGAGTTCATCCTTAACTTTCAGATTTTAGCCATAATAGTAGTGACCTTGCGCCCAGCAACATTGGAACTCCACAATCAAACAAGAAACGCTTCATTCCAATGTTACTTGTCCCAGGGTGAAAAATAAATTTAGTTTGCTCTATCTCTACTTCAAACATGGTTTTCATGCAACTTAACATAATCACAACAGCAATTATACTTTTTGCAAACTGTTTCCACACAAGTTGATTAACTACGTCACAACATGGGAGCAAGCCGTACTCAATAACCGCGAGGGACGGTGATTCGAATCAAACACTACCCGGATAACTCGACACATACGCCCGCCTCTGAAGACCCATCTCTGGCGTCCTTCATTACGTCGTATGTGGCAACCTTTCTCAGGACACTAAACTGTAGAACCGGTCGCGCCGTCTCGGGCTCATAGGTCTAACGAGACGATGTGGTATGCCTCTACAATCCAGTGAACCTGGTACATCGGTTTCCTGGTTCCCATATATCAGTAAGCATCCGGTACACAACTCAATACTTGCTCCTGGACGCGGCATACGCATCGGTCCATAACCGACATGGGCAGAGCTACTCGACCAAGACCTCGTCTTGTCGCTGTCTAACCCCTTTGCCCGGTCTCATCTTTAGAAACGTAAACTTTAGTTTGCTACCTTTTCCAATCCTCACTTATGTGGTCCTGGAACAAAGCTTGCGAGTAGATTCCAACTACTCGTCTTCTACCGGCTGTCCTAGCCTATTTAGCACGGCCTTATTCTACAGCGATGACACACCTTTACCCTTGACCTCAGGGTTCATGTTTGGTTATGCAAGTGGAGTATCAAACATCCTTGACCTAATGCACATACAAACCTCGACCAATAGTAGTGAACAAAGGAAAAATTTTAAAAACAACTTAAGTGCAAACCGGGGCTTGCCTTGGTTTTGCAGGTGACTAAAGTCAGATGATATGGGGTTAGTTGCTGATGCCTTGAAGTTCAACTTCTACCCTTCTTGTTCCTTGATCCAAGTTCACCTTCTCCTTCACTCTTCCACGTTTAAACACTACCTGTTAGGAACATGCATATCTTTAATTGTAAAACTTTTTGCTAACAAATGCTACAGACAAGTTTGAAACTGGAACTTTGTTTATGAATTTAAAATGACACTGGGGTGGTGGTTTGGATGTGTGTCTAAGCATTATCCTCAAGTGAGAAGTGAGGTTCATCACTTGGGTAGGGAGATCAACTAATGGTTGAACAGAACACTAATGATCCAGGGCTCCAATAGAGCTGGAAATTTTCTTGGGGTTTCCTTGTTACAAGAAAGTCCTCTGGACCAAAATTCAGAACATTTCACTAAGTGGATCACCCAGAACAATTCCCTAAGCATTTAAGCATAAAGGAATTAATTCTGATTAAACTTGCACTTTCATGCAAATCTAAGTGAACCATAATTTCCTACATGGCTCAGAGAGTATGCCTAAAATTTCCTAGGATTTTTGGAGCTAAGGAATGGCTAGAACTGAATTTCCAAGTTTTGGAAATTCTCTGAAAATGTTTCTGTATTTATTTGAATACAGAAATTTGAAATTGGAATTGTCCCAACTAAATCAATTCCAAATGAGCTGAAACTTTAACAGGTGTTTCCTAATATCCTAAAGAATATCCTGGCAAAATTTGGGGAATTTTGGATGAACCAAACTCCCTCTAAAATTCTTTTGCTAAAAATTTTAAAGAATTTTCCAGAATTTTCTATGGGTTTTCATGCAAATTGGGTTGCATATTTGGATAGAGCATTTCATCCTGAATCCAACCCAATTTGAATTACTAAATTTGGAGCTTCCTAGCAAAAGTTATGCATTTTACAAGTTTGAACAACTCTCTGTTTGATTTTAAACAGCACAGTCACACGTGGGGCCCACGGGTCAGGTGCTTCTTCAACCTCCCGCCAGAGCCCGCGGGTGCACACCGGCTGAAAACTTGGCATGGCTCGTTCTCCCTCATTTCTCCACCAAATGAGCTCCGGTTTCTCCCTACATGCTCCTGGGAACGTGGCGCAGCTGCCGGGCAAGGTTTCCCCGCGTGAAAACGGCTGTAGGTGGGTCGGCACCGGCGGGGCGGCTCGGGAGCTCGACATGGACGCGTTCCCGCGTGTCCAAGGCATCTCCCGGCGAGCTACGATGTCCTACAGCATCCCTATGGGTCTAGGAACATGGAACGGAGATCAAATCGTGCAGAACATGGCTGCAAACTAGTCGTCACCGTGGACCGTGGCTGTTTTGGCCGCCTGCGACGATTTCTCGTCGCCCGGGGCATAGGGTGGTCGGTTTGCTTCGTGCTTCGGCGTGGAAGGGCGCTAGGAACCCTAGTAGCTGTGGTCTGAATTGTAGAACGAACAACCAATCGATTGGAGCTAATTTCCGAAATTTGCTGAGGTCGGTCCTTCACGTGCGCCGGCGCCAAAAATGAAATTCCGGCTAGCCGGCGTCGGGGGAGAGCAGGGGGACGACGGGATGAGGATCAGTACCTCCTGGCGCACCTCTGTGGCCTCTTGAGCCTGCCGGAGAGGCGCTGGGATGGCCGGGAGACAGGGAGCAGTGGAGCAGCGCCGGTGAGGGAAAACAGACACGTTGCAGCTGCTGATCGTGAGGAGGAAAACAAACACGGTTGGCTAAGCTGTGTGGGGTAATATCAGTGCCTGAGCAGCTCGCCAGCGTGAAGAATTCAGGCAGGAGGTGGAGCTTTGGGGCGTGGAGCCGCAGCTTGGTGTCAGCCGGAGGCAGGGCCTCGGTGGAGTGAGGAACAGAGAGCAATACTTATGGACTAAGTCTACTCATTCCTATGACATGTGGGGTCCACCCCTCTTCTTATCCCCCAAAACTCTCACAAATATCTCCAAATTTTGGCACCTTGCAAATTCAGCTATGAGGTACTCAAATCCAAAAGTCATTTGGCAATTTGACCAGTTTTGCCTCAGTTTCAAATTTGAATGAAATTTACAAGTCCTCTTGATATTCATATCCAAGCACCTCCAAATTTCCTCCAAATTGGTCTCCCTCATAATTTGGATCTGAGGAATTCAAATATGTCCTCTGATCTTTGAGTTGGCTGTTGCAAATACACTTTTTCAAACAACAGTTTGAATTTCCTCTTTTGAACATGCCCTCCTTCTTTTTGAAGTGCACCTCTTAATTCAAACTGAATTCAAAGTTTTATTGCACCTGCCAACACTTTCATGAGGAACACAAAAGTTTTTGTAAGTCCCATTTCTTGCATATAAACTCAACTTTTATTCATAGCTCAAGTTTTCTATTTACAAGTTTTGGGACTTTTACATTCCTCCCCCCTTAAAAAGAATCTCGTCTCGAGATTCATGATTAAGGACAAGGTGGAGAGGACAACTACTACATATAAGCCTCTAACAACTCCGGATGATTGCGTTGCAAATACTCCTCGCTTTCCCATGTAGCTTCGTCGGACGTGTGATTTTCCCATAGCACCTTGAAAAATCGCAGCGTCCGATTCCTGGTTTCACGAGTCTTTTCATCAATCATCCGGGTTGGTCGCTCAACATACGTGAGGTCTGGCTTCAAATTTTCTATGTCTCCCGTGAGAATCTCCGTTGGAACTTTTAAACACTTCCGCAACTGAGATATGTGGAAGACGTTATGAACTCCGGCTAAGGTTGCCGGCAGCTCCAAACGGTATGCCACGGGTCCGCATCTTTCAATGATGACGAAGGGACCGATAAAGCGCGGAGCTAATTTTCCTTTCACTCCGAATCAGTGAATGCCCTTCATAGGAGATACGCGGAGGTAGACGTGGTCTCCAACTTGAAAGTTCAGAGGACGACGTCTCTTATCCGCATAGCTCTTTTGCCTGGACTGAGCGGCTTTCAGATTTTCCTGAATAAGCCTCACCCGCTCTTCTGCTTCATTTACGAGATCAATCCCGTAAATAACTCTCTCGCCGGATTCACACCAGTTCAAGGGTGTGCGGCACTTCCGGCCGTAGAGAGCTTCATAAGGCGCCATTTTGATACTTGATTGATACCCGTTGTTATATGAGAACTCTGCCAACGGTAAGTGATCATCTCAGCTCTTACTGTGGTGGATGACACATGCTCTCAGCATATCTTCAAGTATTTGATTCACCCTTTCAGTTTGTCCATTGGTTTGAGGGTGATACGCGGAGCTTCAAATCAATTTAGTTCCCAAGGATGTGTGTAGCTGTTCCCAGAAACGGGATACGAACAGCGATCCTCTGTCGGAGACAATGGTACGGGGAACTCCGTGCAGGCATAAGATTCGTGCTATGTATAACTCCGCATACTGCTTGGCGCTGTAGTTGGTATGCACCGGAATGAAACGTGCCGATTTGGTCAATCGATCAACGATTACCCAAATCGAGTCATGGTGGTGGGAGGTCATCGGCAATCCAACGATGAAATCCATACTCAAGTCTTCCCACTTCCATGCTGGTATTTGTAGCGGTTGCAGCAGGCCCGATTTCTTCACATGGTCGGCCTTAACTCTTCGACACGTATCACATTCTGATACGTACTTAGCAACTTCTCTCTTCATCCGGGTCAACCAAAATTTAGTCCTCAATTCTTGGTACATCTTGTTGCTGCCCGGATGAATAGAAAATTTGGATAAGTGAGCCTCATCCAAAATTTTCTTCCGCAGCCTCATATCACGGGGTACGACTATCGGGTCCTTGAACCATAGAGTGTCTTCATCATCTAACCGGAAACATTTCATTTCCCCGTTCTTCAATCTCCTTCTGATATGAGCCATGCCCTTGTCTTTCTTTTGAGCTGCCATAACCTCCTCTTTTATTGTGGGTATGAGGGCTAGGTTATGTAGGGCTCCAAATGGAACCAAGTAAAGACTTGGTTCTTCCTCTTCTATCGGCGTGATGGATAGGCTATGAATATGAGACTTCCGGCTGAGTGCATCGGCAACCACATTTGCCTTGCCCGGATGATAATGAATTTCAATCTCATAGTCCTTGATCAACTCCAACCATCGCCGTTGTCGCATATTCAACTCTTTCTGAGTGAATATGTACTTTGTACTTCAAACTCTTGTGGTCGGTGTAGAGATGAACCAGATTTCCCAATAGGTAATGTCTCCACATCTTCAAAGCGAGTACCACGGCAGCAAGCTCGAGATCATGAGTTGGATAATGTTGCTCATGATTCTGTAATTGCCGTGATCCATATGCGACCACACGTCCTCCTTGCATGAGTACACAACCAAGCCCGACGCCGGATGCATCACAATAAACATCAAAAGGCTTGGTTGTATCCGGTTGAGCTAGAACCGGGGCTGTTGTAAGGTGTTTCACCAATGCTTGAAAAGCTTCCTCACATGGCTTGCTCCAATCATACTTGATGCCCTTCTTCAGTAGCTCTGTCATAGGTTTGGAGATTTTTGAGAAGCTCGGGATGAACCTCCGATAATATCCAGCCAAACCCAAGAAGCTACGAACTTCATGGACTGATGTTGGAGACTTCCACTTCAGCACTTGTTCAATCTTGCTTGGATCAACAGCAATGCCTTCTGCTGAAATAATGTGCCCAAGAAATGGCACTTGGTTGATCCAGAATTCACATTTACTAAACTTTGCATAGAGCTTGTGATCTCTCAGTCGTTGGAGCACAATATGCAAATGTTTAGCGTGTTCCTCTTCAGATTTGGAGTAGACCAAGATGTCGTCGATGAATACCACGACGAACTGATCCAGCTCCGGCATGAACACCGAGTTCATAAGGTACATAAAGTGGGCCGGAGCATTGGTCAACCCAAATGACATGACAAGATATTCATAGAGCCCATATCTTGTCGAGAATGCTGTTTTCGGGACATCTTCCGCGCGAATCTTGATTTGATGATATCCCGACCTTAAGTCCATCTTGGAGAAGACTTTAGCACCCACTAGCTGATCAAAAAGAATATCAATTCTTGGTAGTGGATACTTGTTCTTTATGGTCACAACATTTAAAGGACGATAATCGACACATAGCCTCAGCGTCTCATCCTTCTTCTTCACAAATAAAGCTGAGCAACCCCATGGTGATGAACTTTGACGAATAAACCCCTTGTCCATTAGATCCTTGAGTTGCTCCTTCAGCTCGGCTAATTCGTTCGGAGCCATTTTGTATGGTCTCCGAGAGATTGGCATAGTTCCCGGCATCAATTCATTTTGAATTCCACCTCACGCCCAGGTGGTAAGCCTGGAAGATCTTCGGGAAACACGTCCGGATATTCACGGACTACCGGAATGTCTTCTAACTTGCACGCCTCGGCATTACATACTTCCGGTTCTTTAGAAATCGCTTCGCCGAGGTACAATGTTTGACGTCCGTGAAGTGGAGAGTCCAAGTGAACACTCCTGTTCTCGATGTCCAGAACAGCCTTATGGAAGGTCAGCCACGATATTCCCAATATGGCATTGATTCCCTGGTCTTCGAGAATGATGAGGGTGGTAGGATAAATTTTTCCACCCAAGCAAAGTGGTGCTCGAGAAACGACTTCATTAGTTGAGATGTCTCCACCTGGCGAATGAATAAGGTAAGAACCTTTTGTGACAGTTGTGGAGATCTGATCCCGGATCACCGTTGCCCTGCTAATGAAGTTATGTGTCGCACCAGAGTCGAATAAAATGACAACCGGCTTGTCATTTAAGGTGAACCTGCCGGCAAGAACAGGTCCTCCCTTTGGCAGATCATCGACTGACACATAATTGACTGTTCCCACTTTGGACATAGCTTTTCTTGGCTGTCCAAGATCACTCTGTTGAACTGGACCCGCAGACCCATTTTTGCTGCTCGGTTCAGTTGCTTCATTGACCTTAAGATGATTGTCAAGCTGAAGTGGGACAGCACCTTGCTCGGCTGAGAAATCACCTTGTTCATCTTCAACCTCTTGAGGGAAAAAGTATTCTGGTGCACCTTGTTGATACTGAGGTGCATAAGAAATAAGTTGCTGCTGCGGTGGAGGTGAATAAGACCTCTGTGGAGTAGAAGAGTCGTCACACTCCCAGAATGATTGCACCTCTTGTGGAATCTCCCGACCGGAAGGTGAACGAATTACCAACCGATACTTCTGAGGTAGACGATTGTCTTCATCTTGTGATGAGTCCCTCTCCCTCTTTTCCTTGAGGTAGAGGTTGGAATAATATTCTTGAGCGATAGCACAGCTCACAAACTCATCAAAATTGTCTTGGCTAACTTGAGCCAATTCACATCGCAGCCTAGCAGTCAGCCCTCGGTAGAAATGATAACCTTTCATGGCTGGTGATTTCACATAGTCAGGGACATATTGAGCTAAGCGATTGAATTCCTTCGCATACTCAATAACACTCATATCCCCTTGCTTCAGAATCCAGAACTCATCCAGACTGGTTTGCATTATGCCCGCAGGGATGAAACGAGCACGAAATGTAGCCTGGAACTCCGCCCATGTGACACGATGCCCTGCTGGTTGGACAGCAAGGTAGTCTGCCCACCATGCTCCAGAAAAGCCGTGAAGCTGCTGAGCGGCATATAGAGTCTTTGAGAATTCATCACATTGGATCAACCCAAACTTGGACTCGATGACACGTAACCAGTGATTTGCTTCACAAGGGTCAGCCGCCTCGGAGAATACCGGCGGTTGTGTCGCCAAGAAATCCAGATACGTGCTCTGGGTGGGCATGTGACGTTGAACTTCTCGATCTATGCCTTGCTGAACTATGGTTTGGAGAGTTTCATTCATCTTCGCCATAATTTCGGCCAATCCGGTTGGCGATGGCTCTTGTGATGAAGTCGAGTCATTCCCACCTCGACTTGAATCTCCAAGCTCCATTTGAGAATGTGTGCGTACCATACTGCACGAAACAAAATTTTGAGTCAATCAAAATTCTATCTCAGTAGTAAGTAAAGATAAGTAAAACATGAACATGTCATGAACTTTATGAAAGCATAACCACATTCATGTTTAAACCAATCTTATGTACGCTAAGCTAATCAGCGGGAC
Organism: Neostapfia colusana; assembly: GCA_030760725.1. Classification (NCBI taxonomy): domain Eukaryota; kingdom Viridiplantae; phylum Streptophyta; class Magnoliopsida; order Poales; family Poaceae; genus Neostapfia; species Neostapfia colusana. Next base: position 70,254,067 of record JASWHV010000009.1, read on the forward strand.
TACCCTGACCAGCTCACACAAACTCCAAATTTTACTCAAGTTATCAACAGATTCTAGACTTGAGTTCCATACCAAAGTTTTAGTAAACTTCAGTAGCTTTCCAACAAGTACTTATGTGCTCCTTAAGGATTTTTCTACAGGAAGTTATGGCTTAAAAACAGAAAGGTCCAGAGAGGTTTTTGCTACTGTCCTGGTTCTGAACAGTTTGCCTTCAACTGGACTTTTCACGAACTTAACGTGTGATTTTGCTCTGGAGGTCTACAAAGGAGTTGTAGAGCACTTAAAAATCTTTCCAGAACTGTATCATACACCTCAATGGGTTAAATCTACTCAGAGTTATGCTCTGTTAAAGCCCAGCAAGAATTCCTGCCAGAAACAGAGCACTCTGTTTTTTTTATTGAAAACTTTGATACCTAGTTATACTCTCATTTGAATCTTAGCTCAAAATAAGAGTTCAGTAGCTACTACTTGTTTTAAACTTCCATTTTTAGTTGAAAGTTAGTTCATGAATCATTTCTTCTTAGGGAAGAGGTTATTAAGTGTAGTACGGTGTCGATGCACCGTAAGAACATGTCGGTACTACGTAGCCTCACCAAAAGAAATTCCTAAACCGGATTATACCGGCATATCCGTTTTATTAGTGGCACTAAGACGGTATCTCGCACACGTGTACTACACGGGATACGTACGTGGTTAGTACCTGCAGAAGATCACTCAATAGTGGTGCACTCAAAGGTTGTTTCATTTCAGGCAGTTCTATAATTGAAAGTAAATACAAACGCCCGTATCATTGTCATACGGCCGTCCTTGAGTTAAGTCACGTCTCAAGGTACGTGATCGTGTTTCAACACCACACGACGGGGAACCCGAGTATGTCATGAACGGGTCATCACGGTTGGGAATGTCATCAACCCAACGGATACCACCTACTGCCCTGCAGGGCACGCCGATGGCAAGCGCTGCGTATGTCCTCCTGGGCTACTTCCAGACGAACACACTATCGCGTTACTGACCACACGATGGGGTCTCCACTTACTTGCCTAATGCACGCTAGGGATCAGTGTTTCATATGAACTCAGGAACATGAAGAGTCCAAGAGTTTCATATTAACATCTCACACCAAGCTGTGAGATCTAACCCTGAACCACTTTCCTCGTCAGGGGAGCTAACCGAAATTGAACCGCTTTCGGTGGCTTTCCTTACCATTCTTACCTGAAAGTAGGTGCGTCGTTACATAATGAAAGTTCAGAATTAAAACACATATGTTAGTCTTGCCACTTTAAGTAACTATACTACTATAGTCCTTATGTGGGCCTAATACCGTTTCCTCACCGTATCCTAAGGTTTTGTCGTAATACCATCCTTATTCCGTGTGCTATTACCAATGCGGCTCTGATACCATGCTGAGGGGGCCCGACCTCCATCACGGGGTCGTGCTGCCTTGCCCGAGGAATCGCATTGGGTGGTCCCATGTTATGCGGCACCCAACAGCACACATATAAGAACACAGTATTACATAAATCAAAAGCGGAAGGTTACAATTATTCTTTGTAAATACTTTACACAAAATAGCTACAGCGGAAGTCTATAACCAGCTCACGTTGAATAATTATGAAGCACCGAGAAGAGGTCCAGCCCGCGGACTCCTCTCGCTAGCAACACGAAGACATGGCAGCGGCTAGGTTCTCCAAGTGTGACATGACTCGGAAGTTTCCGAGTCTCACCGGAAAACCTTCATTATAGCGTCGAAGTTTACCTGCAAAACCACTTATATAGCAAGAGTGAGCACAAAGGCTCAGCAAGACTTAACCGTCTCTCCTAAAGCATGGAACTCTATATGAAAGTAACCTAAGACCTAAGCCTGTCCTTTGCGAAAAGACTCGCCTACGAGTTCATCCTTAACTTTCAGATTTTAGCCATAATAGTAGTGACCTTGCGCCCAGCAACATTGGAACTCCACAATCAAACAAGAAACGCTTCATTCCAATGTTACTTGTCCCAAGGTGAAAAATAAATTTAGTTTGCTCTATCTCTACTTCAAACATGGTTTTCATGCAACTTAACATAATCACAACAGCAATTATACTTTTTGCAAACTGTTTCCACACAAGTTGATTAACTACGTCACAACATTGGAGCAAGCGGTACTCAATAACCGCGAGGGACGGTGATTCGAATCAAACACTACCCGGATAACTCGACACATACGCCCGCCTCTGAAGACCCATCTCTGGCGTCCTTCATTACGTCGTATGTGGCAACCTTTCTCAGGACACTAAACTGTAGAACCAGTCGCGCCGTCTCGGGCTCATAGGTCTAACGAGACGATGTGGTATGCCTCTACAATCCAGTGAACCTGGTACATCGGTTTCCTGGTTCCCATATATCAGTAAGCATCCGGTACACAACTCAATACTTGCTCCTGGACGCGGCATACGCATCGGTCCTTAACCGACACGGGCAGAGCTACTCGACCAAGACCTCGTCTTGTCGCTGTCTAACCCCTCTGCCCGGTCTCATCTTTAGAAACGTAAACTTTAGTTTGCTACCTTTTCCAATCCCCACTTATGTGGTCCTGGAACAAAGCTCGCGAGTAGATTCCAACTACTCGTCTTCTACCGGCTGTCCTAGCCTATTTAGCACGGCCTTATTCTACAGCGATGACACACCTTTACCCTTGACCTCAGGGTTCATGTTTGGTTATGCAAGTGGAGTATCAAACATCCTGGACCTAATGCACATACAAACCTCGACCAATAGTAGTGAACAAAGGAAAAATTTTAAAAACAACTTAAGTGCAAACCGGGGCTTGCCTTGGTTTTGCAGGTGACTAAAGTCAGATGATATGGGGTTAGTTGCTGATGCCTTGAAGTTCAACTTCTACCCTTCTTGTTCCTTGATCCAAGTTCACCTTCTCCTTCACTCTTCCACATTTAAACACTACACGTTAGGAACATGCATATCTTTAATTGTAAAACTTTTTGCTAACAAATGCTACAGACAAGTTTGAAACTGGAACTTTGTTTAAGAATTTAAAATGACACTGGGGTGGTGGTTTGGATGTGTGTCTAAGCATTATCCTCAAGTGAGAAGTGAGGTTCATCACTTGGGTGGGGAGATCAACTAATGGTTGAACAGAACACTAATGATCCAGGGCTCCAATGGAGCTGGAAATTTTCTTGGGGGTTCCTTGTCACAAGAAAGTCCTCTGGACCAAAATTCAGAACATTTCACTAAGTGGATCACCCAGAACAATTCCCTAAGCATTTAAGCATAAAGGAATTAATTCTGATTAAACTTGCACTTTCATGTTAATCTAAGTGAACCATAATTTCCTACATATCTCAGAGAGTATGCCTAAAATTTCCTAGGATTTTTGGAGCTAAGGAATGGCTAGAACTGAATTTCCAAGTTTTGGAAATTCTCTGAAAATGTTTCTGTATTTATTTGAATACAGAAACTTGAAATTGGAATTATCCCAACTAAATCAATTCCAAATGAGCTGAAACTTTAACAGGAGTTTCCTAATATCCTAAAGAATATCCTGGCAAAATTTGGGGAATTGTGGATGAACCAAACTCCCTCTAAAATTCTTTTGCTAAAAATCTTTAAAGAATTTTCCAGAATTTTCTATGGGTTTTCATGCAAATTGGGTTGCATATTTGGACAGAGAATTTCATCCTGAATCCAACCCAATTGGAATTACTAAATTTGGAGCTTCCTAGCAAAAGTTATGCATTTTACAAGTTTGAACAACTCTCTGTTTGATTTTAAACAGCACAGTCACACGTGGGGCTCACGGGTCAGGTGCTTCTTCAACCTCCCGCCAGAGCCCGCGGGTGCACACCGGCTGAAAACTTGGCATGGCTCGTTCTCCCTCATTTCTCCACCAAATGAGCTCCGGTTTCGCCCTACATGCTCCTGGGAACGTGGCGCAGCTGCCGGGCAAGGTTTCCCCGCGTGAAAACGGCTGTAGGTGGGTCGGCACCGGCGGGGCGGCTTGGGAGCTCGACATGGACGCGTTCCCGCGTGTCCAAGGCATCTCCCGGCGAGCTACGATGTCCTACAGCATCCCTATGGGTCTAGGAACATGGAACGGAGATCAAATCGTGCAGAACATGGCTGCAAACTAGTCGTCACCGTGGACCGTGGCAGTTTTGGCCGCCTGCGATGATTTCTCGTCGCCCGGGGCATAGGGTGGTCGGTTTGCTTCGTGCTTCGGCGTGGAAGGGCGCTAGGAACCCTAGTAGCTGTGGTCTGAATTGTAGAACGAACAGTCAATTGATTGGAGCTAAATTGAGAAATTTGCTGAGGTCGGTCCTTCACGTGCGCCGGCGCCAAAAATGAAATTCCGGCTAGCCGGCGTCGGGGGAGAGCAGGGGGACGACGGGATGAGGATCAGTACCTCCTGGCGCACCTCTGTGGCCTCTTGAGCCTGCCGGAGAGGCGCTGGGCTGGCCGGGAGACAGGGAGCAGTGGAGCAGCTCCGGTGAGGGAAAACACACACGTTGCAGCTGCTGATCGTGAGGAGGAAAACAAACACGGTTGGCTCAGCTGTGTGGGGTAATATCAGTGCCTGAGAAGCTCGCCAGCGTGAAGAATTCAGGCAGGAGGTGGAGCTTTGGGGCGTGGAGCAGCAGCTGGGTGTCAGCCGGAGGCAGGGCCTCGGTGGAGTGAGGAACAGAGAGCAATACTTATGGACTAAGTCTACTCATTCCTATGACATGTGGGGTCCACCCCTCTTCTTATCCCCCAAAACTCTCACAAATATCTCCAAATTTTGGCACCTTGCAAATTCAGCTATGAGGTACTCAAATCCAAAAGTCATTTGGCAATTTGACCAGTTTTGCCTCAGTTTCAAATTTGAATTCAAATTTGGATGAAATTTACAAGTCCTCTTGATATTCATATCCAAGCACCTCCAAATTTCCTCCAAATTGGTCTCCCTCATAATTTGGATCTGAGGAATTCAAATATGTCCTCTGATCTTTGAGTTGGCTGTTGCAAATACACTTTTTCAAACAACAGTTTGAATTTTCTCTTTTGAACATGCCCTCCTTCTTTTTGAAGTGCACCTCTTAATTCAAACTGAATTCAAAGTTTTATTGCACCTGCCAACACTTTCATGAGGAACACAAAAGTTTTTGTAAGTCCCATTTCTTGCATATAAACTCAACTTTTTCATAGCTCAAGTTTTCTATTTACAAGTTTTGGGACTTTTACAAGGAAGTTTCCCTAGAATTGCAATATCTTGTTTCCTTGTAGCTTGGGTTGGGATTTATTTTGTTATGTCATTTATATACTTATGCTTAGCCATGCTTAGAATGGGATAAGTGGGATATGAGATCATCAACTTATTTACCTTCCTCTTGAATGAGATATTATGAGTTATATAGAGGTAGGGATCGAGGCAAGTTGGATGAATTGGTTGGTGTTGGGTGCACGAGACTCGGGTTTGTGTTTAGTACTTGCCTGGATCCTAAGGACCGGTTCATGGAGCATGTAACCTGGCTTACCATGCCAACCACATGCTGAGATGGGGCAGCTTGGCCAATTAATTAGGTGTATCTCCGGCGTAGTATGGGTGTTTCGATGGTGCGGGGAATAGGTGTCAGCTGGACTACCATATGAACCGCAAAGCTCAAGAGGGGGCCACTACAGCGGGGTTGGAGCCTCTTGTATGCTGTTAGGGGTGAAACCTCAGTGGGTCCACGCTCGTCGGGAATCCCTTTGTAAAGGCCTCATAGTGATCTCCTGGCTACACACCTGGGAAGTGTGAATGTGGTTCGCGACCACTGGCATAATGGAGGTTCTTTTAGTCCAATCGGCAACGGGGGATGAAATCACTACATGTGGGTACAGTGATGCAAACTCTGCAGAGTCAAAACTGTCATGACAGCCGTGCTCATGGTCAATAGCGGCTTGGACTTATTCATGATTAGAGGATGATGGATTGTGAAGTTGAGGATGTTAAGCGGGGAGCTTAACATTGGAGATGAGACTATGTTTACTTGATTTTGATAATGGGTTGGGATATTGGGACCATTTCACCTGTGTAGTAATGTAGGTGCTTAATAAGCTAAGGTGATAGGTATTAATTGCGTAGTGCTTAACCATGAGTCCAACCTCTCCTTGCTCTAGCCATGCATGACATAACTTTCCCACACTTGCTGAGTACCAACGGTACTCAGACTTGCATTTCTGTTGGTTTAAATTGTTGCTCAGGTCAGAGGGATGATGTGGTGTTCAATGACCAAGACTTTGGACCCGAAAAAGGTTTTTAGGTTCACGGAGTCCCCCGGGCAATGCCTGTGACGAAACCCACAAGATTTATATTCCGCTGCTGCTTTATTTACATGTTATGAACATCTTATCGTCCATCGAGACGTATGCTATGAAAGACTTATTTATATTCGAACACTTGGCTTGTAATAAATGATGCTTCACTATTTGTCATCACATGTATGAGAGAATGATCCTGGCATACATGTGATATTCACTCGGTTGTTCTTTGGGACAAACCGGGTGTGACAGAAGTGGTATCAGAGCCAGGTTGGTCCGTAGGAACGTGGACCTAGGTAGAAATGGACGTATTTAAGGACCCTACTTTCTTAAAAACTATTTTACAAAGATGTGGGTTGAAAGTGTTATTTCATGGGGTCACTTTATTCATCTTGCCCCAACTTTTATTCAAAATACAATTTTTATTTAACTCTTATCTAACTTAATTTTAAATGCTTTATGTTTTAGATGGTTCGCATGATCCGCACCGCTCGCAAGTCCACCGGGGGGAGAGTTCCTGCAGTTGCCCTTGTCTTGAGAGAGGAGAACCGTCTAGTGACGTACCACTCCTACGGGTTGGCAGTAGGAGGCTTGTTGCGCCGTCTTCGGCGTATGCTCCACGCCGCCGGCAATGTTGGCAAGCTGATCATACACTACAGCTCCACCAGGACTATCCGTGAGGAGCGGGAAGAATGGAGCTCAGAGATGAGGATTATCCAAGAAAATCAGCTGCTCAAGATCCACCGCTCTCCAGCTTGTCGGGCGACTCAGGTCGACGCTGAGAAGGATGTCACCTGGGAGGCCATCACCTGCCAGAGTTACATCAACCGTCGCCACCTCGACAGGACAGAGTACTTGTATGTCCTCCAGCGTGAAAGTGGCACCGCAGAGTACAAGTACCCGCCAGTGCAGCAGGAGACTTCCCATGAGCACATGGACCTGTGCTTGGAGGATGCTGCTATGCTCAACACTCGACTGCAGGAGTGCCAGTAGGAGCTTCAGGATGTTCGTGACACCCTGAAGGAGACTGAGGCGTTGCTTCGTGCCAGCTTGAGGGCGAGAGAAAAAGGAGATGGGAATGAATTGTGTGTCACCATAAATGACACATGGACTCCTGACTCCTCGGACCGCCATGCGAGCAAGCGTCGCCGCACTCCTATACCAGCAGCCTCCCCACCTAAAGCAGAATCAGAGGGCAGCCGCAATAATGAAGAAGACCCCGACGAGCCGGCTCATTGATGCGAGTTTTTTAGAGTCATTTCCCTTAATTCAGCAGGTCATCGAGTAGTCGAGTCAATACCCTATTTATTTGTGTGTTAATGATTGGCGTGTGACGTGAGTTGTGGAAGCCATGGGCATTTGTCCACAACCTCGTCTTTAGGTTGCTTTGCTTTGATGTGTGAACCCCTATGAATCAAGAGTGCATTTATTTTAGCATGAGAAGTGACCCCCAAAGGTCCACGTGAAATCTTAAGAAATTGTTTAAATATTAAGGCCTCAAAAGTTTAAGTTCAAACAAGCAATTTGGGAAGTTAATACATAATGCTTTAAGTTAACATTTGGTTGATCATGATAGATGTGTGGAAGAGGAAAAGGTCGTGGTGCCAACCCCACCAACAACAACGATGAGGCCGGCAATCCTCACCTTTCTGGAGGACAAGACAGGGGTGGTCGCTGTGAAGGAGCTGATCCTATCCACCAAATGCTCGAAAATCAGAATCAGCTCATCCAGAGTTTAACTCAAGTGGTGGCCAACTTGCACCAAGCTCCACCACCACAAGCTGCACCACGCCAACCAAGGTTGAGTGAGTTTCTGGGAACTCAACCCCCAAAGTTTGCAAGTGCTGCTGAACCTCTGGAGGCAGATGATTGGCTAAAGACCATTGAGAGCAAGATGAGGATCATACAATGCCAAGGGTATGAGAGGGTGCTGTTTGCCTCTCACCAATTGCATGGACCTGCTGCTGATTGGTGGACCGCTTACGTAGCAGCCCATTATGACCCCGAGAACATCACTTGGGAAGAGTTCAAGCGCAGTTTCCGCAACCTCTACATACCAAGGGGTGAACTCAAAAACAAGAGAAAGGAGTTCTTGGGACTGCAGCAAAGCAACATGACTGTGAGGGAATACCTCACCAAGTTCACCCAACTATCCCGTTATGCACCACGAGACATCGAAACTGATGAGCAAAAACAGGACTATTTTATGGAAGGACTTACTATGGAAATGCAATGTGCAATGTCCTCCAACGAGTATGAAAGCTTCCAAAAGATGGTAGACAGAGCATTTGTCGTGGAGAGGAAGCTGAAGGCCTTGGAGAATGAAAACAAGAGGAAGGCGGGATGGTCACACCAAGCCTCAAGTAGCAACACACGTCCACGTCTGATGCAGCAACCTGCCGGCCAGACGGGCGTGTTGTGGTACCCTACCCGACACCGAGATGGTACAACCCGAACTTCAGGCCTCCATCAGCACCAGCACAGCCGCAACGTCAGTTTGTGCAGCAGCCTCGCCCCACATATCAACCTCGACCAGCAGGACAAGGGCCACAGAACCAACCCCAAGATAACAAAGGCCAGGCACCTAAAGTTGGGGTGCAATGCTTCAACTGTGGTGAAGTGGGGCACTACGCCCATAAGTGCCCAAAGAAGAAGCCCATGCAGCCACAGCAGCAGAACGTGATGTGAGGACGGGTGAACCACGTGACCATGGAGGAAGCACAAGAGGCACCTGATGTGGTAATTGGTAAGTTTGGGCCGCAGACGTTCGCCACGCGATCTCTGCCCCAGGCGTATGCCGCGCAACATATGCCCCAGCCATATGCCGTGCAAATGGTGCCCCCGGTCTATGGCGCAGCCTTGCCCATACCGGGGTATACGGTGCCTGCAGCGAACCAAGCGTTTGCGGCACCAACACCTGCAGCAACAGGAGCAAGATGTGTGGCCCTGGCGCCACACCTTCGCTTCGTGAAGTGGCTGCGCAAGTTCCGGCCGCACCTGCCCGATAAGTACAACGGCAGCGTCAACCCGGCGGAGTTCCTTCAGATCTACTCCACCGCCATCCTTGCTGCAGGAGCGGACGAGGCCGTCATGGCCAACTACTTCCCCGTCGCCTTGACCGGCCCAGCCCGGTCTTGGCTCATGAATCTTCCCCAGGGGTCCATAACCTCATGGGGGGAGCTCTGCCGGCAGTTCACTGCTAACTTCGGCAGCTCCTACACCCGGTCTGGCACGGAGCTCGACCTCCACGCCATCCAGCAACAACCTTGAAAGACGCTGCGCTCCTTCATCCAGCGGTTCTCCCAGGTACGGAACACCATCCCGCATATCCAAAATGCTTCTGTGGTGGTTGCGTTCCGGCAGGGTGTACGGGACGAGAAGATGGTTGAGAAGCTCGGGACCAGAGAGGTTTGCGACGTCTCAGAGCTCTTCAGCCTGGCGGACAAGTGCGCCACGGCAGCAGAAGGGCGGAGGCACTCACTGCCAACCTCCGAGTCAGGAGGACAGCCCAGATCTGGTGCTGCTTCCCATGGAAGCGGCAAGAAGATCAAGAACCGGGGTGATGCCAAGATGAAACCACCGACCGCGGCTCCCGTTGCTGCAGCTGCAGAACCCAGTGGAGCTCGGGGGCCACGCCCCGACAAGAGGCAGCGACAGTCACCAGCTCCAGAAGGTGACCAAGGCGAGTCGTGCCCCGTGCACAAGGGTTTGTTAAGAAGCATGATCTAGCAACAACACAAATGAACCATATGTTAGCAGTGAACTCTCCAGGGGGAGAAATAAGGACAAGACAAGTGTGTCCCAAGGTGAATCTAGACATTAATGGGTAGTATTTGCTGCAAACCTCATAGCGATAGACTCACAAGGGATAGATATTATTTTGCGTATGGATTGGTTGACCAAACATAAAGGAATTATCCATTGTTCGACAAGAACGGTGGAACTAACTCACCCTAGCGGCACAAAAGTGAAGTTCATAGCCGTACAAGAACCTAGGAGGGACCTTAAATGTGAGGAACCCCTTCCGGGATCCACACTCCAGGATACACATGGGGTGGTGCTGTGCGATTCGGCACCCAACAGCATACACGAAAATAACCATAAACGTACAAAGTCTTTTATTTATCAACATAGTGTTTTTTTACAAAATAATGTACCACGAGGGTACACGCAGCGGAATATACATACACACTTACTCTCAGTCCTAACTAAGCAAAAGAGAAGACGTCCAGCCCGCGGACGCTTCTTACTAGCTTCCACAAAGATGAGTGCAGCGGCAGGGTTTCCGGTGAGTCGCTGATGGCTCACCGAACAACCATCTTCATAGCAAATTTTATAACCTGCAAAACACTAATAATGTAACCGTGAGCACGATGGCTCAGCAAGACTTAACCGACACTTCTAAACATGGAACTCTACGTGCAGGGATTACTAACATAGGAAAGGTATGATGCAATAATGACACGCCTACATGTTAATCCTTACTTTCAGTTTAATAGCAGCAGATTATTATGCCTTAGGCAGCCCTCACGTCGGAAGTCCACAATCAAACAAGAAACGCTTTCCTCTGATGTGGTGATGCCCAAAGAGGAAAATAAACTTAATGAGCTCTACAACTACAGCAAACATGGTTGGCAATACAATGAATTTAAGAACTTCACATCAGCAATGATTCATCACATTTTATCTGGAATTTATTACTACGTCACAACTCAGTGAACAAGTGGTACTCATATAACCGCGAGGGACGGTGATTGCAATCAGGACACACCCGGAATACACGACATATACACCCGCCTCGAAAGACTCACGCGAGCTCTTTCTTACGTTGTATGCAGCAACCTTTCACCCGTCACTCCAATGCCGAACCAGTTCCGCCGACCCATCAGAAGGGCCACTACACGGAACACGTCAAAGTTGCTCCGCTAGCGGGTTTACACCTCTGACACCAACCCCCAAAGGACGGCCGTATAAGTTTCGACACGAGAGTACCCGAGTTACATCGGTTTATCGGGTCCCATATATCCGATATGCATCCGGTACTGTTCAAACTTGCTCAGCAGGGCGGCATACGCATCGGTCCTTAACCGACACAAACAGAGCTACAGCCACACAGGCCCAACGTCCTGCTGCTCCTACTCTCTGCTCGGTCTCATTTCCCACTCCAGAACTTTCATTTTCTAGAATCATACCCCGCTGTGCCCACATCCTAAACTCGTGGGTAGCTTCCAACTACCCGACTTGTACCGGATCCTATACAACTTTAGCCTAGCAGAAACTACACGAAGGTAACCTATTCTACCCATTAACTCCAAGGGTTTGTTGGTCATGCATTTGGAGTATCAATCACCCTAACCTAATGCACAATACATACTAGACCCATAAAAGTGATACAAAGTAAAATATAACTAAAAGCTGTTAAATGCAAACTGGGGCTTGCCTTATGTTGCTGCAGGTTTAGTTCTACTTTATAGTCAGTATCTTGGCGATGATTAAATCTTCAACTTGCTGATCCGAGTCTAGTTCCTTGTCGAACTCCTTCGTCGTTTTTCCTACTGATATGAATCTGCACAGTTTTTAATACACATATCTGAATTATAAAACAAATGTGTTTTAGGAATTAAGAATGGTTTAGACCAACTCTAAAGTGAGAGATGGGCTCTGTTATGGACAGAAATAGTGAAGAACTTTAGGTGGGCAGTGGATGTTTGTTGGAGTAAAATTCAAAGATCCATTTATAATGGACATAAGAAAGGTAGTGGAAAGAACCAGAAGAAAACTGGAGAAGATTATCTCAACTTGCTCTGAAATTTTTACAGTGGTCCGTATATCATACAGAGGTATGGCTTGCAAAATTTCAGACATAGTTGATGGAATATGTGGTCTAGAGAATTTTCTTACTATTTGGCTTCTCTGAATTCCTATGACAATTATAGTGTCTTTGCATGCTCCGAATGTGGCTTTTCAGAAACTTAATAGTCTCATGAGTCCATAGGACTTGGTTTCACCATTTTTGGAGCTTCCTACACCGAGATATGACTTTTCCAAACTTGGTTAAAAGTCTGAAAATGTCTCTGTTTATTTTCCCCTTTTTCAGAGACATAGAGGATTCAAATAACATTTGGCCAAGCAAAAGGAGTCCAATGCCTCTGAAAATTTTACAGGAGTTCAAGGATTATTGGAAGAATGTCCTGCTCAAATTTGGGAATTTTCCAATTAACAGAACTCCTGTAAAAATTCATACATGATTTTCCTTAAATGAATTAATGAGCCAAATCCAGGAGTTTTCATAGATATTGGGCTGCACCCTTGAATAGTACTATTTGAGAGGAATCCAACAAAATTTGTTTCACAATTTTTGGACACTCCTACACAAAGTTATGGCTCTCCAAAGTTTGAACTGAAATAGGAAAATCTGGAAAATGTTTAAATGCTGACAGTGGGTCCCACTCGTCATCCCTAACCTCCAGCCACGCGCCAAAACAGAGCAGTGGCGGCTCCCTCCGGTAAGGTCGCCGGAAATGACCTTCCCGGCCACCTCCGGACCCCCTGCTGACCGCCCCCCCCCATTTTCCACCATGCTGAACTCATTGGTGAGGTCACCGGCGGCTAAAACTCGCCAGAAAGCAGTGCGCACCGGCCACAGCTAACCCTAGGGCTCCGGCGAGGTCGTGTGCAGTGATTTCTCCACGAAAAGGTCGGTTCTTGGGCTCTATAGCACCGTGGGGGATCCCTCATCACCGGCATGAGCTCAAATCGGCCCAAGAATGGCTGCAAATAGGGACTCATCGGCGACCTAGGGCAAAATTCGGTGCCAGCCCGAAATTCTTGAAGAACAGCCCAAATTCTTGATGATCCTCGATGGTTTTTGATCTAGAGGAGCGCTGGAGAGTCTAGAACATGTTTCCAGCTCGGCATACATGATGGTGGACTGAACACGACGAATTTTGAAGATTTGTGCAGCTCGGTTCTATGAATACACTTGCAGTAAACAGAGAAATTCTTCCTCTGTAGTGCATGAAAAGAGGAGGGGTTTTCACCGGAGTGTAGAGCAGTCTGGGGCGCCTCTTTTTCGTGTAGAACGTCGGGCACGAGGACGACCGTAGAGCTCGGTTGCTGGAGAACAGAGGGTTGGCTGAGGTGAACTTGCTTCGGTCTGTGCAGGGGCTGTGGAGGGAGAGGGAGAGGAACGGTTCACGGCAGAGGCACGGGGTGGCTTCACTCGGCATCCTCATCCACAGAGCAGGAGCTGGCAAGGTGGTAAGCACCGGCGAGCAGGACGTGTCAGCTCTCGGTGAGGAGAAACCGAGCACAGCGTGAGACTCCATTCAGTCTCTGTCCAGTGGGGTCCACCCACCCACAATTCTCCCCCAATTTCGTTTAAAATAGTAAACGAGCTTCAAATTTTATCAAACTTAGAGGATAGGCCAAAAGAAATATGAGGAACACAATGGTGCACTAAAATTTGAATTTTAGTGAAGTCGGAATTTGAAACTGAGGTTTAAATTCAAATTCAAATTTTTTCCCGTTTAAATTCCAACAAATAGGAAATCCTTTTCAAATGCTCTGAAAATTTTCCAGGATATTATTGGATGTGTGGAGAACCAAATGATAGCTTTAGATCTCCGTGTTCGGGAAATTTTTTTTTTGCAGGTTCAAGTTTCGACTTGGAGCTCACACCGTTAATTCAAAAGTTTAAATTCCCTCTCCTTTTCTCGGTGTGAACTGCAGCTCCACCTGCTAGAGTTTTGGGATTTCACATCCCTCCCCCCTTAAAAAGAATCTCGTCCCGTGATTCCAAAAGAAGAGACAAGCGGTAGAGAAGGAATTACCTTATATGAGCGGACAGCAAGTCCGGGTAGTTCGAACGGAGGTATTCTTCACTCTCCCGTGTTGCTTCCTCCGCGGTATGATTGCTCCATAATACCTTATAGAATTGGAGCGTCTGATTCCTTGTCGACCGAGACTTTTCATCAATAATCCGGATTGGATGTTCGGCATAAGAGAGATCCGGTTGCAATGTCTCGAGATCTTCATTGCGGACAGCAGTGGTATTCTTGAGACATTTCCGAAGCTGAGAGACGTGAAATATATCATGCACACTAGCGAGATTTGTCGGTAGCTCAAGCCGGTAGGCTACGGGTCCACATTTCTCCGTGATAGCGAATGGACCGATAAACCGGGGAGCGAGCTTTCCTTTTACACCGAACCGGTGAACTCCCTTCATTGGAGATACGCGGAGATATACGTACTCTCCGACGTTGAAGTTCAGAGGTCGACGTCGCTGATCTGCATAACTCTTCTGTCGAGATTGAGCTGCCTTTAAATTTGCTTGTATGACCCGAACTCGTTCTTCGGCGTCATTGACAAGGTCAATCCCGAATGTCACTCTTTCACCGGATTCGCACCAATTCAGCGGTGTGCGACATCCCGGCCATAGAGAGCCTCATATGGTGCCATCTTGATACTCGTTTGATAGCTGTTGTTGTACGAGAATTCCGCCAACGGTAGATAAGCATCCCAGTGCTTACCGTGGTGGATGGCACAAGCTCTCAACATATCTTCCAAGACTTGATTCACCCTCTCGGTTTGTCCATCGTTTTGAGGGTGATATGCGGAGCTTCTAAGCAATTTGGTTCCCAAAGATGCGTGCAGCTGTTCCTAGAAACGAGAAACGAACAGTGCACCACGATCTGAAACTATTGTTCTTGGAACTCCATGCTGGTATAATATCCATTCAATGTATAACTCCGCATATTTCTTGGCATTGAATCCCACATTCACCGGTATGAAGTGTGCTGACTTGGTTAATCGGTCAACGATTACCCAAACCGAATCATGCTTTCGAGATGTGAGCGGCAATCCGACAATGAAATCCATACTCACATCTTCCCACTTCCATGCCGGAATATGAAGGGGCTGCAGCAAACCAGGTTTCTTCATGTGATCTGCTTTCACCCTTCGACACGTATCACACTCGGATACGTATTTAGCGATTTCCCGCTTCATCCGTGTCCACCAAAACTTGTTTCTCAAATCTTGGTACATCTTGTTGCTTCCTGGATGAATGGAAAATTTTGATAGATGAGCTTCGTCTAATATCTTCTTACGAAGCTTCATGTTCCTCGGTACGACTATACGGTCCTTGAACCATAGCGTACCATTCTCATCTTTCCTGAAGCACTTAGCTTCTCCCTTGTCTATTCTCTTCCGGAGATGGGCCATGTCCTTATCTTTCTTTTGAGCTTCTACAATTTCATCACGAATTGTAGGAATGAGGGCAAGGTTAAACAATGACCCATAGGGAACCAAGCGCAGGCTCGGTTCTTCTTCTTCCCTTGCAGCCATGGTTAGATTATGCACATGTGATTTACGACTAAGTGTGTCGGCAACCACATTCGCTTTTCCAGGATGGTAATAAATCTCCAGTTCATAATCTTTGATTAATTCTAACCACCTTCGCTGCCTCATATTTAGTTCCTTTTGTGTGAAGATGTATTTTAAACTCTTGTGGTTGGTGTAGAGGTGGACTAAGTTTCCAAGCAAATAGTGCCTCCACATCTTTAGAGCAAGAACCACAGCAGCTAACTCGAGATCATGTGTCAGATAATTCTGCTCATGATTCCGAAGCTGCCTGGATCCATATGCGACCACTCGCCCTTCTTGCATAAGCACGCAGCCAAGGCCGATGCCGGATGCATCGCAATACACATCAGAAGCTTTAGTCGTATCGAGCTGCGCCAACACTGGGGCTGTTGTGAGGTGCTTTACCAATGCTTTGAACGCCTCCTCACATGCTTCACTCCACACATATTTGTTGCCTTTCTTCAGAAGTTCCATCATTGGTTTAGAGACCTTGCAGATATTCGGAATGAATCTCCGGTAGTACCCCGCTAAACCGAGATAACTACGGACTTCATGGACTGATTTCGGTGAACTCCAATTCAGCACTTGGACGATCTTACTCGGATCAACTGCGATGCCCTCCGCAGAAATAATGTGCCCAAGAAATGGCACTTGGTTGATCCAGAACTCACACTTGCTGAATTTTGCATACAGTTTGTGATCCCGTAGGCGTTGGAGCACAATATGAAGATGTTCGGCGTGTTCTTCTTCCGACTTAGAATATACCAAGATATCATCGATGAAGACCACAACGAACTTGTCCAACTCCGGCATGAAGACTGAATTCTTCAAGTACATAAAATGAGCCGGAGCATTAGTGAGTCCGAATGACATGACGAGATACTCATATAATCCGTATCTCATCGAGAATGCCGTCTTGGGTATGTCTTCCGCCCGGATTTTTATCTGGTGATATCCGGACCGAAGATCCATCTTCGAGAAAACCTTGGCACCCACTAGTTGATCGAAAAGCATATCGATACGTGGTAGTGGATACTTGTTCTTGATAGTTACGGCATTTAGCGGACAATAGTCCACACATAAGCTCAGAGTCTCGTCCTTTTTCTTGACGAACAGCGCGGAGCATCCCCATGGTGATGAACTGGCACGAATGAAGCCTTTGCTTAACAAATCGTTCAGCTGCTCCTTCAGCTCCGCGAGTTCCTTTGGTGCCATTTTATACGGCCTCCGAGAGATGGGTGTGGTTCCCGGTGCTAGTTCAATTTTGAACTCCACTTCACGATCGGGCGGCATGCCCGGTAGATCATCGGGAAACACGTCCGGATATTCCCGGACCACTGGAATGTCCTCCAGTTTCTTAGCTTCAATAGTGTGTACAGCAGTGACTTCCGGTGCAACATTTATCAGAATCAACGTGTGTTGCCCGTGCTTCTTTGAATTCAGCTGCACCGTTCGTGAACTAATACCAAAGATAGCTTGGTGATGCGTCAACCAAGCCATTCCCAATATGATGTCAATCCGCAAGCCTTCTAGGATGATAAGAGTAGTAGGATATATTCGCCCATCCAAACATATAGGCGCTCGAGCAACAATTCTGCCCGCTGTCCTACTACCTCCTGGTGAATTAATATGATATGAAGCGGCCAAGGTCGTTGATGGTACTTGGTGCTTAACCACATAATCTTTGCTGATAAAATCATGTGTAGCACCTGAGTCGAACAACACGAGCGTGGGCTTATCACGTAGGCTGAACATGCCCGCCAACACGGGTTCTCCTACGGGAACGTCTTCAACTGCCATATAGTTTACGTTTCCCACTTTCAGTGATGTTCTCCTTGACCGTCCATAGAATTTCTTTGCAGCTTGAGATGACACGTGACTGCTGCTTTGCTGGGTCACTTGACCCTCCTGAGGAATATGCTCTACATCGCTACAAGTGTTATACGATGTGAGCTCAGGATCTTCGCCATATGGAAGTGCTTGGTATGCTGGTGCACTTTGCTGAGGTGGGGGTGCACAAATACTCATTTGCTGCTGTTGCAGCAGTGGCTGAACCTCCATGGGTGAATATGAACAGTATTGGATCTGAGGTGGTCCGTCAAAGGACTGAATTTCCACCCTGGATGGTAAGCAATATATCACCGGTTGTTCTTGATGATAATCATCCGTACTTGCCAGTGATAATTTTCTCTTCCTCTTACTTTCCTTGTGCTCGAGTTCAAATATTTCTTGAATCATAGCGGCATTGACTAACTCGCTATAATTCCCTTTATTGCATTGTGCCACTTTTGTCCGAAGCTTCACATCAAGGCCTCGGAAGAAGTAATGACACTTCATTGTCTCATTAAGCACATAAGCAGATGCATATTGTACTAAACGGTTAAATTCCGTAAATTACTCCATAACGCTCATGCCTCCTTGCTTGAGTTC
The DNA here is from genome assembly GCA_030760725.1 of Neostapfia colusana. Lineage (NCBI taxonomy): Eukaryota > Viridiplantae > Streptophyta > Magnoliopsida > Poales > Poaceae > Neostapfia > Neostapfia colusana. The sequence goes on from JASWHV010000009.1 coordinate 70,272,145, forward strand.
ATAGAACTCTTCAATTCTGGTTTTGACGATGCCCTCACAAATATGACGTGCACGGAAAGCATCACGAAACTCCGTCCACGTCACACGATGGCCTTCAGCGATCTTAGGAAGATATTCAGACCACCAAGCCCCAGCGGATCCATGAAGTTGCTGAGCGGCAAATAAAGCCTTCTCATATTCATCACACTGGAGCATTCCCAGTTTAGATTCAATCACCCGGAGCCAATGATCTGCCTCCAAGGCTTCCTTAGCTTCAGAGAATACCGGTGGTTGTCTTGCTAGAAAATCCAGATACGTATTCAGTGTGGGGTTTTGCTGGGAGGTCTCCTGTCGGATGCCCTGCTGCACCAACATCTCAAGAGACTCAGCCATTCTTCCCAACACCTCCGCCAGTCCGGTTGATGATGGCGGTGATCGTCGCTGCGACGAATCATTTCCATCCCGACTGGAACCACCAACTTCATACCCAGAATGAGTATAATCCATACTGCAAGAGTGAGCAATTTAAGGTTAATATCCAAGAGTGTACTCAGCTTTAACTCAAAATTATTAACCGCAAAAGCATCACATCAACTGTGCAGCATATATAAACGAAACAAGGTTTTTGACAGTTCTGAAATATAACCAATGATTGTTGAAGTTTGTCAAACTCTTCAACCAACAACAAGGAATGATGAAAGATAACTAATGAATATGTCAAGGAACTTAGAGAAGTATAACACCTTCATGTCCACAACACGACCTAAATTACATGCGCAATGAGCAATGCTCTGTTCAGTATGACCCTTGAACCATAATCCCAGAATTTGATTATGAAAATGGCAGTTTCATGTCTCAAGGTTAATATCAAAGTTATATGTAACTTCAATATCTTTCCAACGAGTATTTAGTTGCCTTCATATCAATTGTAGATCAGGAGTTGTGATATTTCAAAGTTGACAGAAATCTGGAACAATTTTGACAGCACCTCCTCTGAAAGTGTCTGTTTTGTCCGCCAGATTTCCTAAAGTTCTACCCCAAATCTGTAGAATCTTTGAACTACAAAGTCGTAGCACATATCACAAACTTTCCAACAGCGTCTCACATGACTCATAGATATTTTTCTACAAGAAGTTATGGTCGAAATACAGAAAATTCCAGAGAGTGTTTTTGGTCTGCCCTGTTTTTGGACAGTTAACACTCATCTGAGATTCTCATCCATTTGGAGGGAGATTCTGTTCTGGAGTTCTACAGAAAAGTTGTAGAATACTTCAAAACCTTTCCAGAAATGTATCTTTCACCTCCATTGGTTCAACCAATCAAAAGTTATGACCTGTTCAATATCAGCAAAAATTCTGCTGAAAACAGGGGAGGTTGTTACTAAAGATTTGAGATGAAAACTATACTCCCAATTGACTCTTAGTTCAAATATAGGAGTTCATTAACCCCTAATGGAATCCTAGACTCCAAAATTACTCTTTTCTTTGAAAACTCCATTTTTCATGCAGTTAAGAACATTTCACGATACTACGTTTCCTCACCAAATCAAAAATCCTAACCGGCGTTACACCGGCATATACGTCTCAAGTGGTGGCACTAAACGATCACTCACACACGTGTTCTAAACAGAATGTTCTACTCGTGGTTAAGTACCTGCAGAAAAACAATCAATAGTGATGCACACAAAGGTTTTCCATTTCAGGCAGGTCCGTATCATAGTAAAATCATACGCCCCGTATCATTGCCATACGGGCCGTCCTTGAGTCAAGTCACGTATCAAGGTACATGGTCGCGTTTTAACACCACACGACGGGGAACCCGAGTAGAGCGTGAACAGGTCGTCACAGTTGGGAATGTTATCAACCCAACGGATACCACCTACTGCCTCATGACCGTTGAGGCACGCCGATGGCGGGCGCTGCGTATGGCCCTTTGAACATTGAACGTTCAAGAGTTGCATACTATCGTGTTGCTTACCACATGATGGGGTATTCTCACTTTTGCCTAAAGCACGCTGGAGATCAGCGTTTTCATATGCTCTCAGAACCATAGAGAGGTTCAGAGACTCATATTAACTACCGTGCCGAGCCACGGTATACTATTCCATACTATTACTCGTATGGCGAGTTACCGCAATTGATCCGCCTACGGTGGCGTACCTTACCTCTTACCTCCACGTAGGTGCGTCGTTACTGAATTGAAATACTGAAGGTAACACACTGTTAGCTTGCCACCTTAAGTAACTATGCTACTAATAGTCCTTATGTGGGCATACTACACGTTTCTCACTCGTATACTTCAAAGTTTTCAAAAATAAGCTCTTTTCATGCGTGCTATTCCCAATGCGGCTCTGATACCACGCCTGTGAGGAACCCCTTCCGGGATCCACACTCCAGGATACACATTGGGTGGTGCCGTGCGATGCGGCACCCAACAGCATACACGAAAAGAACCATAAACGTACAAAGTCTTTTATTTATCAACATAGTGTTTTTTTACAAAATAATGTACCACGAGGGTACATGCAGCGAAATATACATACACACTTACTCTCGGTCCTAACTAAGCAAAAGAGAAGACGTCCAGCCCGCGGACGCTTCTTACTAGCTTCCACAAAGATGAGTGCAGCGGCAGGGTTTCCGGTGAGTCGCTGATGGCTCACCGAACAACCATCTTCATAGCAAATTTTATAACCTGCAAAACACTAATAATGCAACAGTGAGCACGATGGCTCAGCAAGACTTAACCGACACTCCTAAACATGGAACTCTATGTGCAGGGATTACTAACATAGGAAAGGTATGATGCAATAATGACACACCTACATGTTAATCCTTACTTTCAGTTTAATAGCAGCAGATTATTATTCCTTAGGCAGCCCTCACGTCGGAAGTCCACAATCAAACAAGAAACGCTTTCCTCCGATGTGGTGATGCCCAAAGAGGAAAATAAACTTAATGAGCTCTACAACTACAGCATACATGGTTGGCAGTACAATGAATTTAAGAACTTTACATCAGCAATGATTCATCACACTTTATCTGGAATTTATTACTATGTCACAACTCAGTGAACAAGTGGTACTCATATAACCGCGAGGGACAGTGATTGCAATCAGGACACACCCAGAATACATGACACATACACCCGCCTCGAAAGACTCACGCGAGCTCATTCTTACGTTGTATGCAGCAACCTTTCACCCGTCACTCCAATGTCGAACCAGTTCCGCCGACCCATCAGAAGGGCCACTACATGGAACACGTCGAAGTTGCTCCGCTAGCGGGTTTACATCTCTGACACCAACCCCCAAAGGACGGCCGTATAAGTTTCGACACGAGAGTACCCGAGTTACATCGGTTTATCGGGTCCCATATATCCGATATGCATCCGGTACTGTTCAAACTTGCTCAGCAGGGCGGCATACGCATCGGTCCTTAACCGACACAAACAGAGCTACAGCCACACAGGCCCAACGTCCTGCTGCTCCTACTCTCTGCTCGGTCTCATTTTCCACTCCAGAACATTCATTTTCTAGAATCATACCCCGCTGTGCCCACATCCTAAACTCGTGGGTAGCTTCCAACTACCCGACTTGTACCGGATCCTATACAACTTTAGCCTAGCAGAAACTACACGAAGGTAACCTATTCTACCCTTTAACTCCAAGGGTTTGTGGGTCATGCATTTGGAGTATCAATCACCCTAACCTAATGCACAATACATACTAGACCCATAAAAGTGATCAAAGTAAAATATAACTAAAAGCTGTTAAATGCAAACTGGGGCTTGCCTTATGTTGCTGCAGGTTTAGTTCTACTTTATAGTCAGTATCTTGGCGATGATTAAATCTTCAACTTGCTGATCCGAGTCTAGTTCCTTGTCGAACTCCTTCGTCGTTTTTCCTACCGATATGAATATGCACAGTTTTTAATACACATATCTGAATTATAAAACAAATGTGTTTTAGGAATTAAGAATGGTTTAGACCAACTCTAAAGTGAGAGATGGGCTCTGTTATGGACAGAAATAGTGAAGAACTTTAGGTGGGCAGTGGATGTTTGTTGGAGTAAAATTCAAAGATCCATTTATAATGGACATAAGAAAGGTAGTGGAAAGAACCAGCAGAAAACTGGAGAAGATGATCTCAACTTGCTCTGAAATTGTTACACTGGTCCTGGTATGCTGCTGCTCTCTGCCCCTCACCGATCGGAGGTTGTACGTGTGGAGGATCGGTGGGCACGGGTTGAGAGTTGACCGACGGCGAGACGCCAGCGATGGCGAGGTGAGAGAACACAGGGGCGGCGGCTAGGGTTTGGAAATTCCCGGCTCCCTGCAGGAAGCCGGAACAATCTGTTTCTGCTTACCCCTTATTCCATTGTCTTTACAATTATATAGCTCTCAAATAATAGGAAATGTCCTGGGCCAAGTTTCTAATAATAGCTCTCAAATAATAGGAAATGTCCTGGGCCCGTTTTGGCCTTCCCTGCATGCGCCTGCTAGGCAGGAGCAGTCCTCCTCTGATATTGAATTCCCGTCATAACATCTCTCCCTGCCTCGACAAACAGCTCGTCCTCGAGCTGTACATCCGGGTAGAGAGTCTTGAAGTCGTCCAGGGGCTCCCAGGTGGCGTCGTCCTCCGAAAGGCCTTGCCACCTGACGAGGATGTGCCACGCGCCGCGACGGAGCTGGGCGCGCAGGACCCGTGCAGGGGCTGGCAGCAGTCGCCCGTCCTGAACCGGTGGCAGCACGGCCGGCGTTGATGGTGGCGAGCCGGCGTAGTTGTAGGGCTTTAACAGCCCCACATGGAAGACGTCATGCAGTCGCGCGTCCATGGGAAGTCGGAGACGATAAGCCACCTGCCCGATGCGCTCGACGATCTGGAACGGCCCCGCGTAGCGTGGGCGGAGCTTGCCCTTGGACGGCGAGGCGAGCGCATGGGTGGGGCGGTGGAGAAGTCGGAGCAGCACCCATGCGCCCACGTCGAACTCCACCTCGCGATGGTGCTCATCGTAGTGGCGCTTGGCGTACTGCTGAGCCTGAAGAAGACGCTCGCGAACCTCCTCCAGGAAAGCGTCGCGGTCCCGCAGCATGGTGTCCACCGCCTCGGTCTGGGCCGCCCCGGCGTGGTGTGGCAGGAGTGGTGGCGGGGGTCGGCCGTACACAACCTCGAACGGCGACGCTCGGAGTGCCGTGTGGTAAGAGGTGTTGTAGCAGTACTCCGTCCAGGGTAGCCAGTCGACCCACGAGCGAGGCCGATCACCTGTCGCACAGCGCAAATACATCGCGATGATCTTGTTGACGACCTCGGACTGGCCGTCCGTCTGGGGGTGAAAGGCCGTACTGAGCCGCTGCTTGACACCTGCACATTTAAAGAGATCGCGCCAAAGATTGCTGGTGAAGACTGGGTCACGATCGCTGACGATGGAGCTGGGGAAACCGTGTAGGCGCACGATCCCGTCGAAGAAAGCACGAGCGACGGAGGCGGCGGTGTAGGGGTGGCTGAGCGCGATGAAGTGGGCGTATTTCGAGAAGCGGTCCACCACCGTCAGGACCACGGACTTGCCGTGCACCTTCGGCAGCCCCTCGATGAAGTCCATGGAGATATCTGCCCACACCTGCGACAGAACGTCTAAGGGCTGAAGTAGGCCGGCCGGCGGTGTGGTCGGCGTCTTGTTCCGCTGGCACACATCACAGGAACGGACGAAGTCGTGCACCAGCTGGCGGTCGCCGGGGATGTATAAGTCCGCGCGGAGGCGCACAAGGGTCTTCTGGACCCCCTCGTGTCCCGCCGAGTGAGCCAGGGTCACCACCTGGTGGCGCAAGTCGTCGGTGGCTGGAACGTAGATGCGCTTGCCGTGGAGGAGGAAACCGTCGTCGGCAGCCCACGGCTCGCCCAGAGACGCGGCCTCTAGCTGCTGCAGCAGGTCACGCGCGACCGGGTCGGTCGCTGTGGCGCGGCGAATGTCGGCGTAGAGGTCGAAGGAGGGCCCAGAGAGGGCACAGAGCGCCGCAGTCTCCTCGTCGCGGCGGGACAGCGCGTCGGCCACCGAGTTGAGCCGCCCGGGACGGTACTCGACGGTGAAGTCAAACCCGAATAGCTTGCTGAGCCACTGGTGCTGAGGCACGGTGGACAGCCGCTGGTCTAGGAGAAACTTCAGGCTGTAGTGGTCGGTGCGGACAAGGAACCGGCGCCCCCACAGGTACGGACGCCAGTGCCGGACTGCTTGCACCAGCCCGATAAGCTCGCGCTCGTAGGCCGCCAGCTTGACATGGCGGGCGGCGAAGGGTCGACTGAAGAAAGCCAGAGGTCCGCCCCCCTGGTGTAGGACGGCGCCAAAGCCGGTGCCGGACGCTTCGCAGTCAACTACGAACTGGCGCGCGAAGTCGGACATCTGTAGAACCGTCGCCGACGAAAGCGCCCACTTCAGGGCAGCGAAAGCCTCGTCTGCCTCCGCCGTCCAGGCGAACGCCTCCTTCCGCAGGAGACGTGTGAGTGGTGCCGCGATGGAACCGAAGTCGCGGATGAACTTCCTGTAGTAGCCGGCGAGGCCCAGGAAGCCACGCACCCCGCGTGGAGAGCGTGGTAGCGGCCACGAGGCGACCGCGGCTACTTTGTCGCTGTCCATGGCGACGCCATCGGTGGAGATGACGTGGCCGAGGTAGGCGACGGAGGGGGCCCCGAAGGAGCACTTCGACCTCTTCAGAAAGAGGCCGTGGGCTTGTAGGGCGGTGAGGGCGAGGCCGACATGCTGCAGGTGCTCAGCCCACGACGTGCTGTAGATCAGAATGTCGTCAAAGAAAACCAGCACGAACCTGCGGAGGAAGGGGCGGAGGACATCATTCATCAACGCCTGAAATGTCGCAGGGGCGTTGGAGAGCCCGAACGGCATCACCAGGAACTCAAAGTGGCCATGGTGGGTGCGGAACGCCGTCTTCTCGATGTCGGCCGGGTGCATGCGCACCTGGTGGTACCCCGAGCGGAGGTCGAGCTTGGTGAAGTACTTGGCCCCGTGGAGCTCGTCGAGGAGCTCGTCAACCACCGGGATCGGGAACTTGTCCTTGGACGTACGGTCGTTGAGCGCGCGATAGTCGATGCAGAAGCGCCACGACCCATCTACCTTCTTGACGAGGAGCACGGGTGCCGAGAACGGAGAAGTACTGGGGCGGATGATGCCCTGTTCCAGCATGGCGGCGCACTGCCGCTCGAGCTCGTCCTTCTGCAACTGAGGGTACCGGTACGGTCGCACTGCCACTGGTGTGGTCCCGGGCAGCAGGTGTATGCGGTGGTCGTAGGGGTGGGCTGGTGGAAGTCCGCGTGGTGTGTCGAAGACGGCGTCGTGCTGACACAGGAGCTCGTCCAGCAGCGGGTGGTGCGGGTCTGGAGCTACCGCTACCAGTGACCGCTGCTGGAAGGGCGCGCCCGGGGCGCCCACACACTGCCACGTGACGCGGCGGCCCTCGTGCAGGAAGGATACGGCGAGCCCTTCGAAGTCCCAGGTGATGGGGCCCAGCGTGCCAAGGAAGTCGACGCCGAGGATGAAGTCGAAACAGCCGAGCGCGAGGCTCACGCAGGTGATGGAGAAAGGCGCCCCGTGGATGTCGACGGGCACGTGGCGTGCGATACCTTCACACGGCACGCGCTCCCCGTTGGCCAGAGCCCGTGTCTCGAAGGCGCGGGCAAGAAACATGGCCGTCTGGAGGTCGGGGGGGGGGGGGCGCATCGCGACGTCGACCCGAATGTGTTCCGGAAGGCCACCGACGAAAAGCTCCGCTTTTTGGCGCGTGGAGATGTCCCTGGAATGCTCTAGCACCGTCTGAAAGCAGTCCGCAAACTTCTGGACCGTGGAGTGGAAAGGAAGGCGCCCCAACTCGGCTAGCCGCGAGCCGTATATAGGCGGTCCGAAACGAAAGCGGCAAAGCTCCTTGAAGCGCTCCCAGGACGGCATGCCTTCGTCCGATAGGAGGGCGTAGTACCAGGTCTGAGCGGCGCCGATGAGGTGGTAGGAGGCCATCCACGTCCGCTGCTCCACCGGAGTGCGCTGGCCCCAGAAAAATTGTTCACAGTGTGTGAGCCAATTCAGCGGGTCGACCGAGCCGTCGTATGTCGGGAAGTCGATCTTGTAGGTCCGAGGCTGGAAAGGCTCCGCGCCGAACGTCGCAGGGGCGGCAGCCGGGGGCGCCCCGCCGATCGCTGGCGCTGCAGCCGGTGCGGACCCGAAGGTGGAGCCGTGGAGGATTGGGTCGTCAACGCCGCCATAGAGCGTTCCCGACGCCGGAACGCCCCCATGGCCGAAGCCCGCTGTGCTGTGAGGGGTCGAATGGACCGACGGGCGCGCCGGCGCGGAGGAGTAGGCTGGCGGCGCGACGTCGGTGAGCCAAGACGGAAGCGGGGACGGCGAGTGGGGGAACTGGATCTCCTATACGGGGATGAAGGTGCCCGAGGCGGAAGAAGGCAATTGCTGCTGCGGGTTGGGCGCCGGCGGTAACTGCGGCTGCGGGTGAGACGGTGCCACGCCTGGCTGCGGTCCTAAGAGGAAAGCATGGACGCTGGTCATCATCCTGCCGAGGTCGAGGACGGCCTTGGGGAGCTGCTCGTTGGACATCACCCCCACGGTGGAGGATGAAGCCCCGGCGGCCAGCGGCCGCGATCCCGCGGCCAGCGATGTAGGCGGGATCGGTGCGGCCGGGATCGGCACGGACCCGTCGGCATCCGGCGGTGACGCGGTGCGGCCGGGATCGGCGGTTGAAGCGGGCAGCGGCAGCGACATCGGATCGGAGGTCCCTGATACCAGGTTGGTATGCTGCTTCTCTCTGCCCCTCACCGGTCGGAGGTTGTACATGTGGAGGATCGGTGGGCACGGGTTGAGAGTTGACCGACGGCGAGACGCCAGCGATGGCGAGGTGAGAGAACACAGGGGCGGCGGCTAGGGTTTGGAAATTCCTGGCTCCCTGCAGGAAGCCGGAACAATCTGTTTCTGCTTACCCCTTATTCCATTGTCTTTACAATTATATAGCTCTCAAATAATAGGAAATGTCCTGGGCCAAGTTTCTAATAATAGCTCTCAAATAATAGGAAATGTCCTGGGCCCGTTTTGGCCTTCCCTGCATGCGCCTGCTAGGCAGGAGCAGTCCTCCTCTGATATTGAATTCCCGTCATAACAGGTCCATATATCATACAGAGGTATGGCTTGCAAAATTTCAGACATAGTTGATGGAATATGTGGTCTAGGGAATTTTCTTACTATTTGGCTTCTCTGAATTCCTATGACAATTATAGTGTCTTGGCATGCTCTGAATGTGGCTTTTCAGAAACTTAATAGTCTCATGAGTCCATAGGACTTGGTTTCACCATTTTTGGAGCTTCCTACACCGAGATATGACTTTTCCAAACTTGGTTAAAAGTCTGAAAATGTCTCTGTTTATTTTCCCCTTTTTCAGAGACATAGAGGATTCAAATAACATTTGGCCAAGCAAATGGAGTCCAATGCCTCTGAAAATTTTACTGGAGTTCAAGGATTATTAGAAGAATGTCCTGCCCAAATTTGGGAATTTTCCAATTAACAGAACTCCGGTAAAAATCCATACATTATTTTCCTTAAATGAATTAATGAGCCAAATCCAGGAGTTTTCATAGATATTGGGCTGCACCCTTGGATAGCACTATTTGAGAGGAATCCAACAAAATTTGTTTCACAATTTTTGGACACTCCTACACAAGTTATGGCTCTCCAAAGGTTGAACTGAAATAGGAAAATCTGGAAAATGTTTAAATGCTGACAGTGGGTCCCACTCGTCATCCCTAACCTCCAGCCACGCGCCAAAACAGAGCAGTGGCGGCTTCCTCCGGTGAGGTCGCCGGAAATGACCTTCCCGGCCACCTCGCGACCCCCTGCTGGCCACCCCCCCATTTTCCACCATGCTGAACTCATTGGTGAGGTCACCGGCGGCTAAAACTCGCCGGAAAGCAGTGCGCACCGGCCACAGCTAACCCTAGGGCTCCGGCGAGGTCGTGTGCAGTGATTTCTCCACGAAAAGGTCGGTTCTTGGGCTCTATAGCACCATGGGGGATCCCTCATCACCGGCATGAGCTCAAATCGGCCCAAGAATGGCTGCAAATAGGGACTCATCGGCGACCTAGGGCAAAATTCGGTGCCAGCCCGAAATTCTTGAAGAACAGCCCCAATTCTTGATGATTTTCGATGGTTTTTGATCCTAGAGGAGCGTTGGAGAGTCTAGAACATGTTTCCAGCTCGGCATATATGATGGTGGACTGAACACGACGAATTTTGAAGATTTGTGCAGCTCGGTTCTGTGAATATACTTGCAGTAAACAGAGAAATTCTTCCTCTGCAGTGCATGAAAAGAAGAGGAGTTTTCACCGGAGTGTAGAGCAGTCTGGGGCGCCTCTTTTTCGTGTAGAACGTCAGGCACGAGGACGACCGTAGAGCTCGGTTGCTGGAGAACAGAGTGTTGGCTGAGGTTAACTTGCTTCGGTCTGTGCAGGGGCTGTGGAGGGAGAGGGAGAGGAACGGTTCACGGCAGAGGCACGGGGTGGCTTCACTCGGCATCCTCATCAACAGAGCAGGAGCTGGCAAGGCGGTGAGCACCGGCGAGCAGGACGTGTCAGCTCTCGGTGAGGAGAAACCGAGCACAGCGTGAGACTCCATTCAGTCTCTGTCCAGTGGGGTCCACCCACCCACAATTCTCCCCCAATTTCGTTTAAAATAGCAAACGAGCTCCAAATTTTATCAAACTTGGAGGATAGGTCAAAAGAAATATGAGGAACACAATGGTGCACTAAAATTTGAATTTCGGTGAAGTCGGAATTTGAAACTGAGATTTAAATTCAAATTCAAATTTTTTCCCGTTTAAATTCCAACAAATAGGAAATCCTTTTCAAATGCTCTGAAAATTTTCCAGGCTATTATTGGATGTGTGGAGAACCAAATGATAGCTTTAGATCTCCGTGTTCGGGAATTTTTTTTGCAGGTTCAAGTTTCGACTTGGAGCTCACACCGTTAATTCAAAAGTTTAAATTCCCTCTCTTTTTCTCGGTGTGAACTGCAGCTCCACCTGCTAGAACTTTGGGATTTCACATTAAACTCAATCAAGTTGAGGTGGAAGTGGAAGAGATAAAGATTATCCGGGAGTATCCAGATGTTTTTCCGGAGGAGCTGCCAGGTATGCCTCCCGATCGTGAAGTGGAATTCGCGATTGAACTTGTGCCTGGAACAGCCCCAATATACAAGAGGCCTTATCGGATGGACTCCAAACAGCTGGAAGAGCTCAAGGAGCATATAAGAGAATTAACAGAGAAGGGGTATATTCGTCCTAATTCCTCACCATGAGGAGCTCCAGTGATATTTGTGCCCAAGAAGGTCGGAACCCAAAGGTTATGCATAGACTACCGTGCATTGAACGAAGTAACCATCAAGAACAAGTACCCATTACCCCGCATTGAAGACTTATTTGATCAGTTGAGGGGAGTTTGTGTGTTCTCAAAAATTGATCTCAGGTCGGGATACCACCAACTGAAGATAAGGCAAACCAAAATTCCAAAGACAGCTTTCGTATCTCGGTACGGGCTGTATGAATACACCGTCATGCCGTTCGGGCTAACTAATGCCCCGGCATACTTCATGTATCTCATGAACAAGGTATTCATGGAATATCTAGACAAATTTGTGGTGGTTTTCATTGATGACATTCTCGTCTTCTCCAAAAATGAAGAAGAACATGAGGGACATTTAAGATTGGTGTTGCAAAAGCTGAGAGAACACCAACTATATGCCAAGCTGGGCAAGTGTGAATTTTGGCTGAAGAGAGTTCCCTTCTTAGGACATATAATCTCGGAGGGAGGAATCTCGGTAGATCCCACCAAGATCGAGGATGTGCAGAAGTGGAAGACCCCTGAAAATATCGGGGAAGTTCGAAGCTTCTTAGGATTGGCTGGGTATTATCGATGGTTTATTGAGGGTTTCTCCAAGATCTCGAGACCCCTCACCAAATTATTAGAGAAGGGAATCACATTCACATGGACACCGCAGTGCGAGACGAGTTTTCAAGAATTGAAGAAAAGATTGACAACAGCCCCAGTGCTAGTTATGCCGGATATGCAGATGAATTTTTTGGTGTACTACGATGCATCTGGACACGGTTTGGGATGTGTTCTCATGCAAGAGGGGCATGTCGTGGCCTACGCGTCCCGGCAGCTCCGGAAACACGAGAAGAACTATCCTACGCATGACCTAGAGCTAGCCGCAGTGTTACACACATTGAAGATTTGGCGGCATTACTTGATGGGAAAGAGGACAAAGATATATACGGATCATAAGAGCTTAAAGTACATTTTCACACAGCCAGATCTCAACCTCAGACAAAGGAGATGGTTAGAGCTAATAAACGACTTTGATGTGGGCATCAACTATCATCCTGGGAAAGCAAACGTCGTGGCGGATGCTTTAAGCCGAAAGGTGCAGGTCAACATGCTGAGCTTAAAGAACATGCCTACAGAATTGAAGGAAGAGATTGCAAAACTCAATCTATGTCTGGTGAATAGTGGTGAGGCCATCGCCATGGAAGTGGACTCCACATTAGAGCAAGATATACGCAACGGTCAGAAGAATGACGAGAAGATATAAGAAGTTAGAGAACTCATCAAAGAAAATAAAGCCCCTAGGTTCAGAGAGGATGAACAAGGTACGATATGGCATGGGAAAAGGATTTGTGTGCCCTAGGTGGAGGAGATCCGTGAACTAATTTTGAAGGAGGCTCATGATTCCGACTATTCCATTCATCCTAGGAGTACGAAGATGTATCATGACCTCAAGAGCAGATATTGGTGGTATGGCATGAAGCGAGATGTCGGGGAACATGTTACCTATGTGACACATGTCAGTTGGTGAAAGCAGAACATCAACGACCCGCGGGACTATTGCAACCACTCAAAGTGGCTGAATGTAAATGGGAAGAAATAGGTATGGACTTCATAGTGGGACTACCTTGGACCCAATCTGGATATGATTCGATATGGGTCATCATCGACAGGCTAACCAAGGTAGCTCATTTCATCCCCGTGGAAGAAAGCTACAGCAGATCCAAATTGGCGGAATTGTACATGTCAAGGATCGTGTGTTTTCATGGAGTGCCAAAGAAGATAGTGTCAGATCGAGGGACACAGTTCACCTCATGATTCTGGCAGAAGTTACATGAAACCATGGGAACTCATCTAAATTTTAGTTCTGCCTATCACCCCCAGACTGACGGGCAGACGGAAAGAATCAATCAGATCCTTGAGGATATGCTAAGAGCGTGTGCGCTCAAGAACAATAGGAGTTGGGATAAGAACTTACCGTATGCGGAGTTCTCCTATAACAACAACTATCAGGCTAGTATGAAGATGTCACCATTTGAGGCTTTGCATTGGAGGAAGTGCAGAACTCCACTATTTTGGAACCAAACAGGGGAAAGTAAAGTGTTTGGGCCTGAGGTACTACAAGAAGCCGAGCCGAAAGTGAGGGAAATTCGCAACAATTTGAGGATAGCACAGACCCGACAAAAGAGTTATGCCGATGTACGGAGAAGAGAGCTTATTTTCAACGTGGGGGACTATGTCTATCTCAAGGTGTCCCCTATCCGAGGACTTCGTCGGTTCAAGGTGAAAGGGAAATTATCACCTCGATACATCGGACCCTTTCAGATTCTGGAGAGGAAAGGCGAAGTGGCATATCAACTAGAACTACCGGCTCGCCTATCGGATGTGGACGATGTATTCCATGTGTCACAGCTCAAGAAATGTCTAAGGACGCCCGAAGAAATGTTACCCATGAATGAGGTGGACGTACGAGAGGATCTTTCTTATGCCGAGCAACCGGTCAAGATTTTGGAGACAATGGAACGCCTCACAAGAAATAAAAGAATCTGAATGTTCAAAGTGCAGTGGAAGCATCACTCGGAAGCAGAAGCCACATGGGAGCGAGAAGACGAGCTTAAGGCACAGTTTCCGGATTTGTTTTCCTAGAATCACCAATCTCGAGGATGAGATTTCTTTTAATGGGGGTAGAGCTGTAACACCCCAAAACATGCTAAAGAGGGGAATTTAAATTTTTTTGGACATATTGCATGTGGTGCAGAAATTCAAATTCAAACTGGAATTTAGATTTGAATCAAATCAGAAAATAAAAAGGAAAAAAGAAAAAGGAAGAAAAAACCGGCCAGTAGGCCGAAACCCGCCAGCCGGCCCAGATCCTGCGCGCGCCCCTCTCCCTCTCTCCCTCTCTCTGACGCGTGGGGCCCGCCCGTCATCTTCTTCCCCCGCGCGCCCCAACCGACCCCAGCCCTCTCTCGCGTCCGATCACGACCAACCCTCCGGAACCCACGCTTCCAGCCCCAATTCTCGGTCCCGGGCACCCCAGCGCGATCTCAATAGACCCGCCGCCCTCCTTAGCCCATTTAAACGCTGAGATCCGCCCTTGTTTCCTCCCCGATCGACTTGCTTCAGTGCCGGTGAGACCGAGACCCTCTCTGCTGTTTTCTCCCAACCTTCGCCCTATTTCTCTGATCTAACAGGCTTGTCACGTTCCACCGCCGCCGGGGAACCCTGCAGGTGAAGGAAACGACGTGTCTTGCGCTCCAACAGTCGCTCCGACGAGCACCGAGTGCCATTGCCGGACTTTGACGCTGCCGACCAACTTCCAGGGCCTCCGAGTGCAGGAAAATCCCTAGGTGAGCATCCCCTACCCCTCCGCAGCTGATCCGTGCAAAAAGATGCGAGTTCTACCGTGTAGCGGCAAAAACCGAGGCTGCCCCGGCGATATCGCCGCCGCGCGCCGCCGCACGCGCGGGCTGGCTCCGGCCATGTAGGATCGAAGAGCACGTGAAAATCTACTAGAGGGGGGGTGAATGGTAGATTAAAACTTTTCGCAGCGGAAACAATAAAAACCCCTCAGCAAAAAATCAATCGGTTAAAGAAACCATGTGTGCGAGTGTTTTCAAACGTGTTCAACCGTGACAAATCAAGTAGAGAGGTAGAGAATCAAGTCAAGGATCTAATGCAATAAGAATCACTTGAAAACACGAAATAAAACTTGAGATACGATCAAAACATTAAACGAAGATCAATCTGTTCTACCCGATATAAAACAGATCTGCAACGCTGCAAAGAAACTCGTGTATCTTAAAAACTACAGATCTGAAGCTCGTGAAAATTTCACAGATGATAGATAATTGAGTTGTGAAGACAACCCAAAAAGAATCACGTCAATAAGATCTGTAAAACTCGAGTTATGAACGAAACACCGAAGCAACGTCGGTCTGTCCAGAAACTCGGTGATAAAGACTTGACGAAAAACAAGTCGGACGAACAAGGCACAAAAGCTCCTCGAAACTATGAACTTTATTCAATAGAAACACAAGAGGAACAGCTCAAAGTTTTCTACACACGAGAGCTCTGGCCTCCCTTGCTTTTATGGCCAGCCCTCAGGCTAAACAATCCAATCTAGGACTCCTACTCCTAATTGGACTCGTATCCCAACTTACCATAACTGCTCAGGACTCTCCTATTCGCAGATAGAAGCAATCGTGAGACTTCCAAACACCTTAGGAACGTCCTAAACATTCCTGAAACAACTCAACTTCGTGCCTAGCACGAAATCCTATCATAACTCCGCCTATGTTGTAATGACATAGCCGGTCCCAAGCCCGGGTAAAGGAGGAGGGGGTTGTGATAGGCTTGGCGAGCCAACAACTTACACTTAGCCATTCTCATGGAAATGAAACCCAATAGAAATTCATTGGGGCGTAACCCTCTTAGCGACGCGCCATATCGGAACCCGGGTATGGTGTTAAGTGGGCAAGGGCCGGGTCGCCACCGCCTTAGTGGCGCGCCATATCGGAACCCGGATATGGTGTTAAATGAGCAAGGGCCGGATCGCCACCACCTTAGTGGCGCGCTACATCAGCGCCCGGATGTAGTGATAAGTGACCAAGGGTCTTTGCATCTTACTCGACGGGTGCAAAGCGTAAGGAAGCTAGCCGAGGAACATAGATTTCGGGTGGGTAGTTGGAATGTAGGATCCTTGACGGGGAAGCTACGTGAGTTAGTAGATGTTGCCATTAGGAGACGAGTAAATATCCTTTGTGTACAAGAGACTAGATGGGCGGGTCAAAAGGCGAGAGAAGTTGATAATACCGGTTTCAAGCTTTGGTATTCTGGTTCGGCTGGGACTAGGAATGGCGTAGGTGTTCTAATAGATAAGAGTCTTAAGGATGGAGTAGTGGATGTTCGAAGACGAGGGGATAGGATCATCTTAATCAAGATAGTAATTGGGGACATTGTCTTGAATGTCATTAGTGCTTATGCCCCACAAGTTGGGCTCAACATGAGTGCCAAGAGGCAATTTTGGGAGGACTTAGAGGATATGGTTAGTAGTGTACCGATAACCGAGAAACTCCTCATAGGGGGAGATCTCAATGGTCATGTGGGTGCAACTAATCTAGGATTTGAGGGAGTACATGGAGGTTTTGGATGCGGCGATAGAAATCAAGAGGGTAAGGACATCCTAGACTTTGCCGTAGCCTATGACCTGTTGGTAGCTAACACCCTCTTTAGGAAGAGGCAATCTCACTTAGTGACCTTTAGTAGTGCCCAACACTCTAGCCAGATTGACTTTGTCCTTACTAGGAGAAAGGATAGACGGGAGTGTCTTGATTGTAAGGTGATCCCGGGGGAGTGTGTTGTGACACAACATAAGCTTGTGGTAGCTGACTTTCGCTTCCATACATGCTCTTTGCGGGACAAAGGTGTCAAAATCACAAGAACAAAGTGGTGGAAGTTGAAGGGAGAATCACAAGAATCCTTTAAAAATAGGGTGATCACAGAAGGACCCTGGGCAGAAAATGGAGATGCAGATAGTATGTGGATGAAGATGACAACTTGCATTAGGAAGGTAGCTAGTGAGGTGTTCGGTGTGACAAAGGGAAAGAAACTTGTAGGTAAAGACACTTGGTGGTGGAATGAGGATGTACAAAAGTCCATTAAGGAGAAGAAGGAGTGTTACAAGAGTTGGCATAATGATAGAAGCGCAAGCAACATGCTTAAGTACAAAGAGGCGAAGAAGAATGCAAAGCGGGCTGTGAGTAAGGCAAGAGGACAAGCCTATGATAAGTTATATGAGAGACTAGAGACAAAAGAAGGTGAAAAGGACATATACAAGGTAGCAAAAATCCGCGAGAGAAAGATGAGGGATCTCAATCAAGTTAAATGCATCAAAGATGAGACTGACCGCATTCTAGTGAAGGATGAAGAGATTAAGAATAGATGGCGTGATTACTTTAATGGGCTATTCAATGATGGGAATGAGAGCACTATGGTTGAGTTGGATGACTCCTTTGATGACTCCAACAGGCGATTCGTGCGGAGGATACAAGAGTTTGAGGTTAAGGAGGCCTTAAAAAGGATGAAAGGAGGAAAGGCCCTCGGCCCCGACGATGTCCCTATTGAGGTGTGGAGATGTCTTGGGGACGTGGCAATAGTATGGCTCACAAAGCTATTCAACCACATTTTTCGGTCAAACAAGATGCCTGAAGAATGGAGGAAAAGTATATTAGTACCTATCTTCAAAAATAAAGGAGATATTCAAAGTTGTACTAATTATCGAGGCATTAAGCTTATGAGTCATACTATGAAGCTTTGGGAGAGAGTGATTGAACAACGCCTAAGGAAAGTGACCAATGTCACTAAAAACCAGTTTGGTTTTATGCCTGGGAGGTCTACAATGGAGGCGATTTTCTTACTTCGTCAGCTTATGGAGAGATATAGGGAGCAGAAGCAGGACTTGCATATAGTGTTCATCGACTTGGAGAAGGCGTATGACAAGATACCAAGGTCAGTCATGTGGTGGGCACTAGAGAAACATAAAGTGCCAACAAAGTACATTACCCTTATCAAGGATATGTACAATAATGTTAGGACAAGTGTGCGCGTAAGTGATAGTGAGACTGATGCATTTCCTATCACGGTAGGACTACATCAAGGATCAGCTTTGAGCCCATACATCTTTTCCTTGGTGATGGATGAGGTGTCGAAGGATATACAAGGGGATATCCCTTGGTGCATGCTCTTTGCTGATGATGTAGTGCTGGTAGATGGAACTAGAGAGGGTGTTGATAAGAAATTAGAGTTATGGAGACAAATCTTAGAGTCCAAGGGGTTTAGACTTAGTAGGACCAAAACCGAGTATATGAGGTGTGACTTTAGTGGTGTTGGTCGTGAAGAGGGAAATGTTAGTCTACAAGGACAAATAGTACCTAGAAGGGACTCTTTCCGATACTTAGGATCAATGTTACAAAGCAATGGCGATATTGATGAGGATGTTTGCCACAGGATCAAGGTAGGGTGGATGAAATGGCGACAAGCCTCTGGAATCCTATGTGATAGGAAAGTCCCACAAAAGCTAAAAGGGAAGTTCTATAGGACGGTGATCAGACCCGCGATGCTCTATGGGGCGGAATGTTGGCCAACTAAACGGCAACATGTCCAACAAATGAGTGTCGCAGAGATGCGCATGCTACGGTGGATGTGCGGGCACACGAGAAGAGACCGAATAAGGAATGAAGTGATTCGAGATAAGGTAGGGGTGGCGCCGATTGAAGAGAAGTTAGTCCAACATCGACTTAGGTGGTTTGGACATATCCAACGGAGACCTCCAGAAGCACCGGTTAACAGTGGGATTTTAAGAGGTAGAGAAAGTATTAGGAGGGGTAGAGGACGACCAAGGTTGACCTGGGAGGAGGCGGTAAAACGAGATTTGAGAGATTGGAATGTATCCAGAGACTTAGCTCATGATAGGACCGCATGGAAAGTAGCAATCCATGTGCCAGAATCGTAGTCTTTTTTCTTTTTCTTTTTTCTTTTTTCTTTTCTCTTTTCTCTTTTCTCTTTTCTTTTTCTTTTTTCTTTTTTCTTTTCTCTTTTTCTTTTCTCTTTTTTTTTTCTTTTTTTCTTTTTTCCTTTTTTTCTTTTTTCTTTTCTTTTTTTCCTTGTTCTTATAACTCTTCCTCTCTTTTACTTCATTGACATTGGGTTTCATGTCTAGCCGACCCCAACAGGCTTGGGATAAAGGCTTGGTTGTTGTTGTTGTTGTAACCAACTCAAATCTTCCATATTTGAGCCATATCCGACTCAGCCTCAGTCTGAGTACGCAATCCAGCCGGTTGGACCTTTCCGACCAATTCTTTACGTCCACTTCTCTTCATCACCCCTTGGAACAATGTTTCCATGTCCATGCACTCCTTGCACACGTGCAAACACCTTCCAACGACGTACACACAACCTTCATATGCACTGCCCTTGATCCAAACATGCTGCGTGACCTCCCGATCAACTGAACCACAGCTCCTCCTGAACTTGGTTGTTGGAACCTCATCTCCTCCCTGAGACTAGTTCAAGGATCCCGTCACCAGCCATGTTTTGAACTCAAGCAACACCTGCATATGAATAAACAACCAATTCTTCCGAGCACAAGTCCTCGACTTGACTCACGTTTTCGAAAACCACAACACCTTACATGAGCACGTCACATAAGCATGTTGCAAACCATATCAAATGATAACAACCATAACCACAAAAACACACCAAAAACTTAGCAAATTAATACTAAGCAAACCTTCCCATAAAGCAAGTTTGAAACATTGCAAGTTAAAAGAAAAAACAAGACGCTGCAGTTCTGCGAGTTGAACTTCAGGGGAGCTCCCTAAAAACAAGCTCCGGACCTCACAGAAGCTCTCCGGACCTTGCAGGAGCTCTCCGGACCTTGCGTTGGACCTTGCCAACACTTGGCGGACCTAACAAAGAACTTGTCGGACCTTGCCACAGAAGAATATTTTGGCAATATTCAAAACTTTGAATGTTAATGCTAACTTTTATCCTAATTGCCAATGTATTCAGCACACATAGGTCTCACAATCTCCCCCTTGATGAATGCATTGGCAACACCAATTAAAATCCGAACATTGGCTTATGAAAAGTTTTGAAAAGCTTTGAAAACTCATTTCTCCCCCTTTATTAATTCCTCCCCATTTTTTAAAATCAGAGAAGGAAGAAAGTGTATAACATATGCAAAGTGTAAAAAAAATCTCTCCTTATACATATTTCTCCCCTTTGACAATGTATTCAGCAAGGTTCAAAAGAGAAAATTTTAAATGTTATGAGTATATTATAACATATACATACAAAACAAAGCTCAACCAAGTCATACTATCAGGTTACTTACACTATCACATCAATGAGATACATAAAGTAGTGTAAGCCATGCTAGAGATCAAATGTATTTTTCAGTTTAAGCAAGTCATGATCTCCCTTACTAAACTATTTCAAAACCTGAAAACATGACACTTGTTGCTGCATTTTTATTATTCATAATCATTTAAGGCACAAAGTTGATCATATGATATTTGCAAGAGATTATATGCCGCATCAGCCTTATTCTAACCAACCAAGCCAAGCCTATGTCATTTGACAATCAGAAGCTTAAGGACATGGTTTTAGTCATACACAATTCCTTCCAAGTTCATATCTTAGTGCAATGATAAGCAATCTCAAATGAAGAAGTGCGATGCATGCATATTCTCTTGATCTTTTCTCAATTTTTTATTTGAAAACTCAACATGTGTGCTGATCACTTGATTAATTTTTTATGATTAAAAGCACTTGTGAGCACGCAACAAGTTCAAAACAGCAAGAAAGTTCGATCATGACCAGATTTAGTGTAAGTAATTATTCCAATTACTAGTCATGGCAAAAACTACAAAATGTATAACATGAGTAATGTAGTAAGAACTTTCAGCCTGTAAAAGGAATCACAAAGTCATATATGTATGAAATACTATGCTCATATTATTTTTAGTTTCAGATTCACACTTAGACTTTCAAAGTTTCAAAAACTCCCCCTCAATTTAAGCCATGAGGATGCATAACCCCTATTTCACTACGAATGAAACAAAAACGAGTGAAATCCAAAGGTTTTGTAAAAATATCAGTCAATTGTTGTTCGGTATCGACATGGTGAAGCACAATGTTTCCTTTTTCAACATTATCACGAAGAAAGTGATACCCAATGTCAATGTTCTTAGTTCTAGAGTGTTTCACGGGGTTTTTAGCAATACAAATTGCACTAGTGTTATCACAAAACAGTGGAACACTATCTAAATCAACCCCATAGTCCTTAAGTGTTTGAACAATCCAAAGAATTTGTGAGCAAGCGCTAGCCGCAGCTACATATTCAGATTCGGCCATGGATTGTGCAACTGAACTTTGTTTTCTAGAGGACCAAGCAACAAGTGAATTACCAAGAAAATGACAAGCACCCGAAGTACTTTTCCTATCAATCCTACAACTCCCAAAATCAGCATCCGAAAAAGCTTTCAAAGAAACGGTTGAGGAAGAAGGAAGAAAAATGCCAAATTCTTGAGTTCCATGTAGGTACCTGAGAACCCTTTTGATGGCTTGGCGATGTGAAGCACGTGGAGAAGCTTGAAAACGTGCACAAATACATACGCTGAATTGTATGTCCGGTCTTGACGCCGTGAGATACAAAAGTGATCCAATCATACTTCTGTATTCTTTTTTATCGACCGGGTCACCATCTTCGTCAAGTTCAAGTGCTGTTGATGTTCCCATTGGTGTCCGAAGAGGCTTGCATTTGTCCATGTTGAAACACTTAAGAAGGTCCTTTGTATACTTAGTTTGATGCACAAAAGTTCCTTCTTTTGTTTACTTGATTTGCAGCCCCGAAAAGTATGTGAGTTCTCCCATCATACTCATCTCAAATTCTGAACTCATCATAGCTGAAAACTTGGACACGAGATCATGAGAAGCATAACCAAAGATAATATCATCCACATACACTTGAACGAATAATGAGTCATTGCCATGCTTAAGTACAAAAAGAGTTTTATCAACCTTGCCCATGGTAAACCCCTTTTCAAGTAAGAATGTTTTTAACCTATCATACCATGCTCTAGGGGCTTGTTTTAGACCGTACAAGGCTTTGGACAGTTTGTAAACATGATTAGGAAAATTTGGATTTTCAAAACCCGGTGGCTGCTTAACATAAACCTCCTCCTCTATGTAGCCATTAAGAAAAGCACTTTTAACATCCATTTGATATAACTTGAAACCTTTAGATGCAGCAAATGCTAATAAAATTCTTATAGCTTCTAATCTAGCAACAGGAGCAAATGTTTCATCAAAATCTAGACCTTCAGTTTGAGTGAAACCTTGAGCAACCAACCCAGCTTTATTCCTAACCACAACCCCATCCTCACGTTGCTTATTTTTAAATACCCATTTAGTTCCAATTAATGTGTGACCTTGAGGTGGAGGTACACGTTTCCAAACATTATTTCTTTCAAAATTTTGTAACTCTTCTTGCATGGCATTAATCCAAGATTCATTAGTGAGTGCGTGTGATATATCCTTGGGTTCAAAAGAAGCAACAAAAGCAGAATGAGCATGAGAGTTTGGATCGCAAAACCTGGACCAAGTGACTCGTTCATGCAAGCTTCCAATGATTTGTTGTGGAGGATGACTTTTGAGTACTCGGAGGGGAGTAGACACTTCACAAGCACCTTCTTCTTCATGCTCGGACCTTTGATTAGGAGAGCTTGTTGATTGAGGAAGGTCCGAACCAGCAGTAGTGACAGTTGGTGCTGGTTGTGGTGCAAAATCAGCAGCTTGATCGTTATTTACTTCCGAGTTTTCGGGCAGCAGCACCACTTCTTGATCTTCTTCAATAAAAATACTCTCCCCCTGCGGATATGGATCCGGACCTGCAATATCGGAGCTAGTACTTGGGCTAGCTTCATCAAAAGAAACTTCGCAAGTCTCCACAATTTTGTTAGTGTCAAGTAAAAGCACATGGTAGCCTCTAGTATGAGATGGATAACCAAGAAACATGCCATCAACAGATCTAGCTTCAAGTTTATCAAGATTACCATGTTTCTTAACAAAGCATTTGCAACCAAAAACCCTAAAGTGTGTAACACTAGGTCTATGTCCAAACCGGAGCTCATATGGGGTTTTTCCAAGCTTAGCACGCAGGAAAACACGATTTGAGACATAACAAGCGGTTGCAATTGCATCAGCCCAAAATTTCCTAGGAGTCTGATATTCATCAATCATAGTCCTAGACATCTCAACTAAGGTCCTGTTCTTTCTTTCTACGACACCATTTTGTTGTGGTACATAGGGTGAAGAGTATTGATGATCTATTCCATTTTCAGCACAAAAGTGATCAAAGGATTGGTTTTTAAATTCAGTTCCATTATCACTTCTAATTGCTTTTAATGATCCTGGGTGATCAATAGATAATCTAAGAAATAAAGTTCTAAAATGACTAAAAGCTTCATTCTTAGATGCCATAAAATAAACCCAAGAATATCTGGAATAATCATCAACAATCACAAGCACATACCATTTACCTCCGAAGGATTGAACACGTGCCGGACCTACTGTGTCAAGATGTAAAAGTGGTCCCGGTTCAGCTGTCCATGGTCATTGTGAGAGGAGCATGTGAACCTGCAACAAACTTAGCATGTCTACAAGAAGAGCACACAATATCATTGTCCTTTTTAAGCTTCGGCAGCCCACGTATGCGATCGAGAGCACTAACACGAGTGACATGATCAAAGCCTATGTGACCAAGTCTACGATGTCAAAAATATATATCCTTTGTATCATTAGCAACTAGACACCGATGCTTAGAAATTGACAAATCAAAATCATCTTTAAAAACTCTTCCAAACCTAGACATGTTAAACAAAAGCTCACCTTTTGAATCTACAACCTTGCAGCAATTTTTAGCAAAGCTAACCTCTAGATTTTCATCTAGCAATTGTGAAACCGAAAGCAAGTTGTATTTCAAATTTTTTAACAAGTGCCACATCTTTCAAAGTGTAGAGATTGTTTACTCTAGCCGAACCTTTAGCAATTATGGGAGTAGAAGAGTTATCGGCAAAAGTAACATTTTCTACACGTGACACAAAAGAGAGAGAGAGGAGAACCATTCTTTGTTACCGGTCATGTGGTGTGAGCAACCTGAATCCACAATCCAAATGTTCTCCTTCCTCAAACGTGAAACTTACACAGCAGCACAATACGTCGATGACTCAATACTGGGGTTAGTTAAAGACTTTTAGGAATCCAGTACTGAGTCACACGACGTCCAGCAGGAATAACACGCGAAAGCTGAGAAGGTACAGCAGGTTTATGAGCCAAACATCGAAAATTTTTGTTCCCAACTACTGACTTAGAAGATGTGTTATATGTAGCACAAAAAACAGTAGGTCCGGGAGCAAGTTTTTGACTCACTATAGCAGGTTGCAAGCTCCGAACATTCGGTCTAGCAGATTTTGCTTGGTTGTTATGTGATCTAGCAAGTATTCTTTGTTTCTTATCGTGTTTAGCTAGTCTATAACAAAAATCCATGACATGACCATCTCTACCACAGTAGGTACAATGAAAAATAACCTTATTATCATGTCTATATGAGCAAGCAACACATTTATTAGAACCCGAATGGGACAGTACTCCTGCAGATTTGAAAATCACCTCTTTTTGTCTAGGAGCTGTTTGAATCAAACCGCTTACTAATGACTTTACAACTTTAGGTGGGTGTGCCTTAGCATGAGCATGAGAATTAAAACCTAAACCAGTTTTATCATTACAAGACTTGGAAGAATTCAGCAGCAAGTTTAGGTTCCTATTTGCATTAGAAAACCGATCTAGTGTCCTATACATGTCATCAACTTTATTGGACAGATCAAAAGCTTGCAACCTGCTGTAATGAGTCAAAAACATGCTCCCGGACCTACTGTTTTTTGTGCTACATATAACACATCTTCTAAGTCAGTAGTTGGGAACAAAAATTTTCGATGTTTGGCTCATAAACCTGCTGTACCTTCTCAGCTTTCGCGTGTTATTCCTGCTGGACGTCGTGTGACTCAGTACTGGATTCCTAAAAGTCTTTTAACTAACCCCAGTATTGAGTCATCGACGTATTGTGCTGCTGTGTAGGTTTCACGTTCGAGGAAGGAGAACATTTGGATTGTGGATTCAGGTTGCTCACGCCACATGACCGGTAACAAAGAATGGTTCTCCTCTCTCTCTTTTGTGTCACGTGTAGAAAATGTTACTTTCGCCGATAACTCTTCTACTCCCATAATTGCTAAAGGTTCGGTTAGAGTAAACAATCTCTACACTTTGAAAGATGTAGCATATGTTAAAAATTTGAAATACAACTTGCTTTCGGTTTCACAATTGCTAGATGAAAATCTAGATGTTAGCTTTGCTAAAAATTGCTGCAAGGTTGTAGATTCAAAAGGTGAGCTTTTGTTTAACATGTCTAGGTTTGGAAGAGTTTTTAAAGCTGATTTTGATTTGTGAACTTCTAAGCATCGGTGTCTAGTTGCTAATGATACAAAGGATCTATATTTTTGGCATCGTAGACTTGGTCACATAGGCTTTGATCATCTCACTCGTGTTAGTGCTCTCGATCACATACGTGGGCTGCCGAAGCTTAAAAAGGACAATGATATTGTGTGCTCTTCTTGTAGACATGCTAAGTTTGTTGCAGGTTCACATGCTCCTCTCACAATGACCATGACAGCTGAACCAGGACAACTTTTACATCTTGACACAGTATGTCCGACACGTGTTCAATCCTTCGGAGGTAAATGGTATGTGCTTGTGATTGTTGATGATTATTCCAGATATTCTTGGGTTTATTTTATGGCATCTAAGAATGAAGCTTTTAGTCATTTTAGAACTTTATTTCTTAGATTATCTATTGATCACCCAGGATCATTAAAAGCAATTAGAAGTGATAACGGAACTGAATTTAAAAACCAATCCTTTGATCACTTTTGTGCTGAAAATGGAATAGATCATCAATACTCTTCACCCTATGTACCACAACAAAATGGTGTCGTAGAAAGAAAGAACAGGACCTTAGTTGAGATGGCTAGGACTATGCTTGATGAATATCAAACTCCTAGGAAATTTTGGGCTGATGCAATTGCAACCGTTTGTTATGTCTCAAATAGTGTTTTCTTGCGTGCTAAGCTTGGAAAAACCCCATATGAGCTCCGGTTTGGACATAGGCCTAGTGTTACACACTTTAGGGTTTTTGGATGCAAATTCTTTGTTAAGAAACATGGTAATCTTGATAAATTTGAAGCTAGATCTGTTGATGGCATGTTTCTTGGTTATCCATCTCATACTAGAGGCTACCGTGTGCTTTTACTTGACACTAACAAAATTGTGGAGACTTGCGAGGTTTCTTTTGATGAAGCTAGCCCAAGTACTAGCTCCAATATTGCAGGTCCGGATCCATATCCGCAGGGGGAGAGTATTTTTATTGAAGAAGATGAATAAGTGGTGCTGCTGCCCGAAAACTCGGAAGTAAATAACGATCAAGCTGCTGATTTTGCACCACAACCAGCACCAACAGTCACTACTGCTGGTTCGGACCATCCTCAATCAACAAGCTCTCCTAATCAAGGGTCCGAACATGAATAAGAAGGTGCTTGTGAAGTGTCTACTCCCCTCCGAGTACTCAAAAGTCATCCTCCACAACAAATCATTGGAAGCTTGCATGAACGAGTCACTCGGTCCAGGTTTTGCGATCCAAACTCTCATGCTCATTCTGCTTTTGTTGCTTCTTTTGAACCCAAGGATATATCACACGCACTCACTAATGAATCTTGGATTAATGCCATGCAAGAAGAGTTAGAAAATTTTGAAAGAAATAATGTTTGGAAACTTGTACCTCCACCTCAAGGCAACACATTAATTGGAACTAAATGGGTATTTAAAAATAAGCAAAGTGAGGATGGGGTTGTGGTTAGGAATAAAGCTAGGTTGGTTGCTCAAGGTTTCACTGAAATTGAAGGTCTAGATTTTGATGAAACTTTTGCTCCTGTTGCTAGATTAGAAGCTATAAGAATTTTATTAGCATTTGCTGCATCTAAAGGTTTCAAGTTACATCAAATGGATGTTAAAAGTGCTTTTCTTAATGGCTACATAGAGGAGGAGGTTTTGAAAATCCAAATTTTCCTAATCATGTTTACAAACTGTCCAAAGCCTTGTACGGTCTAAAACAAGCCCCTAGAGCATGGTATGATAGATTAAAAACATTCTTACTTGAAAAGGGGTTTACCATGGGCAAGGTTGATAAAACTCTTTTTGTACTTAAGCATGGCAATGACTCATTATTCGTTCAAGTGTATGTGGATGATAATATCTTTGGTTGTGCTTCTCATGATCTCGTGTCCAAGTTTTCAGCTATGATGAGTTCAGAATTTGAGATGAGTATGATGGGAGAACTCACATACTTTTTGGGGCTACAAATCAAGCAAACAAAAGAAGGAACTTTGTGCATCAAACTAAGTATACAAAGGACCTTCTTAAGCGCTTCAACATGGACAAATGCAAGCCTCTTCGGACACCAATGGGAACAGCAACAACACTTGAACTTGATGAAGATGGTGACCCGGTCGATAAAAAAGAATACAGAAGTATGATTGGATCACTTTTGTATCTCATGGCGTCAAGACAGGACATACAATTCAGCGTATGTCTTTGTGCACGTTTTCAAGCTTCTCCACGTGCTTCACATCGCCAAGCCATTAAAAGGATTCTCAGGTACCTACATGGAACTCAAGAATTTGGCATTTTTCTTCCTTCTCCCTCAACCGTTTCTTTGAAAGCTTTTTCGGATGCTGATTTTGGGGGTTGTAGGATTGATAGGAAAAGTACTTCGGGTGCTTGTAATTTTCTTGGTAATTCACTTGTTGCTTGGTCCTCTAGAAAACAAAGTTCAGTTGCACAATCCACGGCCGAATCTGAATATGTAGCTGCGACTAGCGCTTGCTCACAAATTCTTTGGATTTTTCAAACACTTAAGGACTATGGGGTTGATTTAGATAGTGTTCCACTGTTTTGTGATAACACTAGTGCAATTTGTATTGCTAAAAACCCCGTGAAACACTCTAGAACTAAGCACATTGACATTAGGTATCACTTTCTTCGTGATAATGTTGAAAAAGGAAACATTGTGCTTCACCATGTCGATACCGAACAACAATTGGCTGATATTTTTACAAAACCTTTGGATTTCACTCGTTTTTGTTTCATTCGTAGTGAAATAGGGGTTATGCATCCTCATGGCTTAAATTGAGGGGGAGTTTTTGAAACTTTGAAAGTCTATGTGTGAATCTGAAACTAAAATAATATGAGCATAGTATTTCATACATATATGACTTTGTGATTCCTTTTACAGGCTGAAAGTTCTTACGATATTACTCATGTTATACATTTTGTAGTTTTTGCCACGACTAGTAATTGGACTAATTACTTACACTAAATCTGGTCATGATTGAACTTTCTTGCTGTTTTGAACTTGTTGCGTGCACACAAGTGCTTTTAATCATAAAAAAATAATCAAGTGATCAGCTCACATGTTGAGTTTTCAAATAAAAAATTGAGAAAAGATCAAGAGAATATGCATGCATCGCACTTCTTCTTTTGAGATTGCTTATCATTGCACTAAGATATGAACTTGGAAGGAATTGTGTATGACTAAAACCATGTCCTTAAGCTTCTGATTGTCAAATGACATAGGCTTGGCTTGGTTGGTTAGAATAAGGCTGATGTGGCATATAATCTCTTGCAATATCATATGATCAACTTTGTGCCTTAAATGATTATGAATAATAAAAATGCAGCAACAAGTGTCATGTTTTCAGGTTTTGAAATAGTTGAGTAAGTGAGATCATGACTTGCTTAAACTGAAAAATACATTTGATCTCTAGCATGGCTTACACTACTTTATGTATCTCATTGATGTGATAGTGTAAGTAACCTGATAATCCTGTCGCCGCGCACCGCCGGGCAGCGCCGCCCGCGCACGGTCAGAGCGACGTGGCCGCTTATGCGCCATCTATTTTAAATCGCACGGTAGAATTAAAACCCGCGCGTACCGGTTCGGCGATCTTATCTGAGCCGTCTGTTTTAAATCGAACGGTCCACGTCGGCCCCGCATTATAAAGGCTGGGATTCTTACGCGCTACCCCCTGGGGATCTCGGAAAACACAAGCTAGCCTCGGAAACTTCTGATCTAGCCCCTGGAACTTCAGAAATTCGTGTAAATTCATTTAAAAATCAGTTTTAGTCCCTGGACTTAATAAAAATTTGGAAAACCCCTCTGTTATGTGTAGTTAGACCCCTGGAAATTTATGAATTAATAAATTAGACCCTGTAGTATGGTGGATTTACCTTTTTGACCCTATATGATATTAAATTCAGAAATTTGAATATGTGATTAGGATTTAAATTTAAAAGGTGAGGCAAACACATTGTAAATTCAAATTTAAACTCTACTAGCACTTGGAAAACTTTAGAATGAGTTAAAAATAGATTTTAGGCTGAAATGAATTCTGTCTAAATGATATTCATATTTATTAGTTCTAGAAACATATTTTAGGCTAGGAAATAATTCTAAAAACTAGTAAAATAAATTTAATTTGTTCCACCTCTGAGAGG
Source organism: Neostapfia colusana (assembly GCA_030760725.1). Classification (NCBI taxonomy): domain Eukaryota; kingdom Viridiplantae; phylum Streptophyta; class Magnoliopsida; order Poales; family Poaceae; genus Neostapfia; species Neostapfia colusana. The sequence continues at coordinate 70,301,726 of JASWHV010000009.1, forward strand.
AAGTTCAAATATATATTATTAAACATTTTAGATCAGAACCTATTCTGTTTAGATGATGTGTCTTTTTATTTTCATAATAAAACTCACTTTTAGGCATAGAAAATAAATCTGAAAAATATAGGAAAATAGGTATGCATAATTAGAAAATGATAAATGAAGTCTCCAAATCCAAAAACTTCTGTTTAGGATTTGGTAGAAGATCTGAAAACCTAATTGGTGTAGGAAAATACCTTTTATACAAACTTTGTGGCTAAGAAATGTAAGAATTAAATATAAAGAATTTGTTCAATTGGAACTTCATATATATAGTGTGCAAATAGAAATCTGAACATAGAAGATATAAATAATATACATATGTTTAAAAGTACATGTAGAGTAACCACAACACTTAGAAATGTGAATGACTTTCATAGGTATGTATGTGTGGTTTGTATGAAGTGAAAGTGTGAACTATGTCTTATGGATTGTTGTTTGCTATGTGTATTGGCATGAGTAGAACCTGCCCCAGAGCAAGTTCTTCCCTTCCAAGATCAGGACTATCCATTCCCAGAGTAGCAGGAAGAAGGCAAGTGTCCTTGACCACTTTGATCCTATGCTAGGATGAGTAGATAGAATTATCTGCATTGTCAATTGAAATATGAAACCCATGCTAGGAAGTTTCCCTAGAATTGCATTACCTTGTTTCCTTGTAGCTTGGGTTGGGATTTATTTTATCATATCATTTATTTACATGCTTATGCTTAGCCATGCTTAGAATGGGATAATTGGGATATGAGATCATCAATTTATTTACCTTACTCTTGAATGAGATATTATGAGTTATGTAGAGGTAGGGATCGAGGCAAGTTGGATGATTTTGTTGGTGCTGGGTGCACGAGACTCGGGTTTGTGTTTAGTACTTGCCTGGATCCTAAGGACCGGTTCATGGAGCATGTAACCTGGCTTTACCGTGCCAACCACATGCTGAGATGGGGCAGCTTGGCCAATTAATTAGGTGTATCCCTGGCGTAGTATGGGTGTGTTGGATAGTGCGGGGAATAGGTGTCAGTTGGACTACCATATGAACCGCAAGGCTCAAGAGGGGGCCACTGCAGCGGGGTTGGAGCCTCTTGTATGCTGTTAGGGGTGAAACTCAGTGGGCCCACGCTCGTCGGAATCCCTTTGTAAAGGCTTCGTAGTGATCTCCTGGCTACACACCTAGGAAGTGTGAATGTGGTTCGTAGCCACTGGCATAATGGAGGTTCTTTTAGTCCACCCGGCAACGGGGGATGAAATCACTACATGTGGGTACAGTGGTGCAAACTCTGCAGAGTCAAAACTGTCATGACAGCCGTGCTCACGGTCAAGAGCGGCTTGGACTTATTCAAGATTAGAAGATGATGACCTTGGAAGTTGTGGATGTTAGGCGGAGAGCTTAACATTTGAAATGATGTTATGGTTATTTGATTATGATGATGGGATGGGAGATTGGGACCATTTCACCTGTGTAGTAATGTAGGTGCTAAATAAGCTAAGGTGGTAGGCAATAATTGCGTAGTGCTTTAACCATGATTTCAACCTCTCCTTGTTCTAGCCATGCATGACATAACTTTCCCACACTTGCTGAGTACCAACGGTACTCAACCTTGCATATTTGTTGGTTTAAATTACTGCTCAGGTCAAGGGGATGATGTGGTGTTCAATGACCAAGACTTCGGACCCGAATAAGGATTCTTGGTTCATGGAGTCCCCCGGGCAACGCCTGTGACAGAACACACAAGAATAATATTCTGCTGCTATTTTACGTTATGAACTTATTATCGTCCATCGAGACATATGCTATGTAAGACTTATTTATATTCGACACCTGGCTTGTAATAAATGATGTTTCACTATTTGTCATCACATGTATGAGAAAATGATCCTGGCATACATGTGATATTCACTCGGTTGTTCTTCGGAGAAACCGGGTGTGACAAATTATCTGCCCCTGGGCCCTTTGAATGGGGTAGAATTCAAATTCGTTTGGGTTTGAATAAATATCAGCACACATGTAGATTGAAATTCAAATAAGGTTTGAATTTGCTACATTTAGCTCATGTCAAGCTCAACTCCAAATGGAGTGAAAATTGGTATGTGAGCTCACAAACATGTGCTGAGTAAGAATATGATTCCCACTTTTGAATCCATGGGATAAAAACAGTTTGAATTTGAATTTGAGTTCAAACTACCGTCTTTCATGCTATACCCAAAAGGACCTCAAAAAGATTTTGAATTTGGGTGAAACTTGGCAAGGACATTCCTAGCATGGTTTAGGAGTTTTCCAAATGTCCTGCCCCAAGATGATGCATGTGGGAAATACCACTTTTGCATTTGTGAGTTTATTCTCTAGTGAGCATGTTGATAATGGTTACTTGCTCTTCAATTGTGTTCATTAACTATCTTCAAATGAGGTGTGTGTGTGTGTGTGTGTGATGATGAACACTTTGAATGTGTCAAAAATGGAGGCCTTTACATTCCTCTCCCTTAAAAGAATCTCATCCCGAGATTATAAGGTGAAAATGAGAGAGAGGATGGTAGAAAGTTACCGGATATGCGACGTGAAAAAGTCGGTGTAGTTAGCGCGAAGAAATCCTTCGCTCTCCCATGTTGCTTCGTCCATGGAGTGATTACTCCACAGAACTTTGTAGAACCACGACGTACGGTTGCGTGTGGTTCGGGCCTTCTCGTCAATGATCCGAACCGGTTCCTCCCGATAGGTTAGATCCGGTTTCAGTTCTTCAATGTCCTCCAGCTGAACGGTAGCTGATAGCTTAAGACACTTCCTCAGCTGGGAAATATGAAAGACGTCGTGCACACCGGAATGTGCTTCTGGTAATTAAAGCCGGTATGCTACTGATCCACATCTTTCGGTAATCTGGAATGGACCGATGAATCGGGGTGCAACTTTCCTCTCACCCCAAATCTGTTTACGCCCTTTATTGGAGACACACGTAGGTATACGTGATCCCCGACTTCGAATTGTAGTGGTCGCCTTCTCCGGTCCGCATATTGCTTTTGTCGGGATTGGGCGGCTTTTAGGTTCGCTTGAATCAGCCGAACCTTTTCCTCCGCGTTGTTGACAAGATCAATCCCGAAGGTGACCCTTTTGCCAGACTCACACCAATTCAGTGGTGTGCGACATTTCCTCCCGTATAGCGCCTCGTAAGGTTCCATCTTGATGCTGGCTTGGTACCCATTGTTGTACGAGAACTCGACTAACGGCAAGTGATCATCCCAATTCTTGCCTTGGTTGATAGCGCAAGCTCGTAGCATATCTTCTAGAATCTGATTTACCCGCTCGGTTTGCCCGTCCGTTTGCGGGTGGTACGCTGAACTACGGATCAGCTCCGTCCCCAATGCAGCGTGCAGCTGCTCCCAAAAACGGGACACAAATAAAGTGCCCCGGTCCGATATGATGGTACGGGGTACGCCGTACAAGCATAGGATCCGTGAGATGTACAGTTCAGCGTACTTCTTGGTGTTGTAGTTGGTGTTGACCGGGATGAAATGGGCAACTTTGATGAGCCGGTCGATGATTACCCACACAGAATCATGTTTCTGAAAAGTGGTGGGTAAATCGATGATGAAGTACATGCTCACATCTTCCCACTTCCAGGCAGGAACGCCCAGTGGTTGTAGCAGTCCCGGTTTCCACATATGATCTGCCTTCACCCTTCAACATGTATCACACTCGTACACGTACTTTGCGATTTCCCGGTTCATGCGTGTCCACCAAAACTTGCTTCTGAGTTCTTGATACATTTTGTTGCTGCCGGGGTGAATAGAAAACTTTGATAAGTGAGCCTCATCAAAGATTTTCTTCCGTAATTCCGGGTTACGGGGTATGACGATCCGGTCCTTGAACCATAGGACGCCGTCTCCGTCCTTCCAGAAACATTTCAGCTCCCCACTGTCTATACGTCTCCGCAAATGTGACATGCCCTTGTCATTTTTCTGGGCTGCCACTATCTCTTCACGGATGGTGGGGATCAAAGCTAAGTTGTAGATAGCTCCGTGGGGAATCACATGCAGTGGTGGTTCGCTCTCTTCCAACGGTGTGATGGTCCGATTGTTGACGTGTGACTTGCGGCTCAGCGCATCCGCCACTACGTTTTCCTTGCCGGGGTGATAATGGATCTCTATTTCGTAATCCTTTATCAGCTCTAACCATCTTCGCTGCCTCATGTTCAGCTCCTTCTGAGTGAATATGTACTTGAGGCTTTTGTGGTCGGTATATAAATGTACGAGGTTACCGAGTAGGTAGTGCCTCCACATTTTAAGTGTGAATACCACGGCAGCGAGCTCCAATTCGTGAGTTGGATAATTCTGCTCATGGTTTCGAAGCTGCCGTGATCCATACGCGACCACTCTTCGGTCTTGCATCAGCACACATCCGAGCCCAATGCCGGATACATCGCAGTACACATAGAACGGTTTTATGGTGTCTGGCTGCGCCAAAACCGGTGCTGATGTTAGGTGCTTGACTAAAGGCTTGAATACTGCTTCACATGCTGAGCTCCAAACATATTTGGTAGCCTTCTTCAGCAGCTCCGTCATAGGCTTGGCAATCTTCGAGAAGTTCGGAATGAACCTCCGTGAGACGGGCGCGGTACCGACTGAGACAGGGCTCAGCTATGATACCATGCTGACGCGGCCCCGTCCAACCGAGACAGGCCACTCGCCCGGGAATCGCATTGGGTGGTGCCGTGTTGTGCGGCACCCAACAGCACACATATGAGAAACAATGTATTACATAAAACAATAGCGGAAGCTTACAAGTTTTTCTGTGTAAATACTTTACATCAAGTAACTACAGCGGAAGTCTATATCAACTCACGTCGAATAACTAAAAGCACTCGAGATGAAGTCCAGCCCCCGGACTCCTCTCGCTAGCAACACGAAGACAACAGCAGCGGCTGGGTTCTCCCTGTGTTAAATGACTCGGAAGTCCCCGAGTCTCACCGGACAACCTTCTATCTAGCATCGATGTTAACCTGCAAAACCACTTATATAGCAAGCGTGAGCACATAGGCTCAGCAAGTCTGACCCGTCTCTCCTAAACAAGAAACTCTACATGCACGACGGTTGCAATTGGGTTGGCTAGATTTGCATAAAGGACTCGCCTAAAGTTGATCCTTAACTTTCAGATTTTAAGCCTCATTGTGCAGACCTTGAGCCGAAAAGCATCGCAACTCCACTATCAAACAAGAAACGCTTTGTTGCGATGCCCCTTGCACAAAGTGAAAGTAAAGTTTAATGAGCCTATCTCTAATTCAATCATGGTTGCAATATAAGTTACAGCACAGTCTTATCAAGTTCAAAGATAAACAATTATAGTTGTTACTACGTCAAGACGCAGTGGGCAAGTATGCTCATATAACCGTGAGCGACGGTGATTCGAATCAGTACACGCCCGGATTACACGACACATACACCCATACTCCGAGTTGCCGGCAGCAACCTCGACTGACGTTGTACGCGGCCACCTTTCCCAAGATCTTCCACATTGGACGCAGTCCAACTGCCCCGAGTACGCAAGCTCCCTCAAGGTACATACCCGTTGTGGTATGTTCTTGAGCGAGGTACCTCCTGCTACTCTGACGCCGAAAGCCTAAGGCAGTTGAAAAAGTTCCACTATGGATCTCCCAAGGTACATCGGTTTCCTGGGTCCCATATAGCCAGTATGCGCCCGGTACACAACTCAAACTTGTCCAACAGGGCCAAGCATGGACGGGCCTTAACCGACACAGGCAGGGCTATGCACGCACGGCCTGCAACCTGCTGCATCTAAACCTCCCTGCCCGGTCTCCATTTCGTATGTGTGAACTTTCCTCATCTTTTCTAATTTAGACCCGTTCCGAGTAAACCAGCCCTAAACTCGCGAGTAGATTCCAACTACTCGACTTCTACCGAACATTTCCTACTAATATTAGCGTAGCCAAATCCACTCGAGGAGTTGCTATACTACCCTTTCTCTCTTAGGTATTTCTGGTCATGCAAGTGGGGTTTTCAATATCATCTAGACGTAATGCAATCAACGATGCAAAGCTATGATCTCTACAAATGAAAATGCTTTATAAAACTGTTCAAATGCAAACCGGGGCTTGCCTGTTTTGCAGGTGACTAAGGTTATAATCAGTTAATGACGATCACTTGGAGCTTGATCAGTTGTTTTCCTCCCTCCTTGATCTTCACTTCAAGTCCTTCTCACCTTCTTCACGTATATGCTACACGATATGATCATGCATATGTATTTAATTGAAAAGATTTTACTAATAAGATCTAATCACAGTTTTCAAACTGGAACTCTGTTTAAGAATTTAAAATGACACTGGTGCTAGTGGTTTGGGTTGGGCTTAAACACTAAGATCAAATATTAAGTGCTTTTCCCACTTAAGTGTTGATCACCTTAAGAGGTTACCTATGACAGTGGTGATCCAGAGCTCCAATGGAGCTGGAAATTTTCATTTGAGTTCCTTATCACAAGAAAGTCCTCTGGACCAAAATTTAGCACTTTTCATGGAGTGGTTTATTCAGAACAATTATCTAAGTGTTTAATCAAAGAGGAATTAATTCTGAGTTAACACCCATGTTCATGTCAAACTCAGTGAACCACAATTTCAATTGTAGTTCCTAGAGTCTACATGAATTTTCCTAGGATTTGTGGAGCTAAGAATTTCCAAGACCTGAATTTACAAGTTTTGGAAATTCTTTGAAAATGTTTCTGTATTCATTTGAATACAGGAACTTACAATCTGAATTACCCTGATCAATTGAACTCCAAATAAGCTGAAACATTTACAGGAGTCTAATAACACCCTAAATAATATTCTGGCAAAATTTTAGGATTTTTGGATAAACCAAACTCCCTCTAAAATTCTTTTGCTGAAAAGCTTTAAAGAATTTTCCAGAATTAAATAAAGACTTTCATACAAATTGGGTTGCATATTTGGATAGAATTTGCAATCTGAATCTAACCCAATTTGAATCACTAAATTTGGAGGTTCCTAGCAAAAGTTATGCTCTTCTAAAGTTTGGGGAAAAATCAGGAATTTGAATAAATCAGGGAAAAAGTTTAAACCTGACTGTGGGACCAGGGACACGTGTCTGCTGCCGGGAGCGTGCCGCACGGGGTCACAGGGTTGTTTCCCATGCTGTCACAGCCGATCCGGCGCCACAGAGGATCTAGCTCTTCTATCCCGAGTCACTGGCACGCGGGCCTGGGGAGGTCGTCTTCCACCTCTCGCTCCCGTGCGATTCCGCCGCCGGGCTCGCCGGAGAAGCTCCGGAATCGGTCATCCGGCCACCCCTGACGCTGAAACTCGCCGCCAGCCTCTAATTCCACGCGAGGAACACGCTGGTGGGGTTTTCTCGAGCTGGCAGGGCCCCTAAACTAGCCCGCGACGGCGCACCGGCTCGGATGAAGTCCGGCGACGTCGCCCCGTTGAGCTAGCCCGCAAAAAGCTTCCTAGAAGGGCTCTACAGCACCAGTGGAGGTTGGCCAAGCTCGGCATGGCCGCATAGGGGCTCGGGAACGGCTCTGCCCTAGGGTTCACCGTGCACCCGCACCTTCCCGCCATAGCCACCGTCGTAAAAAGTGAAATTGCACCATGCACAGTGTGTTTCATGCGAGGCTTTGTGAAGAAGAAAGGTTGCTACACCAGTCTAGGTTCTATGTGCGAAATTTGCAGAGCTCTAAATGAATATAACTCGAGAATTTCATGGATTCGTACCCGCGGGTCAGTTTTCACCGGCCAGAGGAAATCTCCAAAATTCGTCGGCGTGCGGCAACGGCTGGGGCTGAGCTTCGGATGGAAGCTGTAGGGAGCTCTTGGCGTCCCAGGGTGGCCTTGCTTGATCGTGAAACGCTCTGGAGGAGGCTGTCCACGGGAGCGCTTCGTCGCTGTTGTGTGACGGCCGCCGCTGAAACTGAGTTTTATCTCAGTGTGGAGAGCACGAACGCCCTTGGTGAGTGCACGAGGGGGTCGTGGGGACGATGGTGGTGTTGCTTGTCTGCTCAACCGAGGCTTCACACGCAAGTTATGGCGGTGGCCGATCGAGCGGACGGCGTCGGCAGCTGCGGCTGTTTCTCGCACGAGGAAAAGAAACAGAGCGGCGCTGTTATTCGGGGATGAGCGAAGAGGAGCACGGCAGAGGTTATAAGACGCCCAGCAGCCCTCCGGCGCGACCGGAATTCAGCAGGAGGTGGAGGCGTTTGCTCGGTGCGGTGTCGCCCGTAGAGAGTCGGGTCTGCCGATTGCTTCGCGTGGGAGGAGAGCAAATGAAGACTGAAGACTGAAGATCTTTTGCAATTTCAGTGCTCCCAATGACATGTGGGTCCCACATGTCAGTCCTCCTTATCCCCTCTAAAATATATCCCCAATTTGAATATTGATGGAATTCAATCGTGGAAGTTTAAATCTGAAAGGCATTTGGATAATTGGGCAAGTTTTATCCAAATTCAAATATGCATTTGAATTGTTTGTCATTTAAAGTCCATTTGAAAAAAAAATGGGTTACAAATCATTTCCATAAATCATGAAACTTTGCACACCCCCTAATTTGGACCCAAGGAATTCAAATATGAAACCTGATTTTTAATTTGGCTGTTGCAAATGAGCTTTGTAGCACAACAGTTTTGAATTCCATCGTGTTGTCCTCATTTAAATTTTAGTTTGAACAAATTGTTCCAAATCTGATTTTTGTCTTCTCACACATATGGGAACTTCCCATCCTTGTTTTAGACCCCTCTAGGGTTCCAAGTTCTCAAATAAACATTTGACTCGTGTGAAGAAAACCCTCATGTGTGTTATCACACGTGGAAAAGTTTTAACAAGTCCCTAAATTTCATACATATGAAACAAACTTTTGCAAACAAGTGTTTCTTTGTATTCATATTTTTGGGACCTTTACACTCCGATAATATCCCACGAGTCTGAGGAAACTCCATACCTCGTGAACAGCTCTCGGGGATTTCCAATTCAGCACTTGAGTGATCTTGCTCGGGTCTACAGTGATACCCTCCGGTGAGATGATATGCCCGAGAAAAGGCACTTGCGATATCCAGAACTCGCATTTGCTGAATTTTGCTTATAGCTTGTGATCCCGCAGCCGTTGCAAGACTATACGCAGATGCTTCTTGTGATCTTCCTCCGACATGGAATATACCAGTATGTCGTCGATGAAGACCACTACAAACTTGTCCAGCTCCGGCATGAATACCGAGTTCATCAAATACATGAAGTGAGCTGGAGCGTTGGTGAGGCCGAAGGACATGACCAGGTACTCATAAAGTCCGTACGTTGTCGAAAAAGACGTCTTCGGAATATCCTCAGCCCGTATCTTAATCTGATGGTACCCGGATCTTATGTCCATCTTGGAAAAGATCTTTGCTTCGACCAACTGATCAAACAACATGTCGATCCGTGGCAACGGGTACTTGTTCTTGATGGTTACGGCGTTTAGCGGACGATAGTCCACACAAAGCCGCAACGTCTCATCCTTTTTCTTCACAAATAATGCCGAACAGCCCCATGGCAAGGAGCTCGGCCTAATAAAACTCTTTTTCCAGCAGGTCAGTTAGCTGGGTATTCAATTCAGCCAACTCCTTGGGTGCCATCTTGTACGGCCTCCAGGATATTGGCATGGTTCCCAGTGCAAGTTCAATCTTGAACTCCACCTATCTATCGGGCGGCATCCCCCAGTAAATCATCCGGGAACACGTCAGGGAACTCTTGAACCACTAGAATATCTTCCAATCTGATGGTTGTGGATTGATAGACACTTGGAAGTTTTATTTCTGGACTGTCCAGAAATAAGGAATGAGATTCGTGCACTTCTGAATTCAAGTGCATGATTCGGAGGACGGTGTCTAAAACAGCGCCGTGGCGGGTTAACCACGACATCCCTATGATGACATCGACCTTTTGTCCCTCTAAAATTATGTGAGACGTAGGGTATACTCTACCCTCTAAGCACAGTGGCGCTTTTAGGACCATCATGCTTGCTGATTTTCCCACCCGGTGAACAGATCACATAAGGACTATCGGTGGGTAGTATTTGCAAGCTATATCTATCAATGAAAGCTTGGCTAATGAAGCTAAGCGTGGCGCCTGAATCAAACAACACTATGGCCGGATGCTGGTGGAGTTGGAACATACCCGCAATGATTGCCTCACCCTCCGGCACGTCCTCTATGGCAAGTTGGTGGACAGTGCCGGGCCTCGGGTTTGCCCGCCATGCATTAGTAGGGTTCCGGGGCTGATTCCACCCCGGAAGTTGCGGTGCAACTCCGCCGCCTTGTCTCTCCGAACAACTGCTGGCGAAGTGTCCTGGGAGACCACATTTGTAGCATGTGACCGCTGCTTGTCCGGTGCTTGGGGGACGACAGCCCGGCACGCGCTGCTGAGGTGCATACGCACGCGGCATCGCCCGCTTCTGCCGTTGTTGTGGCGGAGGTGGTGCTGGCAGTGCCGGCCTGAATGCCGGTGAAGAATACGGCCGACTGCGGAATGGCATCGGCCTTTGTAGTGGCTGCCAGCGTGGACCCGATGGTGGGCGATTCATCATCCGAAATTTCTGAGAACGACCTCCTCCTTCTCCACTGCTTTGCGGCGCGCTTTGCTTTCTCTCCGCTGCCGCTAACTCCTTGCCGGAGTCTTCCTGGACAATCGCAGCATCAATGATGTCGTTGAGGCTGCCGTGATTGAACATCGCCAATTTGTCCTTCAGGAGCGGGTTAAGCCCCTGGTAAAAGTGGTCCCGCCGCTTCTCGTCGGTATCGGCGTGATACGACGCGTAGAGCGCGATATCGTTGAACGCCCTGGAGTATTCCAGCGCGTTCCGGCTCCCTTGCTGAAGGTGTAGAAACTCCTGCGTCTTCCTCTTCATCAGACCTGGCGGTATGTGATAGGCCCTGAAGGCCGTCCGGAACTCCATCCAGGTCATAACTCCGTTGGTGGGCTGTGAAGCACAGAAGTTTGCCCACCACGCGCTCGCGGATCCCTGGAGCTGCTGGACCGCGAACTGAGTCTTGCACTGCTCACTTATTTGGAGCAGCCTGAACTTCATCTCTATCGTGCGAAGCCAGTTGTCCGCATCGAGGGGTTCATCCGCCCTTGAGAATACCGGGGGATGAGTTGCTAGGAAGTCAGAGTAGGAGCTCTGTTGGCGCTCCACACGATCTTGACGCCTCTCTGGTAGAGACGTATTTGTAATAAGGGTCTGCAGCAACTCCGTGTGCTGCTGATGAGAACCCGCCATTGCCGCAACAATGTCGGCCAATGTAACCGTTGGCGGTGGTGGTGGCGGTGTTTGTTGTTGCTGTTGCTGCTGTTGCTGTCCTCAGGAGTCCTCGGGAGGCTGTTGGGAGGTTTCTCCCCCTTGACTAGAACCCCCAACGTCCGGGTTGGCACGAGTACGAGTCATTCTGAAATTCAAAACAGCAGCAATCAGCACATGTCATACTTAAAAATTCCATATAAAACAGTAGGTATAGAAGTGACACATGAATATTTGGCACAACATTCACATATATTGATAAAGCATAAACTTTATATAAGATACATTATTCTCGGTCTCCGAGAAGTCATGCTCATGTCGTCACTACCTATACATACGCTACTGCCTAAACGACATGTCACCGGTTACAAAAGTTTAGATTGCACTATCCTGGTTGCCCTACTTGGCAACTGTAACCCCCTACTCGGAGTAGAACTCGACCTCCTGTGGGTCGTCCTCCTCTGGTACCCCCGCTGGTGGCTCCGGATCTACAACCTCCTCTCCCATCTCGGGTTCTCCCATTGCTGGAAGACCAAAGACCACTGCTATGCCCACTACCGGAGGTACGAGATCCTGTAACGCGTGGACCTCGTCCAGGCCTGGTTGTAGTCTTCTTCCCAGCCTTGCCCTTCCTCAATAGCATCATCTTGCTCTTGAGTAAGATCCTCGTTCTGCTGGGTTAGAGTCTGCACCAGTTCTTGCAACGCCGCGATGTCGACACAGCTTTTCTTTTTCGCCTTCTTCAGACGATGCAACTGATTATGCTGTTCGTTCAGTCGCTTGATCATCAGAAGGAGCACGTTGCGGAGTGCGCTGTGAGCACTCTCGAAATGGTCTCCACGGCTTGTGCTCCCCTGGAGCTTTGCGGCGAGATGCTCCGTATGAACAGCTTGGCTGTCCATCACGGCATTTCCCGCCCTCAACTGGAGGCTAAGGCTTGCCTCCGTGAGGTTGTACCTTGGGCGACCCGGATCAGTTGCCTCCCGGTACCTCCCTTCCCACACATGATTCACCCGTCCCTCCACCGGAACGAGCGCGTATGGAGTGCCCTCCATCGCTCTCATGTGTAGCTGGCAGAAACGTGACATGGTGTCACAGGCTGCCACTTGCCACATTCCCTCGGGTTGTCTACCTCTCACCGTGATGGTGAATGGCGCTCACCCGGGTGGCTTAGGTCCTGCAGGAACCTCGACATGGATTTTCCACGTCTGGTTCCCCTCCTTGCCTTCTTCCTTGGCGAAGTACTGCGGCATCTGGTTGTACCCGAAATATTGAAGCATCTGCCTCAATGCTTCCAGATAGCCGCTGTGGTGAGAACAGTGAGATTCCACCCACCCGTTCTCGAACTGTTTATCCGCTGTCATCTGTAAAAACATATTTGAGAAATGTCAAATATTTATTTAAACAGTAAACCATTGAGTTGTAACATAAAACATGTCATTGAACTCATAAGACTTGGAAACATTGTTCAAATTTAAACAAATTTGACTGCTGATCTGCTGTCCAACATGACAGCCCTGACCAGTTTCCATTTCAACCTGATTTAGGCCATGCTAAAGCAAAACTAATTCTGGAGATCAACACCAAAGTTAAAGCCAACTTCATTAGCTTTCCAGAAAGTATTTTCTTGGCCTATGATCTGTCCTGGTTCAAAAGTTACGAGATGCCAAAGTTAACAGAATTTCTGGAGAAAATTGGACAGCACCTTCCTTCTTTAACTACTGCTTTGATCCAAGAATTCCAGTTAATTATGCTCCCAATCTGACAAAATTTCTGTTACAAAGTTGTAACCCAGCTCATAAGCATTCCAGGACTACCTCATTTTCTATTTTTAGATTTTTATGCAGGAAGTTATGCTCAATTTTCAGAGAGTTTACAGAGAGCGTTTGCTCTGCCCCGTTTTCTGGACAGTTTCAACTCTACTGCATTTTTCGATTGGTTAAGGGATGGAACACCTCTGTACCTCAACAGAACAGTTGTAAAGCTCTTCCAAAGCTTTCCAGAAATGTATCATATGATCCCAACCTCAAAAGAACTCAACCTCTAACCTCTGATTAACTCCAGCCTTCTATCAGCTGAAAACAGGGGACTCTGTCCTTAATATCCTATAAGTTGAAAACTTGTTAACTATGAATATCCTGATTAAGGGAAGGAGTTACATCAAGTTTTAATAATCTGGATTAAAACTTTCAAATTTTACAATGAAGTTGTTCATTTAGTGGAGTGTGACGTCGATGCATCACCAGAGCATGTCGGTACTACGTCCTCACAAAGAAAAACCTATACCGGACATAGCCGGCTTCGTTAGTTCAGTGGCACTAAGCGTCTCTCGCACACGGATGCTACACGTCTACTGTTTTGTGGTTAGACTACCTGCAGATAACTCACACAATCGTCAGACTTGGCTGCACACCGAGCCCGGTATCCATACAGTTCGTACACCCGGCCGTCATCACTCGCCTGGATGTTCTCAAGCCAAACACGCCTTGAGCTACGTGTTCACGTTACTGACCACGTGACGGGGTCTCCAATATTGCACCACGCACGCCAGGGACAGACGTTGCACGAATACCCCAAACGACATGAAGAGTCGTAGAGGATACTAAAGCGGGTCGGGTTACCTGCCACACGTGGGGCTCCACCCTTCAGCTTGTGCGCACTGGTGGACAGCGCTTACGTGCACCCCCCAAGACATAAAGCGCCCCGAGAAGCACGATTTTCCGACATAATCAAATAGGTTAGTATGCCACTTTCTATACACTAATAACATCCTTATATGGGCTACTAACTCGTTCCTCACTGGATTTTTGAAAAAGATGACCTTTTTAGTGCGTTAAACCTCAAGCGAGCTCTGATACCAACGCTGACACGACCCCACGGTCTTGTCGAGCTAGGATCACGCTGAGGGGTGCTGCGTTGCACAGCACCGGATAACACACATCAAAAGTACAAAGCGGAAGCAATGTTTTATTACATAAACAGGTTTATGAACATTTTTACAACAAAATATGTTCAGTCCACACTCACGGGCGTAGACTACGCATCGAGTTCACGTTCAGCCCGTGAACGTGTCCCCGCTAGCACGCACACACACTAACACGGCGGCATGCACGACTCCCACTCGACAGGGTTCCCCTCCTGGGTTCCGTCTCCTCCTCGGGAGTCCCTTCCTCATAGAACCCTGCAAAAGCTTCAAACACAAGCAGTGAGCACGAAGGCTCAGCAAGACTGACCCATCTCTCCTAAACATGGAACTTCTACATGAGGGGTGATGGGTGCATGAGATAAAACAATTTGCAAAGGACTCGCCTAATTATTGGAACCTTACTTTCAAGTTTTAGCAGCAGGTTGTGGAGAACCTTACGCTAAGTCACATGAGAGAGTCGCTATCAAACAAGAAACGCATTTCTCTCATGTACTTTGTCCAAAGTTGAAAAGAGCTTTAGTTAGCTCTAAACTACAACAAATCATTAACAATCAAAGTCTATATTTCAATCAGCAACATTTTAACATGTAACTAGCCTGTTCTTTCTACGTCATGGTACAGTGAACAAGTGGTACTCACTGACCGCGAGGGACGGCAATTATAATCGATTTACACCTGCAAGGTTACCCGAATAACCCGTCACGTACGCCTGTACTCGATGTTACCTACAGCAACCATCACGGACGCCGTACGCAACCACCTTTCACCCGTTAGCCAAATGTTGAACCGGTCCAATCGTCCGGAGCAAGAGGTCTCTGCACGTGCATCTCAGTGCCGCTAGCCGATTTACACCTCGAGCTCTCAACCTACCCTCTTGTGACGCCCTCAACTCTGTGGAAAACCACGGAACCAAGAACTAATGCATATGTGTGGCCAGGATGTTCATCACACATATACATATATTCCACAAACTGAATTCAGAATATATATAACCACGATTAACAGAGTTTATTACAATGTCTCATGAGTCTTGGACTCATGCTTACAGCGGAAGTCTTATTTCTATGCAGCGGAAGTCTTTATTCTAATGCGGAAGCGATTTAACTAATGCAGAAGCAAATCTAAGCAGAAGTGGCTCTATCTCTACTCCCTCCACAGGCAAGGTTGAGAACAGATCACACGCCTTAATGTTCCACTTGGTCTTCATAGTAATCTTCTCCTGCTACTGATGAGGAGATAATAATGCAAGTTTGAGTACAATGATGTACTCAGCAAGTGCGGGAAAAACACATGATATGTAGCTCATAACAAGGTAGGTATAAAAAGGCTTATTTGCAGAAAAGCAGATTTATAAAACCATGATAAAACAGCAACTTAACTTTAGGTGAATGTAATCCCAGCATGTATTGAATTACCAACATACATCCATCACTTTCCATATTCCACCCGAACATTAACTAACTTCATTCTTACTCACGAATACCTCCTCGTATTCCCTACCATCTCACAAATACCTTCCTGTATTCGCTACCATCTCATCTCATAAACAACCTTCGTCTCACACCGAGACCAATCTCGTTGCCATGACTTAACAGTCATGCAACCTTCTTATCACCCGGACTCAACAGTCCCAAAAACCAAACCATAACCATAATCAATAAACATAACCAAGAACCTTCCAAATAACCATCCCAACTAATCATGGCAGTTTAGCCAGGCGCTCGTGACCGTAAGCTCGGCTATCATGATAGTTTTAGACTCTGCAGAGTTTGCACCTCTTTACCCACAAGTTTGTGATTTCGTCACCCGTCGGCGACTGCAGAACCTCCATTATACCAGTACACAACTGTCGGTGTATGGTCAAGAGATCGCAAAATACCTTTACAAAGGGGCTACTAGATGTATGGACTCACTAAGGTTTCACCGGTAGGCTAGAATCTCCAATTCTCCCACCCACGGGCCCCCTCTTGTGCCATGCAGTTCCTAGGGCAGTCCTCACTCGACTCCCATTCCCCGCGCCTTCCACAGTCCAACACTCTAGCAACTTACCTAATTACTCAGCTAAGCAGGACCCATACTTAGCCTTGTGGTGGCACTATTATCCTGGCATGTGCATGCATGAACCGGTCCTTAGATCTACGGCAAGTAAACCACCATCTCAGGCTACCTCATTCACAAACCCAGGCTTGCCTAGATCTCCCTATGATCCATGTTCATTAACATCATCAGTTTCCCATTATCATTACGAGTGCAGTTAGCTAGACACATCTATCTCACTTCCCAATCCCATAGACTCAGCGAAGCATAAAGCAAAAACCATACCCGACTCATAAACTTCCCAGACGACAAGGGTGGTTTAACCAATACTAGTAAACTTCCTATAAAAGGATTTCCCATCATGTTTGACTCAGCACACACACCTTTTCGCAAAACAAAACAGTTTCACCCGAAACATAGGATCAATATGGTCAAGGAGCACTTGCCTTGTTCCTGCGGTTCCGGTTGTTCTTGGATCTCAAAACCTTGTTGCTGCAGTTCGTCGTAGACAGCTCCCTGAGCTTGTCCTGCTAGGTCGGATCACGTGCATACAAGATTCACAGCAATCAATATCATGCACAAACCTTAAACTAGACGCGATGACGCATATGCATGATATCCTATGATTAGTCTTATTAGATTGGTTTGCACATGTTCTTGTATGGCTTGCATGGACAGAGGTGTTCAGATCAAAGGTGGACGTGGCGATGATCGTGTCTTTTAGATCAACCTGATCATCAAGTGATCTGTCCATGAGAAGGCTTCTGTTTGAAAGGAATCAAAGAACAGATGCAAAAAGAACACAACGATGTCATAAGATGGTATTGGAGACCTACCTTACGTTCTTCTTGGCCTCGAGGTCCTCCTCAGATCGGGGGGCTTCCTCCGGCGATCTTCTTTGCCGCGCTCCAGCAATGGTTTACTCGGCGGTTTGAGACTAGGGCTCTAAGTCGTCGGCTCAGGAGTTGGAAAACAAGTTTGTGGTTTTGGCCAGGGGTTCTGGGTTCTATTTATAATCGGGAAGAGAAGAGTCCTAATCTGATTGTATCCCGAATATGAGTCTTGTTTGAATCTTACAACTTATCTTTAGTTGATTTGGTGCGGTATCATCGTGGAATTCAGGTCGGTTTCTGTTCCGGTATTTCTACGCGTACAGATTCCAAAATCGCTTCAGAACCGGTCACCTTCGCGGTGATGAGCTCCGGAAGCTCCACGTGTCCACCGGGCCTGGTCTCTTCCTTTCCGCAGAGACGGGCTCCGGTTGTGCCGTGTGTCAAACGAGCAAGACTTCCCTCTTCTTCGGAGGTGAGCTCCGCGTGCGCCACGTATCCTGGCGGTTGGGACCTCCTCTCTTACTCGGAGGTGGCTCCGCACACGCCACGTGTAAGTGCCGGACCTTTCCTCTCTTCTTTCCTCAGAGACGAGCTCCGAGGTAGACACGTGTCTAGCAGCGACGGACCTCCCGGAAATAAGCTCCGGTGGCGACACGTGTTCGATGGTACCTGACCTCTCGGCGGTGAGCTCCGAGATTGAAATGTATCCCGCGCGACCCGTCCTCTGATTTCCATGATGACTAGCTCCGGGGGCAACACGTGTCCCATAGGGTCGGACCTCTCCCCTTTTGCGGAGATGATCCCCGAGCCTGCCACGTAGCCTACTTTAGCGGCGGACCTCTCCCCACTTCGCAGGGATGAGCTCCGAGCACGCCACGTGGCCAGCGGGCCGCGGAAGTTGTCTTCGGCGCTCTCTGAGAGCTGGATTCGGCTCTTATTGGCTATCCCTTTGATATTTTCCTCTGTTCCTACTTTTCTTAAAATGTTTTCTCTTCATTAAACATGAACATATGCTGACACCAGAGATGAGGGTGTCACAAATCTACCCCCCTTAAATTGAATATCGCCCTCGAGATTCGTTAGTAGAGAATAGATGGGAAATTCTGCCTTGATATCCTCTTCACGCTCCCATGTGGCTTCAGCTTCGGTGTGATGGCTCCATTGTACCTTGCACCATCGAATCACCTTGTTCCGGGTGACCCTTTCTTTTACGTCCAAGATTCGGACAGGGTGTTCCGCATAAGTCAGATCCTCTTGAAGTTCAAGTTCTCCCATTGATGCTTGCTCCTCTGGTGCTCTCAAGCATTTCTTGAGCTGGGATACATGAAACACATTATGTACGTCGGAGAGGTGGGTTGGGAGCTCCAGTTGATAGGCTACTTCTCCTCGCTTGTCCAATACCTTAAATGGTCCGATGTAGCGAGGTGCTAGCTTGCCTTTGACGTTGAAACGTGGGTGCTCTCTTATAGGCGATACCTTAAGGTATACGAAGTCTCCTACTTCAAAGGTCAACTTCCTACGCCTATTGTCCGCATAGCCTTTCTGTCGTGACTGAACAGCCTTTAAGTTCTCTCGCATCGTTTGGACTTGCTTTTCAGCTTCCTGTAGTACTTCGGGTCCAAACACCTGGTTCTCTCCGGACTCGTTCCAAAACAGCGGCGTTCGACACCGTCTACCATATAATGCTTCGAAATGCGACATCTTCAAGCTAGCTTGATAGCTATTGTTATAGAAGAATTCGGCATACAGTAAACTCCTGTCCCAACTACGCCCACGTTTCAAGGCGCAAGCTCTCAACATGTCCTCCAAAATTTGGTTTGTCCTTTCGGTTTGTCCATCAGTTTGTGGGTGATAGGCGGAGCTAAAATCCAGTCGTGTACCCATGGCTTTCTGCAGCTTCCTCCAGAATCTAGAGGTAAACTGAGAACCTCGATCTGAGACTCTCCACCTTGGAACTCCGTGACGACACACGATCTGCTCCATGTACAACTCGGCTAATTGTGCCACGTTGTAATTGGCCCTTACAGGGAGAAAATGGGCAGTTTTCGTCAATCGGTCCATGATGACCCAGATGGAGTCGTAACCCGACTGAGTATGTGGCAATCCGATGATGAAATCCATACTGATGTCTTCCCACTTCCACTCTGGTACCTTCAAAGGTTGCAACAATCCAGCGGGTTTTTGATGTTCGGCCTTAACCCGTTGGCATGTGTCGCATAGGGCAACGTATTCGGCTATATCCCTCTTCATACCATCCCACCAATAACAAGTTTTCAAGTCCTTGTACATTTTGGTACTTCCGGGATGTATGGAATAGGGTGAATCGTGTGCCTCCTTCAATATCATGTTGCAGAGGTGTTTTATGTTAGGCACACAAACCCTTCTCATCCTCCTTGAAATCCTTTTCTATTCCTTGTCGGATTCTTTCTTTGATCTCCTTGATCTCCTCATCCGTTGCTTGTCCATCTCTTATTTCTTGATCCAATGAGGAGTGGATCTCCATTATTTCCATGTTGTTCAAAAATCCGAGGTGTAACCGTTCGAACTCCTTGCATAGTTCGGGTGGTAGCTCCCGAACCGTGAGTTGGTGACATGCTCCCTTTCGGCTCAATGCATCAGCTACTACATTGGCCTTCCCGGGGTGGTAGTTGATTCCAACCATCGACGTTGCCTCAAATTCAAGTCCGTTTGTGTAAATATGTACTTGAGGCTTTTGTGATCCGTATAGATCACACATCGATGACCAAGGATATAATGTCTCCAAATCTTCAATGCATGCACCACTGCTGCTAGATCCAATTCATGTGTAGGATAATTAAGCTCGTGCTTCTTTAATTGTCGTGAGGCATAGGCTACCACTTGTCCCTCTTGCATGAGCACATATCCAAGCCCCTGTCTGGATGCGTCACAATATATGTCAAAGCTCTTGCTTACGTCTGGCAATACAAGAACTGGTGCTGTGGTTAGCCTTTTCTTGAGTTCCTCAAAACTTCCTTCGCAGGCTGGTGACCATTAGAAGACTTTTCCCTTCATTAGCAACTCCGTCATAGGCTTTGCTATTTTAGAAAAGTCTTTAATGAAGCGTCGATAGTATCTGGCCATCCCAAGAAAACTCCGAATATCCCTCACGCTCTGCGGTTAGTCCCACTTTAGAACATCTCTCACTTTTCCCGGATCAACCGATACCCCTTCCTTGGAGATAATGTGGCCTAGGAAAGATATTTCCTTTAGCCAAAATTGACACTTGTTAAGCTTGGCATACAATTGATGCTCACGCAATTTCTGCAAGGTCAATTTCAAATGTTCTTCATGCTCCTCCTCACTTTTTGAATACACCATAATGTCATCGATGAAAACAACGATGAACTTGTCCAAGTACTCCATGAAAACATTGTTCATAAGGTACATGAAGTATGCAGGTGCATTTGTCAACCCAAAAGACATGACGGTATATTCATACAAACCATACCGTGTTCGAAAGGCTGTCTTAGGTATATCGGAGGGCTTAATCTTCAGCTGGAAGTATACCGACCGAAGATCAATCTTCGAGAACACTCGAGCTCCTTTCATTTGGTTGAATAGGTTTTCTATACGGGGCAGAGGGTATTTGTTTTTGATTGTTACCTCATTGAGATACCTATAGTCCACGCACATCCTTTGGGTTCCATCCTTCTTGTCTACGAAGAGCACCGGAGCTCCCCATGCTGACAAGCTTGGACGGATAAAACCCTTCTCCATCTGTTCTTGAATTTGCTTCTTGAGTTCTACTAGCTCATTGACGGGCATCCTATAGGGTCTCTTGGCTATGGGTGTAGTTCCGGGTACTAAATCTATAGCAAACTCGATGTCCCGGTCAGGTGGCATACCTGGAAGCTCTTCCAGGAACACGTCCGAAAATTCCTGAACCACTGGAATGTTGTCCAATGTTGTACCTTCGACGTGGTTCAAAATTGCCCGTTCGGTTGTTTGCTGGGCTGACTCAAACTCGACACGAATACCGTGCTCGTTTGTCAACTGCACGCTCCTTTCAGCACATTGGATTACTCCATTGTGCTTGCTTAACCAATCCATTCCGAGTATGATGTCAATCCCTTGGGAGTCCAAGACAATAAGGTTGGCCAGGAAGTCTACCCCCCTTATTTTAAGGCTTACTTTCGGACATACTATATTAGTCCTCATTTCTTCTCTGGGAGAATTTACTAACATAGCACATTCTAAGTGGGATACGGGTAGATGATGTTTGTCAACATATTTGGATGATATGAAGGAATGTGATGCTCCAGAATCAAATAGGATGGTGGCTGGGTTGGAGTTGGCAAGGAACGTACCAATTACGACGTCCTCAGCCTGTTGTGCATCCTCAGCAGAGACATGGTTCACAATACCGCGAGCATAGTTCTGCTGTCCACGGTTTCCTGGATTGTCCCCTCCGTTCGGTCACGGGTTCTGCTTGGGCATGTTACCTTGTTGTCCAGGGCCTCTCCTCGGGCACTGGTTCGCGAAGTGTCCTATTTCCCCGCATGCAAAGCATGCCCTGTTGCCTACGGCAGCAGGTACGTTGGGGCGGGGGTTTTGAGCAGGAGCGCCATTGTTGGGTTGGGGCGCAGGAGGAATGGGCACACGAGGTGCTGGTGCAACGGGTCGTTGCTGTGGTGGCTGACCAGGGCAGTATGCAGGAGTGGTCGATCCATACTGCGGTGTAAGGGGCATGTACCGAGGTCGTACGTTGCTCCCTTGAGGCTGGTATGGCATCTTCCTCTTGCACTCTCGCTCGATCTATCGGATCTTGTTTTCAACCACTATGGCCTTGTCAACCAGCTTCTGGAAGCTTACGTAGTCATTGTTGAGGAGCTGAACCTGGATCTCATTGTTCAACCCTCTCATGAACAGATACTACTTCCTCTTGTCTGAGTTGACATCCTCGGGGGCATACCGGGACAGTTGCGTGAACTTGTTGAGGTACTCATTCACACTTCTCTGTCTTTGGCAGAGACCTTCAAATTCCTGTCTCTTGAGCATCATTACAACAGCATGGATGTAATGAGAGCGGAAACTCTCCTTGAACTCAGTGCAAGTGATTGTCTCCGGGTTGACATGGGCGTTGCATATGACATCCCACCAGTCAGCGGCAGCTCCCATAAGTTGGTGCGACGCAAAGAGAACCTTCTCTCGGTCATTGCACTGAACAATGGCAAGATTCTTCTCCATGGATTTCAACCAATCATCTTCCTCCATGGGATCACTAGCTTGAGCAATGGTGGGTGGTCAAGTCCTCATGAACTCTCCCAGTCTGTTGTGAGCCGGCGGCGGTGGTGCCGGAACGGGGTTGTTGTTGGCCTGCAACTGACCCAAAGTTTGGATCATAGTTTACATAAGCTGGTTTTGCATGGCCATCAACCTTTCCAGGTTGTTCTCGCCAGCTCCGGGGTTAACAGGAACTTCCTCGTGATCATCCTCTTGGTTGTCACGGACGTTCCTTCGGCCGGCGTTTCCTCTTACCATCTATGAGAGAGATCGAAATAGAATAGAATGTTAGAAGGTTAGGTAGGTCCCTTCAACTACTTGCATCAAGGTGAGTTGTACTATATATATATTAGCCCATATGAAGATGTGAACAAGTGCCGAAACATCTCACACCTCTTTCTTCTTACGTGTGGATATGGACAACGTTTTGAGATGTCCCACAACTCACACTAAGCGTATAATCTGAACCAATCATCACAAGGGCTCAAACAACTCCTATTCAAAGATGGTTCCCTATGCCAAGGTGATTTCAAGGCCAATCTAAGCGTCCTAGGGTGCTTCCTTTGGTCAGCGTAGCTTAACTACCAATTTGTGCCCAATCTGTGACTCCTATTTAAGGGTGTAACCTACTGTTAACCCGTGGCTCTAATGTCAATCTGAGGTTCATATCTAGGCGTGTAACCTACTGTCAACCCGTGGCTCTGATACCAATCTGTGACGCCCTCAATTCTTTGGAAAGCACGGAACCAAGAACTAATGCATATGTGTGCCCAGGATGTTCATCACACATATACATATATTCCACAAACTGAATTCAGAATATATATAACCACGAATAACAGAGTTTATTACAATGTCTCATGAGTCTTGGACTCATGCTTATAGCAAAAGTCTTATTTCTATGCAGCGGAAGTCTTTATTCTAATGTGGAAGCGACTTAACTAATGTGGAAGCAAATCTAAGTAGAAGTGGCTCTATCTCTACTCCCTCCACAGGCAAGGTTGAGAACATATCACAGGACTTAATGTTCCACTTGGTCTTCATAGTAATCTTCTCCTGCTGCTGATGAGGAGATAACAATGCAAGTTTGAGTACAATGATGTACTCAGCAAGTGTGGGAAAAAATGCATGATATGTAGCTCATAACAAGGTAGGTATAAAAAGGCTTATTTGCAGAAAAGCAGATTTATAAAACCATGATAAAACAGCAACTTAACTTTAGGTGAATGTAATCCCAGCATGTATTGAATTACCAACATACCTCCATAAATTTCCATATTCCACCCGAACATTAACCAACTTCATTCTTACTCACGAATACCTCCTCGTATTCCCTACCATCTCACAAATACCTTCCTGTATTCGCTACCATCTCATCTCATAAACAACCTTCGTCTCACACCGAGACCAATCTCATTGCCATGACTTAACAGTCATGCAACCATCTTATCAACCAGACTCAACAGTCCCAAAAACCAAACCATAACCATAATCAATAACCATAACCAAGAACCTTCCCAATAACCATCCCAACTAATCATGGCAGTTTAGCCAGGCGCTCGTGACCGTAAGCTCGGCTATCATGATAGTTTTAGACTCTGCAGAGTTTGCACCTCTTTGCCCACAAGTTTGTGATTTCGTCACCCGTCGGCGACTGCAGAACCTCCGTTATATCAGTACACAACCGTCGGTGTATGGTCAAGAGATCACAAAATAGCCTTTACAAAGGGGCTACTAGATGTATGGACTCACTAATGTTTCACCGGCAGGCTAGAATCTCCAATTCTCCCACCCACGGGCCCCCTCTTGTGCCATGCAGTTCCCAGGGCAGTCCTCACTCGACTCCCATTCCCCGCGCCTTCCACAGTCCATAACACTCTAGCAACTTATCTAATTACTCATCTAAGCCACACCCATACTTGGCCTTGTGGTGGCACTGTTATCCTCGCATGTGCATGCATGAACCGGTCCTTAGATCTACGGCAAGTAAACCACCATCTCATGCTACCTCATTCACAAACCCAGGCTTGCCTAGATCTCCCTCCGATCCATGTTCATTAACATCATCAGTTTCCCATTATCATTACGAGTGCAGTTAGCTAGACACATCTATCTCGCTTCCCAATCCCATAGACTCAGCGAAGCATAAAGCAAAAACCATACCCGACTCATAAACTTCCCAGGCGACAAGGGTGGTTTAACCAATACTAGTAAACTTCTTATAAAAGGGTTTCCCATCATGTTTGACTCAGCACACACACCTTTTTGCAAAACAAAACAGTTTCACCCAAAACATAGGATCAATATGGTTAAGGATCACTTACCTTGTTCTTGCAGTTCCGGTTGTTCTTGGATCTCGAAACCTTGTTGCTGCAGTTCGTCGTAGACAGCTCCCTGAGCTTGTCCTGCTAGGTCGGATCACGTGCATACAAGATTCACAGCAATCAATATCATGCACAAACCTTAAACTAGATGCGATGATGCATATTCATGCTATCCTATGATTAGTCTTATTAGATTGGTTTGCACGTGTTCTTGTATGGCTTGCATGGACAGAGTGAGGGGGCCCGGTCCCGATCACGCACGGGGCCGTGCCGCCTTGCCCGAGGAATCGCATTGGGTGGTGCCGTGTTATGCGGCACCCAACAGCACACATATAAGGAACACAGTATTACACAAATCAAAAGCGGAAGCTTACAATTATCTTTATAAATAATTTACAGAAAATATCTACAGAGGAAGTCTATAAACAGCTCACGATGAATATCTAAGAAGCACTCGAGAAGAGATCCAGCCCGCGGACTCCTCTCGCTAGCAACACGAAGATATTTCAGCGGCTAGGTTCTCCAAGTGTGACATGACTCGGAAGTTTCCGAGTTTCACCGGACAATCTTCTTTATAGCGTCGATGCTTACCTGCAAAACCACTTATATAGCAAGAGTGAGCACAAAGGCTCAGCAAGACTTAACCGTCTCTCCTAAGACATGAAACTCTACATGAAAGTAACCTAAGACTTAAACCTGTCATTTGCGAAAAGACTCGCCTACGAGTTCATCCTTAACTTTCAGATTTTAGCCATAATAGTAGTGACCTTGCGCCCAGCAACATTGGAACTCCACAATCAAACAAGAAACGCTTCATTCCAATGTTGCTTGCCCCAAGGTGAAAAATAAATTTAGTTTGCTCTATCTCTACCTCAAACAAGGTTCTCATGCAGTTTAACATAATCATAGCAGCAATTATACTTTTGCAAACTGTTCCACCACACAACTTGCTTACTACATCACAACACAGTGAGCAAGCGGTACTCATAACCGCGAGGGACGGTGATTCGAATCAAACACTACACAGATAACTCGACACATACGCCCGCCTCTGAAGACCCAACTCTGGCATCCTTCATTACGTCGTATGTGGCAACCTTTCTCAGGACACTAAACTGTAGAACTGGTTGCGCCGTCTCGGGCTCATAGGTCTAACGAGACGATGTGGTATGCCTCTACAATCCAGTGAACCTGGTACATCGGTTTCCTGGTTCCCATATATCAGTAAGCATCCGGTACACAACTCAATACTTGCTCAGCGGGGCTGCATACGCTTCGGTCCTTGACCGACACGGGCAGAGCTACTCGACCAAGACCTCATCTTGTCGCTACCTAACTCTTCTGCCCGGTCTCATCTTTAGAAACGTAAACTTTAGTTTGCCTCTCTTTCCAAACCCACTTATGTGATCCTAAAACAACGCTCGCGAGTAGATTCCAACTACTCGTCTTGTACTGGATGTCTTAGCCTATTTAGCACGGCCTTATTCTACAGCGATGACATAGTTCTACCCTTGATCCCAGGGTTCTTTTGTGGTCATGCAAGTGGAGAATAAAACATCCTTGACCTAATGCACATACAAACTTTGACCCATAGTAGTGAACAAAGTAAAAACTTTAAAAACAACTTAAGTGCAAACCGGGGCTTGCCTTGGTTTTGCAGGTGAGTAAAGTCATATGTTTATGAAGTTAGTTTCTGCTGACTTGAAGCTTAATCCCTGCCTTCTTGCCTCTTGATCCAATCTTCATTTATCCACGTTTAAACACTACACGTTATGAATATGCATACAAGTTTAATTATAAAACTTTTGCTAACCAGTGCTAAAGACAAGTTTAAAACTGGAACTCTGTTCAAGAATTTAAAATGACACTGGGGGTGGTGATTTGGGTGTGTGTCTAAGCATTATCATCAAGTGAGAAGTGAGGCTCATCACTTGGGTGGTGATCACCTAATTGGTTGAACAGAACACTACTGATCCAGGGCTCCAATGGAGCTGGAAATTTTCTTGTGAGTTCCTTGTCACAAGGAAGTCCTCTGAACCAAAATTCAGAATGTTTCACTGAGTAGACCACCCAGAATAATTTCATAAGCATTTAGGCATAAAGGAATTAATTCTGATTAAACTTGCACTTTCATGCAAATCTAAGTGAACCATAATTTCCTACATAGCTCATAGAGTATGCCTGAATTGTTCTAGGATTTTTGGAGCTAAGGAATGCCCAGAAATGAATTTCCAAGTTTTGGAAATTCTCTGAAAATGTTTCTGTATTTATTTGAATACAGAAATTTGAAATCAGAATTACCCTAACTACATCAACTCCAAATGGGCTGAAAATTTTACAGGAGTCTCCTAATATCCTAAATAATATTCTGGCAAAATTTGGGGAATTTTGGATGAACCAAACTTCTTCTAGAATTCTTTTGCTGAGAAGCTTTAAAGAATTTTCCAGAATTTCCTTTTGATTTTCATGCAAATTGGGTTGCATATTTGGATAGAGTTTTTAATCCTGAATCCAACCCAATTTGAATCACTAATTTTGGAGCTCCCTAGCAAAAGTTATGAGGTTCTAAAGTTTGAACCAAATCTGGAATTCAAATTAATTCGGGGAAATGTTTAAACTCTGACAGTGGGTCCCTTCTACACGTGTCAGCTGCTGAATTCAGGCCACACGGGGCCACAGACCCGTCCCCGCGTTGTCACAGACCGATCCGAGGTCACAGAAAATCCCACTCCCTCGCAACAGAGACTGACGCGTGGGCCAGCCCCCGTCTTCGTCTTCCTCCGGCTCCCGCGCGACCCCGCCGCCGGGCTCACCGGAGACCTCGCCGGGAAGGGATTCCGCTCCTCGGAACTCGTTGATTTTCGCCGCCACTGCATATTTTTGTGCGAGGAACACGTTGCCGGCCTTACCTCCGATCGAAGATGGCCGGAACCCTAGGCGCGACGGTGACAGTGACCGCGGCCACTCCGGCGACGTCGCTAGGGCGCGGTGCCACACAAAACGCTGCGCCGTTTGCTCCTAAAGCACCAGTGGGTCGTGGGCATGCTTTACAGGGACTCAGTTTGGAGCGAAAATGGCTCTAAATAGGTCCCCGCCGTGCGCCCGAGGTGGATTTTCCGCCGGCAGCGAAAAACACGGCGGTCTACGGCCAGGGTTGATGAAAACCAGCACCGGTTGGACGAGGAGGACCATCGGAGTCTACAGAACATGCCAAAAGCTCATGACTGGAAACGCCTAACCATAGGAACCTAATTTTTGGATTTTTGGCATGGCGGCCCGAAGAACCCGCCGGTGAGAAACCTCAAATTCCGGCCAGGTGGTCCTATGAAATGATCCTGAACTCGGTGGACAGCAAGGGGAGGTGGTAACCAACCTTATTCGTGGCTTTGTTGGGCGTGAAACATCGGAGAGACTTTGCTCGGAGTGAAGCCGCCGAGGTCAGTCCGCCAGGGAAGAAACGGCTTGCCGAGGCGATTGTAGCCCGTTGTACCCTTGGAACTTGCTTTGACGGCTTCAGGGAGCGTGGGCGACGCTGCTTCTGAGCTTGTCCGGGCGTTCACGGCTCGGGGAGAGGGTTGACGACGGGAGCCCGAGCATGTGGCCGCGGTGGCGGCAAAAGCCCCTGGAAACGGCGCTGTGGCGAGGAGGAGACAAGCTTGGACGTTGTTCGGTGCTGTGAGGTGCACGCTCTCGGTGGGGGGACGATAAGGGCGAGGGGAAACCGACGTCGAAGCAGCTTGGGAGCTGGCGGTCGCGTTGCCTCGGTGGCGCACGCGCTGCGTCCGGCGCTTCGAGCGAAAACAGAGAGTTGCTTCGGGTTTAAGCCTTCAGTGGCTCACTGACCAGTGGAACCACCCTCCTTCTTATCCCTCCAACCTTCCCACAAATATCTCTCAAATTTGGCACAATGCAAATTTAAATTCTGAAGAGCTCAGGTTCAAAAAGTTGTTTGGAATTTTGACTTGGTGTTCTTCAGTTCAAATTTGAATTTAAATTTGAAGGAAACTCATAAGCCCTTTGATACTAGTATCAAAGCACCTCCAAACTTTCTCAAATCTTGGCTCCCTCATAATTTGAACCTAAGGAATTCAAATATGCCATCTGATCCTTAAGTTGGCCATTGCAAATACAAATTTTCAAACAACAGTTTGAATTTCCTTTTTGAAAAGGGCCTTCTTTGCCTTGAAGTAACCCATTTAATTCAAACTGAAATTTAAGTCCTCTTTGGTGATGACCCATCTGAGTTTGGGTGAAACACTTTGGTTTGCTCCTAGCCCATGCTTGATCAACCTTGGTCCCAACCTGAACCTCACCAGTTCAGTTTTGACCATGCCCCTCAAATTTGAATTTGAAGGTGATCTCAAACAATGCTTTGAACAAATGGTATATGAGCTCAAACACTCTCCAATTTTGGAACTTAAGCTCTTTAATACCTGAGGACTGCAATGATCATCTCATATATATGCTTTTTGGACCATCTGACCATGAATGCTTTGCAAGAGTTCAAAAATGGGGTTTAAACTTCCCTCCCCTCTACTCATAGGGAATGTGCATATGAGTTAGATTTTTGGGAGTGAAATCCTTTCCCAGGTTAACATGTGTTTAACAGGAGTTAAAGAAGATTTTAGCTCTTCCCACATGTCCATGTTTGAGTTTATCATTTTATGTGACATAACTCAAGTCATTCCCTTGTCTAACATGTTTGAATTCAGCATGAACTCAACATGATCATATTCCATTCCCTTTTTGGCTCACCCTCAAATCAGAAAGTTGCCACCACATTCTCCTCAATTCAAATGTATGAGGCTCCATGTGTATCCAAAAGTTTGGCAGCAATTTGAGCTGAGCCTTTGGGACTAAAGACCTTATTTTTGTTCTTTCTCATGTACATGTATGATTACACATGAGTTTAACTCCACCTTGGTCCAACACCTTCAAAGGCATGCTTGAACCCATGTGGTTGCACCTCATGTATACCATCCCATGTAAGAAAGTTTTTGTAAGTCCCATTTTTCATGAACCAGAAACACAATGACGTTCAATCACCCATTTCTTTGCATTCACGTTATTGGGACTTTTACATTCCTCCCCCCTTAAAAAGAATCTCGTCCCGAGATTCCAAAAGGAGAACGAGACGGGAGAGGTAATGCCAAGTGGTAGGACGATAAAAATTCTGGATAGTTCATGCGGAGTAATTTTTGCTCTCCACGTTGTTTCTTCCATGGTATGATTACCCCACAGCACCTGGTAAAATCTTAATATCCTATTCCAGGTGTTCCGGGTTCTTCTCATCGATAGTCTGAACCGGTCGCTCGGTATAGGTACGATCCGGCTTCAACTGGTCAAGTTCTCCGGTGGGGACGGCAATGGTAGCTTTAAGCCACTTCCATAGCTGTGACATATGAAATATGTCGTGAACACCAGCAAGGCTTGTCGGTAGTCCCAGCCGGTAAGCTATGGGTCCACACATCTCCGTGGTAACAAGTGGATCTAAGGCTCGGGGAGCAAAATCCCCCCTTTACATCGGACCGGTGAATTCCTTTCATCGGAGACAAGCAAAGACAACGTGTTCTCCTCCGTCGAAATGCAACGGTCTATGCCTTTGACCATCGTGACTTTTCTTTCGGGATTGAACAGCCTCCAAGTTCACTTCTACCGCTCGAACTCGGACATTGTCTTTGTTGACTAACCAACCCCGATCCGTACTCTTCTGCAGTACTCACACCACTTCAGTGGTGTGCGACATTTCCGGCAGTATAGAGCTTCATATTACGAGGTATCACAATATGGTCTTTAAACCATAGAGTACCCTCATTGTCCTTTATAGTGACGGCATTGAGTGAACTAAAATCAACACTTAATCTTAGTGTCTCATCGTTCTTCTTAACGAACAGCGCAGAGCAACCCCATAGTGATGAGCTTGGTTGTGTAAAACCGTTGCTCATAAGTGCACTTAGTTGCTCCTTCAACTTCGCTAATTCATTGGGTGCCATCTTATACGGCCTTCGTGAAATCGATGTTGCTTCCAGCGTCAGTTCAATCTTGAACTTGACGTCCCGTTAGCCTGCATTGCCCGGTAACTCATCGGAAACACATTGGATATTCACGTCCCACTGGAAAATTCTCGAATTTAATCCCTTCCATGGGATAGGCCTACCCAGTCCTCTTTTCTGTACAGGATGGATTCTTCTGTCTTTACCCAGATTTTGATCAGTTTAGCAGCATTTTCATAACTCAAGTCGAATACCAAAGTTAAAGTTAACTTCAGTGTCTTTCCCACGAGTACTCAAATGCTCCCAGATCATCTCTGGATCAACAGTTATGATTTCTCAAAGTTGACAGAATTCCTGGATAAAATTTGCCAGCATCTCCTTTGTATGTGGCTACTTTATCACAGTTATATATGAAATACAATAAGAATCTGAGCAAACTTTGAACTACAACAATGTTGCAATTTCATAACCTTTCCAACAGTGTATTGTAGGCTCCTTAAGGATTTTTCTACAGGAAGTTATGGCTTAAAAACAGAAAGATCCAGAGAGTTTTTTGGTACTGTCCTGGTTCTGAACAGTTCGCCTTCAACTGGACTTTTCACCCATGTAACGTGTGATTCTGCTCTGGAGGCCTACAAGGAAGTTGTAGAGCACTTGAAAATCTTTCCAGAACTATATCATACACCTTATTTGGGTCAAGCTACTCAGAGTCATGCTATGTTAAAGTCCAGCAAGAATTTCTGCAGAAACAGAGCATTCTGCTTTTGAAAACTTTGACGCCTAGTTATACTCTCATTCGAGTCTTAGCTCAAAATAAGAGTTCAGTAACTAATATTTGTTTCAAACTTCCATTTTTAGTTGAAAGTTAGTTCATGATTCATTTCTTCATAGGGAAGAGGTTATTAAGTGTAGTACGGTGTCGATGCACCGTAAGAACATGTCGGTACTACGTAGCCTCACCAAAAGAAAATTCTAAACCGGATTACACCGGCATATACGTATTATCAGTGGCACTAAGACGGTCTCTCGCACACGCGTACTACACGGGATACGTACGTGGTTAGTACCTGCAGAAGAACACTCAATTGTGGTGCACTCAAAGGTTGTTTCATTTCAGGCAGTTCCATATTTGAAAGTAAATACAAACGCCCGTATCATTGTCATACGGCCGTCCTTGAGTTAAGCCACGTCTCAAGGCACGTGATCGTGTTTCAACACCACACAACGGGGAACCCGAGTATGTCATGAAAGGGTCGTCACGGTTGGGAATGTTATCAACCCAACGGATACCACCTACTGCCCTGCAGGGCACGCCGATGGCAAGCACTGCGTATGTCCTCCTGGGCTATTTCCAGACGAACACACTATCGCGTTACTGACCACACGATGGGGTCTCCACTTACTTGCCAAATGCACGCTAGGGATCAGCGTTTCATATGAACTCAGGAACATGGCGAGTCCAAGAGTTCATATTGACGTCTCACACCAAGCTGTGAGACCTAGCCCTGAACCACTTTCCTCGTCAGGGGAGCTAACCGAAATTGAACCGCTTTCGGTGGCGTTCCTTACCATTCTTACCTGAGCGTAGGTGCGTCGTTACATAATGAAAATTCAGAATTAAAACACATATGTTAGTCTTGCCACTTTAAGTAACTACACTTATGTGGGCCTAATATCGTTTCCTCACCGTATCCTAAGTTTTTGTCGTAATACCATCCTTATTCCGTGCGCTATTATCAATGCGGCTCTGATACCACGCTGAGGGGGCCCGGTCCCGATCACGCACGGGGCCGTGCCGCCTTGCCCGAGGAATCGCATTGGGTGGTGCCGTGTTATGCGGCACCCAACAGCACACATATAAGGAACACAGTATTACACAAATCAAAAGCGGAAGCTTACAATTATCTTTATAAATAATTTACAGAAAATATCTACAGCGGAAGTCTATAAACAGCTCATGATGAATATCTAAGAAGCACTCGAGAAGAGATCCAGCCCGCGGACTCCTCTCGCTAGCAACACAAAGACATGGCAGCGGCTAGGTTCTCCAAGTGTGACATGACTCGGAAGTTTCCGAGTTTCACCGGACAACCTTCTTTATAGCATCGATGCTTACCTGCAAAACCACTTATATAGCAAGAGTGAGCACAAAGGCTCAGCGAGACTTAACCGTCTCTCCTAAGACATGAAACTCTACATGAAAGTAACCTAAGACTTAAAACTGTCATTTGCGAAAAGACTCGCCTACGAGTTCATCCTTAACTTTCAGATTTTAGCCATAATAGTAGTGACCTTGCGCCCAGCAACATTGGAACTCCACAATCAAACAAGAAACGCTTCATTCCAATGTTGCTTGCCCCAAGGTGAAAAATAAATTTAGTTTGCTCTATCTCTACCTCAAACAAGGTTCTCATGCAGTTTAACATAATCATAGCAGCAATTATACTTTTGCAAACTGTTCCACACAACTTGCTTACTACGTCACAACACAGTGAGCAAGCGGTACTCATAACCGCGAGGGACGGTGATTCGAATCAAACACTACCCGGATAACTCGACACATACGCCCGCCTCTGAAGACCCAACTCTGGCGTCCTTCATTATGTCGTATGTGGCAACCTTTCTCAGGACACTAAACTGTAGAACCGGTCGCGCCGTCTCGGGCTCATAGGTCCATCGAGACGATGTGATATGCCTCTACAATCTACTGAACCTGGTACATCGGTTTCCTGGTTCCCATATATCAGTAAGCATCCGGTACACAACTCAATACTTGCTCAGCGGGGCTGCATACGCTTCGGTCCTTGACCGACACAGGCAGAGCTACTCGACCAAGACCTCGTCTTGTCGCTACCTAACTCTTCTGCCCGGTCTCATCTTTAGAAACGTAAACTTTAGTTTGCCTCTCTTTCCAAACCCACTTATGTGATCCTAAAACAACGCTCGCGAGTAGATTCTAGCTACTCGTCTTCTACCGGATGTCCTAGCCTATTTAGCATGGTCTTATTCTACAGCGATGACATAGTTCTACCCTTGATCCCAGGGTTCTTTTGTGGTCATGCAAGTGGAGTATAAAACATCCTTGACCTAATGCACATACAAACTTTGACCCATAGTAGTGAACAAAGTAAAAACTTTAAAAACAACTTAAGTGCAAACCGGGGCTTCCCTTGGTTTTGCAGGTGAGTAAAGTCAGATGTTTATGAAGTTAGTTTCTGCTGACTTGAAGCTTAATCCCTGCCTTCTTGCCTCTTGATCCAATCTTCATTTATCCACGTTTAAACACTACACGTTATGAATATGCATACAAGTTTAATTATAAAACTTTTGCTAACCAGTGCTAAAGCAAGTTTAAAACTGGAACTCTGTTCAAGAATTTAAAATGACACTGGGGGTGGTGATTTGGGTGTGTGTCTAAGCATTATCAACAAGTGAGAAGTGAGGCTCATCACTTGGGTGGTGATCACCTAATTGGTTGAACAGAACACTAATGATCCAGGGCTCCAATGGAGCTGGAAATTTTCTTGTGTGTTCCTTGTCACAAGGATGTCCTCTGAACCAAAATTCAGAATGTTTCACTGAGTAGAGCACCCAGAATAATTTCCTAAGCATTTAGGCATAAAGGAATTAATTCTGATTAAACTTGCACTTTCATGCAAATCTAAGTAAACCATAATTTCCTACATAGCTCAGAGAGTACGCCTGAATTTTCCTAGGACTTTTGGAGCTAAGGAATGGCCAGAAATGAATTTCCAAGTTTTGGAAATTCTCTGAAAATGTTTCTGTACTTATTTGAATACAGATATTTGAAATCAGAATTACCCTAACTAAATCAACTCCAAATGACCTGAAACTTTTACAGGAGTCTCCTAATATCCTAAAGCATATTCTGGCAAAATTTGGGGAATTTTGGATGAACCAAACTTCCTCTAGAATTCTTTTTCTGAGAAGCTTTAAAGAATTTTCCAGAATTTCCTTTTGGTTTTAATGCAAATTGGGTTGCATATTTGGATAGAGTTTTTCATCCTGAATCCAACCCAATTTGAATCACTAATTTTGGAGCTCCCTAGAAAAAGTTATGAGGTTCTAAAGTTTGAACCAAATCTGGAATTCAAATTAATTCGGGGAAATGTTTAAACTCTGACAGTGGGTCCCTTCTACACGTGTCAGCTGCTGAATTCAGGCCACACGGGGCCACAGACCCGTCCCCGCGTTGTCACAGACCGATCCAAGGTCACAGAAAATTCCACTCCCTCGCAACAGAGACTGACGCGTGGGCCAGCCCCCGTCTTCGTCTTCCTCCGGCTCCCGCGCAACCCCGCCGCCAGGCTCGCCGGAGACCTTGCCGGGAAGGGGTTCCGGTCCTTGGAACTCGTTGATTTTCGCCGCCACTGCATATTTTCGTGCGAGGAACACGTTGCCGGCCTTACCTCCGATCGAAGATGGCCGGAACCCTAGGCGCGACGGTGACAGTGACAGCGGCCACTCCGGCGACGTCGCTAGGGCACGGTGCCACACAAAACGCTGCGCCGTTTGCTCCTAAAGCACCAGTGGGTCGTGGGCATGCTTTACAGGGACTCAGTTTGGAGCGAAAATGGCTCTAAATAGGTCCCCGCCGTGCGCCCGAGGTGGATTTTCCGCTGGCAGCGAAAAACACGGCGGTCTACGGCCAGGGTTGATGAAAACCAGCACCGGTTGGACGAGGAGGACCGTCGGAGTCTACATAACATGCCCAAAGCTCATGATTGGAAACGCCTAACCATAGGAACCTAATTTTTGGATTTTTGGCATGGCGGCCCGAAGAACCCACCGGTGAGAAACCTCAAATTCCGGCCAGGTGGTCCTATGAAATGATCCTGAACTCGGTGGACAGCAAGGGGAGGTGGTAACCAACCTTATTCGTGGCTTTGTTGGGCGTGAAACATCGGAGAGACTTGGCTCAGAGTGAAGCCCCCGAGGTCAGTCCGCCGGGGAAGAAACGGCTTGCCGAGGCGATTGTAGCCCGTTGTACCCTTGGAACTTGCTTTGACGGCTTCAGGGAGCGTGGGTGACGCTGCTTCTGAGCTTGTCCGGGCGTTCACGGCTCGGGGAGAGGGTTGACGACGGGAGCCCGAGCATGTGGCCGCGGTGGCGGCAAAAGCCCCTGGAAACGGCGCTGTGGCGAGGAGGAGGCTAGCTCGGACGTTGTTCGGTGCTGTGAGGTGCACGCTCTCGGTGGGAGGACGATAAGGGCAAGGGGAAACCGACGTCGTAGCAGCTCGGGAGCTGGCGGTCGCGTTGCGTCGGTGGCGCGCGCGCTGCGTCCGGCGCTTCAAGCGAAAACAGAGGGTTGCTTCGGGTTTAAGCCTTCAGTGGCTCACTGACCAGTGGGACCACCCTCCTTCTTATCCCTCCAACCTTCCCACAAATATCTCTCAAATTTGGCACAATGCAAATTTAAATTCTGAAGAGCTCAGGTTCAAAATGTTGTTTGGAATTTTGACTTGGTGTTCTTCAGTTCAAATTTGAATTCAAATTTGAAGGATACTCATAAGCCCTTTGATACTAGTATCAAAGCACCTCCAAACTTTCTCAAAACTTGGCTCCCTCATAATTTGGACCTGAGGAATTCAAATATGCCATCTGATCCTTAAGTTGGCCATTGCAAATACAAATTTTCAAACAACAGTTTGAATTTCCTTTTTGAAAAGGGCCTTCTTTGCCTTGAAGTAACCCATTTAATTCAAACTGAAATTTAAGTCCTCTTTGGTGATGACCCATCTGAATTTGGGTGAAACACTTTGGTTTGCTCCTAGCCCATGCTTGATCAACCTTGGTCCCAACCTGAACCTCACCAGTTCAGTTTTGACCATGCCCCTCAAATTTGAATTTGAAGGTGATCTCAAACAATGCTTTGAACAAATGGTATATGAGCTCAAACACTCTCCAATTGTGGAACTTAAGCTCTTTAATACCTGAGGACTGCAATGATCATCTCATATATATGCTTTTTGGACCATCTGACCATGAATGCTTTGCATGGGTTCAAAAATGGGGTTTAAACTTCCCTCCCCTCTACTCATAGGGAATGTGCATATGAGTTAGATTTTTGGGAGTGAAATCCTTTCCCAGGTTAACATGTGTTTAACAGGAGTTAAAGAAGATTTTATCTCTTCCCACATGTCCATGTTTGAGTTTATCATTTTATGTGACATAACTCAAGTCATTCCCTTGTCTAACATGTTTGAATTCAGCATGAACTCAACATGATCATAGTCCATTCCCTTTTTGGCTCACCCTCAAATCAGAAAGTTGCCACCACATTCTCCTCAATTCAAATGTATGAGGCTCCATGTGTATCCAAAAGTTTGGCAGCAATTTGAGCTGAGCCTTTGGGACTAAAGACCTTATTTTTGTTCTTTCTCATGTACATGTATGATTACACATGAGTTTAACTCCACCTTGGTCCAACACCTTCAAAGGCATGCTTGAACCCATGTGGTTGCACCTCATGTATACCATCCCATGTAAGAAAGTTTTTGTAAGTCCCATTTTTCATGAACCAGAAACACAATGACGTTCAATCACCCGTTTCTTTGCATTCACGTTATTGGGACTTTTACACAGAGGTGTTCGGATCAAAGGTGGACGTGGCGATGATCTTGTCTTTTAGATCAACCTGATCATCAAGTGATCTTTCCACGAGAAGGCTTCTGTTCGAAAGGAATCAAAGAACAGATGCAAAAAGAACACAACGATGTCATAAGGTGGTATTGGAGACCTACCTTACATTCTTCTTGGCCTCAAGGTCCTCCTCAGATCGTTGGGCTTCCTCCGGCGATCTTCTTTGCCGCGCTCCGGCGATGGTTTACTCGGCGGTTTGAGACTAGGGCTCTAAGTCGTCGGCTCAGGAGTTGGAAAAGAAGTTTGTGGTTTCGGCCAGGGGTTCTAGGTTCTATTTATAATCGGGAAGAGAAAAGTCCTAATATGATTGTATCCCGAATATGAGTCCTGTTTGAATCTTACAACTTATCTTTAGTTAATTTGGTGCGGTATCATCGTGGAATTCAGGTCGGTTTCTGTTCCGGTATTTCTACGCGTACAGATTCCAAAATCGCTTCAGAACACGTCACCTTTGCGGTGATGAGCTTCGGAAGCTCCACGTGTCCACCGGGCCTGGTCTCTTCCTTTCCGCAGAGACGGGCTCCGGTTGTGCCGTGTGTCAAACGAGCAAGACTTCCCTCTTCTTCGGAGGTGAGCTCCGCGTGCGCCACGTATCCTGGCAGTTGGGACCTACTCTCTTACTCGGAGGTGGCTCCTCACACGCCACGTGTTAATGCCAGACCTTTCCTCTCTTCTTTCTTCAGAGACGAGCTCCGAGGTAGACACATGTCTAGCAGCGACGGACCTCCGGGAAATAAGCTCCGGTGGCGACACGTGTTCGATGGTACCGTACCTCTTAGCGGTGAGCTCCGAGATCGACATGTATCCCGCGCGACCAGTCCTCTGATTTCCATGATGACTAGCTCCGGTGGCAACACATGTCCCATAGGGTCGGACCTCTCCCCTCTTGCGAAGATGAGCCCCGAGCCTGCCACGTAGCCTACTTTAGCGGCGGACCTCTCCCCACTTGGCAGGGATGAGCTCCGAACACGCCACGTGGCCAGCGGGCCGCGGAAGTTGTCTTCGGCGCTCTCCGAGAGCTGGATTCGGCTCTTATTGGCTATCCCTTTGATATTTTCCTCTGTTCCTACTTTTCTTAAAATGTTTTCTCTTCATTAAACATGAACATATGCTGACACCAGAGATGAGGGTGTCACACCTCTGAACGACCAGCTATGCCTCAACACCCCGCTACCCGAGTTACATCGGTTTCCCGGTTCCCATATAGCTGGTAGGTCTTTGGTACTGTTCTAGCTTGTTCAACAGGCCTGCACACGGCTCGGTCCTCAATCAACACAAGCGAAGCTATAGCACACAGGCCCCAAAGTTCTGCTGCCCTTACTCTCCGCTCAGTCTCATTTTTCTTGCCATGTGTATGATGTGCTATTTCTACCCGAGTTGAGTGCCTCTAGCCAATGCTAGCGAGTAGTTCTAACTACTCGACTTGTACCGAATCCTACTCTATCTTAGAAATACAGTGGCTAACGAGGTTTTCAATCCTAATCCCAACCCATGGTTTTCTTGGCTATGCATTTGGGTTTCAAACAAGACTCTAATGCAAGAAATAAGTGATGCTGAAAGAAAGTGCTCAAAACAATAAAACTTTGTAAAAAGGGGAATGCAAACCGGATCTTGCCTTGCTTCTCTTGGTCGTAGGCTAGCTGCTCTTCCAGAGTAATAAAGTCTAGGACTTCGGGTTCCTCCTCGACCTTAACGACTACATGAGATACAAGTATATGTGTTAATTTAAATGCATTTGATTTGAATTAAACTTGTGAACGTTATAAGTCTCACTAGACAGACCCAATGACTCTGAAATTTTTACTGTGGCTTGGTTACAACCTAAACAGAGACTTGGTCAAGTTTTAGTTGCAGCAAAGCTCATTTGAGCTCTCCACAAATAATTATGTCCTTGACATTAATTGGGACTCTTATGGTGTTCTAGGGATTTTCATGGAGCAAGCCGTGACTTTATGAAAACTAGATTTTCAGAGGGTTCTAATGGAGTTTGTCTCACTTAATTTGAATGTTGCTAGCTAAAGATATGAGCTAAACAATTTCAGAGAAAATTCTGAAAATGTTTCTGAACATTTTCTATTTTCTCTGGAACAGTTTTATTAATCACACCATTAGGTGGATCAAATGAGCTCAAATGGATATGAAATTTTTATGGTAGTTCAGGGATATTTTGGTGAACATCGCAGTAAAATTTCAGAATTTTCCTCCTAGGGATTCTCTAGTTAAAATTCCAAATAGTTTAAATTTTGAGGAATTAATTCTGGAGAAATAAGGATTTTCATGAAGTGAAACTTGATTTTCTGGAAAGTACTCAGAGAGCTGAATCCAACAAAATTTGGTTCACTTGATTTATATGTTCCTAGCCAAAGTTATGAGGATTTGAAGTTTGAATGAATTCTGAAAATTGGGAAAAGTTCAAATCGGCCGGTGGGTCCACGGTACACATGTCGGGCGCTGGAGCGACGGCACACCAGGGTCCACGGAGTTTTTGTGCGCCAGCACACCGGATCCGAGCCGCAGACTGATCCTGATTTAAAATCCGAGCCACTGACAGCTGGGGTCCACCCTCTCCGTCTAACTCCCGACGCCCGCGTTCGGCCGCCGCGACACCTCGCCGGCAGCCTCTGTGGTGCTCCAAACTTCCTGGTTCTGGCCGCCCCTGCCTACTTTCACTCAGGGAACATGATTCCAGACTCAGTTCGTCATGAAAATGGCCGGCACCTGGTCGGCGACGAGCGGTGGCCTCGGGAGAACTTCGGTCGTGTCGGCCGACCTCCCTAGCACCTCAATCACTCGAGCAACCGGTCGGCGAGCATCAGTGGACCTTAGGGAAGGTTGACATGAGATTGAAGTAGCTCGGGGAAGGCCCGAAGTAGGCCCTTACCGTGCGCCCGATGCTTCCCGCATGATCCGCCGTTGGCAATCTTCGAAATATGCCGTGTACAGGGGTTCTTCGGCTAAAGGTTGTGAAGGTAACTTGTACGCTACCAGGTCTAGTCTGTGTAGCAGCGGATTGAGACTCTCTAACTCTTCCTAGAGTGTGAATTTGCCAGAACCCCACCCGAAGGTTGGTCCGTACCGAGAAAGGGGAAAACTGGAAATTCACCGCCGGCGATCAAGCACTCGCGCTGTGGCTCGGGGGTGAGCAGCACAGATCACCAGCGCATCCAGGGATGCCTTAGCTCGGGCGTGACAACCTCCCGGTTGGGCTGTCCACGGGAGCCCATAGTGCGGCGGCTTTAGGTTACTGAATGGAGCTCTCGGTATAGCCAAGATCAACCGGTTTCATCCGATTTCTAGCGACGGAAAAGAAGAAGGAAGGTTCCTAATACCTTGTCATAGCTCTGGAGGGAGTGGAAAGGTGGTGATCACGCTTCCCTGATCAGCTCGGAGCGATCGGCAGCGATGGAGTGTTTCTGGTTCGATGAAGCAGCAGAGTGCGCGGTTCTCACTCCGATCAGGGCGGCTGCGTAGATAAGAGGACCGTGAGGCGGTTCAGAAGGTCAGTGCAGCAAGCAGCTGCTGTCCCGATCGTGCATTCGCCGTGGCGGCTGCTCGGTCCAGCGCAAGAACCCGAGCTGGGTTTTAAGTCGGTTGCTTTTGCTTCAGTGGCTGACATGTGGGTCCCACCCGGGGTTTTAATCTCTGAAATTAACTTTGCCCTACTGCTCTAAACAGTAGAGACCGAACTAACCTCAAGTATTTGAATTATCTGCCCCTGGGCCCTTTGAACAGGGTAGAATTCAAATTGGTTTGGGTTTCACTAAATTTCAGCACACATGTAGTTTGAAATTCAAATAAGGTTTGAATTTGCTACATTTAGCTCATGTCAAGCTCAACTCCAAATGGAGTGAAAATTGGTATGTGAGCTCACAAACATGTGCTGAGTAAGAATATGCTTCCCACTTTTGAATCCATGGGATAAAAACAGTTTGAATTTGAATTTGAGTTCAAACTACCCTCTTTCATGCTATACCCAAAAGGACCTCAAAAAGGTTTTTAATTTGGGTGAAACTTGACATGGACATTCCTAGCATGGTGTAGGAGTTTTCTAAATGTCCAGCCCCTAGATGATGCATGTGGGAAATACCACTTTTGCATTTGTGAGTTTATTCTCTAGTGAGCATGTTGATAATGGTTACTTGGTCTTCAATTATGTTCATCAACTATCTTCAAATGAGGTGTGTGTGTGTGTGATGATGAACACTTTAAATGTGTCAAAAACTGAGGCCTTTACACGTTTCTAAAGATGAGACGGGGCAGGATGGTTAGGCAGCGACAAGACGAGGTCTTGGTCGAGTAGCTCTGCCTGTGTCGGCTAAGGACCGATGCGTGTGCGGCACCCAGGAGCAGGTATTGAGTTGTGTACCGGATGCTTACTGACATATGGGAACCAGGAAACCGATGTACCAGGTTCACTGGATTGTAGAGGCATACCACATCGTCTCATTAGACCTATGAGCCCGAGACAGCGCGACCTGTTCTACAGTCTAGTGTCCTGCAAAAGGTTGCCACATACGACGTAATGAAGGATGCCAGAGTTGGGTCTTCATAGGCGGGCGTATGTG
Organism: Neostapfia colusana; assembly: GCA_030760725.1. Taxonomy (NCBI): domain Eukaryota; kingdom Viridiplantae; phylum Streptophyta; class Magnoliopsida; order Poales; family Poaceae; genus Neostapfia; species Neostapfia colusana. The sequence continues at coordinate 70,343,612 of JASWHV010000009.1, forward strand.
TCGAGTTATCCGGGTAGTGTTTGATTCGAATCACCGTCCATCGTGGTTATTGATTTCCGCTTGCTCCCTGTGTTGTGACGTAGTAATCAAGTTGTGTGGAAACAGTTTGCAAAGTTTAAGTGCTGCTATGATTATTATAAATTGCATGAAATGAAGTAGAGATAGAGAAAACTAAAGATAATTTCTACCTTGGGACAAGTAACATTGGAAAGAAGCATTTCTTGTTTGATTGTGGAGTTCCAATGCTGCTGGGCGCAAGGTCACTACTATTATGGCAAAAATTTGAAAGTTAAGAATAAACTCGTAGGCGAGTCCTTTCGCAAATTACTAGTTAAAGTCTTAAGTTACTTTCATCTAGAGTTTCATGCTTTAGGAGAGACGGTTAAGTCTTGCTGAGCCTTTGTGCTCACTCTTGCTATATAAGTGGTTTTGCAGGTAAACCTCGACGCTATAAAGAAGGTTGTCCGGTGAGACTCAGGAACTTCCGAGTCATGTCACACTTGGAGAACCTAGCCGCTGTCATGTCTTTGTGTTGCTAGCGAGAGGAGTCCGCGGGCTGGACTTCTTCTCGAGTGCTTCTTAGATATTCGACGTGAGATGTTTATAGACTTCCGCTGTAGCTATTTTGATTTATGTAAGCTTCTCGGGCTGAACAATTGTAGACTTCCGCTGTAGCTATTTTGATTTATGTAAGCTTCTCGGGCTGAACAATTGTAAGCTTCTCGAGTGCTTCTCGAGCTGAACAATTGTAAGCTTCCGCTTTTGATTTATGTAATACATTGTTCCTTATTTGTGTGCTGTTGGGTGCCGCATAACACGGCACCACCCAATGCGATTCCCGGGCGAGGTGCCTCATCCCCATGACTGAGCGGGACATCGGGGGCCACCTCAGCATGGTATCAGAGCCGCATTGGTAATAGCGCACGGAATAAGGATCATATTACGACAAAAACTTAGGATACGGTGAGGAAACGGTATTAGGCCCATATAAGGACTATAGTAGTATAGTTACTTAAAGTGGCATTGCTAACTTACTTGTTATAATTCTGAACTTCGATTATGTAACGACGCACCTACGTTCAGGTAAGAATGGTAAGGAACGCCACCGAAAGCGGTTCAATTTCGGTTAGCTCCCCTGACGAGGAATGTGGTTCAGGGATAGGTCTCAAAGCTTGGTGTGAGACGTCAATATGAAACTCTTGGACTCTTCATGTTCCTGAGTTCATATGGAACGCTGATCCCTAGTGTGCATTAGGCAAGAATGTGGAGACCCCATCGTGTGGTTAGTAACGCGATAGTGTGTTCGTCTGGAAATAGCCCAGGAGGACATACGCAGCGCTTGCCATCGGCGTGCCCTGCAGGACAGTAGGTGGTATCCGTTGGGTTGATAACATTCCCAACCATGACGACCCGTTCATGATATACTCAGGTTGCCCGTCGTGTGGTGTAAAAACACGATAACGTACCTTGAGACGTGGCTTAACTCAAGGACGGCCGTATGGCAATGATACGGGCGTTTGTATTTATTTTCAAATATGGGACTGCCTGAAATGGAACAACCTTTGAGTGCACCACTATTGCATGTTCATCTGCAGGTACTAACCACATACGTATCCCGGGTAGTACACGTGTGCGAGAGACCGTCGTAGTGCCACTGATAATACGTATATGCCGGTGTAATCCGGTTAGGATTTTCTTTGGTGAGGCTATGTAGTACCGACATGCTTCTTACGGTGCATCGACACCGTACTACACTTAATAACCCCTTCCCTAAGAAGAAATGATTCATGAACTAACTTTCAACTAAAAATGGAAGTGTGAAACAAGTATTAGTTACTGAACTCTTATTTTGAGCTAAGATTCAAATGAGAGCATGACTAGGCGTCAAAGTTTTCAAAAACAGAGTGCTCTGTTTCTGGCAGAAATTCTTTCTGGACTTTAACAGAGCATAACTCTGAGTATCTTGACCCAATTAAGGTGTATGATATAGTTCTGGAAAGATTTTTAAGTGCTATACATCTTCCTTGTAGGCCTCCACAGCAGAATCGCATGTTAAGTTGGTGAAAAGTCCAGTCGAATGCAAACTGTTCAGAATCTGGACAGTAGCAAAAAAAAACTCTCTGGACCTTTCTGTTTTTAAGCCATAACGTCCTGTAGAAAAATCCTTAAGGAGCCCATTATACACCGTTGGAAAGATACTGAAGTTTACTACAACTTTGGTATTGAACTCAAGTCACGAATCTGTAGTTAACTTGACTAAAATTTGGAGTTTGTGTGAACTGGTCAGGGTAGTCCAGCTGATTAGTTTAGCGTACTTAAGATTTGTTTAAACATGAATGTGGTTATGCTTTCATAAAGTTCATGACATATTCATGTTTTTTTATCTTCACCTACTACTGAGATAAAAAATTTTATTGACTCAAAATTTTGTTTCGCGCAGTATGGTACGCGCACACTCTCAAATGGAGATTGGAGGTTCAAGTCGAGGTGGGAATGACTCGACTTCATCACAAGAGCCATCACCAACCGGATTGGCTGAAATTATGGCAAGGATGAATGAAACTCTCCAAACTCTAGTACAGCAAGGAATAAATAGAGAAGCTCAGCATCACATGTCAACCCCGAGCAGTTATCTGGATTTCGTGGCAACACAACCGCCGGTATTCTCCGAAGCGGCTGACCATTGTGAAGCAACTCACTGGTTACGTGTCATTGAGTCCAAGTTTGGGTTGATCCAATGTGATGAATTCTCGAAAAATCTATATGCCGCTCAGCAGCTTCATGGCTTTGCTGGAGCATGGTGGGCACAATACCTTGCTATCCAACCAGCAGAGCATCGTGTCACATGGGCGAAGTTCCAGGCTGCATTTCATGCTCGTTTCATTCCTGCGGGCATAATGCAAACCAGTCTGCATGAATTCTGGAGTCTGAAGCAAGGGGACATCAGTGTTATTGAGTATGCGAAGAAATTCAATCGATTAGCTCAATATGTCCCTGATTATGTGAAATCACCATCCTTGAAGGGATATCATTTCTACCGAGGGCTGACCACTAGGCTGCGATGTGAATTGGCTCAAGTTAGCCAAGACAATTTTGATGAGTTTGTGAGCTGTGCTATCACTCAGGAATATTATTCCAATCTCTACCTCAAAGAAAGAGGGAGAGGGACTCATCACAAGATGAATGCAATCATCTACCTCAGAAGTTTTGGTTGGTGATCTGTTGACCTTCGGGTCGAGAGATTCCACAAGAGGTGCAATCATTCTGGGAGGGTGACGACTCTTCTACTCCACAGAGGTCTTATTCACCTCCACCACAGCAGCAACTTTTTTCTCATGCACCTCAGTATCAACAAGGTGCACCAGAATATTATTGTCCTCAAGAGATTGAAGATGAACAAGGTGATTTCTCAGTTGAACCAAGTGCTGTCCCACTTCATATTGACAACGAGCTCAACGTCAATGAAGCGACTGAACCGAGCAGCAACATTGTGTCTGCGGGTCCAGTTCCAAAGAGAGGCCATGTCCAAAGTGGGAACCGTTAATTATGTGTCAGTCGACGATCTGCCAAAGGGAGGACCTGTTCTCGCTGGTAGGTTCACCTTAAATGACAAGCCGGTTGTCATTTTATTCGACTCTGGTGCAACACATAACTTCATTAGCAGGGCGACGGTGATCAGGGATCAGATCTCCACAACTATCACAAAAGGTTCTTACCTTATTCATTCGCCAGGTGGAGACATATCAACTAATGAAGTCGTTTCTCGAGCGCCACTTTGTTTGGGTGGAAAAATTTATCCTACCACCCTCAATATTCTCGAAGACCAAGGAATCAATGCCATATTGGGAATATCATGGTTGACCTTCCACAAGGCTTACCACCTGAGCGCGAGGTGGAATTCAAAATAGAGTTGATACCGGGAACCACGCCAATCTCTCGGAGACCATACAAAATGGCTCCGAATGAACTAGCAGAACTGAAGGAGCAACTCAAAGATCTGATGGAAAAGGGGTTTATTCGTCCAAGTTCATCACCATGGGGTTGCTCGGCTTTATTTGTGAAGAAGAAGGATGAGACGCTGAGGCTATGCGTCGATTATCGTCCTTTAAATGCTGTGACAATAAAGAACAAGTATCCACTACCACGAATTGATATCCTCTTTGATCAGCTAGTGGGTGCTAAAGTATTCTCCAAGATGGACTTAAGGTCGGGATATCATCAAATCAAGATTCGAGCGGAAGATATCCTGAAAACAGCATTCTCGACAAGATACGGACTCTATGAGTATCTTGTCATGTCATTTGGGTTGACCAATGCTCCGGCTCACTTTATGTACCTTATGAACTCGGTGTTCATGCTGGAGCTGGATCAGTTCGTCGTGGTATTCATCGACGACATCTTGGTCTATTCCAAATCGGAAGAGGAACACGCTAAACATTTCCATATTGTGCTCCAACGACTGAGAGATCACAAGCTTTATGCAAAGTTTAGTAAATGTGAATTCTGGATCAACCAAGTGCCGTTTCTTGGACATATTATTTCAGCGGAAGGCATTGCTGTTGATCCAAGCAAGATTGAACAAGTGCTGAAGTGGAAGTCTCCAACATCAGTCCATGAAGTTCGTAGCTTCTTGGGTTTGGTGGGATATTATCGGAGGTTCATCCTGGGCTTCTAAAAAATCTCCAAACCTATGATGGAGCTACTAAAGAAGGGCACCAAATATGATTGGAGCAAGCCATGTGAGGAGGCTTTTCAAGCATTGGTGAAACACCTCAAAACAGCCCTGGTTCTAGCTCAACCAGATACAACCAAGCCTTTTGATGTTTATTGTGATGTGTCCGGCATCGGGCTCGGTTGTGTACTCATGCAAGGAGGACGCGTGGTCGCATATGGATCACGACAATTACGGAATCATGAGCAACATTATCCAACTCATGATCTCGAGCTTGCTGCCGTGGTATTAGCTTTGAAGATGTGGACACATTACCTATTGGGAAATCTGGTTCATCTCTACACCGACCACAAAAGCTTGAAGTACATATTCACTCAAAAAGAGTTGAATATGCGACAACGGCGATGGTTGGAGCTAATCAAGGACTATGAGATTGAAATTCATTATCATCCGGGCAAGGCAAATGTGGTTGCCGATGCACTCATCCGGAAGTCTCATATTCATAATCTGACCATTACGCCAATAGAAGAGGAAGAACCAAGTCTCTACTTGGTTCCATATGGAGCTCTACATAATCTAGCTCTCATACCCACAATAAGAGAGGAGGTTATGGAAGCTCAAAAGAAGGACAAGGGCATGGCTCATAATAAAAGGAGGTTGAAGAACGGGGACATGAAATGTTTCCGGTTAGATGATGAAGATACCTTGTGTTTCAAGGACCGGATAGTCGTACCCCGTGATATGAGGCTGCGGAAGATAATTTTGGATGAGGCTAACTTATCCAAATTTTCTATTCATCCTGGCAGCAACAAAATGTATCAAGACCTCCGGAAGAAGTTTTGGTGGACACGTATGAAACGTGAAGTTGCAAAATACGTTTCAGAATGTGATACGTGCCGAAGAGTTAAGTCCGACCATGTGAAGAAGTCGGGCCTGTTGCAACCACTACAAATACCGGCATGGAAGTGGGAAGACTTGAGTATGGATTTCATCGTTGGGTTGCCAATGACCTCCCACCACCATGATTTGATTTGGGTAATCATTGATCGATTAACCAAATTGGCACGTTTCATTCCGGTGCATACCAGATACACCGCCAAGCAGTTTGCGGAGTTATACATAGCACGAATTTCGTGCCTACATGGAGTTCCCCGAACGATCATCTCCGATCGAGGCGCGTTGTTTGTTACTCGTTTCTGGGAGCAGCTACACACATCCTTGAGAACCAAATTGATTCGAAGCTCCACGTATCACCCTCAAACCGATGGGCAAACTGAGAGGGTGAATCAAATACTTGAAGATATGCTGAGAGCATGTGCCATCCACCACGGTAAGAGCTGGGATGGTCACTTACCGTTGGCGGAGTTCTCGTATAACAAAGGGTATCAATCAAGTATCAAAATGGCACCTTATGAAGCTCTCTACGGCCGGAAGTGCCGCACCCCCTTGAACTGGTGTGAATCCGGCGAGAGAGTTATTTACGGGATTGATCTCGTAAATGAAGCTGAAGAGCGGGTAAGGCTTATTAAAGCAAATCTTAAAGCCGCTCAGTCCAGACAAAAGAGCTATGCGGATAAGAGGCGTCGTCCTCTTGAATTTCAAGTTGGGGACCACGTATACCTCCGCGTATCTCCTATGAAGGGCATTCACCGATTCGGAGTGAAAGAAAAATTATCTCCACGTTTTATCGTTCCCTTCGCCATCATTGAAAGGTGTGGACCCGTGGCATACTGTTTGGAGCTGCCGGCAGCCTTAGCCGGAGTTCATAACGTCTTCCACATATCTCAGTTGCGGAAGTGTTTGAAAGTTCCAACCAAAATCCTCACAGGATACATAGTGGATTTGAAGCCGGACCTCACTTATGTTGAACATCCAACCCGGATAATTGATGAAAAGACTCGCGAGACCAGAAACCGGACGCTGTGATTTTTCAAGGTGCTATGGGAAAATCACCCGTCCGACGAAGCTACGTGGGAAAGCGAGGAATATTTACAACGCAATCATCCGGAGTTGTTAGAGGCTTATATTTAGTAGTTGTCCTCTCCACGTTGTCCTTAATCATGAATCTCGGGACGAGATTCTTTTTAGGGGGGGGGGAATGTAAAAGTCCCAAAACATGTAAATGGAAAAATTGAGCTATGAATAAAGTTGAGTTTAAATACAAGAAAGGGGACTTGCAAAAACTTTTGTATACTCATGAAAGTGTTGGCATGTGCAATAAAACTTTGAATTCAGTTTGAACTAAAAGGGTCACTTCAAAAAGAAGTAGGGCATTTCCAAAAGGGGAAAAATTCAAACTGTTGTTTAAGAAGTTGTATTCTCGGTTAGAGTTGTTCATATTGCGCACACGGAAGCTAGAAGGGTTCAGGCACAATTTTCCTTCACATCTTTAGCCTAAAACCGAGTAAGAGCACCGAATTTCGGGCTTTCCGATCGGCGGCCATGGCGGGAACGAGTGGGCACACGGTGACAGCCGGGTTGCCGCCGTTTCCGAGCCATGTTGAGTCTTTGCGAGCTAGCCTGACCTCCACTGATACTTTAGCGCGGATCGTCCAAACCTTTGGCGGGCTAGGGTGCTCGGGCCACGGCGCCGAAGCTTCACCGAGGGGTGCGCGCGTCGCCGACCAATTTCCGGTCACCGGCAGCCCGAGATCACCGCACCATTGAATTCCTTGTAGCTAGAAACCCCCAGGCGGCGAGTACGGGGCCGAAAAGCGGCCGGGAAGTCGACTCCGGCGAGCTCCGACGAGGCTCCGGCGAGGGGGCAGCGCGGGAAGGAAAACCGGCCCGAGGAGGAAGACAACCGGCGGGCCCCGCGTGTCAGCGACGGAAAAGTTAAATTACTTATCGACTGCGGCCCCGGGATCCAGTGTGGCTGCGCGGGAAGGGGTCTGTGGCCCCGTGTGGCTCAGTTCCAGCAGCTGACACGTGGGCGATGGGCCCATGGTCAATATTTAAATTTTCCCCGATTTATTTGGATTTCCAGATTTAGCTCAAACTTTAGAACCTCATAAATTTTGCTAGGAAGCTCCAAATTTAGTGATTCAAATTGGATTGGATTCAGGATGAAAAGCTCTATCCAAATCAGCAACCTAATTTGTATGAAAACCAATAGAAAATTCTGGAAAATTCTTTAAAGCTTTTCAGCAAAAGAATTTTAGAGGAAGTTCGGTCCATCCAAAAATCCTAAAATTTTGCCAGAACATTCTGCAGGCTATTAATGGACTCCTGTAAAAGTTGCAGCTGAATAGGAGTTGATTTAGTTAGGGTAATTCTGATTTTAAGTTTCTGTATTCAAATGAATACAGAAACATTTTCAGGGAATTTCCAAAATTTGGAAATTCAGTTCTGATTAGTTCTTAGCTCCAAAATTCCTAGGAAAATTCATGCATGCTCCCTGTACCATGTGCGAAATTATTGTTCACTTGGATTTGCATGAAAGTGCAAGTTTAATCAGAATTAATTCCTTTTTGCCTAAACGCTTAGGGAATTGTTCTGGGTGATCTATATTTAATGAAATATCCTAAATTTTGGTGCAGATGACTTTCTTGTGACAAGTAACTCACATGATGATTTCCAGCTCCATTGGAGCTCTGGATCACCACTATCCTGTTCAACCTATTTAGATAAGTAGCACACAAGTATCACTTGATCATGTTGCTTCACCCAAACCAAACCACTAGCCCCAGTGTCATTTTAAATTCTTAAACAGAGTTCCAGTTTTAAACTTGTCTTTAGCACTTGTTAGCAAAGGTTTTATAATTAAACATGTATACATATTAATAACGTGTAGTGATTAAAGGTGGAAAGTGAAGGAGAAGTTGAGCTTGGATCAAGGAGCAAGAAGGCAGAGATTGAGCTTCAAGTCATCAGGAACTAACTTGATACATCTCTGACTTTAGTCACCTGCAAAACCAAGGCAAGCTCCGGTTTGCATATAAGGTTTTTTTCTCAAGTTTTACTTTGTTCACTACTATGGGTCTAAGTTTGTATGTGCATTAGGTCAAGGATGTTTTACACTCCAATTGCATGACCGAATGAACCTTGGAATCTACTCGCGAGTTATAGACGGGATTACACGGGTGTAGTCGAAAATAAGGCAAACTAAAGTTTACGTTTCTAAAGATGAGACCGGGCAGGATGGTTAGGCAGCGACAAGACGAGGTCTTGGTCGAGTAGCTCTGCCTGTGTCGGTTAAGGACCGATGCGTGTGTGGCACCCAGGAGCAGGTATTGAGTTGTGTACAGGATGCTTACTGACATATGAGAACCAGAAAACCGATGTACCAGGTTCACTGGATTGTAGAGGCATACCAAATCGTCTCGTTAGACCTATGAGCTCAAGACGATGCAACCGGTTCTACAGTCTAGTGTCCTGCGAAAGGTTGCCACATACGACGTAATGAAGGACGCCAGAGTTGGGTCTTCAGAGGCGGGCGTATGTGTTGAGTTATCTGGGTAGTGTTTGATTCGAATCACCGTCCATCGCGGTTATTGATTACCGCTTGCTCCCTGTGTTGTGACGTAGTAATCAAGTTGTGTGGAAACAGTTTGCAAAGTTTAAGTGCTGCTATGATTATTATAAATCGCATGGAAACCTTGTTTGAAGTAGAGATAGAGCAAACTAAAGTTAATTTGTACCTTGGGACAAGTAATATTGGAATGAAGCGTTTCTTGTTTGATTGTGGAGTTCCAATGTTGCTGGGCGCAAGGTCACTACTATTATGGCAAAAATTTGAAAGTTAAGGATAAACTCGTAGGCGAGTCCTTTCGCAAATGACAGGTTAAAGTCTTAAGTTATTTCCATCTAGAGTTTCATGCTTTAGGAGAAACGGTTAAGTCTTGCTGAGCCTTTGTGCTCACTCTTGCTATATAAGTGGTTTTGCAGGTAAACCTCGACGCTATAAAGAAGGTTGTCCGGTGAGAGTCGGGAACTTCCGAGTCATGTCACACTTGGAGAACCTAGCCGCTGTCATGTCTTCGTGTTGCTAGCGAGAGGAGTCCGCGGGCTGGACCTCTTCTCAAGTGCTCCTTAGATATTCGACATGAGCTGTTTATAGACTTTCGCTGTAGCTATTTTATGTAAATTATTTACAAAGAACAATTGTAAGCTTCCGCTTTTGATATATGTAATACAATGTTCCTTATTTGTGTGCTGTTGGGTGCCGCTTAACACGGCACCACCAAATGCGATTCCCGGGTGAGGTGCCCCGTCCCCGTGACTGAGCGGGACGTCGGGGCCACCTCACTACCGCACCAAATCAATTGGAGATAAGTTGTTAAGATCCAAAACAAATCAAATAGGACTCTTATTTTGAAATCCAATCGGAGTAGGACTCTTCTTTCTCCGGTTATAAATAGAACCCGAAACACCCATTGGTCGTAACACCTTCCCAAGCCGACAACTTAGAGGCCCTAGCTCCCAACTCACCGAATTAACCCCCTTCGCCGGAGTTTAGACGACGGTGAGCCCCACCAGTGAGCCACCGACGAGCTCCCTGCTGCTGCCATCACTAGGAGGAAGGCCCTGACACCAAGGAGAGGTAATGTAGGTCTTTGTTACCACCTTACAACATCATCAAGGTTTTCTTCGCATTTGTTTTCCCTTCGAACAGAAGCTTTTTCGTGTGGACAGATCACGTGTTGATCTAGATCTTTATACAAGATCATCACCACGTCCACACTAAATCCTTACACCCTTTTTCATCGTAAAACCCCATGCGAACCTATTAAAACATGCAAGAACACGTACAAACTAAAACTGCACCATAGGATCAGCATGCATCTATACCATTGCATCTTGAGTAAAGTTTGTGCATGATGATTGATTGCTGTTAATCTTCTATGTGCGTGATCGTGAGTAGAAGGACAAGCTCAGGGAGCTGTCTACGAAGGACTATAGCACCAAGACTTCGAAGCACCTGAGCAACAAAAGCAATAGGAACAAGGCAAGTGCCCCTTGACCATATTGATCCCATGTTTTGGAAACTGTTCTGTTTGCGAAAATGTGTTTGCTTTAGTTAACTTGATGGGAAACCCTTTTATAGGAGTTTACAAGTTTTGTTAACCACCCTTGTCGCCGGGAAAGTTGATGAGTCGGGTATGGTCGTTTTTGCTTTTTGCTTCGCTGAGTCCATGGGATATGGGAAGCGAGATAGAATGTGTCTAGCTACTGCACTCATATGAACAATGATAATAAGAACTTGATGTTGATAATGAACATGAATCGGGGGAGATCTAGGCAAGCTCGGTTTGTGGATGTTGTAGAATGAGATGGTGGTTTACTTGCCGTAGATCTAAGGACCGGTTCATGCCAGCACATGCCAGGAAAATAGTGCCACCACAAGGCCAAATATGGGTGCGGCTTAGCTGACTAATTAGGTAAGTTGCTAGATTATTATGGACCGTGGAAGGCGCGGGGAATGGGAGTCGAGAGAGGACTTGTCACACCCGGTTTCTCCGAAGAACAACCTAGTGAATATCATATGTATGCCAGGATCATTTTCTCATACATGTGATGACAAATAGTGAAGCATCATTTATTACAAGCCAGGTGTCGAATATAAATATGTCTTACAACGCATATGTCTCGATGGACGATAATAAGTTCATAACATGTAAATAAAATAGCAGCGGAATATTAATCTTGTGGGCTCCATCACAGGCGTTGCCCGGGGGACTCCATGAACCTAGAATCCTTCTTCAGGTCCGAAGTCTTGGTCATTGAACACCACATCATCCCCTTGACCTGAGCAGCAATTTAAACCAACAAGTATGCAAGTTTGAGTACCGTTGGTACTCAGCAAGTGTGGGAAAGTTATGTCATGCATGGACAGAACAAGGAAAGGTTGAACTCATGGTTAAAGCACTACGCAATTAATACCTATCACCTTAGCTTATTAAGCACCTACATTACTATACAGGTGAAATGGTCCCAATCTCGCAACCCATCATCAGAATCAAATAACCATAACATCAATCCCAATGTTAAGCTCCCTGCTTAACATCCTCAACATCCAAAGCCATCATCTTCTAATCATGAATAAGTCCAAGCCGCTCTTGACCGTGAGCACGGTTGTCATGACAGTTTTGACTCTGCAGAGTTTGCACCACTGTACCCACATGTAGTGATTTCATTCCCCGTTGCCGGGTGGACTAAAAGAACGTCCATTATACCAGTGGCCACGAACCACATTCACACTTCCCAGGTGTGTAGCCAGGAGACCACTACGAAGACTTTACAAAGGGATTCCCGACGAGCGTGGGCCCACTAAGGTTTCACCCCTAACAGCATACAAGAGGCTCCAACCCCGCTGCAGTGGCCCCTCTTGAGCCTTGCGGTTCATATGGTAGTCCAGCTGACACCTATTCCCTGCACCATCCAACACACCCATTCTACGCCTGGGATACACCTAATTAATTGGCCAAGCTTCCCCATCTCAGCATGTGGTTGGCACGGTAAAGCCAGGTTACATGCTCCACGAACCGGTCCTTAGGATCCAGGCAAGTACTAAACACAAACCCGAGTCTCGTGCACCCAACACCAACCAATTCATCCAACTTGCCTCGATCCCTACCTCTACATATCTCATAATATCTCATTCAAGAGTAAGGTAAATAAATTGATGATCTCATATCCCACTTATCCCATTCTAAGCCTGGCTAAGCATAAGTAATATGAATGAATGACATGATAAAATAAATCCCAATCCCAGCTATAAGGAAACAAGGTAATGCAATTCTAGGGAAACTTCCTAGCATGGGTTTCATATTTCAATTGACAATGCAAATAATTCTATCTACACATTCTAGTATAGGATCAAAGTGGTCAAGGACACTTGCCTTCTTCCTGCTGCTCTGAGAATGGAATGTCTTGGTCTTGGAAGGGGAGAACTTGCTCCGGGGCAAGTTCTACTCATGCCAATACACATAGCAAAAGAAAACAACAATCCATAAGACATAGTTCACACTTTCACTCCATACAAACCACACATACCTATGAAAGTCATTCACATTACTAAGTGTTGTGGTTATCCTAGATGTGTTGATTTTTGGCCTACATGCACTTTTAAACATATGCATATGATTTCTAACTTTTGTATTCAGATTTCTGTTTGCACACTATATATGAATTTCCAATTTAAACAAATTCTTTAATACACTCTTTAGCTACCAAGTTTGCATGGAAGGTAATTTCCTACTCCAAATGGGTTTTCAGATCTTCTACCAAATCATAAACTGAAGTATTTGGATTTGGAGACTTCATTTATCATTTTCTAGTTATGCATACCTATTTTCCTATATTTTCCAGATTTATTTTCTATGCCTAAAAGTGAGTTTTAAATATTAAATAGTAGGGCATATCATCTAAACAGAATAGGTTCTGATCTAAAATATTAAATAATATATTTTCGAACTTCTCCTCTGATGTGAACTAACTAATTTAAATTTATTTTACCAATTTTCAGAATTATTTTCCTAACCTAAAAATGTGTCCCTATAACTAATAATTGTGAACAATCAGTTAGACAGATTCATTTCAGCTTAAAATCTATTTTTAACGCATTCTAAAGTTTTCCAAGTGTTAGGAGAGTTTTAAATTTGAATTTACAATGTGTTTGCCTCACCTTTTTAAATTTAAATCCTAATCACATATTCAAATTTCTGAATTTAATATCATATAGGGTCAAAAAGGTAAATCCACCCTACTACAGGGTCTAATTTATTATTTCATAAATTTCCAGGTGTCTAACTACACATAACAGAGGGGTTTTCCTAATTTTTATTAAGTCCAGGGGCTAAAACTGATTTTTAAATGAATTTACACGAATTTCTGAAGTTCCAGAGGCTAGATCAGAAGTTTCCGGGTCTAGCTCGTGTTTTCCGAGATCCCCAGGGGGTAGCGCATAAGAATCCCGGCCTTTATAACGTGGGGCTGATGTGAACCGTCTGATTTAAAATAGACGGCTCAGATTAGATCGCCGAACCGGTACGCGCGGGTTTTGATTCTACCGTGCGATTTAAAATAGACGGCGCACAAGGGGCCACGTCGCCCTGGCCGGAGCCAGCCCGCGCTGCCCGGCGGCGCGCGGTGGCGGGAGGCTGCGATCTCGCCGGAGATCTTCGGATTTTCGTCTATACTTCCTAAAACTTGGATTTCATGGCATAGAACGGTAGAGGGGAGGTCGGGGATCTCACCTCGGGGTTTTTCTTGAGCTCGGAGGCCCTGGAAGGCGGTCGGCGGCGAGGTCCGATGTTAAAACGCGGCGGTGCTCGTCGGAGCTGTGTCTAGAGCGCAAAACACCGGATTTCCTTCACCTGCGAGATTCCCCGGAGGCGGTGGAACATGATCAGCGCGTTAGATCAGGAAATCCAAGCTAGGATCGAAGGAAAACAGTGGGAGAAGCTTCGGTTCTCACCGGGAGGAAAAACAGCCGATCATGGGGGAAAACAGGGCGATGTCGACGTTTATATAGGCGGGGGGGGGGGGGGGCGGCGGTCTGTTGGGATCGAGTTGGAGTCGTCCGGGACCGGGAGTCGGGATGGGGATGCGGTTTCCGGAGTTGGTTGCGATCGGGCGCGGGGGGGGGGGGGGCGGGGGGGAAGTCCGGTCATTTGGCGTGAGCGGGAGGTAGGAGATGACACGCAGGCCCCGCGTGTCAGTGAGAGGTAGAGTGGGGCGCGGGTTTGGGGCTGGTGCGGGGAGATTGGGCCGGCTGGTGGGTTTCAGTCCACTGGCCGGTTGGGTTTTTCTTTTTCTTTTTCCTTTTCTTTTCTGTCTTGATTTAAATTTGAACTCCAATTTGAATTTGAATTTCTGCACCACATGCAATACGTCCAAAAATTTTTAAATTCCCCCCTTAACAGGTTTTGGGGTGTTACAAGACTGCACTGGAAACTGCATGGCACAAGAGGGGGCCCGTAGGTGGGAGAATGGTGATTCATGCCTGCTGGTGAAACCTTAGTGAGTCCATACATCTAGTAGTCCCTTTGTAAAGGCTATTTTGTGATCTCTTCGCCATACACCGATGGTTGTGTACTGGTATAATGGAGGTTCTGCAGTCGCCGATGAGTGACGAAATCACAAACTTGTGGGTAAAGTGGTGCAACCTCTTAAAAGTCTAAAACTATCATGATAGCCGTGCTTACGGTCACAAGCACCTGGCCAACTCACATGATTAGATGGCATGGTTATTAGGATGGATATTGGGATGGTTGTCGGAATGGTTATTGGAATGGTTATGGTATCGTCTTTGGATTTGGTTTCGGGACTGTTGAGTCTTGGTAATGAGATTGGGGACTGTTAAGACGTAACAATGAGTTTTGGTCTCGGTTATGAGACGGGTATGAATATGAGATAGTTGTTATGAGCATGAGATGATGTTTTGAAAGATAAATGTCTGGATGAGACATGAGAAGTGGAGAATCATGATGGAGGTATGTTACTGGTTTAAATGGATATATGTTGGGATTAAATTCACGTAAAGGTATAGTTGTTGTTTTTATCGTGTTTGTGAAATAAACTTTGCTTTCTGCAATGAGCCTTTTTATCCCTACCTTGCTGTAAGCTACATATCATATTTTCCCGCACTTGCTGAGTTCGTCATGTACTCAACCTTGCTTTGTTACTTAATCATCAGCAACAGAAGAAGAGTACTTCGAAGATCATGTGGAGTACTAGGTGTGCGAACTACAGTCAACTTACCTGTGGAGTTGGAGATGGAGCCGCTGCCGTGTTTAGATACTTCCGCTATCGTTAGAGACTTCCGCTGCTAGAATAAGTTAGAAGACTTCCGCTGCAAGAATAAGTTAGAGATTGATGTAATAAAGTACTTAAACCCTATTATTCATGGTTATATTCTGAATTCAGTTTGTGGATTACATGTGTATGTGTGATGAACATCCTGGGCACACATATGAATTAGTTCGGATCCGTTTTTACGGGACTGGGCGTCACACACGATTCTCAAGATGAACAGCTCCGCATACTTCTTTGCCACATATCTGGTATGGACTGGAATAAAATGAGTTTTCTTGGTCAAATGATCGACGATTACCCAAATAGAATCATGTTTGTTGCTGGTCATGGGTAATCCGACGATGAAGTCCATACTTATGTCTTCCCACTTCCAGGCTCGAACCTTCAGCGGTTGAAGTGGTCCGGCTTTCCTCATATGGTCGGCTTTAACCCGCCGACACGTATCACACTCGGATACGTATTTTGCAATCGCTCTTTTCATCCGTGTCTGTAAAGGTCCCAAAAATATGAATACAAAGAAACACTTGTTTGCAAAAGTTTGTTTCATATGTATGAAATTTAGGGACTTGTTAAAACTTTTCCACATGTGATAACACACATGAGGGTTTTCTTCACACAAGTCAAATGTTTATTTGAGAACTTGGAACCCTAGAGGGGTCTAAAACAAGGATGGGAAGTTCCCATATGTGTGAGAAGACAAAAATCAGATTTGGAACAATTTGTTCAAACTAAAATTTAAATGAGGACAACACAATGGAATTCAAAACTGTTGTGCTACAAAGCTCATTTGCAACAGCCAAATTAAAAATCAGGTTTCATATTTGAATTCCTTGGGTCCAAATTAGGGGGTGTGCAAAGTTTCATGATTTATGGAAATGATTTGCAACCCATTTTTCAAATGGACTTTAAATGACAAAGAATTCAAATGCATATTTGAATTTGGATAAAACTTGCCCAATTATCCAAATGCCTTTCAGATTTAAACTTCCACAATTGAATTCCATCAATATTCAATTTGGGGAGATATTTTAGAGGGGATAAGGAGGACTGACATGTGGGTCCCACATGTCATTGAGTGGACTGAAAATTGCAAAAGATCTGCAGTCCACAGTCTCTGTTTGATTTCCTCTCACGCAAAGCAACGGACGATGCCGCCTTCCCTCCGCTCGACACCGAGGGCCAGCCGGCGGCCAGCTCCTGCTGGGTTTTATCGTGCTGGAGAGCAGCCTGGGTGCCCTTAAACGATGCCGTGCTCCCTTCCTCCCTCATCCCCGAACCCTCGGCCTGTTCTTCCTCCTCGCGCAAGAAAAACCGACCGAGCGCTGCCGCCGAGATCTCGGCCGATCGGCCAGCACATACACCGCGTGAGGACTTCAGCTGAGCAGCAAAATCACACAACAGAACCCTCCCCGACCTTCTCGCACCATCACCGAGGGACTTTGTGCTCTCCACACCGAGTTTACCCAGTTTCCGCGGCGGCCGCCACACAACGGCGACACCCTGCTCCCGTGGACAGCCTCCTCCAGAGCTTGTCACGACCAAGCGAGGCCACTTTTGGGCGCGCAGGAGCTCCGTGCAGCTTCCACCCGCAGCACAGAGCCTATCTCGGCCTCTCGACAACGAATTTCGAAGATCTTCTCCGGCCTGTGAAAACTGACCCGCGTGTATGAATCCATGAAATTCTTGAGTTATATTCATTTAGAGCTCTGCAAATTTCGCACATAGAACCTAGACTGGTGTAGCAACCTTTCTTCTTCACAAAGCCTCGCATGAAACACACGGTGCACGGTGCAATTGCACTTTTTACGACGGCGGCTATGGTGGAAAGGTACGGGTGCACGGTGAACCCTAGGGTAGAGCTGTCCCCGAGCCCCTATGCGGCCATGTCGAGCTTGGCCAACCTCCACTTGTGCTGTAGAATCTTTTTAGGGAGCTTTTTGCTAGCTATAGCGCCGGGGCGACGTCGCCGGACTTCATCCAAGCCGGTGCGCCGTCGCGGGCTAGTTTAGGGTCCCTGCCAGCTCGAGAAAACCCCACCAGCATGTTCCTCGCGTGGAATTAGGGGCTGGCGGCGAGTTTCAGCGTCAGGGGTGGCCGGACGACCGATTCCGGAGCTTCTCCGGCGAGCCCGGCGGCGGAATCGCGCGGGAGCGAGAGGTGGAAGACGACCTCCCCGAGCCCGCGTGCCAGTGACTCGGGATAGAAGAGCTAGATCCTCTGTGGCGCCGGATCAGCTGTGACAGCGCGGGAAACAACCCTGTGACCCCGTGCGGCACGCTCCTGGCAGCAGACACGTGTCCCTGGTCCCACAGTCAGGTTTAAACTTTTTCCTGGATTTATTCAAATTCCTGATTTTTCCCCAAACTTTAGAAGAGCATAACTTTTGCTAGGAACCTCCAAATTTAGTGATTCAAATTGGGTTAGATTCAAATTGACAAATTCTATCCAAATATGCAACCCAATTTGTATGAAAGTCTTTATTTAATTCTGGAAAATGCTTTAAAATTTTCCAGCAAAAGAATTTTAGAGGGAGTTTGGTTTATCCAAAAATCCTCAAATTTTGCCCGAACATTCTTTAGGGTGTTATTAGACTCCTGCAAGAGTTTCAGCTCATTTGGAGTTGAATTGATCAGGGTAATTTAGATTGTAAGTTCCTGTATTCAAATGAATACAGAAACATTTTCAGAGAATTTCAAAAACTTGTAAATTCAGTTCTGGGAAATTCTTAGCTCCAAAAATCTTAGGAAAATTCATGTAGACTCTAGGAACTATAATTGAAATTGTGGTCACTGAGTTTGACATGAAAATGGGTGTTACCTCAGAATTAATTCATCTTGCATTAAACACTTAGAGAATTGTTCTGAATAAACCACTCCATGAAAAGTGCTAAATTTTGGTCCAGAGGACTTTCTTGTGACAAGGAACTCACATGAAAATTTCCAGCTCCATAGGAGCTCTGGATCACCACTGTCATAGGTAACCTCTTAAAGTGGGAAAAGCACTTAATATTTGATCTTAGTGTTTAAGCCCAACCCAAACCACTAGCACCAGTGTCATTTTAAATTCTTAAACAGAGTTCCAGTTTGAAAACTGTCATTAGATCTTATTAGTAAAAGCTTTTCAATTAAATACATATGCATGATCATATCGTGTAGCATATACGTGAAGAAGGTGAGAAGGACTTGAAGTGAAGATCAAGGAGGGAGGAAAACAAGTGATCAAGCTCCAAGTGATTGTCACTAACTGATTGTAACCTTAGTCACCTACAAAACAGGCAAGCCCCGGTTGGCATTTGAACAGTTTTATAAAGCATTTTCATTTGTACAGATCATAGCTTTGCATCGTTGATTGCATTACGTCTAGATGATATTGAAAACCCCACTTGCATGACTAGAAATACCTAAGAGAGAAAGGTTAGTATAGCAACTCCTCGAGTGGATTTGGCTATGCTAATGTTAGTAGGAAAGGTTCGGTAGAAGTCGAGTAGTTGGAAGCTACAAGCGAGTTTAGGACTGGTTTACTCGGAACGGGTCCGAATTAGAAAAGATGAGGAAAGTTCACACATAAGAAATGGAGTCCGGGCAGGGAGGTTTAGATGCAGCAGGTTGCAGGCCGTGCGTGCATAGCCCTGCCTGTGTCGGTTAAGGCCCGTCCATGCTTGGCCCTGTTGGACAAGTTTGAGTTGTGTACCGGGCGCATACTGGCTATATGGGACCCAGGAAACCGATGTACCTTGGGAGATCCATAGTGGAACTTTTTCAACTGCCTTAGGCTTTCGGCGTCAGAGTAGCAGGAGGTACCTCGCTCAAGAACATACCACAACGGGTATGTACCTTGAGGGAGCTTGCGTACTCGGGGCAGTTGGACTGCGTCCAATGTGGAAGATCTTGGGAAAGGTGGCCGCGTACAACGTCAGTCGAGGTTGCTGCCGGCAACTCGGAGTATGGGTGTATGTGTCGTGTAATCCGGGCGTGTACTGATTCGAATCACCGTCGCTCACGGTTATATGAGCATACTTGCCCACTGCGTCTTGACGTAGTAACAACTATAATTGTTTATCTTTGAACTTCATAAGACTGTGCTGTAACTTATATTGCAACCATGATTGAATTAGAGATAGGCTCATTAAACTTTACTTTCACTTTGTGCAAGGGGCATCGCAACAAAGCGTTTCTTGTTTGATAGTGGAGTTGCGATGCTTTTCGGCTCAAGGTCTGCACAATGAGGCTTAAAATCTGAAAGTTAAGGATCAACTTTAGGCGAGTCCTTTATGCAAATCTAGCCAACCCAATTGCATCCGTCGTGCATGTAGAGTTTCTTGTTTAGGAGAGACGGGTCAGACTTGCTAAGCCTATGTGCTCACGCTTGCTATATAAGTGGTTTTGCAGGTTAACATCGACGCTAGAAAGAAGGTTGTCCGGTGAGACTCGGGGACTTCCGAGTCATTTAACACAGGGAGAACCCAGCCGCTGCTGTTGTCTTCGTGTCGCTAGCGAGAGGAGTCCGCGGGCTGGACTTCATCTCGAGTGCTTTTAGTTATTCGACGTGAGTTGATATAGACTTCCACTGTAGTTACTTGATGTAAAGTATTTACAAAGAAAAACTTGTAAGCTTCCGCTATTGTTTTATGTAATACATTGTTCCTCATAAGTGTGCTGTTGGGTGCCGCACAACACGGCACCACCCAATGCGATTCCCGGGCGAGTGGCCTGTCTCGGTTGGACGGGGCCGCGTCAGCGTGGTATCAGAGCTGAGCCCTGTCTCAGTCGGTACCGCGCCCGTCTCAGTTGGTATCAGAGCTGCATTCGGAATAGTGCACAGAATAAGGAAGGTATTACGACAAAATTTATGTTACGGTGAGGATACGGTACTAGGCCCACATAAGGATTACTATTAGAATAATATGAGGGTGGCAAGCTAACTTATTTGTTATGTCGGAAAATCGTGCATCTCGGGAAGAGTTATGTATTGGGGGGTGCACGTAAGTGCGGTCCACCAGTGCGCACAAGCTGAAGGGTGGAGCCCCTCGGGTGGCAGGTAACCCGACCCGCTTTAATATCCTCTACGACTCTTCATGTCCTTTGGGGTATTCGAGCAACGTCTGTCCCTGGCGTGCGTGGTGCAATTTGGGAAACCCCGTCACGTGGTTAGTAACGTGAACACGTAGCTCAAGGTGTGTTTGGCTTGAGAACACCTGTGCGAGTGATGACGGACAGGTGTAAGAATTGTATGGATACCGGGTTCGGTGTGCAGCCGGACCTGACGATTGAGTGTGACTTATGCAGGATTAACCACGAAATCGTAGTACGAATAGAACACGTTTGCGAGTGATCGTTTTAGTGCCACCTAAGATATGTTTATGCCGGTATAATCCGGTTAGGATTTTCTTTTGGTGAGGCCACGTAGTACCGACATGATTCTTACGGTGCATCGACGCCGTACTAAACTTAATAACCCCTTTCCTTTGAAGAAATGACTCATGAACTAACTTTAAACTAAAAAAGAAAGTTTGAAACAAATATTAGTTACTGAACTCTTATTTTGAGATAAGATTCAAATGAGAGGAAGACTAGGCTTCAAAGATTTCAAAAACAGAGTGCTTTGTTTTCGGCAAGAATTCTTGCTGGACTTTAACAGAGCATAACTCTGGGTAGCTTGACCCAATTGAGGTGTATGATACGGTTATGGAAATATTTTCAAGTGAACTACAACTTCTTTGTAGACCTCCAGAGCTAAATCACATGCTAAATGGGTAGAAAGTTCAGAGGAAGGTAAACTGTCCAGAACCAGGACAGCAACAAAACCTCTCTGGACCTTTCTGTTTTTAAGCCATAACATTCTGTAGAGAAACCCTTAAGAAGCTTATGATACACCATTGGATAGGTTATGAAATGTGCAACAATGTTGTAGTTCAAAGTTTGTTCAGGATCTTATTGTATTTACATATACAACTGTGATAAAATCAGCCACGTACAAAGGAGGTGCTGGCAAATTTTATCCAGGACTTCTGTCAAATTTGAAAAATCATAACTTTAAATCCGGAGATGATCTAGAGGCATATGAGTACTCGTTGGAAAGATACTGAAGTTAACTTTAACTTTGGTATTCAACTCGAGATACGAAAATACTTTTAACTAGATCAAAATCTGGAGATAGTGCATAAAGGTCTGTCCTGTACAGATAGGCTGAATATCTATGCCTACTAAGGAGTTGTGTAAACATGAATTTTGTTACTGCTTTCGTAAAGTTTTGACATAATCATGTTTCCATTAGTCTCACATACTGCTGAGTTCTTGTTTAACTCATCTCAACTACATTTTGCAGTATGGTTCGTACTCGCTCTACGAGTAGGGCCGGAAGTTCTCGTCGAGGCGGTGATGCTTCTATTCCACCGCTGGAACCACCATCCACGGGATGGATGGATCTTATGACTCGAGTCGTCGAGTCTAATCAAGAGAACGCTAGGCTACTCCAAGAAGCAACGCAAGAACACACACGCTTACTCCAAGCTTTGGTACAGCAAGGCGTACTGCAGAACATACAACAAGTCGTTCGACCTCAGAACGCTTATCTGGACTTCTTGGCGACTCAACCGCCAATTTTTACTGAAGCTACCGAACCTGTGGAAGCAGATCAGTGGCTTTGTGTCATGGAGTCCAAATTTGGAGTATTCAAGTGTGATGACTACCAGAAAACTAAGTTTGCCGCTCAACAACTCCATGGAGCCGCCGGAAACTGGTGGGTGGATCATCTTGCCACCATTCCGGAGGACCATCAAGTGACATGGAGGGAGTTTTGTGAAGCCTTTCGTACTCGTTACATACCACTAGGTATTGTCAAGGCAAAGCGGGAGGAATTTTTGGGCTTGAAGCAAGGGGACATGAGTGTCCTCGAGTATGTCAGGAGATTTAATCTTTTGGCCCAATATGCTCCCGAATATGTGGCGAAAGAAGAGGCATGGTGTGACCTATTCTTCCATGGCCTGAGTGCCATATTACAGGATAAGTTGGCCATACACAATAACGGCAGTTACAGCGACATGGTCGATGCGGCTTTCATTCAATAGAAGCCGACACTTGAGTGGCAAGCGGAGAAGAGAAAGATGAGTGAGATCGAGCAGGCTAGCACCAGTTATGTGCCTCAGAAGTACCGTTTGGTGTATCAAACGCCACCCGGTGAAAGATGGAGGCCACTTGTACGATCAACTCCTCAGAGATTGATTGCTGGTCAAGTTCTACAACTTGCACCATCTCCACAGCCGCAGCATCAGACGGTGGTTTGTGCTCCATCGCTGCAGCCATGTGTACCTAGCAGTCCACCGCAAGTCAACGAAGAACCGGAGAGGCATCCATGTTTGACTTGTGGGTGTATGGGCCATTATGCTAGGCAATGTCCGGAGGGAATTCGAGGCTACGGGTCATCATATTTACAACAATACGATCTGTACCTCAATCTGCAGATAAGAGGGCAGATAAGGGGCAATATTCACTATACTGTGATTGATGATGTTCCGGAAGGAGAAGCCGCTTTAGCAGGGATGTTTTCTCTGAATCAGCTACCGGTTTTAGTTCTCTTTGATTCCGGTGCCACACACAACTTCATTAGCAAATCTTTCGTGGCTCAACATCAGCCCCAAACAGTTTATACAAAGAGGCAATACCTCATATCTTCGCCAGGGGGCAGCAGTACCGCAAGCGAGGTTGTCTCCCGAGCACCTCTTTGTTTGGGGGGTAAAATATACCCTACGACTCTCATTCTCCTTGAGGGTCTGAAGATCGACATCATTTTGGGGATGTCGTGGTTGAATTATCACCACGCGGTTCTTAACATCAGCTCCAGGACCGTTGAGCTCAACTCCCCACAGCATGGTCTTCACATATTGATTCTGGGCGCCAGACGGCAACAGATTGCAACAGTGAACCACACGAAAGCTGTTAAGATAGAGGACATTCCGGTGGTACGTGAGTATCCGTATGTGTTTCCCGAGGATTTACCAGGCATGCCGCCGAAACGAGACGTTGAGTTCAAGATTGAACTTATACCGGGAACGACACCGATATCACGAAGGCCGTACAAGATGGCACCCAATGAACTGGCAGAATTGAAGGCACAGCTAAATGACCTAATGAGCAAGGGCTTTATACGACCGAGTTCGTCACCTTGGGGTCGTTCAGCATTGTTTTTCAAGAAGAAGGACGAAACACTACGGCTTTGTGTTGATTATCGTCCTTTGAACGCCGTTACCATCAAGAACAAGTATCCACTACCTCGCATTAATATGCTCTTCGATCAATTAGTGGGTGCGAAGGTATTTTCAAAGATGGATTTTCGGTCCGGATATTACCAGATTAAAATCCGGGCAGAAGATATTTCGAAGACGGCATTCTCAACGAGATACGGGCTGTATGAGTATCTCGTTATGTTTTTTTGGTTTGACCAACGCCCTGGCACACTTTATGTACCTGATGAATTCAGTGTTCATGCCGGAGTTGGATAAATTCGTCGTTGTCTTCATCGATGATATCTTGGTGTACTCCAAGTCAGAGGAGGAACACGCTGAACAACCTGCATATTGTGCTACAAAGATTGCGAGATCATCAGCTCTATGCAAAATTCAGCAAGTGTGAATTCTGGATTAATCAAGTACCTTTTCTCGGACACATCATTTCAGCGGAGGGCATCGCTGTAGATCCGAGTAAGATTATCCAAGTACCGAAATGGGAGTCACCAAAGTCAGTACATGAAATCCGAAGCTTCCTCAGTTTAGCGGGTTATTAATGGAGGTTCATTCCGGGTTTCTCTAAGATCGCTAAACCGATGACGGAATTATTAAAGAAGAATACCAGATTTATGTGGAGTGCTGCGTGTGAACAAGCTTTCAAGACTTTAGTGAAGCATCTCACAACAGCCCCAGTTGCTCAGCCGGATACGACAAAGCCATTCGAGGTTTATTGCGATGCATCTGGCATCGGTCTTGGCTGCGTGCTGATGCAAGAAAGACGAGTGGTCGCTTATGGATCTCGACAACTCAGAACTCACGAGCAGCATTATCCAACTCATGATCTAGAGTTAGCTGCCGTGGTCCTTGCTTTGAAGATGTGGAGGCATTACTTGCTCGGAAATCTTGTACACCTCTACACCGACCACAAGAGCTTGAAGTACATCTTCACTCAGAAAGAATTGAACATGAGGCAACGAAGATGGCTAGAGCTCATTAAGGACTATGAACTGGAGATTCATTATCATCCAGGAAAGGCGAATGTGGTCGCCGATGCGCTCAGTGGTAAGGTGCATATCCATCACCTATGTATCGCTGAAATGGATGATGACGAACCAAACCTCCGTGTCATACCGTACGGAGCTCTCTATAATCTTGCTCTCATTCCTACCATCTGAGAGGAGATCATTGAAGCTCAACGAAAAGACAAGGGAATGTTTCACATACGACGAAGGATAGATAATGGAGAAATGAAGTGCTTTATGGAAGGATGATGAAGGTATTTTATGGTTCAATGACCGGATAGTAGTACCCCGGGATATGGGACTACGGAAGAAAATTTTGGACGAAGCTCATTTGTCCAGGTTTTCCATTCATCCGGGCAGTAATAAAATGTACCAAGATCTCTGGAAGAAGTTTTGGTGGACACGTATGAAACGTGAAGTTGCAAAGTACGTTTCAGAGTGTGATACGTGTCGAAGAGTCAAGGCCGACCACATGAAGAAGTCAGGCCTGTTGCAGGCACTGCAAGTACCGGCATGGAAGTGGGAAGACTTGATTATGGACTTCATCGTCGGGTTGCCGGTGACCTCCCACAACCATGATTCGATTTGGGTAATTGTGGACCGATTAACCAAATCAGCACATTTCATCCCTGTGCATACTAGGTACAACGCAAAGCAGTATGCAGAGCTGTACATAGCACGGATCTTGTGCTTACATGGAGTTCCCCGCACCATTGTGTCAGATAGAGGATCGCTGTTCGTAGCCCGTTTCTGGGAACAGCTACACGCCTCCTTGGGGACAAAGTTGATTAGAAGCTCTGCATATCACCCTCAAACCGATGGGCAAACTGAGAGGGTGAATCGAATAGTTGAAGATATGCTAAGGGCATGTGCCATCCACCACGGTAAGAGTTGGGATGATCACTTACCGCTGGTGGAGTTCTCGTACAACAACGGATATTAGACGAGCATCAAAATGGCACCATATGAAGCTCTATACGGCCGAAGTGCCGTACACCATTGAACTGGTGCAAATCCGGTGAACGAGTAACATTCGGGGTTGATCTTGTCAATGAAGCCGAAGAGAGAGTTCGGATAATACAAGAAAACCTCAAATCTGCCCAATCTCGTCAAAAGAGCTACGCGGACCAGAGACGTCGACCACTGCATTTTGAAGTCGGAGAGCACGTGTATATTCGTGTGTCTCCGATGAAGGGAATTCCTCGGTTCGGTGTCAAGGGGAAACTTGCTCCCCTATTCATCGGTCCATTTACTATCACGGAGATGTGCGGAACTGTAGCCTACCGGCTGGAACTACCGGCAAGCCTTGCCGGTATTCACGACATATTTCACGTGTCCCAGCTGCGGAAGTGTCTCAAGTTTACCGCTGCCATCCGCACCGAAGACATCGACGAGTTGAAGCCGGATCTCACCTACGTCGAGCAACCTATACAGATTATCGACGAAAAGACCTGGATCACCCGGAACCAGACTTTGAGATTTTACAAAGTCCTGTGGAGTAATCATACCCCGGAAGAGGCGACGTGGGAAACCGAAGATTACATCCACAAGAACTATCCGGAGCTTTTGTCATAAACTTTGTAATTACCTCCCGTCTCGTTCTCCTTTTTGAATCTCGAGACGAGATTCCTTTTAAGGGGGAGGAATGTAAAGGTCCCAAAAATATGAATACAAAGAAACACTTGTTTGCAAAAGTTTGTTTCATATGTATGAAGTTTAGGGACTTGTTAAAACTTTTGCACATGTGATAACACACATGAGGGTTTTCTTCACACAAGTCAAATGTTTATTTGAGAACTTGGAACCCTAGAGGGGTCTAAAACAAGGATGGGATGTTCCCATATGTGTGAGAAGACAAAAATCAGATTTGGAACAATTTGTTCAAACTAAAATTTATATGAGGACAACACAATGGAATTCAAAACTGTTGTGCTACAAAGCTCGTTTGCAACAGCCAAATTAAAAATCAGGTTTCATATTTGAATTCCTTGGGTCCAAATTAGGGGGTGTGCAAAGTTTCATGATTTATGGAAATGATTTGCAACCCATTTTTCAAATGGACTTTAAATGACAAAGAATTCAAATGCATATTTGAATTTGGATAAAACTTGCCCAATTATTCAAATGCCTTTCAGATTTAAACTTCGACAATTGAATTCCATCAATATTCAATTTGGGGAGATATTTTAGAGGGGATAAGGAGGACTGACATGTGGGTCCCACATATCATTGAGTGGACTGAAAATTGCAAAAGATCTGCAGTCCACTGTCTCTGTTTGATTTCCTCCCACGCGAAGCAACGGACGAAGCCGCCTTCCCTCCGCTTGACACCGAGGGCCAGCCGGCGGCCAGCTCATGCTGGGTTTTATCGTGCTGGAGAGCAGCCTAGGTGCCCTTAAACGCTGCCGTGCTCCCTTCCTCCCTCATCCCCGAACCCTCGGCCTGTTCTTCCTCCTCGCGCAAGAAAAACCGACCGAGCGCTGCCGCCGAGCTCTCGGCCGATCGGCCAGCACATACACCGCGTGAGAACTTCAGCTGAGCAGCAAAATCACACAACAGAACCCTCCCCGACCTCCTCGCACCATCACCGAGGGACTTCTTGCTCTCCACACCGAGTTCACCTAGTTTCCGCGGCGGACGCCACACAACAGCGACACCCTGCTCCCGTGGACAGCCTCCTCCAGAGCTTGTCACGACCAAGCGATTGCGACGCCCGGCCCGGGAATCGCAGTGGGTGGTGCCGTGCGATGCGGCACCCAACAGCATGCACGAAAAGACGATAAGAACATAACGGAACCATTTTGTTACTCAAGATAGTTTATTTTACAACATAATGTACACACGCAGCGGAATTTAAAATTTGCTGGACAAACTACTCACTCTCGACCCTAACTACACCGAAGAGAAGTCGTTCAGCCCGTGAACGCTTCCTACTATCTTCACCAAAGAAAGGCAGCGGCTAGGTTTCCGATGAATTGAACGAACCATGAGGTTCGTCGTCTCACCGAACAACCCTCTTCATAGCAGGCATCCTGCTACCTGCAAAAACAACTCAGAAGCAACCGTGAGCACTAAGGCTCAACAAGACTTAACCGTCACCCCTAAACATGTAACTCTAAATGCAGGGGTAGTAAGATAGTAGGAACAGGAATTTGCAAAATGCAGCTTGACTAAACTTGATCCTTATATTCAGATTCTTATAGCCTTCATTTTAGTGGTCCTCACGCCTCACAACATCGGAAGTCCACAATCAAACAAGAAACGCTTATCCCGATGTTGCTAGCCTAAGGTGGAAATGAAATTTAGTTGGCTCTATATCTACTTCAGTCAAGGTTCCAATACAGTGATTAATCCACAAACAGCAAATTAAGAGACTTAGTTCATCTTTTTACTAAGTCACGGCGCAGTGGGCAAGTATGCTCAATGCTCTTCCGCGAGCGACGGTGATTCGAATCAATAACAACTCAGAATACACGACACATACACCCGCCTCGAAAGACTCTCTCAAGAGCTCTTTCTTACGTTGTATGCAGCAACCTTTCACATGACACCCCGACATAGAAAAACGCTTCGCGCCGAGCAAGATGGTCCTCTACGCGGACACGTCGAAGTTGCCCGCTAAAGGATTTACACCTCCCGCCTTCTCAACGCCATTCCCACGCGAAGGATGAGTTTCTATATCACGGTCCATCGAGTTACATCGGTTTCATGGGTCCCATACCCCACTATATATCCGGTACAGCTCAATCTTGTCCAGCAGGGCCGCATACATACGGTCCTTAACCGACACGGACGGGGCTACAACCAACCTGCACATTTTCCTTACCACCCCGGTCCAGGCCAAATGTGGTCTCAAGCATTGTCACACCCATCGCAGGTCGAGACCAACCTTGAGCGCTCCATCCTACAGGAACATCCCCGTCCCCATCTCATATTCATGAGGGTGCTCTTATCATTTATCTCTCATGAGTAACTTCATTACTCGAACTTTCTCGCGAGTAGCTTTTTACTACTCGACTTCTACCGAGCTAGCTACAACATTAGCCTAGCATCTACAACGAGGCAAAGCCTACACTAAACCTTCTAATGAGGGATGTAATAGGCATGCAAGTGGGTTTCAATCATCCTAGACATAATGCACTCAAGTCTAATAAACATGATGTGAAGTAAAGTAAACTTTAAAACGGTAACGATATGCAAACCGGGGCTTGCCTTGCTCAACGGTTTTGTTAGAATCTAGGAGTTAGTCTTCCTCCGGAGAATCCGCCAAACTTGTCACGAGATGTGGATCCTCGCTGCAGAGTCAAGTCCTCGTCGAACGTCGACGTCACGTGAGCTATTATATTGCAATGCACATATATTTCAAAAGCAATTTAGAAACTGTTTCAAAACTGTTGTTCAAGTTAACTCACACATAAGAGATAAAAAACAGAAAGGTTTCTGTTGTTGGATCTAAACCTTAGAGAAGATGAAAGCTAGGGTGAAAAGGGAGGAAAATAAATCACCATGTGATTACATCCTCATATGAACACTTAGACCTAAGAGATGGTAGCTCAAGTTCCAGAGGTCCAATGAAGCTGATAATTTAACCACAGCCTCTATGGAAGATATTTAGGCAGTGTGCAAAGATTGAGCTCATGAAATGGCTCAAGGTGATCACAAAAATTCCTTATGTGATTTTCACTAATCTGCCATTACCCCCTAGATATTAAGCATTCCTATGCTGCAAAGTAGACTTTTTGTGAAGTACAAAATGTCCTGAGTCCATAGTAATTTGTTTTACCATTTTTGGAGTTTGCTACTTGGAGATATGGATTTTACAAGGATTGGGGAAAAGCTGAAATTGTCTCTGTTCATTTTCCCATTTTTCAGAGACATAAGAAATGAACGCATCATTTGACCAAGCAAATGAGGTCCAATGCCTCTGAAATTTGTACTGAAGTTCAAGGAATGTTGGAACAATGTCCTGTCCAAATTTGGGAATTTTCCAATAAACAGAACTCCTGTAAAAATTCAGACAAGATTTTTCTTAAATGAATTAATGAGCCAAATTCAGGGATTTTCATAACCATTGGTCTGCACCCCTGGATAGTACTCTTTGAGAGGAATCCAGAAAAATTTGTTCACAATTTTTGGACATTCCTACACAATGTTATGGCTCTCCAAAGTTTGAACTAGAGTGGGAAAATCTGGAAAATGTTTAAATGCTGACAGTGGGTCCCACCTATCATCCCTAACCTCCAGACTCGCTCCAAACAGGGCAGTGGCGGCCCACTCCGGCGAGGTCGCTGGAAAACCAGTTCCCAGCCACCTCCAGACCCCCGCTGGCCGCCCCCCCCCCCCCATATTTCCCCACGCTGAACACGTTGGTGAGGTCGCCGGCGGCTGAAACTCGCCGGAAAACAGGGTGCACCGGCCACAGCAAACCCTAGGGCTCCAGCGAGGTCTTGCACGGTGAATTCTCCACCAAATGGTCAGTTCTTGCGCTCTACAGCACCAGGGGATCATGTAGAAGACCGGCATGAGGTTTAAACCAGCTGGAGATGGCTCTAAACCTATCGGCACCGTGCACCCGATAGTGTCCAGCGGCATACCCTCTAAAAAAGCTCGGATTGCTCACTCTACACTCAATTTCTTGGTCTAAAATCGATGGAGGAGGTGTGCTAGGCAGTTAACAACCTGTGTGTGAAGTTTGAGACCCAACAAACACGATTTGAGAACGAATTTTACAATTCCTTACCTCAAGGTCCGTTTCTGCCGCCCGGGAGAAAAACTTGAAATTCTCCCTCTATGATCAATGGCTAGGGCTGAGCTTTGGAGGTGAGCAACTAGACTGTTGGTGCACAGATGGGGTGGCTTGCTTGGGCCTGATCCCTTCTGGTTTGGGCTGTCCACGGCGTCCAGTTCCAGCTTCTTCAGTTTCAGCTTGGGACAGTGGAAACTTTGCCGTTTCTAGGCGCCGGTGAGCTCAGGACTGCGGAGGGAAGTTGACAGCCAGCTAGAGCACTCAGGGGCGATGGTTTTTTCTGTGGCGACCTCAAGCATCCGGTGCTCGGTGGCTGTGTAATCGGGAGAAGAAGAGGGGCGCTGTTCTGAGTGCGGGAGAAGCAACGAGGCTGTCTTCAGTGATAAGATGAAAGGGAGCACGGCAGGGGAGATGAGGATGGGGAAGCAGCTCGCCAGCACCCACTGAACAAGGAGGAGGTGGCGTCGGGGTAGCCAGAACGAGCTGCTGCTGTCGTGCTCTCCGTCGACGAAGAACAGGGCTGAGTCGGTTTGTGCTTTTGTGAGACTGACTGGTGGGGTCCACAGCCACAATTCTCCCTCTTTTCCCCCATTTCGATTTAAAATAGCAAACGAGCTCCGAATTTGATCAAATTTGGAGGATAGGTTAAAAGAATTATGAGGAACTCAAATCTGAAATCAGATTTTCAAATGGAGTATGTTTGGTTCAAAATTCAAATTTAAGTTTGAATTTGAACGTGCCCTCATTTAATCCTCGGAATAAATAGTATATGAAACCTAAAATTCTCCAAATTTGAAACTTAGGCTCTTGAATACATGAGAAATGCATCTATGCTCTCACATATAGGCCTTTGGACAATCTGAATAGAAATCCTTTCAAAAGTTTCAAATTGCATTTAAATTCCCTCCACTCTACTCATAGAGGAGGTGCACATGAGTTAGAGTTTTAGGAGTGTAATTATTTCCCCTAGGTTAACATGTGTTGAGCATGGGCTAGAGAAAATTTTTAACTCCCTCACATGTCCATTTATGTGTTCATCATTTCATGTGACACAATTATAGTCTTTTGTTGCCTTAACTTTGTTTTATGAGCAGCCATCAAACTTTACAAAAGTTAGGGCTGTTACATTCCTCCCCCCTTAAAAGAATCTCGTCCCGAGATTACAAAAAGAAAGAAGAAGGGAGAATGACTACTGGACATATGGTACAAACAAGTATGGAAAATTTAAACGGAGAAATTCCTCGCTTTCCCACGTGGCTTCATCAGCGGTGTGGTTGCTCCACAAGACTTTGTAAAATTGCAATGTTCGATTTCTTGTGGCGCGAGTCTTCTCGTCAATAATCGGTATCGGATACTCAGAATAAGTGAGATCCGGATGAAGATCCTCAATGTTCTCCATATGAAATGCGGTTGGGTACTTAAGACATTTCCGCAGCTGAGAGACGTGGAATACATTGTGAATACCCGAAAGTGACGTCGGTAGCTCCAGACGATAGGCCACGGGTCCGCATATCTCAGTGACAGCAAACGGCCCGATGAATCACGGAGCAAGTTTTCCCTTCACTCCGAAACGATGAACTCCTTGCATCGGAGAGACACGAAGATAAACGTGGTCCCCGATGTCAAAGTGAAGAGGTCGACGTCTTTTGTCTGCATAGCTTTTCTGCCGAGATTGAGCAGCCTTTAAATTTGCTTGGATCACTCGCACTCGTTCCTCGGCTTCATTCACAAGATCAATCCTGTAGACCACTCTCTCGCCGGACTCACACCAATTCAGTGGTGTGCGGCACTTCCGGCCATAAAGAGCTTCATACGGGGCCATTTTGATGCTGGATTGATAACCGTTGTTATATGAGAATTCTGCCAACGGTAAATGGTCATCCCAATTCTTCCCATGATTGATGACACATGCCCGTAGCATATCCTCCAGAATCTGATTTATCCTCTCCGTTTGACCATCAGTTTGCGGATGATACGCTGAACTCCGAATTAACTTGGTTCCCAAGGAAGCATGCAGTTGCTCCCAAAATCTGGCTACGAATAACGCACCTCGATCAGAAACGATGGTGCAGGGAACCCCGTGTAAACACACGATTCTTGAGATGAACAGCTCCGCATACTTCTTTGCCACATATTTGGTATGGACTGGAATAAAATGTGCTGTCTTGGTCAAACGATCGATGATTACCCAAATAGAATCATGCTTATTGCTGATCATGGGTAAACCGACGATGAAGTCCATACTTATGTCTTCCCACTTCCATGCTGGAACCTTCAGCGGTTGAAGTGGTCCGGCTTTCCTCATATGGTCGGCTTTAACCTGCCGACATGTATCACACTCAGATACGTACTTCGCAATCTCTCTTTTCATCTGTGTCCACCAGAACTTAGATTTCAAGTCCTGGTACATCTTATTGCTTCCTAGATGAATGGAGTACTTGTATAAATGCGCTTCATCTAATATCTTCCTCCGCAATTTCATGTTTCGGGGTACCACTATGCGGTTGTTAAACCATATAGTACCCTCTTCATCTTTGCGGAACATTTTCAACTCACCGCTGTCCACTCTCCTCCGGATGTGAGACATACCCCTGTCTCTCTTCTGAGCCTCTACAATCTCATCTCGGATTGTAGGAATAAGAGCGAGGTTGAACAGCGATCCGTAGGGAACTAAGCGCAGGCTTGGTTCTCCTTCTTCATGTGCAGCCATGACTAAATGGTGAATGTGGGCTTTCCGACTAAGTGCATCGGCAACCACATTCGCTTTACACGGATGGTAATGAATTTCAAGTTCGTAATCCTTGATCAATTTGAGCCATCTTCGCTGCCTAATATTCAGTTCCTTCTGTGTGAAGATGTACTTCAAGCTTTTGTGGTCAGTGTAGAGATGTACTAGATTTCCTAGTAGATAATGTCTCCACATTTTCAAAGCTAAGACCACCGCAGCTAGTTCAAGGTCGTGCGTCGGGTAATTCTGCTCATGACCCCTGAGTTGTCGGGATCCATGCGCGACCACACGTCCTTCTTGCATCAACACACAACCCAAACCGATGCCGGATGCATCGCAATAGACATCAAAAGGCTTAGTTGTGTCCAGCTAGGCTAAAACTGGAGCTGTAGTGAGATGCTTCACTAAAGTTTGAAAAGCTTGTTCGCATGAATTGCTCCAATCATACTTGGTGCTTTTCTTCAACAGCTCCATCATAGGTTTAGCGACTTTGGAGAAGTTTGGAATGAATCTCCGGTAATAACCCGCTAAACCTAGGAAACTCCTCACTTCATGAACAGATGTTGGAGATTTCCAATTCAGCACTTGCTCGATTTTACTTGGGTCCACAGAGATGCCTTCCACTGAAATAATATGCCCAAGAAACGGCACTTTGCTGATCCAAAACTCACATTTACTGAACTTTGCATATAGCTTGTGATCCGTCAAGCGTTGGAGTACAATACGCAAATGTCCAGCGTGTTCTTCTTCTGACTTTGAATAGACCAAGATGTCTTCGATGAAAACCACGACGAACTTGTCTAACTCCGGCATGAACACAGAGTTCATGAGATACATAAAGTGAGCCGGAGCATTGGTCAATCCAAAGGACATGACAAGATATTCATAAAGACCATATCTTGTCGAGAACGCCGTCTTAGGTACGTCTTCTGCCCGGATTTTTATCTGGTGATACCCGGACCAAAGATCCATCTTGGAGAATACCTTAGCACCCACTAGTTGATCAAACAAAATTTTGATGCACGGTAGTGGATACTTATTCTTGATCGTGACAGCATTCAGTGGACGATAATCTACACATAGTCTCAAAGTTTCGTCCTTCTTCTTCACGAAGAGTGTGGAACAGCCCCAAGGTGATGAACTTGGGCGTATAAAACCTTTGTCCATGAGGTCATTAAGCTGCTCCTTCAATTCTACTAGCTCCTTCGGTGCCATTTTATATGGTCGCCGAGAAATAGGTGTTGTTCCCGGTGCTAGTTCAATCTTGAACTCTACATCACGTTCGGGCGGCATGCCCGGCAAGTCTTTGGGAAACACATCTGGATATTCACATACCACTGGAATATCCTCAAGCTTAGGAGCTTCAATCTGATGCACTGCTGCAACACGTTGTGATGGATCCACAAGATTCAATATGTTGCAACCATGTATTGGGGAATTCAGTTGGACAGTCCACGAGCTGATGTCAAAGATAGCTCCATAATGTGTCAACCATGACATCCCCAAAATAATATCAATCCTTTGGCCTTTGAGTATGATAAGGCTCGCAGGATAGATGTTTCCACCCAAACATAAAGGTGCCCGTGAGACCATTTCATCTGTTGATATCTTGCCTCCGGGTGAGCTGTTATGAAACGGATGCTTAACTGTGCTAAATGGAAGATTATTCTTCAGCACATAGTCTCTGCTAATAAAATTGTGGGTGGCTCCGGAATCAAACAACAAGAAAGTGGGCTGTTCATGTAAAGTGAACATGCCCGCCAAAACTGGTTCGCCTTTTGCAATGTCCTCAATAGCAGTATAATTAACCCTTTCAGCTTTTGAAAGATTCTTCTGTGAAGGTTCACGATGCTGATATGAGCATTGACGAGGCAACACACGAGTGTGACTCTGCTCAGCTCCACGATGGTTTCGTGTTGTAGAAATCTTCAGCTCTCTATTAACACGAGGAGGAGATAATTCGTGCGTAGCTGGTTGCGGTAGGGTTGCACGAATAATTTCTGTCCGCTGCTGTTGAGGTGGAGGCTCATAAGTGATCAACTCCAGCCGTTGTTGTGAGAGTTGCATCACAGGCTGAATTTGTTGCCTACTGGTGAGTAATACCGCACTCGATAGTTCGGACGAACCTCGATGTCACTGTCCGGCGGTATACTTCTTTTCAGTTCCTCTTCGCAACGAAGATGCATGTCTTCCTTAATGATAGCGGCATTTACCAACTCATTGTAAATACCGTTATTGAACAAGGTCACTTGTTCCTTAAGATCGACATTCAAACCTCGGAAGAAATAGTCACACTTCAACGCTTCCGAGTCTACCATATGAGTGGCATATTGCATCAAGTCTTCAAACTCCTTGAAGTACTCGTACGCACTCCTTTCTCCTTGCTTTAGCTCCAGAAAATCTTGATACTTTGTTAGAAGAATTCCCGAACAAACGTGACGTGACCGGAAAACACTCCGAAATTCATCCCACGTCACTCGATGACCTTCAGGAAGAGTAGCAATGTACTCTGTCCACCAAACTCCAGCAGCTCCGTGGAGTTGTTGAGCGGCAAATAAAGTCTTCTGGTACTCATCGCACTCAAGCATATCGAACTTGGCTTCAATACATTGGAGCCAATGAGCTGACTCCAACAGTTCTTTCGCTTCCGAGAAAACCGGTGGTTGTCTTGCTACAAAATCCAAATAGGTGCTTGGCGGGGGATTTTGCTGTAGTGTCTCCTGTCGTATGCTTTGTCGCACCAACAGATCCAGAGACTCAGCCATCTTTGCCAAGATTTCCGCCAATCCGGTTGATGATGGCGGCACTTCTTGTCGTGGCGAATTACTTTCGCCGTGACTCGACTCACCAACCTCACTCCTGGAATGAGCACGATCCATGCTGCAAGAGTGAGCAATTTACTGTTAAAATTCAAAGTTTAAACTCAACTTGAATTGAAAACATAACCGTAAAAGCATCACATCAATATTGCAGCACTACACAATCTAACCAGGGTTTCGACAGTGCTGAAATCTATCAAACGTGAGCAAGTTTGTCCAAACCCTTAATTCCAACAGTAGGACAAACTGAAAAATAACTCAAGAACATGTTATGGAGCTTAAAGAAGTCTGAAACATCCCTGTCCACAACAAGTCTTAAGTTACCTAGGCAATAAGCACTACTCTGTTCAGAATGACCAATTGGTCTTAACCCCAGAATTTAAATATGAAAGTGGCAATTTCATATCTGAAGTTGAATATCAAAGTTATAGTTAACCTCAATATCTTTCCAACGAGTATTCATTTGCCTTCATTTATTTCTGGATCATAAATTGTGATATTTCAAAGTTAACAGAAATCTGGAACAATTTTGACAGCACCTCCTTTGAAAGTAGCTGTTTTGTCCGCAAGGTTTCATCAATTTAAACTCCAAATCTGGAGAAACTTTGAACTACAAGGTCATAGCATATATCACAAGCTTTCCAATGGTGTATTACTTGACCCTTAGAAAATTTTCTACAGAAAGTTATGGTCGAAATACAGAAATTTCCAGAGAGCAATTTGTGTCTGCCCTGTTTTTGGACAGTTCACACTCCTATGAGAATTTCATCCATTTGGAAGGTGATTCTGATCTGGAGTTCTACTGAAGAGTTGTAGAATAATTCAATAGCTTTCCAGAAATGTATCACTTACCTCCATTGGTTCAACCAAACAAAAGTTATGTCCTGTTCAACTTTAGCAAAATTCTGCCGAAAACAGGGGAGGTTTCTCCTAAGTCTTTGTGAATAAATCTATACTCCCAATTGACTCTTAGTTCAATATAGGAGTTCATTAACCCCTAATAGAATCCTAGACTCCCAATTTACACTTTTTCCTTTTCAAACCTTCATTTTCTTGCAGTTCAAAACACATCGCGGTACTACGTTGCCTCACCAAATTAAAATCCTATCCGGCTTTATACTGGCCTATACGTCTCAAGTGGTGGCACTAAAACGATCACTCACAAACGTTTTCTACACGACATGTTCTAACGTGGTTAAGGTACCTGCAGAAAATCACTCAATAATGATGCACACATTGGTTTATCATTTCAGGAAGGTCCATATCATAGAAAAACATACGCCCCGTATCATTGCCATACGGGCCGTCCTTGAGTCAAGCCACCTCTCAAGGTACATGATGGGGTTATTCACCACCCGACGGGGGCTCCACACCTTTGCAATAAAGCACACCGGTGGAACAGTGCTTTCGTATGCCTCATAGGACATGAAGAGTCCTAAAGAACACACTTCGTGTTACAAACCACACGATGGGGTCTCCTCCTCTTGCCCCTGGGTTTGCGCACTGGAGGCTAGTGCCATTCATATGTCTCTAAGACATGAAGAGTCTTAAAAAACATATTCACTTCCCGTCCATTGCTGAACGGGACATCCCACACTACTTTCCTCGTATGAGTGAGCTAACCGAAATTGATCCGCTTTCGGTGGCGTTCCTTAACATTCTTACCTCCACGTAGGTGCGTCGTTACTGAATTGAAATACTGAAGAGTAACACACTGTTAGCTTGCCACCTTAAGTAACTATGCTAATAATACTCCTTATGTGGGCATACTATACGTTCCTCACTCGTATACCCCTATGTTTTCAAAAATAGTCCCTTTTCATGCGTGGTATTCCCAATGCTGCTCTGATACCACGTTGTGACGCCCGGCCCGGGAATCGCAGTGGGTGGTGCCGTGCGATGCGGCACCCAACAGCATGCACGAAAAGAGGATAAGAACATAACGGAACCATTTTGTTACTCAAGATAGTTTATTTTACAACATAATGTACACACGCAGCGGAATTTAAAATTTTCTGGACAAACTACTCACTCTCGACCCTAACTACGCCGAAGAGAAGTCGTTCAGCCCGTGAACGCTTCCTACTAGCTTCACCAAAGAAAGGCAGCGGGTAGGTTTCTGATGAATTGAACGAACCATGAGGTTCGTCGTCTCACCGAACAACCCTCTTCATAGCAGGCATCCTGCTACCTGCAAAAACAACTCAGAAGCAACCGTGAGCACTAAGGCTCAGCAAGACTTAACCGTCACCCCTAAACATGTAACTCTAAATGCAGGGGTAGTAAGATAGTAGGAACAGGAATTTGCAAAATGCAGCTTGACTAAACTTGATCCTTATATTCAGATTCTTATAGCCTTCATTTTAGTGGTCCTCACGCCTCACAACATCGGAAGTCCACAATCAAACAAGAAACGCTTATCCCGATGTTGCTAGCCTAAGGTGGAAATGAAATTTAGTTGGCTCTATATCTACTTCAGTCAAGGTTCCAATACAGTGATTAATCCACAAACAGCAAGTTAAGAGACTTAGTTCATCTTTTTACTAAGTCACGGCGCAGTGGGCAAGTATGCTCAATCCTCTTCCGCGAGCGACGGTGATTCGAATCAATAACAACCCAGAATACACGACACATACACCCGCCTCGAAAGACTCTCTCAAGAGCTATTTCTTACGTTGTATGCAGCAACTTTTCACACGACACCCCGACATAGAAAAACGCTTCGCGCCGAGCAAGATGGTCCTCTACGCGGACACGTCGAAGTTGCCCGCTAAAGGATTTACACCTCCCGCCTTCTCAACGCCATTCCCACGTGAAGGATGAGTTTCTATATCACGGTCCATCGAGTTACATCGGTTTCATGGGTCCCATACCCCACTATATATCCGGTACAGCTCAATCTTGTCCAGCAGGGCCGCATACATACGGTCCTTAACCGACACGGACGGGGCTACAACCAACCTCCACATTTGCCTTACCATCCC
The DNA here is from genome assembly GCA_030760725.1 of Neostapfia colusana. Taxonomy (NCBI): domain Eukaryota; kingdom Viridiplantae; phylum Streptophyta; class Magnoliopsida; order Poales; family Poaceae; genus Neostapfia; species Neostapfia colusana. Next base: position 70,382,562 of record JASWHV010000009.1, read on the forward strand.
GGTCCAGGCCAAATGTGGTCTCAAGCATTGTCACACCCATCGCAGGTCGAGACCAACCTTGAGCGCTCCATCCTACAGGAACATCCCCGTCCCCATCTCATATTCATGAGGGTGCTCTTATCATTTATCTCTCGCGAGTAACTTCATTACTCGAACTTTCTCGCGAGTAGCTTTTTACTACTCGACTTCTACCGAGCTAGCTACAACATTAGCCTAGCATCTACAACGAGGCAAAGCCTACACTAAACCTTCTAATGAGGGATGTAATAGGCATGCAAGTGGGTTTCAATCATCCTAGACATAATGCACTCAAGTCTAATAAACATGATGTGAAGTAAAGTAAACTTTAAAACGGTAACGATATGCAAACCGGGGCTTGCTTTGCTCAACGGTTTTGTTAGAATCTAGGAGTTAGTCTTCCTCCGGAGAATCCGCAAAACTTGTCACGAGATGGGGATCCTCGCTGCAGAGTCGAGTCCTCGTCGAACGTCGACGTCACGTGAGCTATTATATTGCAATGCACATATATTTCAAAAGCAATTTAGAAACTGTTTCAAAACTGTTGTTCAAGTTAACTCACACATAAGAGATAAACAACAGCAAGGTTTCTGTTGTTGGATCTAAACCTTAGAGAAGATGAAAGCTAGGGTGAAAAGGGAGGAAAATAAATCACCATGTGATTACATCCTCATATGAACACTTAGACCTAAGAGATGGTAGCTCAAGTTCCAGAGGTCCAATGAAGCTGATAATTTAACCACAGCCTCTATGGAAGATATTTAGGCAGTGTGCAAAGATTGAGCTCATGAAATGGCTCAAGGTTGATCACAATAATTCCTTATTTGATTTTCACTAATCTGCCCTTACCCCCTAGATATTAAGCATTCCTATGCTGCAAAGTAGACTTTTTGTGAAGTACAAAATGTCCTGAGTCCATAGGAATTGGTTTTACCATTTTCGTAGTTTGCTACATGGAGATATGGATTTTACAAGGATTGGGGAAAAGCTGAAATTGTCTCTGTTCATTTTCCCATTTTTCAGAGACATAAGAAATGAACACATCATTTGACCAAGCAAATGAGGTCCAATGCCTCTGAAATTTTTACTGAAGTTCAAGGAATTTTGGAACAATGTCCTGTCCAAATTTGGGAATTTTCCAATAAACAGAACTCCTGTAAAAATTCAGACAAGATTTTTTTAAATGAATTAATGTGCCAAATTCAGGGATTTTCATAACCATTGGTCTGCACCCCTGGATAGTACTCTTTGAGAGGAATCCAGCATAATTTGTTTCACAATTTTTGGACATTCCTACACAAAGTTATGGCTCTCCAAAGTTTGAACTAGAGTGGGAAAATCTGGAAAATGTTTAAATGCTGACAGTGGGTCCCACCTGTCATCCCTAACCTCCAGACTCGCGCCAAACAGGGCAGTGGCGGCCCACTCCGGCGAGGTCGCCGGCAAACCAGTTCCCAGCCACCTCCAGACCCCCTGCTGGCCGCCCCCCCCCCCCCCCCCATATTTCCCCACGCTGAACACGTTGGTGAGGTCGCCGGCGGCTGAAACTCGCCGGAAAACAGGGTGCACCGGCCACAGCAAACCCTAGGGCTCCGGCGAGATCTTGCACGGTGAATTCTCCACCAAATGGTCGGTTCTTGCGCTCTACAGCATCAGGGGATCATGTAGAAGACCGGCATGAGGTTTAAACCAGCTGGAGATGGATCTAAACCTATCGACAACGTGCACCCGATAGGGTCCAGCGGCATACCCTCTAAAAAAGTTCGGAATTCTCACTCTACACTCAATTTCTTGGTCTAAAATCGATGGAGAAGGTGTGCTAGGCAGTTAACAACCTGTGTGTGAAGTTTGAGACCCAACAAACACGATTTGAGAACGAATTTTACACTTCCTTACCTCAAGGTCCGTTTCTGCCGCCCGGGAGAAAAACTTGAAATTCTCCCTCTGTGATCAATGGCTAGGGCTGAGCTTTGGAGGTGATCAACTAGACTTGTTGGTGCACAGATGGGGTGGCTTTCTTGGGCGTGATCCCTTCTGGTTTGGGCTGTCCACGGCGTCCAGTTTCAGCTTCTTCAGTTTCAGCTCGGGACAGTGGAAACTTTGCCGTTTCTAGGCGCCGGTGAGCTCAGGACTGCGGAGGGAAGTTGACAGCCGGCTATAGCACTCAGGGGCGAAGGTTTTTGCTGTGGAGACCTCAAGCATCCGGTGCTCGATGGCTGTGTAATCGGGAGAAGAAGAGTGGCGCTGTTCTGAGTGCGGGAGAAGCAATGAGGCTGTCTTCAGTGATAAGATGAAAGGGAGCACGGCAGGGGAGATGAGGATGGGGAAGCAGCTCGCCAGCACCCACTGAACAAGGAGGAGGTGGCATCGGGGTAGCCAGCACGAGCTGCTGCTGTCGTGCTCTTCGTCGACGAAGAACAGGGCTGAGTGGGTTTGTGCTTTTGTGAGACTGACTGGTGGGGTCCACAGCCACAATTCTCCCTCTTTTCCCCCATTTCGATTTAAAATAGCAAACGAGCTCCGAATTTGATCAAATTTGGAGGATAGGTTAAAAAATTATGAGGAACTCAAATCTGAAATCAGATTTTGAAATGGAGTATGTTTGGTTCAAAATTCAAATTTAATTTGAATTTGAACGTGCCCTCATTTAATCCTCGGAATAAATAGTATATGAAACCTAAAATTCTCCAAATTTGAAACTTAGGCTCTTGAATACATGAGAAATGCATCTATGCTCTCACATATAGGCCTTTGGACAATCTGAATAGAAACCCTTTCAAAAGACTCAAATTGCATTTAAATTCCCTCCACTCTACTCATAGAGGAGGTGCACATGAGTTAGACTTTTAGGAGTGTAATTATTTCCCCTAGGTTAACATGTGTTGAGCATGGGCTAGAGAAAATTTTTAACTCCCTCACATGTCCATTTATGTGTTCATCATTTCATGTGACACAATTATAGTCTTTTGTTGCCTTAACTTTGTTTTATGAGCAGCCATCAAACTTTACAAAAGTTAGGGCTGTTACAGCGAGGCCACTTTTGGGCGTGCAGGAGCTCCGTGCAGCTTCCACCCGAAGCACAGAGCCTGTCTCGGCCTCTCGACAACGAATTTCGAAGATCTTCTCCGGCCGGTGAAAACTGACCCGCGGGTATGAATCCATGAAATTCTTGAGTTATATTCATTTAGAGCTCTGCAAATTTCGCACATAGAACCTAGACTGGTGTAGCAACCTTTCTTCTTCACAAAGCCTCGCATGAAACACACGGTGCACGGTGCAATTGCACTTTGTACGACGGTGGCTATGGCGGAAAGGTGCGGGTGCACGCTGAACCCTAGGGTAGAGCCATCCCCGTGCCCCTATATGGCCATGTCGAGCTTGGCCAATCTCCACTGGTGCTGTAGAATCTTTTTAGGGAGCTTTTTGCGAGCTATAGCGCCGGGGCGACATCGCCGGACTTCATCTGAGCCGGTGCGCCGTCGCGGGCTAGTTTAGGGGCCCTGCCAGCTCGAGAAAACCCCACCAGCATGTTCCTCGCATGGAATTAGGGGCTGGCGGCGAGTTTCAGCGTCAGGGGTGGCCGGACGACCGATTCCGGAGCTTCTCCGGCGAGCCCGGCGGCGGAATCGCGCGGGAGCGAGAGGTGGAAGATGACCTCCCCGGGCCCGCGTGCCAGTGACTCAGGATAGAAGAGCATGATCCTTCATCTGGTCGAATAGGTCCTCTTTACGGGGCATAGGGTACTTGTTCTTGATCGTCACCTCATTGAGAGACCTACAGTCCACGCACATCCTTTGGGTCCCATCGTTCTTATCTACGAAGAGCACGGGGGCTCCCCATGGTGACGAGCTTGGACGTATAAAACCCTTCTCTAGCTGCTCCTGAATTTGCTTCTTAAGCTCCACTAGCTCGTTAACGGGCATCCTATATGGTCGCTTTGCTATAGGTGCAGTTCCGGGTACTAGGTCAATGGAAAACTCAATGTCTCGGTCAGGTGGCATACCTGGAAGTTCTTCCGAAAACATTTCCGAGAATTCTGGAACCACCGGAATGCTTTCCAATGTTGCTCCTTCAACGTGGTTCAACGTTGCCTTCTCGGTTGTTGGTTGGGCTGACTCGAAGTCGATGCGAGTTCCGTACTTATTTGTCAACTGCACGCTCCTCTTAGCACATTGGATCACTCCGTTGTGCTTGCTTAACCGATCCATTCCGAGTATTATGTCAAGTCCTTGGGAATCCAAGACAATGAGGTTGGCAAGGAAGTCTACCCCCCTTATTTTAAGGTTTACTTTCGAACATACTATATTAGTCCTCATCTCTCCACCAGGAAAATTAACCAACATAGTATATTTCAAGTGTGATATCGGTAGATTATACTTTGCAACATACTTGGATGATATGAATGAATGTGATGCTCCGGAATCAAATAAAATGGCGGCTGGGTTGGAGATGGCAAGGAACATACCAAACACGACGTCCTCAGTGTGTTTCGCTTCCTCAGCAGAGACATGGTTCACGTTGCCGTGAGCGTAGTTCTGCTGTCCACGGTTTCCTTGATTGGCTCCTTCGTTCGGCCGTGGGTTCTGCCTGGGCATGTTGCTTGGTTGTCCAGGACCTCTCTTCGGGCATTGGCTCGCAAAGTGTCCCGTCTCCCCGCATGCAAAGCGTGCCTTGTTGCCCACGACCGTAGGTACGTCGGGGCAGGGGTTTTGAATAGGAGCGCCCATGTTTGGACGGGGCGCTGAAGGCAAAGGCACACAGGTGCTTGCACGACAGGACGTTGCTGCGGTGGCTGATTAGGGCGAAAAGTAGGAGCGGACGAGCCATACTGTGATGCAGCTGGGGGCATATACCGGGGGCATACGTTGCTCCCTTGTGGCTGGTATGGCACCTTTCTCTTGCCCTCTTGCTTGATCTCTCGGATCTTTCTCTCAACCACTATAGCTTTGTCAACAAGTTTCTGAAAGTTTGCATAGTCATTGTTGAGAAGTGGAACTTGGATCTCATTGTTCAACCCACTCATGAACAAGTACGGCTTCCGTTGGTCCGAGTTGACATCTTTGGGGGCATACCTTGACAGCTGTGTGAACTTGTTAAGGTACTCATTCACGCTCTTCTTGCCTTGGCAGAGACCTTCTAACTCTTGCCTCTTTAGCATCATGACACCAGCAGGGACGTAATGAGAGCGGAAACTCTCCTTTAACTCAGTCCAAGTAATAGTCTCCTGATTGACATGAGCGTTGAGAGCGTCCCACCAGTCAGAAGCTGCTCCCATGAGTTGGTGCGATGCGAAGAGAACCTTCTCTCGGTCATTGCACTGAACTATGGCATGCTTCTTTTCTATGGACTTCAACCAGTCATCGGCCTCCATGGGGTCATTAGCTTGTGAGAAAGTAGGCGCTCGAGTCCTCATGAACTCTCCCAGCCTGTTGTGAGCCGGCAGTGGTGGCGGTGGTGCAGGAACGGGGTTGTTGTTGTTGGCTTGAAGCTGACCCAAAGTTTGGATCATAGTTTGCATAAGCTGGTTCTGCATGGCCATCAACCGTTCCAGGTTGTTTGCACCAGCTCCGGGGTTGTCATTCTCAGGAACCCCAACGTGGTCATCCTCTTGGTTGCCACGGACGTTCCTCCCTTGACGGTCGGCATTTCCTCTCACCATCTGTGAGAGAGAGTTGAGTAGAATAGAGGTTAGAGGTTTAGATGGATTCCCCCCAATTATATGCATCAAAGGTGGATGGACTATATATCATCCTATATGAGGATGTGAACACATGCCGAAGCATCTCACATCTCTCTACTATGTGTGGATATGGACAACGCTGAAACATCCCACAACTCACACTAAGCACTCAAGCACAACAATCATCACAAAAGTTCAGCACACAACTCCTATTCAAGGCTTACTCAATGGGGGTCCTATGTGGTTTGGGGTGATACCAATCTGTGACCAATCTGTGACTACCAATTTGTGACTTTGTCCTATGGTCAATGGGGTTCTAATGCCAATCTATGCATTTTACCTAGGCTTGCATCCTATGTTCAGCGTGGCTCCTAATACCAATCTACGACTAGGCTTGCGTCCTACGGTCAACCGTGGTTCTGCTACCAATATGTGACCTATCTAGGCGTGTGACCTACGATCAACCGTGGCTCTGATACCAATCTGTGACACCCCTATCCCGAGAAGAAAAAACTCTCGGAACCGAGACTGATGCATATGTGTGCCCAGGATATTCATCACACATACACATATAATCCACAAACTGAATTCAGAATATATATAACCATAAATGAATAGATTCAAGTACTTTATTACATCAATCTTTATTGCAGCGGAAATCTTATCTTAGCAGTGGAAGTCTTATCCTAGCAGCGGAAGTCTTCTAAACTATAGCGGAAGCAAACTAAGCAGCAGCAGCGGCTCCATCTCTATTCCACAGGCAAGGTTGAGGGTAGATTACATGCCTAATACTCCACGTGGTCATCATAGTACTCCTCTCCTATTGCTGATGATGTATGATAATGCAAGGGTGAGTACATGACGTACTCAGCAAGTGCGGAAAGTATGACATGTAGCTTACAACAAGGTAGGTATAAAAAGGTTCATTGCATAAAAGCAAAGTTTATTTCACAAATCATGATAAAAACAGCAACTAGCTTTAAGTGAATGTAATCCCAACATGTATTTAAACATCAACATACCTCCATCATGATTCACCACTTTTCATATGTCATCCGAACATTTATCTTTCTCAACTTTTCACATGCTCATGAATACCATCTCGTATTCACTACCATCTCATCTCATATTCAATTCCATCTCATAACCGAGATCAAATCTCATTGCCATGACCCAACAGTCATGCAACCAGTCTCATTATCCGGACTCAACAGTCCCGAAAACCAAATCCAAAGACCAAACCATCACCAAACTAATAACCAAACCAAATACCATCCCAATAAACATACCATCTAATCATGGAAGTTGGCCAGGCGCTTGTGACCGGAAGCACGGCTATCATGATAGTTTTATACTTTGCAGAGTTTACACCACTTTACCCACAAGTTTGTGATTTCGTCACCCGTCGGCGACTACAGAACCTCCATAATACCAGTACACAACCGTCGGTGTATGGCCAAGAGACCACAAAATAGCCTTTACAAAGGGGCTACTAGATGTATGGACTCACTAAGGTTTCACCAGCAGGCTAGAATCTCCAATTCTCCCACCTACGAGCCCCTCTTGTGCCATGCAGTTCCCATGGTAGTCCTCACTCGACTCTAATGCGTCGCGCCTTCCACGGTTCATAACAATCTAGCAACTTACCTAATTAGTCAGCTAAGCCTCACCCATACTTGGCCTTATGGTGGCACTGTATTCCTGGCATGTGCTCGCATGAACCGGTCCTTAGATCTACGGCAAGTAAACCACCATCTCATTCTACCACTTCCACGAACCAAGCTTGCCTAGATCTCCCTCCGATTCATGTCCATTATCAACATCAGTTTCTCATTAACATTATCCATACGAGTGCAGTTAGCTAGACACATTCTATCGCTTCCAATATCCCATAGATTAGCGAAGCAAAAAGCAAAAACCGACCATACCCGACTCATCAACTTTCCCGATGACAGGGGTGGTTAACAAAAGTAGCAAACTCCTATAAAAGGGTTTCCCATCAAGTTTTCTCAAGCACACACAACTTTTCCCAAACAAACAGTTTCAGAAACATGGGATCAATATGGTCAAGGGGCACTTGCATTGTTCCTATGGATTCTACCGCTCTGGGATCTCGAAGACTTGGTGCTGAAATCCTTTGTAGATGGCTCCCTGAGCTTGTCCTTCTATTTATGATCATGCACATACAAGATTCATAGGAATCAATGATCATGCTCAAACATTACTTAAAATGCAATGGTGCATATGCGTGCTAATCCTATGATGTTGTTTTTATTAGATCGGTTTGTACGTGTTCTTGAATGTTTGCATGGTTTTGCATGAGGGTTTTACTATGAACAAAGGTGTAACGATCAAGTGCGTACGTGGTGATGATCTGGACTCATGATCTAGATCAAACCGATCAACACGTGATCCGTCCACGAAAAAGCTTCTGTTCGAAAGGATTGAAGAGAACATATGCAAAGAAAACCACGATGGCGTCATAAGGTGGTAATGGAGACTTACCTTACTTCCTTCGCGTCCTTCCTCTAGCAAAACAGATCGTCGGTTTCAGATATGCCTTTCATCAAAACTGGTGCAGTCACCCCTCTACCTTTGCCTAAAGGCAAACCCTTTTTTTCCTCTTCCTCCCCGATCCTCATCCATTCTACGAGAAGCTTTTAGAACCACACATCACCCACCTCTTCCTCCCCATCCTTATCCATTTCACGAGGAGCTTCCGGAGTCACCCCCATACCCCTTCTTCCTCTATCCTTATCCATTTCACGACAAGCTTTCGGAATCACCCTCCCCCACATACCCTTCCTCCTTTAACCTTATCCATTCCACGAGAAGCTTCTGGAATCACCCCCCACATACCCCTTCCTCCTCCATCCTTATCCATTACACGAGAAGCTTCCGGAATCACCCCTGCACATACCCATTCCTCCATCCTTATCCATTCCACGAGAAGCTTTCGAAACCACCCCTCACATATCTCTTTCCCCCATCCTTATCCTCTCCACGAGAAGCTCCCGGAACTTGCATTAATTACACCTCACCTACCTCTCCTTCCTCTATCCCTATCCCTTCCCCCTTCATCTATAAAAGGGGCTCGGGATCTCACTTTATCCCCCTCCCCATTGAGCACCGGCGTTCACGTCTTTCCCCCAACATCAATCTCGGACGAGGAACCCTCCCCACCGAGCCCCGCCAAGCCACGACCAAGGTGAGCACCCCAACCTCCACTCTTCTCCCCGAGTCATCCCCCTTCTCCTTCTCCTCAGGTTTGGCCGTGACCACCCCGCGGCATGGCCGCCCTTCCTTGAAGTTGCTCTACTTCCTATATCCCCTACCAAAAATCGGCAGCTTAATCGAGTGAGCCACAGCCTCGGCTTTCGTTTTCTTACTATCTGGCCAGCCTTCCCCTGTTTACTCTCGCTGATTTGAGCCAACCCTAAGCAACCCCTTGATTGGCCATAGACCAGATCTCACCCACACACAAAGATCACTTAATCCGATTTGTCTTATAAAAATCATCTAATATCATAATATAGTTAGTGCAAGCAAGTCTGAATGATGTATATTTGCTTTGTTTGTATGTTTGCTTGTGCTCGGTGTAGAACAAGTGCCGGAAGAGAACCCAGGGGAGCCAAGTGACCAAGAGCACGACGCTGCAGATGGTAGAGAAGGCAAGTTCGATCACCCCCTTTTTGATCATATTGCTCCTATGTGAGGTTCATCCATTGTGGCCAGTAGATTAGGACTTTGCATTGTTGAGCATGAGTTATTCGAGTGATAGAGTGTAAACATACGAGTTTCTCCTTTTGCGGCATATTGATATGATGATATTATGCATGATTATGTTACACTATTTATGTTGCACGGTTGGGGAGAGAATGAGTTGAGACCGGGGCAGAAGGGTTAATGTTGGTGGCGCTACCGTGGTGGTAGACTTACAGCGAGTACTATCAAGATGATAGACTCGTGGTTTGAGTATGAAGGCTGCTCTTGTGAGCCTTGAGGACCGAGTTGTTTTGACATCTCACCTAATTTTCTTCAGTACGACCACATGACCCTGTATGGGCGGGGCTTAGCCTAACCCCGGTGGCTAGCCCGACAGTCGTCCACAGTGGAGAGAGAGATATGCATTTATGAGTGAAAATTGAGATGATATTAAGATAAGTCATGACACTTGGCTGGGGACAACTGGTCTAGGTGATATTTCGACTGGGTGTCAGTTATGATGGGCTGTCTTTGATGGTCCGTGTGTGTGGGTACAGCGTACAACCTCTGCAGAGCGTAGAATCCGTTCGGACGGCCGTGTCCTCGGCATAGGACAGGTTATGGTGTGGTCCTAACAACTAGCAAGCCACTTGTTGTGAGAATGAGGTGAGATATGTCTCTGGATGGGGTATTTGGTTGCATTTAGTTGCATTAGGTTGCATCACTCTTATTGTTGTGCATTGCATCTATGTTTGTTTCATTCCCCTCCTAAAGGGCGAGGTGGAACTTGCTGAGTACTTTTGTACTCAACTGTTTCTGATATCTTCAGAGGACCCTGACTTCAACCCGGAGGACTTCGAGTAGGGTCGTATCCACACCCAAGGTGTTACTGTGGAACCATGTACGAGGAGGAGCTAGTCATCCATGTTTTTATGTCGTTAGTCATCCTTATATTAGTCCTTATTATTGTTGTACTAAAGTGTATGACGTTGTAAAAAAGCATTGTATGGTTGTGGTTCCACTTGTGTTGTAATATTATGTTCCAAACTCTGTTTCTGGCATAATATTATATGTTTAGTTCCGATCTTATGGGTCGGGACACTTCATTCACATATGGCATCAAAAATGGACTGTGAAAATATATTATCACAGGCGGTTCATGTAAAAGTCCCAAAACATGTAAATTAAAAACTTTAGTGATGAATAAAGTTGAATTTAAGTCCAAGAAATGGGACTTGCAAAAACTTTTCTAAACATGTGAAGATGGTCAGAGCAAGCACATGCATTCAAGTCCCCTTTGAATTCAAATGATCATTTAAATGCAAAGGTGGTCATATTTAAATGAAGGATGCAAACTGTGGTTGTAAACCTCCCCTTTGCAGCCACCAAATTAAAAGTTTGAATCAATAATTGAATTCTTCAGGTCCAAATTATGAGGAAGGCTAATTTTGAGAAAATTTGGAGGTGCTTTGATATGTATATCAAAGAGACTTGTGAGTTTCACTGAAATTTGAATTCAAATTTGAAACTGAGGTAAAACTTATCAATTTGCCAAATGGCTTTTGAATCTGAATTCCTCATGGTTGAAGTTTGCACTGTGCCAAAAATTGGAGATATTTGGAGAGGGAAGAGCAGTGGGGCTCAATTTTTATTGAAAGGTAGAAAACTTGCACCCAAAGTCTTTGTTGATCAGTTGCACTCAAACCCACCGAAGTGGCTGCGGGCGCCACCGAGCCGCAGCCGAGACCCCGTGGACGCCACCTCCTGCTCCTGGCGCGGTTTCCCCCAACTCTTATCCTCCACGCCGAAGCCACACACCACTTTGCTTCCCTCACTCGTGCCTCTCGGTGGTTCCCTCGTGCAAGAACAGAAAACGGTCGCTCACAGCTGCCTCTGCTTCTTCCGATCACCGGCCCTCCACCGAGCCTCGGTTGCTTGCACTTGTCACACAGAAAAGCAGCACCCGTGTGTGCTCTACCACGCTAGCCCCACAACCCCGACGCTCCGAGCTCGTGGTCCGCTCAAATCAGCAATTGGTGCGAAGACCGAAGCTTTTTGGCGAAAGTTCAACTCGGGTCACCGTGGACAGCTCGTACCGAAGCTTTTCACGGCCGAGCGAGCACTCTCCGGGACGCGCCGGGACTTCACGTTGCTTCTCCCCAAACCTCAGTTCCAGCTGTGAATCATCGTGGGCGAATTCGGCGTTTTTCTTCCGGTGCACCTCCACAGACCTCTCGGTATGAATCCTCAAAATTCCCATTCGATTCTAGTCCCTAGTTCACTAAACTGTGCACAAATGATCTAGACTTGATGGAGATCGTTTTCTCTTCACAACCCTACCTTGGAAGCACACGTAGACAACACAATTTCTAGGTTTGCCGAGCACATCAATGGCGGTACTCCACGGGCGCACGGTGACAACCGAATTGCCACCATTTCCAGGCCATGTTGAGGCCATGCCGAGCTAGCCCATCCTCCACTGGTTCTTTTGAGCGGTTCGGTTGAGCTTTTGGCGGGCTATAAGGGCCAGGCGACAGCACCGAGCTTCACCGAATGCCGCCGCACGACGCCGGCCTACTTCCGGCCACCGGCAGCCCGAGAGCACCGCACCAATAGCTTTCTCGTAGCTGGAATCCCCCAGGCGGCGAGTATCGGGCTGAGGATCGGCCGGGAAGCTGGGTCCGGTGAGCTCCGGTGGAGTTCCGGTGAGGGGGCAGTGCGGGAGCAGGAGACAGCCCGAGCAGGAAGAAGACCGGGCGGGTCCCACGTGTCAGCGACGTATATTTAAATTGCTGATCTGCTGCAGCTCTGGGATCCATTGTGGCTGCACGGGAAGAGTTCAGTGTCCCCGTGTGGCTTATCCCAGCGAGTGACACGTGGTCCCCTTGACCCACACGCAGGATTTAAACTTTTCCCGGTTAATTAGAATTCCAGAAATTCCCCAAACTTTAGAACCTCATAACTTTTCTTAGGAAGCTCCAAATTTAGTGATTCAAACTGGGTTGGATTCAGATTTAAAAAACTCTATCCAAATATGCAACCCAATTTGCATGAAAGTAATTATTTAATTCTGGAAAATTCTTTAAAGCTTTTCAGCAAAATAATTTTAGAGGGAGTTTGGTTCATCCAAAAATCCTCAAATTTTGCCATAATATTCTTTAGGATATTAGTGAATTCATGTAAACGTTTCAGCTAATTTAGAGTTGATTTAGTTAGGAAAGTTCTGATTTCAATTTTCTGTGTTCAAATGAATACAGAAACAATTTCAGAGAATTTCCTGGTCAGTTCTTAGCTCCAAAATTCCTAGGAAAATTCATGCATGCTCCATGAGCTATGTTTGAAATAGTGGTTCACTTGAATTTGCATGAAAGTGCAAATTTATTCAGAATTAATTCCTTTTTGCCTAAATGCTTAGGGAATTGTTCTGAGTGATCTACTCATTGAAATATTCTAAATTTTGGTCCAGATGACTTTCTTGTGACAAGGAACTCACAAGAAAAATTGTCAGCTCCATTGGAGTCCTGGATCAGTACTGTTCTATTTAACCTCTTAGATGATCAACACACACAAGTGATGAGAAATACTTATCACTTGATCATAGTGCCTAAACCCAAATCTAAACCACTAGCACCAGCGTCATTTTAAATTCTTAAACAGAGTTCCAGTTTTAAACTTGTCTTTAGAACTTGTTAGCAAAAGTTTTACAATTAAACATATATGCATATTCATAACGTGTATTGGTTAAACGTGGAAAAGTGGAGAAGTGACGCTTGGATCAAGGAACAAGAAGGGCAGTGATTAAGCTTCAAGTCATCAGCAACTAACTTCATAATTATCTGACTTTAGTCACCTGCAAAACAAGGCAAGCTCCGGTTTGCATTTATGTTGTTTTATAAAGTTTTACTTTGTTCACAATTATGGTAAGAGTTTGTATGTGCATTAGATCAAGTATGTTTTACACTCCACTTGCATAACCAAAATGGACCCTGGAATCAAGGGTAGAAAAGTGTCACCGCTGTAGAATAATGTCGTGCTAAATAGCTTAGGACATCCGGTAGAAGTCGAGTAGTTGGAATCTACTCGCGAGTTATAGTCGGGATTACAAGGGTGTAGTGGGAATTAGGGATGGCAATTGTACCCGCGGGTTCGGGTACCCGGCAGGTATTGCCCCTGACGGGTACGGGTCCAGATTTTTTCCGGCGGGTACAACCCGTACCCGACCCATCATTTTATGGGTACGGGTACGGGTTTTGTCTTTTACCCGCGGGTACCCGTCGGGTACCCAAATTCTTAAATGGGCCGAAAAATGAATAAGAATTCCAGCCCACAATTCTTAAAGTTTATATTTCTAAAGATGAGACCGGGCAGGAGGGTTAGGCAGCGACAAGATGAGGTCTTGGTCAAGTAGCTCTGCCTGTGTCGGTCAAGTACTGAAGCGTATGCAGCCCCGCTTAGCAAGTATTGAGTTTTGTACCAGATGCTTACTGCTATACGGGACCCAGGAAACTGATGTACCAGGTTAACTGGATTGTAGAGGCATACCACATCGTCTCGTTAGACCTATGAGCCCGAGAAGGCACGACCGGTTCTACAGTCGAGTGTCCTGCGAAAGGTTACCACATACGACGTAATGAAGGACGCTAGGTTTGGGTCTTCAGAGGCGGGCGTATGTGTCGAGTTATCCAGGCAGTGTTTGATTCGAATCACCGTCCCTCGCGGTTATTGAGTACCACTTGCTCACTGTGTTGTGACGTAGTAAGCAAGTTGTGTGGGAACAGTTTGTAAAATTTTAATTGCTGCTATGATTATTGTAAATTCCATGAAAACCCTGTTTGAAGTAGAGATAGAGCAAACTAAAGTTAATTTCCACCTTGGACAAGTAACATTGGAATGAAGCGTTTCTTGTTTGATTGTGGAGTTCCAATGTTGCTGGGCGCAAGATCACTACTATGATGGCTAAAATCTGAAAGTTAAGGATGAACTCGTAGGCGAGTCTTTTTGCAACTTACATGTTTAGGTCTTAAGTTACTTTCATGTAGAGTTGCATGCGTTAGGAGAGACGGTTAAGTCTTGCTGAGCCTTTGTGCTCACTCTTGCTATATGAGTGGTTTTGCAGGTTAATATCGACGCATATAAGGAAGGTTGTCTGGTGAGACTCGGAGATTTCCGAGTCATGTTACACAGGGAGAACCTAGCCACTGCCATGCTTTCGTGTTGCTAGCGAGAGGAGTCTGCGGGCTGGACCTCCTCTTGAGTGCTTATTAGTTATTCGACGTGAGTTGTTTATAGATTTCTACTGTAGCTAATTTATGTAAATTATTTACAAAGAACAACTGTAAGCTTCCGCTATTGATTTATGTTATATAGTTTTCCTTATATGTGTGCTGTTGGGTGCCGCACAACATTGCACCACCCAATGCGATTTCCGGGCGGGTGCCCCGTCCCTGTGACTGAATGGGCGGCGTTGGGTCCCCACAGTTCATTAAAGCAGACCGCTTGTGACAAATAATTATCACAGGCGGCTCTTTAGGAAGGACCGCTTGTGAAAATGGACTGCCACAACGGCTCTATGTGAACGACCGCTTGTGAAAATAGACTATCATAGACTTCTTTAAATGAAGGACCCCTTGTGAAAATGGATATCGCAGGTGCTACTTCGTTTACAGGCCGCTTGTGAAATTGAATATCACATGCGCCTCTTTATATAGGACCACATGTAAAAAAGGATATCTCAAGCGGTTCTTCATGGCAGACCGCATGTGAAAATTTGTTATCAAAGGAGGCTCTCTATATGTGGCCGCCTGTAAAAATCATTATCACCGACGGTTCAACTTTAGCAACCGCCTGTGAAAACTTACTACCACATGCGGTTCTTGGCCAACCACCCCCTGTGATAATATGTTATCACAGGTGATTTTAACCCCCGGCTGCCTGTGATAATTTCTTAGCACAGACGGTTCATATTTTAGAACTGGCCGTGAAGATATATACCCTATCCAGAACTACATGCTGTTATTTCTAATTTTCAGCTCAAATTCAAATAGAAACAGCACAAAAAGAATTTGCACCCGCTCAGATTCAAATAAATATTCACACAACAATCATAAAGTATAAGATTCATATACAGACAATGTAAGTTTATATGTATATCTTAATCGTAGTTCACAAGTACACATATTTTACAAGTTTCTCTAAAAACTAGTTGATTCATAATTGCAGAGTTCTGGCACATCGGCATGTGGGCTTGTGTCATCGAAGAAAAGCCCTTTTCGGTGAATAACATCGCGACGCATGAACATACACAGTTCACCCACAATCCTATTGACTCCTTTGACCATATCCCTAGCAATCGGCCAAGCTCTGTTCACATCCGTGTATTGCAATGAAAACATAATAAAAGAATTAGAATACGATAGTGACAATGAAAATGTAACTCAAAAGTAATAAAATACAATATCTACAGTAAGGATTACTTACATCCTCACGATTCACTCTATATTCACTGGCGACACGAAGATTCTCGCAGATGTAATATCCACAGAGGACATTACCAGGAGGCTGCTTGGCACAAGGAAAATTTATCCGTACATGCAATACGGTCCTAACCACAGGTCGCTCACCGCCAAGTTTTTTCTAGTAGAACACCCAAGTGCTGTCATATAATAATTGACAACCTATATACGTGTGTATATAACAGTATAGAATAGCAGTACCTTTTAAAAATGGTAATGAAAATTTTCTATCTGCTTGGGTCGAAATCGGCCGAGTCCATGAACGACGCTGAATCATGCTTTGGTTCGATGAAGATATAAATGTAGTGATTACTACACACGTACGAACACATGTGTTAAGTTGACGATTAACAATAATTGTAGTTTTAACGTCATGTATGGAACTTACTCGAAGTGGTACAAAGCCTTTATGAGGCCCTTGCTATCTTTGACATAGTTATACATGGCTCGTCCTAGGTAGATTCTCACCTCCCATCTTTTTCTTCTTTATCGTATCATTTATTGTCTTTATAAATTCTTTTATGTCATGTGTCGGTATTGGGTTGAATCCTGCTTCACCGTCATTTCGAAAGTCGACTTGGCAATTCTTGTCGGGTGAAGGATACCAGTCTTGCCCTTCACTTTTTATTATCCATGTATTGCATCATAAAGAATAAGTCTGGAATCGTTATAAAATCATGCAATGTATGCGTGTAGTAAGAAAAACAAGTACTAAAGATTAGAGACTCTTACAAACACCAGATGAGTAAAAAGTTGATTTCGAGCATTCCTCGGTGGAACAAACCCCACAGATCTTCAAAGAAAATTGGTCGGTTATTGTTTCCTCCTCTGCCCCAAAATGCTTCTTCTGGCACACGAAATATGATATTAGCAATACCATATTTTTTGCTGCACATCATGTATCACTCGTGCATTCTCCTTACCAGGTAAGGTTGTTTGCTATGTTGTTGACACGACCCCAACGGTCTTGTCGAGCCAAGATCATGCTGAAGGGTGCTGCGTTGCACAGCACCGGATAACACACATCAAAGGTACAAAGCGGAAGCAAAGTTTTATTACATAAACCAGTTTATGAACATTTTTACAACAAAATAGTCCAGTCTACACTCACGGGCGTAGACTATGCATCGAGTTCACATTCAGCCCGTAAACGTGTTCCCTCTAGCACGCACACACACTAACACGGCGGCATGCACGACTCCTACTCGACGGAGTTCCCCTCCTGGGGTTCCGTCTCCTCCACGGGAGTCCTTTCCTCATAAAACACTGCAAAAGCTTCAAAAAGAAGCAGTGAGCACGATGGCTCAACAAGACTGACCCGTCTCTCCTATACATGAAACTTGTACATGAAGGTTGATAAATTACATGAGGTAAAATAAGTTGCAAAGGACTCGCCTAATTAGTGGAACCTTACTTTCAAGTTTTGAGCAGCAGGTTGTGGGGAACCTTACGCTAAGGCACATGAGAGAGCCGCAATCAAACAAGAAACACATTTCTCTCATGTACTTTGCCCAAAGTTGAAAAGAACTTTAATTAGCTCTAAGCTACAACAAGACATTAACAAGCAAAAGTATAACTTTCAAATCAGCAACTTTTTACATGTATCTAGCCTATTCTTTCTATGTCACGGAACAGTGAACAAGTGGTACTCACTGACCATGAGGGACGGCGATTATAATCGATTTACACCTGCAGGGTTACCCGAATAACCCGTCACGTATGCCCGTATTCGATGTTGCCTACAGCAACCATCACAGACGTCGTACGCAACCACCTTTCACCCGTCAGCCAAATGTTGAACCGGTCCAATCGTCCCGAGCAAGAGGTCTCTGCGCGCGCATCCACAGTGCCGCCAGCCGATTTACACCTCGAGCTCTCAACCTACCCTCTGAACGACCAGCTATGCCTCAACACCCAGCTACCCGAGTTACATCAGTTTCCCGGTTCTCATATAGCCTGTAGGTCTTCGGTACTGTTCTTGCTTGTTCAACAGGCCCGCACACGGCTCGGTCCTTAATCGACACAAACGGAGCTATAGCACCCAGGCCCCAAAGTCCTGCTGCCCTTACTCTCCGCTCGGTCTCATTTTTCTTGCCATGTGTTTCATTTGCTATCTTTACCCGAGTCGAGTGCCTCTAGCCTATCCTCACCAGTAGTTCCAACTACTCCACTTGTACCAAATCCTACTCTATCATAGCATTGCAGTAGCTAAACGGGGTTTTCAATCCTAATCCCAACCCATGTTTTTCTTGGCTATGCAATTGGGTTTCAAACAAGACTCTAATGCAAGAAGTAAGTGGTGCTCAAAGTAAGTTCTCAAAACAATAAAAATTTATAAAAAGGGTTAATGCAAACCGGGGCTTGCCTTGCTGCTTTTGGTCATAGGATAGCTGCTCTTCCGGAGTGACGAAGTCTTAGACTTCAGGCTCCTCCTCAACCTTAGCGACTACATGAGATAACATGTAATGTATCAATTTAAATGCATTTGAATTGAACTTAAACTTGTGAAGACTATAAGTCTTACTAGACAGAGCCAATGATTCTGAAATTTTTACTGTGGTTTGGTTACAACCTAAACAGAGACATAGCCAAGTTTTATTTGCAGCAAAGCTCATTTGAGCTCTCCACAATTAATTATGTACTTGACCTTAATTGGATCTCCTAGGGTGTTCTAGGGATTTTCATGGAGTAAGCTATGACTTTATGAAAACTAGATTTTCAGAGGTTTCTAATGGAGTTGGTCTCACTTAATTTGAAGGTTCCTAGCTAGAGATATGAGCTAAAAATTTTCTATTTTCTCTGGAACAGTTTTATTAATCACACCATTAGGTGGATCAGATGAGCTCAAATGGATCTGAATTTATATGGTAGCTCAGGGATATTTTGGTGAACATCCCAGCAGAATCTCAGAATTTTCCTCCAAGGGATCCTCCATTTAAAATTCTAAACAATTTGAACTTTAAAAAATTAATTCTGGAGAACTAAGGATTTTCATGAACTGAAACTTGATTTGCTGGAAAGTACTCCGAGAGCTGAATCCAACAAAATTTGGTTCACTCAATTTGTAGTTTTCTAGCCAAAGTTATGTGGGTTTGAAGTTTGAACTAAAACTGAAAATCGGGAAATGTTTAAAACACTGCACGTGGGTCCCATGCACAGTGCCTTTGTGAAAGTGCATCTAGGGTATCCCTTGTGGGTTTTGGAGAATTGATGACAAGCATATGAGATCCTAATGAAATTATTGAGATGATTGCAGGACAAACAAAGTGAACTAGCTCGGTGCACACAAAAAGGTGAAAAATAGAGTGGTGTCCGAAAAGGAAGACTTCAATGGAATTTAGAAGAGCAAAGTAGATTTAAATGTATAGGGCATGTGTGAGAGACACATCCCAACAGCTCATGACTTTGCGTAAGGGTAAGAGGTTTAAAAATCGACTAAAATCAACTGGACACCGGACTAGTCCGTTCATGGACCGGACTAGTCCGGTCAGCTTGCTGGAATGCATCGGACAAGTCCGGTTTTAGACCGGACTAGTCCGCTCATGTTTCTGTTGTCCTCTTTAGAGGACTGCGGACTAGTCCGTCCATGGGACAGGACTAGTCCACTAAACTTTCTAGAAGCCCACTTCACATAGCACCGGACAAGTCCGGTTTTAGAACGGACAAGTCCGAACATACACCGGACTAGTCCGGTATTAGGTTTTACAACGGTAATTTTTTTGGAAACCATATAAATTGGTGATCCACGGCCTTCCAACAAAATACACGACTTACGCTGCTAGAAACTCAAACCCTAGCACCGCCACCTGTCCCAAGAGCCCAAAAACGCATCCCCCACACATCTAAGGTGCGAAAAAGGTGAAAATCAATTAAACACTTGGATTTGGGATTGGGAGATCGTCGTTCCTTCGTTGTGAGCTCTTGGGGTTTGATCTCTCTACACTCATATTCTGCATTGTAATCTTTTTGAGTGTATTTGATCGCTTTTTCATTGTAATTCTCGTGGGAGCCCTCAACGTGTGAGGATGCCCCACAAACTCGGTGATTACCCGTGCTAGTGGAGTCAAGTCGGCCTTGTGTGGTGACTCGAAGAGGGAAAGGGTTAGTGACCCGACTCTGTGTGAGCTTCCTCAACGAGGGCGTAGATCTCTTGGTGAGATCGAAACTCAGTAAAATTTGTGTCTCGCGTGCCTCTTTATTTTTGTTGATTAGAACATCTAGTTGCTAAACTTCATAATTTGAATTGCTAAGTTTCGTTCACGGGCATGATCACACCTCACATTGTAAACTCAAAATAAAATAACTGTTGTTCTTATTTCCGCTGCTAAGCAAGTTAATTTTCCTGAACAACACTTAATACAATCTACACACTTCAGGCACACCGGACTAGTCCGCTCACACAACCGGACTAGTCCGGTCAAGCAAGTTTTTGACAACTACATTAAGTGTGCAGGAAACTCTGTAAGGCCTATTCACCCCCCTCTAGGCCACATTCAATTGGTATCAGAGCAAGGTTCTCCACCAACGAGACTCACATCTCGGAGAGATCAATGGCCTCTGAGAAGAACAACGATATCCCGAAGACGAACATCAACGATGAGGAGCAAGAAGCCAAAGCCTTCGATGTGCTGAAAGAAAGTCCACATGACGATGAAGAAGTGAGACAGCTAAAGGCACTACTGAGAAAGAAATTAATGGCACAAAAGTGAAAAGAGGAAGAAAGGACGATGGGGAGTGGTCATCACGACTACTCCCGATATCCTTACAACTACAACCGTCTCAATTTAAATAATCACTATCTCTCCATTCCTATGGGAAGGCCCCCGCAGTTTGACGGAAGTGACTATACCATGTGGAAGTACAACATGAAAATGCATCTAATATCCTTGAACCCTAGCCTTTGGCATATTGTCTGCACAGGTATAGATATCCCAGACACGGATGAAGAACTCACTCCGGAACAAGAACAAGAGATTCACAGAAATGCACAAGCCATTGCAGTAATCACATCGTCACTAGGCAGGGAAGAATTCACCAAGATCGATGGACTAGAGAGTTCAAAAGAAATATGGGATACACTCAAAACAGCTCATGAAGGAAATAGGTCTGTACGTGAAGCCAAAATTGAGATGCTTGAAGGAGAGATGGGGAGATTTGCTATTGAAGAAGGCGAATCACCTCAAGACATGTACAACCGGATGAAGGCACTCATCAACAAAATCCGTGCCTATGGAAGTAAGAAATGGACTGATCACGAGGTGGTCAAAAGGATGATTAGAGCCTTCATGCCAAGAAACGTCACACTTTGCTCAATGATTAGAGAAAGCCCCGGGTTTCGAAAAATGACTCCCGATGAGTTATTGGGGAAGATCATAAATCATGAAATGATGGAGAAGGAGGCTCGATACGTCAAAGACTTAGCCGAGCTTACCTCTTCCAAAAAGAAAGAAGTTGCTCTCAAAGCAACGTGCAGACCAAAACTCAAAGAAACCCCTGAAGACCAAGATGACGGAGATACAAGCGATGTGAGTACCGATCTAGATGATGAGGACATGGTACTCTTTATCAAAAAGTTCAAGCGCATGATGAGGATAAGACATGGCAACAACTCAAATGAAGGGAAAAGCAAGGATAAAGGGAAATCCAAGGCTCGACGTACTTGCTATAATTGTGGAGAGTACGGTGACTTCATGGTGGACTGTACTTATGAAGAAAACAAGAAGAAGAAGGAAACAAAAGCACATGAGAAGAAAAATTTCAGAAAAACGAGACAAGCTCATCAAGCTCACATTGGCAGGGAGTGGGACTCAAACGATGAGCCCTCCTCCAATGAAGAAGAGGAGATGGCCACCATTGCCGTTAAGAAACCCACCATGAGAGCTACACTCTTCCCAAACATGGGAGGACGGGATATGAACAACCATACTTGCCTTATGGCTAAACAAGGCAAGAAAAAGGTTCGACTTACTCCTCCTGCGTTAAATACCTCTATTGATGACTTTGATAGCTCTAGTGATAATGAAGAAATGTTTAGAGGATTAAGTAAAATTGCTTTAAAGAAAATGGAAATGTTGTCGAACGAAATCTTTGAAAAGGAGGAACTTGTAAACCGACAAGAAGATATGCTCATCCGTGAAAGGAAGAGATATCAAGAAGTTGAAAAACCTCTTGAGCTTGAAAAAAGAAGAACAAGTCACTTGAGTTTGAGCTAGCCTTGAGTAAGGAGACTTACTCAAAGCTAGAGGACTCACATATTGCAATCAAGGATGAGCTTGCTAACTTGTCAAGAGTTAACAAGATCCTTGAGGTGCAAGTTGAGTTGCTCAAGCAAAGTGACTCATCTTCCTCCAAGAGCTCTTCCTCCAAAGATATGAGTTCGACAACAATTGGAACCTGCACATGCTCTAGTAAGAAAAATATCATCTCTAATACTTCAACTTCTCATGATATGCATCCTTCCCAAAACGGCATCTTTGACAAGGAGAAGATCAAATATGCACGTAGTGCATATATGGTCACTAGACCTCCCAACGTCAAAGATGGTCTTGGGTTTGACAGGAACAAACACATGTCCACTCTTAATCATGCAAAGAAAAGAATCACCTTTGTTTAGGAAAAATCACATGAATCTGATTTACAAATATTGTTTCGTACATTTGATGCTTCCTCTGTTCTTATGAAAAACAAATGTGGAAAAGTTATTGCTAAATACACAGGGCCACGCCACAGGAACTCGAAAACATGTGTGTGGGTGCCCAAGACTCTTGTGACTAACCTGAGAGGACCCAAGCAAGCTTGGGTACCTAAAACCAAGGAATAATTCTGTTTTGCAGGCTTACTCCTCCGGTGGATCTAAGTGGGTGCTAGATAGCGGATGCACAAATCACCTGACCGGAGAGAGAGATATTTTTGTGGAGTACGAGTACAACGAGGATCCAAGTGAAGGCATATACTTTGGAGACAACAGCCAAAGAAAGGTCCTTGGTAGCGGTAACATTGAAATATCTCCTCAACACACTTTATCTAATGTTTTACATGTAGACTCCCTAGATTATAACCTTTTGTCAATATCTCAACTATGCGACAAAGGTTATAACTGTTTATTCACTAATGAGGGTGTGACCGTTTTTAGAAGAAGCGATGGCTCGATTGCATTCAAAGGAATGTTGAAGGGAAAGCTTTATCTTGTTGATTTCAACAAAGATAAAGCCGAACTCAACACTTGCTTGGTTGCTAAGACCAACATGGGATAGCTGTGGCATAGACGGCTAGCCCATGTTGGGATGAGAAATCTGCAGAAACTTCTAAAAGGTGGTCACATCCGAGGTCAAAAGGATGTGGTTTTTAAGAAAGACAGGCCGTGCAGCGCTTGCCAGGCGGGAAAACAACTCGGAGCACCACACCCCGCCAAGAACGGAACTTCTTCATATGGATCTATTTGGTCCAATTGCTTACATAAGTATTAGCGGTAACAAACACGGTTTAGTAATTGTTGATGATTTTTCAAGATTTACCTGGGTATTTTTCTTGTATGATAAATCAGAAACACAGGGAATCCTCAAGAAGTTCCTAAAAAGAGCCCAGAACGAATTCTCATCAACCCTGAAGAACATTAGAAGTGACAACGGGATAGAATTCATGAATACACAAGTTGAAGAGTATCTCGATGAAGAAGGGATAAAGCATGAGTTCTCGGCACCCTACTCTCCTCAACAAAACGGGGTGGCCGGAAGGAAGAACAGAACATTGATTGAAATGGCAAGAACAATGTTGGACGAATACAAGACATCATATCAATTTTGGGCAGAAGCGGTGAACACCGCTTGTCATGCCACAAATCGGCTGTACCTTCACTGACTACTGAAGAAAACTCCATATGAGCTCCTTACCGGTAAAAAGCCTAATGTTTCTTATTTCAAAGTGTTTGGTTGTAAAGTTTTTATTCTAAACAAGAAACCGAGGGCTTCGAAGTTCGCTTCGAAGTCCGATGAAGGGTTCTTGCTGGGCTATGAATCGAATGCCTACGCCTATCGTGTCTTCAACAAGGTGTCCGGTCTTGTTGAAGTAGCATGTGACGTAGTGTTCGATGAAACTAACGGCTCACAAGTGGAGCAAGTCGATAAGTGTATGCTAGATAAAGAGGAAGCTCCATGTGAAGCGCTGAAGAAAATGGCACTTGGTGATATTCTACCACAAGAGCAAACGCAAGACTCAAATGCACAAGGTGAACCTCAACAAGGAAGCAATGATCAAGGGGGATCTTTTACACAAGATCAAGTGGAGGAAGATCAAGAAGATCAAGATAATCATGGAAGCAAGGATCTAGGGGGAGACAATGAACATGAAGATGATGAAGAACAAGCAGCTACGCAAGTTCCTCACTTAAGAGTAAATCAGAGTGTGCAAAGGGACCATCCTGTCAACAATATCATTGGTGATATTGCTAATGGAGTAACTACTAGATCTCGTGTTGCAAATTTCTGTGAATACTATTCTTTTTTCTCTTTTCTGGAACCATACAGGGTACATGAAGCCTTAAGGGATCCAGACTGGGTGATTGCAATGCAAGAAGAATTGAACAACTTCAAATGAAATGAAGTGTGAGAGCTGGTGGAAAGACCAAGGGCGAACATCGTTGGAACCAAATGGGTCTTTCGGAACAAGCAAGATAAACATGGAGTAGTAACAAGAAATAAAGTGAGGCTGGTTGCCAAGGGTTATTCTCAGGTCGAAGGTTTGGACTTCGACGAAACTTTCGCTCCCGTAGCTAGACTTGAGTCCATTCGTATTTTATTGGCATATGCTACTCACCATAATTTTAAGTTGTATCAAATGGACGTCAAAAGTGCCTTCCTCAATGTTCCGATAAAGTAGGAAGTTTATGTGGAGCAGCCACCAGGATTCGAAGACCAAGAGTATCCTAACCACGTCTATAAACTGCGTAAGGCTCTCTATGGCCTCAAACAAGCTCCTCGAGCTTGGTATGAGTGCCTTAGAGATTTTCTAACTCAAAATGGATTCAAAATTGGTAAAGCGTACTATACACTCTTCACTAAACATTTTGATGATCATCTATTTGTATGTCAAATTTACGTTGATGATATTATCTTTGGATCCACTAACAAGTCTTTCTGTGAGGAATGTAGCAAAATTATGACAGATAGGTTTGAGATGTTGATGATGGGCGAATTGAAGTTCTTCTTGGGATTCCAAGTGAAGCAACTGAGAGAAGGCACATTTATAAGCCAAACCAAATACACAAAGGACATCCTCAAGAAATTCAACATGGACAAAGCCAAGCCCATCAAGACACCCATGGCAATCAACGGACATCTTGACCTCAATGAAGAAGGTCCAAATGTGGACCAAAAGGTATATAGGTCAATGATCGGCTCCTTACTTTACTTATGTGCATCTAGGCCAGATATTATGCTTAGCATATGCATCTGTGCAAGGTTTCAAGCCGCACCTAAAGAGTGTCACTTAATAGCTGTAAAAAGAATCCTAAGGTATCTTGTGCACACACCTAACTTGGGCCTTTGGTATCCCAAAGGATCCAAGTTTAACTTGATAGGTTATTCCGATGCCGACTATGCAGGATGCAAAGTTGATAGAAAGAGCACTTCAGGGACTTGTCAATTTCTTGGCAGATCCCTAGTTTCTTGGTCATCTAAAAAGCAAAATTCTATTGCTCTTTCAAAAGCGGAAGCAGAGTATGTTGCAGCTGGTAGTTGTTGTGCACAACTACATTGGATGCGACAGAATCTTAGAGACTACGGCTACAATCTAAATCATATTCCGCTTCTATGTGATAATTAAATCGCTATAAAAATTGCACACAACCCAGTAGAGCACTCAAGAACTAAGCACATAGATATTCGTCATCACTTTCTTAGAGATCATTCATTAAAAGGTGACATTGAAATTTCACATGTTAGAACTGAAAATCAACTAGCAGATAACTTTACCAAACCATTAGATGAGAAAAGGTTTTGTGAGCTAAGAAATGAACTTAATATTCTTGACTCTTGAAACGTGGCTTGAAATGTTGCATACCTGGTTGCAACCTCAAATGTTACATTTTATTGTAAAAACTACTCATCATCTCTTTTTCTTATAAGAAAACTATTTTAATGAAGAAATCTTGCGAAATATGATCATTGTTTGATTGTTGCTTGCCTACTGGTCGTAATTACCAAGATTATTTGCAAAAATTATTGTCCTTGGATCACTTTTAAACTTTACTATCTGCATCAAGTCTGTTGGAACCAGACTTGTCCGGTTGTCAACCGGACTAGTCCGGACAGACGATATAGTTAGGTTAACTCAAGGGCACCGGAGTAGTCCGCTACCATGACCGGACTAGTCCGGTCAGTCGCATATATAAGCGTTTGGCCGACCCAGACCCCTCCTTCTCCACTCATAAGCATTTGGTCTCCCCCCTCTTCTAAACCCTAGCTCCCAAAGTGATTTACGGGTTGAGCCCTCAAACTCGAAGTTTTCTCCGTGGTAAATTCTCTCCTCGACGAGTGGATTCTCCTCTCCGGACTCATCCAGATAGATTCTTGCTCCTTCAATGCGAATCTTCAATTCTTGGTAAATTCCCCCCTAAAACCTAACTCTCAAACTTTTCTAATTCTAGCTCGTTTCCTTTGATTTCAGAAGGATGTACATTGCCTCCATAGATGTATTCCTACCACTTTCCTGCCTTTGTGTCTTTAGATAGGAGATTTGATTCAAATGGAAACGTTAGGGTTCTTATGCCAGGCTGGACTAGTCCGGCGCGCAGATGCGGACAAGTCCGGTGCACCGGACAAGTCCGCACTCTGAAACCGGACAAGTCCGGTATCTAACAGTTGAACCCCTACATTCCTATTTGAAGTCGATAATGAGTCCATTCGTATCTAATCCTTGAACTCCTTATCAGGCACCATGTCTTCAGGCTCAGATGACAGCTCTTTCCACCTTGATGAAGAGGTTCAACGTGAAAGAGTGTGGAGAGCCAAGGAGGGAGTGATGAAGAAAAGACATGATGTCAATGTCCACTCTCCACCTTCCGATGAAAATTTGCCTAATAAGAGGAAGGTGATTGTGAAGAAGCCTGGAGGAAAGGCTATTGCCGGGAGCTCCTCGGGACCTAAGAGGGCTCCCAATAAAGGGAAGGGGCTTGCTAGTGGCCCCATTGGGCCTCTAAAAATGAAAAATCCCATTCATCGCAACAGGAAACTTTCGAATAATGATTACACTGAAAAAGGGGGTGAACTAGCTGACAAGTTCAGAAAAGTAGAAGTGTATAATCAGCCCAAAGATTCAGCTGACCCCAGATTTTGGAGTAATTTTCATGCTGACTACTATGAACATGTGTATCGGAAGATGAAGCATCCAGTTGTCGAAAGTTTGTGGGTTGATATTGCTTATCTTCAGTCCAAGAGATGTCAAGCTTATCAGGAGGTTGTGACAGCCCTCGAGCTTCATGGGCTGAAAGAGCTATTCTCCTTCCAGTGTGACTGGAATGATGAAGTTATCACGCAATTCTACTCTACTCTCTACTTCGCTCGTGATGACAACGACAGGATGGTTTGGATGACACATGGGTCTCAGTACAGTGTCACCTATGAAGAATTCGCAAGAATCCTTCACCTTGAGCATACCTTGGACAATGAACTTGTAATTCACAACCTGAAACCACTGGAGAAAGATCAGCTGGACTTTCTCTATGATACGCGAATGCCATTCAAACCTCCAACCACTAAATATATGAAGCCTTTCTTTGTAGTTCTTAATCGGATATTGAGGATGACTATAGCTCCCAAAGAGGGAGATGCAGGGACTGTTCAGGGCACCCTCAGAACCTTGATGAAGGTCATAAGCAAGAAGAGGACATTCAATGTGTTTGAGTACATTTACAATGACATTGTCAATATCTCTATCAATCCCATCCGGTCTTGCGGCTATGCACCCTACATAATGCTCATGATTGAAAAAGTGTCAGGACTGGAGTTCGTAAAGGATGTGCCTCACACTAGACTTAGGCCCCAGAAGCCCACTATATATTCTGCTCCTTCTGCTCCTGTCTCACCCGGAGAAGAAAGAAGGTCCAAGAGAGCTCAAGAGGAGACAAGATCTGAGGCTGCAGCTACCACTCTTTCAACCTCATCTACTCGGGAATCCTCAAGTGGCATCTTCAAGATGCTATCTTCTATCTTTCCCTCTTGCCGCAAAGTTGAAGTTAAGCAACATGAAGAGAGATTGGCTAGGAAGAAGCATCAAAGATATATAAAAGCCAATATCCAGGCCATCTGTGCCAAACTGGAAATTGAGCCACAAGGGTCACTTGAGGTTTCTGAGGACTCAGCTGAAGACTTCACTGAAATGCCAACTTTCACTGACTAAGAGTTGAGCTCCTTTGGGTTTGGTGGTGGTTCAGCTGCTAACCCTCTACATGGTCAAGATGATGAAGATCAAGGTCAAGAGGAAGATGAAGATAGGACTGAGAGTGAAAGTGGGAACGGCGATGAGTGATTCCACTCGATTTTTCCCTTTTTGGTGCCTTGATGCCAAAGGGGGAGAGATTGAGACTAAAATAGCTATCTAGGATAAGTTATTAAGGACTTGTGATCGAGAACTTGTACTTATTTTTAAAACTATTGTAATTTGACTATTCACCTTATGTGTGATGCTTCATAGTATTGTGATGCTTACATCTATGGTTGTTATCTTTTATCCTCGTTCATCACATTTTTGTTGATCACACACTTGTTAGGCACCCCACCATAAGGTGTGCGTATATGAGAGAAGTTTTTCTTGTTAGTTATTCATTATTCTCATATATGCACACTTTATGAAAAAATCAATTTTCTCTTCTTAATTGTGATATCTCAAATGGTTGTCATCAATCACCAAAAAGGGGGAGACTGAAAGTGCATCTAGGGTATCTCTTGTGGGTTTTGGAGAATTGATGACAAGCATATGAGATCCTAATGAAATTATTGAGATGATTGCAGGACAAACAAAGTGAACTAGCTCGGTGCACACAAAAAGGTGAAAAATAGAGTGGTGTCCGAAAAGGAAGACTTCAATGGAATTGAGAAGAGCAAAGTAGATTTAAATGTATAGGGTGTGTGTGAGAGACACATCCCAAGAGCTCATGACTTTGTGTAAGGGTAAGGGGTTTAAAAATCAACTAAAATCCACTGGACACCGGACTAGTCCATTCATGGACCGGACTAGTGCGGTCAGCTTACTGGAATGCACCGGACAAGTCCGGTTTTAGACCGGACTAGTCCGCTCATGTTTCTGTTGTCCTCTTTAGAGGACTGCGGACTAGTCCGTCCATGGGACAGGACTAGTCCGCTAAACTTTCTGGAAGCCCACTTCACATAGCACCGGACTAGTCCGGTTTTAGACCGGACTAGTCCGCTTAACCCACTGGAAGTAGACCGGACAAGTCTGAACATACACCGGACTAGTCCGGTATTAGGTTTTACAACGGTAACTTTTTTGGAAACCATATAAATTGGTGATCCACGGCCTTCCAACAAAATAGACGACTCATACTGCTAGAAACTCAAACACTAGCGCCGCCACCTGTCCCAAGAGCCCAAAAACACATCCCCCCACACATCTAAGGTGCGAAAAAGGTGAAGATCAATTAAACACTTGGATTTGGGATTGGGAAATCATCGTTCCTTCGTTGTGAGCTCTTGGGGTTTGATCTCTCTACACTCATATTCTGCATTGTAATCTTTTTGAGTATATTTGATCGCTTTTTCATTGTAATTCTCGTGGGAGCCCTCAACGTGTGAGGATGCCCCACAAACTCGGTGATTACCCGTGCTAGTGGAGTCAAGTCGGCCTTGTGTGGTGATTCGAAGAGGGAAAGGGTTAGAGACCCGGCTCTGTATGAGCTTCCTCAACGAGGACGTAGATCTCTTGGTGAGATCGAACCTCGGTAAAATTTGTGTCTCGCGTGCCTCTTTATTTTTGTTAATTAGAACATCTAGTTGCTAAACTTCATAATTTGAATTGCTAAGTTTCGTTCACGGGCATAATCACACCTCACATTGTAAACTCAAAATAAAATAACTGTTGTTCTTATTTCCGCTGCTAAACAAGTTAATTTTCCTAAACAACACTTAATACAATCTACATACTTCAGGCACACCGGACTAGTCCGCTCACACAACAGGACTAGTCCGGTCAAGCAAGTTTTTGACAACTACATTAAGTGTGCAGGAAACTCTGTAAGGCCTATTCACCCCCCGTCTCTATGCCACATTCACTTTGTCTACCTCCCGCCAGCGCCCGAGCGTGCGATGTCCAGCGCCGGTGGCGCGGTTCATTCTCGGCCGCTACTGCCTAATTTTCGACGCGGTTTCTTCCTACGTGATCCTTGGAGCACGGCGCACACGCCGGGCACCTTCTCGGACCTTGACATCGCCGGAAACCTGGCCGGCGACGGCGGAGGCGGAAGATGAGTTCGGGTCTGACGGTGCTAGCTCGTCCCCACGGTGAACACGATCAACTAATGGGTCGCAAAGCACCACTGGGGCATGAGGAAGCTATCCCAGCCCTTCTCTTGGCCGGAGATCACCGGGAAAGTAGACTTCACCGGCGACACGAGCCGTTTTCACCGGCGATGGCCAAATTCCGGTGCTCTGCTCACTGGGTTGATCATTACCGCTAGGATTTGGCTGAGGTTACCGTGAGGTGCTACTCTAGCTTCAGCTCAACTAGGATCTCCGGTGATCAAGTGATCGAGGTGAATTTCGAGTTTTGGTTCTCGGTGTTCTTTCCAGCGATCATCGTGAAAGTTGAAATTCCGGCTAACCAGTGCTAATAGGGACCTAGGGAGTTCGGGGAGTGCTACTAGACTTGGATGCTAACCTTAGAGACACGTTGGTCGCGCTGGAGAATCTTTGCACTGCTCGGGCGACGGCGTCGAGTCGGAGGAGCTCTCGTGTTGACAGAGCACCGAAAGATCGGCTCGGACAAGTTACACCGAAGCTTATCACGAGCAGCTGAGGGCTGTAACACGTCGAGCAAGGACCGGTGGTGCCGTTTGTGGCCTCAGCTCGCGGTGGAAGTGTCACACCCCGTTATTCCGAAGAACAACCAAGTGAATATCACATGTATGCCAGGATCATTTTCTCATACATGTGATGACAAATAGTGAAGCATCATTTATTACAAGCCAGGTGGCGAATATAAATAAGTCTTACATAGCAAATGTCTCGTTGGACAATAAAAAGTTCATCATGAGTAAATAAACTAGCAGCGGAATAATTATTCTCATGGGCTCCGTCACAGGCGTTGCCTGGGGGTCTCCATGAACCTAGAAACCTTCTTCGGGTCCAAAGTCTTGGTCATTATACACCACCTCATTATCTTGACCTGAGCAGCAATATAAACCAACAAAATATGCAAGGTTGAGTACCAATGGTACTCAGCAAGTGTGGGAAAATTATATCATGCATGGCTAGAACAAGGAGAGGTTGAACTTATGGTTAAAGCACTACGCAATTAATACCTATCACCTTAGCTTATTAAGCACCTACATTACTACACAGGTGAAATGATCCCAATTTCCCATCCCTTCATCATAACCAAATAACCATAACATCATTTCCAATGTTAAGCTCCCTGCTTAACATCCACAACTTCCAAAACCATCAATCCTCTAATCATGAATAAGTCCAAGCCGCTCTTGACCGTGAGCACGGCTGTCATGACAGTTTTGACTCTGCAGAGTTTGCACCACTGTACCCACATGTAGTGATTTCATCCCCCGTTGCCGAGTGGACTAAAAGAACCTCCATTATGCCAGTGGCTACGAACCACATTCACACTTCCCAGGTGTGTAGCCAGGAGATCACTACGAAGCCTTTACAAAGGGATTCCCGATGAGCGTGGGCCCACTGAGGTTTCACCCCTAACAGCATACAAGAGGCTCCAACCCCGCTGCAGTGGCCCCCTCTTGAGCCTTGCGGTTCATATGGTAGTCCAGCTGACACCTACTCCCCGCACCATCCAACACACCCATACTACGCCGGGGATACACCTAATTAATTGGCCAAGCTGCCCCATCTCAGCATGTGGTTGGCACTGTAAAGCCAGGTTACATGCTCCATGAACCGGTCCTTAGGATCCAGGCAAGTACTAAACACAAACCCGAGTCTCGTGCACCCAGCACACAACCAAAACATCCAACTTGCCTTGATCCCTACCTCTACATAACTCACAATATCTCATTCAAGAGTATGGTAAAATAAACTGATGATCTCATATCCCAAATATCCCATTCTAAGCATGGCTAAGTATATGCATAATAATAAATGACATGATAAAATAAATCCCAACCCAAGCTACAAGGAAACAAGGTGATGCAATTCTAGGGAAACTTCCTAGCATGGGTTTCATATTTAACTTGACAATGCAAATAATTCTAACTACACATCCTAGTATAGGATCAATATGGTCAAGGACACTTGCCTCCTTCCTGCTGCTCTTGAAATGGGTAGTCCTGATCTTGGAAAGGAATAACTTGCTCTTGAGCAGGTTCTACATCATACCATCACACATAGCAAAAGAAAAACAACAATCCATAAGACATAGTTCACACTTCCACTTCATACAAACCACACATTCATATTTATGAAAGTCATTCACCATTATATGTGTTGTGGTTACTCCATGTGTGTTGATTTGTGGCTTGCATGCACTTTTGATCATATGTATATGATTCCTACTTTTGTGTTCACATTTATACTTACATGCTATATATATGAGTTTCCAATTTAAATAAATTCCTTATATTCAATTACTACACCTTTTAGCTACCTAGTATGCATGAAAGGTATTTTCCTTCTCCATATGTGTCTTCATAATTTCTACCAACCCTAAACTGAATTCTTTGGATTTTAGAAACTCCATTTATCATTTATTAGTTGCTATATTTTCAGATTTATTTCCTATGCCTAAGTGTGAACTTTATTATAAAAATAACAAGACACATCATCTAAACAGAATAGGTTCTGATCTAAAATATTTGCTAATATATTTTGGACCTTTTCCTCTGATGTAAACTATTTTACAATTATTTTCCCTATTTTCTAGAACTATTCTTTACTTAAAAATGTGTCCCTAAATGTGAATAATAAATTAAACAGATTCACTTCAGCCCAAAATATGTTTTTATCTCACTCCAAAGTTTTCTAAATACTGAGAAAGTTTTTAATTTAATTTTGACAATATGTTTGTCCCACTTTTTAAATTTTAAACACTAGCCACATATTCAATTTCCCAAATTAAATATTAAACAGGGCTAAAAAGGTAAACTCACCCCACTACAGGGTCTATACTATTATTTTAAGAATTTTCAGGGGTCTAGCTACTCATAACAGAGGAGTTTTTCCTAATTTTTATTAAGTCCAGGGGCTAAAACTGATTTTTAAATGAACTTACATGATTTTCTGAAGTTCCAGGGGCTAGATCAGAAGTTTCTGGGGCTAGCTCTTATTTCCCGAGAACCCCAGGGGGTAGCACGTAAGATTTCCAGTCTTTATAACGCGGGGCTGACGTGGACCGACCGATTTTAAATCGACGGCTGAGATTATAACGTCGAACCGGTACGCGGGGATTTAAACCCTACCGTGCGATTTAAAATAAACGGCGCACAAGCGGCCACGTCGCTCTGATCGAGCGCGGGCGGCGCTGCCAGCGGCGCACGGCGGCGGAAAGCGGCGATCTCGCCGGAGACTTTCGGATCTTCGAGAATTCTTCCTAGAACTGTGATCTTATGGCATAGATCGGTAGAGGGGAGGTCGGGGATCTCACCTCGGGTGTTTTCTTGAGCTCGGAGGTCCTGGAAGGCGGTCGGCGACGAGGTCCGAGGTGAATTCACGGCGAGGCTCGTCGGCGCTGTGTTTACACCGCAAGTCACCGAGTTTTCTGCACCTGCAAGGTTCCCCGGAGGCGGTGGATCAAGACCAGCGAGTTAGATAGGAATTTTCGAGCTTAGATCGGCTAGAATTCGCCGGAGAAGGCTCGGGTTCTCACCGGAGGAAAAACAGCAGATCGCGTGGAAAAACAGAACGAGGCCGGGGTTTTTATAGACGGGGGATGGCGGCGGGGTGGTTTAGATCGAGTTCGCGTCGCCCCCGAGCGAAATTCGGCTGGGATTCGCAGAAATCCGGATCGGTTTGGATTCGGGGTGAGAGAGTCCGGCGCGGGCTCGAGGTAGACGAAGAACTGGCGGCCCCCGCCTGTCAGTGGGAGGAAAGGGGCGCGCGCGGCTGCGGGCTGGCGCGGGTTCTGGTTGGGCCGGCTGGGGGGTTGCGGCCCACTGGCCGGTTTTTTTCTGTTTTCTTTTTTCTTTTTCTATTTCTTTTCTGATTTGAGTTTAATTTGAATTCCAGTTTGAATTTGAATTTTTGCACAACATGCAACACGTCCAAAAATTTTTAAATTCCCCTCTTAACATGATTTAGGGTCTTAACAAGATTTTTGGGGTGTTACATCTCTACCCCCCTTAAAAGAAATCTCGTCCTCGAGATTGGTGGTTCTAGTAAAATAATTCCGGAAATTGTGCCTTTAGCTCATCTTCCCCCTCCCAGGTGGCTTCCTCTCTGAGTGATGCTTCCACTGCACCTTGCACATCCGAATTCTTTTATTTCTGGTGAGGCGTTCCATTGTCTCCAAAATCTTGTATGGTTACTCGGCATAAGACAAATCCTCAGCTACGTTCACTTCATTCATGGGTAACACCTCTTCAGGCGTCCTC
Source organism: Neostapfia colusana (assembly GCA_030760725.1). Classification (NCBI taxonomy): domain Eukaryota; kingdom Viridiplantae; phylum Streptophyta; class Magnoliopsida; order Poales; family Poaceae; genus Neostapfia; species Neostapfia colusana. The sequence goes on from JASWHV010000009.1 coordinate 70,417,258, forward strand.
AGGCATTTCTTGAGTTGTGACAAATGGAATACATCGTGCACATCCGATAGACGAGCCGGTAACTCTAGTTGATATGCCACTTCGCCTTTCCTTTCCAAAACTTGAAAGGGTCCGATGTATCGAGGTGACAACTTCCCTTTCACCTTGAACCGACGAAGTCCTCTGATAGGGGACACCTTGAGATAGACATAGTCTCCCACGTTGAAAACGAGCTCTCTTCTTCGTACATCGGCATAGCTCTTTTGGCGTGTCTGTGCTATCCTCAAATTGTTGCGAATTTCCCTCACCTTCGCCTCGGCTTCTTGTAGTACTTCTGGACCAAACACTTTACTTTCCCCCGTTTGGTTCCAAAATAGGGGAGTCCTGCACTTCCTCCCGTACAAGGCTTCAAACGGTGACATCTTCATACTAGCTTGATAGTTGTTGTTATAGGAAAACTCCGCATACGGTAAGTTTTTATCCCAACTCCGATTGTTTTTGAGTGCACATGCCCTTAGCATATCTTCAAGAATCTGATTGGTTCTTTCCGTCTGCCCATCAGTTTGGGGATGATAGGCAGAACTAAAGTTCAGATGGGTTCCCATGGTTTCGTGCAACTTCTGCCAGAACCTTGAGGTGAACTGTGTCCCTCGATCCGACACAATCTTCTTTGGCACTCCATGGTAACACACGATCCTTGACATGTACAACTCTGCCAATTTGGATTCGCTGTAGCTTTCTTTCACGGGGATGAAATGAGCTACCTTGGTTAGCCTGTCAATGATGACCCATATCGAATCATATCCTGATTGGGTCCTAGGCAATCCCACGATGAAATCCATGCTGATTTCTTCCCATTTCCATTCAGGCACTTTGAGTGGTTGCAATAATCCTGCGGGTCGTTGATGTTCTGCTTTCACCAACTGACATGTGTCACATAGGGCAACATGTTCCGCGACATCGCACTTCATGCCATACCACCAATACCTGCTCTTGAGGTCCTGGTACATCTTTGTACTCCCAGGATGAATGGAATAGTAAGAATCATGAGCGTCCTTCAAAATCAATTCACGGATCTCCTTTACTTCTGGCACACAGATTCTTTTCCCGTGCCACACTGTTCCTTGTTCATCCTCTCTAAAACCCAGAGCTTTATTTTCCTTGATGAGTTGTCTGATCTCTTGTATCTTCTCATCATTCTTTTGACCCTCACGTATGTCTCGCTCTAGTGTGGAGTCCACTTCCATGGCGATGGCTTCACCACTATTTACTAGACATAGATTGAGCCTTATAACCTCGTCCTTCAATTCTGCAGGCATGTCCTTCAAGCTCAACTTATTGACCTGCACTTTTTGACTCAAAGCATCGGCCACGACGTTTGCTTTCCCGGGATGATAGTTGATGCCCACATCAAAGTCATTGATTAGCTCTAACCATCTCCTTTGTCTGAGGTTGAGATCTGGCTGTGTGAATATGTACTTCAAACTCTTATGATCCGTATATATCTCGGTCCTCTTCCCCATCAAATAGTGCCGCCAAATTTTCAACGCGTGTACCACTGCGGCTAGTTCTAAGTCATGTGTAGGATAGTTTTTCTCGTGCTTCGGAAGCTGCCGGGATGCATATGCCACGACATGCCCTTCTTGCATGAGAACACATCGCAACCCGTTTCCAGAGGCATCGCAGTACACTGTGAACTTCTTCTGCATATCTGGCATAACCAACACTGGGGCTGTTGTCAATCTTTTCTTTAGCTCCTGAAAACTCGTCTCGCACTGTGGCGTCCATGTGAATGTGATTCCCTTCTCCAACAGTTTGGTGAGAGGTCTCGAGATCTTGGAGAATCCCTCAATAAACCGTCGATAGTATCCAGCCAATCCTAAGAAGCTTTGAACTTCCCCGACATTTTCAGGGGTCTTCCACTTCTGTATATCCTCGATTTTGGCGAGATCTACGGAGATTCCTCCCTCCGAGATTATATGTCCTAAAAAGGGAACTCTCTTCAGCCAAAACTCACACTTGCTCAACTTGGCATATAGTTGGTGTTCCCTCAGCCTCTGCAACACCAACCTTAGATGTTTCTCATGTTCTTCTTCATCTTTGGAGAAGACGAGAATGTCATCTATGAAAACCACCACAAATTTGTCCAGATATTCCATGAATACCTTGTTCATGAGATACATAAAGTATGCCGAGGCATTAGTTAGCCCGAAAGGCATGATAGTGTATTCATACAGTCCGTACCGAGATACAAAAGCTGTCTTGGGAATATCAGATTGCCTTATCTTGAGTTGGTGGTATCCCGTCCTGAGATCAATTTTCGAGAACACACAAGCTCCCCTCAACTGATCAAATAAGTCTTCAATGCGGGGTAATGGGTACTCGTTCTTGATGGTTACCTCATTCAAGGCACGGTAATCCACGCATAACCTTTGGGTTTCGTCCTTCTTGGGCACAAATATCACCGGAGCTCCCAATGGTGAGGAACTAGGGCGAATATACCCCTTCTCCGTCAATTCTCTCAAATGATCCTTGAGTTCTTCTAGCTGCTTGGAGTCCATCCGATAAGGTCTTTTGTAAATCGGGGCTGTTCCAGGTACTAGCTCAATTGCGAATTCCACTTCACGATCGGGAGGCATACCTAGCATCTCCTCCGGAAAAACATCTGGATATTCCCTGATGGTCCTGATTTCCTCAACTTTCACCTCAACTTGATTTAATTTAATGTCCCTCCTAGGCTCATGTATTGTTATGAACTTTACTCTTGTGCCACTAGGGTGAGTTAGTTCCATCGTTCTGGTCGAACAATGGATGATTCCTTTATGTTTTGTCAACCAATCCATACCCAAGATAATATCTATCCCTTGTGAATCTATCACTATGAGGTTAGCCGTAAATACCACCCCATTAATGTCTAGGTTCACTTTGGGACACACTTGTCTTGTCCTTATTTCTCCACCTAGAGAGTTTACGGCTAGCATATGGTTCATTTGTGTTGTTGCTAGGTCATGCTTCTTAACAAACCCTTGAGCAATGAACGAGTGGGTAGCACCAGAATCAAACAGCAGGGTTGCAAGGTGTAAATTGGCAGGAAACTTACCAACTACCACGTCCGGTGCCTCTTGCGCTTCCTCCATAGTGATGTGGTTCACCCGTCCTCGCATCACATTCTGCTGTTGTGGCTGTGCGGGCTTCTTCTTTGGGCATTTATGGGCATAGTGCCCCACTTCACCACAGCTAAAACATTGCACCCCAACCTTAGGTGCCTGGCCCTTGTTGTCTTGGGTTTGATTTGGGGGTCCTTGTACTGCTGGTCGAGGTGGATATGCGGGGCGAGGCTGCTGTACAAACTGACGTTGTGGCTGTGCTGGTGCTGCGGGAGGCCTGTAGTTCGGGTTGTACCCTCTTGGTGCTGAGTAGGGTACCGCAGCATGGTTCGTCTGCCCTGTAGGTTGTTGCATCAGACGTGGGCGGGTGTTGCCCCCTGAGGCTTGATGTGACCACCCGGCCTTCCTCTTATTCTCATTTTCCAAGGCTTTTAGCTTCCTTTCTACCACAAATGCTCTGTCCACCATCTTTTGGAAGCTTTCATACTCATTTGAGGACATTGCACACTGCATTTCTGCGGTAAGTCCCTCCACGAAACAATCTTGTTTCTGCTCATCAGTCTCTATGTCCCGTGGGGCATAACGGGATAGTTGAGTAAATTTAGTGAGGTATTCCCTCACCATCATTTTCTCATACATGTGATGACAAATAGTGAAGCATCATTTATTACAAGCCAGGTGTCGAATATAAATAAGTCTTACATAGCAAATGTCTCGTTGGACAATAAAAAGTTCATCACGAGTAAATAAACTAGCAGCGGAATAATTATTCTCGTGGGCTCCGTCACATGCGTTGCCCGGGGGTCTCCATGAACCTAGAAACCTTTTTCGGGTCCAAAGTCTTGGTCATTATACACCACCTCATTATCTTGACCTGAGCAGCAATATAAACCAACAAAATATGCAAGGTTGAGTACCAATGGTACTCAGCAAGTGTGGGAAAATTATATCATGCATGGCTAGAACAAGGAGAGGTTGAACTTATGGTTAAAGCACTACGCAATTAATACCTATCACCTTAGCTTATTAAGCACCTACATTACTACACAGGTGAAATGATCCCAATCTCACATCCCTTCATCATAACCAAATAACCATAACATCATTTCCAATGTTAAGCTCCCCGCTTAACATCCACAACTTCCAAAACCATCAATCCTCTAATCATGAATAAGTCCAAGCCGCTCTTGACCGTGAGCACGGCTGTCATGATAGTTTTGACTCTGCAGAGTTTGCACCACTGTACCCACATGTAGTGATTTCATCCCCGGTTGCCGGGTGGACTAAAAGAACCTCCATTATGCCAGTGTCTACGAACCACATTCACACTTTCCAGGTGTGTAGCCTGGAGATCACTACGAAGCCTTTACAAAGGGATTCCCGATGAGCGTTGGCCCACTGAGGTTTCACCCCTAACAGCATACAAGAGGCTCCAACCCCGCTGCAGTGGCCCCCTCTTGAGCCTTGCGGTTCATATGGTAGTCCAGCTGACACCTACTCCCCGCACCATCCAACACACCCATACTATGCCGGGGATACACCTAATTAATTGGCCAAGCTGCCCCATCACAGCATGTGGTTGGCACTGTAAAGCCAAGTTACATGCTCCATGAACCGGTCCTTAGGATCCAGGCAAGTACTAAACACAAACCCGAGTCTCGTGCACCCAGCACACAACCAAAACATCTAACTTGCCTTGATCCCTACCTCTACATAACTCACAATATCTCATTCAAGAGTATGGTAAAATAAACTGATGATCTCATATCCCAAATATCCCATTCTAAGCATGGCTAAGCATATGCATAATAATAAATGACATGATAAAATAAATCCCAACCCAAGCTACAAGGAAACAAGGTGATGCAATTCTAGGTAAACTTCCTAGCATGGGTTTCTATTTAACTTGACAATGCAAATAATTCTAACTACACATCCTAGTATAGGATCAATATGGTCAAGGACACTTGCCTCCTTCCTGCTGCTCTTGAAATGGGTAGTCCTGATCTTGGAAAGGAATAACTTGCTCTTGAGCAGGTTCTACATCATACCATCACACATAGCAAAAGAAAAACAACAATCCATAAGACATAGTTCACACTTCCACTTCATACAAACCACACATTCATATTTATGAAAGTCATTCACCATTATATGTGTTGTGGTTACTCCATGTGTGTTGATTTGTGGCTTGCATGCACTTTTGATCATATGTATATGATTCCTACTTTTGTGTTCACATTTATACTTACATGCTATATATATGAGTTTCCAATTTAAATAAATTCCTTATATTCAATTTACTACACCTTTTAGCTACCTAGTATGCATGAAAGGTATTTTCCTTCTCCATATGTGTCTTCATTATTTCTACCAACCCTAAACTGAATTCTTTGGATTTTAGAAACTCCATTTATCATTTATTAGTTGCTATATTTTCAGATTTATTTTCTATGCCTAAGTGTGAACTTTATTATAAAAATAACAAGACACATCATCTAAACAGAATAGGTTCTGATCTAAAATATTTGCTAATATATTTTTGACCTTTTCCTCTGATGTAAACTATTTTACAATTATTTTCCCTATTTTCTAGAACTATTCTTTACTTAAAAATATGTCCCTAAATGTGAATAATAAATTAAACAGATTCACTTCAGCCCAAAATATGTTTTTATCTCACTCCAAAGTTTTCTAAATACTGAGAAAGTTTTTAATTTAATTTTGACAATATGTTTGTCCCACTTTTTAAATTTTAAACACTAGCCACATATTCAATTTCCCAAATTAAATATTAAACAGGGCTAAAAAGGTAAACTCACCCCACTACAGGGTCTATACTATTATTTTAAGAATACTCAGGGGTCTAGCTACTCATAACAGAGGAGTTATTCCTAATTTTTATTAAGTCCAGGGGCTAAAACTGATTTTTAAATGAATTTACATGATTTTCTGAAGTTCCAGGGGCTAGATCAGAAGTTTCTGGGGCTAGCTCTTATTTCCCGAGAACCCCAGGGGGTAGCACGTAAGATTTCCAGTCTTTATAACGCGGGGCTGACGTGGACCGTCCGATTTTAAACCGACGGCTGAGATTATAACGTCGAACCGGTACGCGGGGATTTAAACCCTACCGTGCGATTTAAAATAAATGGCGCACAAGCAGCCACGTTGCTCTGATCGAGCGCGGGTGGCGCTGCCGGCGGCGGGAAGCGGCGATCTCACCGGAGACTTTCGGATCTTCGAGAATTCTTCCTAGAACTGTGATCTTATGGCATAGATCGGTAGAGGGGAGGCCGGGGATCTCACCTCGGGGGTTTTCTTGAGCTCGGAGGTCCTGGAAGGCGGTCGGCGACGAGGTCTGAGGTGAATTCACTGCGAGGCTCGTCGGCGCTGTGTTTACACCGCAAGTCACCGAGTTTTCTGCACCTGCAAGGTTCCCCGGAGGCGGTGGATCAAGATCAGCGAGTTAGATCAGAATTTCCGAGCTTAGATCGGCTAGAATTCGCCGGAGAAGGCTCGGGTTCTCACCAGAGGAAAAACAGCAGATCGCGTGGAAAAACAGAACGGGGCCGGGGTTTTATAGGGGGGGAGGGCAGCGGGGTGGTTTAGATCGAGTTCGCGTCGCCCCCGAGCGGAATTCGGCTGGGATTCGCAGAAATCCGGATTGGTTTGGATTCGGGGTGAGAGAGTCCGGCGCGGGCTCGAGGTAGACGAAGAACGGGCGGGCCCCGCCTGTCAGTGGGAGGAAAGGGGCGCGCGCGGCTGCGGGCTGGCGCGGGTTCTGGTTGGGCCGGCTGGTGGGTTGCGGCCCACTGGCCGGTTTTTTTCTGTTTTCTTTTTTTCTTTTTCTATTTCTTTTCTGATTTGAGTTTAATTTGAATTCCAGTTTGAATTTGAATTTTTGCACAACATGCAACACGTCCAAAAATTTTTAAATTCCCCTCTTAACATGATTTAGGGTCTTAACAAGATTTTTGGAGTGTTACAGGAAGGGACTGTGCTGGCCTGTCGACAGCGAGGTGATGCGGCGGGGCTGTGCGGCGATGAGCTCGGTGTTTTCAGTGCTGGAAACGTCTAGGCAGTGGGAAAGTGGGCTGCTGCCGGCGGCAGCTCGCAGCTAAATAGCTGGAGACGTCGGTTTGTGGCGGTGATCGGTGACCAGGAGGTGGCAGCAGTGGAAAAACACCGTGGCGCTCGCGTGGTCGCGCGCAGGAACCGAGCTGCGGTGACTTCAGTCGGTTTGAACACTGGTGAGGCTGACATGTGGGTCCCGCTCCAGTTTTAACCTCTAAAATTGAATTTTCCCCACTACTCTAAACAGTAGAGACCCAAATAACCCTGGTCATTTGAATCATCCACCCTCTGGCCATTTGAATTGGATAGAATTCAAATTGGGGTTTGTTTGTATATAATTTCAGCACATATGTAGTTTGAAATTCAAGTAAAGTTTGAATTTGCTAAACTTAGCTCATGACAAGATCAACTCCAAATGGAGTGAAAATTTGTCTGTGAGCTCACAAAAATGTGCTGAGTAAGAATATGCCTCCCACTTTTGAATTCATGGGATGGAAACAGTTTGAATTTGAACTTGAGTTCAAACCACCCTCTTTCTATTTATACCCAAAAAGACTTCGAAAAGGTCTTGAATTTGGGTGAAATTTGGCATGGACAATCCTAGCATGGTGTAGGAGTTTTTCATATGCCCATCCCCTATATGATGCATGTGGGAAATGCCACTTTTGCATTTTGTGAGTTTATTCCCTAATGAGCATGTTGATGGCGTTTACTTGCTCTTCAAATGTATTCATCCAGTTTTTTCAAATGAAGTGTATATGTGGTGATGAACACTTTGAATATGTGCCAAAAACATAGGCCCTTACACCCCCCCCTTAAAAGAATCTCGTCCCGAGATTATAAGGTGAAAATGAGAGAGAGGACGGTGGAAAAATTACTGTATTTGTGACGTGAAAAAGAGTGGGTAGTTCGCGTGAAGAAATCCTTCGCTCTCCCATGTCGCTTCGTCCACGGAGTGATTACTCCATAGAACTTTGTAGAACCACAACGTATGGTTACGTGTGGTTCGGGCCTTTTCATCAATAATCTGAATTGGTTCCTCCCGATACGTGAGATCCGGTTTCAGTTCTTCGATATCCTCCAGCTGAATGGTAGTTGATAGCTTGAGACACTTCCTCAGCTGGGAAATGTGAAAGACATCGTGCACACCGGAAAGTGCTTCTGGTAATTTCAGCTGGTATGCTACTGATCCACATCTTTCAGTAATCTGAAATGGACCGATGAATCGGGGTGCCAACTTTCCCCTCACCCCGAATCTTTTCACGCCCTTCATTGGAGACACATGTAGGTATACGTGATCCCCGACTTCGAACTGTAATGGGCATCTTCTCCGGTCCGCGTACTGTTTTTGTCGGGATTGGGCGGCTTTTAGGTTCGCTTGAATCAGCCGAACCTTTTCCTCCGTGTTGTTGACAATATCAATCCCGAATGTAACCCTTTCGCCAGACTCACACTAATTCAGTAGTGTGCGGCATTTTCTCCCGTATAGCACCTCGTAAGGCGCCATCTTGATGCTGGCTTGGTACCCATTGTTGTACGAGAACTCGGCCAACGGCAAGTTATCATCCCAGTTCTTGCCGTGGTTGATAGCGCAAGCTCGTAGCATATCTTCTAAAATTTGATTTACCCGCTCGGTGTGTCCATCTGTCTGCGGGTGGTATGCTGAACTACTGATCAGCTTTGTCCCCAACACAGCGTGTAGCTGCTCCCAGAAACGGGACACAAATAAAGTGCACCGATCCGATATGATGGTGTGGGGTACGCCGTACAAGTATAGGATCCGTGAGATGTACAATTCAGCATACTTCTTGGCGTTGTAGTTTGTGTTGACCGGTATGAAATGGGCAACCTTGGTGAGCCGGTCAACGATCACCCACACATAATCATGTTTCTAAAAAGTGGTGGGTAAACTGACGATGAAGTCCATGCTCACGTCTTCCCACTTCTAGGCAGGAACGCCCAGTGGTTGTAGCAGTCCCGGTTTCCAAATATGATCTGCCTTCACCCTTCGACATGTATCACACTCGGACACGTACCTTTGCGATCTACCATTTCATCCGTGTCCACCAAAACTTGATTCTGAGTTCTTGATACATTTTATTGCTGCCGGGGTGAATAGAAAACTTTGACAAGTGAGCCTCATCAAAGATTTTCTTCCGTAACTCCGGGTTACGGGGTACGACGGTCCGGTCCTTGAACCATAGGACGCCGTCTCCATCTTTCCGGAAACATTTCAGTTCCCCACTGTCTATACGTCTCCTCAAATGTGACATGCCCTTGTCATTTTTCTGGGCTGCCGCTATCTCTTCACGGATGGTGGGGATTAAAGCTAAGTTGTAGAGAGCGCCATGTGGAATCACATGCAATGGTGGCTCGCTCTCTTCCAACGGTGTGATGGTCAGGTTGTTGACGTGTGACTTGTGGCTCAGCGCATCCGCCACTATGTTTGCCTTGCCGGGGTGATAATGGATCTCTATTTCGTAATCCTTTATCAACTCTAACCATCTTCGCTGCCTCATGTTCAGCTCCTTCTGAGTGAATATGTACTTGAGACTTTTGTGGTCGGTATATAAATGTAAGAGGTTACCGAGTAGGTAGTGCCTCCATATTTTAAGTGTGAGCACTACGGCAGCGAGCTCCAAGTCGTGAGTTGGATAATTCTGCTCATGGTTTCTGAGCTGCCGTGATCCATACGCGACCACCCTTCGGTCTTGCATCAGCACACATCTGAGCCCAATGCCGGATGCATCACAGTACACATCGAACGGTTTCGTTGTGTCTGGCTGCGCCAAAACCGGTGCTGATGTTAGGTCTCTCACTAATTCCTTGAATGCTGCTTCACATGTTGGACTCCAAACATATTTGGTAGCCTTCTTCAGCAGCTCTGTCATAGGCTTGGCAATCTTCGAAAAGTTCAGAATGAACCTCCGATAATATCCCGCGAGTCCGAGGAAACTCCGTACCTCGTGAACAGTTCTCGGGGACTTCCAATTCAGCACTTGTGTGATCTTACTCGGGTCTACAGCGATACCCTCTGCTGAGATGATATGCCGGAGAAAAGGCACTTGCGATATCCAGAATTCGCACTTGCTGAATTTCGCGTATAGCTTGTGATCCCGCAGCCGTTGCAAGACTATGCGCAGATGCTTCTTGTGTTTTTCCTCCGACTTGGAATATACCAATATGTCGTCGATGAAGACCACGACAAACTTTTCCAACTCTGGCATGAATACCGAGTTCATCAAATACATGAAGTCTGGAGCGTTAATTAGGCCGAAGGACACAACCAGGTACTCATAAAGCCCGTACCTCGTCGAGAAAGCAATCTTCGGAATATCCTCAGCCCGTATTTTAATCTGATGGTACCCGGATCTTAAGTCCATCTTGAGAAAGATCTTTGCTTCGACCAACTGATCAAACAACATGTCGATCCGTGGCAACGGGTACTTGTTCTTGATGGTTACGGCATTTAGTGGACGATAGTCACAACAAAGCCGCAACGTCTCGCCTTTCTTCTTCACAAACAATGCCGAATAGCCCCATGGCGAGGATTTTGGCCTAATAAAACCCTTCTCCAGCAGGTCCGTTAGCTGATTCTTCAGTTCAGCCAATTCCGTGGGCGCCATCTTGTACGGCCTTCGGGATATTGGCATGGTTCCCGGTGCATGTTCAATCTTGAACTCCACCTCTCTGTCGGGCGGCATCTCCGGTAAATCATCAGGGAACACGTCAGGGAACTCACGGACTACTGGAATGTCTTCCAATCTGATGGTTGTGGATTGATACACACTTGGAAGTTTTATTTCTGGACTGTCCAGAAATAAGGAATGAGATTCGTGCACTTCTGAGTTCAAGTGCACAATTCGGAGGATGGTGTCTAAAACAGCGCCGTGGCGGGTTAACCACGACATCCCTAAGATGACATCGACCTTTTGTCCCTCTAGAACTATGAGAGACGTAGGGTATACTCTACCCTCTAGGCATAATGGCGCTTTTAGAACCATCACGCTTGCTGAAATTTTCCCATCCGGTGAACAAATCAAGTATGTGTAGGAAATAGGCGATGCGCTACTCTAGCAATTCGACCGTATCACACAGGAAAATGCGAGTAAGAAGGTCATGGATCATTACCACTAGACGCACAGCGCAGCGGATCGTAGATGCGCATTGTAGCCGATCAGCGCAGAAGTAACAGCAGCGCCTCCACGGAGTCCACACGTACAGGGAGGAACGCCGTGCGTCGGTGTGCTAGCACCGCGCGCGCGACAGGGGTTTCGGCGGCTGGCCTGTGAGGGGCGGCGGCTGGGGCTGTTATGTGGTGGAGTAATCTGCCCCTAACCCTACCCCTCATATTTATAGGCGCGCTAATGGGCTTTTAGGTCACAGGCCCATTAGTACCCTAATATCTTATGGATCAAATATCCATCAGGCCTTTATCCGAATTGTTATGATTGCCTCTTGGGCATATTACCAACAATCTCCCACTTGCACTAGAGACAATCATATAGCCAAGTTTTTCAATATTCTATCCCCTTAAGTGTGTGACCCGTTAGGTTCATGTACAGTCGGTTATGAATGAAAACCGTTTTCAAACACAAGTCAGTAGAGGTACCTAGCAGGACATACTGACTCCCGAATGTACATAAAGATCATATCGGCTGAACCTAGATACATTGACATGCTAATTCCTTTGCCACACGATACCAGTCATGCTCAAGGTGAGATACGTGCCATCCTTGTGATAGCTCGACCATTCACTCGATCAAATAGTGGATTCAATCTATGACTAACTTTTAGTCATAATGATTAACTCTTTAATCACTTTGGCATGGCCATGCACTTTCAATCCAACTATCTCGAGGGGCCCAGAGATATCTCTCCTGTTATTTAGGAGGGGCAAATCCCATCTTGATCCGCACACATCTCATTCCATGCTTCATCATGTACCTGAAGACTATTTTTATGACCACCCAGTTACGGAGTAGCGTTTGATAGTTTCAAAGTGCACAACTACACATAGTGAGAAACAATGGCGATCTCAGGTCTAAGAATCTAGCAGGTGTATCACTCAAGACCAACTGATGGCACATATGTAAATAACAATCCCAACAGTGTCTCGGAATGGGTCTATCCAACACCTTGTTCACTAACATGTGTTCACATTATTAATTTGATATCTCCATATCTATGATCCGTGAAACGTGATCATCAATTAATACATGTGCTAGTCTGCGTACTATCATTATCTCATATAACGATGTAGACTAGGGATCATTTTGAGTAACATTATAATTAACAAAGAGTCTCACGAACAAGTCACATACTTGATGATCAATGTGAATAATAGTTACTCAAATAGTACATAAACATAGCTATGACACAAATCTCCCACTACACACTAGGATCACTGATGTAAGTATCTAATACCCATAGATCTCGTGTGCGTCTCATGCTTTGATTGTGGAAGAGGCTTTGTCAACGGATCTTCCATATTCAAATCCGTATGCACCTTGAATATATTCACATCACCTCGGTCGATAATCTCTCGAATCAGATGATAGCGTCGTAGTATATGTTTGGATCTTTTGTGTGATCTAGGCTCCTTTGCCTGTGCAATGGCTCCATTATTATCGCAATAGAGATCCACAGGTCCGGACTCACTAGGAACAACACCCAACTCAGAAACAAATTTTCTGATCCAAACAGCTTCCTTTGCAGCTTCAGAAGCTGCAATATACTCCGCTTTCGTCGTTGAATCTTCTACTGTGTCTTGCTTGGAACTTTTCCAGCTCACTGCACCTCCATTGAGGCAGAACACAAAACCGGATTGCGATCTAGAGTCATCCTTGTCTGTTTGGAAGCTAGCATCGGTGTAACCTCTTACAATGAGCTCTTCTTCACCTCCAAACACTAGGAACACATCCTTAGTTCTTCTCAAGTACTTAAGAATGTTTTTGACAACTGTCCAATGAGCCTCACCATAATTTCATTGATACCTGCTCGTAACACTTAGAGCATAGGATACATCTGGGCGTGTACACAACATGGCATACATGATAGATCCAATAGCCGAAGCATAAGGAATCGCTCTCATCCTCTTTTGCTCATCAGGCGTCGAAGGAAACTGACTTTTGCTTAGAGTGATGCGATGTGACATTGGCAAGAAACCTTTCTTAGAATCTTGCATATTGAACCGATTCAATATCTTGTCAATATATGTGTCTTGGCTTAATCCAATTAACTTTTTAGATCTATCTCTATAGATCTTTATGCCCAAAATGTATGCTGCCTCTCCTAAATCCTTCATTGAGAAACTTTTCCTTAATGAGGATTTAACAGCATCTAGTACTGGAATGTCATTTCCGATCAACAATATGTCATCTACATATAGGACTAGAAATATAATTGCGCTCCCACTAACCTTCTTGTAAATACAAGGTTCTTCTACATTCTTGATGAAACCAAACCCTTTGACCACTTCATCAAAACGTAGATTCCAACTCCGAGATGCTTGCTTCAATCCATAGACGGACTTTTGAAGTTTGCATATTTTTCTAGCATTTTTAGGATCGACAAAACCCTCAGGTTGTATCATGTACACATCCTCAGTCAGACTCCCATTAAGAAAGGCTGTTTTGACATCCATCTGCCATATTTCATAATCAAAATATGCAGCAATTGCTAGGAGAATCCGAACAGACTTTAGCATAGCGACGGGCGAAAATGTTTCATCATAATAAACATCTTGAATTTGTTTGAAACCTTTCGCCACAAATCGTGCTTTATAGATGTGAACTTTTCCATCCATATCAGTCTTTTTCTTAAAAATCCATTTGCAATCGATCGGTCTCACACAATCGATTGGATCAACCAAGTCCCAAACTTGATTCTCATGCATGTATTCTATTTCGGATTCCATGGCTCCAAGCCATTTTTCAGAGTCGTGTCCCATTATTGCTTCAGTGTAGGTCACAGGCTCAATATTGTCCAACAATACCATGTCCTGTGGTTCCGTGGTTAGGAGTGTCAACTTTTCAGTTGCACGACGTACCCTTGTAGACCTTCGTGGGGCTGGTGTTTCATCAAGTGGTTGTAGAACATCTTGTACATCCTGTATAGGATTAGAGGGTGCCGAAACATTTTCAGGTATCTCTTGAATTTCTTCAAGATGCACCTTGCTCCCACTAACTCCTATTAAGAGAAACTCTTTCTCCAAGAAGACACCATTGCGAGCAGTAAACACTTTACCCTCCGTTTTATTATAAAACTAATATCCTTTGGTTTCCCTAGGATATCCCACAAAGAAGCATTTGTCTGATTTGGGAGTAAGTTTGTCTAACGTCAAACGTTTGACATAAGCATCACATCCCCAAACTTTGAGGAAAGACAATACAGGACGTTTCCCGGTCCACATCTCAAATGGTCTCTTCTCAACAGACTTAGTTGGGACTCTGTTTACTGTAAACGCAGCAGTTTCAAGAGCATAACCCCAAAAGGATAGTGGAAGATCAGTCTGGCTCATCATCGACCTAACCATGTCTAACAAGGTTCGGTTCCTCCGCTCGGACACCCCATTCCATTGAGGCGTTCCAGGTGGAGTCAACTGTGGAACAATTTCACATTGTTTTAAATGATCATAAAATTCATGGCTCAAATATTCACCGGGCCGTTTATCTTCGTGTCTCTCCGATGAAAGGGGTTCATTGGTTCGGAGTGAAGGGAAAGCTTGCTCCGCGATTCATCGGGCCGTTTGCTGTCACTGAAATATGCGGACCCGTGGCCTATCGTCTGGAGCTACCGGCGTCACTTTCGGGTATTCACAATGTTTTCCACGTCTCTCAGCTGCGGAAATGTCTTAAGTACCCAACCGCAGTTCATATGGAGAATATTGAGGATCTTCAACCGGATCTCACTTATTCTGAGGATCCGATACAGATTATCGACGAGAAGACTCGCGCCACAAGAAATCGGACATTGCAATTTTACAAAGTCTTGTGGAGCAACCACACCGCTGATGAAGCCACGTGGAAAAGCGAGGATTTTCTCCGTCTAAACTTTCCCGACTTGTTTGTACCATATGTCCAGTAGTCATTCTCCCTTCTTCTTTCTTTTTGTAATCTCGGGACGAGATTCTTTTAAGGGGGGAGGAATGTAACAGCCCTAACTTTTGTAAAGTTTGATTTCAACTTATGAAAAAAAGTTAAGGCGATATATGACTATAGTTGTGTCACATGAAATGATGAACACAAATATGGACATGGGAGGGAGTTAAAAATTTTCTCTAGCCCATGCTCAACACATGTTAACCCAAGGGAAAGAATTTCACTTCCAAAACTCTAACTCATGTGCACCTCCTCTATGAGTAGAGTGGAGGGAATTTAAACGCAATTTGAATTCTTTTAAAAGGATTCCTATCCAGATTGTATAAATGCATCCAAATGAATTCACCGATGCATTCTCCATGTATCAATGAGCTCATGATCCAAATTTGGATATTTTTGGAACTCGTATACCAATTATTCCGTGAAATATTCGAGGGAGGGTTCAAATTCAAATTTGAATTCGAAAACTAAACAAAACGTGCTCAATTTTGAAATTTGAGTTTAGATTCAAATTCATCACGGCATGTTTGGTCTAACCTCCAATTTTGGTAGAATTCAGACAAAGGCGGTGCGGGAAAATTAAAGCACAGAGGGGGGAGATATTTGAGTGCTGTGGCCCACATGTCAGCCAGCTCACAGTGCACACCGCCTCTGTTTGCATTTTCTTCGAGCACGGCAGCAGCCCCTACCGACGCCACCTCCTGCTAGCTCGTCCTGTTACTCGGTCTGATCCTCCACAGCGAGTGCAACAAACCTCCTTTGCTTTCTCTCGGCTCGAGCTCGGTCTGCTCCCGTGCGTTTGCTCCTGAGAAGAAAAACAGCAGCCACCGTTTCCTCTGTTTCCTCTGATCACCCAAGTAAGCACTCTTTGCTCGAGCTCCCCACAGAGAAAATCTTAACCCATGAGTTGTCTATCCGGCTAGCACCTTTCCTCCGCCGTCCCGAGCTCACTGGCGCCTAGAAGCAGCAAAGTTTCCACTGCTCCCGAGCTAAACTGAAGAAACTGGAACTGATCACCGTGGCCAGCCCAAACCAGGAGTGATCACGCCCAAGCAAGCCACCCCATCGGTGAACATACAAGTCTAGTTGCTCACCTCCGAAGCTCAGCCCTAGCCACTGATCACAGAGGGAGAATTTCAAGTTTTTCTCCCGGAAGGCAGAAAATGACCTTGAGGTAAGGAATTGCAAAATTCGTCCTCAAATCTTGTTTGTTGTGTTTCAAACTTCACACACAGGATGTTAACTACCTAGCACACCTCCTCCATCGATTTTAGACCAAGAAAATGAGTGTAGAGTGAGGAATCCGAGTTCTTTTCAAGGGTATAGCGCTGGACCATATCAGGCGCACGGTGCCGATAGGTTTGGAGCGCTCCACGGCTTGTTTAGACCTCATGTCGGTCTTCTCCATGATATCCTGGTGCTTTATAGCCCAAGAACTGACCATTTGATGGAGAATTCACCGTGCACGACCTCGCCGGAGCCCTAGGGTTTGCTGTTGCCGGTGCGCCCTGTTTTCCGGCGAGTTTCAGCCGCCGGCGACCTCACCAACGTGTTCAGCGTGGGGGAAATGGGGGGGGGGGGGCAGCAAGCATGGGGTCCGGAGGTGGCTGGAAAGTGCCTTCCCGGTGACCTCGCCGGAGGGAGCCGCCACTGCCCTGTTTGGCGCAAGGCTGAAGGTTAGGGATGACTAGTGGGACCCAATGTCGGCATTTAAACATTTTCCAGATTTTTCCAATTCAGTTCAAACTTTGGAGAGCCATAACTTTTTGTAGGAGTGTCCAAAAATTGTGAGACAAATTTTGTGTGATTCCTATCAAAGAATACCCTCCAGGGGTGCATCCCAATATTTGTGAAAATCCATGGATTTGGATCATTAATTCATTTAAAGAAAAATTTGTAGGAATTTTTACAGGAGTTATGTTTATTGGAAATTTCCCAAATTTCGACAGGACATTATTCCAAAAATCCTTGAACTCAAGTAAAAATTTCAGAGGCATTGGACCTTATTTGCTTGGTCAAATGATGTGTTCATTCCTTATGTCTCTGAAAATGTGAAAAATGAACAGAGACATTTTCAGGTTTTCCGCAATCTTTGTAAAATTCATAGCTCCATGTAGGAAACTCCAAAAATGGTAAAACCAATTCCTATGGACTCAGGACATTTTGTACTTCATAAAAATTCTACTTTGCAGCCTAGGAAAGCTAAATATCTAGGGGGTTAAGGCGTGTTAGTGAAAACCACATAAGGATTTGTTGTGCTCACATGAAGCCATTTCATGAGCTCAATTTTCGCACACGCCCTAAATACCTTCCATAGAGGCTGTTGTTAAATTCTCAGCTTCATTGGACCTCTGAAACTTGAGCTACCACCTTTTAGGTTTAAGTGTTCATATAATGGACTTAATCACACGGTGATTATTAGTATCTCCTTTTCACCTAGCATTCTTCTTCTCTAAGGTTTAGATCCAACAACAGAAATCTTGCTGTTATTTATCTCTTTTAGGTGTGAGTTAACTGTACAACATATTTGAATCATTTTCTAAATTGCTTTTGAATAATACATGTGCATAAATCATCTTAATAGCACGTGACGTCGATGTGCGACAAGGACTCAAATCCGATGCGAGGATCTCCATCTCGTGGCGAGTTTGCCGGATTCTCCGGAGGAAGACTAACTTCTAGCTTCTAACAAAACCGTTGAGCAAGGCAAGCCCCGGTTTGCATATCGTTACTATTTTAAATTTTGCTTTACTTCACCTCATGATTATTAGACTTGATATTGTGCATTATGTCTAGGATGATTGAAACCCACTTGCATGGCTATTATGTCCCTGAGTAGAAGGTTTAGTGTAGGCTTTGCCTCGTTGTAGATGCTAGGCTAATGCTGTAGCTAGCTCGGTAGAAGTCAAGTAGTAAAAAGCTACTCGCGAGAAAGTTCGAGTAATGGAGTTACTCGCGAGAGGTTAATGATAAGAGCACCCTCATGAAAATGAGATGGGGACGGGGATGTTCCTGTAGGATAGAGCGCTCAAGGTTGGTCTCGACCTGCGATGGGTGTGACAATGCTTGAGACCACATTTGGCCTGGACCGGGATGGTAAGGCAAATGTGGAGGTTGGTTGTAGCCCCGTCCGTGTCAGTTAAGGACCTTATGTATGCGGCCCTGCTGGACAATATTGAGCTATACCAGATATATAGTGGGGTATGGGACCCATGAAAACGATGTAACTCGATGGACCGTGATATAGAAACCCATCCTTCGCATGGGCATGGCGTTGAGAAGGCAGGAGGTGTAAATCCTTTAGCGGGCAACTTTGACATGTCCGCAAAAGGACCATCCTGCTCGGCGCGAAGCGTTTTTCTATGTCGGGGTGTCGTGTGAAGGTTGCTGCATATAACGTAAGAAAGAGCTCTTGAGAGAGTCTTTCGATGGGGGTGTATGTGTCGTGTATTCCGGTTTGTTATTGATTCGAATAACTGTCGCTCGCGGAAGAGGATTGAGCATACTTGCCCACTGCGCCGTGACGTAGTAAGAAGACGAACTAAGTCTCTTAACTTGCTGTTTGTGGATTAATCACTGTATTGGAACCTTGACTGAAGTAGATATAGAGCCAACTAAATTTCATTTCCACCTTAGGCTAGCAACATCGGGATAAGCGTTTCTTGTTTGATTGTGGACTTCCGGTGTTGTGAGGCGTGAGGACCACTAAAATGAAGGCTATAAGAATCTGAATATAAGGATCAAGTTTAGTCAAGCTTCATTTTCGCAAATACATGTTCCTATTGTCTTACTACCCTTGCATGTAGAGTTACATGTTTAGGATTGACGGTTAAGTCTTGCTGAGTCTTAGTGCTCACGGTTGCTTCTGAGTAGTTTTGCAGGTAGCAAGATGCCTCCTATGAAGAGGGTTGTTCGGTGAGACGACGAACCTCACGGTTCTCGGAAACCTAGCCGCTGCCTTTCTTTGGTGAAGCTAGTAGGAAGCGTTCACGGGCTGAACGACTTCTCTTCGGCGTAGTTAGGGTCGAGAGTGAGTAGATTGTCCAGCTAGTTTTAATTTCTGCTGCGTGTGTACTTATGTTGTAAAAGAACTTATCTTGAGTAACAAAATGGTTTCGTTATGTTCTTGAGCCTCTTTTCGTGCATGCTGTTGGGTGCCGCATCGCACGGCACCACCCACTGCGATCACCGGGCCGGGCTCCTCACAAAAACCCCTCCAATGCGAAGGGAAAAATGTTGTGCTTATTTGTTACCTGCTCTTCAAAACTTTATTCATATAAAATTTACATATGGTGAATGCATTAGACAAACCACGCCTGTTATTTTCATGGTCTACTCGTACGAATAAGACAATATCCGTATTAGAACCCGTATCCATTACCCACAGGTAAAAAATGTTGTGCTTATCCGTTACTCGCTGTTTAGAATTTTATTCATATAAATTTTACATGGTGGATGCATTAGACAAAAGTGAATCATTTGCAAGTAACACTAAAGCATTAGACAAAAGTGAATCCCCTATATATAATGTGCGGAGAACACTATGAAAATCGGATCGCTTCGAATTCTTGCGCGTGATGGCAACTGCAGGCGCGAATGGCAATGGACGCATGATTTTTCACGGCTCCTCGGTCGTGGCAACAATCAGGCCTAACGGGCTTTCGTCCCTCCGCCTATAGGCGGCTTGGCAGGTCCCACATGACAGTGGCCTAGTCGGAGTATCTCTTTGATGACCCCCCTTCACAAATCCTTTTTCCGGCGAAGGAAGCAAACTGGAGATGAGCTATTAGTACGCGCGTCTCGTATTTCGTGGCTCATCGGTCATGGCAACGGTCCCACATGGCAGCGGCCTAGTCAGAGGATCTCTTTGACGATCCCCTGACTTCACATATATTTTTTTCCAGCGAAGGAAGCAAACTGGAGACAAGCTATAAGTACGCACGGTCCCACATCGCAGCGACCTATGAAAGTCGGAAGATCTCTGTGACGGATCCCCTGACTTCGGAGTAACTGCACATCCCATCGGTGCAGGTAAAGAAAAAGTTCCAATTATCTATAAGAGATGTGGTCTAAACAAGCTCGTCTTGTAAGTAATTACGAAGGAAGCTAAAGGGGGACACACTATTAGTCGGCTCGTCTCCGAGTATTGCACTAGGTATTTTAGCTCTCATGCGCTCTCTCTAAACACTTAGCAAAATTTTCGGCAAATTTATGACCGTCGCGCTCTCTCGCTCGAGAAACCGTCGTGCCAGCACTGTTGCCACCTGCCGTCCATGGAGCACGCCGCCGCATCATCCCCGTCCCCGGAGCACTCCGTCGCCTCGACCCTGCCCTCGGAGCGTGCCACCGCCGTCCATCTTCCGCAAGCTTTTGGTCATCGCCGCGCTGCCGTCGTCAACCTTGACTTCTCTGCCTCCACCTCAACCACGGTATCAAGTCCTAACTATTGATTTTGAAGATGTCTCAGTCGAAGCATCAGCAGCAGATCGAAGAGGCTCAATAGCAGACTCCTCAACAGCAGCAGAGTCATCACACTCATGAAGAGGATGCATCGATTGGATCACATTCAGAAATTGCCTGTCGTGGTAAACACTTTCTGGTGGATGAAGGCATCTTTCTCATCTCATGGTCTGATCTCTATGACCTTTCCACCCTCGACACGTTGGATGTCTTACTAATACGCTGCTTCGTATCGTAAGTCATCAAAAACTAGGTTCTTCAATATGTATAAGTGTTATATGTGTCTAACAAATTTTGGCATTTTGCGTGTAGGCATATACAACAAGTTACTCGTCATAGAACCGGAAATGAGTCTCCTGCATATCTTGACACACAACTGTCAACTAGAAATAATCTTCAAATGGCCAGGAGTCAAAGAGATGTTGTTGGATATTTTGTCAAGGCAATAAAACAGTACAGTGATAAGGAGCTCCTAGTCGTACCGTTCAACACTGGTAACCATTGGATAACCCTAGCACTTTCTACAATGTACGATCAAGTCCGGTACTGTGAATGTGCAAGGAATATAGATTCAATAACTAGCGAGCAACTTACCCGTGATTAGACTGATATCATGTACATTCTTGACGAGTAAGTTCCTTCTTCACTTTAGTTTCTGACTGTTTCGTCATTGCACGATAATTTTATATTAACTGTGAATGTTTCTATTTAGGGGTTTTGACACGTACGTGGTTAAGGTGCTAAGAGGACATATAAAAGGAAAATGCCGATGACTTAAACATGATACTACATTCTGCATCTCACAACAAGCTCCGGGCAAAACATGAGGCTTCCATGCCTGCTTAAGCATGGTTCTATTTGGAGAGTAGCCGAATTGTAATGTATGTGTAAGTGCATTTATTTTACTATATTATTAACCTTTTACTAATTCTCATTTTCTCTTGTGGCAGGATTAAGAAACCGCCTTCAGGAATACAACATGTTCTAGCCTCGAGCACATTAGAGAGAGGCTATGCAGGATCATTTTTTCTTACATCATTAATCCAAAAGGAGAATTTTATTACAATATACAAGATTAGATGACAGTTATGATTTGTGTAATTAGTTACTTAGGAAGCAGATTGAACAGGAGGGCATTGTTTTTATATAATAGTTATATGGTAAGCAGGATGAACAGGGGGGCATTCTTTATGTAATAGTTACTTGGTAACCACGATTGACACTTTTTTAATATTTGATTGGTCAATATAACTTAATGTGTGATCTCCATTTGGATATACATATGTTTCTGTATGTGTATGGTTCTGACGCTGGCAAAGCGGCTGCCAAATTCTGTCTAGCTCCAGGATGCAGCCGGCAACCAGGATAATCAGGGAGGGCCATCTAATAGAGGACGAGCTAAAACAAAGAATGTCTCGGATTAGTCATTAAATCCGCGAATAGCTGACATAAAGTATGTCTCGAATTATTCGTCAAATCCGCGACGAGCTGATTTAAAGTCCATTTCGGATAAGTCATCAAATCCACGACGAGCTTGCGTAAACACGTCTCGGATTTCTTAACGAAAGTAGAGGGGCTGCATTAAAGCGTGTGTCGGTTATTTTATTTAAAGGAGACACGTTTCCTTTAAAGCCCGTCTCGGATTTTTTTCCGTAAAGGAGACGTGCCGCATAAAGGCCCGTCTCAAGTATCTTACAATAAGGAGACACGCTCTATTAAAGCTCGTCTCCCATGTGTCCTAATCGGCGTCGCGCCCGGGCGCTCATCTCCGATGGCTGTAATACGAGACGCGATGAAGGAGACGCGCGGTCAAATCGACTCCATTTTTTTGTGCGGGCGCGTCTCGAATGAGCATTTCTCACGTAGTGTTCAAAATAGCAAAATACTGGAGTATCACTATGATAAAGTGCATGATCATGTATGTAGTATAATTAATTAACCAATGTACACGATAAAATAATGATGAAAAAATTTATAATCTTGCTAGCTCTAAAATATTCAAAAATCAATGCCTACAAAAAGTTAGTTTTTACGATAATTAAAATCTAGTTTCTTATGAACCCACATGTTATATGAAGCCCACATGTCAGTATTAGGGAACGAGTATGCAAGTATGGATATGGTTTTTTTTCTTACCCAATAAGAATTGTCCATTAGATTTTATCTGTACCCAAACCCGTACCCACGGGTATAAATTCTCACACAAATACATACCTATCGGGTCTCATATCCGCGGTATGCGGGTAATGGGTACCCGCCATTGCCATCTCTATTCATAGACAGAACCTAAAAGTAAGAAAATACCGGTGAACACAGCTCAAGAACCATCCATTTACATGTATACTCCTAACGTCGACCAAGCACAGCCATTACACATCCCCTAAACAGCTCTCCTCCTCCTATTTCTTAGTAAAACATGCATGCGAATCCATCTAATTAAGAATACCTAGCCATCCCTCTTCTCCATATCAAAAAACGAATCTAAGGTAAATGGCCCAAGCCAAGTTGCACTTGAGCGTCTTCCTGGGCCTGTCCTTGGTAGCGCTCCTCATGAGCGCCATTATTCAGGACGCCGTGGCCTCCTCCGACGAGATAAGCTACAGTGCGCTGACCCGCGACCGGCTGCCAGTCAACAGGGCGTCGCTCAACCGTCCTGACGCCTGGGCTAACAAGTACACACGAGGATGCGAGCCCGCAGGAA
Organism: Neostapfia colusana; assembly: GCA_030760725.1. Taxonomy (NCBI): domain Eukaryota; kingdom Viridiplantae; phylum Streptophyta; class Magnoliopsida; order Poales; family Poaceae; genus Neostapfia; species Neostapfia colusana. The sequence continues at coordinate 70,440,681 of JASWHV010000009.1, forward strand.
ACAATGTAGGGCTAGTGACATAGAAACATGGTGGTAAAATAGTAAGAGGGGATATAACATGTATAATAGTGAATTGTATTGTATGTGTGTCTATAAAGTATAAAGTATAAGAGATTTATGAGTCAAAGGAGACTCTCAATATATATGACGGTGTATGCATTACAGGAAGTCGTTCAATTTTCGTGGGCCAAACTTATTTTGGTGAGCACGCACGAAAATAAGGGTAATTTTGTGAGCTTCACTGCCACTCACGACAATACAACATAACTTTGTGGGCTTTGGACCGGGCACATAAAAATAAATTCTACTTTCGTCGGCTTCGAACACGGCACACAAAAATACAGACTATTATCCTCGGCCTTGGAGCAGGCACACGAAAATAAATGCTACTCTCGTCGTCTTCGGATAAGGCGCATGAAAATAATGCTATTTTCGTCGGCTTGGGATACGGCGCACGAAAATAAAAGCTACTCATACAGGCGATTTTCGTCGGCTTAGGACACGGCACACGAAAATAAATGCTACTTTTGTCTGCTTCGGATACAGCGAACGATGGCTATCTTCGTTGGCTTAGGACACGACACACAATAATACATGCTTTTTTTATCGTCCTAGGAGCGGCTCACAAAAATACTTCCTTATACCCGACCGGATCGAGCTCCGCTAGCTATTCTCTCTCCCAGAGCCAGCCACAACAGATCGCCGAGCTGCCGCTTCCCCGTTAGTTCGGCCGCTGCCGAGGCCCTGCACCACCTGTCCCCGACCCCGCCCGGCGCTTCCCCTCTCGGCGCCGCCCCTCGCCGGCACAGCTCCTCCCCAGCGCCGCCTCTCCCGGCGCCCCCTCCCCGGCACCACTCGTCCCTGGAACAGCTCCTCCCCAGCGCCACCTCTCCCGGCAGCCCCTCCCCGGCATAGCTCCTCCTTGGTGCCGCCCCTCCCCGGCATTTTTTTGTGGGCCGAGGCATGGCCAACAAAAATACTATGGCATTATTTTCAAAGGCCGAGCAGTGGCCCATGAAAATAGTGCATAGTTATTTTCGTGTGCCGCAACTAGCCCACGACAATATGTTTATTTTCATAGGCCGTCCATGAAAATAATTGTATTTTCGACATCTTAGTTTCGTGGGCCTAAAGCCCACAAAAATAAGGCAAAAACCCACAAAAATACATTATTTATGACGGCAACCAGTTTGGACCGTCGTAAATATGTTATCTACGACGGCGGCCGTCGTAAATAAGCTTATTTACGATCAACCACTTGTGACGGTCGGATGCCGTCATAAACAAGGAATAATCATCGTAAATAAGTTAATTACGATGGTTATAGGCTTAATTATGATTGTATAGTCCTTCGTAAATGTTGCAGTTTGTTGTAGAGTTTTCGTGGGCTTTCTACCTATTTTCGTGTGTTTCTGGCCTACGAAAATATGTCGGTTTCCTGTAGTGATGATATAAATATGTAATATCTCAAATATGTAACATCCCTCTGCAGCCAAAACGGAAGCACCAAAGATGGCGCGAGACTAGAGAAGAAGCTGCGGAAAGAAGACCATAAGATGACATTCTCTCACAGTTACAGCATGGCGATGGTGTAAATGTTGTAACTAGAGTAAAAGATGGAAAGTAGCAAATAAGGCTTCTAAGAGACAAGGGTGCGGGGCGGCTGCAGCCGGGACGGAGGGCGGGGCGGCAGCAGAGGTGGCGGAGGCGCCAGGGGCGGCGGAGGCCGGGGCAGCGGCAGGGTCCGGTGGCGGGCGGGGCGGCGCGGCGCTTCGGCGGGGTCCCGCCGTCGTAACTAACACCTTATTTACGACAGCCGGACCTTAGCCGTCGTAAATAAACTTATTTACGACGGTTATAGGGTTAGCCGTCGTAAATAAATTTGGCTGTCGTAAATTTACGTGTTTCCTGTAGTGTGAGGAAGAAGAATGTCGATACAACCTGTGTATGCTGGAGTGGACAAAGTAGAGTAAGGGTAGAGACAACAACTTTAGCGATGTGGGGTTGTGATAGATGAAGACTGACGAAACCGGCAGCTAAAAATGGCATTTCTTGTAGTCTAAAAACCATAGTAGCAGTATGTTTAAGGTAGGTGGAGAACAAACCGATCAGCATGAGGAGGACCATGTGCATAAAGGTTGTGGGGGTCATTGTTTCACGGAAATGACGATAAATATAGAATAACAAGTGTCATAATGGATGGAGTTGCACCTCGTAGGGTGAATCTCGTGCCCATGCATGGCGACCATGGGCAGTGGCGCTGCAGCCTAATAAGCCTGCAACATAGCGGCAGCACGAAATTCGGAGGGGAGGTATGTGGCCTCGACATCAGCATGCATATGGCTAACTGATGAGACCGGTTGTGTGGATGGAAACATGATGACGTCGCTCATATTAGAGTAATTAATCCTTTGTGTGCCAGATAACATGGAACTAGTAGCAATAGTGTCAACCATATTCACTACAAGAAAACGTATATTTTTTGTCATCTACATCTATTTTGTGGACCCTCACGAAATTATATGTATTTTCGTGAGGCAACACCTAGCTCACAAAAATATGTTGTAATTTCGTGGGCCAAATGCAAGGCACATAAAAATATAGTATAATTTTATAGGCTAAATGCAAGGCACATGAAAATATAGTATAATTTCGTGGTCCTGGGAGGTAGCACACGAAAATGACTATATTTTCGTGGGTCGGCGAAAATAGCACACGAAAATGGACTAGGCTTCGTCGGTTTCAGACAGGGGTACACATATTTTTGTGGGCTACATAACACGCTCACGAAAAATACTTCCAACAATTTCATGGGCTACAGGAAGCACACGAAAATATGATCTATAATTTTGTGGCTTGCATGAAGCACACGAAAATATGACATATATTGTCGTCGGCTTCCGGAGGGCACATGAAAATAACTCGGCTTCGGCAGGTCACACGAACCTAGGCCATGCATTTTCGTCGGCCGAGGCGCAGAGCACGGAATTTTACAGTACTGTCGTCGGCCTGGAACACGGCTCAGGAAAACATTGCTGTTAATTTCGTCGGCTCCTACAGGCACACGAAGATAATGCGGCTTCCGACAGGGCACACGAACCTAGGTCATGCATTTTCATCGGCCGAGGCGCAGCTCACAAAATTTGATAGTAGTGTGGTCGGCCTTGAACGCGACTCACGAAAATATTGCTATAATTTCATTGGCTAGTACAGGCACACGAAAATAACACGGCGCACGAAAATGTTGGTTTGTTGGAAAGCTCCATGTGGCCATATTATAAGATTTGCTTTGACAAAAATATTGTATGGACCATGTGTGACATGTTTGTGTTCCTTTATGTTATATTGTGCGTGGACATAAATACCGTTTGGACTATATAATGGAATTTGTAATGTTTAATTGAGTTTGTTGCATTTGTTATTAAGTGTGATCTGTGTGTTCTGTGTGTTTGAATGATAATTTATTATTGTATGTGCTTGGAACTGAACAATATACATCAACTCTGACTGTAATTTTATGTATTTTTGTGGGCCAAGAAATTACCCATAAAAATAGTGCCATATTATTTTCTTGGGCTAGGAGATGACCCACGAAAACAGTATCATATTATTTTCGTGGGCTAATTATTGGCCCACAAAAATAAACAACAGCATTTTTGTGGGCCAATTGTTGGCCCACAAAAATAAACAGCAGTATTTTCATGGGCCAGATGTTGGCCCACAAAAATAACTAGACAGTATTTTGGTGGGCCAACATGTGGCCCACGAAAATACCCTGCTATTATTTTTATGGGCCATATTTTGACCCACAAAAATATATATTTTCGTGGGTTATTTTTGGGTGAGCCGACTCCAAGACATGCGGTCCAGACATCAGGGCATCTACTATGGAGTCCCTTAAGTGCCTAGCACCTAGAACTGCTGTACATGTGGCAGATGAAGTATAGACCAGAGTTATTGATATCCATGTCGATATATAACGGGTGACTTAACTCCCGGTAAAAAGAAAAAAAACAACAAATGTAAGAATCTCTATGCCAACCACCATGTGCACATAACAGCTCTGTATACAACATATGTATTCCTAGCAGCTCCATGTACCAGACACCAGAGATAATGGGCTTGTAGCCTTGTTCTTTTTACAGCGACAGACAACCTAGAAAAAAAGATGGGATAATAATGTTATATGCCCATTATGTCTCAAGGAGGTAGAAACAGCACATCATCTCTTCATATATTGTTGTTTCTCATGGAGCGTAATGCACAACATTAATAATTTGGTGATACCTAGAGGAACACCGCTAATGGCTCTTGGAAATAATACAGAACAGACAGTGGTGGAGATGTTCCCCAGCACGACCAGAGGAATGCAAAAGGAAATGAGACAAACAATAAAAGAAACATTGCTATATACATGGTGGAATATATGGAAGGAGTGTAATAGAGGAATCTTCCAAGGGTTAGACAAAGATGAGTTCCAAGTAGCGATGTTGGCGCAGGAGGACATCAATCAGTATGACTTGGCTATGACCCTTTAGCCATTGAGAGAATAATTGGGATGTTGGTGAGATATATTTCTTATTTCTTTTTCCCTTCTTGTTACACCTAGAGCTCCCTAATATACATGTAGTACTAGCTTGTGATCTTTTTTCTTTAGTAGCTTAAGTTACCAGTGCTACATAGAATCTAGGCCGGACCTAGGAAGTGCCCTAGGGGCGACAGCCCCGGGCCCGCAAAAATTAAGGATCCATTAGTCTATAGAATTTATCGCACCATAGAACTACGTACACTACAAGAAAGAGTGAAAGTTACGACACCCGACAATATTTCTGACAGTTTTAGGGTCGGCCATTGTAAATAAACTTATTTACGACTTCTGACTGGTGACGGCTAAAAACCGTCATAAATAAACCATTGCCCTCGTAAATAAGCTGTTTTCGACGGTAAGTGGCTTATTTATGACGATTTCTGGCCGACATTAGTTATCTAGTTTTTTGTAGTGATAAATGAACGCGATTGAATTGGCATCTAACAAAGGATTAATGAACCAAGAATAGCAACCAATAAGACCGTGAATTTAGCCTAGCTGGTCATCCTAACATAGAATCAGAAGTCCACGACAATATACATGACCATGCAACAACAGCAGAGGCTGAGCCGTTCCAGGTTGTTGCCTCGCATATTCTCCTAAATTGAACACCAATCGTCGAATCGTATCTCGTGCTACTGTCTGCTGGTTGTTGCGAATATGATGCCACTAGACTGCTCAATGCTCTAGGTTAACATGCCACCACATCATAGCTCATGCCTTTATGGTGCTAGCTTTAACTGATTTTATACATATACTACTTTTGGACTAACTGATTTTCTCTTTTTTTTTCTCATCTAAGTGTGCTTTTGTTATTTATACTTATTATTTTGATATAACGTGTGACAATAAAATTCTATAATGCAGTTACAATTCATAAATCATTTTTTATGTTTTCTGTCAACCCGTGGCCAAATTCTTTCCCGTCCTGAGCCCCAAAAAAGTCAGTGCCGGCCCTGCATTGGATCTTTAATATGGAACTCGTTCTCCTTTTCTTCTTTAATGAAATTGACAGAGCACTGCCTGTTAACCGTCAAAAAAAGAAAACAAAGACTAGAGATTGTACAGATGGAATCGGCCAAGCAGCAGACGATGTCGGACGGTGGCCAGATGCGCTACCGATCCGGAGCCCTCACTAACATCAAAGGCGACGGACGGCCCACCTAGCGGCCCCCCGCGACCTGTCATCTTGGTTTACTCTCCTTCGTGGTGATGGGACCAGATGACGATCGACGGTGGCTTAGGCTATTCGCACTCGCGGATCTCTATATCATACCTCTAAACAAATATTGTCAACCTTTTACGCTTGACTCTAAAAGGTTCGTACCTTTACAGTTTATTTGTCCGTGCTCATTCACCTCTATATCAACTATCAACTATTTTATATTAGATAATACAACTATATCATATTTTATATTATTTCATATAACTATTTATGTTAATAATATTATGTTTATAACTTATATAAAATCATTATATTTATTTTTTTGCTTCCTTTCCTATCTTTTTTTTTCTTATTTTTCCTTTTCCCTTTCTTTTTTCCCTCACTTTTTTTTTATTTTCCTTTTCCCTTTCTTTTTTCCCTCACTTCTTTTTTCCTTTCTTTTCTCCCTTTCCCTCCCTTCTTATTTTTTTCTTTCTTTCCTACTTTTCTTTCTTCTTCTTCGTCTTTTTCCTCCTTCCTTTTTGTCTCTCTTCCTCACACATCCAGGCGCAACAGTAACCCGGTACATTCCCAGGCCGCATAGCCACTTGGGATTTACCGGCGTCTGAAAAGCAGTCGCTGCAGACAACCACTATCTGTAGAGCCACCGTATTTGCCGCCGCCCAGGCCCAGAGGTCTGATTTTGACGGCTCACGAAAATAAAGTTATTCTCGTCGGCCACATAAGACCTACAAAAACGATTATTTTTGTTGGCTAAAAGTGGCCCATGAAAATAATGAGTCAGTATTAGCGTGAGCCATTTTGTAGCCCGCAAAAATAGTGCTTGAGTATTTTCGTGGGCCAGGCTGAAGCCCACAAAAATAACTGGTCCATATTTTCGTGTGCTTTTAGGTGGCCCACGGGCAATATTTTCGTGTGCTTTGAGGTGGCCCACAAAAATAATTTAGTCCACATTATCGTGTGCCTGTTATTGGTTTTAGATGGAAGAGTTCAATGTAAATGCAACACTGCCCTTATTGCTTTAAGCGCTCCACAATCTGTTATTGATTTTAGATAGAAAAGTTGAATGTAAGTGCAAATATTGTCGATCAGAGTATCTCCAACAGACAAGGCATCAAAGGCTTTCTTAATTTCTCTGTTGAAGTCAAATTGCTTATAGGGACCATCAGAATACAGGTCTTCTAAGCTATTACTTAACCAATGCATCTTATCCAAAATTTGTTTGGACAAATTCCAATTTTTGGGAGTCTAAATAAATTAGCTAACAAAGCAAGCTCCAAGACCTGAACCTCAAGCTCTATATTTAATCCAGCATAGCCACATTCCATCCATCTTAAAGATATATCTAATTTCTCAACAAAAATATCAAGTGAAGTCTGGCACACAGAAACCTCATGAATGCACCAGTTGATCCAGAAGAATTTTCAGATAATAGCTTCTCCTCTTCTTTGCAAGTTCTGCAATCAAGAAAATTGAAAGCATTTGAAATATTCTCAAATGGTTGAGTATTATAGAATGGATTTGTGCCAAAAAAAGAAAGAATGATTAATACCTCAGAATAGTCCGGACTTCAAAAATATTGCATGACATTCTCATAGTCCAGGCTTTTTAAACTGTTTCGAGTATGAATTTTGTAGATTTCATTACTAGAATGACATCTAGATCCTTTCACTACTACAGAACATATTTTCACATGCGTCTACAAACATATTTTCACAGTAGGTTTTGAAAACCGCCTATGAAAAAGCACCTGTGAAATGACCTTCACATACGGCATCAAAAATGAACTGTGAAAATATTATCACAGGCGGTTCATTAAAGCAGACCGTCTGTGACAAAGAATTATCACAGACGGCTTCTTAGGAAGTACCGCTTGTGAAAATAGACTACCAAAACGGCTCTTGGTGAATGACCGCTTGTGAAAATAGACTATCATAGACGTCTTTAAATGAAAGACCCCTTGTGAAAATGGATATCGCAGGTGCTACTTCGTTACAGGCTGCTTGTGAAATTGAATATAAGATGCACCTCTTTATATAGACCCACTTGTAAAAAAGGATATCTCAAGCGGTTCTTCATGGCGGACCGCATGCGAAATTTTTTTATCACATGCGGCTTTCTATATGTGGCCGCCTGTAAAAAGCTATTATCTCCGATGGTTCAACTTTAGCAACCGCCTGTGAAAACTTACTACCACATGCGGTTCTTGGCCAACCACCGCCCGTAATAAACTGTTATCACAGGCCGTTTTTAGCACCTGGCTGCCTGTGATAATTTCTTAGCACAAAGGGTTCATATTTTAGAACCGGCTGTGAAGATATATACCCTTTCAGAACTTCATGCTGTTATTTCTAACTTTCAGCTTAAATTCAAATATAAACAGCACAAAAACAATTTGCACCCGCTTAGATTCAAATAAATATTCGCACAACAATCATAAAGTATAAGATTCTTATACATACAATGTAAGTTTATATGTATATCTCAGTCGTAGTTCACAAGTACACATATTTTACATGTTTCTCTAAAAACTAGTTGATTCATAATTCCAGAGTTCTGGCACATCGGCATGTGGGCTTGTGTCATCGAAGAAAGGCCCTTTTCGGTGAATAACTTCGTGACGCATGAACATACACAGTTCACCCACAACCCTATTGACTTCTTTGACCATATCTCTAGAAATCGGCCAATCTCTGTTCACATCCGTATATTGCAATGAAAACATAATAAAAGTATTAGAATACGATAGTGACAATGAAAATGTAACTCAAAAGTAAGAAAATACAATATCTACAGTAAGGATTACTTACATCGTCACGATTCACTCTATATTCACCGGCGACACGAAGATTCTCGCATATGTTATATCCATAGAGGACACTACCAGGAGGCTGCATGGCACAAGGAAAATTTATCCGTACATGCAATACGGTCCTATCCACAGGTCGGTCACTGCCATGTTTTTTCTAATGGAACACCCAAGTGCTGTCATATAATAATTTGGCTGTCGTAAATTTACGTGTTTCCTGTAGTGTGAGGAAGTAGTCTATACAACCTATGTATGCTGGAGTAGACAAAGTAGAGTAAGGGTAGAGATAACAACTTTAGCGATGTGGGGTTGTGATAGATGAAGACTGACGAAACCGGCAGCTAAAAAAGTCAACTCTTGTAGTCTAAAAAGCATAGTAGCAGTATGTTTAAGGTAGGTGGAGAACAAACGGATCAGCATGAGGAAGACCATGTGCATAGAGGTTGTGGGGGTCATTGTTTCACGGAAATGACGATAAATATAGAATAACAAGTGTCATAATGGTGGAGTTGCTCCCCGGACGGTGAATCTCGTGCCCATGCATGGCGACCATGGGCAGTGGCGCTGCAGCCTAATAAGCCTGCAACATAGCGGCAGCACGAAATTCGGAGGGGAGGTATGTGGCCTCGACATCAGCATGCATATGGCTAATTGATGAGACCGGTTGTGTGGATGGAAACATGATGACGTCACTCATATTAGAGTAATTAATCCTTTGTGTGCCAGAAAGCATGGAACTAGTAGCGATAGTGTCAACCATATTCACTACAAGAAAACGTATAACTTTTGTCGGCTACATCTATTTTTGTGGACCCTCACGAAATTATATGTATTTTCGTGAGCCAACACCTAGCTCACAAAAATATATTATAATTTCATGGGCCAAATTCAAGGCACACAAAAATATAGTATAATTTTATGGGCTAAATGCAAGGCACACGAAAATATAGTATAATTTCGTGGTCCTGGGAGGTAGCACACAAAAATGACTATATTTTCGTGGGTCGGTGAAAATAGCACACGAAAATGGACTAGGCTTCGTCGGTTTCAGACAGGGGTACACATATTTTTGTGGGCTACTTAACACGCTCACGAAAATACTTCCAACAATTTCGTGGGCTACAGGAAGCACACGAAAATATGACCTATAATTTTGTGTCTTGCATGAAGCACACGAAAATATGACATATATTATCGTTGGCTTCCGGAGGGCACATGAAAAAAACTCAGCTTCGGCAGGTCACACGAACCTAGGCCATGCATTTTCGTCGGCCGAGGCGCAGCGCACGGAATTTTACAGTACTGTCATCGGCCTGGAACACGGCTCAGGAAAATATTGCTGTTAATTTCGTCGGCTCATACAGGCACACGAAAATAATGCGGCTTCCGACAGGGCACACGAACCTAGGTCATGCATTTTCGTCCGCCGAGGCGCAGCTCACGAAATTTGATAGTAGTGTGGTCGGCCTTGAACGCGACTCACAAAAATATTGCTATAATTTCATTGGCTAGTACAGGCACACGAAAATAACACGGCGCACGAAAATGTTGGTTTGTTGGAAAGCTCCATGTGGCCATATTATAAGATTTTCTTTGACAAAAATATTGTATGGACCATGTGTGACATATTTGTGTTCGTTTATGTTATATTGTGTGTGGATATAAATACCGTTTGGACTATATAATGGATTTTGTAATGTTTAATTGAGTTTGTTGCATTTGTTATTAAGTGTGATCTGTGTGTTTGAATGATAATTTATTATTGTATGTGCTTGGAACTGAACAATATGCATCAACTCTGACTGTAATTTTATGTATTTTCATGGGCCAAGAAATTACCCATAAAAATAGTGCCATATTATTTTCTTGGGCTAGGAGATGACCCACGAAAACAGTACCATATTATTTTCGTGGGCCAATTGTTGGCCCACAAAAATAAACAGCAGTATTTTCGTGGGCCAGATGTCGGCCCTCAAAAATAACTGGAGAGTATTTTCGTGGGCCAACATGTGGCCCACGAAAATACCCTGCTATTATTTTTATGGGCCATATTTTGACCCACAAAAATATATATTTTCGTGGGTTATTTTTGGGTGAGCCGACTCCAAGACATGCGGTCAAGACATCAGGGCATCCACTATGGAGTCTCTTAAGTGCCTAGCACCTAGCACTGCTGTACATGTGGCAGATGAAGTATAGACCAGAGTTATTGATATCCATGTCGATATATAACGGGTGACTTAACTCCCAGTAAAAAGAAAAAAAACAACAAATGTAAGAATCTCTATGCCAACCACCATGTGCACATAACAGCTCCGTATACAACATATGTATTCCTAGCAGCTCCATGTACCAGACACCAGAGATAATGTGCTTGTCGCCTTGTTCTTTTCACAGCGACAGACAACCTAGAAAAAAAGATGGGATAATAATGTTATATGCCCATTATGTCTCAAGGAGGTAGAAACAGCACATCATCTCTTCATAGATTGTTGTTTCTCATGGAGCGTAATGCACAACATTAATAATTTGGTGACACCTAGAGGAACACCGCTAATGGCTCTTGGAAATAATACAAAACAGACAGTGGTGGAGATGTTCCCCAGCACGACCAGAGGAATGCAAAAGGAAATGAGACAAACAATAAAAGAAACATTGCTATATACATGGTGGAATATATTGAAGGAGTGTAATAGGGGAATCTTCCAAGGATTAGACAAAGATGAGTTCCAAGTAGCGATGTTGGCGCAGGAGGACATCGATTAGTATGACTTGGCTATGACCCTTTAGCCATTGAGAGAATAATTGGGATGTTGGTGAGATATATTTCTTATTTCTTTTTCCCTTCTTGTTACACCTAGAGCTCCCTAATATACATGTAGTACTAGCTTGTGATATTTGTTCTTTAGTAGCTTAAGTTACCAGTGCTACATAGAATCTAGGCCGGCCCTAGGAAGTGCCCTAGGGGTGACAGCCCCGGGCCCGCCAAAATTAAGGATCCATTAGTCTATAAAATTTATCGCACCATAGAACTACGTACACTACAAGAAAGAGTGAAAGTTATGACACCCGACAATATTTGTGACAGTTTTAGGGTTGGCCGTCGTAAATAAACTAATTTACGACTTCTGACTGGTGACGGCTAAAAACCGTTATAAATAAACCATTGCCCTCGTAAATAAGCTGTTTACGACGGTAAGTGGCTTATTTACGATGATTTCTGGCCGACATTAGTTATCTAGTTTTTTCTAGTGATAAATGAATGCGATTGAATTGGCATCTAACAAAGGATTAATGAACCAAGAATAGCAACCAATAAGACCGTGAATTTGGCCTAGCTGGTCATCCTAACATAGAATCAGAAGTCCACGACAATATACATGACCATGCAACAACAGCAGAGGCTGAGCCGTTCCAGGTTGTTGCCTCGCATATTCTCCTAAATTGAACACCAATCGTCGAATCGTATATCGTGCTACTGTCTGCTGGTTGTTGCGAATATGATGCCACTAGACTGCTCAATGCTCTAGGTTAACATGCCACCACATCATAGCTCATGCCTTTATGGTGCTAGCTTTAACTGATTTTATACATATACTACTTTTGGACTAACTGATTTTCTCTTTTTTTTTCTCATCTAAGTGTGCTTTTGTTATTTATACTTATTATTTTGATATAACGTGTGACAATAAAATTCTATAATGCAGTTACAATTCATAAATCATTTTTTATGTTTTCTGTCAACCCGTGCCCAAATTCTTTCCCGTCCCGAGCCCCAAAAAAGTCAGTGCCGGCCCTGCATTGGATCTTTAATATGTAACTCGTTCTCCTTTTCTTCTTTAATGAAATTGACAGAGCACTGCCTGTTAACCGTCAAAAAAAGAAAACAAAGACTAGAGATTGTACAGATGGAATCGGCCAAGCAGCAGATGACGCCGGACGGTGGCCAGATGCGCTACGATCCGGAGCCCTCACTAAGATCAAAGGCGACGGACGGCCCACCTAGCGGCCCCCTGCGACCTGTCGTCTTGGTTTACTCTCCTTCGTGGTGATGGGACCAGATGGCGATCGACGGTGGCTTAGGCTATTCGCTCTCGCGGATCTCTATATCAGACCTCTAAAGAAATATTGTCAACCTTTTACGCTTGACTCTAAAAGGTTCGTACCTTTACAGTTTATTTGTCCACGCTCATTCACCTCTAAATCAGGCCTCTATATCAACTATCAACTATTTTATATTAGATAATACAACTATATCATATTTTATATTATTTCATATAACTATTTATGTTAATAATATTATATTTATAACTTATATAAAATCATTATATTTATTTTTTTGCTTCCTTTCCTCTCTTTTTTTCTTATTTTTCCTTTTCACATTCTTTTTTCCCTCACTTTTTTTTCTTATTTTCCTTTTCCCTTTCTTTTTTCCCTCACTTCTTTTTTCCTTTCTTTTCTCCCTTTCCCTCCCTTCTTATTTTTTTCTTTCTTTCCTACTTTTCTTTCCTTTCTTCTTCTTCGTCTTTTTCCTCCTTCCTTTTTGTCTCTCTTCCTCACACATCCAGGCGCAACAGTAACCCGGTACATTCCCAGACCGCATAGCCACTTGGGATTTACCGGCGCCTGAAAAGCAGTCGCTGCAGACAACCACTATCTGTAGAGCCACCGTATTTGCCGCCGCCCAGGCCCAGAGGTGATTTTGACGGCTCATGAAAATAAAGTTATTCTCGTCGGCCACATAAGACCTACAAAAACGATTATTTTTGTTGGCTAAAAGTGGCCCACGGAAATAATGAGGCAGTATTAGCGTGAGCCATTTTGTAGCCCGCAAAAATAGGGCTTGAGTATTTTCGTGGGCCAGGCTGAAGCCTACAAAAATAACTGGTCCATATTTTCGTGTGCTTTTAGGTGGCCCACGGGCAATATTTTCGTGTGCTTTGAGGTGGCCCACAAAAATAATTTAGTCCACATTATCGTGTGCCTGTTATTGGTTTTAGATGGAAGTGTTCAATGTAAATGCAACACTGCCCTTATTGCTTTAAGCGCTCCACAATCTGTTATTGATTTTAGATAGAAAAGTTGAATGTAAGTGCAAATATTGTCGATCAGAGTATCGCCAACAGACAAGGCATCAAAGGCTTTCTTAATTTCTCCGTTGAAGTCAAATTGCTTATAGGGACCATCAGAATACAGGTCTTCTAAGCTATTACTTAACCAATGCATCTTATCCAAAATTTATTTGGACAAATTCCAATTTTTGGGAGTCTAAATAAATTAGCTAACAAAGCAAGCTCCAAGACCTGAACCTCAAGCTCTATATTTAATCCAGCATAGCCACATTCCATCCTTCTTAAAGATATATCTAATTTCTCAACGAAAATATCAAGTGAAGTCTGGCACACAGAAACCTCATGAATGCACCAGTTGATCCAGAAGAATTTTTAGATAATAGCTTCTCCCCTTCTTTGCAAGTTCTGCAATCAAGAAAATTGAAAGCATTTGAAATATTCTCAAATGGTTGAGTATTATAGAATGGATTTGTGCTAAAAAAAGAAAGAATGATTAATACCTCAGAATAGTCCGGACTTCAAAAATATTGCATGACATTCTCATAGTCCAGGCTTTTTAAACTGTTTCAAGTATGAATTTTGTAGATTTCATTACTAGAATGACATCTAGATCCTTTCACTACTACAGAACATATTTTCACATGCGTCTATAAACATATTTCCAAAGTAGGTTTTGAAAACCGCCTATGAAAATACACCTGTGAAATGACCTTCACATACGGCATCAAAAATGAACTGTGAAAATATTATCACAGGCGGTTCATTAAAGCAGACCGCCTGTGACAAAGAATTATCACAGACGGCTTCTTAGGAAGTACCTCTTGTGAAAATGGACTACCAAAACGGCTCTTGGTGAATGACCGCTTGTGAAAATAGACTATCATAGACGTGTTTAAATGAAAGACCCCTTGTGAAAATGGATATCGCAGGTGCTACTTCGTTACAGGCCGCTTGTGAAATTGAATATAACATGCACCTCTTTATATAGACCCACATGTAAAAAAGGATATCTCAAGCGGTTCTTCATGGCGGACCGCATGCAAAAATTTTTTATCACATGCGGCTTTCTATATGTGGCCGCCTGTAAAAATCTATTATCACCGATGGTTCAACTTTAGCAACCGCCTGTGAAAACTTACTACCACATGCGGTTCTTGGCCAACCACCGCCCGTAATAAACTGTTATCACAGGCCGTTTTTAGCACCCGGCTGCCTGTGATAATTTCTTAGCACAAAGGGTTCATATTTTAGAACCGGCTGTGAAGATATATACCCTTTCAGAACTTCATGCTGTTATTTCTAACTTTCAGCTTAAATTCAAATATAAACAGCACAAAAACAATTTGCACCCGCTCAGATTCAAATAAATATTCGCACAACAATCATAAAGTATAAGATTCATATACATACAATGTAAGTTTATATGTATATCTCAGTCGTAGTTCACAAGTACACATATTTTACAAGTTTCTCTAAAAACTAGTTGATTCATAATTCCAGAGTTCTGGCACATCGGCATGTGGGCTTGTGTCATCGAAGAAAAGCCCTTTTCGGTGAATAACTTCGTGACGCATGAACATACACAGTTCACCCACAACCCTATTGACTTCTTTGACCATGTCTCTAGAAATCGACCAATCTCTGTTCACATCCGTATATTGCAATGAAAACATAATAAAAGTATTAGAATACGATAGTGACAATGAAAATGTAACTCAAAAGTAAGAAAATACAATATCTACAGTAAGGATTACTTACATCGTCACGATTCACTCTATATTCACCGGCGACACGAAGATTCTCGCATATGTTATATCCATAGAGGACACTACCAGGAGGCTGCTTGGCACAAGGAAAATTTATCCGTACATGCAATACGGTCCTATCCACAGGTCGGTCACTACCATGTTTTTTCTAATAGAACACCCAAGTGCTGTCATATAATAATTTGGCTGTCGTAAATTTACGTGTTTCCTGTAGTGTGAGGAAGAAGTCTATACAACCTGTATATGCTGGAGTAGACAAAGTAGAGTAAGGGTAGAGATAACAACTTTAGCGATGTGGGGTTGTGATAGATGAAGACTGACGAAACCGGCCGCTAAAAAAGTCAACTCTTGTAGTCTAAAAAGCATAGTAGCAGTATGTTTAAGGTAGGTGGAGAACAAACCGATCAGCATGAGGAAGACCATGTGCATAGAGGTTGTGGGGGTCATTGTTTCACGGAAATGATGATAAATATAGAATAACAAGTGTCATAATAGATGGAGTTGCTCCTCGGACGGTGAATCTCGTGCCCATGCATGGCGACCATGGGCAGTGGCGCTGCAGCCTAATAACCCTGCAACATAGAGGCAGCACGAAATTCGGAGGGGAGGTATGTGGCCTCGACATCAGCATGCATATGGCTAATTGATGAGACCGGTTGTGTGGATGGAAACATGATGACGTCGCTCATATTAGAGTAATTAAACCTTTGTGTGCCAGAAGGCATGGAACTAGTTGCGATAGTGTCAACCATATTCACTACAAGAAAACGTATATTTTTTGTCGGCTACATCTATTTTTGTGGACCCTCACGAAATTATATGTATTTTCGTGAGCCAACACCTAGCTCACAAAAATATATTGTAATTTCATGGGCCAAATGCAAGGCACACAAAAATATAGTATAATTTTATGGGCTAAATGCAAGGCACACGAAAATATAGTATAATTTCGTGGTCCTGGGAGGTAGCACACAAAAATGACTATATTTTTGTGGGTCGGTGAAAATAGCACATGAAAATGGACTAGGCTTCGTCGGTTTCAGATAGGGGTACACATATTTTTGTGGGCTACTTAACACGCTCACGAAAATACTTCCAACAATTTCGTGGGCTACAGGAAGCACACGAAAATATGACCTATAATTTTGTGCCTTGCATGAAGCACACGAAAATATGACATATATTGTCGTCGGCTTCCGGAGGGCACATGAAAATAACTCAGCTTCGGCAGGTCACACGAACCTAGGCCATGCATTTTCGTCGGCCGAGGCGCAGCGCACGGAATTTTACAGTACTGTCGTCGGCCTGGAACACGGCTCAGGAAAATATTGCTGTTAATTTCGTCGGCTCCTACAGGCACACGAAAATAATGCGGCTTCCGACAGGGCACACGAACCTAGGTCATGCATTTTCGTCGGCCGAGGCGCAGCTCACGAAATTTGATAGTAGTGTGGTCGGCCTTGAACGCGACTCACGAAAATATTGCTATAATTTCATTGGCTAGTACAGGCACACGAAAATAACACGGCGCACGAAAATGTTGGTTTGTTGGAAAGCTCCATGTGGCCATATTATAATATTTGTTTTGACAAAAATATTGTATGGACCGTGTGTGACATGTTTGTGTTCGTTTATGTTATATTGTGTGTGGACATAAATACCGTTTGGACTATATAATGGATTTTGTAATGTTTAATTGAGTTTGTTGCATTTGTTATTAAGTGTGATCTGTGTGTTCTGTGTGTTTGACTGATAATTTATTATTGTATGTGCTTGGAACTGAACAATATGCATCAACTCTGACTGTAATTTTATGTATTTTCGTGGGCCAAGAAATTACCTATAAAAATAGTGCCATATTATTTTTTTGGGCTAGGAGATGACCCACGAAAACAGTACCATATTATTTTCGTGGGCCAATTGTTGGCCCACAAAAATAAACAACAGCATTTTTGTGGGCCAATTGTTGGCCCACAAAAATAAACAGCAGTATTTTCATGGGCCAGATGTCGGCCCACAAAAATAACTGGACAGTATTTTCGTGGGCCAACATGTGGCCCACGAAAATACCCTGCTATTATTTTTATGGGCCATATTTTGACCCACAAAAATATATATTTTCGTGGGTTATTTTTGGGTGAGCCGACTCCAAGACATGCGGTCCAGACATCAGGGCATCCACTATGGAGTCCCTTAAGTGCCTAGCACCTAGCACTGCTGTACATGTGGCAGATGAAGTATAGACCAGAGTTATTGATATCCATGTCGATATATAACGGGTGACTTAACTCCCGGTAAAAAGAAAAAAACAACAAATGTAAGAATCTCTATGCCAACCACCATGTGCACATAACAGCTCCGTATACAACATATGTATTCCTAGCAGCTCCATGTACCATACACCAGAGATAATGTGCTTGTAGCCTTGTTCTTTTCACAGCGACAGACAACCTAGAAAAAAAGATGGGATAATAATGTTATATGCCCATTATGTCTCAAGGAGGTAGAAACAGCACATCATCTCTTCATAGATTGTTGTTTCTCATGGAGCGTAATGCACAACATTAATAATTTGGTGACACCTAGAGGAACACCGCTAATGGCTCTTGGAAATAATACAAAACAGACAGTGGTGGAGATGTTCCCCAGCACGACCAGAGGAATGCAAAAGGAAATGAGACAAACAATAAAAGAAACATTGCTATATACATGGTGGAATATATGGAAGGAGTGTAATAGAGGAATCTTCCAATGGTTAGACAAAGATGAGTTCCAAGTAGCGATGTTGGCGCAGGAGGACATCGATCAGTATGACTTGGCTATGACCCTTTAGCCATTGAGAGAATAATTGGGATGTTGGTGAGATATATTTCTTATTTCTTTTTCCCTTCTTGTTACACCTAGAGCTCCCTAATATACATGTAGTACTAGCTTGTAATCTTTGTTCTTTAGTAGCTTAAGTTACCAGTGCTACATAGAATCTACGGCGGCCCTAGGAAGTGCCCTAGGGGCAACAGCCCCGGGCCCGCAAAAATTAAGGATCCATTAGTCTATAAAATTTATCGCACCATAGAACTACGTACACTACAAGAAAGAGTGAAAGTTACGACACCCGACAATATTTCTGACAGTTTTAGGGTTGGACGTCGTAAATAAACTTATTTACGACTTCTGACTGGTGATGGCTAAAAACCGTCATAAATAAACCATTGCCCTCGTAAATAAGCTGTTTACGATGGTAAGTGGCTTATTTACGACGATTTCTGGCCGACATTAGTTATCTAGTTTTTTGTAGTGATAAATGAACGCGATTGAATTGGCATCTAACAAAGGATTAATGAACCAATAATAGCAACCAATAAGACCGTGAATTTGGCCTAGCTGGTCATCCTAACATAGAATCAGAAGTCCACGACAATATAAATGACCATGCAACAACAGCAGAGGCTGAGCCGTTCCAGGTTGTTGCCTCGCATATTCTCCTAAATTGAACACCAATCGTCGAATCGTATCTCGTGCTACTGTCTGCTGGTTGTTGCGAATATGATGCCACTAGACTGCTCAATGCTCTAGGTTAACATGCCACCACATCATAGCTCATGCCTTTATGGTGCTAGCTTTAACTGATTTTATACATATACTACTTTTGGACTAACTGATTTTCTCTTTCTTTCTCATCTAAGTGTGCTTTTGTTATTGATACTTATTATTTTGATATAACGTGTGACAATAAAATTCTATAATGCAGTTACAATTCATAAATCATTTTTTATGTTTTCTGTCAACCCGTGGCCAAATTCTTTCCCGTCCCGAGCCCCAAAAAAGTCACTGCCGGCCCTGCATTGGATCTTTAATATGTAACTCGTTCTCCTTTTCTTCTTTAATGAAATTGACAGAGCACTGCCTGTTAACCGTCAAAAAAAGAAAACAAAGACTAGAGATTGTACAGATGGAATCGGCCAAGCAGCAGACGATGCCGGACGGTAGCCAGATGCGCTACCGATCCGGAGCCCTCACTAAGATCAAAGGCGACGGACGGCCCACCTAGCGGCCCCCTGCGACCTGTCGTCTTGGTTTACTCTCCTTCGTGGTGATGGGACCAGACGGCGATCGACAGTGGCTTAGGCTATTCGCACTCGCGGATCTCTATATCAGACCTCTAAAGTAATATTATCAACCTTTTACGCTTGACTCTAAAAGGTTCGTACCTTTACAGTTTATTTGTCCGCGCTCATTCACCTCTAAATCAGACCTCTATATCAACTATCAACTATTTTATATTAGATAATACAACTATATCATATTTTATATTATTTTATATAACTATTTATGTTAATAATATTATATTTATAACTTATATAAAATCATTATATTTATTTTTTTGCTTCCTTTCCTCTCTTTTTTTTCTTATTTTTCCTTTTCCCATTCTTTGTTCCCTCACTTTTTTTTCTTATTTTCGTTTTCCCTTTCTTTTTTCCCTCACTTCTTTTTTCCTTTCTTTTCTCCCTTTCCCTCCCATCTTATTTTTTTCTTTCTTTCCTACTTTTCTTTCCTTTCTTCTTCTTCGTCTTTTTCCTCCTTCCCTTTTGTCTCTCTTCCTCACACATTCAGGCGCAACAGTAACCCGGTACATTCCCAGGCCGCATAGCCACTTGGGATTTACCGGCGCCTGAAAAGCAGTCGCTGCAGACAACCACTATCTGTAGAGCCACCGTATTTGCCGCCGCCCAGGCCCAGAGGTCTGATTTTGACGGCTCACGAAAATAAAGTTATTCTCGTCGGCCACATAAGACCTACAAAAACGATTATTTTTGTTGGCTAAAAGTGGCCCACGAAAACAATGAGACAGTATTAGCGTGAGCCATTTTGTAGCCCGCAAAAATAGGGCTTGAGTATTTTCGTGGGCCAGGCTGAAGCCCACAAAAATAACTGGTCCATATTTTCATGTGCTTTTAGGTGGCCCACGGGCAATATTTTCGTGTGCTTTGAGGTGGCCGACAAAAATAATTTAGTCCACATTATCGTGTGCCTGTTATTGGTTTTAGATCGAAGAGTTCAATGTAAATGCAACACTGCCCTTATTGCTTTAAGCGCTCCACAATCTGTTATTGATTTTAGATAGAAAAGTTGAATGTAAGTGCAAATATTGTCGATCAGAGTATCGCCAACAGACAAGGCATCAAAGGCTTTCTTAATTTCTCTGTTGAAGTCAAATTGCTTATAGGGACCATCAGAATACAGGTCTTCTAAGCTATTACTTAACCAATGCATCTTATCCAAAATTTGTTTGGACAAATTCCAATTTTTGGCAGTCTAAATAAATTAGCTAACAAAGCAAGCTCCAAGACCTGAACCTCAAGCTCTATATTTAATCCAGCATAGCCACATTCCATCCTTCTTAAAGATATATCTAATTTCTCAACGAAAATATCAAGTGAAGTCTGGCACACAGAAACCTCATGAATGCACCAGTTGATCCAGAAGAATTTTCAGATAATAGCTTCTCCTCTTCTTTGCAAGTTGTGCAATCAAGAAAATTGAAAGCATTTGAAATATTCTCAAATGGTTGAGTATTATAGAATGGATTTGTGCCAAAAAAAGAAAGAATGATTAATACCTCAGAATAGTCCGGACTTCAAAAATATTGCATGACATTCTCATAGTCCAGGCTTTTTAAACTGTTTCAAGTATGAATTTTGTAGATTTCATTACTAGAATGACATCTAGATCCTTTCACTACTACAGAGCATATTTTCACATGCATCTATAAACATATTTCCACAGTAGGTTTTGAAAACCGCCTATGAAAATACACCTGTGAAATGACCTTCACATACGGCATCAAAAATGAACTGTGAAAATATTATCACAGGTGGTTCATAAAAGCAGACCGCCTGTGACAAAGAATTATCACAGACGGCTTCTTAGTAAGTACCTCTTGTGAAAATGAACTACCAAAACGGCTCTTGGTGAATGACCGCTTGTGAAAATAGACTATCATAGATGTCTTTAAATGAAAGACCCCTTGTGAAAATGGATATCGCAGGTGCTACTTCGTTAGAGGCCGCTTGTGAAATTGAATATAACATGCACCTCTTTATATAGACCCACTTGTAAAAAAGGATATCTCAAGCGGTTCTTCATGGCGGACCGCATGCGAAATTTTTTTATCACATGCGGCTTTCTATATGTGGCCGCCTGTAAAAGTCTATTATCACCAATGGTTCAACTTTAGCAACCGCCTGTGAAAACTTACTACCACATGCGGTTCTTGGCCAACCACCGCCCGTAATAAACTGTTATCACAGGCCGTTTTTAGCACCCGGCTGCCTGTGATAATTTCTTAGCACATAGGGTTCATATTTTAGAACCGGCTGTGAAGATATATACCCTTTCAGAACTTCATGCTGTTATTTCTAACTTTCAGCTTAAATTCAAATATAAACAGCACAAAAACAATTTTCACCCGCTCAGATTCAAATAAATATTTGCACAACAATCATAAAGTATAAGATTCATATACATACAATGTAAGTTTATATGTATATCTCAGTCGTAGTTCACAAGTACACATATTTTACAAGTTTCTCTAAAAACTAGTTGATTCATAATTCCAGAGTTCTGGCACATCGGCATGTGGGCTTGTGTCATCGAAGAAAAGCCCTTTTCGGTGAATAACTTCGTGACGCATGAACATACACAGTTCACCCACAACCCTATTGACTTCTTTGACAATATCTCTAGAAATCAGCCAATCTCTGTTCACATCCGTATATTGCAATGAAAACATAATAAAAGTATTAGAATACGATAGCGACAATGAAAATGTAACTCAAAAGTAAGAAAATACAATATCTACAGTAAGGATTACTTACATTGTCACGATTCACTCTATATTCACCGGCGACACGAAGATTCTCGCATATGTTATATCCATAGAGGACACTACCAGGAGGCTGCTTGGCACAAGAAAAATTTATCCGTACATGCAATACGGTCCTATCCACAGGTCGGACACTGCCATGTTTTTTCTAATAGAACACCCAAGTGCTGTCATATAATAATTTGGCTGTCTTAAATTTACGTGTTTCCTGTAGTGTGAGGAAGAAGTCTATACAACCTGTGTATGCTGGAGTAGAAAAAGTAGAGTAAGGGTAGAGATAACAACTTTAGCGATGTGGGGTTGTGATAGATGAAGACTGGCGAAACCGGCAGCTAAAAAAGTCAACTCTTGTAGTCTAAAAAGCATAGTAGCAGTATGTTTAAGGTAGGTGGAGAACAAACCGATCAGTATGAGGAAAACCATGTGCATAGAGGTTGTGGGGGTCATTGTTTCACGGAAATGACGATAAATATAGAATAACAAGTGTCATAATGGATGGAGTTGCTCCTCGGACGGTGAATCTCGTGCCCATGCATGGCGACCATGGGCAGTGGCGCTGCAGCCTAATAAGCCTGCAACATAGCGGCAGCAGGAAATTCGGAGGGGAGGTATGTGGCCTCGACATCAGCATGCATATGGCTAATTGATGAGACCGGTTGTGTGGATGGAAACATGATGACGTCGCTCATATTAGAGTAATTAATCCTTTGTGTGCCAGAAAGCATGGAACTAGTAGCGATAGTGTCAACCATATTCACTACAAGAAAACGTATATTTTTTGTCGGCTACATCTATTTTTGTGGACCCTCACGAAATTATATGTATTTTCGTGAGCCAACACCTAGCTCACAAAAATATATTGTAATTTCATGGGCCAAATGCAAGGCACACAAAAATATAGTATAATTTTATGGGCTAAATGCAAGGCACACGAAAACATAGTATAATTTCGTGGTCCTGGGAGGTAGCACACAAAAATGACTATATTTTCGTGGGTCGGTGAAAATAGCACACGAAAACGGACTAGGCTTCGTCGGTTTCAGACAGGGGTACACATATTTTTGTGGGCTACTTAACACGCTCACGAAAATACTTCCAACAATTTCGTGGGCTACAGGAAGCACACGAAAATATGACCTATAATTTTGTGTCTTGCATGAAGCACACGAAAATATGACATATATTGTCGTCGGCTTCCGGAGGGCACATGAAAATAACTCAGCTTCGGCAGGTCACACGAACCTAGGCCATGCATTTTCGTCGGCCGAGGCGCAGCGCACGGAATTTTACAGTACTGTCGTCGGCCTGGAACACGGCTGACGAAAATATTGCTGTTAATTTCGTCGGCTCCTACAGGCACACGAAAATAATGCGGCTTCCGACAGGGCACACGAACCTAGGTCATGCATTTTCGTCGGCCGAGGCGCAGCTCACGAAATTTGATAGTAGTGTGGTCGGCCTTGAATGCGACTCACGAAATTATTGCTATAATTTCATTGGCTAGTGCAGGCACACGAAAATAACACGGCACACGAAAATGTTGGTTTGTTGGAAAGCTCCATGTGGCCATATTATAAGATTTGCTTTGACAAAAATATTGTATGGACCATGTGTGACATGTTTGTGTTCGTTTATGTTATATTGTGTGTGGACATAAATACCGTTTGGACTATATAATGGATTTTGTAATGTTTAATTGAGTTTGTTGCATTTGTTATTAAGTGTGATCTATGTGTTCTGTGTGTTTGAGTGATAATTTATTATTGTATGTGCTTGGAACTGAACAATATGCATCTACTCTGACTGTAATTTTATGTATTTTCATGGGCCAAGAAATTAACCATAAAAATAGTGCCATATTATTTTCTTGGGCTAGGAGATGACCCACGAAAACAGTACCATATTATTTTCGTGGGCCAATTGTTGGCCCAAAAAATAAACAACAGCATTTTTGTGGGCCAATTGTTGGCCCACAAAAGTAAACAGCAGTATTTTCGTGGGCCACATGTTGGCCCACGAAAATAATTGGACATTATTTTCGTGGGCCAACATGTGGCCCACGAAAATACCCTGCTATTATTTTTATGGGCCATATTTTGACCCACAAAAATATATATTTTAGTGGGTTATTTTTGGGTGAGCCGACTCCAAGACATGCGGTCCAGACATCAGGGCATCCACTATGGAGTCACTTAAGTGCCTAGCACCTAGCACTGCTGTACATGTGGCAGATGAAGTATAGACCAGAGTTATTGATATCCATGCCGATATATAACGGGTGACTTAACTCCCGGTAAAAAGAAAAAAAAACAACAAATGTAATAATCTCTATGCCAACCACCATGTGCACATAACAGCTCCGTATACAACATATGTATTCCTAGCAGCTCCATGTACCAGACACCAGAGATAATGTGCTTGTAGCCTTGTTCTTTTCACAGCGACAGACAACCTAGAAAAAAAGATGGGATAATAATGTTATATGCCCATTATGTCTCAAGGAGGTAGAAACAGCACATCATCTCTTCATAGATTGTTGTTTCTCATGGAGCGTAATGCACAACATTAATAATTTGGTGACACCTAGAGGAACACCGCTAATGGCTCTTGGAAATAATACAAAACAGACAGTGGTGGAGATGTTCCCCAGCACGACCAGAGGAATGCAAAAGGAAATGACACAAACAATAAAAGAAACATTGCTATATACATGGTGGAATATATGGAAGCAGTGTAATAGGGGAATCTTCCAAGGGTTAGACAAAGATGAGTTCCAAGTAGCGATGTTGGCGCAGGAGGACATCGATCAGTATGACTTGGCTATGACCCTTTAGCCATTGAGAGAATAATTGGGATGTTGGTGAGATATATTTCTTATTTCTTTTTCCCTTCTTGTTACACCTAGAGCTCCCTAATATACATGTAGTACTAGCTTGTGATCTTTGTTCTTTAGTAGCTTAAGTTACTAGTGCTACATAGAATCTAGGCCGGCCCTAGGAAGTGCCCTAGGGGCGACAGCCCCGGGCCCGCCAAAATTAAGGATCCATTAGTCTATAAAATTTATCGCACCATAGAACTACGTATACTACAAGAAAGAGTGAAAGTTACGACACCCGACAATATTTGTGACAGTTTTAGGGTTGGCCGTCGTAAATAAACTAATTTACGACTTCTGACTGGTGACGGCTAAAAACCGTTATAAATAAACCATTGCCCTCGTAAATAAGCTGTTTACGACGGTAAGTGGCTTATTTACGATGATTTCTGGCCGACATTAGTTATCTAGTTTTTTGTAGTGATAAATGAATGCGATTGAATTGGCATCTAACAAAGGATTAATGAACCAAGAATAGCAACCAATAAGACCGTGAATTTGGCCTAGCTGGTCATCCTAACATAGAATCAGAAGTCCACGACAATATACATGACCATGCAACAACAGCAGAGGCTGAGCCGTTCCAGGTTGTTGCCTCGCATATTCTCCTAAATTGAACACCAATCGTCGAATCGTATCTCGTGCTACTGTCTGCTAGTTGTTGCGAATATGATGCCACTAGACTGCTCAATGCTCTAGGTTAACATGCCACCACATCATAGCTCATGCCTTTATGGTGCTAGCTTTAACTGATTTTATACATATACTACTTTTGGACTAACTGATTTTCTCTTTTTTTTTCTCATCTAAATGTGCTTTTGTTATTTATACTTATTATTTTGATATAACGTGTGACAATAAAATTCTATAATGCAGTTACAATTCATAAATCATTTTTTATGTTTTCTGTCAACCCGTGGCCAAATTCTTTCCCGTCCCGAGCCCCAAAAAAGTCAGTGCCGGCCCTGCATTGGATCTTTAATATGTAACTCGTTCTCCTTTTCTTCTTTAATGAAATTGACAGAGCACTGCCTGTTAACCGTCAAAAAAAGAAAACAAAGACTAGAGATTGTACAGATGGAATCGGCCAAGCAGCAGACGATGCCGGACGGTGGCCAGATGCGCTACCGATCCGGAGCCCTCACTAAGATCAAAGGCGACGGACGGCCCACCTAGCGGCCCCCTGCGACCTGTCGTCTTGGTTTACTCTCCTTCGTGGTGATGGGACCAGATGGCGATCGACGGTGGCTTAGGCTATTCGCACTCGCGGATCTCTATATCAGACCTCTAAAGAAATATTGTCAACCTTTTACGCTTGACTCTAAAAGGTTCGTACCTTTACAGTTTATTTGTCCACGCTCATTCACCTCTAAATCAGACCTCTATATCAACTATTTTATATTAGATAATACAACTATATCATATTTTATATTATTTCATATAACTATTTATGTTAATAATATTATATTTATAACTTATATAAAATCATTATATTTATTTTCTTGCTTCCTTTCCTCTCTTTTTTTCTTATTTTTCCTTTTCACATTCTTTTTTCCCTCACTTTTTTTTCTTATTTTCCTTTTCCCTTTCTTTTTTCCATCACTTCTTTTTTCCTTTCTTTTCTCCCTTTCCCTGCCTTCTTATTTTTTCTTTCTTTCCTACTTTTCTTTCCTTTCTTCTTCTTCGTCTTTTTCCTCCTTCCTTTTTGTCTCTCTTCCTCACACATCTAGGCGCAACAGTAACCCGGTACATTCCCAGACCGCATAGCCACTTGGGATTTACCGGCGCCTGAAAAGCAGTCGCTGCAGACAACCACTATCTGTAGAGCCACCGTATTTGCCGCCGCCCAGGCCCAGAGGTGATTTTGACGGCTCACGAAAATAAAGTTATTCTCGTCGGCCACATAAGACCTACAAAAACGATTATTTTTGTTGGCTAAAAGTGGCCCACGAAAATAATGAGGCAGTATTAGCGTGAGCCATTTTGTAGCCCGCAAAAATAGGGCTTGAGTATTTTCGTGGGCCAGGCTGAAGCCTACAAAGATAACTGGTCCATATTTTCGTGTGCTTTTAGGTGGCCCACGGGCAATATTTTCGTGTGCTTTGAGGTGGCCCACAAAAATAATTTAGTCCACATTATCGTGTGCCTGTTATTGGTTTTAGATGGAAGTGTTCAATGTAAATGCAACACTGCCCTTATTGCTTTAAGCGCTCCACAATCTGTTATTGATTTTAGATAGAAAAGTTGAATGTAAGTGCAAATATTGTCGATCAGAGTATCGCCAACAGACAAGGCATCAAAGGCTTTCTTAATTTCTCCGTTGAAGTCAAATTGCTTATAGGGACCATCAGAATACAGGTCTTCTAAGCTATTACTTAACCAATGCATCTTATCCAAAATTTATTTGGACAAATTCCAATTTTTGGGAGTCTAAATAAATTAGCTAACAAAGCAAGCTCCAAGACCTGAACCTCAAGCTCTATATTTAATCCAGCATAGCCACATTCCATCCTTCTTAAAGATATATCTAATTTCTCAACGAAAATATCAAGTGAAGTCTGGCACACAGAAACCTCATGAATGCACCAGTTGATCCAGAAGAATTTTTAGATAATAGCTTCTCCCCTTCTTTGCAAGTTCTGCAATCAAGAAAATTGAAAGCATTTGAAATATTCTCAAATGGTTGAGTATTATAGAATGGATTTGTGCTAAAAAAAGAAAGAATGATTAATACCTCAGAATAGTCCGGACTTCAAAAATATTGCATGACATTCTCATAGTCCAGGCTTTTTAAACTGTTTCAAGTATGAATTTTGTAGATTTCATTACTAGAATGACATCTAGATCCTTACACTACTACAGAACATATTTTCACATGCGTCTATAAACATATTTCCACAGTAGGTTTTGAAAACCGCCTATGAAAATACACCTGTGAAATGACCTTCATATACGGCACCAAAAATGAACTGTGAAAATATTATCACAGGCGGTTCATTAAAGCAGACCGCCTGTGACAAAGAATTATCACAGACGGCTTCTTAGGAAGTACCTCTTGTGAAAATGGACTACCAAAATGGCTCTTGGTGAATGACCGCTTGTGAAAATAGACTATCATAGACGTCTTTAAATGAAAGACCCCTTGTGAAAATGGATATCGCAGGTGCTACTTTGTTACAGGCCGCTTGTGAAATTGAATATAACATGCACCTCTTTATATAGACCCACATGTAAAAAAGGATATCTCAAGCGGTTCTTCATGGCGGACCGCATGCGAAATTTTTTTATCACATGCGGCTTTCTATATGTGGCCGCCTGTAAAAATCTATTATCACCGATGGTTCAACTTTAGCAACCGCCTGTGAAAACTTACTACCACATGCGATTCTTGGCCAACCACCGCCCGTAATAAACTGTTATCACAGGCCGTTTTTAGCACCCGGCTGCCTGTGATAATTTCTTAGCACAAAGGGTTCATATTTTAGAACCGGCTGTGAAGATATATACCCTTTCAGAACTTCATGCTGTTATTTCTAACTTTCAGCTTAAATTCAAATATAAACAGCACAAAAACAATTTGCACCCGCTCAGATTCAAATAAATATTCGCACAACAATCATAAAGTATAAGATTCATATACATACAATGTAAGTTTCTATGTATATCTCAGTCGTAGTTCACAAGTACACATATTTTACAAGTTTCTCTAAAAACTAGTTGATTCATAATTCCAGAGTTCTGGCACATCGGCATGTGGGCTTGTGTCATCGAAGAAAAGCCCTTTTCGGTGAATAACTTCGTGACACATGAACATACACAGTTCACCCACAACCCTATTGACTTCTTTGACCATGTCTCTAGAAATCGACCAATCTCTGTTCACATCCGTATATTGCAATGAAAACATAATAAAAGTATTAGAATACGATAGTGACAATGAAAATGTAACTCAAAAGTAAGAAAATACAATATCTACAGTAAGGATTACTTACATCGTCACGATTCACTCTATATTCACCGGCGACACGAAGATTCTCGCATATGTTATATCCATAGAGGACACTACCAGGAGGCTGCTTGGCACAAGGAAAATTTATCCGTACATGCAATACGGTCCTATCCACAGGTCGGTCACTACCATGTTTTTTCTAATAGAACACCCAAGTGCTGTCATATAATAATTTGGCTGTCGTAAATTTACGTGTTTCCTGTAGTGTGAGGAAGAAGTCTATACAACCTGTATATGCTGGAGTAGACAAAGTAGAGTAAGGGTAGAGATAACAACTTTAGCGATGTGGGGTTGTGGTAGATGAAGACTGACGAAACCGGCCGCTAAAAAAGTCAACTCTTGTAGTCTAAAAAGCATAGTAGCAGTATGTTTAAGGTAGGTGGAGAACAAACCGATCAGCATGAGGAAGACCATGTGCATAGAGGTTGTGGGGGTCATTGTTTCACGGAAATGATGATAAATATAGAATAACAAGTGTCATAATAGATGGAGTTGCTCCTCGGACGGTGAATCTCGTGCCCATGCATGGCGACCATGGGCAGTGGCGCTGCAGCCTAATAACCCTGCAACATAGCGGCAGCACGAAATTCGGAGGGGAGGTATGTGGCCTCGACATCAGCATGCATATGGCTAATTGATGAGACGGGTTGTGTGGATGGAAACATGATGACGTCGCTCATATTAGAGTAATTAATCCTTTGTGTGCCAGAAGGCATGGAACTAGTAGCGATAGTGTCAACCATATTCACTACAAGAAAACATATATTTTTTGTCGGCTACATCTATTTTTGTGGACCCTCACGAAATTATATGTATTTTCGTGAGCCAACACCTAGCTCACAAAAATATATTGTAATTTCATGGGCCAAATGCAAGGCAAACAAAAATATAGTATAATTTTATGGGCTAAATGCAAGGCACACGAAAATATAGTATAATTTCGTGGTCCTGGGAGGTAGCACACAAAAATGACTATATTTTCGTGGGTCGGTGAAAATAGCACACGAAAATGGACTAGGCTTCGTCGGTTTCAGATAGGGGTACACATATTTTTGTGGGCTACTTAACACGCTCACGAAAAATACTTCCAACAATTTCGTGGGCTACAGGAAGCACACGAAAATATGAACTATAATTTTGTGTCTTGCATGAAGCACACGAAAATATGACATATATTGTCGTCGGCTTCCGGAGGGCACATGAAAATAACTCAGCTTCGGCAGGTCACACGAACCTAGGCCATGCATTTTCGTCGGCCGAGGCGCAGCGCACGGAATTTTACAGTACTGTCGTCGGCCTGGAACACGGCTCAGGAAAATATTGCTGTTAATTTCGTCGGCTCCTAGAGGCACACGAAAATAATGCGGCTTCCGACAGGGCACACGAACCTAGGTCATGCATTTTCGTCGGCCGAGGCGCAGCTCACGAAATTTGATAGTAGTGTGGTCGGCCTTGAACGCGACTCACGAAAATATTGCTATAATTTCATTGGCTAGTACAGGCACACGAAAATAACACGGCGCACGAAAATGTTGGTTTGTTGGAAAGCTCCATGTGGCCATATTATAAGATTTGCTTTGACAAAAATATTGTATGGACCATGTGTGACATGTTTTTGTTCGTTTATGTTATATTGTGTGTGGACATAAATACCGTTTGGACTATATAATGGAATTTGTAATGTTTAATTGAGTTTGTTGCATTTGTTATTAAGTGTGATCTGTGTGTTCTGTGTGTTTGAATGATAATTTATTATTGTATGTGCTTGGAACTGAACAATATACATCAACTCTGACTGTAATTTTATGTATTTTTGTGGGCCAAGAAATTACCCATAAAAATAGTGCCATATTATTTTCTTGGGCTAGGAGATGACCCACGAAAACAGTATCATATTATTTTCGTGGGCCAATTATTGGCCCACAAAAATAAACAACAGCATTTTTGTGGGCCAATTGTTGGCCCACAAAAATAAACAGCAGTATTTTCATGGGCCAGATGTTGGCCCACAAAAATAACTGGACAGTATTTTGGTGGGCCAACATGTGGCCCACGAAAATACCCTGCTATTATTTTTATGGGCCATATTTTGACCCACAAAAATATATATTTTCGTGGGTTATTTTTGGGTGAGCCGACTCCAAGACATGCGGTCCAGACATCAGGGCATCTACTATGGAGTCCCTTAAGTGCCTAGAACCTAGCACTGCTGTACATGTGGCAGATGAAGTATAGACCAGAGTTATTGATATCCATGTCGATATATAACGGGTGACTTAACTCCCGGTAAAAAGAAAAAAAACAACAAATGTAAGAATCTCTATGCCAACCACCATGTGCACATAACAGCTCTGTATACAACATATGTATTCCTAGCAGCTCCATGTACCAGACACCAGAGATAATGTGCTTGTAGCCTTGTTCTTTTTACAGCGACAGACAACCTAGAAAAAAAGATGGGATAATAATGTTATATGCCCATTATGTCTCAAGGAGGTAGAAACAGCACATCATCTCTTCATATATTGTTGTTTCTCATGGAGCGTAATGCACAACATTAATAATTTGGTGACACCTAGAGGAACACCGCTAATGGCTCTTGGAAATAATACAGAACAGACAGTGGTGGAGATGTTCCCCAGCACGACCAGAGGAATGCAAAAGGAAATGAGACAAACAATAAAAGAAACATTGCTATATACATGGTGGAATATATGGAAGGAGTGTAATAGAGGAATCTTCCAAGGGTTAGACAAAGATGAGTTCCAAGTAGCGATGTTGGCGCAGGAGGACATCAATCAGTATGACTTGGCTATGACCCTTTAGCCATTGAGAGAATAATTGGGATGTTGGTGAGATATATTTCTTATTTCTTTTTCCCTTCTTGTTACACCTAGAGCTCCCTAATATACATGTAGTACTAGCTTGTGATCTTTTTTCTTTAGTAGCTTAAGTTACCAGTGCTACATAGAATCTAGGCCGGACCTAGGAAGTGCCCTAGGGGCGACAGCCCCGGGCCCGCAAAAATTAAGGATCCATTAGTCTATAGAATTTATCGCACCATAGAACTACGTACACTACAAGAAAGAGTGAAAGTTACGACACCCGACAATATTTCTGACAGTTTTAGGGTCGGCCGTTGTAAATAAACTTATTTACGACTTCTGACTGGTGACGGCTAAAAACCGTCATAAATAAACCATTGCCCTCGTAAATAAGCTGTTTTCGACGGTAAGTGGCTTATTTATGACGATTTCTGGCCGACATTAGTTATCTAGTTTTTTGTAGTGATAAATGAACGCGATTGAATTGGCATCTAACAAAGGATTAATGAACCAAGAATAGCAACCAATAAGACCGTGAATTTAGCCTAGCTGGTCATCCTAACATAGAATCAGAAGTCCACGACAATATACATGACCATGCAACAACAGCAGAGGCTGAGCCGTTCCAGGTTGTTGCCTCGCATATTCTCCTAAATTGAACACCAATCGTCGAATCGTATCTCGTGCTACTGTCTGCTGGTTGTTGCGAATATGATGCCACTAGACTGCTCAATGCTCTAGGTTAACATGCCACCACATCATAGCTCATGCCTTTATGGTGCTAGCTTTAACTGATTTTATACATATACTACTTTTGGACTAACTGATTTTCTCTTTTTTTTCTCATCTAAGTGTGCTTTTGTTATTTATACTTATTATTTTGATATAACGTGTGACAATAAAATTCTATAATGCAGTTACAATTCATAAATCATTTTTTATGTTTTCTGTCAACCCGTGGCCAAATTCTTTCCCGTCCTGAGCCCCAAAAAAGTCAGTGCCGGCCCTGCATTGGATCTTTAATATGGAACTCGTTCTCCTTTTCTTCTTTAATGAAATTGACAGAGCACTGCCTGTTAACCGTCAAAAAAAGAAAACAAAGACTAGAGATTGTACAGATGGAATCGGCCAAGCAGCAGACGATGCCGGACGGTGGCCAGATGCGCTACCGATCCGGAGCCCTCACTAACATCAAAGGCGACGGACGGCCCACCTAGCGGCCCCCTGCGACCTGTCATCTTGGTTTACTCTCCTTCGTGGTGATGGGACCAGATGACGATCGACGGTGGCTTAGGCTATTCGCACTCGCGGATCTCTATATCATACCTCTAAACAAATATTGTCAACCTTTTACGCTTGACTCTAAAAGGTTCGTACCTTTACAGTTTATTTGTCCGTGCTCATTCACCTCTATATCAACTATCAACTATTTTATATTAGATAATACAACTATATCATATTTTATATTATTTCATATAACTATTTATGTTAATAATATTATGTTTATAACTTATATAAAATCATTATATTTATTTTTTTGCTTCCTTTCCTATCTTTTTTTTCTTATTTTTCCTTTTCCCTTTCTTTTTTCCCTCACTTTTTTTTATTTTCCTTTTCCCTTTCTTTTTTCCCTCACTTCTTTTTTCCTTTCTTTTCTCCCTTTCCCTCCCTTCTTATTTTTTTCTTTCTTTCCTACTTTTCTTTCTTCTTCTTCGTCTTTTTCCTCCTTCCTTTTTGTCTCTCTTCCTCACACATCCAGGCGCAACAGTAACCCGGTACATTCCCAGGCCGCATAGCCACTTGGGATTTACCGGCGTCTGAAAAGCAGTCGCTGCAGACAATCACTATCTGTAGAGCCACCGTATTTGCCGCCGCCCAGGCCCAGAGGTCTGATTTTGACGGCTCACGAAAATAAAGTTATTCTCGTCGGCCACATAAGACCTACAAAAACGATTATTTTTGTTGGCTAAAAGTGGCCCATGAAAATAATGAGTCAGTATTAGGGTGAGCCATTTTGTAGCCCGCAAAAATAGTGCTTGAGTATTTTCGTGGGCCAGGCTGAAGCCCACAAAAATAACTGGTCCATATTTTCGTGTGCTTTTAGGTGGCCCACGGGCAATATTTTCGTGTGCTTTGAGGTGGCCCACAAAAATAATTTAGTCCACATTATCGTGTGCCTGTAATTGGTTTTAGATGGAAGAGTTCAATGTAAATGCAACACTGCCCTTATTGCTTTAAGCGCTCCACAATCTGTTATTGATTTTAGATAGAAAAGTTGAATGTAAGTGCAAATATTGTCGATCAGAGTATCTCCAACAGATAAGGCATCAAAGGCTTTCTTAATTTCTCTGTTGAAGTCAAATTGCTTATAGGGACCATCAGAATACAGGTCTTCTAAGCTATTACTTAACCAATGCATCTTATCCAAAATTTGTTTGGACAAATTCCAATTTTTGGGAGTCTAAATAAATTAGCTAACAAAGCAAGCTCCAAGACCTGAACCTCAAGCTCTATATTTAATCCAGCATAGCCACATTCCATCCTTCTTAAAGATATATCTAATTTCTCAACGAAAATATCAAGTGACGTCTGGCACACAGAAACCTCATGAATGCACCAGTTGATCCAGAAGAATTTTCAGATAATAGCTTCTCCTCTTCTTTGCAAGTTCTGCAATCAAGAAAATTGAAAGCATTTGAAATATTCTCAAATGGTTGAGTATTATAGAATGGATTTGTGCCAAAAAAAGAAAGAATGATTAATACCTCAGAATAGTCCGGACTTCAAAAATATTGCATGACATTCTCATAGTCCAGGCTTTTTAAACTGTTTCGAGTATGAATCTTGTAGATTTCATTACTAGAATGACATCTAGATCCTTTCACTACTACAGAACATATTTTCACATGCGTCTACAAACATATTTTCACAGTAGGTTTTGAAAACCGCCTATGAAAAAGCACCTGTGAAATGACCTTCACATACGGCATCAAAAATGAACTGTGAAAATATTATCACAGGCGGTTCATTAAAGCAGACCGTCTGTGACAAAGAATTATCACAGACGGCTTCTTAGGAAGTACCGCTTGTGAAAATAGACTACCAAAATGGCTCTTGGTGAATGACCGCTTGTGAAAATAGACTATCATAGACGTCTTTAAATGAAAGACCCCTTGTGAAAATGGATATCGCAGGTGCTACTTCGTTACAGGCTGCTTGTGAAATTGAATATAAGATGCACCTCTTTATATAGACCCACTTGTAAAAAAGGATATCTCAAGCGGTTCTTCATGGCGGACCGCATGCGAAATTTTTTTATCACATGCGACTTTCTATATGTGGCCGCCTGTAAAAAGCTATTATCTCCGATGGTTCAACTTTAGCAACCGCCTGTGAAAACTTACTACCACATGCGGTTCTTGGCCAACCACCGCCCGTAATAAACTGTTATCACAGGCCGTTTTTAGCACCTGGCTGCCTGTGATAATTTCTTAGCACAAAGGGTTCATATTTTAGAACCGGCTGTGAAGATATATACCCTTTCAGAACTTCATGCTGTTATTTCTAACTTTCAGCTTAAATTCAAATATAAACAGCACAAAAACAATTTGCACCCGCTTAGATTCAAATAAATATTCGCACAACAATCATAAAGTATAAGATTCTTATACATACAATGTAAGTTTATATGTATATCTCAGTCGTAGTTCACAAGTACACATATTTTACAAGTTTCTCTAAAAACTAGTTGATTCATAATTCCAGAGTTCTGGCACATCGGCATGTGGGCTTGTGTCGTCGAAGAAAGGCCCTTTTCGGTGAATAACTTTGTGACGCATGAACATACACAGTTCACCCACAACCCTATTGACTTCTTTGACCATATCTCTAGAAATCGGCCAATCTCTGTTCACATCCGTATATTGCAATGAAAACATAATAAAAGTATTAGAATACGATAGTGACAATGAAAATGTAACTCAAAAGTAAGAAAATACAATATCTACAGTAAGGATTACTTACATCGTCACGATTCACTCTATATTCACCGGCGACACGAAGATTCTCGCATATGTTATATCCATAGAGGACACTACCAGGAGGCTGCATGGCACAAGGAAAATTTATCCGTACATGCAATACGGTCCTATCCACAGGTCGGTCACTGCCATGTTTTTTCTAATGGAACACCCAAGTGCTGTCATATAATAATTTGGCTGTCGTAAATTTACGTGTTTCCTGTAGTGTGAGGAAGTAGTCTATACAACCTGTGTATGCTGGAGTAGACAAAGTAGAGTAAGGGTAGAGATAACAACTTTAGCGATGTGGGGTTGTGATAGATGAAGACTGACGAAACCGGCAGCTAAAAAAGTCAACTCTTGTAGTCTAAAAAGCATAGTAGCAGTATGTTTAAGGTAGGTGGAGAACAAACGGATCAGCATGAGGAAGACCATGTGCATAGAGGTTGTGGGGGTCATTGTTTCACGGAAATGACGATAAATATAGAATAACAAGTGTCATAATGGTGGAGTTGCTCCCCGGACGGTGAATCTCGTGCCCATGCATGGCGACCATGGGCAGTGGCGCTGCAGCCTAATAAGCCTGCAACATAGCGGCAGCACGAAATTCGGAGGGGAGGTATGTGGCCTCGACATCAGCATGCATATGGCTAATTGATGAGACCGGTTGTGTGGATGGAAACATGATGACGTCACTCATATTAGAGTAATTAATCCTTTGTGTGCCAGAAAGCATGGAACTAGTAGCGATAGTGTCAACCATATTCACTACAAGAAAACGTATAACTTTTGTCGGCTACATCTATTTTTGTGGACCCTCACGAAATTATATGTATTTTCGTGAGCCAACACCTAGCTCACAAAAATATATTATAATTTCATGGGCCAAATTCAAGGCACACAAAAATATAGTATAATTTTATGGGCTAAATGCAAGGCACACGAAAATATAGTATAATTTCGTGGTCCTGGGAGGTAGCACACAAAAATGACTATATTTTCGTGGGTCGGTGAAAATAGCACACGAAAATGGACTAGGCTTCGTCGGTTTCAGACAGGGGTACACATATTTTTGTGGGCTACTTAACACGCTCACGAAAATACTTCCAACAATTTCGTGGGCTACAGGAAGCACACGAAAATATGACCTATAATTTTGTGTCTTGCATGAAGCACACGAAAATATGACATATATTATCGTTGGCTTCCGGAGGGCACATGAAAAAAACTCAGCTTCGGCAGGTCACACGAACCTAGGCCATGCATTTTCGTCGGCCGAGGCGCAGCGCACGGAATTTTACAGTACTGTCATCGGCCTGGAACACGGCTCAGGAAAATATTGCTGTTAATTTCGTCGGCTCATACAGGCACACGAAAATAATGCGGCTTCCGACAGGGCACACGAACCTAGGTCATGCATTTTCGTCCGCCGAGGCGCAGCTCACGAAATTTGATAGTAGTGTGGTCGGCCTTGAACGCGACTCACAAAAATATTGCTATAATTTCATTGGCTAGTACAGGCACACGAAAATAACACGGCGCACGAAAATGTTGGTTTGTTGGAAAGCTCCATGTGGCCATATTATAAGATTTTCTTTGACAAAAATATTGTATGGACCATGTGTGACATATTTGTGTTCGTTTATGTTATATTGTGTGTGGACATAAATACCGTTTGGAATATATAATGGATTTTGTAATGTTTAATTGAGTTTGTTGCATTTGTTATTAAGTGTGATCTGTGTGTTTGAATGATAATTTATTATTGTATGTGCTTGGAACTGAACAATATGCATCAACTCTGACTGTAATTTTATGTATTTTCATGGGCCAAGAAATTACCCATAAAAATAGTGCCATATTATTTTCTTGGGCTAGGAGATGACCCACGAAAACAGTACCATATTATTTTCGTGGGCCAATTGTTGGCCCACAAAAATAAACAGCAGTATTTTCGTGGGCCAGATGTCGGCCCTCAAAAATAACTGGAGAGTATTTTCGTGGGCCAACATGTGGCCCACGAAAATACCCTGCTATTATTTTTATGGGCCATATTTTGACCCACAAAAATATATATTTTCGTGGGTTATTTTTGGGTGAGCCGACTCCAAGACATGCGGTCAAGACATCAGGGCATCCACTATGGAGTCTCTTAAGTGCCTAGCACCTAGCACTGCTGTACATGTGGCAGATGAAGTATAGACCAGAGTTATTGATATCCATGTCGATATATAACGGGTGACTTAACTCCCAGTAAAAAGAAAAAAAACAACAAATGTAAGAATCTCTATGCCAACCACCATGTGCACATAACAGCTCCGTATACAACATATGTATTCCTAGCAGCTCCATGTACCAGACACCAGAGATAATGTGCTTGTCGCCTTGTTCTTTTCACAGCGACAGACAACCTAGAAAAAAAGATGGGATAATAATGTTATATGCCCATTATGTCTCAAGGAGGTAGAAACAGCACATCATCTTTTCATAGATTGTTGTTTCTCATGGAGCGTAATGCACAACATTAATAATTTGGTGACACCTAGAGGAACACCGCTAATGGCTCTTGGAAATAATACAAAACAGACAGTGGTGGAGATGTTCCCCAGCACGACCAGAGGAATGCAAAAGGAAATGAGACAAACAATAAAAGAAACATTGCTATATACATGGTGGAATATATTGAAGGAGTGTAATAGGGGAATCTTCCAAGGATTAGACAAAGATGAGTTCCAAGTAGCGATGTTGGCGCAGGAGGACATCGATTAGTATGACTTGGCTATGACCCTTTAGCCATTGAGAGAATAATTGGGATGTTGGTGAGATATATTTCTTATTTCTTTTTCCCTTCTTGTTACACCTAGAGCTCCCTAATATACATGTAGTACTAGCTTGTGATATTTGTTCTTTAGTAGCTTAAGTTACCAGTGCTACATAGAATCTAGGCCGGCCCTAGGAAGTGCCCTAGGGGTGACAGCCCCGGGCCCGCCAAAATTAAGGATCCATTAGTCTATAAAATTTATCGCACCATAGAACTACGTACACTACAAGAAAGAGTGAAAGTTATGACACCCGACAATATTTGTGACAGTTTTAGGGTTGGCCATCGTAAATAAACTAATTTACGACTTCTGACTGGTGACGGCTAAAAACCGTTATAAATAAACCATTGCCCTCGTAAATAAGCTGTTTACGACGGTAAGTGGCTTATTTACGATGATTTCTGGCCGACATTAGTTATCTAGTTTTTTCTAGTGATAAATGAATGCGATTGAATTGGCATCTAACAAAGGATTAATGAACCAAGAATAGCAACCAATAAGACCGTGAATTTGGCCTAGCTGGTCATCCTAACATAGAATCAGAAGTCCACGACAATATACATGACCATGCAACAACAGCAGAGGCTGAGCCGTTCCAGGTTGTTGCCTCGCATATTCTCCTAAATTGAACACCAATCGTCGAATCGTATCTCGTGCTACTGTCTGCTGGTTGTTGCGAATATGATGCCACTAGACTGCTCAATGCTCTAGGTTAACATGCCACCACATCATAGCTCATGCCTTTATGGTGCTAGCTTTAACTGATTTTATACATATACTACTTTTGGACTAACTAATTTTCTCTTTTTTTTTCTCATCTAAGTGTGCTTTTGTTATTTATACTTATTATTTTGATATAACGTGTGACAATAAAATTCTATAATGCAGTTACAATTCATAAATCATTTTTTATGTTTTCTGTCAACCCATGCCCAAATTCTTTCCCGTCCCGAGCCCCAAAAAAGTCAGTGCCGGCCCTGCATTGGATCTTTAATATGTAACTCGTTCTCCTTTTCTTCTTTAATGAAATTGACAGAGCACTGCCTGTTAACCGTCAAAAAAAGAAAACAAAGACTAGAGATTGTACAGATGGAATCGGCCAAGCAGCAGACGACGCCGGACGGTGGCCAGATGCGCTACGATCCGGAGCCCTCACTAAGATCAAAGGCGACGGACGGCCCACCTAGCGGCCCCCTGCGACCTGTCGTCTTGGTTTACTCTCCTTCGTGGTGATGGGACCAGATGGCGATCGACGGTGGCTTAGGCTATTCGCACTCGCGGATCTCTATATCAGACCTCTAAAGAAATATTGTCAACCTTTTACGCTTGACTCTAAAAGGTTCGTACCTTTACAGTTTATTTGTCCACGCTCATTCACCTCTAAATCAGACCTCTATATCAACTATCAACTATTTTATATTAGATAATACAACTATATCATATTTTATATTATTTCATATAACTATTTATGTTAATAATATTATATTTATAACTTATATAAAATCATTATATTTATTTTTTTGCTTCCTTTCCTCTCTTTTTTTCTTATTTTTCCTTTTCACATTCTTTTTTCCCTCACTTTTTTTTCTTATTTTCCTTTTCCCTTTCTTTTTTCCCTCACTTCTTTTTTCCTTTCTTTTCTCCCTTTCCCTCCCTTCTTATTTTTTTCTTTCTTTCCTACTTTTCTTTCCTTTCTTCTTCTTCGTCTTTTTCCTCCTTCCTTTTTGTCTCTCTTCCTCACACATCCAGGCGCAACAGTAACCCGGTACATTCCCAGACCGCATAGCCACTTGGGATTTACCGGCGCCTGAAAAGCAGTCGCTGCAGACAACCACTATCTGTAGAGCCACCGTATTTGCCGCCGCCCAGGCCCAGAGGTGATTTTGACGCCTCATGAAAATAAAGTTATTCTCGTCGGCCACATAAGACCTACAAAAACGATTATTTTTGTTGGCTAAAAGTGGCCCACGGAAATAATGAGGCAGTATTAGCGTGAGCCATTTTGTAGCCCGCAAAAATAGGGCTTGAGTATTTTCGTGGGCCAGGCTGAAGCCTACAAAAATAACTGGTCCATATTTTCGTGTGCTTTTAGGTGGCCCACGGGCAATATTTTCGTGTGCTTTGAGGTGGCCCACAAAAATAATTTAGTCCACATTATCGTGTGCCTGTTATTGGTTTTAGATGGAAGTGTTCAATGTAAATGCAACACTGCCCTTATTGCTTTAAGCGCTCCACAATCTGTTATTGATTTTAGATAGAAAAGTTGAATGTAAGTGCAAATATTGTCGATCAGAGTATCGCCAACAGACAAGGCATCAAAGGCTTTCTTAATTTCTCCGTTGAAGTCAAATTGCTTATAGGGACCATCAGAATACAGGTCTTCTAAGCTATTACTTAACCAATGCATCTTATCCAAAATTTATTTGGACAAATTCCAATTTTTGGGAGTCTAAATAAATTAGCTAACAAAGCAAGCTCCAAGACCTGAACCTCAAGCTCTATATTTAATCCAGCATAGCCACATTCCATCCTTCTTAAAGATATATCTAATTTCTCAACGAAAATATCAAGTGAAGTCTGGCACACAGAAACCTCATGAATGCACCAGTTGATCCAGAAGAATTTTTAGATAATAGCTTCTCCCCTTCTTTGCAAGTTCTGCAATCAAGAAAATTGAAAGCATTTTAAATATTCTCAAATGGTTGAGTATTATAGAATGGATTTGTGCTAAAAAAAGAAAGAATGATTAATACCTCAGAATAGTCCGGACTTCAAAAATATTGCATGACATTCTCATAGTCCAGGCTTTTTAAACTGTTTCAAGTATGAATTTTGTAGATTTCATTACTAGAATGACATCTAGATCCTTTCACTACTACAGAACATATTTTCACATGCGTCTATAAACATATTTCCAAAGTAGGTTTTGAAAACCGCCTATGAAAATACACCTGTGAAATGACCTTCACATACGGCATCAAAAATGAACTGTGAAAATATTATCACAGGCGGTTCATTAAAGCAGACCGCCTGTGACAAAGAATTATCACAGACGGCTTCTTAGGAAGTACCTCTTGTGAAAATGGACTACCAAAACGGCTCTTGGTGAATGACCGCTTGTGAAAATAGACTATCATAGACGTGTTTAAATGAAAGACCCCTTGTGAAAATGGATATCGCAGGTGCTACTTCGTTACAGGCCGCTTGTGAAATTGAATATAACATGCACCTCTTTATATAGACCCACATGTAAAAAAGGATATCTCAAGCGGTTCTTCATGGCGGACCGCATGCGAAAAATTTTTATCACATGCGGCTTTCTATATGTGGCCGCCTGTAAAAATCTATTATCACCGATGGTTCAACTTTAGCAACCGCCTGTGAAAACTTACTACCACATGCGGTTCTTGGCCAACCACCGCCCGTAATAAACTGTTATCACAGGCCGTTTTTAGCACCCGGCTGCCTGTGATAATTTCTTAGCACAAAGGGTTCATATTTTAGAACCGGCTGTGAAGATATATACCCTTTCAGAACTTCATGCTGTTATTTCTAACTTTCAGCTTAAATTCAAATATAAACAGCACAAAAACAATTTGCACCCGCTCAGATTCAAATAAATATTCGCACAACAATCATAAAGTATAAGATTCATATACATACAATGTAAGTTTATATGTATATCTCAGTCGTAGTTCACAAGTACACATATTTTACAAGTTTCTCTAAAAACTAGTTGATTCATAATTCCAGAGTTCTGGCACATCGGCATGTGGGCTTGTGTCATCGAAGAAAAGCCCTTTTCGGTGAATAACTTCGTGACGCATGAACATACACAGTTCACCCACAACCCTATTGACTTCTTTGACCATGTCTCTAGAAATCGACCAATCTCTGTTCACATCCGTATATTGCAATGAAAACATAATAAAAGTATTAGAATACGATAGTGACAATGAAAATGTAACTCAAAAGTAAGAAAATACAATATCTACAGTAAGGATTACTTACATCGTCACGATTCACTCTATATTCACCGGCGACACGAAGATTCTCGCATATGTTATATCCATAGAGGACACTACCAGGAGGCTGCTTGGCACAAGGAAAATTTATCCGTACATGCAATACGGTCCTATCCACAGGTCGGTCACTACCATGTTTTTTCTAATAGAACACCCAAGTGCTGTCATATAATAATTTGGCTGTCGTAAATTTACGTGTTTGCTGTAGTGTGAGGAAGAAGTCTATACAACCTGTATATGCTGGAGTAGACAAAGTAGAGTAAGGGTAGAGATAACAACTTTAGCGATGTGGGGTTGTGATAGATGAAGACTGACGAAACCGGCCGCTAAAAAAGTCAACTCTTGTAGTCTAAAAAGCATAGTAGCAGTATGTTTAAGGTAGGTGGAGAACAAACCGATCAGCATGAGGAAGACCATGTGCATAGAGGTTGTGGGGGTCATTGTTTCACGGAAATGATGATAAATATAGAATAACAAGTGTCATAATAGATGGAGTTGCTCCTCGGACGGTGAATCTCGTGCCCATGCATGGCGACCATGGGCAGTGGCGCTGCAGCCTAATAACCCTGCAACATAGAGGCAGCACGAAATTCGGAGGGGAGGTATGTGGCCTCGACATCAGCATGCATATGGCTAAGTGATGAGACCGGTTGTGTGGATGGAAACATGATGACGTCGCTCATATTAGAGTAATTAAACCTTTGTGTGCCAGAAGGCATGGAACTAGTTGCGATAGTGTCAACCATATTCACTACAAGAAAACGTATATTTTTTGTCATCTACATCTATTTTGTGGACCCTCACGAAATTATATGTATTTTCGTGAGGCAACACCTAGCTCACAAAAATATGTTGTAATTTCGTGGGCCAAATGCAAGGCACATAAAAATATAGTATAATTTTATAGGCTAAATGCAAGGCACACGAAAATATAGTATAATTTCGTGGTCCTGGGAGGTAGCACACGAAAATGACTATATTTTCGTGGGTCGGCGAAAATAGCACACGAAAATGGACTAGGCTTCGTCGGTTTCAGACAGGGGTACACATATTTTTGTGGGCTACATAACACGCTCACGAAAAATACTTCCAACAATTTCGTGGGCTACAGGAAGCACACGAAAATATGATCTATAATTTTGTGGCTTGCATGAAGCACACGAAAATATGACATATATTGTCGTCGGCTTCCGGAGGGCACATGAAAATAACTCGGCTTCGGCAGGTCACACGAACCTAGGCCATGCATTTTCGTCGGCCGAGGCGCAGAGCACGGAATTTTACAGTACTGTCGTCGGCCTGGAACACGGCTCAGGAAACACATTGCTGTTAATTTCGTCGGCTCCTACAGGCACACGAAGATAATGCGGCTTCCGACAGGGCACACGAACCTAGGTCATGCATTTTCGTCGGCCGAGGCGCAGCTCACAAAATTTGATAGTAGTGTGGTCGGCCTTGAACGCGACTCACGAAAATATTGCTATAATTTCATTGGCTAGTACAGGCACACGAAAATAACACGGCGCACGAAAATGTTGGTTTGTTGGAAAGCTCCATGTGGCCATATTATAAGATTTGCTTTGACAAAAATATTGTATGGACCATGTGTGACATGTTTGTGTTCGTTTATGTTATATTGTGTGTGGACATAAATACCGTTTGGACTATATAATGGAATTTGTAATGTTTAATTGAGTTTGTTGCATTTG
Source organism: Neostapfia colusana (assembly GCA_030760725.1). Lineage (NCBI taxonomy): Eukaryota > Viridiplantae > Streptophyta > Magnoliopsida > Poales > Poaceae > Neostapfia > Neostapfia colusana. The sequence goes on from JASWHV010000009.1 coordinate 70,485,248, forward strand.
TTATTAAGTGTGATCTGTGTGTTCTGTGTGTTTGAATGATAATTTATTATTGTATGTGCTTGGAACTGAACAATATACATCAACTCTGACTGTAATTTTATGTATTTTTGTGGGCCAAGAAATTACCCATAAAAATAGTGCCATATTATTTTCTTGGGCTAGGAGATGACCCACGAAAACAGTATCATATTATTTTCGTGGGCCAATTATTGGCCCACAAAAATAAACAACAGCATTTTTGTGGGCCAATTGTTGGCCCACAAAAATAAACAGCAGTATTTTCATGGGCCAGATGTTGGCCCACAAAAATAACTGGACAGTATTTTGGTGGGCCAACATGTGGCCCACGAAAATACCCTGCTATTATTTTTATGGGCCATATTTTGACCCACAAAAATATATATTTTCGTGGGTTATTTTTGGGTGAGCCGACTCCAAGACATGCGGTCCAGACATCAGGGCATCTACTATGGAGTCCCTTAAGTGCCTAGCACCTAGCACTGCTGTACATGTGGCAGATGAAGTATAGACCAGAGTTATTAATATCCATGTCGATATATAACGGGTGACTTAACTCCCGGTAAAAAGAAAAAAAACAACAAATGTAAGAATCTCTATGCCAACCACCATGTGCACATAACAGCTCTGTATACAACATATGTATTCCTAGCAGCTCCATGTACCAGACACCAGAGATAATGTGCTTGTAGCCTTGTTCTTTTTACAGCGACAGACAACCTAGAAAAAAAGATGGGATAATAATGTTATATGCCCATTATGTCTCAAGGAGGTAGAAACAGCACATCATCTCTTCATATATTGTTGTTTCTCATGGAGCGTAATGCACAACATTAATAATTTGGTGACACCTAGAGGAACACCGCTAATGGCTCTTGGAAATAATACAGAACAGACAGTGGTGGAGATGTTCCCCAGCACGACGAGAGGAATGCAAAAGGAACTGAGACAAACAATAAAAGAAACATTGCTATATACATGGTGGAATATATGGAAGGAGTGTAATAGAGGAATCTTCCAAGGGTTAGACAAAGATGAGTTCCAAGTAGCGATGTTGGCGCAGGAGGACATCAATCAGTATGACTTGGCTATGACCCTTTAGCCATTGAGAGAATAATTGGGATGTTGGTGAGATATATTTCTTATTTCTTTTTCCCTTCTTGTTACACCTAGAGCTCCCTAATATACATGTAGTACTAGCTTGTGATCTTTTTTCTTTAGTAGCTTAAGTTACCAGTGCTACATAGAATCTAGGCCGGACCTAGGAAGTGCCCTAGGGGCGACAGCCCCGGGCCCGCAAAAATTAAGGATCCATTAGTCTATAGAATTTATCGCACCATAGAACTACGTACACTACAAGAAAGAGTGAAAGTTACGACACCCGACAATATTTCTGACAGTTTTAGGGTCGGCCGTTGTAAATAAACTTATTTACGACTTCTGACTGGTGACGGCTAAAAACCGTCATAAATAAACCATTGCCCTCGTAAATAAGCTGTTTTCGACGGTAAGTGGCTTATTTATGACGATTTCTGGCCGACATTAGTTATCTAGTTTTTTGTAGTGATAAATGAACGCGATTGAATTGGCATCTAACAAAGGATTAATGAACCAAGAATAGCAACCAATAAGACCGTGAATTTAGCCTAGCTGGTCATCCTAACATAGAATCAGAAGTCCACGACAATATACATGACCATGCAACAACAGCAGAGGCTGAGCCGTTCCAGGTTGTTGCCTCGCATATTCTCCTAAATTGAACACCAATCGTCGAATCGTATCTCGTGCTACTGTCTGCTGGTTGTTGCGAATATGATGCCACTAGACTGCTCAATGCTCTAGGTTAACATGCCACCACATCATAGCTCATGCCTTTATGGTGCTAGCTTTAACTGATTTTATACATATACTACTTTTGGACTAACTGATTTTCTCTTTTTTTTTCTCATCTAAGTGTGCTTTTGTTATTTATACTTATTATTTTGATATAACGTGTGACAATAAAATTCTATAATGCAGTTACAATTCATAAATCATTTTTTATGTTTTCTGTCAACCCGTGGCCAAATTCTTTCCCGTCCTGAGCCCCAAAAAAGTCAGTGCCGGCCCTGCATTGGATCTTTAATATGGAACTCGTTCTCCTTTTCTTCTTTAATGAAATTGACAGAGCACTGCCTGTTAACCGTCAAAAAAAGAAAACAAAGACTAGAGATTGTACAGATGGAATCGGCCAAGCAGCAGACGATGCCGGACGGTGGCCAGATGCGCTACCGATCCGGAGCCCTCACTAACATCAAAGGCGACGGACGGCCCACCTAGCGGCCCCCTGCGACCTGTCATCTTGGTTTACTCTCCTTCGTGGTGATGGGACCAGATGACGATCGACGGTGGCTTAGGCTATTCGCACTCGCGGATCTCTATATCATACCTCTAAACAAATATTGTCAACCTTTTACGCTTGACTCTAAAAGGTTCGTACCTTTACAGTTTATTTGTCCGTGCTCATTCACCTCTATATCAACTATCAACTATTTTATATTAGATAATACAACTATATCATATTTTATATTATTTCATATAACTATTTATGTTAATAATATTATGTTTATAACTTATATAAAATCATTATATTTATTTTTTTGCTTCCTTTCCTATCTTTTTTTTTTCTTATTTTTCCTTTTCCCTTTCTTTTTTCCCTCACTTTTTTTTTTATTTTCCTTTTCCCTTTCTTTTTTCCCTCACTTCTTTTTTCCTTTCTTTTCTCCCTTTCCCTCCCTTCTTATTTTTTTCTTTCTTTCCTACTTTTCTTTCTTCTTCTTCGTCTTTTTCCTCCTTCCTTTTTGTCTCTCTTCCTCACACATCCAGGCGCAACAGTAACCCGGTACATTCCCAGGCCGCATAGCAACTTGGGATTTACCGGCGTCTGAAAAGCAGTCGCTGCAGACAACCACTATCTGTAGAGCCACCGTATTTGCCGCCGCCCAGGCCCAGAGGTCTGATTTTGACGGCTCACGAAAATAAAGTTATTCTCGTCGGCCACATAAGACCTACAAAAACGATTATTTTTGTTGGCTAAAAGTGGCCCATGAAAATAATGAGTCAGTATTAGCGTGAGCCATTTTGTAGCCCGCAAAAATAGTGCTTGAGTATTTTCGTGGGCCAGGCTGAAGCCCACAAAAATATCTGGTCCATATTTTCGTGTGCTTTTAGGTGGCCCACGGGCAATATTTTCGTGTGCTTTGAGGTGGCCCACAAAAATAATTTAGTCCACATTATCGTGTGCCTGTTATTGGTTTTAGATGGAAGAGTTCAATGTAAATGCAACACTGCCCTTATTGCTTTAAGCGCTCCACAATCTGTTATTGATTTTAGATAGAAAAGTTGAATGTAAGTGCAAATATTGTCGATCAGAGTATCTCCAACAGACAAGGCATCAAAGGCTTTCTTAATTTCTCTGTTGAAGTCAAATTGCTTATAGGGACCATCAGAATACAGGTCTTCTAAGCTATTACTTAACCAATGCATCTTATCCAAAATTTGTTTGGACAAATTCCAATTTTTGGGAGTCTAAATAAATTAGCTAACAAAGCAAGCTCCAAGACCTGAACCTCAAGCTCTATATTTAATCCAGCATAGCCACATTCCATCCTTCTTAAAGATATATCTAATTTCTCAACGAAAATATCAAGTGAAGTCTGGCACACAGAAACCTCATGAATGCACCAGTTGATCCAGAAGAATTTTCAGATAATAGCTTCTCCTCTTCTTTGCAAGTTCTGCAATCAAGAAAATTGAAAGCATTTGAAATATTCTCAAATGGTTGAGTATTATAGAATGGATTTGTGCCAAAAAAAGAAAGAATGATTAATACCTCAGAATAGTCCGGACTTCAAAAATATTGCATGACATTCTCATAGTCCAGGCTTTTTAAACTGTTTCGAGTATGAATTTTGTAGATTTCATTACTAGAATGACATCTAGATCCTTTCACTACTACAGAACATATTTTCACATGCGTCTACAAACATATTTTCACAGTAGGTTTTGAAAACCGCCTATGAAAAAGCACCTGTGAAATGACCTTCACATACGGCATCAAAAATGAACTGTGAAAATATTATCACAGGCGGTTCATTAAAGCAGACCGTCTGTGACAAAGAATTATCACAGACGGCTTCTTAGGAAGTACCGCTTGTGAAAATAGACTACCAAAACGGCTCTTGGTGAATGACCGCTTGTGAAAATAGACTATCATAGACGTCTTTAAATGAAAGACCCCTTGTGAAAATGGATATCGCAGGTGCTACTTCGTTACAGGCTGCTTGTGAAATTGAATATAAGATGCACCTCTTTATATAGACCCACTTGTAAAAAAGGATATCTCAAGCGGTTCTTCATGGCGGACCGCATGCGAAATTTTTTTATCACATGCGGCTTTCTATATGTGGCCGCCTGTAAAAAGCTATTATCTCCGATGGTTCAACTTTAGCAACCGCCTGTGAAAACTTACTACCACATGCGGTTCTTGGCCAACCACCGCCCGTAATAAACTGTTATCACAGGCCGTTTTTAGCACCTGGCTGCCTGTGATAATTTCTTAGCACAAAGGGTTCATATTTTAGAACCGGCTGTGAAGATATATACCCTTTCAGAACTTCATGCTGTTATTTCTAACTTTCAGCTTAAATTCAAATATAAACAGCACAAAAACAATTTGCACCCGCTTAGATTCAAATAAATATTCGCACAACAATCATAAAGTATAAGATTCTTATACATACAATGTAAGTTTATATGTATATCTCAGTCGTAGTTCACAAGTACACATATTTTACATGTTTCTCTAAAAACTAGTTGATTCATAATTCCAGAGTTCTGGCACATCGGCATGTGGGCTTGTGTCATCGAAGAAAGGCCCTTTTCGGTGAATAACTTCGTGACGCATGAACATACACAGTTCACCCACAACCCTATTGACTTCTTTGACCATATCTCTAGAAATCGGCCAATCTCTGTTCACATCCGTATATTGCAATGAAAACATAATAAAAGTATTAGAATACGATAGTGACAATGAAAATGTAACTCAAAAGTAAGAAAATACAATATCTACAGTAAGGATTACTTACATCGTCACGATTCACTCTATATTCACCGGCGACACGAAGATTCTCGCATATGTTATATCCATAGAGGACACTACCAGGAGGCTGCATGGCACAAGGAAAATTTATCCGTACATGCAATACGGTCCTATCCACAGGTCGGTCACTGCCATGTTTTTTCTAATGGAACACCCAAGTGCTGTCATATAATAATTTGGCTGTCGTAAATTTACGTGTTTCCTGTAGTGTGAGGAAGTAGTCTATACAACCTGTGTATGCTGGAGTAGACAAAGTAGAGTAAGGGTAGAGATAACAACTTTAGCGATGTGGGGTTGTGATAGATGAAGACTGACGAAACCGGCAGCTAAAAAAGTCAACTCTTGTAGTCTAAAAAGCATAGTAGCAGTATGTTTAAGGTAGGTGGAGAACAAACGGATCAGCATGAGGAAGACCATGTGCATAGAGGTTGTGGGGGTCATTGTTTCACGGAAATGACGATAAATATAGAATAACAAGTGTCATAATGGTGGAGTTGCTCCCCGGACGGTGAATCTCGTGCCCATGCATGGCGACCATGGGCAGTGGCGCTGCAGCCTAATAAGCCTGCAACATAGCGGCAGCACGAAATTCGGAGGGGAGGTATGTGGCCTCGACATCAGCATGCATATGGCTAATTGATGAGACCGGTTGTGTGGATGGAAACATGATGACGTCACTCATATTAGAGTAATTAATCCTTTGTGTGCCAGAAAGCATGGAACTAGTAGCGATAGTGTCAACCATATTCACTACAAGAAAACGTATAACTTTTGTCGGCTACATCTATTTTTGTGGACCCTCACGAAATTATATGTATTTTCGTGAGCCAACACCTAGCTCACAAAAATATATTATAATTTCATGGGCCAAATTCAAGGCACACAAAAATATAGTATAATTTTATGGGCTAAATGCAAGGCACACGAAAATATAGTATAATTTCGTGGTCCTGGGAGGTAGCACACAAAAATGACTATATTTTCGTGGGTCGGTGAAAATAGCACACGAAAATGGACTAGGCTTCGTCGGTTTCAGACAGGGGTACACATATTTTTGTGGGCTACTTAACACGCTCACGAAAATACTTCCAACAATTTCGTGGGCTACAGGAAGCACACGAAAATATGACCTATAATTTTGTGTCTTGCATGAAGCACACGAAAATATGACATATATTATCGTTGGCTTCCGGAGGGCACATGAAAAAAACTCAGCTTCGGCAGGTCACACGAACCTAGGCCATGCATTTTCGTCGGCCGAGGCGCAGCGGTCGGAATTTTACAGTACTGTCATCGGCCTGGAACACGGCTCAGGAAAATATTGCTGTTAATTTCGTCGGCTCATACAGGCACACGAAAATAATGCGGCTTCCGACAGGGCACACGAACCTAGGTCATGCATTTTCGTCCGCCGAGGCGCAGCTCACGAAATTTGATAGTAGTGTGGTCGGCCTTGAACGCGACTCACAAAAATATTGCTATAATTTCATTGGCTAGTACAGGCACACGAAAATAACACGGCGCACGAAAATGTTGGTTTGTTGGAAAGCTCCATGTGGCCATATTATAAGATTTTCTTTGACAAAAATATTGTATGGACCATGTGTGACATATTTGTGTTCGTTTATGTTATATTGTGTGTGGACATAAATACCGTTTGGACTATATAATGGATTTTGTAATGTTTAATTGAGTTTGTTGCATTTGTTATTAAGTGTGATCTGTGTGTTTGAATGATAATTTATTATTGTATGTGCTTGGAACTGAACAATATGCATCAACTCTGACTGTAATTTTATGTATTTTCATGGGCCAAGAAATTACCCATAAAAATAGTGCCATATTATTTTCTTGGGCTAGGAGATGACCCACGAAAACAGTACCATATTATTTTCGTGGGCCAATTGTTGGCCCACAAAAATAAACAGCAGTATTTTCGTGGGCCAGATGTCGGCCCTCAAAAATAACTGGAGAGTATTTTCGTGGGCCAACATGTGGCCCACGAAAATACCCTGCTATTATTTTTATGGGCCATATTTTGACCCACAAAAATATATATTTTCGTGGGTTATTTTTGGGTGAGCCGACTCCAAGACATGCGGTCAAGACATCAGGGCATCCACTATGGAGTCTCTTAAGTGCCTAGCACCTAGCACTGCTGTACATGTGGCAGATGAAGTATAGACCAGAGTTATTGATATCCATGTCGATATATAACGGGTGACTTAACTCCCAGTAAAAAGAAAAAAAACAACAAATGTAAGAATCTCTATGCCAACCACCATGTGCACATAACAGCTCCGTATACAACATATGTATTCCTAGCAGCTCCATGTACCAGACACCAGAGATAATGTGCTTGTCGCCTTGTTCTTTTCACAGCGACAGACAACCTAGAAAAAAAGATGGGATAATAATGTTATATGCCCATTATGTCTCAAGGAGGTAGAAACAGCACATCATCTCTTCATAGATTGTTGTTTCTCATGGAGCGTAATGCACAACATTAATAATTTGGTGACACCTAGAGGAACACCGCTAATGGCTCTTGGAAATAATACAAAACAGACAGTGGTGGAGATGTTCCCCAGCACGACCAGAGGAATGCAAAAGGAAATGAGACAAACAATAAAAGAAACATTGCTATATACATGGTGGAATATATTGAAGGAGTGTAATAGGGGAATCTTCCAAGGATTAGACAAAGATGAGTTCCAAGTAGCGATGTTGGCGCAGGAGGACATCGATTAGTATGACTTGGCTATGACCCTTTAGCCATTGAGAGAATAATTGGGATGTTGGTGAGATATATTTCTTATTTATTTTTCCCTTCTTGTTACACCTAGAGCTCCCTAATATACATGTAGTACTAGCTTGTGATATTTGTTCTTTAGTAGCTTAAGTTACCAGTGCTACATAGAATCTAGGCCGGCCCTAGGAAGTGCCCTAGGGGTGACAGCCCCGGGCCCGCCAAAATTAAGGATCCATTAGTCTATAAAATTTATCGCACCATAGAACTACGTACACTACAAGAAAGAGTGAAAGTTATGACACCCGATAATATTTGTGACAGTTTTAGGGTTGGCCGTCGTAAATAAACTAATTTACGACTTCTGAATGGTGACGGCTAAAAACCGTTATAAATAAACCATTGCCCTCGTAAATAAGCTGTTTACGACGGTAAGTGGCTTATTTACGATGATTTCTGGCCGACATTAGTTATCTAGTTTTTTCTAGTGATAAATGAATGCGATTGAATTGGCATCTAACAAAGGATTAATGAACCAAGAATAGCAACCAATAAGACCGTGAATTTGGCCTAGCTGGTCATCCTAACATAGAATCAGAAGTCCACGACAATATACATGACCATGCAACAACAGCAGAGGCTGAGCCGTTCCAGGTTGTTGCCTCGCATATTCTCCTAAATTGAACACCAATCGTCGAATCGTATCTCGTGCTACTGTCTGCTGGTTGTTGCGAATATGATGCCACTAGACTGCTCAATGCTCTAGGTTAACATGCCACCACATCATAGCTCATGCCTTTATGGTGCTAGCTTTAACTGATTTTATACATATACTACTTTTGGACTAACTGATTTTCTCTTTTTTTTCTCATCTAAGTGTGCTTTTGTTATTTATACTTATTATTTTGATATAACGTGTGACAATAAAATTCTATAATGCAGTTACAATTCATAAATCATTTTTTATGTTTTCTGTCAACCCGTGCCCAAATTCTTTCCCGTCCCGAGCCCCAAAAAAGTCAGTGCCGGCCCTGCATTGGATCTTTAATATGTAACTCGTTCTCCTTTTCTTCTTTAATGAAATTGACAGAGCACTGCCTGTTAACCGTCAAAAAAAGAAAACAAAGACTAGAGATTGTACAGATGGAATCGGCCAAGCAGCAGACGACGCCGGACGGTGGCCAGATGCGCTACGATCCGGAGCCCTCACTAAGATCAAAGGCGACGGACGGCCCACCTAGCGGCCCCCTGCGACCTGTCGTCTTGGTTTACTCTCCTTCGTGGTGATGGGACCAGATGGCGATCGACGGTGGCTTAGGCTATTCGCACTCGCGGATCTCTATATCAGACCTCTAAAGAAATATTGTCAACCTTTTACGCTTGACTCTAAAAGGTTCGTACCTTTACAGTTTATTTGTCCACGCTCATTCACCTCTAAATCAGACCTCTATATCAACTATCAACTATTTTATATTAGATAATACAACTATATCATATTTTATATTATTTCATATAACTATTTATGTTAATAATATTATATTTATAACTTATATAAAATCATTATATTTATTTTTTTGCTTCCTTTCCTCTCTTTTTTTCTTATTTTTCCTTTTCACATTCTTTTTTCCCTCACTTTTTTTTTCTTATTTTCCTTTTCCCTTTCTTTTTTCCCTCACTTCTTTTTTCCTTTCTTTTCTCCCTTTCCCTCCCTTCTTATTTTTTTCTTTCTTTCCTACTTTTCTTTCCTTTCTTCTTCTTCGTCTTTTTCCTCCTTCCTTTTTGTCTCTCTTCCTCACACATCCAGGCGCAACAGTAACCCGGTACATTCCCAGACCGCATAGCCACTTGGGATTTACCGGCGCCTGAAAAGCAGTCGCTGCAGACAACCACTATCTGTAGAGCCACCGTATTTGCCGCCGCCCAGGCCCAGAGGTGATTTTGACGGCTCATGAAAATAAAGTTATTCTCGTCGGCCACATAAGACCTACAAAAACGATTATTTTTGTTGGCTAAAAGTGGCCCACGGAAATAATGAGGCAGTATTAGCGTGAGCCATTTTGTAGCCCGCAAAAATAGGGCTTGAGTATTTTCGTGGGCCAGGCTGAAGCCTACAAAAATAACTGGTCCATATTTTCGTGTGCTTTTAGGTGGCCCACGGGCAATATTTTCGTGTGCTTTGAGGTGGCCCACAAAAATAATTTAGTCCACATTATCGTGTGCCTGTTATTGGTTTTAGATGGAAGTGTTCAATGTAAATGCAACACTGCCCTTATTGCTTTAAGCGCTCCACAATCTGTTATTTATTTTAGATAGAAAAGTTGAATGTAAGTGCAAATATTGTCGATCAGAGTATCGCCAACAGACAAGGCATCAAAGGCTTTCTTAATTTCTCCGTTGAAGTCAAATTGCTTATAGGGACCATCAGAATACAGGTCTTCTAAGCTATTACTTAACCAATGCATCTTATCCAAAATTTATTTGGACAAATTCCAATTTTTGGGAGTCTAAATAAATTAGCTAACAAAGCAAGCTCCAAGACCTGAACCTCAAGCTCTATATTTAATCCAGCATAGCCACATTCCATCCTTCTTAAAGATATATCTAATTTCTCAACGAAAATATCAAGTGAAGTCTGGCACACAGAAACCTCATGAATGCACCAGTTGATCCAGAAGAATTTTTAGATAATAGCTTCTCCCCTTCTTTGCAAGTTCTGCAATCAAGAAAATTGAAAGCATTTGAAATATTCTCAAATGGTTGAGTATTATAGAATGGATTTGTGCTAAAAAAAGAAAGAATGATTAATACCTCAGAATAGTCCGGACTTCAAAAATATTGCATGACATTCTCATAGTCCAGGCTTTTTAAACTGTTTCAAGTATGAATTTTGTAGATTTCATTACTAGAATGACATCTAGATCATTTCACTACTACAGAACATATTTTCACATGCGTCTATAAACATATTTCCAAAGTAGGTTTTGAAAACCGCCTATGAAAATACACCTGTGAAATGACCTTCACATACGGCATCAAAAATGAACTGTGAAAATATTATCACAGGCGGTTCATTAAAGCAGACCGCCTGTGACAAAGAATTATCACAGACGGCTTCTTAGGAAGTACCTCTTGTGAAAATGGACTACCAAAACGGCTCTTGGTGAATGACCGCTTGTGAAAATAGACTATCATAGACGTGTTTAAATAAAAGACCCCTTGTGAAAATGGATATCGCAGGTGCTACTTCGTTACAGGCCGCTTGTGAAATTGAATATAACATGCACCTCTTTATATAGACCCACATGTAAAAAAGGATATCTCAAGCGGTTCTTCATGGCGGACCGCATGCGAAAATTTTTTATCACATGCGGCTTTCTATATGTGGCCGCCTGTAAAAATCTATTATCACCGATGGTTCAACTTTAGCAACCGCCTGTGAAAACTTACTACCACATGCGGTTCTTGGCCAACCACCGCCCGTAATAAACTGTTATCACAGGCCGTTTTTAGCACCCGGCTGCCTGTGATAATTTCTTAGCACAAAGGGTTCATATTTTAGAACCGGCTGTGAAGATATATACCCTTTCAGAACTTCATGCTGTTATTTCTAACTTTCAGCTTAAATTCAAATATAAACAGCACAAAAACAATTTGCACCCGCTCAGATTCAAATAAATATTCGCACAACAATCATAAAGTATAAGATTCATATACATACAATGTAAGTTTATATGTATATCTCAGTCGTAGTTCACAAGTACACATATTTTACAAGTTTCTCTAAAAACTAGTTGATTCATAATTCCAGAGTTCTGGCACATCGGCATGTGGGCTTGTGTCATCGAAGAAAAGCCCTTTTCGGTGAATAACTTCGTGACGCATGAACATACACAGTTCACCCACAACCCTATTGACTTCTTTGACCATGTCTCTAGAAATCGACCAATCTCTGTTCACATCCGTATATTGCAATGAAAACATAATAAAAGTATTAGAATACGATAGTGACAATGAAAATGTAACTCAAAAGTAAGAAAATACAATATCTACAGTAAGGATTACTTACATCGTCACGATTCACTCTATATTCACCGGCGACACGAAGATTCTCGCATATGTTATATCCATAGAGGACACTACCAGGAGGCTGCTTGGCACAAGGAAAATTTATCCGTACATGCAATACGGTCCTATCCACAGGTCGGTCACTACCATGTTTTTTCTAATAGAACACCCAAGTGCTGTCATATAATAATTTGTCTGTCGTAAATTTACGTGTTTCCTGTAGTGTGAGGAAGAAGTCTATACAACCTGTATATGCTGGAGTAGACAAAGTAGAGTAAGGGTAGAGATAACAACTTTAGCGATGTGGGGTTGTGATAGATGAAGACTGACGAAACCGGCCGCTAAAAAAGTCAACTCTTGTAGTCTAAAAAGCATAGTAGCAGTATGTTTAAGGTAGGTGGAGAACAAACCGATCAGCATGAGGAAGACCATGTGCATAGAGGTTGTGGGGGTCATTGTTTCACGGAAATGATGATAAATATAGAATAACAAGTGTCATAATAGATGGAGTTGCTCCTCGGACGGTGAATCTCGTGCCCATGCATGGCGACCATGGGCAGTGGCGCTGCAGCCTAATAACCCTGCAACATAGAGGCAGCACGAAATTCGGAGGGGAGGTATGTGGCCTCGACATCAGCATGCATATGGCTAATTGATGAGACCGGTTGTGTGGATGGAAACATGATGACGTCGCTCATATTAGAGTAATTAAACCTTTGTGTGCCAGAAGGCATGGAACTAGTTGCGATAGTGTCAACCATATTCACTACAAGAAAACGTATATTTTTTGTCGGCTACATCTATTTTTGTGGACCCTCACGAAATTATATGTATTTTCGTGAGCCAACACCTAGCTCACAAAAATATATTGTAATTTCATGGGCCAAATGCAAGGCACACAAAAATATAGTATAATTTTATGGGCTAAATGCAAGGCACACGAAAATATAGTATAATTTCGTGGTCCTGGGAGGTAGCACACAAAAATTACTATATTTTTGTGGGTCGGTGAAAATAGCACATGAAAATGGACTAGGCTTCGTCGGTTTCAGATAGGGGTACACATATTTTTGTGGGCTACTTAAAACGCTCACGAAAATACTTCCAACAATTTCGTGGGCTACAGGAAGCACACGAAAATATGACCTATAATTTTGTGCCTTGCATGAAGCACACGAAAATATGACATATATTGTCGTCGGCTTCCGGAGGGCACATGAAAATAACTCAGCTTCGGCAGGTCACACGAACCTAGGCCATGCATTTTCGTCGGCCGAGGCGCAGCGCACGGAATTTTACAGTACTGTCGTCGGCCTGGGACACGGCTCAGGAAAATATTGCTGTTAATTTCGTCGGCTCCTACAGGCACACGAAAATAATGCGGCTTCCGACAGGGCACACGAACCTAGGTCATGCATTTTCGTCGGCCGAGGCGCAGCTCACGAAATTTGATAGTAGTGTGGTCGGCCTTGAACGCGACTCACGAAAATATTGCTATAATTTCATTGGCTAGTACAGGCACACGAAAATAACACGGCGCACGAAAATGTTGGTTTGTTGGAAAGTTCCATGTGGCCATATTATAATATTTGTTTTGACAAAAATATTGTATGGACCGTGTGTGACATGTTTGTGTTCGTTTATGTTATATTGTGTGTGGACATAAATACCGTTTGGACTATATAATGGATTTTGTAATGTTTAATTGAGTTTGTTGCATTTGTTATTAAGTGTGATCTGTCTGTTCTGTGTGTTTGACTGATAATTTATTATTGTATGTGCTTGGAACTGAACAATATGCATCAACTCTGACTGTAATTTTATGTATTTTCGTGGGCCAAGAAATTACCTATAAAAATAGTGCCATATTATTTTTTTGGGCTAGGAGATGACCCACGAAAACAGTACCATATTATTTTCGTGGGCCAATTGTTGGCCCACAAAAATAAACAACAGCATTTTTGTGGGCCAATTGTTGGCCCACAAAAATAAACAGCAGTATTTTCATGGGCCAGATGTCGGCCCACAAAAATAACTGGACAGTATTTTCGTGGGCCAACATGTGGCCCACGAAAATACCCTGCTATTATTTTTATGGGCCATATTTTGACCCACAAAAATATATATTTTCGTGGGTTATTTTTGGGTGAGCCGACTCCAAGACATGCGGTCCAGACATCAGGGCATCCACTATGGAGTCCCTTAAGTGCCTAGCACCTAGCACTGCTGTACATGTGGCAGATGAAGTATAGACCAGAGTTATTGATATCCATGTCGATATATAACGGGTGACTTAACTCCCGGTAAAAAGAAAAAAACAACAAATGTAAGAATCTCTATGCCAACCACCATGTGCACATAACAGCTCCGTATACAACATATGTATTCCTAGCAGCTCCATGTACCATACACCAGAGATAATGTGCTTGTAGCCTTGTTCTTTTCACAGCGACAGACAACCTAGAAAAAAAGATGGGATAATAATGTTATATGCCCATTATGTCTCAAGGAGGTAGAAACAGCACATCATCTCTTCATAGATTGTTGTTTCTCATGGAGCGTAATGCACAACATTAATAATTTGGTGACACCTAGAGGAACACCGCTAATGGCTCTTGGAAATAATACAAAACAGACAGTGGTGGAGATGTTCCCCAGCACGACCAGAGGAATGCAAAAGGAAATGAGACAAACAATAAAAGAAACATTGCTATATACATGGTGGAATATATGGAAGGAGTGTAATAGAGGAATCTTCCAAGGGTTAGACAAAGATGAGTTCCAAGTAGCGATGTTGGCGCAGGAGGACATCGATCAGTATGACTTGGCTATGACCCTTTAGCCATTGAGAGAATAATTGGGATGTTGGTGAGATATATTTCTTATTTCTTTTTCCCTTCTTGTTACACCTAGAGCTCCCTAATATACATGTAGTACTAGCTTGTAATCTTTGTTCTTTAGTAGCTTAAGTTACCAGTGCTACATAGAATCTACGCCGGCCCTAGGAAGTGCCCTAGGGGCAACAGCCCCGGGCCCGCAAAAATTAAGGATCCATTAGTCTATAAAATTTATCGCACCATAGAACTACGTACACTACAAGAAAGAGTGAAAGTTACGACACCCGACAATATTTCTGACAGTTTTAGGGTTGGACGTCGTAAATAAACTTATTTACGACTTCTGACTGGTGACGGCTAAAAACCGTCATAAATAAACCATTGCCCTCGTAAATAAGCTGTTTACGATGGTAAGTGGCTTATTTACGACGATTTCTGGCCGACATTAGTTATCTAGTTTTTTGTAGTGATAAATGAACGCGATTGAATTGGCATCTAACAAAGGATTAATGAACCAATAATAGCAACCAATAAGACCGTGAATTTGGCCTAGCTGGTCATCCTAACATAGAATCAGAAGTCCACGACAATATACATGACCATGCAACAACAGCAGAGGCTGAGCCGTTCCAGGTTGTTGCCTCGCATATTCTCCTAAATTGAACACCAATCGTCGAATCGTATCTCGTGCTACTGTCTTCTGGTTGTTGCGAATATGATGCCACTAGACTGCTCAATGCTCTAGGTTAACATGCCACCACATCATAGCTCATGCCTTTATGGTGCTAGCTTTAACTGATTTTATACATATACTACTTTTGGACTAACTGATTTTCTCTTTCTTTCTCATCTAAGTGTGCTTTTGTTATTGATACTTATTATTTTGATATAACGTGTGACAATAAAATTCTATAATGCAGTTACAATTCATAAATCATTTTTTATGTTTTCTGTCAACCCGTGGCCAAATTCTTTCCCGTCCCGAGCCCCAAAAAAGTCAGTGCCGGCCCTGCATTGGATCTTTAATATGTAACTCGTTCTCCTTTTCTTCTTTAATGAAATTGACAGAGCACTGCCTGTTAACCGTCAAAAAAAGAAAACAAAGACTAGATATTGTACAGATGGAATCGGCCAAGCAGCAGACGATGCCGGACGGTAGCCAGATGCGCTACCGATCCGGAGCCCTCACTAAGATCAAAGGCGACGGACGGCCCACCTAGCGGCCCCCTGCGACCTGTCGTCTTGGTTTACTCTCCTTCGTGGTGATGGGACCAGACGGCGATCGACAGTGGCTTAGGCTATTCGCACTCGCGGATCTCTATATCAGACCTCTAAAGTAATATTATCAACCTTTTACGCTTGACTCTAAAAGGTTCGTACCTTTGAAGTTTATTTGTCCGCGCTCATTCACCTCTAAATCAGACCTCTATATCAACTATCAACTATTTTATATTAGATAATACAACTATATCATATTTTATATTATTTTATATAACTATTTATGTTAATAATATTATATTTATAACTTATATAAAATCATTATATTTATTTTTTTGCTTCCTTTCCTCTCTTTTTTTTCTTATTTTTCCTTTTCCCATTCTTTGTTCCCTCACTTTTTTTTCTTATTTTCGTTTTCCCTTTCTTTTTTCCCTCACTTCTTTTTTCCTTTCTTTTCTCCCTTTCCCTCCCATCTTATTTTTTTCTTTCTTTCCTACTTTTCTTTCCTTTCTTCTTCTTCGTCTTTTTCCTCCTTCCCTTTTGTCTCTCTTCCTCACACATTCAGGCGCAACAGTAACCCGGTACATTCCCAGGCCGCATAGCCACTTGGGATTTACCGGCGCCTGAAAAGCAGTCGCTGCAGACAACCACTATCTGTAGAGCCACCGTATTTGCCGCCGCCCAGGCCCAGAGGTCTGATTTTGACGGCTCACGAAAATAAAGTTATTCTCGTCGGCCACATAAGACCTACAAAAACGATTATTTTTGTTGGCTAAAAGTGGCCCACGAAAACAATGAGACAGTATTAGCGTGAGCCATTTTGTAGCCCGCAAAAATAGGGCTTGAGTATTTTCGTGGGCCAGGCTGAAGCCCACAAAAATAACTGGTCCATATTTTCATGTGCTTTTAGGTGGCCCACGGGCAATATTTTCGTGTGCTTTGAGGTGGCCGACAAAAATAATTTAGTCCACATTATCGTGTGCCTGTTATTGGTTTTAGATCGAAGAGTTCAATGTAAATGCAACACTGCCCTTATTGCTTTAAGCGCTCCACAATCTGTTATTGATTTTAGATAGAAAAGTTGAATGTAAGTGCAAATATTGTCGATCAGAGTATCGCCAACAGACAAGGCATCAAAGGCTTTCTTAATTTCTCTGTTGAAGTCAAATTGCTTATAGGGACCATCAGAATACAGGTCTTCTAAGCTATTACTTAACCAATGCATCTTATCCAAAATTTGTTTGGACAAATTCCAATTTTTGGGAGTCTAAATAAATTAGCTAACAAAGCAAGCTCCAAGACCTGAACCTCAAGCTCTATATTTAATCCAGCATAGCCACATTCCATCCTTCTTAAAGATATATCTAATTTCTCAACGAAAATATCAAGTGAAGTCTGGCACACAGAAACCTCATGAATGCACCAGTTGATCCAGAAGAATTTTCAGATAATAGCTTCTCCTCTTCTTTGCAAGTTGTGCAATCAAGAAAATTGAAAGCATTTGAAATATTCTCAAATGGTTGAGTATTATAGAATGGATTTGTGCCAAAAAAAGAAAGAATGATTAATACCTCAGAATAGTCCGGACTTCAAAAATATTGCATGACATTCTCATAGTCCAGGCTTTTTAAACTGTTTCAAGTATGAATTTTGTAGATTTCATTACTAGAATGACATCTAGATCCTTTCACTACTACAGAGCATATTTTCACATGCATCTATAAACATATTTCCACAGTAGGTTTTGAAAACCGCCTATGAAAATACACCTGTGAAATGACCTTCACATACGGCATCAAAAATGAACTGTGAAAATATTATCACAGGTGGTTCATAAAAGCAGACCGCCTGTGACAAAGAATTATCACAGACGGCTTCTTAGTAAGTACCTCTTGTGAAAATGAACTACCAAAACGGCTCTTGGTGAATGACCGCTTGTGAAAATAGACTATCATAGATGTCTTTAAATGAAAGACCCCTTGTGAAAATGGATATCGCAGGTGCTACTTCGTTAGAGGCCGCTTGTGAAATTGAATATAACATGCACCTCTTTATATAGACCCACTTGTAAAAAAGGATATCTCAAGCGGTTCTTCATGGCGGACCGCATGCGAAATTTTTTTATCACATGCGGCTTTCTATATGTGGCCGCCTGTAAAAGTCTATTATCACCAATGGTTCAACTTTAGCAACCGCCTGTGAAAACTTACTACCACATGCGGTTCTTGGCCAACCACCGCCCGTAATAAACTGTTATCACAGGCCGTTTTTAGCACCCGGCTGCCTGTGATAATTTCTTAGCACATAGGGTTCATATTTTAGAACCGGCTGTGAAGATATATACCCTTTCAGAACTTCATGCTGTTATTTCTAACTTTCAGCTTAAATTCAAATATAAACAGCACAAAAACAATTTGCACCCGCTCAGATTCAAATAAATATTTGCACAACAATCATAAAGTATAAGATTCATATACATACAATGTAAGTTTATATGTATATCTCAGTCGTAGTTCACAAGTACACATATTTTACAAGTTTCTCTAAAAACTAGTTGATTCATAATTCCAGAGTTCTGGCACATCGGCATGTGGGCTTGTGTCATCGAAGAAAAGCCCTTTTCGGTGAATAACTTCGTGACGCATGAACATACACAGTTCACCCACAACCCTATTGACTTCTTTGACAATATCTCTAGAAATCAGCCAATCTCTGTTCACATCCGTATATTGCAATGAAAACATAATAAAAGTATTAGAATACGATAGCGACAATGAAAATGTAACTCAAAAGTAAGAAAATACAATATCTACAGTAAGGATTACTTACATTGTCACGATTCACTCTATATTCACCGGCGACACGAAGATTCTCGCATATGTTATATCCATAGAGGACACTACCAGGAGGCTGCTTGGCACAAGAAAAATTTATCCGTACATGCAATACGGTCCTATCCACAGGTCGGACACTGCCATGTTTTTTCTAATAGAACACCCAAGTGCTGTCATATAATAATTTGGCTGTCTTAAATTTACGTGTTTCCTGTAGTGTGAGGAAGAAGTCTATACAACCTGTGTATGCTGGAGTAGAAAAAGTAGAGTAAGGGTAGAGATAACAACTTTAGCGATGTGGGGTTGTGATAGATGAAGACTGGCGAAACCGGCAGCTAAAAAAGTCAACTCTTGTAGTCTAAAAAGCATAGTAGCAGTATGTTTAAGGTAGGTGGAGAACAAACCGATCAGCATGAGGAAAACCATGTGCATAGAGGTTGTGGGGGTCATTGTTTCACGGAAATGACGATAAATATAGAATAACAAGTGTCATAATGGATGGAGTTGCTCCTCGGACGGTGAATCTCGTGCCCATGCATGGCGACCATGGGCAGTGGCGCTGCAGCCTAATAAGCCTGCAACATAGCGGCAGCAGGAAATTCGGAGGGGAGGTATGTGGCCTCGACATCAGCATGCATATGGCTAATTGATGAGACCGGTTGTGTGGATGGAAACATGATGACGTCGCTCATATTAGAGTAATTAATCCTTTGTGTGCCAGAAAGCATGGAACTAGTAGCGATAGTGTCAACCATATTCACTACAAGAAAACGTATATTTTTTGTCGGCTACATCTATTTTTGTGGACCCTCACGAAATTATATATATTTTCGTGAGCCAACACCTAGCTCACAAAAATATATTGTAATTTTATGGGCCAAATGCAAGGCACACAAAAATATAGTATAATTTTATGGGCTAAATGCAAGGCACACGAAAATATAGTATAATTTCGTGGTCCTGGGAGGTAGCACACAAAAATGACTATATTTTCGTGGGTCGGTGAAAATAGCACACGAAAACGGACTAGGCTTCGTCGGTTTCAGACAGGGGTACACATATTTTTGTGGGCTACTTAACACGCTCACGAAAATACTTCCAACAATTTCGTGGGCTACAGGAAGCACACGAAAATATGACCTATAATTTTGTGTCTTGCATGAAGCACACGAAAATATGACATATATTGTCGTCGGCTTCCGGAGGGCACATGAAAATAACTCAGCTTCGGCAGGTCACACGAACCTAGGCCATGCATTTTCGTCGGCCGAGGCGCAGCGCACGGAATTTTACAGTACTGTCGTCGGCCTGGAACACGGCTGACGAAAATATTGTTGTTAATTTCGTCGGCTCCTACAGGCACACGAAAATAATGCGGCTTCCGACAGGGCACACGAACCTAGGTCATGCATTTTCGTCGGCCGAGGCGCAGCTCACGAAATTTGATAGTAGTGTGGTCGGCCTTGAATGCGACTCACGAAAATATTGCTATAATTTCATTGGCTAGTACAGGCACACGAAAATAACACGGCACACGAAAATGTTGGTTTGTTGGAAAGCTCCATGTGGCCATATTATAAGATTTGCTTTGACAAAAATATTGTATGGACCATGTGTGACATGTTTGTGTTCGTTTATGTTATATTGTGTGTGGACATAAATACCGTTTGGACTATATAATGGATTTTGTAATGTTTAATTGAGTTTGTTGCATTTGTTATTAAGTGTGATCTATGTGTTCTGTGTGTTTGAGTGATAATTTATTATTGTATGTGCTTGGAACTGAACAATATGCATCTACTCTGACTGTAATTTTATGTATTTTCATGGGCCAAGAAATTAACCATAAAAATAGTGCCATATTATTTTCTTGGGCTAGGAGATGACCCACGAAAACAGTACCATATTATTTTCGTGGGCCAATTGTTGGCCCAAAAAATAAACAACAGCATTTTTGTGGGCCAATTGTTGGCCCACAAAAGTAAACAGCAGTATTTTCGTGGGCCACATGTTGGCCCACGAAAATAATTGGACATTATTTTCGTGGGCCAACATGTGGCCCACGAAAATACCCTGCTATTATTTTTATGGGCCATATTTTGACCCACAAAAATATATATTTTAGTGGGTTATTTTTGGGTGAGCCGACTCCAAGACATGCGGTCCAGACATCAGGGCATCCACTATGGAGTCACTTAAGTGCCTAGCACCTAGCACTGCTGTACATGTGGCAGATGAAGTATAGACCAGAGTTATTGATATCCATGCCGATATATAACGGGTGACTTAACTCCCGGTAAAAAGAAAAAAAAAACAACAAATGTAATAATCTCTATGCCAACCACCATGTGCACATAACAGCTCCGTATACAACATATGTATTCCTAGCAGCTCCATGTACCAGACACCAGAGATAATGTGCTTGTAGCCTTGTTCTTTTCACAGCGACAGACAACCTAGAAAAAAAGATGGGATAATAATGTTATATGCCCATTATGTCTCAAGGAGGTAGAAACAGCACATCATCTCTTCATAGATTGTTGTTTCTCATGGAGCGTAATGCACAACATTAATAATTTGGTGACACCTAGAGGAACACCGCTAATGGCTCTTGGAAATAATACAAAACAGACAGTGGTGGAGATGTTCCCCAGCACGACCAGAGGAATGCAAAAGGAAATGAGACAAACAATAAAAGAAACATTGCTATATACATGGTGGAATATATGGAAGGAGTGTAATAGGGGAATCTTCCAAGGGTTAGACAAAGATGAGTTCCAAGTAGCGATGTTGGCGCAGGAGGACATCGATCAGTATGACTTGGCTATGACCCTTTAGCCATTGAGAGAATAATTGGGATGTTGGTGAGATATATTTCTTATTTCTTTTTCCCTTCTTGTTACACCTAGAGCTCCCTAATATACATGTAGTACTAGCTTGTGATCTTTGTTCTTTAGTAGCTTAAGTTACTAGTGCTACATAGAATCTAGGCCGGCCCTAGGAAGTGCCCTAGGGGCGACAGCCCCGGGCCCGCCAAAATTAAGGATCCATTAGTCTATAAAATTTATCGCACCATAGAACTACGTATACTACAAGAAAGAGTGAAAGTTACGACACCCGACAATATTTGTGACAGTTTTAGGGTTGGCCATCGTAAATAAACTAATTTACGACTTCTGACTGGTGACGGCTAAAAACCATTATAAATAAACCATTGCCCTCGTAAATAAGCTGTTTACGACGGTAAGTGGCTTATTTACGATGATTTCTGGCCGACATTAGTTATCTAGTTTTTTGTAGTGATAAATGAATGCGATTGAATTGGCATCTAACAAAGGATTAATGAACCAAGAATAGCAACCAATAAGACCGTGAATTTGGCCTAGCTGGTCATCCTAACATAGAATCAGAAGTCCACGACAATATACATGACCATGCAACAACAGCAGAGGCTGAGCCGTTCCAGGTTGTTGCCTCGCATATTCTCCTAAATTGAACACCAATCGTCGAATCGTATCTCGTGCTACTGTCTGCTAGTTGTTGCGAATATGATGCCACTAGACTGCTCAATGCTCTAGGTTAACATGCCACCACATCATAGCTCATGCCTTTATGGTGCTAGCTTTAACTGATTTTATACATATACTACTTTTGGACTAACTGATTTTCTCTTTTTTTTTCTCATCTAAATGTGCTTTTGTTATTTATACTTATTATTTTGATATAACGTGTGACAATAAAATTCTATAATGCAGTTACAATTCATAAATCATTTTTTATGTTTTCTGTCAACCCGTGGCCAAATTCTTTCCCGTCCCGAGCCCCAAAAAAGTCAGTGCCGGCCCTGCATTGGATCTTTAATATGTAACTCGTTCTCCTTTTCTTCTTTAATGAAATTGACAGAGCACTGCCTGTTAACCGTCAAAAAAAGAAAACAAAGACTAGAGATTGTACAGATGGAATCGGCCAAGCAGCAGACGATGCCGGACGGTGGCCAGATGCGCTACCGATCCGGAGCCCTCACTAAGATCAAAGGCGACGGACGGCCCACCTAGCGGCCCCCTGCGACCTGTCGTCTTGGTTTACTCTCCTTCGTGGTGATGGGACCAGATGGCGATCGACGGTGGCTTAGGCTATTCGCACTCGCGGATCTCTATATCAGACCTCTAAAGAAATATTGTCAACCTTTTACGCTTGACTCTAAAAGGTTCGTACCTTTACAGTTTATTTGTCCACGCTCATTCACCTCTAAATCAGACCTCTATATCAACTATCAACTATTTTATATTAGATAATACAACTATATCATATTTTATATTATTTCATATAACTATTTATGTTAATAATATTATATTTATAACTTATATAAAATCATTATATTTATTTTCTTGCTTCCTTTCCTCTCTTTTTTTCTTATTTTTCCTTTTCACATTCTTTTTTCCCTCACTTTTTTTTTCTTATTTTCCTTTTCCCTTTCTTTTTTCCATCACTTCTTTTTTCCTTTCTTTTCTCCCTTTCCCTGCCTTCTTATTTTTTCTTTCTTTCCTACTTTTCTTTCCTTTCTTCTTCTTCGTCTTTTTCCTCCTTCCTTTTTGTCTCTCTTCCTCACACATCTAGGCGCAACAGTAACCCGGTACATTCCCAGACCGCATAGCCACTTGGGATTTACCGGCGCCTGAAAAGCAGTCGCTGCAGACAACCACTATCTGTAGAGCCACCGTATTTGCCGCCGCCCAGGCCCAGAGGTGATTTTGACGGCTCACGAAAATAAAGTTATTCTCGTCGGCCACATAAGACCTACAAAAACGATTATTTTTGTTGGCTAAAAGTGGCCCACGAAAATAATGAGGCAGTATTAGCGTGAGCCATTTTGTAGCCCGCAAAAATAGGGCTTGAGTATTTTCGTGGGCCAGGCTGAAGCCTACAAAGATAACTGGTCCATATTTTCGTGTGCTTTTAGGTGGCCCACGGGCAATATTTTCGTGTGCTTTGAGGTGGCCCACAAAAATAATTTAGTCCACATTATCGTGTGCCTGTTATTGGTTTTAGATGGAAGTGTTCAATGTAAATGCAACACTGCCCTTATTGCTTTAAGCGCTCCACAATCTGTTATTGATTTTAGATAGAAAAGTTGAATGTAAGTGCAAATATTGTCGATCAGAGTATCGCCAACAGACAAGGCATCAAAGGCTTTCTTAATTTCTCCGTTGAAGTCAAATTGCTTATAAGGACCATCAGAATACAGGTCTTCTAAGCTATTACTTAACAAATGCATCTTATCCAAAATTTATTTGGACAAATTCCAATTTTTGGGAGTCTAAATAAATTAGCTAACAAAGCAAGCTCCAAGACCTGAACCTCAAGCTCTATATTTAATCCAGCATAGCCACATTCCATCCTTCTTAAAGATATATCTAATTTCTCAACGAAAATATCAAGTGAAGTCTGGCACACAGAAACCTCATGAATGCACCAGTTGATCCAGAAGAATTTTTAGATAATAGCTTCTCCCCTTCTTTGCAAGTTCTGCAATCAAGAAAATTGAAAGCATTTGAAATATTCTCAAATGGTTGAGTATTATAGAATGGATTTGTGCTAAAAAAAAGAAAGAATGATTAATACCTCAGAATAGTCCGGACTTCAAAAATATTGCATGACATTCTCATAGTCCAGGCTTTTTAAACTGTTTCAAGTATGAATTTTGTAGATTTCATTACTAGAATGACATCTAGATCCTTACACTACTACAGAACATATTTTCACATGCGTCTATAAACATATTTCCACAGTAGGTTTTGAAAACCGCCTATGAAAATACACCTGTGAAATGACCTTCATATACGGCATCAAAAATGAACTGTGAAAATATTATCACAGGCGGTTCATTAAAGCAGACCGCCTGTGACAAAGAATTATCACAGACGGCTTCTTAGGAAGTACCTCTTGTGAAAATGGACTACCAAAATGGCTCTTGGTGAATGACCGCTTGTGAAAATAGACTATCATAGACGTCTTTAAATGAAAGACCCCTTGTGAAAATGGATATCGCAGGTGCTACTTTGTTACAGGCCGCTTGTGAAATTGAATATAACATGCACCTCTTTATATAGACCCACATGTAAAAAAGGATATCTCAAGCGGTTCTTCATGGCGGACCGCATGCGAAAATTTTTTATCACATGCGGCTTTCTATATGTGGCCGCCTGTAAAAATCTATTATCACCGATGGTTCAACTTTAGCAACCGCCTGTGAAAACTTACTACCACATGCGATTCTTGGCCAACCACCGCCCGTAATAAACTGTTATCACAGGCCGTTTTTAGCACCCGGCTGCCTGTGATAATTTCTTAGCACAAAGGGTTCATATTTTAGAACCGGCTGTGAAGATATATACCCTTTCAGAACTTCATGCTGTTATTTCTAACTTTCAGCTTAAATTCAAATATAAACAGCACAAAAACAATTTGCACCCGCTCAGATTCAAATAAATATTCGCACAACAATCATAAAGTATAAGATTCATATACATACAATGTAAGTTTATATGTATATCTCAGTCGTAGTTCACAAGTACACATATTTTACAAGTTTCTCTAAAAACTAGTTGATTCATAATTCCAGAGTTCTGGCACATCGGCATGTGGGCTTGTGTCATCGAAGAAAAGCCCTTTTCGGTGAATAACTTCGTGACACATGAACATACACAGTTCACCCACAACCCTATTGACTTCTTTGACCATGTCTCTAGAAATCGACCAATCTCTGTTCACATCCGTATATTGCAATGAAAACATAATAAAAGTATTAGAATACGATAGTGACAATGAAAATGTAACTCAAAAGTAAGAAAATACAATATCTACAGTAAGGATTACTTACATCGTCACGATTCACTCTATATTCACCGGCGACACGAAGATTCTCGCATATGTTATATCCATAGAGGACACTACCAGGAGGCTGCTTGGCACAAGGAAAATTTATCCGTACATGCAATACGGTCCTATCCACAGGTCGGTCACTACCATGTTTTTTCTAATAGAACACCCAAGTGCTGTCATATAATAATTTGGCTGTCGTAAATTTACGTGTTTCCTGTAGTGTGAGGAAGAAGTCTATACAACCTATATATGCTGGAGTAGACAAAGTAGAGTAAGGGTAGAGATAACAACTTTAGCGATGTGGGGTTGTGATAGATGAAGACTGACGAAACCGGCCGCTAAAAAAGTCAACTCTTGTAGTCTAAAAAGCATAGTAGCAGTATGTTTAAGGTAGGTGGAGAACAAACCGATCAGCATGAGGAAGACCATGTGCATAGAGGTTGTGGGGGTCATTGTTTCACGGAAATGATGATAAATATAGAATAACAAGTGTCATAATAGATGGAGTTGCTCCTCGGACGGTGAATCTCGTGCCCATGCATGGCGACCATGGGCAGTGGCGCTGCAGCCTAATAACCCTGCAACATAGCGGCAGCACGAAATTCGGAGGGGAGGTATGTGGCCTCGACATCAGCATGCATATGGCTAATTGATGAGACGGGTTGTGTGGATGGAAACATGATGACGTCGCTCATATTAGAGTAATTAATCCTTTGTGTGCCAGAAGGCATGGAACTAGTAGCGATAGTGTCAACCATATTCACTACAAGAAAACGTATATTTTTTGTCGGCTACATCTATTTTTGTGGACCCTCACGAAATTATATGTATTTTCGTGAGCCAACACCTAGCTCACAAAAATATATTGTAATTTCATGGGCCAAATGCAAGGCAAACAAAAATATAGTATAATTTTATGGGCTAAATGCAAGGCACACGAAAATATAGTATAATTTCGTGGTCCTGGGAGGTAGCACACAAAAATGACTATATTTTCGTGGGTCGGTGAAAATAGCACACGAAAATGGACTAGGCTTCGTCGGTTTCAGATAGGGGTACACATATTTTTGTGGGCTACTTAACACGCTCACGAAAATACTTCCAACAATTTCGTGGGCTACAGGAAGCACACGAAAATATGAACTATAATTTTGTGTCTTGCATGAAGCACACGAAAATATGACATATATTGTCGTCGGCTTCCGGAGGGCACATGAAAATAACTCAGCTTCGGCAGGTCACACGAACCTAGGCCATGCATTTTCGTCGGCCGAGGCGCAGCGCACGGAATTTTACAGTACTGTCGTCGGCCTGGAACACGGCTCAGGAAAATATTGCTGTTAATTTCGTCGGCTCCTAGAGGCACACGAAAATAATGCGGCTTCCGACAGGGCACACGAACCTAGGTCATGCATTTTCGTCGGCCGAGGCGCAGCTCACGAAATTTGATAGTAGTGTGGTCGGCCTTGAACGCGACTCACGAAAATATTGCTATAATTTCATTGGCTAGTACAGGCACACGAAAATAACACGGCGCACGAAAATGTTGGTTTGTTGGAAAGCTCCATGTGGCCATATTATAAGATTTGCTTTGACAAAAATATTGTATGGACCATGTGTGACATGTTTGTGTTCGTTTATGTTATATTGTGTGTGGACATAAATACCGTTTGGACTATATAATGGAATTTGTAATGTTTAATTGAGTTTGTTGCATTTGTTATTAAGTGTGATCTGTGTGTTCTGTGTGTTTGAATGATAATTTATTATTGTATGTGCTTGGAACTGAACAATATACATCAACTCTGACTGTAATTTTATGTATTTTTGTGGGCCAAGAAATTACCCATAAAAATAGTGCCATATTATTTTCTTGGGCTAGGAGATGACCCACGAAAACAGTATCATATTATTTTCGTGGGCCAATTATTGGCCCACAAAAATAAACAACAGCATTTTTGTGGGCCAATTGTTGGCCCACAAAAATAAACAGCAGTATTTTCATGGGCCAGATGTTGGCCCACAAAAATAACTGGACAGTATTTTGGTGGGCCAACATGTGGCCCACGAAAATACCCTGCTATTATTTTTATGGGTCATATTTTGACCCACAAAAATATATATTTTCGTGGGTTATTTTTGGGTGAGCCGACTCCAAGACATGCGGTCCAGACATCAGGGCATCTACTATGGAGTCCCTTAAGTGCCTAGCACCTAGCACTGCTGTACATGTGGCAGATGAAGTATAGACCAGAGTTATTGATATCCATGTCGATATATAACGGGTGACTTAACTCCCGGTAAAAAGAAAAAAAACAACAAATGTAAGAATCTCTATGCCAACCACCATGTGCACATAACAGCTCTGTATACAACATATGTATTCCTAGCAGCTCCATGTACCAGACACCAGAGATAATGTGCTTGTAGCCTTGTTCTTTTTACAGCGACAGACAACCTAGAAAAAAAGATGGGATAATAATGTTATACGCCCATTATGTCTCAAGGAGGTAGAAACAGCACATCATCTCTTCATATATTGTTGTTTCTCATGGAGCGTAATGCACAACATTAATAATTTGGTGACACCTAGAGGAACACCGCTAATGGCTCTTGGAAATAATACAGAACAGACAGTGGTGGAGATGTTCCCCAGCACGACCAGAGGAATGCAAAAGGAAATGAGACAAACAATAAAAGAAACATTGCTATATACATGGTGGAATATATGGAAGGAGTGTAATAGAGGAATCTTCCAAGGGTTAGACAAAGATGAGTTCCAAGTAGCGATGTTGGCGCAGGAGGACATCAATCAGTATGACTTGGCTATGACCCTTTAGCCATTGAGAGAATAATTGGGATGTTGGTGAGATATATTTCTTATTTCTTTTTCCCTTCTTGTTACACCTAGAGCTCCCTAATATACATGTAGTACTAGCTTGTGATCTTTTTTCTTTAGTAGCTTAAGTTACCAGTGCTACATAGAATCTAGGCCGGACCTAGGAAGTGCCCTAGGGGCGACAGCCCCGGGCCCGCAAAAATTAAGGATCCATTAGTCTATAGAATTTATCGCACCATAGAACTACGTACACTACAAGAAAGAGTGAAAGTTACGACACCCGACAATATTTCTGACAGTTTTAGGGTCGGCCGTTGTAAATAAACTTATTTACGACTTCTGACTGGTGACGGCTAAAAACCGTCATAAATAAACCATTGCCCTCGTAAATAAGCTGTTTTCGACGGTAAGTGGCTTATTTATGACGATTTCTGGCCGACATTAGTTATCTAGTTTTTTGTAGTGATAAATGAACGCGATTGAATTGGCATCTAACAAAGGATTAATGAACCAAGAATAGCAACCAATAAGACCGTGAATTTAGCCTAGCTGGTCATCCTAACATAGAATCAGAAGTTCACGACAATATACATGACCATGCAACAACAGCAGAGGCTGAGCCGTTCCAGGTTGTTGCCTCGCATATTCTCCTAAATTGAACACCAATCGTCGAATCGTATCTCGTGCTACTGTCTGCTGGTTGTTGCGAATATGATGCCACTAGACTGCTCAATGCTCTAGGTTAACATGCCACCACATCATAGCTCATGCCTTTATGGTGCTAGCTTTAACTGATTTTATACATATACTACTTTTGGACTAACTGATTTTCTCTTTTTTTTTTCTCATCTAAGTGTGCTTTTGTTATTTATACTTATTATTTTGATATAACGTGTGACAATAAAATTCTATAATGCAGTTACAATTCATAAATCATTTTTTATGTTTTCTGTCAACCCGTGGCCAAATTCTTTCCCGTCCTGAGCCCCAAAAAAGTCAGTGCCGGCCCTGCATTGGATCTTTAATATGGAACTCGTTCTCCTTTTCTTCTTTAATGAAATTGACAGAGCACTGCCTGTTAACCGTCAAAAAAAGAAAACAATGACTAGAGATTGTACAGATGGAATCGGCCAAGCAGCAGACGATGCCGGACGGTGGCCAGATGCGCTACCGATCCGGAGCCCTCACTAACATCAAAGGCGACGGACGGCCCACCTAGCGGCCCCCTGCGACCTGTCATCTTGGTTTACTCTCCTTCGTGGTGATGGGACCAGATGACGATCGACGGTGGCTTAGGCTATTCGCACTCGCGGATCTCTATATCATACCTCTAAACAAATATTGTCAACCTTTTACGCTTGACTCTAAAAGGTTCGTACCTTTACAGTTTATTTGTCCGTGCTCATTCACCTCTATATCAACTATCAAATATTTTATATTAGATAATACAACTATATCATATTTTATATTATTTCATATAACTATTTATGTTAATAATATTATGTTTATAACTTATATAAAATCATTATATTTATTTTTTTGCTTCCTTTCCTATCTTTTTTTTTCTTATTTTTCCTTTTCCCTTTCTTTTTTCCCTCACTTTTTTTTATTTTCCTTTTCCCTTTCTTTTTTCCCTCACTTCTTTTTTCCTTTCTTTTCTCCCTTTCCCTCCCTTCTTATTTTTTTCTTTCTTTCCTACTTTTCTTTCTTCTTCTTCGTCTTTTTCCTCCTTCCTTTTTGTCTCTCTTCCTCACACATCCAGGCGCAACAGTAACCCGGTACATTCCCAGGCCGCATAGCCACTTGGGATTTACCGGCGTCTGAAAAGCAGTCGCTGCAGACAACCACTATCTGTAGAGCCACCGTATTTGCCGCCGCCCAGGCCCAGAGGTCTGATTTTGACGGCTCACGAAAATAAAGTTATTCTCGTCGGCCACATAAGACCTACAAAAACGATTATTTTTGTTGGCTAAAAGTGGCCCATGAAAATAATGAGTCAGTATTAGCGTGAGCCATTTTGTAGCCCGCAAAAATAGTGCTTGAGTATTTTCGTGGGCCAGGCTGGAGCCCACAAAAAAAACTGGTCCATATTTTCGTGTGCTTTTAGGTGGCCCACGGGCAATATTTTCGTGTGCTTTGAGGTGGCCCACAAAAATAATTTAGTCCACATTATCGTGTGCCTGTTATTGGTTTTAGATGGAAGAGTTCAATGTAAATGCAACACTGCCCTTATTGCTTTAAGCGCTCCACAATCTGTTATTGATTTTAGATAGAAAAGTTGAATGTAAGTGCAAATATTGTCGATCAGAGTATCTCCAACAGACAAGGCATCAAAGGCTTTCTTAATTTCTCTGTTGAAGTCAAATTGCTTATAGGGACCATCAGAATACAGGTCTTCTAAGCTATTACTTAACCAATGCATCTTATCCAAAATTTGTTTGGACAAATTCCAATTTTTGGGAGTCTAAATAAATTAGCTAACAAAGCAAGCTCCAAGACCTGAACCTCAAGCTCTATATTTAATCCAGCATAGCCACATTCCATCCTTCTTAAAGATATATCTAATTTCTCAACGAAAATATCAAGTGAAGTCTGGCACACAGAAACCTCATGAATGCACCAGTTGATCCAGAAGAATTTTCAGATAATAGCTTCTCCTCTTCTTTGCAAGTTCTGCAATCAAGAAAATTGAAAGCATTTGAAATATTCTCAAATGGTTGAGTATTATAGAATGGATTTGTGCCAAAAAAAGAAAGAATGATTAATACCTCAGAATAGTTCGGACTTCAAAAATATTGCATGACATTCTCATAGTCCAGGCTTTTTAAACTGTTTCGAGTATGAATTTTGTAGATTTCATTACTAGAATGACATCTAGATCCTTTCACTACTACAGAACATATTTTCACATGCGTCTACAAACATATTTTCACAGTAGGTTTTGAAAACCGCCTATGAAAAAGCACCTGTGAAATGACCTTCACATACGGCATCAAAAATGAACTGTGAAAATATTATCACAGGCGGTTCATTAAAGCAGACCGTCTGTGACAAAGAATTATCACAGACGGCTTCTTAGGAAGTACCGCTTGTGAAAATAGACTACCAAAATGGCTCTTGGTGAATGACCGCTTGTGAAAATAGACTATCATAGACGTCTTTAAATGAAAGACCCCTTGTGAAAATGGATATCGCAGGTGCTACTTCGTTACAGGCTGCTTGTGAAATTGAATATAAGATGCACCTCTTTATATAGACCCACTTGTAAAAAAGGATATCTCAAACGGTTCTTCATGGCGGACCGCATGCGAAATTTTTTTATCACATGCGGCTTTCTATATGTGGCCGCCTGTAAAAAGCTATTATCTCCGATGGTTCAACTTTAGCAACCGCCTGTGAAAACTTACTACCACATGCGGTTCTTGGCCAACCACCGCCCGTAATAAACTGTTATCACAGGCCGTTTTTAGCACCTGGCTGCCTGTGATAATTTCTTAGCACAAAGGGTTCATATTTTAGAACCGGCTGTGAAGATATATACCCTTTCAGAACTTCATGCTGTTATTTCTAACTTTCAGCTTAAATTCAAATATAAACAGCACAAAAACAATTTGCACCCGCTTAGATTCAAATAAATATTCGCACAACAATCATAAAGTATAAGATTCTTATACATACAATGTAAGTTTATATGTATATCTCAGTCGTAGTTCACAAGTACACATATTTTACAAGTTTCTCTAAAAACTAGTTGATTCATAATTCCAGAGTTCTGGCACATCGGCATGTGGGCTTGTGTCATCGAAGAAAGGCCCTTTTCGGTGAATAACTTTGTGACGCATGAACATACACAGTTCACCCACAACCCTATTGACTTCTTTGACCATATCTCTAGAAATCGGCCAATCTCTGTTCACATCCGTATATTGCAATGAAAACATAATAAAAGTATTAGAATACGATAGTGACAATGAAAATGTAACTCAAAAGTAAGAAAATACAATATCTACAGTAAGGATTACTTACATCGTCACGATTCACTCTATATTCACCGGCGACACGAAGATTCTCGCATATGTTATATCCATAGAGGACACTACCAGGAGGCTGCATGGCACAAGGAAAATTTATCCGTACATGCAATACGGTCCTATCCACAGGTCGGTCACTGCCATGTTTTTTCTAATGGAACACCAAAGTGCTGTCATATAATAATTTGGCTGTCGTAAATTTACGTGTTTCCTGTAGTGTGAGGAAGTAGTCTATACAACCTGTGTATGCTGGAGTAGACAAAGTAGAGTAAGGGTAGAGATAACAACTTTAGCGATGTGGGGTTGTGATAGATGAAGACTGACGAAACCGGCAGCTAAAAAAGTCAACTCTTGTAGTCTAAAAAGCATAGTAGCAGTATGTTTAAGGTAGGTGGAGAACAAACCGATCAGCATGAGGAAGACCATGTGCATAGAGGTTGTGGGGGTCATTGTTTCACGGAAATGATGATAAATATAGAATAACAAGTGTCATAATAGATGGAGTTGCTCCTCGGACGGTGAATCTCGTGCCCATGCATGGCGACCATGGGCAGTGGCGCTGCAGCCTAATAACCCTGCAACATAGAGGCAGCACGAAATTCGGAGGGGAGGTATGTGGCCTCGACATCAGCATGCATATGGCTAATTGATGAGACCGGTTGTGTGGATGGAAACATGATGACGTCGCTCATATTAGAGTAATTAAACCTTTGTGTGCCAGAAGGCATGGAACTAGTTGCGATAGTGTCAACCATATTCACTACAAGAAAACGTATATTTTTTGTCGGCTACATCTATTTTTGTGGACCCTCACGAAATTATATGTATTTTCGTGAGCCAACACCTAGCTCACAAAAATATATTGTAATTTCATGGGCCAAATGCAAGGCACACAAAAATATAGTATAATTTTATGGGCTAAATGCAAGGCACACGAAAATATAGTATAATTTCGTGGTCCTGGGAGGTAGCACACAAAAATGACTATATTTTTGTGGGTCGGTGAAAATAGCACATGAAAATGGACTAGGCTTCGTCGGTTTCAGACAGGGGTACACATATTTTTGTGGGCTACTTAACACGCTCACGAAAATACTTCCAACAATTTCGTGGGCTACAGGAAGCACACGAAAATATGACCTATAATTTTGTGCCTTGCATGAAGCACACGAAAATATGACATATATTGTCGTCGGCTTCCGGAGGGCACATGAAAATAACTCAGCTTCGGCAGGTCACACGAACCTAGGCCATGCATTTTCGTCGGCCGAGGCGCAGCGCACGGAATTTTACAGTACTGTCGTCGGCCTGGAACACGGCTCAGGAAAATATTGCTGTTAATTTCGTCGGCTCCTACAGGCACACGAAAATAATGCGGCTTCCGACAGGGCACACGAACCTAGGTCATGCATTTTCGTCGGCCGAGGCGCAGCTCACGAAATTTGATAGTAGTGTGGTCGGCCTTGAACGCGACTCACAAAAATATTGCTATAATTTCATTGGCTAGTACAGGCACACGAAAATAACACGGCGCACGAAAATGTTGGTTTGTTGGAAAGCTCCATGTGGCCATATTATAAGATTTTCTTTGACAAAAATATTGTATGGACCATGTGTGACATATTTGTGTTCGTTTATGTTATATTGTGTGTGGACATAAATACCGTTTGGACTATATAATGGATTTTGTAATGTTTAATTGAGTTTGTTGCATTTGTTATTAAGTGTGATCTGTGTGTTTGAATGATAATTTATTATTGTATGTGCTTGGAACTGAACAATATGCATCAACTCTGACTGTAATTTTATGTATTTTCATGGGCCAAGAAATTACCCATAAAAATAGTGCCATATTATTTTCTTGGGCTAGGAGATGACCCACGAAAACAGTACCATATTATTTTCGTGGGCCAATTGTTGGCCCACAAAAATAAACAGCAGTATTTTCGTGGGCCAGATGTCGGCCCTCAAAAATAACTGGAGAGTATTTTCGTGGGCCAACATGTGGCCCACGAAAATACCCTGCTATTATTTTTATGGGCCATATTTTGACCCACAAAAATATATATTTTCGTGGGTTATTTTTGGGTGAGCCGACTCCAAGACATGCGGTCAAGACATCAGGGCATCCACTATGGAGTCTCTTAAGTGCCTAGCACCTAGCACTGCTGTACATGTGGCAGATGAAGTATAGACCAGAGTTATTGATATCCATGTCGATATATAACGGGTGACTTAACTCCCAGTAAAAAGAAAAAAAAACAACAAATGTAAGAATCTCTATGCCAACCACCATGTGCACATAACAGCTCCGTATACAACATATGTATTCCTAGCAGCTCCATGTACCAGACACCAGAGATAATGTGCTTGTCGCCTTGTTCTTTTCACA
This sequence comes from Neostapfia colusana, assembly GCA_030760725.1. Lineage (NCBI taxonomy): Eukaryota > Viridiplantae > Streptophyta > Magnoliopsida > Poales > Poaceae > Neostapfia > Neostapfia colusana. Next base: position 70,520,256 of record JASWHV010000009.1, read on the forward strand.
GCGACAGACAACCTAGAAAAAAAGATGGGATAATAATGTTATATGCCCATTATGTCTCAAGGAGGTAGAAACAGCACATCATCTCTTCATAGATTGTTGTTTCTCATGGAGCGTAATGCACAACATTAATAATTTGGTGACACCTAGAGGAACACCGCTAATGGCTCTTGGAAATAATACAAAACAGACAGTGGTGGAGATGTTCCCCAGCACGACCAGAGGAATGCAAAAGGAAATGAGACAAACAATAAAAGAAACATTGCTATATACATGGTGGAATATATTGAAGGAGTGTAATAGGGGAATCTTCCAAGGATTAGACAAAGATGAGTTCCAAGTAGCGATGTTGGCGCAGGAGGACATCGATTAGTATGACTTGGCTATGACCCTTTAGCCATTGAGAGAATAATTGGGATGTTGGTGAGATATATTTCTTATTTCTTTTTCCCTTCTTGTTACACCTAGAGCTCCCTAATATACATGTAGTACTAGCTTGTGATATTTGTTCTTTAGTAGCTTAAGTTACCAGTGCTACATAGAATCTAGGCCGGCCCTAGGAAGTGCCCTAGGGGTGACAGCCCCGGGCCCGCCAAAATTAAGGATCCATTAGTCTATAAAATTTATCGCACCATAGAACTACGTACACTACAAGAAAGAGTGAAAGTTATGACACCCGACAATATTTGTGACAGTTTTAGGGTTGGCCGTCGTAAATAAACTAATTTACGACTTCTGACTGGTGACGGCTAAAAACCGTTATAAATAAACCATTGCCCTCGTAAATAAGCTGTTTACGACGGTAAGTGGCTTATTTACGATGATTTCTGGCCGACATTAGTTATCTAGTTTTTTCTAGTGATAAATGAATGCGATTGAATTGGCATCTAACAAAGGATTAATGAACCAAGAATAGCAACCAATAAGACCGTGAATTTGGCCTAGCTGGTCATCCTAACATAGAATCAGAAGTCCACGACAATATACATGACCATGCAACAACAGCAGAGGCTGAGCCGTTCCAGGTTGTTGCCTCGCATATTCTCCTAAATTGAACACCAATCGTCGAATCGTATCTCGTGCTACTGTCTGCTGGTTGTTGCGAATATGATGCCACTAGACTGCTCAATGCTCTAGGTTAACATGCCACCACATCATAGCTCATGCCTTTATGGTGCTAGCTTTAACTGATTTTATACATATACTACTTTTGGACTAACTGATTTTCTCTTTTTTTTCTCATCTAAGTGTGCTTTTGTTATTTATACTTATTATTTTGATATAACGTGTGACAATAAAATTCTATAATGCAGTTACAATTCATAAATCATTTTTTATGTTTTCTGTCAACCCGTGCCCAAATTCTTTCCCGTCCCGAGCCCCAAAAAAGTCAGTGCCGGCCCTGCATTGGATCTTTAATATGTAACTCGTTCTCCTTTTCTTCTTTAATGAAATTGACAGAGCACTGCCTGTTAACCGTCAAAAAAAGAAAACAAAGACTAGAGATTGTACAGATGGAATCGGCCAAGCAGCAGACGACGCCGGACGGTGGCCAGATGCGCTACGATCCGGAGCCCTCACTAAGATCAAAGGCGACGGACGGCCCACCTAGCGGCCCCCTGCGACCTGTCGTCTTGGTTTACTCTCCTTCGTGGTGATGGGACCAGATGGCGATCGACGGTGGCTTAGGCTATTCGCACTCGCGGATCTCTATATCAGACCTCTAAAGAAATATTGTCAACCTTTTACGCTTGACTCTAAAAGGTTCGTACCTTTACAGTTTATTTGTCCACGCTCATTCACCTCTAAATCAGACCTCTATATCAACTATCAACTATTTTATATTAGATAATACAACTATATCATATTTTATATTATTTCATATAACTATTTATGTTAATAATATTATATTTATAACTTATATAAAATCATTATATTTATTTTTTTGCTTCCTTTCCTCTCTTTTTTTCTTATTTTTCCTTTTCACATTCTTTTTTCCCTCACTTTTTTTTCTTATTTTCCTTTTCCCTTTCTTTTTTCCCTCACTTCTTTTTTCCTTTCTTTTCTCCCTTTCCCTCCCTTCTTATTTTTTTCTTTCTTTCCTACTTTTCTTTCCTTTCTTCTTCTTCGTCTTTTTCCTCCTTCCTTTTTGTCTCTCTTCCTCACACATCCAGGCGCAACAGTAACCCGGTACATTCCCAGACCGCATAGCCACTTGGGATTTACCGGCGCCTGAAAAGCAGTCGCTGCAGACAACCACTATCTGTAGAGCCACCGTATTTGCCGCCGCCCAGGCCCAGAGGTGATTTTGACGGCTCATGAAAATAAAGTTATTCTCGTCGGCCACATAAGACCTACAAAAACGATTATTTTTGTTGGCTAAAAGTGGCCCACGGAAATAATGAGGCAGTATTAGCGTGAGCCATTTTGTAGCCCGCAAAAATAGGGCTTGAGTATTTTCGTGGGCCAGGCTGAAGCCTACAAAAATAACTGGTCCATATTTTCGTGTGCTTTTAGGTGGCCCACGGGCAATATTTTCGTGTGCTTTGAGGTGGCCCACAAAAATAATTTAGTCCACATTATCGTGTGCCTGTTATTGGTTTTAGATGGAAGTGTTCAATGTAAATGCAACACTGCCCTTATTGCTTTAAGCGCTCCACAATCTGTTATTGATTTTAGATAGAAAAGTTGAATGTAAGTGCAAATATTGTCGATCAGAGTATCGCCAACAGACAAGGCATCAAAGGCTTTCTTAATTTCTCCGTTGAAGTCAAATTGCTTATAGGGACCATCAGAATACAGGTCTTCTAAGCTATTACTTAACCAATGCATCTTATCCAAAATTTATTTGGACAAATTCCAATTTTTGGGAGTCTAAATAAATTAGCTAACAAAGCAAGCTCCAAGACCTGAACCTCAAGCTCTATATTTAATCCAGCATAGCCACATTCCATCCTTCTTAAAGATATATCTAATTTCTCAACGAAAATATCAAGTGAAGTCTGGCACACAGAAACCTCATGAATGCACCAGTTGATCCAGAAGAATTTTCAGATAATAGCTTCTCCTCTTCTTTGCAAGTTGTGCAATCAAGAAAATTGAAAGCATTTGAAATATTCTCAAATGGTTGAGTATTATAGAATGGATTTGTGCCAAAAAAAGAAAGAATGATTAATACCTCAGAATAGTCCGGACTTCAAAAATATTGCATGACATTCTCATAGTCCAGGCTTTTTAAACTGTTTCAAGTATGAATTTTGTAGATTTCATTACTAGAATGACATCTAGATCCTTTCACTACTACAGAGCATATTTTCACATGCATCTATAAACATATTTCCACAGTAGGTTTTGAAAACCGCCTATGAAAATACACCTGTGAAATGACCTTCACATACGGCATCAAAAATGAACTGTGAAAATATTATCACAGGTGGTTCATAAAAGCAGACCGCCTGTGACAAAGAATTATCACAGACGGCTTCTTAGTAAGTACCTCTTGTGAAAATGAACTACCAAAACGGCTCTTGGTGAATGACCGCTTGTGAAAATAGACTATCATAGATGTCTTTAAATGAAAGACCCCTTGTGAAAATGGATATCGCAGGTGCTACTTCGTTAGAGGCCGCTTGTGAAATTGAATATAACATGCACCTCTTTATATAGACCCACTTGTAAAAAAGGATATCTCAAGCGGTTCTTCATGGCGGACAGCATGCGAAATTTTTTTATCACATGCGGCTTTCTATATGTGGCCGCCTGTAAAAGTCTATTATCACCAATGGTTCAACTTTAGCAACCGCCTGTGAAAACTTACTACCACATGCGGTTCTTGGCCAACCACCGCCCGTAATAAACTGTTATCACAGGCCGTTTTTAGCACCCGGCTGCCTGTGATAATTTCTTAGCACATAGGGTTCATATTTTAGAACCGGCTGTGAAGATATATACCCTTTCAGAACTTCATGCTGTTATTTCTAACTTTCAGCTTAAATTCAAATATAAACAGCACAAAAACAATTTGCACCCGCTCAGATTCAAATAAATATTTGCACAACAATCATAAAGTATAAGATTCATATACATACAATGTAAGTTTATATGTATATCTCAGTCGTAGTTCACAAGTACACATATTTTACAAGTTTCTCTAAAAACTAGTTGATTCATAATTCCAGAGTTCTGGCACATCGGCATGTGGGCTTGTGTCATCGAAGAAAAGCCCTTTTCGGTGAATAACTTCGTGACGCATGAACATACACAGTTCACCCACAACCCTATTGACTTCTTTGACAATATCTCTAGAAATCAGCCAATCTCTGTTCACATCCGTATATTGCAATGAAAACATAATAAAAGTATTAGAATACGATAGCGACAATGAAAATGTAACTCAAAAGTAAGAAAATACAATATCTACAGTAAGGATTACTTACATTGTCACGATTCACTCTATATTCACCGGCGACACGAAGATTCTCGCATATGTTATATCCATAGAGGACACTACCAGGAGGCTGCTTGGCACAAGAAAAATTTATCCGTACATGCAATACGGTCCTATCCACAGGTCGGACACTGCCATGTTTTTTCTAATAGAACACCCAAGTGCTGTCATATAATAATTTGGCTGTCTTAAATTTACGTGTTTCCTGTAGTGTGAGGAAGAAGTCTATACAACCTGTGTATGCTGGAGTAGAAAAAGTAGAGTAAGGGTAGAGATAACAACTTTAGCGATGTGGGGTTGTGATAGATGAAGACTGGCGAAACCGGCAGCTAAAAAAGTCAACTCTTGTAGTCTAAAAAGCATAGTAGCAGTATGTTTAAGGTAGGTGGAGAACAAACCGATCAGCATGAGGAAAACCATGTGCATAGAGGTTGTGGGGGTCATTGTTTCACGGAAATGACGATAAATATAGAATAACAAGTGTCATAATGGATGGAGTTGCTCCTCGGACGGTGAATCTCGTGCCCATGCATGGCGACCATGGGCAGTGGCGCTGCAGCCTAATAAGCCTGCAACATAGCGGCAGCAGGAAATTCGGAGGGGAGGTATGTGGCCTCGACATCAGCATGCATATGGCTAATTGATGAGACCGGTTGTGTGGATGGAAACATGATGACGTCGCTCATATTAGAGTAATTAATCCTTTGTGTGCCAGAAAGCATGGAACTAGTAGCGATAGTGTCAACCATATTCACTACAAGAAAACGTATATTTTTTGTCGGCTACATCTATTTTTGTGGACCCTCACGAAATTATATGTATTTTCGTGAGCCAACACCTAGCTCACAAAAATATATTGTAATTTCATGGGCCAAATGCAAGGCACACAAAAATATAGTATAATTTTATGGGCTAAATGCAAGGCACACGAAAATATAGTATAATTTCGTGGTCCTGGGAGGTAGCACACAAAAATGACTATATTTTCGTGGGTCGGTGAAAATAGCACACGAAAACGGACTAGGCTTCGTCGGTTTCAGACAGGGGTACACATATTTTTGTGGGCTACTTAACACGCTCACGAAAATACTTCCAACAATTTCGTGGGCTACAGGAAGCACACGGAAATATGACCTATAATTTTGTGTCTTGCATGAAGCACACGAAAATATGACATATATTGTCGTCGGCTTCCGGAGGGCACATGAAAATAACTCAGCTTCGGCAGGTCACACGAACCTAGGCCATGCATTTTCGTCGGCCGAGGCGCAGCGCACGGAATTTTACAGTACTGTCGTCGGCCTGGAACACGGCTGACGAAAATATTGCTGTTAATTTCGTCGGCTCCTACAGGCACACGAAAATAATGCGGCTTCCGACAGGGCACACGAACCTAGGTCATGCATTTTCGTCGGCCGAGGCGCAGCTCACGAAATTTGATAGTAGTGTGGTCGGCCTTGAATGCGACTCACGAAAATATTGCTATAATTTCATTGGCTAGTACAGGCACACGAAAATAACACGGCACACGAAAATGTTGGTTTGTTGGAAAGCTCCATGTGGCCATATTATAAGATTTGCTTTGACAAAAATATTGTATGGACCATGTGTGACATGTTTGTGTTCGTTTATGTTATATTGTGTGTGGACATAAATACCGTTTGGACTATATAATGGATTTTGTAATGTTTAATTGAGTTTGTTGCATTTGTTATTAAGTGTGATCTATGTGTTCTGTGTGTTTGAGTGATAATTTATTATTGTATGTGCTTGGAACTGAACAATATGCATCTACTCTGACTGTAATTTTATGTATTCTCATGGGCCCAGAAATTAACCATAAAAATAGTGCCATATTATTTTCTTGGGCTAGGAGATGACCCACGAAAACAGTACCATATTATTTTCGTGGGTCAATTGTTGGCCCAAAAAATAAACAACAGCATTTTTGTGGGCCAATTGTTGGCCCACAAAAGTAAACAGCAGTATTTTCGTGGGCCACATGTTGGCCCACGAAAATAATTGGACATTATTTTCATGGGCCAACATGTGGCCCATGAAAATACCCTGCTATTATTTTTATGGGCCATATTTTGACCCACAAAAATATATATTTTTGTGGGTTATTTTTGGGTGAGCCGACTCCAAGACATGCGGTCCAGACATCAGGGCATCCACTATGGAGTCACTTAAGTGCCTAGCACCTAGCACTGCTGTACATGTGGCAGATGAAGTATAGACCAGAGTTATTGATATCCATGTCGATATATAACGTGTGACTTAACTCCCGGTAAAAAGAAAAGAAAACAACAAATGTAATAATCTCTATGCCAACCACCATGTGCACATAACAGCTCCGTATACAACATATGTATTCCTAGCAGCTCCATGTACCAGACACCAGAGATAATGTGCTTGTAGCCTTGTTCTTTTCACAGCGACAGACAACCTAGAAAAAAAGATGGGATAATAATGTTATATGCCCATTATGTCTCAAGGAGGTAGAAACAGCACATCATCTCTTCATAGATTGTTGTTTCTCATGGAGCGTAATGCACAACATTAATAATTTGGTGACACCTAGAGGAACACCGCTAATGGCTCTTGGAAATAATACAAAACAGACAGTGGTGGAGATGTTCCCCAGCACGACCAGAGGAATGCAAAAGGAAATGAGACAAACAATAAAAGAAACATTGCTATATACATGGTGGAATATATGGAAGGAGTGTAATAGGGGAATCTTCCAAGGGTTAGACAAAGATGAGTTCCAAGTAGCGATGTTGGCGCAGGAGGACATCGATCAGTATGACTTGGCTATGACCCTTTAGCCATTGAGAGAATAATTGGGATGTTGGTGAGATATATTTCTTATTTCTTTTTCCCTTCTTGTTACACCTAGAGCTCCCTAATATACATGTAGTACTAGCTTGTGATCTTTGTTCTTTAGTAGCTTAAGTTACTAGTGCTACATAGAATCTAGGCCGGCCCTAGGAAGTGCCCTAGGGGCGACAGCCCCGGGCCCGCCAAAATTAAGGATCCATTAGTCTATAAAATTTATCGCACCATAGAACTACGTATACTACAAGAAAGAGTGAAAGTTACGACACCCGACAATATTTGTGACAGTTTTAGGGTTGGCCGTCGTAAATAAACTAATTTACGACTTCTGACTGGTGACGGCTAAAAACCGTTATAAATAAACCATTGCCCTCGTAAATAAGCTGTTTACGACGGTAAGTGGCTTATTTACGATGATTTCTGGCCGACATTAGTTATCTAGTTTTTTGTAGTGATAAATGAATGCGATTGAATTGGCATCTAACAAAGGATTAATGAACCAAGAATAGCAACCAATAAGACCGTGAATTTGGCCTAGCTGGTCATCCTAACATAGAATCAGAAGTCCACGACAATATACATGACCATGCAACAACAGCAGAGGCTGAGCCGTTCCAGGTTGTTGCCTCGCATATTCTCCTAAATTGAACACCAATCGTCGAATCGTATCTCGTGCTACTGTCTGCTAGTTGTTGCGAATATGATGCCACTAGACTGCTCAATGCTCTAGGTTAACATGCCACCACATCATAGCTCATGCCTTTATGGTGCTAGCTTTAACTGATTTTATACATATACTACTTTTGGACTAACTGATTTTCTCTTTTTTTTTCTCATCTAAATGTGCTTTTGTTATTTATACTTATTATTTTGATATAACGTGTGACAATAAAATTCTATAATGCAGTTACAATTCATAAATCATTTTTTATGTTTTCTGTCAACCCGTGGCCAAATTCTTTCCCGTCCCGAGCCCCAAAAAAGTCAGTGCCGGCCCTGCATTGGATCTTTAATATGTAACTCGTTCTCCTTTTCTTCTTTAATGAAATTGACAGAGCACTGCCTGTTAACCGTCAAAAAAAGAAAACAAAGACTAGAGATTGTACAGATGGAATCGGCCAAGCAGCAGACGATGCCGGACGGTGGCCAGATGCGCTACCGATCCGGAGCCCTCACTAAGATCAAAGGCGACGGACGGCCCACCTAGCGGCCCCCTGCGACCTGTCGTCTTGGTTTACTCTCCTTCGTGGTGATGGGACCAGATGGCGATCGACGGTGGCTTAGGCTATTCGCACTCGCGGATCTCTATATCAGACCTCTAAAGAAATATTGTCAACCTTTTACGCTTGACTCTAAAAGGTTCGTACCTTTACAGTTTATTTGTCCACGCTCATTCACCTCTAAATCAGACCTCTATATCAACTATCAACTATTTTATATTAGATAATACAACTATATCATATTTTATATTATTTCATATAACTATTTATGTTAATAATATTATATTTATAACTTATATAAAATCATTATATTTATTTTCTTGCTTCCTTTCCTCTCTTTTTTTCTTATTTTTCCTTTTCACATTCTTTTTTCCCTCACTTTTTTTTTCTTATTTTCCTTTTCCCTTTCTTTTTTCCATCACTTCTTTTTTCCTTTCTTTTCTCCCTTTCCCTGCCTTCTTATTTTTTCTTTCTTTCCTACTTTTCTTTCCTTTCTTCTTCTTCGTCTTTTTCCTCCTTCCTTTTTGTCTCTCTTCCTCACACATCTAGGCGCAACAGTAACCCGGTACATTCCCAGACCGCATAGCCACTTGGGATTTACCGGCGCCTGAAAAGCAGTCGCTGCAGACAACCACTATCTGTAGAGCCACCGTATTTGCCGCCGCCCAGGCCCAGAGGTGATTTTGACGGCTCACGAAAATAAAGTTATTCTCGTCGGCCACATAAGACCTACAAAAACGATTATTTTTGTTGGCTAAAAGTGGCCCACGAAAATAATGAGGCAGTATTAGCGTGAGCCATTTTGTAGCCCGCAAAAATAGGGCTTGAGTATTTTCGTGGGCCAGGCTGAAGCCTACAAAGATAACTGGTCCATATTTTCGTGTGCTTTTAGGTGGCCCACGGGCAATATTTTCGTGTGCTTTGAGGTGGCCCACAAAAATAATTTAGTCCACATTATCGTGTGCCTGTTATTGGTTTTAGATGAAAGTGTTCAATGTAAATGCAACACTGCCCTTATTGCTTTAAGCGCTCCACAATCTGTTATTGATTTTAGATAGAAAAGTTGAATGTAAGTGCAAATATTGTCGATCAGAGTATCGCCAACAGACAAGGCATCAAAGGCTTTCTTAATTTCTCCGTTGAAGTCAAATTGCTTATAGGGACCATCAGAATACAGGTCTTCTAAGCTATTACTTAACCAATGCATCTTATCCAAAATTTATTTGGACAAATTCCAATTTTTGGGAGTCTAAATAAATTAGCTAACAAAGCAAGCTCCAAGACCTGAACCTCAAGCTCTATATTTAATCCAGCATAGCCACATTCCATCCTTCTTAAAGATATATCTAATTTCTCAACAAAAATATCAAGTGAAGTCTGGCACACAGAAACCTCATGAATGCACCAGTTGATCCAGAAGAATTTTTAGATAATAGCTTCTCCCCTTCTTTGCAAGTTCTGCAATCAAGAAAATTGAAAGCATTTGAAATATTCTCAAATGGTTGAGTATTATAGAATGGATTTGTGCTAAAAAAAGAAAGAATGATTAATACCTCAGAATAGTCCGGACTTCAAAAATATTGCATGACATTCTCATAGTCCAGGCTTTTTAAACTGTTTCAAGTATGAATTTTGTAGATTTCATTACTAGAATGACATCTAGATCCTTACACTACTACAGAACATATTTTCACATGCGTCTATAAACATATTTCCACAGTAGGTTTTGAAAACCGCCTATGAAAATACACCTGTGAAATGACCTTCATATACGGCATCAAAAATGAACTGTGAAAATATTATCACAGGCGGTTCATTAAAGCAGACCGCCTGTGACAAAGAATTATCACAGACGGCTTCTTAGGAAGTACCTCTTGTGAAAATGGACTACCAAAATGGCTCTTGGTGAATGACCGCTTGTGAAAATAGACTATCATAGACGTCTTTAAATGAAAGACCCCTTGTGAAAATGGATATCGCAGGTGCTACTTTGTTACAGGCCGCTTGTGAAATTGAATATAACATGCACCTCTTTATATAGACCCACATGTAAAAAAGGATATCTCAAGCGGTTCTTCATGGCGGACCGCATGCGAAAAATTTTTATCACATGCGGCTTTCTATATGTGGCCGCCTGTAAAAATCTATTATCACCGATGGTTCAACTTTAGCAACCGCCTGTGAAAACTTACTACCACATGCGATTCTTGGCCAACCACCGCCCGTAATAAACTGTTATCACAGGCCGTTTTTAGCACCCGGCTGCCTGTGATAATTTCTTAGCACAAAGGGTTCATATTTTAGAACCGGCTGTGAAGATATATACCCTTTCAGAACTTCATGCTGTTATTTCTAACTTTCAGCTTAAATTCAAATATAAACAGCACAAAAACAATTTGCACCCGCTCAGATTCAAATAAATATTCGCACAACAATCATAAAGTATAAGATTCATATACATACAATGTAAGTTTCTATGTATATCTCAGTCGTAGTTCACAAGTACACATATTTTACAAGTTTCTCTAAAAACTAGTTGATTCATAATTCCAGAGTTCTGGCACATCGGCATGTGGGCTTGTGTCATCGAAGAAAAGCCCTTTTCGGTGAATAACTTCGTGACACATGAACATACACAGTTCACCCACAACCCTATTGACTTCTTTGACCATGTCTCTAGAAATCGACCAATCTCTGTTCACATCCGTATATTGCAATGAAAACATAATAAAAGTATTAGAATACGATAGTGACAATGAAAATGTAACTCAAAAGTAAGAAAATACAATATCTACAGTAAGGATTACTTACATCGTCACGATTCACTCTATATTCACCGGCGACACGAAGATTCTCGCATATGTTATATCCATAGAGGACACTACCAGGAGGCTGCTTGGCACAAGGAAAATTTATCCGTACATGCAATACGGTCCTATCCACAGGTCGGTCACTACCATGTTTTTTCTAATAGAACACCCAAGTGCTGTCATATAATAATTTGGCTGTCGTAAATTTACGTGTTTCCTGTAGTGTGAGGAAGAAGTCTATACAACCTGTATATGCTGGAGTAGACAAAGTAGAGTAAGGGTAGAGATAACAACTTTAGCGATGTGGGGTTGTGATAGATGAAGACTGACGAAACCGGCCGCTAAAAAAGTCAACTCTTGTAGTCTAAAAAGCATAGTAGCAGTATGTTTAAGGTAGGTGGAGAACAAACCGATCAGCATGAGGAAGACCATGTGCATAGAGGTTGTGGGGGTCATTGTTTCACGGAAATGATGATAAATATAGAATAACAAGTGTCATAATAGATGGAGTTGCTCCTCGGACGGTGAATCTCGTGCCCATGCATGGCGACCATGGGCAGTGGCGCTGCAGCCTAATAACCCTGCAACATAGAGGCAGCACGAAATTCGGAGGGGAGGTATGTGGCCTCGACATCAGCATGCATATGGCTAATTGATGAGACCGGTTGTGTGGATGGAAACATGATGACGTCGCTCATATTAGAGTAATTAAACCTTTGTGTGCCAGAAGGCATGGAACTAGTTGCGATAGTGTCAACCATATTCACTACAAGAAAACGTATATTTTTTGTCGGCTACATCTATTTTTGTGGACCCTCACGAAATTATATGTATTTTCGTGAGCCAACACCTAGCTCACAAAAATATATTGTAATTTCATGGGCCAAATGCAAGGCACACAAAAATATAGTATAATTTTATGGGCTAAATGCAAGGCACACGAAAATATAGTATAATTTCGTGGTCCTGGGAGGTAGCACACAAAAATGACTATATTTTTGTGGGTCGGTGAAAATAGCACATGAAAATGGACTAGGCTTCGTCGGTTTCAGACAGGGGTACACATATTTTTGTGGGCTACTTAACACGCTCACGAAAATACTTCCAACAATTTCGTGGGCTACAGGAAGCACACGAAAATATGACCTATAATTTTGTGCCTTGCATGAAGCACACGAAAATATGACATATATTGTCGTCGGCTTCCGGAGGGCACATGAAAATAACTCAGCTTCGGCAGGTCACACGAACCTAGGCCATGCATTTTCGTCGGCCGAGGCGCAGCGCACGGAATTTTACAGTACTGTCGTCGGCCTGGAACACGGCTCAGGAAAATATTGCTGTTAATTTCGTCGGCTCCTACAGGCACACGAAAATAATGCGGCTTCCGACAGGGCACACGAACCTAGGTCATGCATTTTCGTCGGCCGAGGCGCAGCTCACGAAATTTGATAGTAGTGTGGTCGGCCTTGAACGCGACTCACAAAAATATTGCTATAATTTCATTGGCTAGTACAGGCACACGAAAATAACACGGCGCACGAAAATGTTGGTTTGTTGGAAAGCTCCATGTGGCCATATTATAAGATTTTCTTTGACAAAAATATTGTATGGACCATGTGTGACATATTTGTGTTCGTTTATGTTATATTGTGTGTGGACATAAATACCGTTTGGACTATATAATGGATTTTGTAATGTTTAATTGAGTTTGTTGCATTTGTTATTAAGTGTGATCTGTGTGTTTGAATGATAATTTATTATTGTATGTGCTTGGAACTGAACAATATGCATCAACTCTGACTGTAATTTTATGTATTTTCATGGGCCAAGAAATTACCCATAAAAATAGTGCCATATTATTTTCTTGGGCTAGGAGATGACCCACGAAAACAGTACCATATTATTTTCGTGGGCCAATTGTTGGCCCACAAAAATAAACAGCAGTATTTTCGTGGGCCAGATGTCGGCCCTCAAAAATAACTGGAGTATTTTCGTGGGCCAACATGTGGCCCACGAAAATACCCTGCTATTATTTTTATGGGCCATATTTTGACCCACAAAAATATATATTTTCGTGGGTTATTTTTGGGTGAGCCGACTCCAAGACATGCGGTCAAGACATCAGGGCATCCACTATGGAGTCTCTTAAGTGCCTAGCACCTAGCACTGCTGTACATGTGGCAGATGAAGTATAGACCAGAGTTATTGATATCCATGTCGATATATAACGGGTGACTTAACTCCCAGTAAAAAGAAAAAAAAACAACAAATGTAAGAATCTCTATGCCAACCACCATGTGCACATAACAGCTCCGTATACAACATATGTATTCCTAGCAGCTCCATGTACCAGACACCAGAGATAATGTGCTTGTCGCCTTGTTCTTTTCACAGCGACAGACAACCTAGAAAAAAAGATGGGATAATAATGTTATATGCCCATTATGTCTCAAGGAGGTAGAAACAGCACATCATCTCTTCATAGATTGTTGTTTCTCATGGAGCGTAATGCACAACATTAATAATTTGGTGACACCTAGAGGAACACCGCTAATGGCTCTTGGAAATAATACAAAACAGACAGTGGTGGAGATGTTCCCCAGCACGACCAGAGGAATGCAAAAGGAAATGAGACAAACAATAAAAGAAACATTGCTATATACATGGTGGAATATATTGAAGGAGTGTAATAGGGGAATCTTCCAAGGATTAGACAAAGATGAGTTCCAAGTAGCGATGTTGGCGCAGGAGGACATCGATTAGTATGACTTGGCTATGACCCTTTAGCCATTGAGAGAATAATTGGGATGTTGGTGAGATATATTTCTTATTTCTTTTTCCCTTCTTGTTACACCTAGAGCTCCCTAATATACATGTAGTACTAGCTTGTGATATTTGTTCTTTAGTAGCTTAAGTTACCAGTGCTACATAGAATCTAGGCCGGCCCTAGGAAGTGCCCTAGGGGTGACAGCCCCGGGCCCGCCAAAATTAAGGATCCATTAGTCTATAAAATTTATCGCACCATAGAACTACGTACACTACAAGAAAGAGTGAAAGTTATGACACCCGACAATATTTGTGACAGTTTTAGGGTTGGCCGTCGTAAATAAACTAATTTACGACTTCTGACTGGTGACGGCTAAAAACCGTTATAAATAAACCATTGCCCTCGTAAATAAGCTGTTTACGACGGTAAGTGGCTTATTTACGATGATTTCTGGCCGACATTAGTTATCTAGTTTTTTCTAGTGATAAATGAATGCGATTGAATTGGCATCTAACAAAGGATTAATGAACCAAGAATAGCAACCAATAAGACCGTGAATTTGGCCTAGCTGGTCATCCTAACATAGAATCAGAAGTCCACGACAATATACATGACCATGCAACAACAGCAGAGGCTGAGCCGTTCCAGGTTGTTGCCTCGCATATTCTCCTAAATTGAACACCAATCGTCGAATCGTATCTCGTGCTACTGTCTGCTGGTTGTTGCGAATATGATGCCACTAGACTGCTCAATGCTCTAGGTTAACATGCCACCACATCATAGCTCATGCCTTTATGGTGCTAGCTTTAACTGATTTTATACATATACTACTTTTGGACTAACTGATTTTCTCTTTTTTTTCTCATCTAAGTGTGCTTTTGTTATTTATACTTATTATTTTGATATAACGTGTGACAATAAAATTCTATAATGCAGTTACAATTCATAAATCATTTTTTATGTTTTCTGTCAACCCGTGCCCAAATTCTTTCCCGTCCCGAGCCCCAAAAAAGTCAGTGCCGGCCCTGCATTGGATCTTTAATATGTAACTCGTTCTCCTTTTCTTCTTTAATGAAATTGACAGAGCACTGCCTGTTAACCGTCAAAAAAAGAAAACAAAGACTAGAGATTGTACAGATGGAATCGGCCAAGCAGCAGACGACGCCGGACGGTGGCCAGATGCGCTACGATCCGGAGCCCTCACTAAGATCAAAGGCGACGGACGGCCCACCTAGCGGCCCCCTGCGACCTGTCGTCTTGGTTTACTCTCCTTCGTGGTGATGGGACCAGATGGCGATCGACGGTGGCTTAGGCTATTCGCACTCGCGGATCTCTATATCAGACCTCTAAAGAAATATTGTCAACCTTTTACGCTTGACTCTAAAAGGTTCGTACCTTTACAGTTTATTTGTCCACGCTCATTCACCTCTAAATCAGACCTCTATATCAACTATCAACTATTTTATATTAGATAATACAACTATATCATATTTTATATTATTTCATATAACTATTTATGTTAATAATATTATATTTATAACTTATATAAAATCATTATATTTATTTTTTTGCTTCCTTTCCTCTCTTTTTTTCTTATTTTTCCTTTTCACATTCTTTTTTCCCTCACTTTTTTTTCTTATTTTCCTTTTCCCTTTCTTTTTTCCCTCACTTCTTTTTTCCTTTCTTTTCTCCCTTTCCCTCCCTTCTTATTTTTTTCTTTCTTTCCTACTTTTCTTTCCTTTCTTCTTCTTCGTCTTTTTCCTCCTTCCTTTTTGTCTCTCTTCCTCACACATCCAGGCGCAACAGTAACCCGGTACATTCCCAGACCGCATAGCCACTTGGGATTTACCGGCGCCTGAAAAGCAGTCGCTGCAGACAACCACTATCTGTAGAGCCACCGTATTTGCCGCCGCCCAGGCCCAGAGGTGATTTTGACGGCTCATGAAAATAAAGTTATTCTCGTCGGCCACATAAGACCTACAAAAACGATTATTTTTGTTGGCTAAAAGTGGCCCACGGAAATAATGAGGCAGTATTAGCGTGAGCCATTTTGTAGCCCGCAAAAATAGGGCTTGAGTATTTTCGTGGGCCAGGCTGAAGCCTACAAAAATAACTGGTCCATATTTTCGTGTGCTTTTAGGTGGCCCACGGGCAATATTTTCGTGTGCTTTGAGGTGGCCCACAAAAATAATTTAGTCCACATTATCGTGTGCCTGTTATTGGTTTTAGATGGAAGTGTTCAATGTAAATGCAACACTGCCCTTATTGCTTTAAGCGCTCCACAATCTGTTATTGATTTTAGATAGAAAAGTTGAATGTAAGTGCAAATATTGTCGATCAGAGTATCGCCAACAGACAAGGCATCAAAGGCTTTCTTAATTTCTCCGTTGAAGTCAAATTGCTTATAGGGACCATCAGAATACAGGTCTTCTAAGCTATTACTTAACCAATGCATCTTATCCAAAATTTATTTGGACAAATTCCAATTTTTGGGAGTCTAAATAAATTAGCTAACAAAGCAAGCTCCAAGACCTGAACCTCAAGCTCTATATTTAATCCAGCATAGCCACATTCCATCCTTCTTAAAGATATATCTAATTTCTCAACGAAAATATCAAGTGAAGTCTGGCACACAGAAACCTCATGAATGCACCAGTTGATCCAGAAGAATTTTCAGATAATAGCTTCTCCTCTTCTTTGCAAGTTGTGCAATCAAGAAAATTGAAAGCATTTGAAATATTCTCAAATGGTTGAGTATTATAGAATGGATTTGTGCCAAAAAAAGAAAGAATGATTAATACCTCAGAATAGTCCGGACTTCAAAAATATTGCATGACATTCTCATAGTCCAGGCTTTTTAAACTGTTTCAAGTATGAATTTTGTAGATTTCATTACTAGAATGACATCTAGATCCTTTCACTACTACAGAGCATATTTTCACATGCATCTATAAACATATTTCCACAGTAGGTTTTGAAAACCGCCTATGAAAATACACCTGTGAAATGACCTTCACATACGGCATCAAAAATGAACTGTGAAAATATTATCACAGGTGGTTCATAAAAGCAGACCGCCTGTGACAAAGAATTATCACAGACGGCTTCTTAGTAAGTACCTCTTGTGAAAATGAACTACCAAAACGGCTCTTGGTGAATGACCGCTTGTGAAAATAGACTATCATAGATGTCTTTAAATGAAAGACCCCTTGTGAAAATGGATATCGCAGGTGCTACTTCGTTAGAGGCCGCTTGTGAAATTGAATATAACATGCACCTCTTTATATAGACCCACTTGTAAAAAAGGATATCTCAAGCGGTTCTTCATGGCGGACAGCATGCGAAATTTTTTTATCACATGCGGCTTTCTATATGTGGCCGCCTGTAAAAGTCTATTATCACCAATGGTTCAACTTTAGCAACCGCCTGTGAAAACTTACTACCACATGCGGTTCTTGGCCAACCACCGCCCGTAATAAACTGTTATCACAGGCCGTTTTTAGCACCCGGCTGCCTGTGATAATTTCTTAGCACATAGGGTTCATATTTTAGAACCGGCTGTGAAGATATATACCCTTTCAGAACTTCATGCTGTTATTTCTAACTTTCAGCTTAAATTCAAATATAAACAGCACAAAAACAATTTGCACCCGCTCAGATTCAAATAAATATTTGCACAACAATCATAAAGTATAAGATTCATATACATACAATGTAAGTTTATATGTATATCTCAGTCGTAGTTCACAAGTACACATATTTTACAAGTTTCTCTAAAAACTAGTTGATTCATAATTCCAGAGTTCTGGCACATCGGCATGTGGGCTTGTGTCATCGAAGAAAAGCCCTTTTCGGTGAATAACTTCGTGACGCATGAACATACACAGTTCACCCACAACCCTATTGACTTCTTTGACAATATCTCTAGAAATCAGCCAATCTCTGTTCACATCCGTATATTGCAATGAAAACATAATAAAAGTATTAGAATACGATAGCGACAATGAAAATGTAACTCAAAAGTAAGAAAATACAATATCTACAGTAAGGATTACTTACATTGTCACGATTCACTCTATATTCACCGGCGACACGAAGATTCTCGCATATGTTATATCCATAGAGGACACTACCAGGAGGCTGCTTGGCACAAGAAAAATTTATCCGTACATGCAATACGGTCCTATCCACAGGTCGGACACTGCCATGTTTTTTCTAATAGAACACCCAAGTGCTGTCATATAATAATTTGGCTGTCTTAAATTTACGTGTTTCCTGTAGTGTGAGGAAGAAGTCTATACAACCTGTGTATGCTGGAGTAGAAAAAGTAGAGTAAGGGTAGAGATAACAACTTTAGCGATGTGGGGTTGTGATAGATGAAGACTGGCGAAACCGGCAGCTAAAAAAGTCAACTCTTGTAGTCTAAAAAGCATAGTAGCAGTATGTTTAAGGTAGGTGGAGAACAAACCGATCAGCATGAGGAAAACCATGTGCATAGAGGTTGTGGGGGTCATTGTTTCACGGAAATGACGATAAATATAGAATAACAAGTGTCATAATGGATGGAGTTGCTCCTCGGACGGTGAATCTCGTGCCCATGCATGGCGACCATGGGCAGTGGCGCTGCAGCCTAATAAGCCTGCAACATAGCGGCAGCAGGAAATTCGGAGGGGAGGTATGTGGCCTCGACATCAGCATGCATATGGCTAATTGATGAGACCGGTTGTGTGGATGGAAACATGATGACGTCGCTCATATTAGAGTAATTAATCCTTTGTGTGCCAGAAAGCATGGAACTAGTAGCGATAGTGTCAACCATATTCACTACAAGAAAACGTATATTTTTTGTCGGCTACATCTATTTTTGTGGACCCTCACGAAATTATATGTATTTTCGTGAGCCAACACCTAGCTCACAAAAATATATTGTAATTTCATGGGCCAAATGCAAGGCACACAAAAATATAGTATAATTTTATGGGCTAAATGCAAGGCACACGAAAATATAGTATAATTTCGTGGTCCTGGGAGGTAGCACACAAAAATGACTATATTTTCGTGGGTCGGTGAAAATAGCACACGAAAACGGACTAGGCTTCGTCGGTTTCAGACAGGGGTACACATATTTTTGTGGGCTACTTAACACGCTCACGAAAATACTTCCAACAATTTCGTGGGCTACAGGAAGCACACGGAAATATGACCTATAATTTTGTGTCTTGCATGAAGCACACGAAAATATGACATATATTGTCGTCGGCTTCCGGAGGGCACATGAAAATAACTCAGCTTCGGCAGGTCACACGAACCTAGGCCATGCATTTTCGTCGGCCGAGGCGCAGCGCACGGAATTTTACAGTACTGTCGTCGGCCTGGAACACGGCTGACGAAAATATTGCTGTTAATTTCGTCGGCTCCTACAGGCACACGAAAATAATGCGGCTTCCGACAGGGCACACGAACCTAGGTCATGCATTTTCGTCGGCCGAGGCGCAGCTCACGAAATTTGATAGTAGTGTGGTCGGCCTTGAATGCGACTCACGAAAATATTGCTATAATTTCATTGGCTAGTACAGGCACACGAAAATAACACGGCACACGAAAATGTTGGTTTGTTGGAAAGCTCCATGTGGCCATATTATAAGATTTGCTTTGACAAAAATATTGTATGGACCATGTGTGACATGTTTGTGTTCGTTTATGTTATATTGTGTGTGGACATAAATACCGTTTGGACTATATAATGGATTTTGTAATGTTTAATTGAGTTTGTTGCATTTGTTATTAAGTGTGATCTATGTGTTCTGTGTGTTTGAGTGATAATTTATTATTGTATGTGCTTGGAACTGAACAATATGCATCTACTCTGACTGTAATTTTATGTATTCTCATGGGCCCAGAAATTAACCATAAAAATAGTGCCATATTATTTTCTTGGGCTAGGAGATGACCCACGAAAACAGTACCATATTATTTTCGTGGGTCAATTGTTGGCCCAAAAAATAAACAACAGCATTTTTGTGGGCCAATTGTTGGCCCACAAAAGTAAACAGCAGTATTTTCGTGGGCCACATGTTGGCCCACGAAAATAATTGGACATTATTTTCATGGGCCAACATGTGGCCCATGAAAATACCCTGCTATTATTTTTATGGGCCATATTTTGACCCACAAAAATATATATTTTTGTGGGTTATTTTTGGGTGAGCCGACTCCAAGACATGCGGTCCAGACATCAGGGCATCCACTATGGAGTCACTTAAGTGCCTAGCACCTAGCACTGCTGTACATGTGGCAGATGAAGTATAGACCAGAGTTATTGATATCCATGCCGATATATAACGTGTGACTTAACTCCCGGTAAAAAGAAAAGAAAACAACAAATGTAATAATCTCTATGCCAACCACCATGTGCACATAACAGCTCCGTATACAACATATGTATTCCTAGCAGCTCCATGTACCAGACACCAGAGATAATGTGCTTGTAGCCTTGTTCTTTTCACAGCGACAGACAACCTAGAAAAAAAGATGGGATAATAATGTTATATGCCCATTATGTCTCAAGGAGGTAGAAACAGCACATCATCTCTTCATAGATTGTTGTTTCTCATGGAGCGTAATGCACAACATTAATAATTTGGTGACACCTAGAGGAACACCGCTAATGGCTCTTGGAAATAATACAAAACAGACAGTGGTGGAGATGTTCCCCAGCACGACCAGAGGAATGCAAAAGGAAATGAGACAAACAATAAAAGAAACATTGCTATATACATGGTGGAATATATGGAAGGAGTGTAATAGGGGAATCTTCCAAGGGTTAGACAAAGATGAGTTCCAAGTAGCGATGTTGGCGCAGGAGGACATCGATCAGTATGACTTGGCTATGACCCTTTAGCCATTGAGAGAATAATTGGGATGTTGGTGAGATATATTTCTTATTTCTTTTTCCCTTCTTGTTACACCTAGAGCTCCCTAATATACATGTAGTACTAGCTTGTGATCTTTGTTCTTTAGTAGCTTAAGTTACTAGTGCTACATAGAATCTAGGCCGGCCCTAGGAAGTGCCCTAGGGGCGACAGCCCCGGGCCCGCCAAAATTAAGGATCCATTAGTCTATAAAATTTATCGCACCATAGAACTACGTATACTACAAGAAAGAGTGAAAGTTACGACACCCGACAATATTTGTGACAGTTTTAGGGTTGGCCGTCGTAAATAAACTAATTTACGACTTCTGACTGGTGACGGCTAAAAACCGTTATAAATAAACCATTGCCCTCGTAAATAAGCTGTTTACGACGGTAAGTGGCTTATTTACGATGATTTCTGGCCGACATTAGTTATCTAGTTTTTTGTAGTGATAAATGAATGCGATTGAATTGGCATCTAACAAAGGATTAATGAACCAAGAATAGCAACCAATAAGACCGTGAATTTGGCCTAGCTGGTCATCCTAACATAGAATCAGAAGTCCACGACAATATACATGACCATGCAACAACAGCAGAGGCTGAGCCGTTCCAGGTTGTTGCCTCGCATATTCTCCTAAATTGAACACCAATCGTCGAATCGTATCTCGTGCTACTGTCTGCTAGTTGTTGCGAATATGATGCCACTAGACTGCTCAATGCTCTAGGTTAACATGCCACCACATCATAGCTCATGCCTTTATGGTGCTAGCTTTAACTGATTTTATACATATACTACTTTTGGACTAACTGATTTTCTCTTTTTTTTTCTCATCTAAATGTGCTTTTGTTATTTATACTTATTATTTTGATATAACGTGTGACAATAAAATTCTATAATGCAGTTACAATTCATAAATCATTTTTTATGTTTTCTGTCAACCCGTGGCCAAATTCTTTCCCGTCCCGAGCCCCAAAAAAGTCAGTGCCGGCCCTGCATTGGATCTTTAATATGTAACTCGTTCTCCTTTTCTTCTTTAATGAAATTGACAGAGCACTGCCTGTTAACCGTCAAAAAAAGAAAACAAAGACTAGAGATTGTACAGATGGAATCGGCCAAGCAGCAGACGATGCCGGACGGTGGCCAGATGCGCTACCGATCCGGAGCCCTCACTAAGATCAAAGGCGACGGACGGCCCACCTAGCGGCCCCCTGCGACCTGTCGTCTTGGTTTACTCTCCTTCGTGGTGATGGGACCAGATGGCGATCGACGGTGGCTTAGGCTATTCGCACTCGCGGATCTCTATATCAGACCTCTAAAGAAATATTGTCAACCTTTTACGCTTGACTCTAAAAGGTTCGTACCTTTACAGTTTATTTGTCCACGCTCATTCACCTCTAAATCAGACCTCTATATCAACTATCAACTATTTTATATTAGATAATACAACTATATCATATTTTATATTATTTCATATAACTATTTATGTTAATAATATTATATTTATAACTTATATAAAATCATTATATTTATTTTCTTGCTTCCTTTCCTCTCTTTTTTTCTTATTTTTCCTTTTCACATTCTTTTTTCCCTCACTTTTTTTTTCTTATTTTCCTTTTCCCTTTCTTTTTTCCATCACTTCTTTTTTCCTTTCTTTTCTCCCTTTCCCTGCCTTCTTATTTTTTCTTTCTTTCCTACTTTTCTTTCCTTTCTTCTTCTTCGTCTTTTTTCCTCCTTCCTTTTTGTCTCTCTTCCTCACACATCTAGGCGCAACAGTAACCCGGTACATTCCCAGACCGCATAGCCACTTGGGATTTACCGGCGCCTGAAAAGCAGTCGCTGCAGACAACCACTATCTGTAGAGCCACCGTATTTGCCGCCGCCCAGGCCCAGAGGTGATTTTGACGGCTTACGAAAATAAAGTTATTCTCGTCGGCCACATAAGACCTACAAAAACGATTATTTTTGTTGGCTAAAAGTGGCCCACGAAAATAATGAGGCAGTATTAGCGTGAGCCATTTTGTAGCCCGCAAAAATAGGGCTTGAGTATTTTCGTGGGCCAGGCTGAAGCCTACAAAGATAACTGGTCCATATTTTCGTGTGCTTTTAGGTGGCCCACGGGCAATATTTTCGTGTGCTTTGAGGTGGCCCACAAAAATAATTTAGTCCACATTATCGTGTGCCTGTTATTGGTTTTAGATGAAAGTGTTCAATGTAAATGCAACACTGCCCTTATTGCTTTAAGCGCTCCACAATCTGTTATTGATTTTAGATAGAAAAGTTGAATGTAAGTGCAAATATTGTCGATCAGAGTATCGCCAACAGACAAGGCATCAAAGGCTTTCTTAATTTCTCCGTTGAAGTCAAATTGCTTATAGGGACCATCAGAATACAGGTCTTCTAAGCTATTACTTAACCAATGCATCTTATCCAAAATTTATTTGGACAAATTCCAATTTTTGGGAGTCTAAATAAATTAGCTAACAAAGCAAGCTCCAAGACCTGAACCTCAAGCTCTATATTTAATCCAGCATAGCCACATTCCATCCTTCTTAAAGATATATCTAATTTCTCAACAAAAATATCAAGTGAAGTCTGGCACACAGAAACCTCATGAATGCACCAGTTGATCCAGAAGAATTTTTAGATAATAGCTTCTCCCCTTCTTTGCAAGTTCTGCAATCAAGAAAATTGAAAGCATTTGAAATATTCTCAAATGGTTGAGTATTATAGAATGGATTTGTGCTAAAAAAAGAAAGAATGATTAATACCTCAGAATAGTCCGGACTTCAAAAATATTGCATGACATTCTCATAGTCCAGGCTTTTTAAACTGTTTCAAGTATGAATTTTGTAGATTTCATTACTAGAATGACATCTAGATCCTTACACTACTACAGAACATATTTTCACATGCGTCTATAAACATATTTCCACAGTAGGTTTTGAAAACCGCCTATGAAAATACACCTGTGAAATGACCTTCATATACGGCATCAAAAATGAACTGTGAAAATATTATCACAGGCGGTTCATTAAAGCAGACCGCCTGTGACAAAGAATTATCACAGACGGCTTCTTAGGAAGTACCTCTTGTGAAAATGGACTACCAAAATGGCTCTTGGTGAATGACCGCTTGTGAAAATAGACTATCATAGACGTCTTTAAATGAAAGACCCCTTGTGAAAATGGATATCGCAGGTGCTACTTTGTTACAGGCCGCTTGTGAAATTGAATATAACATGCACCTCTTTATATAGACCCACATGTAAAAAAGGATATCTCAAGCGGTTCTTCATGGCGGACCGCATGCGAAAAATTTTTATCACATGCGGCTTTCTATATGTGGCCGCCTGTAAAAATCTATTATCACCGATGGTTCAACTTTAGCAACCGCCTGTGAAAACTTACTACCACATGCGATTCTTGGCCAACCACCGCCCGTAATAAACTGTTATCACAGGCCGTTTTTAGCACCCGGCTGCCTGTGATAATTTCTTAGCACAAAGGGTTCATATTTTAGAACCGGCTGTGAAGATATATACCCTTTCAGAACTTCATGCTGTTATTTCTAACTTTCAGCTTAAATTCAAATATAAACAGCACAAAAACAATTTGCACCCGCTCAGATTCAAATAAATATTCGCACAACAATCATAAAGTATAAGATTCATATACATACAATGTAAGTTTCTATGTATATCTCAGTCGTAGTTCACAAGTACACATATTTTACAAGTTTCTCTAAAAACTAGTTGATTCATAATTCCAGAGTTCTGGCACATCGGCATGTGGGCTTGTGTCATCGAAGAAAAGCCCTTTTCGGTGAATAACTTCGTGACACATGAACATACACAGTTCACCCACAACCCTATTGACTTCTTTGACCATGTCTCTAGAAATCGACCAATCTCTGTTCACATCCGTATATTGCAATGAAAACATAATAAAAGTATTAGAATACGATAGTGACAATGAAAATGTAACTCAAAAGTAAGAAAATACAATATCTACAGTAAGGATTACTTACATCGTCACGATTCACTCTATATTCACCGGCGACACGAAGATTCTCGCATATGTTATATCCATAGAGGACACTACCAGGAGGCTGCTTGGCACAAGGAAAATTTATCCGTACATGCAATACGGTCCTATCCACAGGTCGGTCACTACCATGTTTTTTCTAATAGAACACCCAAGTGCTGTCATATAATAATTTGGCTGTCGTAAATTTACGTGTTTCCTGTAGTGTGAGGAAGAAGTCTATACAACCTGTATATGCTGGAGTAGACAAAGTAGAGTAAGGGTAGAGATAACAACTTTAGCGATGTGGGGTTGTGATAGATGAAGACTGACGAAACCGGCCGCTAAAAAAGTCAACTCTTGTAGTCTAAAAAGCATAGTAGCAGTATGTTTAAGGTAGGTGGAGAACAAACCGATCAGCATGAGGAAGACCATGTGCATAGAGGTTGTGGGGGTCATTGTTTCACGGAAATGATGATAAATATAGAATAACAAGTGTCATAATAGATGGAGTTGCTCCTCGGACGGTGAATCTCGTGCCCATGCATGGCGACCATGGGCAGTGGCGCTGCAGCCTAATAACCCTGCAACATAGCGGCAGCACGAAATTCGGAGGGGAGGTATGTGGCCTCGACATCAGCATGCATATGGCTAATTGATGAGACGGGTTGTGTGGATGGAAACATGATGACGTCGCTCATATTAGAGTAATTAATCCTTTGTGTGCCAGAAGGCATGGAACTAGTAGCGATAGTGTCAACCATATTCACTACAAGAAAACGTATATTTTTTGTCGGCTACATCTATTTTTGTGGACCCTCACGAAATTATATGTATTTTCGTGAGCCAACACCTAGCTCACAAAAATATATTGTAATTTCATGGGCCAAATGCAAGGCAAACAAAAATATAGTATAATTTTATGGGCTAAATGCAAGGCACACGAAAATATAGTATAATTTCGTGGTCCTGGGAGGTAGCACACAAAAATGACTATATTTTCGTGGGTCGGTGAAAATAGCACACGAAAATGGACTAGGCTTCGTCGGTTTCAGATAGGGGTACACATATTTTTGTGGGCTACTTAACACGCTCACGAAAATACTTCCAACAATTTCGTGGGCTACAGGAAGCACACGAAAATATGAACTATAATTTTGTGTCTTGCATGAAGCACACGAAAATATGACATATATTGTCGTCGGCTTCCGGAGGGCACATGAAAATAACTCAGCTTCGGCAGGTCACACGAACCTAGGCCATGCATTTTCGTCGGCCGAGGCGCAGCGCACGGAATTTTACAGTACTGTCGTCGGCCTGGAACACGGCTCAGGAAAATATTGCTGTTAATTTCGTCGGCTCCTAGAGGCACACGAAAATAATGCGGCTTCCGACAGGGCACACGAACCTAGGTCATGCATTTTCGTCGGCCGAGGCGCAGCTCACGAAATTTGATAGTAGTGTGGTCGGCCTTGAACGCGACTCACGAAAATATTGCTATAATTTCATTGGCTAGTACAGGCACGCGAAAATAACACGGCGCACGAAAATGTTGGTTTGTTGGAAAGCTCCATGTGGCCATATTATAAGATTTGTTTTGACAAAAATATTGTATGGACCATGTGTGACATGTTTGTGTTCGTTTATGTTATATTGTGTGTGGACATAAATACCGTTTGGACTATATAATGGATTTTGTAATGTTTAATTGAGTTTGTTGCATTTGTTATTAAGTGTGATCTGTGTGTTTGACTGATAATTTATTATTGTATGTGCTTGGAACTGAACAATATGCATCAACTCTGACTGTAATTTTATGTATTTTCGTGGGCCAAGAAATTACCTATAAAAATAGTGCCATATTATTTTCTTGGGCTAGGAGATGACCCACGAAAACAGTACCATATTATTTTCGTGGGCCAATTGTTGGCCCACAAAAATAAACAACAGCATTTTTGTGGGCCAATTGTTGGCCCACAAAAATAAACAGCAGTATTTTCGTGGGCCAGATGTCGGCCCACAAAAATAACTGGACAGTATTTTCGTGGGCCAACATGTGGCCCACGAAAATACCCTGCTATTATTTTTATGGGCCATATTTTGACCCACAAAAATATATATTTTCGTGGGTTATTTTTGGGTGAGCCGACTCCAAGACATGCGGTCCAGACATCAGGGCATCCACTATGGAGTCCCTTAAGTGCCTAGCACCTAGCACTGCTGTACATGTGGCAGATGAAGTATAGACCAGAGTTATTGATATCCATGTCGATATATAACGGGTGACTTAACTCCCGGTAAAAAGAAAAAAAACAACAAATGTAAGAATCTCTATGCCAACCACCATGTGCACATAACAGCTCCGTATACAACATATGTATTCCTAGCAGCTCCATGTACCATACACCAGAGATAATGTGCTTGTAGCCTTGTTCTTTTCACAGCGACAGACAACCTAGAAAAAAAGATGGGATAATAATGTTATATGCCCATTATGTCTCAAGGAGGTAGAAACAGCACATCATCTCTTCATAGATTGTTGTTTCTCATGGAGCGTAATGCACAACATTAATAATTTGGTGACACCTAGAGGAACACCGCTAATGGCTCTTGGAAATAATACAAAACAGACAGTGGTGGAGATGTTCACCAGCACGACCAGAGGAATGCAAAAGGAAATGAGACAAACAATAAAAGAAACATTGCTATATACATGGTGGAATATATGGAAGGAGTGTAATAGAGGAATCTTCCAAGGGTTAGACAAAGATGAGTTCCAAGTAGCGATGTTGGCGCAGGAGGACATCGATCAGTATGACTTGGCTATGACCCTTTAGCCATTGAGAGAATAATTGGGATGTTGGTGAGATATATTTTTTAATTCTTTTTCCCTTCTTGTTACACCTAGAGCTCCCTAATATACATGTAGTACTAGCTTGTGATCTTTGTTCTTTAGTAGCTTAAGTTACCAGTGCTACATAGAATCTACGCCGGCCCTAGGAAGTGCCCTAGGGGCAACAGCCCCGGGCCCGCAAAAATTAAGGATCCATTAGTCTATAAAATTTATCGCACCATAGAACTATGTACACTACAAGAAAGAGTGAAAGTTACGACACCCGACAATATTTCTGACAGTTTTAGGGTTGGACGTCGTAAATAAACTTATTTACGACTTCTGACTGGTGACGGCTAAAAACTGTCATAAATAAACCATTGCCCTCGTAAATAAGCTGTTTACGATGGTAAGTGGCTTATTTACGACGATTTCTGGCCGACATTAGTTATCTAGTTTTTTGTAGTGATAAATGAACGCGATTGAATTGGCATCTAACAAAGGATTAATGAACCAATAATAGCAACCAATAAGACCGTGAATTTGGCCTAGCTGGTCAACCTAACATAGAATCAGAAGTCCACGACAATATACATGACCATGCAACAACAGCAGAGGCTGAGCCGCTCCAGGTTGTTGCCTCGCATATTCTCCTAAATTGAACACCAATCGTCGAATCGTATCTCGTGCTACTGTCTGCTGGTTGTTGCGAATATGATGCCACTAGACTGCTCAATGCTCTAGGTTAACATGCCACCACATCATAGCTCATGCCTTTATGGTGCTAGATTTAACTGATTTTATACATATACTACTTTTGGACTAACTGATTTTCTCTTTCTTTCTCATCTAAGTGTGCTTTTGTTATTTATACTTATTATTTTGATATAACGTGTGACAATAAAATTCTATAATGCAGTTACAATTCATAAATCATTTTTTATGTTTTCTGTCAACCCGTGGCCAAATTCTTTCCCGTCCCGAGCCCCAAAAAAGTCAGTGCCGGCCCTGCATTGGATCTTTAATATGTAACTCGTTCTCCTTTTCTTCTTTAATGAAATTGACAGAGCACTGCCTGTTAACCGTCAAAAAAAGAAAACAAAGACTAGAGATTGTACAGATGGAATCGGCCAAGCAGCAGACGATGCCGGACGGTGGCCAGATGCGCTACCGATCCGGAGCCCTCACTAAGATCAAAGGCGACGGACGGCCCACCTAGCGGCCCCCTGCGACCTGTCGTCTTGGTTTACTCTCCTTCGTGGTGATGGGACCAGATGGCGATCGACGGTGGCTTAGGCTATTCGCACTCGCGGATCTCTATATCAGACCTCTAAAGAAATATTGTCAACCTTTTACGCTTGACTCTAAAAGGTTCGTACCTTTACAGTTTATTTGTCCACGCTCATTCACCTCTAAATCAGACCTCTATATCAACTATCAACTATTTTATATTAGATAATACAACTATATCATATTTTATATTATTTCATATAACTATTTATGTTAATAATATTATATTTATAACTTATATAAAATCATTATATTTATTTTCTTGCTTCCTTTCCTCTCTTTTTTTCTTATTTTTCCTTTTCACATTCTTTTTTCCCTCACTTTTTTTTTCTTATTTTCCTTTTCCCTTTCTTTTTTCCATCACTTCTTTTTTCCTTTCTTTTCTCCCTTTCCCTGCCTTCTTATTTTTTCTTTCTTTCCTACTTTTCTTTCCTTTCTTCTTCTTCGTCTTTTTCCTCCTTCCTTTTTGTCTCTCTTCCTCACACATCTAGGCGCAACAGTAACCCGGTACATTCCCAGACCGCATAGCCACTTGGGATTTACCGGCGCCTGAAAAGCAGTCGCTGCAGACAACCACTATCTGTAGAGCCACCGTATTTGCCGCCGCCCAGGCCCAGAGGTGATTTTGACGGCTCACGAAAATAAAGTTATTCTCGTCGGCCACATAAGACCTACAAAAACGATTATTTTTGTTGGCTAAAAGTGGCCCACGAAAATAATGAGGCAGTATTAGCGTGAGCCATTTTGTAGCCCGCAAAAATAGGGCTTGAGTATTTTCGTGGGCCAGGCTGAAGCCTACAAAGATAACTGGTCCATATTTTCGTGTGCTTTTAGGTGGCCCACGGGCAATATTTTCGTGTGCTTTGAGGTGGCCCACAAAAATAATTTAGTCCACATTATCGTGTGCCTGTTATTGGTTTTAGATGGAAGTGTTCAATGTAAATGCAACACTGCCCTTATTGCTTTAAGCGCTCCACAATCTGTTATTGATTTTAGATAGAAAAGTTGAATGTAAGTGCAAATATTGTCGATCAGAGTATCGCCAACAGACAAGGCATCAAAGGCTTTCTTAATTTCTCCGTTGAAGTCAAATTGCTTATAGGGACCATCAGAATACAGGTCTTCTAAGCTATTACTTAACCAATGCATCTTATCCAAAATTTATTTGGACAAATTCCAATTTTTGGGAGTCTAAATAAATTAGCTAACAAAGCAAGCTCCAAGACCTGAACCTCAAGCTCTATATTTAATCCAGCATAGCCACATTCCATCCTTCTTAAAGATATATCTAATTTCTCAACGAAAATATCAAGTGAAGTCTGGCACACAGAAACCTCATGAATGCACCAGTTGATCCAGAAGAATTTTTAGATAATAGCTTCTCCCCTTCTTTGCAAGTTCTGCAATCAAGAAAATTGAAAGCATTTGAAATATTCTCAAATGGTTGAGTATTATAGAATGGATTTGTGCTAAAAAAAGAAAGAATGATTAATACCTCAGAATAGTCCGGACTTCAAAAATATTGCATGACATTCTCATAGTCCAGGCTTTTTAAACTGTTTCAAGTATGAATTTTGTAGATTTCATTACTAGAATGACATCTAGATCCTTACACTACTACAGAACATATTTTCACATGCGTCTATAAACATATTTCCACAGTAGGTTTTGAAAACCGCCTATGAAAATACACCTGTGAAATGACCTTCATATACGGCATCAAAAATGAACTGTGAAAATATTATCACAGGCGGTTCATTAAAGCAGACCGCCTGTGACAAAGAATTATCACAGACGGCTTCTTAGGAAGTACCTCTTGTGAAAATGGACTACCAAAATGGCTCTTGGTGAATGACCGCTTGTGAAAATAGACTATCATAGACGTCTTTAAATGAAAGACCCCTTGTGAAAATGGATATCACAGGTGCTACTTTGTTACAGGCCGCTTGTGAAATTGAATATAACATGCACCTCTTTATATAGACCCACATGTAAAAAAGGATATCTCAAGCGGTTCTTCATGGCGGACCGCATGCGAAATTTTTTTATCACATGCGGCTTTCTATATGTGGCCGCCTGTAAAAATCTATTATCACCGATGGTTCAACTTTAGCAACCGCCTGTGAAAACTTACTACCACATGCGATTCTTGGCCAACCACCGCCCGTAATAAACTGTTATCACAGGCCGTTTTTAGCACCCGGCTGCCTGTGATAATTTCTTAGCACAAAGGGTTCATATTTTAGAACCGGCTGTGAAGATATATACCCTTTCAGAACTTCATGCTGTTATTTCTAACTTTCAGCTTAAATTCAAATATAAACAGCACAAAAACAATTTGCACCCGCTCAGATTCAAATAAATATTCGCACAACAATCATAAAGTATAAGATTCATATACATACAATGTAAGTTTATATGTATATCTCAGTCGTAGTTCACAAGTACACATATTTTACAAGTTTCTCTAAAAACTAGTTGATTCATAATTCCAGAGTTCTGGCACATCGGCATGTGGGCTTGTGTCATCGAAGAAAAGCCCTTTTCGGTGAATAACTTCGTGACACATGAACATACACAGTTCACCCACAACCCTATTGACTTCTTTGACCATGTCTCTAGAAATCGACCAATCTCTGTTCACATCCGTATATTGCAATGAAAACATAATAAAAGTATTAGAATACGATAGTGACAATGAAAATGTAACTCAAAAGTAAGAAAATACAATATCTACAGTAAGGATTACTTACATCGTCACGATTCACTCTATATTCACCGGCGACACGAAGATTCTCGCATATGTTATATCCATAGAGGACACTACCAGGAGGCTGCTTGGCACAAGGAAAATTTATCCGTACATGCAATACGGTCCTATCCACAGGTCGGTCACTACCATGTTTTTTCTAATAGAACACCCAAGTGCTGTCATATAATAATTTGGCTGTCGTAAATTTACGTGTTTCCTGTAGTGTGAGGAAGAAGTCTATACAACCTGTATATGCTGGAGTAGACAAAGTAGAGTAAGGGTAGAGATAACAATTTTAGCGATGTGGGGTTGTGATAGATGAAGACTGACGAAACCGGCCGCTAAAAAAGTCAACTCTTGTAGTCTAAAAAGCATAGTAGCAGTATGTTTAAAGTAGGTGGAGAACAAACCGATCAGCATGAGGAAGACCATGTGCATAGAGGTTGTGGGGGTCATTGTTTCACGGAAATGATGATAAATATAGAATAACAAGTGTCATAATAGATGGAGTTGCTCCTCGGACGGTGAATCTCGTGCCCATGCATGG
Organism: Neostapfia colusana; assembly: GCA_030760725.1. Lineage (NCBI taxonomy): Eukaryota > Viridiplantae > Streptophyta > Magnoliopsida > Poales > Poaceae > Neostapfia > Neostapfia colusana. The sequence goes on from JASWHV010000009.1 coordinate 70,552,702, forward strand.
CGACCATGGGCAGTGGCGCTGCAGCCTAATAACCCTGCAACATAGCGGCAGCACGAAATTCGGAGGGGAGGTATGTGGCCTCGACATCAGCATGCATATGGCTAATTGATGAGACGGGTTGTGTGGATGGAAACATGATGACGTCGCTCATATTAGAGTAATTAATCCTTTGTGTGCCAGAAGGCATGGAACTAGTAGCGATAGTGTCAACCATATTCACTACAAGAAAACGTATATTTTTTGTCGGCTACATCTATTTTTGTGGACCCTCACGAAATTATATGTATTTTCGTGAGCCAACACCTAGCTCACAAAAATATATTGTAATTTCATGGGCCAAATGCAAGGCAAACAAAAATATAGTATAATTTTATGGGCTAAATGCAAGGCACACGAAAATATAGTATAATTTCGTGGTCCTGGGAGGTAGCACACAAAAATGACTATATTTTCGTGGGTCGGTGAAAATAGCACACGAAAATGGACTAGGCTTCGTCGGTTTCAGATAGGGGTACACATATTTTTGTGGGCTACTTAACACGCTCACGAAAATACTTCCAACAATTTCGTGGGCTACAGGAAGCACACGAAAATATGAACTATAATTTTGTGTCTTGCATGAAGCACACGAAAATATGACATATATTGTCGTCGGCTTCCGGAGGGCACATGAAAATAACTCAGCTTCGGCAGGTCACACGAACCTAGGCCATGCATTTTCGTCGGCCGAGGCGCAGCGCACGGAATTTTACAGTACTGTCGTCGGCCTGGAACACGGCTCAGGAAAATATTGCTGTTAATTTCGTCGGCTCCTAGAGGCACACGAAAATAATGCGGCTTCCGACAGGGCACACGAACCTAGGTCATGCATTTTCGTCGGCCGAGGCGCAGCTCACGAAATTTGATAGTAGTGTGGTCGGCCTTGAACGCGACTCACGAAAATATTGCTATAATTTCATTGGCTAGTACAGGCACGCGAAAATAACACGGCGCACGAAAATGTTGGTTTGTTGGAAAGCTCCATGTGGCCATATTATAAGATTTGTTTTGACAAAAATATTGTATGGACCATGTGTGACATGTTTGTGTTCGTTTATGTTATATTGTGTGTGGACATAAATACCGTTTGGACTATATAATGGATTTTGTAATGTTTAATTGAGTTTGTTGCATTTGTTATTAAGTGTGATCTGTGTGTTTGACTGATAATTTATTATTGTATGTGCTTGGAACTGAACAATATGCATCAACTCTGACTGTAATTTTATGTATTTTCGTGGGCCAAAAAATTAACTATAAAAATAGTGCCATATTATTTTCTTGGGCTAGGAGATGACCCACGAAAACAGTACCATATTATTTTCGTGGGCCAATTGTTGGCCCACAAAAATAAACAACAGCATTTTTGTGGGCCAATTGTTGGCCCACAAAAATAAACAGCAGTATTTTCGTGGGCCAGATGTCGGCCCACAAAAATAACTGGACAGTATTTTCGTGGGCCAACATGTGGCCCACGAAAATACCCTGCTATTATTTTTATGGGCCATATTTTGACCCACAAAAATATATATTTTCGTGGGTTATTTTTGGGTGAGCCGACTCCAAGACATGCGGTCCAGACATCAGGGCATCCACTATGGAGTCCCTTAAGTGCCTAGCACCTAGCACTGCTGTACATGTGGCAGATGAAGTATAGACCAGAGTTATTGATATCCATGTCGATATATAACGGGTGACTTAACTCCCGGTAAAAAGAAAAAAAAACAACAAATGTAAGAATCTCTATGCCAACCACCATGTGCACATAACAGCTCCGTATACAACATATGTATTCCTAGCAGCTCCATGTACCATACACCAGAGATAATGTGCTTGTAGCCTTGTTCTTTTCACAGCGACAGACAACCTAGAAAAAAAGATGGGATAATAATGTTATATGCCCATTATGTCTCAAGGAGGTAGAAACAGCACATCATCTCTTCATAGATTGTTGTTTCTCATGGAGCGTAATGCACAACATTAATAATTTGGTGACACCTAGAGGAACACCGCTAATGGCTCTTGGAAATAATACAAAACAGACAGTGGTGGAGATGTTCCCCAGCACGACCAGAGGAATGCATAAGGAAATGAGACAAACAATAAAAGAAACATTGCTATATACATGGTGGAATATATGGAAGGAGTGTAATAGAGGAATCTTCCAAGGGTTAGACAAAGATGAGTTCCAAGTAGCGATGTTGGCGCAGGAGGACATCGATCAGTATGACTTGGCTATGACCCTTTAGCCATTGAGAGAATAATTGGGATGTTGGTGAGATATATTTTTTATTTCTTTTTCCCTTCTTGTTACACCTAGAGCTCCCTAATATACATGTAGTACTAGCTTGTGATCTTTGTTCTTTAGTAGCTTAAGTTACCAGTGCTACATAGAATCTACGCCGGCCCTAGGAAGTGCCCTAGGGGCAACAGCCCCGGGCCCGCAAAAATTAAGGATCCATTAGTCTATAAAATTTATCGCACCATAGAACTATGTACACTACAAGAAAGAGTGAAAGTTACGACACCCGACAATATTTCTGACAGTTTTAGGGTTGGACGTCGTAAATAAACTTATTTACGACTTCTGACTGGTGACGGCTAAAAACTGTCATAAATAAACCATTGCCCTCGTAAATAAGCTGTTTACGATGGTAAGTGGCTTATTTACGACGATTTCTGGCCGACATTAGTTATCTAGTTTTTTGTAGTGATAAATGAACGCGATTGAATTGGCATCTAACAAAGGATTAATGAACCAATAATAGCAACCAATAAGACCATGAATTTGGCCTAGCTGGTCAACCTAACATAGAATCAGAAGTCCACGACAATATACATGACCATGCAACAACAGCAGAGGCTGAGCCGCTCCAGGTTGTTGCCTCGCATATTCTCCTAAATTGAACACCAATCGTCGAATCGTATCTCGTGCTACTGTCTGCTGGTTGTTGCGAATATGATGCCACTAGACTGCTCAATGCTCTAGGTTAACATGCCACCACATCATAGCTCATGCCTTTATGGTGCTAGATTTAACTGATTTTATACATATACTACTTTTGGACTAACTGATTTTCTCTTTCTTTCTCATCTAAGTGTGCTTTTGTTATTTATACTTATTATTTTGATATAACGTGTGACAATAGAATTCTATAATGCAGTTACAATTCATAAATCATTTTTTATGTTTTCTGTCAACCCGTGGCCAAATTCTTTCCCGTCCCGAGCCCCAAAAAAGTCAGTGCCGGCCCTGCATTGGATCTTTAATATGTAACTCGTTCTCCTTTTCTTCTTTAATGAAATTGACAGAGCACTGCCTGTTAACCGTAAAAAAAAGAAAACAAAGACTAGAGATTGTACAGATAGAATCGGCCAAGCAGCAGACGATGCCGGACGGTGGCCAGATGCGCTACCGATCCGGAGCCCTCACTAAGATCAAAGGCGACGGACGGCCCACCTAGCGGCCCCCTGCGACCTGTCGTCTTGGTTTACTCTCCTTCGTGGTGATGGGACCAGATGGCGATCGACGGTGGCTTAGGCTATTCGCACTCGCGGATCTCTATATCAGACCTCTAAAGAAATATTGTCAACCTTTTACGCTTGACTCTAAAAGGTTCGTACCTTTACAGTTTATTTGTCCACGCTCATTCACCTCTAAATCAGACCTCTATATCAACTATCAACTATTTTATATTAGATAATACAACTATATCATATTTTATATTATTTCATATAACTATTTATGTTAATAATATTATATTTATAACTTATATAAAATCATTATATTTATTTTCTTGCTTCCTTTCCTCTCTTTTTTTCTTATTTTTCCTTTTCACATTCTTTTTTCCCTCACTTTTTTTTTCTTATTTTCCTTTTCCCTTTCTTTTTTCCATCACTTCTTTTTTCCTTTCTTTTCTCCCTTTCCCTGCCTTCTTATTTTTTCTTTCTTTCCTACTTTTCTTTCCTTTCTTCTTCTTCGTCTTTTTCCTCCTTCCTTTTTGTCTCTCTTCCTCACACATCCAGGCGCAACAGTAACCCGGTACATTCCCAGGCCGCATAGCCACTTGGGATTTACCGGCGCCTGAAAAGCAGTCGCTGCAGACAACCACTATCTGTAGAGCCACCGTATTTGCCGCCGCCCAGGCCCAGAGGTCTGATTTTGACGGCTCACGAAAATAAAGTTATTCTCGTCGGCCACATAAGACCTACAAAAACGATTATTTTTGTTGGCTAAAAGTGGCCCACGAAAATAATGAGGCAGTATTAGCGTGAGCCATTTTGTAGCCCGCAAAAATAGGGCTTGAGTATTTTCGTGGGCCAGGCTGAAGCCCACAAAAATAACTGGTCCATATTTTCATGTGCTTTTAGGTGGCCCACGGGCAATATTTTCGTGTGCTTTGAGGTGGCCGACAAAAATAATTTAGTCCACATTATCGTGTGCCTGTTATTGGTTTTAGATCGAAGAGTTCAATGTAAATGCAACACTGCCCTTATTGCTTTAAGCGCTCCACAATCTGTTATTGATTTTAGATAGAAAAGTTGAATGTAAGTGCAAATATTGTCGATCAGAGTATCGCCAACAGACAAGGCATCAAAGGCTTTCTTAATTTCTCTGTTGAAGTCAAATTGCTTATAGGGACCATCAGAATACAGGTCTTCTAAGCTATTACTTAACCAATGCATCTTATCCAAAATTTGTTTGGACAAATTCCAATTTTTGGGAGTCTAAATAAATTAGCTAACAAAGAAAGCTCCAAGACCTGAACCTCAAGCTCTATATTTAATCCAGCATAGCCACATTCCATCCTTCTTAAAGATATATCTAATTTCTCAACGAAAATATCAAGTGAAGTCTGGCACACAGAAACCTCATGAATGCACCAGTTGATCCAGAAGAATTTTCAGATAATAGCTTCTCCTCTTCTTTGCAAGTTCTGCAATCAAGAAAATTGAAAGCATTTGAAATATTCTCAAATGGTTGAGTATTATAGAATGGATTTGTGCCAAAAAAAGAAAGAATGATTAATACCTCAGAATAGTCCGGACTTCAAAAATATTGCATGACATTCTCATAGTCCAGGCTTTTTAAACTGTTTCAAGTATGAATTTTGTAGATTTCATTACTAGAATGACATCTAGATCCTTTCACTACTACAGAGCATAATTTCACATGCGTCTATAAACATATTTCCACAGTAGATTTTGAAAACCGCCTATGAAAATACACCTGTGAAATGACCTTCACATACGGCATCAAAAATGAACTGTGAAAATATTATCACAGGTGGTTCATAAAAGCAGACCGCCTATGACAAAGAATTATCACAGACGGCTTCTTAGGAAGTACCTCTTGTGAAAATGGACTACCAAAACGGCTCTTGGTGAATGACCCCTTGTGAAAATAGACTATCATAGACGTCTTTAAATGGAAGACCCCTTGTGAAAATGGATATCGCAGGTGCTACTTCGTTAGAGGCCGCTTGTGAAAAAGGATATAACATGCACCTCTTTTTATCACATGCGGCTTTCTATATGTGGCCGCCTGTAAAAGTCTATTATCACCGATGGTTCAACTTTAGCAACCGCCTGTGAAAACTTACTACCACATGCGGTTCTTGGCCAACCACCGCCCGTAATAAACTGTTATCACAGGCCGTTTTTAGCACCCGGCTGCCTGTGATAATTTCTTAGCACATAGGGTTCATATTTTAGAACCGGCTGTGAAGATATATACCCTTTCAGAACTTCATGCTGTTATTTCTAACTTTCAGCTTAAATTCAAATATAAACAGCACAAAAACAATTTGCATCCGCTCAGATTCAAATAAATATTCGCACAACAATCATAAAGTATAAGATTCATATACATACAATGTAAGTTTATATGTATATCTCAGTCGTAGTTCACAAGTACACATATTTTACAAGTTTCTCTAAAAACTAGTTGATTCATAATTCCAGAGTTCTGGCACATCGGCATGTGGGCTTGTGTCATCGAAGAAAGGCCCTTTTCGGTGAATAACTTCGTGACGCATGAACATACACAGTTCACCCACAACCCTATTGACTTCTTTGACCATATCTCTAGAAATCGGCCAATCTCTGTTCACATCCGTATATTGCAATGAAAACATAATAAAAGTATTAGAATACGATAGTGACAATGAAAATGTAACTCAAAAGTAAGAAAATACAATATCTACAGTAAGGATTACTTACATTGTGACGATTCACTCTATATTCACCGGCGACACAAAGATTCTCGCATATGTTATATCCATAGAGGACACTACCAGGAGGCTGCTTGGCACAAGAAAAATTTACCCGTACATGCAATACGGTCCTATCCACAGGTCGGACACTGCCATGTTTTTTTCTAATAGAACACCCAAGTGCTGTCATATAATAATTTGGCTGTCGTAAATTTACGTGTTTCCTGTAGTGTGAGGAAGAAGTCTATACAACCTGTGTATGCTGGAGTAGACAAAGTAGAGCAAGGGTAGAGATAACAACTTTAGCGATGTGGGGTTGTGATAGATGAAGACTGACGAAACCGGCAGCTAAAAAAAGTCAACTCTTGTAGTCTAAAAAGCATAGTAGCAGTATGTTTAAGGTAGGTGGAGAACAAACCGATCAGCATGAGGAAAACCATGTGCATAGAGGTTGTGGGGGTCATTGTTTCACGGAAATGACGATAAATATAGAATAACAAGTGTCATAATGGATGGAGTTGCTCCTCGGACGGTGAATCTCGTGCCCATGCATGGCGACCATGGGCAGTGGCGCTGCAGCCTAATAAGCCTGCAACATAGCGGCAGCAGGAAATTCGGAGGGGAGGTATGTGGCCTCGACATCAGCATGCATATGGCTAATTGATGAGACCGGTTGTGTGGATGGAAACATGATGACGTCGCTCATATTAGAGTAATTAATCCTTTGTGTGCCAGAAAGCATGGAACTAGTAGCGATAGTGTCAACCATATTCACTACAAGAAAACATATATTTTTTGTCGGCTACATCTATTTTTGTGGACCCTCACGAAATTATATGTATTTTCGTGAGCCAACACCTAGCTCACAAAAATATATTGTAGTTTCATGGGCCAAATGCAAGGCACACAAAAATATAGTATAATTTTATGGGCTAAATGCAAGGCAGTCGAAAATATAGTATAATTTCGTGGTCCTGGGAGGTAGCACACAAAAATGACTATATTTTCGTGGGTCGGTGAAAATAGCACACGAAAATGGACTAGGCTTCGTCGGTTTCAGACAGGGGTACACATATTTTTGTGGGCTACTTAACACGCTCACGAAAATACTTCCAACAATTTCGTGGGCTACAGGAAGCACACGAAAATATGACCTATAATTTTGTGTCTTGCATGAAGCACACGAAAATATGACATATATTATCGTTGGCTTCCGGAGGGCACATGAAAAAAACTCAGCTTCGGCAGGTCACACGAACCTAGGCCATGCATTTTCGTCGGCCGAGGCGCAGCGCACGGAATTTTACAGTACTGTCATCGGCCTGGAACACGGCTCAGGAAAATATTGCTGTTAATTTCGTCGGCTCATACAGGCACACGAAAATAATGCGGCTTCCGACAGGGCACACGAACCTAGGTCATGCATTTTCGTCCGCCGAGGCGCAGCTCACGAAATTTGATAGTAGTGTGGTCGGCCTTGAACGCGACTCACAAAAATATTGCTATAATTTCATTGGCTAGTACAGGCACACGAAAATAACACGGCGCACGAAAATGTTGGTTTGTTGGAAAGCTCCATGTGGCCATATTATAAGATTTTCTTTGACAAAAATATTGTATGGACCATGTGTGACATATTTGTGTTCGTTTATGTTATATTGTGTGTGGATATAAATACCGTTTGGACTATATAATGGATTTTGTAATGTTTAATTGAGTTTGTTGCATTTGTTATTAAGTGTGATCTGTGTGTTTGAATGATAATTTATTATTGTATGTGCTTGGAACTGAACAATATGCATCAACTCTGACTGTAATTTTATGTATTTTCATGGGCCAAGAAATTACCCATAAAAATAGTGCCATATTATTTTCTTGGGCTAGGAGATGACCCACGAAAACAGTACCATATTATTTTCGTGGGCCAATTGTTGGCCCACAAAAATAAACAGCAGTATTTTCGTGGGCCAGATGTCGGCCCTCAAAAATAACTGGAGAGTATTTTCGTGGGCCAACATGTGGCCCACGAAAATACCCTGCTATTATTTTTATGGGCCATATTTTGACCCACAAAAATATATATTTTCGTGGGTTATTTTTGGGTGAGCCGACTCCAAGACATGCGGTCAAGACATCAGGGCATCCACTATGGAGTCTCTTAAGTGCCTAGCACCTAGCACTGCTGTACATGTGGCAGATGAAGTATAGACCAGAGTTATTGATATCCATGTCGATATATAACGGGTGACTTAACTCCCAGTAAAAAGAAAAAAAACAACAAATGTAAGAATCTCTATGCCAACCACCATGTGCACATAACAGCTCCGTATACAACATATGTATTCCTAGCAGCTCCATGTACCAGACACCAGAGATAATGTGCTTGTCGCCTTGTTCTTTTCACAGCGACAGACAACCTAGAAAAAAAGATGGGATAATAATGTTATATGCCCATTATGTCTCAAGGAGGTAGAAACAGCACATCATCTCTTCATAGATTGTTGTTTCTCATGGAGCGTAATGCACAACATTAATAATTTGGTGACACCTAGAGGAACACCGCTAATGGCTCTTGGAAATAATACAAAACAGACAGTGGTGGAGATGTTCCCCAGCACGACCAGAGGAATGCAAAAGGAAATGAGACAAACAATAAAAGAAACATTGCTATATACATGGTGGAATATATTGAAGGAGTGTAATAGGGGAATCTTCCAAGGATTAGACAAAGATGAGTTCCAAGTAGCGATGTTGGCGCAGGAGGACATCGATTAGTATGACTTGGCTATGACCCTTTAGCCATTGAGAGAATAATTGGGATGTTGGTGAGATATATTTCTTATTTCTTTTTCCCTTCTTGTTACACCTAGAGCTCCCTAATATACATGTAGTACTAGCTTGTGATATTTGTTCTTTAGTAGCTTAAGTTACCAGTGCTACATAGAATCTAGGCCGGCCCTAGGAAGTGCCCTAGGGGTGACAGCCCCGGGCCCGCCAAAATTAAGGATCCATTAGTCTATAAAATTTATCGCACCATAGAACTACGTACACTACAAGAAAGAGTGAAAGTTATGACACCCGACAATATTTGTGACAGTTTTAGGGTTGGCCGTCGTAAATAAACTAATTTACGACTTCTGACTGGTGACGGCTAAAAACCGTTATAAATAAACCATTGCCCTCGTAAATAAGCTGTTTACGACGGTAAGTGGCTTATTTACGATGATTTCTGGCCGACATTAGTTATCTAGTTTTTTCTAGTGATAAATGAATGCGATTGAATTGGCATCTAACAAAGGATTAATGAACCAAGAATAGCAACCAATAAGACCGTGAATTTGGCCTAGCTGGTCATCCTAACATAGAATCAGAAGTCCACGACAATATACATGACCATGCAACAACAGCAGAGGCTGAGCCGTTCCAGGTTGTTGCCTCGCATATTCTCCTAAATTGAACACCAATCGTCGAATCGTATATCGTGCTACTGTCTGCTGGTTGTTGCGAATATGATGCCACTAGACTGCTCAATGCTCTAGGTTAACATGCCACCACATCATAGCTCATGCCTTTATGGTGCTAGCTTTAACTGATTTTATACATATACTACTTTTGGACTAACTGATTTTCTCTTTTTTTTTCTCATCTAAGTGTGCTTTTGTTATTTATACTTATTATTTTGATATAACGTGTGACAATAAAATTCTATAATGCAGTTACAATTCATAAATCATTTTTTATGTTTTCTGTCAACCCGTGCCCAAATTCTTTCCCGTCCCGAGCCCCAAAAAAGTCAGTGCCGGCCCTGCATTGGATCTTTAATATGTAACTCGTTCTCCTTTTCTTCTTTAATGAAATTGACAGAGCACTGCCTGTTAACCGTCAAAAAAAGAAAACAAAGACTAGAGATTGTACAGATGGAATCAGCCAAGCAGCAGACGACGCCGGACGGTGGCCAGATGCGCTACGATCCGGAGCCCTCACTAAGATCAAAGGCGACGGACGGCCCACCTAGCGGCCCCCTGCGACCTGTCGTCTTGGTTTACTCTCCTTCGTGGTGATGGGACCAGATGGCGATCGACGGTGGCTTAGGCTATTCGCTCTCGCGGATCTCTATATCAGACCTCTAAAGAAATATTGTCAACCTTTTACGCTTGACTCTAAAAGGTTCGTACCTTTACAGTTTATTTGTCCACGCTCATTCACCTCTAAATCAGACCTCTATATCAACTATCAACTATTTTATATTAGATAATACAACTATATCATATTTTATATTATTTCATATAACTATTTATGTTAATAATATTATATTTATAACTTATATAAAATCATTATATTTATTTTTTTGCTTCCTTTCCTCTCTTTTTTTCTTATTTTTCCTTTTCACATTCTTTTTTCCCTCACTTTTTTTTCTTATTTTCCTTTTCCCTTTCTTTTTTCCCTCACTTCTTTTTTCCTTTCTTTTCTCCCTTTCCCTCCCTTCTTATTTTTTTCTTTCTTTCCTACTTTTCTTTCCTTTCTTCTTCTTCGTCTTTTTCCTCCTTCCTTTTTGTCTCTCTTCCTCACACATCCAGGCGCAACAGTAACCCGGTACATTCCCAGACCGCATAGCCACTTGGGATTTACCGGCGCCTGAAAAGCAGTCGCTGCAGACAACCACTATCTGTAGAGCCACCGTATTTGCCGCCGCCCAGGCCCAGAGGTGATTTTGACGCCTCATGAAAATAAAGTTATTCTCGTCGGCCACATAAGACCTACAAAAACGATTATTTTTGTTGGCTAAAAGTGGCCCACGGAAATAATGAGGCAGTATTAGCGTGAGCCATTTTGTAGCCCGCAAAAATAGGGCTTGAGTATTTTCGTGGGCCAGGCTGAAGCCTACAAAAATAACTGGTCCATATTTTCGTGTGCTTTTAGGTGGCCCACGGGCAATATTTTCGTGTGCTTTGAGGTGGCCCACAAAAATAATTTAGTCCACATTATCGTGTGCCTGTTATTGGTTTTAGATGGAAGTGTTCAATGTAAATGCAACACTGCCCTTATTGCTTTAAGCGCTCCACAATCTGTTATTGATTTTAGATAGAAAAGTTGAATGTAAGTGCAAATATTGTCGATCAGAGTATCGCCAACAGACAAGGCATCAAAGGCTTTCTTAATTTCTCCGTTGAAGTCAAATTGCTTATAGGGACCATCAGAATACAGGTCTTCTAAGCTATTACTTAACCAATGCATCTTATCCAAAATTTATTTGGACAAATTCCAATTTTTGGGAGTCTAAATAAATTAGCTAACAAAGCAAGCTCCAAGACCTGAACCTCAAGCTCTATATTTAATCCAGCATAGCCACATTCCATCCTTCTTAAAGATATATCTAATTTCTCAACGAAAATATCAAGTGAAGTCTGGCACACAGAAACCTCATGAATGCACCAGTTGATCCAGAAGAATTTTTAGATAATAGCTTCTCCCCTTCTTTGCAAGTTCTGCAATCAAGAAAATTGAAAGCATTTTAAATATTCTCAAATGGTTGAGTATTATAGAATGGATTTGTGCTAAAAAAAGAAAGAATGATTAATACCTCAGAATAGTCCGGACTTCAAAAATATTGCATGACATTCTCATAGTCCAGGCTTTTTAAACTGTTTCAAGTATGAATTTTGTAGATTTCATTACTAGAATGACATCTAGATCCTTTCACTACTACAGAACATATTTTTCACATGCGTCTATAAACATATTTCCAAAGTAGGTTTTGAAAACCGCCTATGAAAATACACCTGTGAAATGACCTTCACATACGGCATCAAAAATGAACTGTGAAAATATTATCACAGGCGGTTCATTAAAGCAGACCGCCTGTGACAAAGAATTATCACAGACGGCTTCTTAGGAAGTACCTCTTGTGAAAATGGACTACCAAAACGGCTCTTGGTGAGTGACCGCTTGTGAAAATAGACTATCATAGACGTGTTTAAATGAAAGACCCCTTGTGAAAATGGATATCGCAGGTGCTACTTCGTTACAGGCCGCTTGTGAAATTGAATATAACATGCACCTCTTTATATAGACCCACATGTAAAAAAGGATATCTCAAGCGGTTCTTCATGGCGGACCGCATGCAAAAATTTTTTATCACATGCGGCTTTCTATATGTGGCCGCCTGTAAAAATCTATTATCACCGATGGTTCAACTTTAGCAACCGCCTGTGAAAACTTACTACCACATGCGGTTCTTGGCCAACCACCGCCCGTAATAAACTGTTATCACAGGCTGTTTTTAGCACCCGGCTGCCTGTGATAATTTCTTAGCACAAAGGGTTCATATTTTAGAACCGGCTGTGAAGATATATACCCTTTCAGAACTTCATGCTGTTATTTCTAACTTTCAGCTTAAATTCAAATATAAACAGCACAAAAACAATTTGCACCCGCTCAGATTCAAATAAATATTCGCACAACAATCATAAAGTATAAGATTCATATACATACAATGTAAGTTTATATGTATATCTCAGTCGTAGTTCACAAGTACACATATTTTACAAGTTTCTCTAAAAAACTAGTTGATTCATAATTCCAGAGTTCTGGCACATCGGCATGTGGGCTTGTGTCATCGAAGAAAAGCCCTTTTCGGTGAATAACTTCGTGACGCATGAACATACACAGTTCACCCACAACCCTATTGACTTCTTTGACCATGTCTCTAGAAATCGACCAATCTCTGTTCACATCCGTATATTGCAATGAAAACATAATAAAAGTATTAGAATACGATAGTGACAATGAAAATGTAACTCAAAAGTAAGAAAATACAATATCTACAGTAAGGATTACTTACATCGTCACGATTCACTCTATATTCACCGGCGACACGAAGATTCTCGCATATGTTATATCCATAGAGGACACTACCAGGAGGCTGCTTGGCACAAGGAAAATTTATCCGTACATGCAATACGGTCCTATCCACAGGTCGGTCACTACCATGTTTTTTCTAATAGAACACCCAAGTGCTGTCATATAATAATTTGGCTGTCGTAAATTTACGTGTTTCCTGTAGTGTGAGGAAGAAGTCTATACAACCTGTATATGCTGGAGTAGACAAAGTAGAGTAAGGGTAGAGATAACAACTTTAGCGATGCGGGGTTGTGATAGATGAAGACTGACGAAACCGGCCGCTAAAAAAGTCAACTCTTGTAGTCTAAAAAGCATAGTAGCAGTATGTTTAAGGTAGGTGGAGAACAAACCGATCAGCATGAGGAAGACCATGTGCATAGAGGTTGTGGGGGTCATTGTTTCACGGAAATGATGATAAATATAGAATAACAAGTGTCATAATAGATGGAGTTGCTCCTCGGACGGTGAATCTCGTGCCCATGCATGGCGACCATGGGCAGTGGCGCTGCAGCCTAATAACCCTGCAACATAGAGGCAGCACGAAATTCGGAGGGGAGGTATGTGGCCTCGACATCAGCATGCATATGGCTAATTGATGAGACCGGTTGTGTGGATGGAAACATGATGACGTCGCTCATATTAGAGTAATTAAACCTTTGTGTGCCAGAAGGCATGGAACTAGTTGCGATAGTGTCAACCATATTCACTACAAGAAAACGTATATTTTTTGTCGGCTACATCTATTTTTGTGGACCCTCACGAAATTATATGTATTTTCGTGAGCCAACACCTAGCTCACAAAAATATATTGTAATTTCATGGGCCAAATGCAAGGCACACAAAAATATAGTATAATTTTATGGGCTAAATGCAAGGCACACGAAAATATAGTATAATTTCGTGGTCCTGGGAGGTAGCACACAAAAATGACTATATTTTTGTGGGTCGGTGAAAATAGCACATGAAAATGGACTAGGCTTCGTCGGTTTCAGATAGGGGTACACATATTTTTGTGGGCTACTTAACACGCTCACGAAAATACTTCCAACAATTTCGTGGGCTACAGGAAGCACACGAAAATATGACCTATAATTTTTTGCCTTGCATGAAGCACACGAAAATATGACATATATTGTCGTCGGCTTCCGGAGGGCACATGAAAATAACTCAGCTTCGGCAGGTCACACGAACCTAGGCCATGCATTTTCGTCGGCCGAGGCGCAGCGCACGGAATTTTACAGTACTGTCGTCGGCCTGGAACACGGCTCAGGAAAATATTGCTGTTAATTTCGTCGGCTCCTACAGGCACACGAAAATAATGCGGCTTCCGACAGGGCACACGAACCTAGGTCATGCATTTTCGTCGGCCGAGGCGCAGCTCACGAAATTTGATAGTAGTGTGGTCGGCCTTGAACGCGACTCACGAAAATATTGCTATAATTTCATTGGCTAGTACAGGCACACGAAAATAACACGGCGCACGAAAATGTTGGTTTGTTGGAAAGCTCCATGTGGCCATATTATAATATTTGTTTTGACAAAAATATTGTATGGACCGTGTGTGACATGTTTGTGTTCGTTTATGTTATATTGTGTGTGGACATAAATACCGTTTGGACTATATAATGGATTTTGTAATGTTTAATTGAGTTTGTTGCATTTGTTATTAAGTGTGATCTGTGTGTTCTGTGTGTTTGACTGATAATTTATTATTGTATGTGCTTGGAACTGAACAATATGCATCAACTCTGACTGTAATTTTATGTATTTTCGTGGGCCAAGAAATTACCTATAAAAATAGTGCCATATTATTTTTTTGGGCTAGGAGATGACCCACGAAAACAGTACCATATTATTTTCGTGGGCCAATTGTTGGCCCACAAAAATAAACAACAGCATTTTTGTGGGCCAATTGTTGGCCCACAAAAATAAACAGCAGTATTTTCATGGGCCAGATGTCGGCCCACAAAAATAACTGGACAGTATTTTCGTGGGCCAACATGTGGCCCACGAAAATACCCTGCTATTATTTTTATGGGCCATATTTTGACCCACAAAAATATATATTTTCGTGGGTTATTTTTGGGTGAGCCGACTCCAAGACATGCGGTCCAGACATCAGGGCATCCACTATGGAGTCCCTTAAGTGCCTAGCACCTAGCACTGCTGTACATGTGGCAGATGAAGTATAGACCAGAGTTATTGATATCCATGTCGATATATAACGGGTGACTTAACTCCCGGTAAAAAGAAAAAAACAACAAATGTAAGAATCTCTATGCCAACCACCATGTGCACATAACAGCTCCGTATACAACATATGTATTCCTAGCAGCTCCATGTACCATACACCAGAGATAATGTGCTTGTAGCCTTGTTCTTTTCACAGCGACAGACAACCTAGAAAAAAAGATGGGATAATAATGTTATATGCCCATTATGTCTCAAGGAGGTAGAAACAGCACATCATCTCTTCATAGATTGTTGTTTCTCATGGAGCGTAATGCACAACATTAATAATTTGGTGACACCTAGAGGAACACCGCTAATGGCTCTTGGAAATAATACAAAACAGACAGTGGTGGAGATGTTCCCCAGCACGACCAGAGGAATGCAAAAGGAAATGAGACAAACAATAAAAGAAACATTGCTATATACATGGTGGAATATATGGAAGGAGTGTAATAGAGGAATCTTCCAATGGTTAGACAAAGAAGAGTTCCAAGTAGCGATGTTGGCGCAGGAGGACATCGATCAGTATGACTTGGCTATGACCCTTTAGCCATTGAGAGAATAATTGGGATGTTGGTGAGATATATTTCTGATTTCTTTTTCCCTTCTTGTTACACCTAGAGCTCCCTAATATACATGTAGTACTAGCTTGTAATCTTTGTTCTTTAGTAGCTTAAGTTACCAGTGCTACATAGAATCTAGGCCGGCCCTAGGAAGTGCCCTAGGGGCGACAGCCCCGGGCCCGCAAAAATTAAGGATCCATTAGTCTATAAAATTTATCGCACCATAGAACTACGTATACTACAAGAAAGAGTGAAAGTTACGACACCCGACAATATTTCTGACAGTTTTAGGGTCGGCCGTTGTAAATAAACTTATTTACGACTTCTGACTGGTGACGGCTAAAAACCGTCATAAATAAACCATTGCCCTCGTAAATAAGCTGTTTTCGACGGTAAGTGGCTTATTTATGACGATTTCTGGCCGACATTAGTTATCTAGTTTTTTGTAGTGATAAATGAACGCGATTGAATTGGCATCTAACAAAGGATTAATGAACCAAGAATAGCAACCAATAAGACCGTGAATTTAGCCTAGCTGGTCATCCTAACATAGAATCAGAAGTCCACGACAATATACATGACCATGCAACAACAGCAGAGGCTGAGCCGTTCCAGGTTGTTGCCTCGCATATTCTCCTAAATTGAACACCAATCGTCGAATCGTATCTCGTGCTACTGTCTGCTGGTTGTTGCGAATATGATGCCACTAGACTGCTCAATGCTCTAGGTTAACATGCCACCACATCATAGCTCATGCCTTTATGGTGCTAGCTTTAACTGATTTTATACATATACTACTTTTGGACTAACTGATTTTCTCTTTTTTTTTCTCATCTAAGTGTGCTTTTGTTATTTATACTTATTATTTTGATATAACGTGTGACAATAAAATTCTATAATGCAGTTACAATTCATAAATCATTTTTTATGTTTTCTGTCAACCCGTGGCCAAATTCTTTCCCGTCCTGAGCCCCAAAAAAGTCAGTGCCGGCCCTGCATTGGATCTTTAATATGGAACTCGTTCTCCTTTTCTTCTTTAATGAAATTGACAGAGCACTGCCTGTTAACCGTCAAAAAAAGAAAACAAAGACTAGAGATTGTACAGATGGAATCGGCCAAGCAGCAGACGATGCCGGACGGTGGCCAGATGCGCTACCGATCCGGAGCCCTCACTAACATCAAAGGCGACGGACGGCCCACCTAGCGGCCCCCTGCGACCTGTCATCTTGGTTTACTCTCCTTCGTGGTGATGGGACCAGATGACGATCGACGGTGGCTTAGGCTATTCGCACTCGCGGATCTCTATATCATACCTCTAAACAAATATTGTCAACCTTTTACGCTTGACTCTAAAAGGTTCGTACCTTTACAGTTTATTTGTCCGTGCTCATTCACCTCTATATCAACTATCAACTATTTTATATTAGATAATACAACTATATCATATTTTATATTATTTCATATAACTATTTATGTTAATAATATTATGTTTATAACTTATATAAAATCATTATATTTATTTTTTTGCTTCCTTTCCTATCTTTTTTTTCTTATTTTTCCTTTTCCCTTTCTTTTTTCCCTCACTTTTTTTTTATTTTCCTTTTCCCTTTCTTTTTTCCCTCACTTCTTTTTTCCTTTCTTTTCTCCCTTTCCCTCCCTTCTTATTTTTTTCTTTCTTTCCTACTTTTCTTTCTTCTTCTTCGTCTTTTTCCTCCTTCCTTTTTGTCTCTCTTCCTCACACATCCAGGCGCAACAGTAACCCGGTACATTCCCAGGCCGCATAGCCACTTGGGATTTACCGGCGTCTGAAAAGCAGTCGCTGCAGACAATCACTATCTGTAGAGCCACCGTATTTGCCGCCGCCCAGGCCCAGAGGTCTGATTTTGACGGCTCACGAAAATAAAGTTATTCTCGTCGGCCACATAAGACCTACAAAAACGATTATTTTTGTTGGCTAAAAGTGGCCCATGAAAATAATGAGTCAGTATTAGGGTGAGCCATTTTGTAGCCCGCAAAAATAGTGCTTGAGTATTTTCGTGGGCCAGGCTGAAGCCCACAAAAATAACTGGTCCATATTTTCGTGTGCTTTTAGGTGGCCCACGGGCAATATTTTCGTGTGCTTTGAGGTGGCCCACAAAAATAATTTAGTCCACATTATCGTGTGCCTGTAATTGGTTTTAGATGGAAGAGTTCAATGTAAATGCAACACTGCCCTTATTGCTTTAAGCGCTCCACAATCTGTTATTGATTTTAGATAGAAAAGTTGAATGTAAGTGCAAATATTGTCGATCAGAGTATCTCCAACAGACAAGGCATCAAAGGCTTTCTTAATTTCTCTGTTGAAGTCAAATTGCTTATAGGGACCATCAGAATACAGGTCTTCTAAGCTATTACTTAACCAATGCATCTTATCCAAAATTTGTTTGGACAAATTCCAATTTTTGGGAGTCTAAATAAATTAGCTAACAAAGCAAGCTCCAAGACCTGAACCTCAAGCTCTATATTTAATCCAGCATAGCCACATTCCATCCTTCTTAAAGATATATCTAATTTCTCAACGAAAATATCAAGTGACGTCTGGCACACAGAAACCTCATGAATGCACCAGTTGATCCAGAAGAATTTTCAGATAATAGCTTCTCCTCTTCTTTGCAAGTTCTGCAATCAAGAAAATTGAAAGCATTTGAAATATTCTCAAATGGTTGAGTATTATAGAATGGATTTGTGCCAAAAAAAGAAAGAATGATTAATACCTCAGAATAGTCCGGACTTCAAAAATATTGCATGACATTCTCATAGTCCAGGCTTTTTAAACTGTTTCGAGTATGAATTTTGTAGATTTCATTACTAGAATGACATCTAGATCCTTTCACTACTACAGAACATATTTTCACATGCGTCTACAAACATATTTTCACAGTAGGTTTTGAAAACCGCCTATGAAAAAGCACCTGTGAAATGACCTTCACATACGGCATCAAAAATGAACTGTGAAAATATTATCACAGGCGGTTCATTAAAGCAGACCGTCTGTGACAAAGAATTATCACAGACGGCTTCTTAGGAAGTACCGCTTGTGAAAATAGACTACCAAAATGGCTCTTGGTGAATGACCGCTTGTGAAAATAGACTATCATAGACGTCTTTAAATGAAAGACCCCTTGTGAAAATGGATATCGCAGGTGCTACTTCGTTACAGGCTGCTTGTGAAATTGAATATAAGATGCACCTCTTTATATAGACCCACTTGTAAAAAAGGATATCTCAAGCGGTTCTTCATGGCGGACCGCATGCGAAATTTTTTTATCACATGCGACTTTCTATATGTGGCCGCCTGTAAAAAGCTATTATCTCCGATGGTTCAACTTTAGCAACCGCCTGTGAAAACTTACTACCACATGCGGTTCTTGGCCAACCACCGCCCGTAATAAACTGTTATCACAGGCCGTTTTTAGCACCTGGCTGCCTGTGATAATTTCTTAGCACAAAGGGTTCATATTTTAGAACCGGCTGTGAAGATATATACCCTTTCAGAACTTCATGCTGTTATTTCTAACTTTCAGCTTAAATTCAAATATAAACAGCACAAAAACAATTTGCACCCGCTTAGATTCAAATAAATATTCGCACAACAATCATAAAGTATAAGATTCTTATACATACAATGTAAGTTTATATGTATATCTCAGTCGTAGTTCACAAGTACACATATTTTACAAGTTTCTCTAAAAACTAGTTGATTCATAATTCCAGAGTTCTGGCACATCGGCATTTGGGCTTGTGTCATCGAAGAAAGGCCCTTTTCGGTGAATAACTTTGTGACGCATGAACATACACAGTTCACCCACAACCCTATTGACTTCTTTGACCATATCTCTAGAAATCGGCCAATCTCTGTTCACATCCGTATATTGCAATGAAAACATAATAAAAGTATTAGAATACGATAGTGACAATGAAAATGTAACTCAAAAGTAAGAAAATACAATATCTACAGTAAGGATTACTTACATCGTCACGATTCACTCTATATTCACCGGCGACACGAAGATTCTCGCATATGTTATATCCATAGAGGACACTACCAGGAGGCTGCATGGCACAAGGAAAATTTATCCGTACATGCAATACGGTCCTATCCACAGGTCGGTCACTGCCATGTTTTTTCTAATGGAACACCCAAGTGCTGTCATATAATAATTTGGCTGTCGTAAATTTACGTGTTTCCTGTAGTGTGAGGAAGTAGTCTATACAACCTGTGTATGCTGGAGTAGACAAAGTAGAGTAAGGGTAGAGATAACAACTTTAGCGATGTGGGGTTGTGATAGATGAAGACTGACGAAACCGGCAGCTAAAAAAGTCAACTCTTGTAGTCTAAAAAGCATAGTAGCAGTATGTTTAAGGTAGGTGGAGAACAAACGGATCAGCATGAGGAAGACCATGTGCATAAAGGTTGTGGGGGTCATTGTTTCACGGAAATGACGATAAATATAGAATAACAAGTGTCATAATGGTGGAGTTGCTCCCCGGACGGTGAATCTCGTGCCCATGCATGGCGACCATGGGCAGTGGCGCTGCAGCCTAATAAGCCTGCAACATAGCGGCAGCACGAAATTCGGAGGGGAGGTATGTGGCCTCGACATCAGCATGCATATGGCTAATTGATGAGACCGGTTGTGTGGATGGAAACATGATGACGTCACTCATATTAGAGTAATTAATCCTTTGTGTGCCAGAAAGCATGGAACTAGTAGCGATAGTGTCAACCATATTCACTACAAGAAAACGTATAACTTTTGTCGGCTACATCTATTTTTGTGGACCCTCACGAAATTATATGTATTTTCGTGAGCCAACACCTAGCTCACAAAAATATATTATAATTTCATGGGCCAAATTCAAGGCGCACAAAAATATAGTATAATTTTATGGGCTAAATGCAAGGCACACGAAAATATAGTATAATTTCGTGGTCCTGGGAGGTAGCACACAAAAATGACTATATTTTCGTGGGTCGGTGAAAATAGCACACGAAAATGGACTAGGCTTCGTCGGTTTCAGACAGGGGTACACATATTTTTGTGGGCTACTTAACACGCTCACGAAAATACTTCCAACAATTTCGTGGGCTACAGGAAGCACACGAAAATATGACCTATAATTTTGTGTCTTGCATGAAGCACACGAAAATATGACATATATTATCGTTGGCTTCCGGAGGGCACATGAAAAAAACTCAGCTTCGGCAGGTCACACGAACCTAGGCCATGCATTTTCGTCGGCCGAGGCGCAGCGCACGGAATTTTACAGTACTGTCATCGGCCTGGAACACGGCTCAGGAAAATATTGCTGTTAATTTCGTCGGCTCATACAGGCACACGAAAATAATGCGGCTTCCGACAGGGCACACGAACCTAGGTCATGCATTTTCGTCCGCCGAGGCGCAGCTCACGAAATTTGATAGTAGTGTGGTCGGCCTTGAACGCGACTCACAAAAATATTGCTATAATTTCATTGGCTAGTACAGGCACACGAAAATAACACGGCGCACGAAAATGTTGGTTTGTTGGAAAGCTCCATGTGGCCATATTATAAGATTTTCTTTGACAAAAATATTGTATGGACCATGTGTGACATATTTGTGTTCGTTTATGTTATATTGTGTGTGGACATAAATACCGTTTGGACTATATAGTGGATTTTGTAATGTTTAATTGAGTTTGTTGCATTTGTTATTAAGTGTGATCTGTGTGTTTGAATGATAATTTATTATTGTATGTGCTTGGAACTGAACAATATGCATCAACTCTGACTGTAATTTTATGTATTTTCATGGGCCAAGAAATTACCCATAAAAATAGTGCCATATTATTTTCTTGGGCTAGGAGATGACCCACGAAAACAGTACCATATTATTTTCGTGGGCCAATTGTTGGCCCACAAAAATAAACAGCAGTATTTTCGTGGGCCAGATGTCGGCCCTCAAAAATAACTGGAGAGTATTTTCGTGGGCCAACATGTGGCCCACGAAAATACCCTGCTATTATTTTTATGGGCCATATTTTGACCCACAAAAATATATATTTTCGTGGGTTATTTTTGGGTGAGCCGACTCCAAGACATGCGGTCAAGACATCAGGGCATCCACTATGGAGTCTCTTAAGTGCCTAGCACCTAGCACTGCTGTACATGTGGCAGATGAAGTATAGACCAGAGTTATTGATATCCATGTCGATATATAACGGGTGACTTAACTCCCAGTAAAAAGAAAAAAAAACAACAAATGTAAGAATCTCTATGCCAACCACCATGTGCACATAACAGCTCCGTATACAACATATGTATTCCTAGCAGCTCCATGTACCAGACACCAGAGATAATGTGCTTGTCGCCTTGTTCTTTTCACAGCGACAGACAACCTAGAAAAAAAGATGGGATAATAATGTTATATGCCCATTATGTCTCAAGGAGGTAGAAACAGCACATCATCTTTTCATAGATTGTTGTTTCTCATGGAGCGTAATGCACAACATTAATAATTTGGTGACACCTAGAGGAACACCGCTAATGGCTCTTGGAAATAATACAAAACAGACAGTGGTGGAGATGTTCCCCAGCACGACCAGAGGAATGCAAAAGGAAATGAGACAAACAATAAAAGAAACATTGCTATATACATGGTGGAATATATTGAAGGAGTGTAATAGGGGAATCTTCCAAGGATTAGACAAAGATGAGTTCCAAGTAGCGATGTTGGCGCAGGAGGACATCGATTAGTATGACTTGGCTATGACCCTTTAGCCATTGAGAGAATAATTGGGATGTTGGTGAGATATATTTCTTATTTCTTTTTCCCTTCTTGTTACACCTAGAGCTCCCTAATATACATGTAGTACTAGCTTGTGATATTTGTTCTTTAGTAGCTTAAGTTACCAGTGCTACATAGAATCTAGGCCGGCCCTAGGAAGTGCCCTAGGGGTGACAGCCCCGGGCCCGCCAAAATTAAGGATCCATTAGTCTATAAAATTTATCGCACCATAGAACTACGTACACTACAAGAAAGAGTGAAAGTTATGACACCCGACAATATTTGTGACAGTTTTAGGGTTGGCCATCGTAAATAAACTAATTTACGACTTCTGACTGGTGACGGCTAAAAACCGTTATAAATAAACCATTGCCCTCGTAAATAAGCTGTTTACGACGGTAAGTGGCTTATTTACGATGATTTCTGGCCGACATTAGTTATCTAGTTTTTTCTAGTGATAAATGAATGCGATTGAATTGGCATCTAACAAAGGATTAATGAACCAAGAATAGCAACCAATAAGACCGTGAATTTGGCCTAGCTGGTCATCCTAACATAGAATCAGAAGTCCACGACAATATACATGACCATGCAACAACAGCAGAGGCTGAGCCGTTCCAGGTTGTTGCCTCGCATATTCTCCTAAATTGAACACCAATCGTCGAATCGTATCTCGTGCTACTGTCTGCTGGTTGTTGCGAATATGATGCCACTAGACTGCTCAATGCTCTAGGTTAACATGCCACCACATCATAGCTCATGCCTTTATGGTGCTAGCTTTAACTGATTTTATACATATACTACTTTTGGACTAACTAATTTTCTCTTTTTTTTTCTCATCTAAGTGTGCTTTTGTTATTTATACTTATTATTTTGATATAACGTGTGACAATAAAATTCTATAATGCAGTTACAATTCATAAATCATTTTTTATGTTTTCTATCAACCCGTGCCCAAATTCTTTCCCGTCCCGAGCCCCAAAAAAGTCAGTGCCGGCCCTGCATTGGATCTTTAATATGTAACTCGTTCTCCTTTTCTTCTTTAATGAAATTGACAGAGCACTGCCTGTTAACCGTCAAAAAAAGAAAACAAAGACTAGAGATTGTACAGATGGAATCGGCCAAGCAGCAGACGACGCCGGACGGTGGCCAGATGCGCTACGATCCGGAGCCCTCACTAAGATCAAAGGCGACGGACGGCCCACCTAGCGGCCCCCTGCGACCTGTCGTCTTGGTTTACTCTCCTTCGTGGTGATGGGACCAGATGGCGATCGACGGTGGCTTAGGCTATTCGCACTCGCGGATCTCTATATCAGACCTCTAAAGAAATATTGTCAACCTTTTACGCTTGACTCTAAAAGGTTCGTACCTTTACAGTTTATTTGTCCACGCTCATTCACCTCTAAATCAGACCTCTATATCAACTATCAACTATTTTATATTAGATAATACAACTATATCATATTTTATATTATTTCATATAACTATTTATGTTAATAATATTATATTTATAATTATATAAAATCATTATATTTATTTTTTTGCTTCCTTTCCTCTCTTTTTTTCTTATTTTTCCTTTTCACATTCTTTTTTCCCTCACTTTTTTCTTATTTTCCTTTTCCCTTTCTTTTTTCCCTCACTTCTTTTTTCCTTTCTTTTCTCCCTTTCCCTCCCTTCTTATTTTTTTCTTTCTTTCCTACTTTTCTTTCCTTTCTTCTTCTTCGTCTTTTTCCTCCTTCCTTTTTGTCTCTCTTCCTCACACATCCAGGCGCAACAGTAACCCGGTACATTCCCAGACTGCATAGCCACTTGGGATTTACCGGCGCCTGAAAAGCAGTCGCTGCAGACAACCACTATCTGTAGAGCCACCGTATTTGCCGCCGCCCAGGCCCAGAGGTGATTTTGACGCCTCATGAAAATAAAGTTATTCTCGTCGGCCACATAAGACCTACAAAAACGATTATTTTTGTTGGCTA
The DNA here is from genome assembly GCA_030760725.1 of Neostapfia colusana. Taxonomy (NCBI): domain Eukaryota; kingdom Viridiplantae; phylum Streptophyta; class Magnoliopsida; order Poales; family Poaceae; genus Neostapfia; species Neostapfia colusana. The sequence continues at coordinate 70,577,435 of JASWHV010000009.1, forward strand.
AAAGTGGCCCACGGAAATAATGAGGCAGTATTAGCGTGAGCCATTTTGTAGCCCGCAAAAATAGGGCTTGAGTATTTTCGTGGGCCAGGCTGAAGCCTACAAAAATAACTGGTCCATATTTTCGTGTGCTTTTAGGTGGCCCACGGGCAATATTTTCGTGTGCTTTGAGGTGGCCCACAAAAATAATTTAGTCCACATTATCGTGTGCCTGTTATTGGTTTTAGATGGAAGTGTTCAATGTAAATGCAACACTGCCCTTATTGCTTTAAGCGCTCCACAATCTGTTATTGATTTTAGATAGAAAAGTTGAATGTAAGTGCAAATATTGTCGATCAGAGTATCGCCAACAGACAAGGCATCAAAGGCTTTCTTAATTTCTCCGTTGAAGTCAAATTGCTTATAGGGACCATCAGAATACAGGTCTTCTAAGCTATTACTTAACCAATGCATCTTATCCAAAATTTATTTGGACAAATTCCAATTTTTGGGAGTCTAAATAAATTAGCTAACAAAGCAAGCTCCAAGACCTGAACCTCAAGCTCTATATTTAATCCAGCATAGCCACATTCCATCCTTCTTAAAGATATATCTAATTTCTCAACGAAAATATCAAGTGAAGTCTGGCACACAGAAACCTCATGAATGCACCAGTTGATCCAGAAGAATTTTTAGATAATAGCTTCTCCCCTTCTTTGCAAGTTCTGCAATCAAGAAAATTGAAAGCATTTTAAATATTCTCAAATGGTTGAGTATTATAGAATGGATTTGTGCTAAAAAAAGAAAGAATGATTAATACCTCAGAATAGTCCGGACTTCAAAAATATTGCATGACATTCTCATAGTCCAGGCTTTTTAAACTGTTTCAAGTATGAATTTTGTAGATTTCATTACTAGAATGACATCTAGATCCTTTCACTACTACAGAACATATTTTCACATGCGTCTATAAACATATTTCCAAAGTAGGTTTTGAAAACCGCCTATGAAAATACACCTGTGAAATGACCTTCACATACGGCATCAAAAATGAACTGTGAAAATATTATCACAGGCGGTTCATTAAAGCAGACCGCCTGTGACAAAGAATTATCACAGACGGCTTCTTAGGAAGTACCTCTTGTGAAAATGGACTACCAAAACGGCTCTTGGTGAATGACCGCTTGTGAAAATAGACTATCATAGACGTGTTTAAATGAAAGACCCCTTGTGAAAATGGATATCGCAGGTGCTACTTCGTTACAGGCCGCTTGTGAAATTGAATATAACATGCACCTCTTTATATAGACCCACATGTAAAAAAGGATATCTCAAGCGGTTCTTCATGGCGGACCGCATGCGAAAAATTTTTATCACATGCGGCTTTCTATATGTGGCCGCCTGTAAAAATCTATTATCACCGATGGTTCAACTTTAGCAACCGCCTGTGAAAACTTACTACCACATGCGGTTCTTGGCCAACCACCGCCCGTAATAAACTGTTATCACAGGCCGTTTTTAGCACCCGGCTGCCTGTGATAATTTCTTAGCACAAAGGGTTCATATTTTAGAACCGGCTGTGAAGATATATACCCTTTCAGAACTTCATGCTGTTATTTCTAACTTTCAGCTTAAATTCAAATATAAACAGCACAAAAACAATTTGCACCCGCTCAGATTCAAATAAATATTCGCACAACAATCATAAAGTATAAGATTCATATACATACAATGTAAGTTTATATGTATATCTCAGTCGTAGTTCACAAGTACACATATTTTACAAGTTTCTCTAAAAACTAGTTGATTCATAATTCCAGAGTTCTGGCACATCGGCATGTGGGCTTGTGTCATCGAAGAAAAGCCCTTTTCGGTGAATAACTTCGTGACGCATGAACATACACAGTTCACCCACAACCCTATTGACTTCTTTGACCATGTCTCTAGAAATCGACCAATCTCTGTTCACATCCGTATATTGCAATGAAAACATAATAAAAGTATTAGAATACGATAGTGACAATGAAAATGTAACTCAAAAGTAAGAAAATACAATATCTACAGTAAGGATTACTTACATCGTCACGATTCACTCTATATTCACCGGCGACACGAAGATTCTCGCATATGTTATATCCATAGAGGACACTACCAGGAGGCTGCTTGGCACAAGGAAAATTTATCCGTACATGCAATACGGTCCTATCCACAGGTCGGTCACTACCATGTTTTTTCTAATAGAACACCCAAGTGCTGTCATATAATAATTTGGCTGTCGTAAATTTACGTGTTTCCTGTAGTGTGAGGAAGAAGTCTATACAACCTGTATATGCTGGAGTAGACAAAGTAGAGTAAGGGTAGAGATAACAACTTTAGCGATGTGGGGTTGTGATAGATGAAGACTGACGAAACCGGCCGCTAAAAAAGTCAACTCTTGTAGTCTAAAAAGCATAGTAGCAGTATGTTTAAGGTAGGTGGAGAACAAACCGATCAGCATGAGGAAGACCATGTGCATAGAGGTTGTGGGGGTCATTGTTTCACGGAAATGATGATAAATATAGAATAACAAGTGTCATAATAGATGGAGTTGCTCCTCGGACGGTGAATCTCGTGCCCATGCATGGCGACCATGGGCAGTGGCGCTGCAGCCTAATAACCCTGCAACATAGAGGCAGCACGAAATTCGGAGGGGAGGTATGTGGCCTCGACATCAGCATGCATATGGCTAAGTGATGAGACCGGTTGTGTGGATGGAAACATGATGACGTCGCTCATATTAGAGTAATTAAACCTTTGTGTGCCAGAAGGCATGGAACTAGTTGCGATAGTGTCAACCATATTCACTACAAGAAAACGTATATTTTTTGTCATCTACATCTATTTTGTGGACCCTCACGAAATTATATGTATTTTCGTGAGGCAACACCTAGCTCACAAAAATATGTTGTAATTTCGTGGGCCAAATGCAAGGCACATAAAAATATAGTATAATTTTATAGGCTAAATGCAAGGCACACGAAAATATAGTATAATTTCGTGGTCCTGGGAGGTAGCACACGAAAATGACTATATTTTCGTGGGTCGGCGAAAATAGCACACGAAAATGGACTAGGCTTCGTCGGTTTCAGACAGGGGTACACATATTTTTGTGGGCTACATAACACGCTCACGAAAAATACTTCCAACAATTTCGTGGGCTACAGGAAGCACACGAAAATATGATCTATAATTTTGTGGCTTGCATGAAGCACACGAAAATATGACATATATTGTCGTCGGCTTCCGGAGGGCACATGAAAATAACTCGGCTTCGGCAGGTCACACGAACCTAGGCCATGCATTTTCGTCGGCCGAGGCGCAGAGCACGGAATTTTACAGTACTGTCGTCGGCCTGGAACACGGCTCAGGAAACACATTGCTGTTAATTTCGTCGGCTCCTACAGGCACACGAAGATAATGCGGCTTCCGACAGGGCACACGAACCTAGGTCATGCATTTTCGTCGGCCGAGGCGCAGCTCACAAAATTTGATAGTAGTGTGGTCGGCCTTGAACGCGACTCACGAAAATATTGCTATAATTTCATTGGCTAGTACAGGCACACGAAAATAACACGGCGCACGAAAATGTTGGTTTGTTGGAAAGCTCCATGTGGCCATATTATAAGATTTGCTTTGACAAAAATATTGTATGGACCATGTGTGACATGTTTGTGTTCGTTTATGTTATATTGTGTGTGGACATAAATACCGTTTGGACTATATAATGGAATTTGTAATGTTTAATTGAGTTTGTTGCATTTGTTATTAAGTGTGATCTGTGTGTTCTGTGTGTTTGAATGATAATTTATTATTGTATGTGCTTGGAACTGAACAATATACATCAACTCTGACTGTAATTTTATGTATTTTTGTGGGCCAAGAAATTACCCATAAAAATAGTGCCATATTATTTTCTTGGGCTAGGAGATGACCCACGAAAACAGTATCATATTATTTTCGTGGGCCAATTATTGGCCCACAAAAATAAACAACAGCATTTTTGTGGGCCAATTGTTGGCCCACAAAAATAAACAGCAGTATTTTCATGGGCCAGATGTTGGCCCACAAAAATAACTGGACAGTATTTTGGTGGGCCAACATGTGGCCCACGAAAATACCCTGCTATTATTTTTATGGGCCATATTTTGACCCACAAAAATATATATTTTCGTGGGTTATTTTTGGGTGAGCCGACTCCAAGACATGCGGTCCAGACATCAGGGCATCTACTATGGAGTCCCTTAAGTGCCTAGCACCTAGCACTGCTGTACATGTGGCAGATGAAGTATAGACCAGAGTTATTGATATCCATGTCGATATATAACGGGTGACTTAACTCCCGGTAAAAAGAAAAAAAACAACAAATGTAAGAATCTCTATGCCAACCACCATGTGCACATAACAGCTCTGTATACAACATATGTATTCCTAGCAGCTCCATGTACCAGACACCAGAGATAATGTGCTTGTAGCCTTGTTCTTTTTACAGCGACAGACAACCTAGAAAAAAAGATGGGATAATAATGTTATATGCCCATTATGTCTCAAGGAGGTAGAAACAGCACATCATCTCTTCATATATTGTTGTTTCTCATGGAGCGTAATGCACAACATTAATAATTTGGTGACACCTAGAGGAACACCGCTAATGGCTCTTGGAAATAATACAGAACAGACAGTGGTGGAGATGTTCCCCAGCACGACCAGAGGAATGCAAAAGGAAATGAGACAAACAATAAAAGAAACATTTCTATATACATGGTGGAATATATGGAAGGAGTGTAATAGAGGAATCTTCCAAGGGTTAGACAAAGATGAGTTCCAAGTAGCGATGTTGGCGCAGGAGGACATCAATCAGTATGACTTGGCTATGACCCTTTAGCCATTGAGAGAATAATTGGGATGTTGGTGAGATATATTTCTTATTTCTTTTTCCCTTCTTGTTACACCTAGAGCTCCCTAATATACATGTAGTACTAGCTTGTGATCTTTTTTCTTTAGTAGCTTAAGTTACCAGTGCTACATAGAATCTAGGCCGGACCTAGGAAGTGCCCTAGGGGCGACAGCCCCGGGCCCGCAAAAATTAAGGATCCATTAGTCTATAGAATTTATCGCACCATAGAACTACGTACACTACAAGAAAGAGTGAAAGTTACGACACCCGACAATATTTCTGACAGTTTTAGGGTCGGCCGTTGTAAATAAACTTATTTACGACTTCTGACTGGTGACGGCTAAAAACCGTCATAAATAAACCATTGCCCTCGTAAATAAGCTGTTTTCGACGGTAAGTGGCTTATTTATGACGATTTCTGGCCGACATTAGTTATCTAGTTTTTTGTAGTGATAAATGAACGCGATTGAATTGGCATCTAACAAAGGATTAATGAACCAAGAATAGCAACCAATAAGACCGTGAATTTAGCCTAGCTGGTCATCCTAACATAGAATCAGAAGTCCACGACAATATACATGACCATGCCACAACAGCAGAGGCTGAGCCGTTCCAGGTTGTTGCCTCGCATATTCTCCTAAATTGAACACCAATCGTCGAATCGTATCTCGTGCTACTGTCTGCTGGTTGTTGCGAATATGATGCCACTAGACTGCTCAATGCTCTAGGTTAACATGCCACCACATCATAGCTCATGCCTTTATGGTGCTAGCTTTAACTGATTTTATACATATACTACTTTTGGACTAACTGATTTTCTCTTTTTTTTTTCTCATCTAAGTGTGCTTTTGTTATTTATACTTATTATTTTGATATAACGTGTGACAATAAAATTCTATAATGCAGTTACAATTCATAAATCATTTTTTATGTTTTCTGTCAACCCGTGGCCAAATTCTTTCCCGTCCTGAGCCCCAAAAAAGTCAGTGCCGGCCCTGCATTGGATCTTTAATATGGAACTCGTTCTCCTTTTCTTCTTTAATGAAATTGACAGAGCACTGCCTGTTAACCGTCAAAAAAAGAAAACAAAGACTAGAGATTGTACAGATGGAATCGGCCAAGCAGCAGACGATGCCGGACGGTGGCCAGATGCGCTACCGATCCGGAGCCCTCACTAACATCAAAGGCGACGGACGGCCCACCTAGCGGCCCCCTGCGACCTGTCATCTTGGTTTACTCTCCTTCGTGGTGATGGGACCAGATGACGATCGACGGTGGCTTAGGCTATTCGCACTCGCGGATCTCTATATCATACCTCTAAACAAATATTGTCAACCTTTTACGCTTGACTCTAAAAGGTTCGTACCTTTACAGTTTATTTGTCCGTGCTCATTCACCTCTATATCAACTATCAACTATTTTATATTAGATAATACAACTATATCATATTTTATATTATTTCATATAACTATTTATGTTAATAATATTATGTTTATAACTTATATAAAATCATTATATTTATTTTTTTGCTTCCTTTCCTATCTTTTTTTTTTTCTTATTTTTCCTTTTCCCTTTCTTTTTTCCCTCACTTTTTTTTTATTTTCCTTTTCCCTTTCTTTTTTCCCTCACTTCTTTTTTCCTTTCTTTTCTCCCTTTCCCTCCCTTCTTATTTTTTTCTTTCTTTCCTACTTTTCTTTCTTCTTCTTCGTCTTTTTCCTCCTTCCTTTTTGTCTCTCTTCCTCACACATCCAGGCGCAACAGTAACCCGGTACATTCCCAGGCCGCATAGCAACTTGGGATTTACCGGCGTCTGAAAAGCAGTCGCTGCAGACAACCACTATCTGTAGAGCCACCGTATTTGCCGCCGCCCAGGCCCAGAGGTCTGATTTTGACGGCTCACGAAAATAAAGTTATTCTCGTCGGCCACATAAGACCTACAAAAACGATTATTTTTGTTGGCTAAAAGTGGCCCATGAAAATAATGAGTCAGTATTAGCGTGAGCCATTTTGTAGCCCGCAAAAATAGTGCTTGAGTATTTTCGTGGGCCAGGCTGAAGCCCACAAAAATATCTGGTCCATATTTTCGTGTGCTTTTAGGTGGCCCACGGGCAATATTTTCGTGTGCTTTGAGGTGGCCCACAAAAATAATTTAGTCCACATTATCGTGTGCCTGTTATTGGTTTTAGATGGAAGAGTTCAATGTAAATGCAACACTGCCCTTATTGCTTTAAGCGCTCCACAATCTGTTATTGATTTTAGATAGAAAAGTTGAATGTAAGTGCAAATATTGTCGATCAGAGTATCTCCAACAGACAAGGCATCAAAGGCTTTCTTAATTTCTCTGTTGAAGTCAAATTGCTTATAGGGACCATCAGAATACAGGTCTTCTAAGCTATTACTTAACCAATGCATCTTATCCAAAATTTGTTTGGACAAATTCCAATTTTTGGGAGTCTAAATAAATTAGCTAACAAAGCAAGCTCCAAGACCTGAACCTCAAGCTCTATATTTAATCCAGCATAGCCACATTCCATCCTTCTTAAAGATATATCTAATTTCTCAACGAAAATATCAAGTGAAGTCTGGCACACAGAAACCTCATGAATGCACCAGTTGATCCAGAAGAATTTTCAGATAATAGCTTCTCCTCTTCTTTGCAAGTTCTGCAATCAAGAAAATTGAAAGCATTTGAAATATTCTCAAATGGTTGAGTATTATAGAATGGATTTGTGCCAAAAAAAGAAAGAATGATTAATACCTCAGAATAGTCCGGACTTCAAAAATATTGCATGACATTCTCATAGTCCAGGCTTTTTAAACTGTTTCGAGTATGAATTTTGTAGATTTCATTACTAGAATGACATCTAGATCCTTTCACTACTACAGAACATATTTTCACATGCGTCTACAAACATATTTTCACAGTAGGTTTTGAAAACCGCCTATGAAAAAGCACCTGTGAAATGACCTTCACATACGGCATCAAAAATGAACTGTGAAAATATTATCACAGGCGGTTCATTAAAGCAGACCGTCTGTGACAAAGAATTATCACAGACGGCTTCTTAGGAAGTACCGCTTGTGAAAATAGACTACCAAAACGGCTCTTGGTGAATGACCGCTTGTGAAAATAGACTATCATAGACGTCTTTAAATGAAAGACCCCTTGTGAAAATGGATATCGCAGGTGCTACTTCGTTACAGGCTGCTTGTGAAATTGAATATAAGATGCACCTCTTTATATAGACCCACTTGTAAAAAAGGATATCTCAAGCGGTTCTTCATGGCGGACCGCATGCGAAATTTTTTTATCACATGCGGCTTTCTATATGTGGCCGCCTGTAAAAAGCTATTATCTCCGATGGTTCAACTTTAGCAACCGCCTGTGAAAACTTACTACCACATGCGGTTCTTGGCCAACCACCGCCCGTAATAAACTGTTATCACAGGCCGTTTTTAGCACCTGGCTGCCTGTGATAATTTCTTAGCACAAAGGGTTCATATTTTAGAACCGGCTGTGAAGATATATACCCTTTCAGAACTTCATGCTGTTATTTCTAACTTTCAGCTTAAATTCAAATATAAACAGCACAAAAACAATTTGCACCCGCTTAGATTCAAATAAATATTCGCACAACAATCATAAAGTATAAGATTCTTATACATACAATGTAAGTTTATATGTATATCTCAGTCGTAGTTCACAAGTACACATATTTTACATGTTTCTCTAAAAACTAGTTGATTCATAATTCCAGAGTTCTGGCACATCGGCATGTGGGCTTGTGTCATCGAAGAAAGGCCCTTTTCGGTGAATAACTTCGTGACGCATGAACATACACAGTTCACCCACAACCCTATTGACTTCTTTGACCATATCTCTAGAAATCGGCCAATCTCTGTTCACATCCGTATATTGCAATGAAAACATAATAAAAGTATTAGAATACGATAGTGACAATGAAAATGTAACTCAAAAGTAAGAAAATACAATATCTACAGTAAGGATTACTTACATCGTCACGATTCACTCTATATTCACCGGCGACACGAAGATTCTCGCATATGTTATATCCATAGAGGACACTACCAGGAGGCTGCATGGCACAAGGAAAATTTATCCGTACATGCAATACGGTCCTATCCACAGGTCGGTCACTGCCATGTTTTTTCTAATGGAACACCCAAGTGCTGTCATATAATAATTTGGCTGTCGTAAATTTACGTGTTTCCTGTAGTGTGAGGAAGTAGTCTATACAACCTGTGTATGCTGGAGTAGACAAAGTAGAGTAAGGGTAGAGATAACAACTTTAGCGATGTGGGGTTGTGATAGATGAAGACTGACGAAACCGGCAGCTAAAAAAGTCAACTCTTGTAGTCTAAAAAGCATAGTAGCAGTATGTTTAAGGTAGGTGGAGAACAAACGGATCAGCATGAGGAAGACCATGTGCATAGAGGTTGTGGGGGTCATTGTTTCACGGAAATGACGATAAATATAGAATAACAAGTGTCATAATGGTGGAGTTGCTCCCCGGACGGTGAATCTCGTGCCCATGCATGGCGACCATGGGCAGTGGCGCTGCAGCCTAATAAGCCTGCAACATAGCGGCAGCACGAAATTCGGAGGGGAGGTATGTGGCCTCGACATCAGCATGCATATGGCTAATTGATGAGACCGGTTGTGTGGATGGAAACATGATGACGTCACTCATATTAGAGTAATTAATCCTTTGTGTGCCAGAAAGCATGGAACTAGTAGCGATAGTGTCAACCATATTCACTACAAGAAAACGTATAACTTTTGTCGGCTACATCTATTTTTGTGGACCCTCACGAAATTATATGTATTTTCGTGAGCCAACACCTAGCTCACAAAAATATATTATAATTTCATGGGCCAAATTCAAGGCACACAAAAATATAGTATAATTTTATGGGCTAAATGCAAGGCACACGAAAATATAGTATAATTTCGTGGTCCTGGGAGGTAGAACACAAAAATGACTATATTTTCGTGGGTCGGTGAAAATAGCACACGAAAATGGACTAGGCTTCGTCGGTTTCAGACAGGGGTACACATATTTTTGTGGGCTACTTAACACGCTCACGAAAATACTTCCAACAATTTCGTGGGCTACAGGAAGCACACGAAAATATGACCTATAATTTTGTGTCTTGCATGAAGCACACGAAAATATGACATATATTATCGTTGGCTTCCGGAGGGCACATGAAAAAAACTCAGCTTCGGCAGGTCACACGAACCTAGGCCATGCATTTTCGTCGGCCGAGGCGCAGCGCACGGAATTTTACAGTACTGTCATCGGCCTGGAACACGGCTCAGGAAAATATTGCTGTTAATTTCGTCGGCTCATACAGGCACACGAAAATAATGCGGCTTCCGACAGGGCACACGAACCTAGGTCATGCATTTTCGTCCGCCGAGGCGCAGCTCACGAAATTTGATAGTAGTGTGGTCGGCCTTGAACGCGACTCACAAAAATATTGCTATAATTTCATTGGCTAGTACAGGCACACGAAAATAACACGGCGCACGAAAATGTTGGTTTGTTGGAAAGCTCCATGTGGCCATATTATAAGATTTTCTTTGACAAAAATATTGTATGGACCATGTGTGACATATTTGTGTTCGTTTATGTTATATTGTGTGTGGACATAAATACCGTTTGGACTATATAATGGATTTTGTAATGTTTAATTGAGTTTGTTGCATTTGTTATTAAGTGTGATCTGTGTGTTTGAATGATAATTTATTATTGTATGTGCTTGGAACTGAACAATATGCATCAACTCTGACTGTAATTTTATGTATTTTCATGGGCCAAGAAATTACCCATAAAAATAGTGCCATATTATTTTCTTGGGCTAGGAGATGACCCACGAAAACAGTACCATATTATTTTCGTGGGCCAATTGTTGGCCCACAAAAATAAACAGCAGTATTTTCGTGGGCCAGATGTCGGCCCTCAAAAATAACTGGAGAGTATTTTCGTGGGCCAACATGTGGCCCACGAAAATACCCTGCTATTATTTTTATGGGCCATATTTTGACCCACAAAAATATATATTTTCGTGGGTTATTTTTGGGTGAGCCGACTCCAAGACATGCGGTCAAGACATCAGGGCATCCACTATGGAGTCTCTTAAGTGCCTAGCACCTAGCACTGCTGTACATGTGGCAGATGAAGTATAGACCAGAGTTATTGATATCCATGTCGATATATAACGGGTGACTTAACTCCCAGTAAAAAGAAAAAAAACAACAAATGTAAGAATCTCTATGCCAACCACCATGTGCACATAACAGCTCCGTATACAACATATGTATTCCTAGCAGCTCCATGTACCAGACACCAGAGATAATGTGCTTGTCGCCTTGTTCTTTTCACAGCGACAGACAACCTAGAAAAAAAGATGGGATAATAATGTTATATGCCCATTATGTCTCAAGGAGGTAGAAACAGCACATCATCTCTTCATAGATTGTTGTTTCTCATGGAGCGTAATGCACAACATTAATAATTTGGTGACACCTAGAGGAACACCGCTAATGGCTCTTGGAAATAATACAAAACAGACAGTGGTGGAGATGTTCCCCAGCACGACCAGAGGAATGCAAAAGGAAATGAGACAAACAATAAAAGAAACATTGCTATATACATGGTGGAATATATTGAAGGAGTGTAATAGGGGAATCTTCCAAGGATTAGACAAAGATGAGTTCCAAGTAGCGATGTTGGCGCAGGAGGACATCGATTAGTATGACTTGGCTATGACCCTTTAGCCATTGAGAGAATAATTGGGATGTTGGTGAGATATATTTCTTATTTCTTTTTCCCTTCTTGTTACACCTAGAGCTCCCTAATATACATGTAGTACTAGCTTGTGATATTTGTTCTTTAGTAGCTTAAGTTACCAGTGCTACATAGAATCTAGGCCGGCCCTAGGAAGTGCCCTAGGGGTGACAGCCCCGGGCCCGCCAAAATTAAGGATCCATTAGTCTATAAAATTTATCGCACCATAGAACTACGTACACTACAAGAAAGAGTGAAAGTTATGACACCCGACAATATTTGTGACAGTTTTAGGGTTGGCCGTCGTAAATAAACTAATTTACGACTTCTGACTGGTGACGGCTAAAAACCGTTATAAATAAACCATTGCCCTCGTAAATAAGCTGTTTACGACGGTAAGTGGCTTATTTACGATGATTTCTGGCCGACATTAGTTATCTAGTTTTTTCTAGTGATAAATGAATGCGATTGAATTGGCATCTAACAAAGGATTAATGAACCAAGAATAGCAACCAATAAGACCGTGAATTTGGCCTAGCTGGTCATCCTAACATAGAATCAGAAGTCCACGACAATATACATGACCATGCAACAACAGCAGAGGCTGAGCCGTTCCAGGTTGTTGCCTCGCATATTCTCCTAAATTGAACACCAATCGTCGAATCGTATCTCGTGCTACTGTCTGCTGGTTGTTGCGAATATGATGCCACTAGACTGCTCAATGCTCTAGGTTAACATGCCACCACATCATAGCTCATGCCTTTATGGTGCTAGCTTTAACTGATTTTATACATATACTACTTTTGGACTAACTGATTTTCTCTTTTTTTTTCTCATCTAAGTGTGCTTTTGTTATTTATACTTATTATTTTGATATAACGTGTGACAATAAAATTCTATAATGCAGTTACAATTCATAAATCATTTTTTATGTTTTCTGTCAACCCGTGCCCAAATTCTTTCCCGTCCCGAGCCCCAAAAAAGTCAGTGCCGGCCCTGCATTGGATCTTTAATATGTAACTCGTTCTCCTTTTCTTCTTTAATGAAATTGACAGAGCACTGCCTGTTAACCGTCAAAAAAAGAAAACAAAGACTAGAGATTGTACAGATGGAATCGGCCAAGCAGCAGACGACGCCGGACGGTGGCCAGATGCGCTACGATCCGGAGCCCTCACTAAGATCAAAGGCGACGGACGGCCCACCTAGCGGCCCCCTGCGACCTGTCGTCTTGGTTTACTCTCCTTCGTGGTGATGGGACCAGATGGCGATCGACGGTGGCTTAGGCTATTCGCACTCGCGGATCTCTATATCAGACCTCTAAAGAAATATTGTCAACCTTTTACGCTTGACTCTAAAAGGTTCGTACCTTTACAGTTTATTTGTCCACGCTCATTCACCTCTAAATCAGACCTCTATATCAACTATCAACTATTTTATATTAGATAATACAACTATATCATATTTTATATTATTTCATATAACTATTTATGTTAATAATATTATATTTATAACTTATATAAAATCATTATATTTATTTTTTTGCTTCCTTTCCTCTCTTTTTTTCTTATTTTTCCTTTTCACATTCTTTTTTCCCTCACTTTTTTTTCTTATTTTCCTTTTCCCTTTCTTTTTTCCCTCACTTCTTTTTTCCTTTCTTTTCTCCCTTTCCCTCCCTTCTTATTTTTTTCTTTCTTTCCTACTTTTCTTTCCTTTCTTCTTCTTCGTCTTTTTCCTCCTTCCTTTTTGTCTCTCTTCCTCACACATCCAGGCGCAACAGTAACCCGGTACATTCCCAGACCGCATAGCCACTTGGGATTTACCGGCGCCTGAAAAGCAGTCGCTGCAGACAACCACTATCTGTAGAGCCACCGTATTTGCCGCCGCCCAGGCCCAGAGGTGATTTTGACGGCTCATGAAAATAAAGTTATTCTCGTCGGCCACATAAGACCTACAAAAACGATTATTTTTGTTGGCTAAAAGTGGCCCACGGAAATAATGAGGCAGTATTAGCGTGAGCCATTTTGTAGCCCGCAAAAATAGGGCTTGAGTATTTTCGTGGGCCAGGCTGAAGCCTACAAAAATAACTGGTCCATATTTTCGTGTGCTTTTAGGTGGCCCACGGGCAATATTTTCGTGTGCTTTGAGGTGGCCCACAAAAATAATTTAGTCCACATTATCGTGTGCCTGTTATTGGTTTTAGATGGAAGTGTTCAATGTAAATGCAACACTGCCCTTATTGCTTTAAGCGCTCCACAATCTGTTATTGATTTTAGATAGAAAAGTTGAATGTAAGTGCAAATATTGTCGATCAGAGTATCGCCAACAGACAAGGCATCAAAGGCTTTCTTAATTTCTCCGTTGAAGTCAAATTGCTTATAGGGACCATCAGAATACAGGTCTTCTAAGCTATTACTTAACCAATGCATCTTATCCAAAATTTATTTGGACAAATTCCAATTTTTGGGAGTCTAAATAAATTAGCTAACAAAGCAAGCTCCAAGACCTGAACCTCAAGCTCTATATTTAATCCAGCATAGCCACATTCCATCCTTCTTAAAGATATATCTAATTTCTCAACGAAAATATCAAGTGAAGTCTGGCACACAGAAACCTCATGAATGCACCAGTTGATCCAGAAGAATTTTTAGATAATAGCTTCTCCCCTTCTTTGCAAGTTCTGCAATCAAGAAAATTGAAAGCATTTGAAATATTCTCAAATGGTTGAGTATTATAGAATGGATTTGTGCTAAAAAAAGAAAGAATGATTAATACCTCAGAATAGTCCGGACTTCAAAAATATTGCATGACATTCTCATAGTCCAGGCTTTTTAAACTGTTTCAAGTATGAATTTTGTAGATTTCATTACTAGAATGACATCTAGATCCTTTCACTACTACAGAACATATTTTCACATGCGTCTATAAACATATTTCCAAAGTAGGTTTTGAAAACCGCCTATGAAAATACACCTGTGAAATGACCTTCACATACGGCATCAAAAATGAACTGTGAAAATATTATCACAGGCGGTTCATTAAAGCAGACCGCCTGTGACAAAGAATTATCACAGACGGCTTCTTAGGAAGTACCTCTTGTGAAAATGGACTACCAAAACGGCTCTTGGTGAATGACCGCTTGTGAAAATAGACTATCATAGACGTGTTTAAATAAAAGACCCCTTGTGAAAATGGATATCGCAGGTGCTACTTCGTTACAGGCCGCTTGTGAAATTGAATATAACATGCACCTCTTTATATAGACCCACATGTAAAAAAGGATATCTCAAGCGGTTCTTCATGGCGGACCGCATGCGAAAATTTTTTATCACATGCGGCTTTCTATATGTGGCCGCCTGTAAAAATCTATTATCACCGATGGTTCAACTTTAGCAACCGCCTGTGAAAACTTACTACCACATGCGGTTCTTGGCCAACCACCGCCCGTAATAAACTGTTATCACAGGCCGTTTTTAGCACCCGGCTGCCTGTGATAATTTCTTAGCACAAAGGGTTCATATTTTAGAACCGGCTGTGAAGATATATACCCTTTCAGAACTTCATGCTGTTATTTCTAACTTTCAGCTTAAATTCAAATATAAACAGCACAAAAACAATTTGCACCCGTTCAAATTCAAATAAATATTCGCACAACAATCATAAAGTATAAGATTCATATACATACAATGTAAGTTTATATGTATATCTCAGTCGTAGTTCACAAGTACACATATTTTACAAGTTTCTCTAAAAACTAGTTGATTCATAATTCCAGAGTTCTGGCACATCGGCATGTGGGCTTGTGTCATCGAAGAAAAGCCCTTTTCGGTGAATAACTTCGTGACGCATGAACATACACAGTTCACCCACAACCCTATTGACTTCTTTGACCATGTCTCTAGAAATCGACCAATCTCTGTTCACATCCGTATATTGCAATGAAAACATAATAAAAGTATTAGAATACGATAGTGACAATGAAAATGTAACTCAAAAGTAAGAAAATACAATATCTACAGTAAGGATTACTTACATCGTCACGATTCACTCTATATTCACCGGCGACACGAAGATTCTCGCATATGTTATATCCATAGAGGACACTACCAGGAGGCTGCTTGGCACAAGGAAAATTTATCCGTACATGCAATACGGTCCTATCCACAGGTCGGTCACTACCATGTTTTTTCTAATAGAACACCCAAGTGCTGTCATATAATAATTTGTCTGTCGTAAATTTACGTGTTTCCTGTAGTGTGAGGAAGAAGTCTATACAACCTGTATATGCTGGAGTAGACAAAGTAGAGTAAGGGTAGAGATAACAACTTTAGCGATGTGGGGTTGTGATAGATGAAGACTGACGAAACCGGCCGCTAAAAAAGTCAACTCTTGTAGTCTAAAAAGCATAGTAGCAGTATGTTTAAGGTAGGTGGAGAACAAACCGATCAGCATGAGGAAGACCATGTGCATAGAGGTTGTGGGGGTCATTGTTTCACGGAAATGATGATAAATATAGAATAACAAGTGTCATAATAGATGGAGTTGCTCCTCGGACGGTGAATCTCGTGCCCATGCATGGCGACCATGGGCAGTGGCGCTGCAGCCTAATAACCCTGCAACATAGAGGCAGCACGAAATTCGGAGGGGAGGTATGTGGCCTCGACATCAGCATGCATATGGCTAATTGATGAGACCGGTTGTGTGGATGGAAACATGATGACATCGCTCATATTAGAGTAATTAAACCTTTGTGTGCCAGAAGGCATGGAACTAGTTGCGATAGTGTCAACCATATTCACTACAAGAAAACGTATATTTTTTGTCGGCTACATCTATTTTTGTGGACCCTCACGAAATTATATGTATTTTCGTGAGCCAACACCTAGCTCACAAAAATATATTGTAATTTCATGGGCCAAATGCAAGGCACACAAAAATATAGTATAATTTTATGGGCTAAATGCAAGGCACACGAAAATATAGTATAATTTCGTGGTCCTGGGAGGTAGCACACAAAAATGACTATATTTTTGTGGGTCGGTGAAAATAGCACATGAAAATGGACTAGGCTTCGTCGGTTTCAGATAGGGGTACACATATTTTTGTGGGCTACTTAAAACGCTCACGAAAATACTTCCAACAATTTCGTGGGCTACAGGAAGCACACGAAAATATGACCTATAATTTTGTGCCTTGCATGAAGCACACGAAAATATGACATATATTGTCGTCGGCTTCCGGAGGGCACATGAAAATAACTCAGCTTCGGCAGGTCACACGAACCTAGGCCATGCATTTTCGTCGGCCGAGGCGCAGCGCACGGAATTTTACAGTACTGTCGTCGGCCTGGGACACGGCTCAGGAAAATATTGCTGTTAATTTCGTCGGCTCCTACAGGCACACGAAAATAATGCGGCTTCCGACAGGGCACACGAACCTAGGTCATGCATTTTCGTCGGCCGAGGCGCAGCTCACGAAATTTGATAGTAGTGTGGTCGGCCTTGAACGCGACTCACGAAAATATTGCTATAATTTCATTGGCTAGTACAGGCACACGAAAATAACACGGCGCACGAAAATGTTGGTTTGTTGGAAAGCTCCATGTGGCCATATTATAATATTTGTTTTGACAAAAATATTGTATGGACCGTGTGTGACATGTTTGTGTTCGTTTATGTTATATTGTGTGTGGACATAAATACCGTTTGGACTATATAATGGATTTTGTAATGTTTAATTGAGTTTGTTGCATTTGTTATTAAGTGTGATCTGTCTGTTCTGTGTGTTTGACTGATAATTTATTATTGTATGTGCTTGGAACTGAACAATATGCATCAACTCTGACTGTAATTTTATGTATTTTCGTGGGCCAAGAAATTACCTATAAAAATAGTGCCATATTATTTTTTTGGGCTAGGAGATGACCCACGAAAACAGTACCATATTATTTTCGTGGGCCAATTGTTGGCCCACAAAAATAAACAACAGCATTTTTGTGGGCCAATTGTTGGCACACAAAAATAAACAGCAGTATTTTCATGGGCCAGATGTCGGCCCACAAAAATAACTGGACAGTATTTTCGTGGGCCAACATGTGGCCCACGAAAATACCCTGCTATTATTTTTATGGGCCATATTTTGACCCACAAAAATATATATTTTCGTGGGTTATTTTTGGGTGAGCCGACTCCAAGACATGCGGTCCAGACATCAGGGCATCCACTATGGAGTCCCTTAAGTGCCTAGCACCTAGCACTGCTGTACATGTGGCAGATGAAGTATAGACCAGAGTTATTGATATCCATGTCGATATATAACGGGTGACTTAACTCCCGGTAAAAAGAAAAAAACAACAAATGTAAGAATCTCTATGCCAACCACCATGTGCACATAACAGCTCCGTATACAACATATGTATTCCTAGCAGCTCCATGTACCATACACCAGAGATAATGTGCTTGTAGCCTTGTTCTTTTCACAGCGACAGACAACCTAGAAAAAAAGATGGGATAATAATGTTATATGCCCATTATGTCTCAAGGAGGTAGAAACAGCACATCATCTCTTCATAGATTGTTGTTTCTCATGGAGCGTAATGCACAACATTAATAATTTGGTGACACCTAGAGGAACACCGCTAATGGCTCTTGGAAATAATACAAAACAGACAGTGGTGGAGATGTTCCCCAGCACGACCAGAGGAATGCAAAAGGAAATGAGACAAACAATAAAAGAAACATTGCTATATACATGGTGGAATATATGGAAGGAGTGTAATAGAGGAATCTTCCAAGGGTTAGACATAGATGAGTTCCAAGTAGCGATGTTGGTGCAGGAGGACATCGATCAGTATGACTTGGCTATGACCCTTTAGCCATTGAGAGAATAATTGGGATGTTGGTGAGATATATTTCTTATTTCTTTTTCCCTTCTTGTTACACCTAGAGCTCCCTAATATACATGTAGTACTAGCTTGTAATCTTTGTTCTTTAGTAGCTTAAGTTACCAGTGCTACATAGAATCTACGCCGGCCCTAGGAAGTGCCCTAGGGGCAACAGCCCCGGGCCCGCAAAAATTAAGGATCCATTAGTCTATAAAATTTATCGCACCATAGAACTACGTACACTACAAGAAAGAGTGAAAGTTACGACACCCGACAATATTTCTGACAGTTTTAGGGTTGGACGTCGTAAATAAACTTATTTACGACTTCTGACTGGTGACGGCTAAAAACCGTCATAAATAAACCATTGCCCTCGTAAATAAGCTGATTACGATGGTAAGTGGCTTATTTACGACGATTTCTGGCCGACATTAGTTATCTAGTTTTTTGTAGTGATAAATGAACGCGATTGAATTGGCATCTAACAAAGGATTAATGAACCAATAATAGCAACCAATAAGACCGTGAATTTGGCCTAGCTGGTCATCCTAACATAGAATCAGAAGTCCACGACAATATACATGACCATGCAACAACAGCAGAGGCTGAGCCGTTCCAGGTTGTTGCCTCGCATATTCTCCTAAATTGAACACCAATCGTCGAATCGTATCTCGTGCTACTGTCTTCTGGTTGTTGCGAATATGATGCCACTAGACTGCTCAATGCTCTAGGTTAACATGCCACCACATCATAGCTCATGCCTTTATGGTGCTAGCTTTAACTGATTTTATACATATACTACTTTTGGACTAACTGATTTTCTCTTTCTTTCTCATCTAAGTGTGCTTTTGTTATTGATACTTATTATTTTGATATAACGTGTGACAATAAAATTCTATAATGCAGTTACAATTCATAAATCATTTTTTATGTTTTCTGTCAACCCGTGGCCAAATTCTTTCCCGTCCCGAGCCCCAAAAAAGTCAGTGCCGGCCCTGCATTGGATCTTTAATATGTAACTCGTTCTCCTTTTCTTCTTTAATGAAATTGACAGAGCACTGCCTGTTAACCGTCAAAAAAAGAAAACAAAGACTAGATATTGTACAGATGGAATCGGCCAAGCAGCAGACGATGCCGGACGGTAGCCAGATGCGCTACCGATCCGGAGCCCTCACTAAGATCAAAGGCGACGGACGGCCCACCTAGCGGCCCCCTGCGACCTGTCGTCTTGGTTTACTCTCCTTCGTGGTGATGGGACCAGACGGCGATCGACAGTGGCTTAGGCTATTCGCACTCGCGGATCTCTATATCAGACCTCTAAAGTAATATTATCAACCTTTTACGCTTGACTCTAAAAGGTTCGTACCTTTGAAGTTTATTTGTCCGCGCTCATTCACCTCTAAATCAGACCTCTATATCAACTATCAACTATTTTATATTAGATAATACAACTATATCATATTTTATATTATTTTATATAACTATTTATGTTAATAATATTATATTTATAACTTATATAAAATCATTATATTTATTTTTTTGCTTCCTTTCCTCTCTTTTTTTTCTTATTTTTCCTTTTCCCATTCTTTGTTCCCTCACTTTTTTTTCTTATTTTCGTTTTCCCTTTCTTTTTTCCCTCACTTCTTTTTTCCTTTCTTTTCTCCCTTTCCCTCCCATCTTATTTTTTTCTTTCTTTCCTACTTTTCTTTCCTTTCTTCTTCTTCGTCTTTTTCCTCCTTCCCTTTTGTCTCTCTTCCTCACACATTCAGGCGCAACAGTAACCCGGTACATTCCCAGGCCGCATAGCCACTTGGGATTTACCGGCGCCTGAAAAGCAGTCGCTGCAGACAACCACTATCTGTAGAGCCACCGTATTTGCCGCCGCCCAGGCCCAGAGGTCTGATTTTGACGGCTCACGAAAATAAAGTTATTCTCGTCGGCCACATAAGACCTACAAAAACGATTATTTTTGTTGGCTAAAAGTGGCCCACGAAAACAATGAGACAGTATTAGCGTGAGCCATTTTGTAGCCCGCAAAAATAGGGCTTGAGTATTTTCGTGGGCCAGGCTGAAGCCCACAAAAATAACTGGTCCATATTTTCATGTGCTTTTAGGTGGCCCACGGGCAATATTTTCGTGTGCTTTGAGGTGGCCGACAAAAATAATTTAGTCCACATTATCGTGTGCCTGTTATTGGTTTTAGATCGAAGAGTTCAATGTAAATGCAACACTGCCCTTATTGCTTTAAGCGCTCCACAATCTGTTATTGATTTTAGATAGAAAAGTTGAATGTAAGTGCAAATATTGTCGATCAGAGTATCGCCAACAGACAAGGCATCAAAGGCTTTCTTAATTTCTCTGTTGAAGTCAAATTGCTTATAGGGACCATCAGAATACAGGTCTTCTAAGCTATTACTTAACCAATGCATCTTATCCAAAATTTGTTTGGACAAATTCCAATTTTTGGGAGTCTAAATAAATTAGCAAACAAAGCAAGCTCCAAGACCTGAACCTCAAGCTCTATATTTAATCCAGCATAGCCACATTCCATCCTTCTTAAAGATATATCTAATTTCTCAACGAAAATATCAAGTGAAGTCTGGCACACAGAAACCTCATGAATGCACCAGTTGATCCAGAAGAATTTTCAGATAATAGCTTCTCCTCTTCTTTGCAAGTTGTGCAATCAAGAAAATTGAAAGCATTTGAAATATTCTCAAATGGTTGAGTATTATAGAATGGATTTGTGCCAAAAAAAGAAAGAATGATTAATACCTCAGAATAGTCCGGACTTCAAAAATATTGCATGACATTCTCATAGTCCAGGCTTTTTAAACTGTTTCAAGTATGAATTTTGTAGATTTCATTACTAGAATGACATCTAGATCCTTTCACTACTACAGAGCATATTTTCACATGCATCTATAAACATATTTCCACAGTAGGTTTTGAAAACCGCCTATGAAAATACACCTGTGAAATGACCTTCACATACGGCATCAAAAATGAACTGTGAAAATATTATCACAGGTGGTTCATAAAAGCAGACCGCCTGTGACAAAGAATTATCACAGACGGCTTCTTAGTAAGTACCTCTTGTGAAAATGAACTACCAAAACGGCTCTTGGTGAATGACCGCTTGTGAAAATAGACTATCATAGATGTCTTTAAATGAAAGACCCCTTGTGAAAATGGATATCGCAGGTGCTACTTCGTTAGAGGCCGCTTGTGAAATTGAATATAACATGCACCTCTTTATATAGACCCACTTGTAAAAAAGGATATCTCAAGCGGTTCTTCATGGCGGACCGCATGCGAAATTTTTTTATCACATGCGGCTTTCTATATGTGGCCGCCTGTAAAAGTCTATTATCACCAATGGTTCAACTTTAGCAACCGCCTGTGAAAACTTACTACCACATGCGGTTCTTGGCCAACCACCGCCCGTAATAAACTGTTATCACAGGCCGTTTTTAGCACCCGGCTGCCTGTGATAATTTCTTAGCACATAGGGTTCATATTTTAGAACCGGCTGTGAAGATATATACCCTTTCAGAACTTCATGCTGTTATTTCTAACTTTCAGCTTAAATTCAAATATAAACAGCACAAAAACAATTTGCACCCGCTCAGATTCAAATAAATATTCGCACAACAATCATAAAGTATAAGATTCATATACATACAATGTAAGTTTCTATGTATATCTCAGTCGTAGTTCACAAGTACACATATTTTACAAGTTTCTCTAAAAACTAGTTGATTCATAATTCCAGAGTTCTGGCACATCGGCATGTGGGCTTGTGTCATCGAAGAAAAGCCCTTTTCGGTGAATAACTTCGTGACACATGAACATACACAGTTCACCCACAACCCTATTGACTTCTTTGACCATGTCTCTAGAAATCGACCAATCTCTGTTCACATCCGTATATTGCAATGAAAACATAATAAAAGTATTAGAATACGATAGTGACAATGAAAATGTAACTCAAAAGTAAGAAAATACAATATCTACAGTAAGGATTACTTACATCGTCACGATTCACTCTATATTCACCGGCGACACGAAGATTCTCGCATATGTTATATCCATAGAGGACACTACCAGGAGGCTGCTTGGCACAAGGAAAATTTATCCGTACATGCAATACGGTCCTATCCACAGGTCGGTCACTACCATGTTTTTTCTAATAGAACACCCAAGTGCTGTCATATAATAATTTGGCTGTCGTAAATTTACGTGTTTCCTGTAGTGTGAGGAAGAAGTCTATACAACCTGTATATGCTGGAGTAGACAAAGTAGAGTAAGGGTAGAGATAACAACTTTAGCGATGTGGGGTTGTGGTAGATGAAGACTGACGAAACCGGCCGCTAAAAAAGTCAACTCTTGTAGTCTAAAAAGCATAGTAGCAGTATGTTTAAGGTAGGTGGAGAACAAACCGATCAGCATGAGGAAGACCATGTGCATAGAGGTTGTGGGGGTCATTGTTTCACGGAAATGATGATAAATATAGAATAACAAGTGTCATAATAGATGGAGTTGCTCCTCGGACGGTGAATCTCGTGCCCATGCATGGCGACCATGGGCAGTGGCGCTGCAGCCTAATAACCCTGCAACATAGCGGCAGCACGAAATTCGGAGGGGAGGTATGTGGCCTCGACATCAGCATGCATATGGCTAATTGATGAGACGGGTTGTGTGGATGGAAACATGATGACGTCGCTCATATTAGAGTAATTAATCCTTTGTGTGCCAGAAGGCATGGAACTAGTAGCGATAGTGTCAACCATATTCACTACAAGAAAACATATATTTTTTGTCGGCTACATCTATTTTTGTGGACCCTCACGAAATTATATGTATTTTCGTGAGCCAACACCTAGCTCACAAAAATATATTGTAATTTCATGGGCCAAATGCAAGGCAAACAAAAATATAGTATAATTTTATGGGCTAAATGCAAGGCACACGAAAATATAGTATAATTTCGTGGTCCTGGGAGGTAGCACACAAAAATGACTATATTTTCGTGGGTCGGTGAAAATAGCACACGAAAATGGACTAGGCTTCGTCGGTTTCAGATAGGGGTACACATATTTTTGTGGGCTACTTAACACGCTCACGAAAAATACTTCCAACAATTTCGTGGGCTACAGGAAGCACACGAAAATATGAACTATAATTTTGTGTCTTGCATGAAGCACACGAAAATATGACATATATTGTCGTCGGCTTCCGGAGGGCACATGAAAATAACTCAGCTTCGGCAGGTCACACGAACCTAGGCCATGCATTTTCGTCGGCCGAGGCGCAGCGCACGGAATTTTACAGTACTGTCGTCGGCCTGGAACACGGCTCAGGAAAATATTGCTGTTAATTTCGTCGGCTCCTAGAGGCACACGAAAATAATGCGGCTTCCGACAGGGCACACGAACCTAGGTCATGCATTTTCGTCGGCCGAGGCGCAGCTCACGAAATTTGATAGTAGTGTGGTCGGCCTTGAACGCGACTCACGAAAATATTGCTATAATTTCATTGGCTAGTACAGGCACACGAAAATAACACGGCGCACGAAAATGTTGGTTTGTTGGAAAGCTCCATGTGGCCATATTATAAGATTTGCTTTGACAAAAATATTGTATGGACCATGTGTGACATGTTTTTGTTCGTTTATGTTATATTGTGTGTGGACATAAATACCGTTTGGACTATATAATGGAATTTGTAATGTTTAATTGAGTTTGTTGCATTTGTTATTAAGTGTGATCTGTGTGTTCTGTGTGTTTGAATGATAATTTATTATTGTATGTGCTTGGAACTGAACAATATACATCAACTCTGACTGTAATTTTATGTATTTTTGTGGGCCAAGAAATTACCCATAAAAATAGTGCCATATTATTTTCTTGGGCTAGGAGATGACCCACGAAAACAGTATCATATTATTTTCGTGGGCCAATTATTGGCCCACAAAAATAAACAACAGCATTTTTGTGGGCCAATTGTTGGCCCACAAAAATAAACAGCAGTAT
This sequence comes from Neostapfia colusana, assembly GCA_030760725.1. NCBI lineage: Eukaryota > Viridiplantae > Streptophyta > Magnoliopsida > Poales > Poaceae > Neostapfia > Neostapfia colusana. The sequence goes on from JASWHV010000009.1 coordinate 70,602,074, forward strand.
TTTCATGGGCCAGATGTTGGCCCACAAAAATAACTGGACAGTATTTTGGTGGGCCAACATGTGGCCCACGAAAATACCCTGCTATTATTTTTATGGGCCATATTTTGACCCACAAAAATATATATTTTCGTGGGTTATTTTTGGGTGAGCCGACTCCAAGACATGCGGTCCAGACATCAGGGCATCTACTATGGAGTCCCTTAAGTGCCTAGCACCTAGCACTGCTGTACATGTGGCAGATGAAGTATAGACCAGAGTTATTGATATCCATGTCGATATATAACGGGTGACTTAACTCCCGGTAAAAAGAAAAAAAACAACAAATGTAAGAATCTCTATGCCAACCACCATGTGCACATAACAGCTCTGTATACAACATATGTATTCCTAGCAGCTCCATGTACCAGACACCAGAGATAATGTGCTTGTAGCCTTGTTCTTTTTACAGCGACAGACAACCTAGAAAAAAAGATGGGATAATAATGTTATATGCCCATTATGTCTCAAGGAGGTAGAAACAGCACATCATCTCTTCATATATTGTTGTTTCTCATGGAGCGTAATGCACAACATTAATAATTTGGTGACACCTAGAGGAACACCGCTAATGGCTCTTGGAAATAATACAGAACAGACAGTGGTGGAGATGTTCCCCAGCACAACCAGAGGAATGCAAAAGGAAATGAGACAAACAATAAAAGAAACATTGCTATATACATGGTGGAATATATGGAAGGAGTGTAATAGAGGAATCTTCCAAGGGTTAGACAAAGATGAGTTCCAAGTAGCGATGTTGGCGCAGGAGGACATCAATCAGTATGACTTGGCTATGACCCTTTAGCCATTGAGAGAATAATTGGGATGTTGGTGAGATATATTTCTTATTTCTTTTTCCCTTCTTGTTACACCTAGAGCTCCCTAATATACATGTAGTACTAGCTTGTGATCTTTTTTCTTTAGTAGCTTAAGTTACCAGTGCTACATAGAATCTAGGCCGGACCTAGGAAGTGCCCTAGGGGCGACAGCCCCGGGCCCGCAAAAATTAAGGATCCATTAGTCTATAGAATTTATCGCACCATAGAACTACGTACACTACAAGAAACAGTGAAAGTTACGACACCCGACAATATTTCTGACAGTTTTAGGGTCGGCCGTTGTAAATAAACTTATTTACGACTTCTGACTGGTGACGGCTAAAAACCGTCATAAATAAACCATTGCCCTCGTAAATAAGCTGTTTTCGACGGTAAGTGGCTTATTTATGACGATTTCTGGCCGACATTAGTTATCTAGTTTTTTGTAGTGATAAATGAACGCGATTGAATTGGCATCTAACAAAGGATTAATGAACCAAGAATAGCAACCAATAAGACCGTGAATTTAGCCTAGCTGGTCATCCTAACATAGAATCAGAAGTCCACGACAATATACATGACCATGCAACAACAGCAGAGGCTGAGCCGTTCCAGGTTGTTGCCTCGCATATTCTCCTAAATTGAACACCAATCGTCGAATCGTATCTCGTGCTACTGTCTGCTGGTTGTTGCGAATATGATGCCACTAGACTGCTCAATGCTCTAGGTTAACATGCCACCACATCATAGCTCATGCCTTTATGGTGCTAGCTTTAACTGATTTTATACATATACTACTTTTGGACTAACTGATTTTCTCTTTTTTTTCTCATCTAAGTGTGCTTTTGTTATTTATACTTATTATTTTGATATAACGTGTGACAATAAAATTCTATAATGCAGTTACAATTCATAAATCATTTTTTATGTTTTCTGTCAACCCGTGGCCAAATTCTTTCCCGTCCTGAGCCCCAAAAAAGTCAGTGCCGGCCCTGCATTGGATCTTTAATATGGAACTCGTTCTCCTTTTCTTCTTTAATGAAATTGACAGAGCACTGCCTGTTAACCGTCAAAAAAAGAAAACAAAGACTAGAGATTGTACAGATGGAATCGGCCAAGCAGCAGACGATGCCGGACGGTGGCCAGATGCGCTACCGATCCGGAGCCCTCACTAACATCAAAGGCGACGGACGGCCCACCTAGCGGCCCCCTGCGACCTGTCATCTTGGTTTACTCTCCTTCGTGGTGATGGGACCAGATGACGATCGACGGTGGCTTAGGCTATTCGCACTCGCGGATCTCTATATCATACCTCTAAACAAATATTGTCAACCTTTTACGCTTGACTCTAAAAGGTTCGTACCTTTACAGTTTATTTGTCCGTGCTCATTCACCTCTATATCAACTATCAACTATTTTATATTAGATAATACAACTATATCATATTTTATATTATTTCATATAACTATTTATGTTAATAATATTATGTTTATAACTTATATAAAATCATTATATTTATTTTTTTGCTTCCTTTCCTATCTTTTTTTTCTTATTTTTCCTTTTCCCTTTCTTTTTTCCCTCACTTTTTTTTATTTTCCTTTTCCCTTTCTTTTTTCCCTCACTTCTTTTTTCCTTTCTTTTCTCCCTTTCCCTCCCTTCTTATTTTTTTCTTTCTTTCCTACTTTTCTTTCTTCTTCTTCGTCTTTTTCCTCCTTCCTTTTTGTCTCTCTTCCTCACACATCCAGGCGCAACAGTAACCCGGTACATTCCCAGGCCGCATAGCCACTTGGGATTTACCGGCGTCTGAAAAGCAGTCGCTGCAGACAATCACTATCTGTAGAGCCACCGTATTTGCCGCCGCCCAGGCCCAGAGGTCTGATTTTGACGGCTCACGAAAATAAAGTTATTCTCGTCGGCCACATAAGACCTACAAAAACGATTATTTTTGTTGGCTAAAAGTGGCCCATGAAAATAATGAGTCAGTATTAGGGTGAGCCATTTTGTAGCCCGCAAAAATAGTGCTTGAGTATTTTCGTGGGCCAGGCTGAAGCCCACAAAAATAACTGGTCCATATTTTCGTGTGCTTTTAGGTGGCCCACGGGCAATATTTTCGTGTGCTTTGAGGTGGCCCACAAAAATAATTTAGTCCACATTATCGTGTGCCTGTAATTGGTTTTAGATGGAAGAGTTCAATGTAAATGCAACACTGCCCTTATTGCTTTAAGCGCTCCACAATCTGTTATTGATTTTAGATAGAAAAGTTGAATGTAAGTGCAAATATTGTCGATCAGAGTATCTCCAACAGACAAGGCATCAAAGGCTTTCTTAATTTCTCTGTTGAAGTCAAATTGCTTATAGGGACCATCAGAATACAGGTCTTCTAAGCTATTACTTAACCAATGCATCTTATCCAAAATTTGTTTGGACAAATTCCAATTTTTGGGAGTCTAAATAAATTAGCTAACAAAGCAAGCTCCAAGACCTGAACCTCAAGCTCTATATTTAATCCAGCATAGCCACATTCCATCCTTCTTAAAGATATATCTAATTTCTCAACGAAAATATCAAGTGACGTCTGGCACACAGAAACCTCATGAATGCACCAGTTGATCCAGAAGAATTTTCAGATAATAGCTTCTCCTCTTCTTTGCAAGTTCTGCAATCAAGAAAATTGAAAGCATTTGAAATATTCTCAAATGGTTGAGTATTATAGAATGGATTTGTGCCAAAAAAAGAAAGAATGATTAATACCTCAGAATAGTCCGGACTTCAAAAATATTGCATGACATTCTCATAGTCCAGGCTTTTTAAACTGTTTCGAGTATGAATTTTGTAGATTTCATTACTAGAATGACATCTAGATCCTTTCACTACTACAGAACATATTTTCACATGCGTCTACAAACATATTTTCACAGTAGGTTTTGAAAACCGCCTATGAAAAAGCACCTGTGAAATGACCTTCACATACGGCATCAAAAATGAACTGTGAAAATATTATCACAGGCGGTTCATTAAAGCAGACCGTCTGTGACAAAGAATTATCACAGACGGCTTCTTAGGAAGTACCGCTTGTGAAAATAGACTACCAAAATGGCTCTTGGTGAATGACCGCTTGTGAAAATAGACTATCATAGACGTCTTTAAATGAAAGACCCCTTGTGAAAATGGATATCGCAGGTGCTACTTCGTTACAGGCTGCTTGTGAAATTGAATATAAGATGCACCTCTTTATATAGACCCACTTGTAAAAAAGGATATCTCAAGCGGTTCTTCATGGCGGACCGCATGCGAAATTTTTTTATCACATGCGACTTTCTATATGTGGCCGCCTGTAAAAAGCTATTATCTCCGATGGTTCAACTTTAGCAACCGCCTGTGAAAACTTACTACCACATGCGGTTCTTGGCCAACCACCGCCCGTAATAAACTGTTATCACAGGCCGTTTTTAGCACCTGGCTGCCTGTGATAATTTCTTAGCACAAAGGGTTCATATTTTAGAACCGGCTGTGAAGATATATACCCTTTCAGAACTTCATGCTGTTATTTCTAACTTTCAGCTTAAATTCAAATATAAACAGCACAAAAACAATTTGCACCCGCTTAGATTCAAATAAATATTCGCACAACAATCATAAAGTATAAGATTCTTATACATACAATGTAAGTTTATATGTATATCTCAGTCGTAGTTCACAAGTACACATATTTTACAAGTTTCTCTAAAAACTAGTTGATTCATAATTCCAGAGTTCTGGCACATCGGCATGTGGGCTTGTGTCATCGAAGAAAGGCCCTTTTCGGTGAATAACTTTGTGACGCATGAACATACACAGTTCACCCACAACCCTATTGACTTCTTTGACCATATCTCTAGAAATCGGCCAATCTCTGTTCACATCCGTATATTGCAATGAAAACATAATAAAAGTATTAGAATACGATAGTGACAATGAAAATGTAACTCAAAAGTAAGAAAATACAATATCTACAGTAAGGATTACTTACATCGTCACGATTCACTCTATATTCACCGGCGACACGAAGATTCTCGCATATGTTATATCCATAGAGGACACTACCAGGAGGCTGCATGGCACAAGGAAAATTTATCCGTACATGCAATACGGTCCTATCCACAGGTCGGTCACTGCCATGTTTTTTCTAATGGAACACCCAAGTGCTGTCATATAATAATTTGGCTGTCGTAAATTTACGTGTTTCCTGTAGTGTGAGGAAGTAGTCTATACAACCTGTGTATGCTGGAGTAGACAAAGTAGAGTAAGGGTAGAGATAACAACTTTAGCGATGTGGGGTTGTGATAGATGAAGACTGACGAAACCGGCAGCTAAAAAAGTCAACTCTTGTAGTCTAAAAAGCATAGTAGCAGTATGTTTAAGGTAGGTGGAGAACAAACGGATCAGCATGAGGAAGACCATGTGCATAGAGGTTGTGGGGGTCATTGTTTCACGGAAATGACGATAAATATAGAATAACAAGTGTCATAATGGTGGAGTTGCTCCCCGGACGGTGAATCTCGTGCCCATGCATGGCGACCATGGGCAGTGGCGCTGCAGCCTAATAAGCCTGCAACATAGCGGCAGCACGAAATTCGGAGGGGAGGTATGTGGCCTCGACATCAGCATGCATATGGCTAATTGATGAGACCGGTTGTGTGGATGGAAACATGATGACGTCACTCATATTAGAGTAATTAATCCTTTGTGTGCCAGAAAGCATGGAACTAGTAGCGATAGTGTCAACCATATTCACTACAAGAAAACGTATAACTTTTGTCGGCTACATCTATTTTTGTGGACCCTCACGAAATTATATGTATTTTCGTGAGCCAACACCTAGCTCACAAAAATATATTATAATTTCATGGGCCAAATTCAAGGCACACAAAAATATAGTATAATTTTATGGGCTAAATGCAAGGCACACGAAAATATAGTATAATTTCGTGGTCCTGGGAGGTAGCACACAAAAATGACTATATTTTCGTGGGTCGGTGAAAATAGCACACGAAAATGGACTAGGCTTCGTCGGTTTCAGACAGGGGTACACATATTTTTGTGGGCTACTTAACACGCTCACGAAAATACTTCCAACAATTTCGTGGGCTACAGGAAGCACACGAAAATATGACCTATAATTTTGTGTCTTGCATGAAGCACACGAAAATATGACATATATTATCGTTGGCTTCCGGAGGGCACATGAAAAAAACTCAGCTTCGGCAGGTCACACGAACCTAGGCCATGCATTTTCGTCGGCCGAGGCGCAGCGCACGGAATTTTACAGTACTGTCATCGGCCTGGAACACGGCTCAGGAAAATATTGCTGTTAATTTCGTCGGCTCATACAGGCACACGAAAATAATGCGGCTTCCGACAGGGCACACGAACCTAGGTCATGCATTTTCGTCCGCCGAGGCGCAGCTCACGAAATTTGATAGTAGTGTGGTCGGCCTTGAACGCGACTCACAAAAATATTGCTATAATTTCATTGGCTAGTACAGGCACACGAAAATAACACGGCGCACGAAAATGTTGGTTTGTTGGAAAGCTCCATGTGGCCATATTATAAGATTTTCTTTGACAAAAATATTGTATGGACCATGTGTGACATATTTGTGTTCGTTTATGTTATATTGTGTGTGGACATAAATACCGTTTGGACTATATAATGGATTTTGTAATGTTTAATTGAGTTTGTTGCATTTGTTATTAAGTGTGATCTGTGTGTTTGAATGATAATTTATTATTGTATGTGCTTGGAACTGAACAATATGCATCAACTCTGACTGTAATTTTATGTATTTTCATGGGCCAAGAAATTACCCATAAAAATAGTGCCATATTATTTTCTTGGGCTAGGAGATGACCCACGAAAACAGTACCATATTATTTTCGTGGGCCAATTGTTGGCCCACAAAAATAAACAGCAGTATTTTCGTGGGCCAGATGTCGGCCCTCAAAAATAACTGGAGAGTATTTTCGTGGGCCAACATGTGGCCCACGAAAATACCCTGCTATTATTTTTATGGGCCATATTTTGACCCACAAAAATATATATTTTCGTGGGTTATTTTTGGGTGAGCCGACTCCAAGACATGCGGTCAAGACATCAGGGCATCCACTATGGAGTCTCTTAAGTGCCTAGCACCTAGCACTGCTGTACATGTGGCAGATGAAGTATAGACCAGAGTTATTGATATCCATGTCGATATATAACGGGTGACTTAACTCCCAGTAAAAAGAAAAAAAACAACAAATGTAAGAATCTCTATGCCAACCACCATGTGCACATAACAGCTCCGTATACAACATATGTATTCCTAGCAGCTCCATGTACCAGACACCAGAGATAATGTGCTTGTCGCCTTGTTCTTTTCACAGCGACAGACAACCTAGAAAAAAAGATGGGATAATAATGTTATATGCCCATTATGTCTCAAGGAGGTAGAAACAGCACATCATCTTTTCATAGATTGTTGTTTCTCATGGAGCGTAATGCACAACATTAATAATTTGGTGACACCTAGAGGAACACCGCTAATGGCTCTTGGAAATAATACAAAACAGACAGTGGTGGAGATGTTCCCCAGCACGACCAGAGGAATGCAAAAGGAAATGAGACAAACAATAAAAGAAACATTGCTATATACATGGTGGAATATATTGAAGGAGTGTAATAGGGGAATCTTCCAAGGATTAGACAAAGATGAGTTCCAAGTAGCGATGTTGGCGCAGGAGGACATCGATTAGTATGACTTGGCTATGACCCTTTAGCCATTGAGAGAATAATTGGGATGTTGGTGAGATATATTTCTTATTTCTTTTTCCCTTCTTGTTACACCTAGAGCTCCCTAATATACATGTAGTACTAGCTTGTGATATTTGTTCTTTAGTAGCTTAAGTTACCAGTGCTACATAGAATCTAGGCCGGCCCTAGGAAGTGCCCTAGGGGTGACAGCCCCGGGCCCGCCAAAATTAAGGATCCATTAGTCTATAAAATTTATCGCACCATAGAACTACGTACACTACAAGAAAGAGTGAAAGTTATGACACCCGACAATATTTGTGACAGTTTTAGGGTTGGCCATCGTAAATAAACTAATTTACGACTTCTGACTGGTGACGGCTAAAAACCGTTATAAATAAACCATTGCCCTCGTAAATAAGCTGTTTACGACGGTAAGTGGCTTATTTACGATGATTTCTGGCCGACATTAGTTATCTAGTTTTTTCTAGTGATAAATGAATGCGATTGAATTGGCATCTAACAAAGGATTAATGAACCAAGAATAGCAACCAATAAGACCGTGAATTTGGCCTAGCTGGTCATCCTAACATAGAATCAGAAGTCCACGACAATATACATGACCATGCAACAACAGCAGAGGCTGAGCCGTTCCAGGTTGTTGCCTCGCATATTCTCCTAAATTGAACACCAATCGTCGAATCGTATCTCGTGCTACTGTCTGCTGGTTGTTGCGAATATGATGCCACTAGACTGCTCAATGCTCTAGGTTAACATGCCACCACATCATAGCTCATGCCTTTATGGTGCTAGCTTTAACTGATTTTATACATATACTACTTTTGGACTAACTAATTTTCTCTTTTTTTTTCTCATCTAAGTGTGCTTTTGTTATTTATACTTATTATTTTGATATAACGTGTGACAATAAAATTCTATAATGCAGTTACAATTCATAAATCATTTTTTATGTTTTCTGTCAACCCATGCCCAAATTCTTTCCCGTCCCGAGCCCCAAAAAAGTCAGTGCCGGCCCTGCATTGGATCTTTAATATGTAACTCGTTCTCCTTTTCTTCTTTAATGAAATTGACAGAGCACTGCCTGTTAACCGTCAAAAAAAGAAAACAAAGACTAGAGATTGTACAGATGGAATCGGCCAAGCAGCAGACGACGCCGGACGGTGGCCAGATGCGCTACGATCCGGAGCCCTCACTAAGATCAAAGGCGACGGACGGCCCACCTAGCGGCCCCCTGCGACCTGTCGTCTTGGTTTACTCTCCTTCGTGGTGATGGGACCAGATGGCGATCGACGGTGGCTTAGGCTATTCGCACTCGCGGATCTCTATATCAGACCTCTAAAGAAATATTGTCAACCTTTTACGCTTGACTCTAAAAGGTTCGTACCTTTACAGTTTATTTGTCCACGCTCATTCACCTCTAAATCAGACCTCTATATCAACTATCAACTATTTTATATTAGATAATACAACTATATCATATTTTATATTATTTCATATAACTATTTATGTTAATAATATTATATTTATAACTTATATAAAATCATTATATTTATTTTTTTGCTTCCTTTCCTCTCTTTTTTTCTTATTTTTCCTTTTCACATTCTTTTTTCCCTCACTTTTTTTTCTTATTTTCCTTTTCCCTTTCTTTTTTCCCTCACTTCTTTTTTCCTTTCTTTTCTCCCTTTCCCTCCCTTCTTATTTTTTTCTTTCTTTCCTACTTTTCTTTCCTTTCTTCTTCTTCGTCTTTTTCCTCCTTCCTTTTTGTCTCTCTTCCTCACACATCCAGGCGCAACAGTAACCCGGTACATTCCCAGACCGCATAGCCACTTGGGATTTACCGGCGCCTGAAAAGCAGTCGCTGCAGACAACCACTATCTGTAGAGCCACCGTATTTGCCGCCGCCCAGGCCCAGAGGTGATTTTGACGCCTCATGAAAATAAAGTTATTCTCGTCGGCCACATAAGACCTACAAAAACGATTATTTTTGTTGGCTAAAAGTGGCCCACGGAAATAATGAGGCAGTATTAGCGTGAGCCATTTTGTAGCCCGCAAAAATAGGGCTTGAGTATTTTCGTGGGCCAGGCTGAAGCCTACAAAAATAACTGGTCCATATTTTCGTGTGCTTTTAGGTGGCCCACGGGCAATATTTTCGTGTGCTTTGAGGTGGCCCACAAAAATAATTTAGTCCACATTATCGTGTGCCTGTTATTGGTTTTAGATGGAAGTGTTCAATGTAAATGCAACACTGCCCTTATTGCTTTAAGCGCTCCACAATCTGTTATTGATTTTAGATAGAAAAGTTGAATGTAAGTGCAAATATTGTCGATCAGAGTATCGCCAACAGACAAGGCATCAAAGGCTTTCTTAATTTCTCCGTTGAAGTCAAATTGCTTATAGGGACCATCAGAATACAGGTCTTCTAAGCTATTACTTAACCAATGCATCTTATCCAAAATTTATTTGGACAAATTCCAATTTTTGGGAGTCTAAATAAATTAGCTAACAAAGCAAGCTCCAAGACCTGAACCTCAAGCTCTATATTTAATCCAGCATAGCCACATTCCATCCTTCTTAAAGATATATCTAATTTCTCAACGAAAATATCAAGTGAAGTCTGGCACACAGAAACCTCATGAATGCACCAGTTGATCCAGAAGAATTTTTAGATAATAGCTTCTCCCCTTCTTTGCAAGTTCTGCAATCAAGAAAATTGAAAGCATTTTAAATATTCTCAAATGGTTGAGTATTATAGAATGGATTTGTGCTAAAAAAAGAAAGAATGATTAATACCTCAGAATAGTCCGGACTTCAAAAATATTGCATGACATTCTCATAGTCCAGGCTTTTTAAACTGTTTCAAGTATGAATTTTGTAGATTTCATTACTAGAATGACATCTAGATCCTTTCACTACTACAGAACATATTTTCACATGCGTCTATAAACATATTTCCAAAGTAGGTTTTGAAAACCGCCTATGAAAATACACCTGTGAAATGACCTTCACATACGGCATCAAAAATGAACTGTGAAAATATTATCACAGGCGGTTCATTAAAGCAGACCGCCTGTGACAAAGAATTATCACAGACGGCTTCTTAGGAAGTACCTCTTGTGAAAATGGACTACCAAAACGGCTCTTGGTGAATGACCGCTTGTGAAAATAGACTATCATAGACGTGTTTAAATGAAAGACCCCTTGTGAAAATGGATATCGCAGGTGCTACTTCGTTACAGGCCGCTTGTGAAATTGAATATAACATGCACCTCTTTATATAGACCCACATGTAAAAAAGGATATCTCAAGCGGTTCTTCATGGCGGACCGCATGCGAAAAATTTTTATCACATGCGGCTTTCTATATGTGGCCGCCTGTAAAAATCTATTATCACCGATGGTTCAACTTTAGCAACCGCCTGTGAAAACTTACTACCACATGCGGTTCTTGGCCATCCACCGCCCGTAATAAACTGTTATCGCAGGCCGTTTTTAGCACCCGACTGCCTGTGATAATTTCTTAGCACAAAGGGTTCATATTTTAGAACCGGCTGTGAAGATATATACCCTTTCAGAACTTCATGCTGTTATTTCTAACTTTCAGCTTAAATTCAAATATAAACAGCACAAAAACAATTTGCACCCGCTCAGATTCAAATAAATATTCGCACAACAATCATAAAGTATAAGATTCATATACATACAATGTAAGTTTATATGTATATCTCAGTCGTAGTTCACAAGTACACATATTTTACAAGTTTCTCTAAAAACTAGTTGATTCATAATTCCAGAGTTCTGGCACATCGGCATGTGGGCTTGTGTCATCGAAGAAAAGCCCTTTTCGGTGAATAACTTCGTGACGCATGAACATACACAGTTCACCCACAACCCTATTGACTTCTTTGACCATGTCTCTAGAAATCGACCAATCTCTGTTCACATCCGTATATTGCAATGAAAACATAATAAAAGTATTAGAATACGATAGTGACAATGAAAATGTAACTCAAAAGTAAGAAAATACAATATCTACAGTAAGGATTACTTACATCGTCACGATTCACTCTATATTCACCGGCGACACGAAGATTCTCGCATATGTTATATCCATAGAGGACACTACCAGGAGGCTGCTTGGCACAAGGAAAATTTATCCGTACATGCAATACGGTCCTATCCACAGGTCGGTCACTACCATGTTTTTTCTAATAGAACACCCAAGTGCTGTCATATAATAATTTGGCTGTCGTAAATTTACGTGTTTGCTGTAGTGTGAGGAAGAAGTCTATACAACCTGTATATGCTGGAGTAGACAAAGTAGAGTAAGGGTAGAGATAACAACTTTAGCGATGTGGGGTTGTGATAGATGAAGACTGACGAAACCGGCCGCTAAAAAAGTCAACTCTTGTAGTCTAAAAAGCATAGTAGCAGTATGTTTAAGGTAGGTGGAGAACAAACCGATCAGCATGAGGAAGACCATGTGCATAGAGGTTGTGGGGGTCATTGTTTCACGGAAATGATGATAAATATAGAATAACAAGTGTCATAATAGATGGAGTTGCTCCTCGGACGGTGAATCTCGTGCCCATGCATGGCGACCATGGGCAGTGGCGCTGCAGCCTAATAACCCTGCAACATAGAGGCAGCACGAAATTCGGAGGGGAGGTATGTGGCCTCGACATCAGCATGCATATGGCTAAGTGATGAGACCGGTTGTGTGGATGGAAACATGATGACGTCGCTCATATTAGAGTAATTAAACCTTTGTGTGCCAGAAGGCATGGAACTAGTTGCGATAGTGTCAACCATATTCACTACAAGAAAACGTATATTTTTTGTCATCTACATCTATTTTGTGGACCCTCACGAAATTATATGTATTTTCGTGAGGCAACACCTAGCTCACAAAAATATGTTGTAATTTCGTGGGCCAAATGCAAGGCACATAAAAATATAGTATAATTTTATAGGCTAAATGCAAGGCACACGAAAATATAGTATAATTTCGTGGTCCTGGGAGGTAGCACACGAAAATGACTATATTTTCGTGGGTCGGCGAAAATAGCACACGAAAATGGACTAGGCTTCGTCGGTTTCAGACAGGGGTACACATATTTTTGTGGGCTACATAACACGCTCACGAAAAATACTTCCAACAATTTCGTGGGCTACAGGAAGCACACGAAAATATGATCTATAATTTTGTGGCTTGCATGAAGCACACGAAAATATGACATATATTGTCGTCGGCTTCCGGAGGGCACATGAAAATAACTCGGCTTCGGCAGGTCACACGAACCTAGGCCATGCATTTTCGTCGGCCGAGGCGCAGAGCACGGAATTTTACAGTACTGTCGTCGGCCTGGAACACGGCTCAGGAAACACATTGCTGTTAATTTCGTCGGCTCCTACAGGCACACGAAGATAATGCGGCTTCCGACAGGGCACACGAACCTAGGTCATGCATTTTCGTCGGCCGAGGCGCAGCTCACAAAATTTGATAGTAGTGTGGTCGGCCTTGAACGCGACTCACGAAAATATTGCTATAATTTCATTGGCTAGTACAGGCACACGAAAATAACACGGCGCACGAAAATGTTGGTTTGTTGGAAAGCTCCATGTGGCCATATTATAAGATTTGCTTTGACAAAAATATTGTATGGACCATGTGTGACATGTTTGTGTTCGTTTATGTTATATTGTGTGTGGACATAAATACCGTTTGGACTATATAATGGAATTTGTAATGTTTAATTGAGTTTGTTGCATTTGTTATTAAGTGTGATCTGTGTGTTCTGTGTGTTTGAATGATAATTTATTATTGTATGTGCTTGGAACTGAACAATATACATCAACTCTGACTGTAATTTTATGTATTTTTGTGGGCCAAGAAATTACCCATAAAAATAGTGCCATATTATTTTCTTGGGCTAGGAGATGACCCACGAAAACAGTATCATATTATTTTCGTGGGCCAATTATTGGCCCACAAAAATAAACAACAGCATTTTTGTGGGCCAATTGTTGGCCCACAAAAATAAACAGCAGTATTTTCATGGGCCAGATGTTGGCCCACAAAAATAACTGGACAGTATTTTGGTGGGCCAACATGTGGCCCACGAAAATACCCTGCTATTATTTTTATGGGCCATATTTTGACCCACAAAAATATATATTTTCGTGGGTTATTTTTGGGTGAGCCGACTCCAAGACATGCGGTCCAGACATCAGGGCATCTACTATGGAGTCCCTTAAGTGCCTAGCACCTAGCACTGCTGTACATGTGGCAGATGAAGTATAGACCAGAGTTATTGATATCCATGTCGATATATAACGGGTGACTTAACTCCCGGTAAAAAGAAAAAAAACAACAAATGTAAGAATCTCTATGCCAACCACCATGTGCACATAACAGCTCTGTATACAACATATGTATTCCTAGCAGCTCCATGTACCAGACACCAGAGATAATGTGCTTGTAGCCTTGTTCTTTTTACAGCGACAGACAACCTAGAAAAAAAGATGGGATAATAATGTTATATGCCCATTATGTCTCAAGGAGGTAGAAACAGCACATCATCTCTTCATATATTGTTGTTTCTCATGGAGCGTAATGCACAACATTAATAATTTGGTGACACCTAGAGGAACACCGCTAATGGCTCTTGGAAATAATACAGAACAGACAGTGGTGGAGATGTTCCCCAGCACGACCAGAGGAATGCAAAAGGAAATGAGACAAACAATAAAAGAAACATTGCTATATACATGGTGGAATATATGGAAGGAGTGTAATAGAGGAATCTTCCAAGGGTTAGACAAAGATGAGTTCCAAGTAGCGATGTTGGCGCAGGAGGACATCAATCAGTATGACTTGGCTATGACCCTTTAGCCATTGAGAGAATAATTGGGATGTTGGTGAGATATATTTCTTATTTCTTTTTCCCTTCTTGTTACACCTAGAGCTCCCTAATATACATGTAGTACTAGCTTGTGATCTTTTTTCTTTAGTAGCTTAAGTTACCAGTGCTACATAGAATCTAGGCCGGACCTAGGAAGTGCCCTAGGGGCGACAGCCCCGGGCCCGCAAAAATTAAGGATCCATTAGTCTATAGAATTTATCGCACCATAGAACTACGTACACTACAAGAAAGAGTGAAAGTTACGACACCCGACAATATTTCTGACAGTTTTAGGGTCGGCCGTTGTAAATAAACTTATTTACGACTTCTGACTGGTGACGGCTAAAAACCGTCATAAATAAACCATTGCCCTCGTAAATAAGCTGTTTTCGACGGTAAGTGGCTTATTTATGACGATTTCTGGCCGACATTAGTTATCTAGTTTTTTGTAGTGATAAATGAACGCGATTGAATTGGCATCTAACAAAGGATTAATGAACCAAGAATAGCAACCAATAAGACCGTGAATTTAGCCTAGCTGGTCATCCTAACATAGAATCAGAAGTCCACGACAATATACATGACCATGCAACAACAGCAGAGGCTGAGCCGTTCCAGGTTGTTGCCTCGCATATTCTCCTAAATTGAACACCAATCGTCGAATCGTATCTCGTGCTACTGTCTGCTGGTTGTTGCGAATATGATGCCACTAGACTGCTCAATGCTCTAGGTTAACATGCCACCACATCATAGCTCATGCCTTTATGGTGCTAGCTTTAACTGATTTTATACATATACTACTTTTGGACTAACTGATTTTCTCTTTTTTTTTCTCATCTAAGTGTGCTTTTGTTATTTATACTTATTATTTTGATATAACGTGTGACAATAAAATTCTATAATGCAGTTACAATTCATAAATCATTTTTTATGTTTTCTGTCAACCCGTGGCCAAATTCTTTCCCGTCCTGAGCCCCAAAAAAGTCAGTGCCGGCCCTGCATTGGATCTTTAATATGGAACTCGTTCTCCTTTTCTTCTTTAATGAAATTGACAGAGCACTGCCTGTTAACCGTCAAAAAAAGAAAACAAAGACTAGAGATTGTACAGATGGAATCGGCCAAGCAGCAGACGATGCCGGACGGTGTCCAGATGCGCTACCGATCCGGAGCCCTCACTAACATCAAAGGCGACGGACGGCCCACCTAGCGGCCCCCTGCGACCTGTCATCTTGGTTTACTCTCCTTCGTGGTGATGGGACCAGATGACGATCGACGGTGGCTTAGGCTATTCGCACTCGCGGATCTCTATATCATACCTCTAAACAAATATTGTCAACCTTTTACGCTTGACTCTAAAAGGTTCGTACCTTTACAGTTTATTTGTCCGTGCTCATTCACCTCTATATCAACTATCAACTATTTTATATTAGATAATACAACTATATCATATTTTATATTATTTCATATAACTATTTATGTTAATAATATTATGTTTATAACTTATATAAAATCATTATATTTATTTTTTTGCTTCCTTTCCTATCTTTTTTTTTTCTTATTTTTCCTTTTCCCTTTCTTTTTTCCCTCACTTTTTTTTTTATTTTCCTTTTCCCTTTCTTTTTTCCCTCACTTCTTTTTTCCTTTCTTTTCTCCCTTTCCCTCCCTTCTTATTTTTTTCTTTCTTTCCTACTTTTCTTTCTTCTTCTTCGTCTTTTTCCTCCTTCCTTTTTGTCTCTCTTCCTCACACATCCAGGCGCAACAGTAACCCGGTACATTCCCAGGCCGCATAGCAACTTGGGATTTACCGGCGTCTGAAAAGCAGTCGCTGCAGACAACCACTATCTGTAGAGCCACCGTATTTGCCGCCGCCCAGGCCCAGAGGTCTGATTTTGACGGCTCACGAAAATAAAGTTATTCTCGTCGGCCACATAAGACCTACAAAAACGATTATTTTTGTTGGCTAAAAGTGGCCCATGAAAATAATGAGTCAGTATTAGCGTGAGCCATTTTGTAGCCCGCAAAAATAGTGCTTGAGTATTTTCGTGGGCCAGGCTGAAGCCCACAAAAATATCTGGTCCATATTTTCGTGTGCTTTTAGGTGGCCCACGGGCAATATTTTCGTGTGCTTTGAGGTGGCCCACAAAAATAATTTAGTCCACATTATCGTGTGCCTGTTATTGGTTTTAGATGGAAGAGTTCAATGTAAATGCAACACTGCCCTTATTGCTTTAAGCGCTCCACAATCTGTTATTGATTTTAGATAGAAAAGTTGAATGTAAGTGCAAATATTGTCGATCAGAGTATCTCCAACAGACAAGGCATCAAAGGCTTTCTTAATTTCTCTGTTGAAGTCAAATTGCTTATAGGGACCATCAGAATACAGGTCTTCTAAGCTATTACTTAACCAATGCATCTTATCCAAAATTTGTTTGGACAAATTCCAATTTTTGGGAGTCTAAATAAATTAGCTAACAAAGCAAGCTCCAAGACCTGAACCTCAAGCTCTATATTTAATCCAGCATAGCCACATTCCATCCTTCTTAAAGATATATCTAATTTCTCAACGAAAATATCAAGTGAAGTCTGGCACACAGAAACCTCATGAATGCACCAGTTGATCCAGAAGAATTTTCAGATAATAGCTTCTCCTCTTCTTTGCAAGTTCTGCAATCAAGAAAATTGAAAGCATTTGAAATATTCTCAAATGGTTGAGTATTATAGAATGGATTTGTGCCAAAAAAAGAAAGAATGATTAATACCTCAGAATAGTCCGGACTTCAAAAATATTGCATGACATTCTCATAGTCCAGGCTTTTTAAACTGTTTCGAGTATGAATTTTGTAGATTTCATTACTAGAATGACATCTAGATCCTTTCACTACTACAGAACATATTTTCACATGCGTCTACAAACATATTTTCACAGTAGGTTTTGAAAACCGCCTATGAAAAAGCACCTGTGAAATGACCTTCACATACGGCATCAAAAATGAACTGTGAAAATATTATCACAGGCGGTTCATTAAAGCAGACCGTCTGTGACAAAGAATTATCACAGACGGCTTCTTAGGAAGTACCGCTTGTGAAAATAGACTACCAAAACGGCTCTTGGTGAATGACCGCTTGTGAAAATAGACTATCATAGACGTCTTTAAATGAAAGACCCCTTGTGAAAATGGATATCGCAGGTGCTACTTCGTTACAGGCTGCTTGTGAAATTGAATATAAGATGCACCTCTTTATATAGACCCACTAGTAAAAAAGGATATCTCAAGCGGTTCTTCATGGCGGACCGCATGCGAAATTTTTTTATCACATGCGGCTTTCTATATGTGGCCGCCTGTAAAAAGCTATTATCTCCGATGGTTCAACTTTAGCAACCGCCTGTGAAAACTTACTACCACATGCGGTTCTTGGCCAACCACCGCCCGTAATAAACTGTTATCACAGGCCGTTTTTAGCACCTGGCTGCCTGTGATAATTTCTTAGCACAAAGGGTTCATATTTTAGAACCGGCTGTGAAGATATATACCCTTTCAGAACTTCATGCTGTTATTTCTAACTTTCAGCTTAAATTCAAATATAAACAGCACAAAAACAATTTGCACCCGCTTAGATTCAAATAAATATTCGCACAACAATCATAAAGTATAAGATTCTTATACATACAATGTAAGTTTATATGTATATCTCAGTCGTAGTTCACAAGTACACATATTTTACATGTTTCTCTAAAAACTAGTTGATTCATAATTCCAGAGTTCTGGCACATCGGCATGTGGGCTTGTGTCATCGAAGAAAGGCCCTTTTCGGTGAATAACTTCGTGACGCATGAACATACACAGTTCACCCACAACCCTATTGACTTCTTTGACCATATCTCTAGAAATCGGCCAATCTCTGTTCACATCCGTATATTGCAATGAAAACATAATAAAAGTATTAGAATACGATAGTGACAATGAAAATGTAACTCAAAAGTAAGAAAATACAATATCTACAGTAAGGATTACTTACATCGTCACGATTCACTCTATATTCACCGGCGACACGAAGATTCTCGCATATGTTATATCCATAGAGGACACTACCAGGAGGCTGCATGGCACAAGGAAAATTTATCCGTACATGCAATACGGTCCTATCCACAGGTCGGTCACTGCCATGTTTTTTCTAATGGAACACCCAAGTGCTGTCATATAATAATTTGGCTGTCGTAAATTTACGTGTTTCCTGTAGTGTGAGGAAGTAGTCTATACAACCTGTGTATGCTGGAGTAGACAAAGTAGAGTAAGGGTAGAGATAACAACTTTAGCGATGTGGGGTTGTGATAGATGAAGACTGACGAAACCGGCAGCTAAAAAAGTCAACTCTTGTAGTCTAAAAAGCATAGTAGCAGTATGTTTAAGGTAGGTGGAGAACAAACGGATCAGCATGAGGAAGACCATGTGCATAGAGGTTGTGGGGGTCATTGTTTCACGGAAATGACGATAAATATAGAATAACAAGTGTCATAATGGTGGAGTTGCTCCCCGGACGGTGAATCTCGTGCCCATGCATGGCGACCATGGGCAGTGGCGCTGCAGCCTAATAAGCCTGCAACATAGCGGCAGCACGAAATTCGGAGGGGAGGTATGTGGCCTCGACATCAGCATGCATATGGCTAATTGATGAGACCGGTTGTGTGGATGGAAACATGATGACGTCACTCATATTAGAGTAATTAATCCTTTGTGTGCCAGAAAGCATGGAACTAGTAGCGATAGTGTCAACCATATTCACTACAAGAAAACGTATAACTTTTGTCGGCTACATCTATTTTTGTGGACCCTCACGAAATTATATGTATTTTCGTGAGCCAACACCTAGCTCACAAAAATATATTATAATTTCATGGGCCAAATTCAAGGCACACAAAAATATAGTATAATTTTATGGGCTAAATGCAAGGCACACGAAAATATAGTATAATTTCGTGGTCCTGGGAGGTAGCACACAAAAATGACTATATTTTCGTGGGTCGGTGAAAATAGCACACGAAAATGGACTAGGCTTCGTCGGTTTCAGACAGGGGTACACATATTTTTGTGGGCTACTTAACACGCTCACGAAAATACTTCCAACAATTTCGTGGGCTACAGTAAGCACACGAAAATATGACCTATAATTTTGTGTCTTGCATGAAGCACACGAAAATATGACATATATTATCGTTGGCTTCCGGAGGGCACATGAAAAAAACTCAGCTTCGGCAGGTCACACGAACCTAGGCCATGCATTTTCGTCGGCCGAGGCGCAGCGCACGGAATTTTACAGTACTGTCATCGGCCTGGAACACGGCTCAGGAAAATATTGCTGTTAATTTCGTCGGCTCATACAGGCACACGAAAATAATGCGGCTTCCGACAGGGCACACGAACCTAGGTCATGCATTTTCGTCCGCCGAGGCGCAGCTCACGAAATTTGATAGTAGTGTGGTCGGCCTTGAACGCGACTCACAAAAATATTGCTATAATTTCATTGGCTAGTACAGGCACACGAAAATAACACGGCGCACGAAAATGTTGGTTTGTTGGAAAGCTCCATGTGGCCATATTATAAGATTTTCTTTGACAAAAATATTGTATGGACCATGTGTGACATATTTGTGTTCGTTTATGTTATATTGTGTGTGGACATAAATACCGTTTGGACTATATAATGGATTTTGTAATGTTTAATTGAGTTTGTTGCATTTGTTATTAAGTGTGATCTGTGTGTTTGAATGATAATTTATTATTGTATGTGCTTGGAACTGAACAATATGCATCAACTCTGACTGTAATTTTATGTATTTTCATGGGCCAAGAAATTACCCATAAAAATAGTGCCATATTATTTTCTTGGGCTAGGAGATGACCCACGAAAACAGTACCATATTATTTTCGTGGGCCAATTGTTGGCCCACAAAAATAAACAGCAGTATTTTCGTGGGCCAGATGTCGGCCCTCAAAAATAACTGGAGAGTATTTTCGTGGGCCAACATGTGGCCCACGAAAATACCCTGCTATTATTTTTATGGGCCATATTTTGACCCACAAAAATATATATTTTCGTGGGTTATTTTTGGGTGAGCCGACTCCAAGACATGCGGTCAAGACATCAGGGCATCCACTATGGAGTCTCTTAAGTGCCTAGCACCTAGCACTGCTGTACATGTGGCAGATGAAGTATAGACCAGAGTTATTGATATCCATGTCGATATATAACGGGTGACTTAACTCCCAGTAAAAAGAAAAAAAACAACAAATGTAAGAATCTCTATGCCAACCACCATGTGCACATAACAGCTCCGTATACAACATATGTATTCCTAGCAGCTCCATGTACCAGACACCAGAGATAATGTGCTTGTCGCCTTGTTCTTTTCACAGCGACAGACAACCTAGAAAAAAAGATGGGATAATAATGTTATATGCCCATTATGTCTCAAGGAGGTAGAAACAGCACATCATCTCTTCATAGATTGTTGTTTCTCATGGAGCGTAATGCACAACATTAATAATTTGGTGACACCTAGAGGAACACCGCTAATGGCTCTTGGAAATAATACAAAACAGACAGTGGTGGAGATGTTCCCCAGCACGACCAGAGGAATGCAAAAGGAAATGAGACAAACAATAAAAGAAACATTGCTATATACATGGTGGAATATATTGAAGGAGTGTAATAGGGGAATCTTCCAAGGATTAGACAAAGATGAGTTCCAAGTAGCGATGTTGGCGCAGGAGGACATCGATTAGTATGACTTGGCTATGACCCTTTAGCCATTGAGAGAATAATTGGGATGTTGGTGAGATATATTTCTTATTTATTTTTCCCTTCTTGTTACACCTAGAGCTCCCTAATATACATGTAGTACTAGCTTGTGATATTTGTTCTTTAGTAGCTTAAGTTACCAGTGCTACATAGAATCTAGGCCGGCCCTAGGAAGTGCCCTAGGGGTGACAGCCCCGGGCCCGCCAAAATTAAGGATCCATTAGTCTATAAAATTTATCGCACCATAGAACTACGTACACTACAAGAAAGAGTGAAAGTTATGACACCCGACAATATTTGTGACAGTTTTAGGGTTGGCCGTCGTAAATAAACTAATTTACGACTTCTGACTGGTGACGGCTAAAAACCGTTATAAATAAACCATTGCCCTCGTAAATAAGCTGTTTACGACGGTAAGTGGCTTATTTACGATGATTTCTGGCCGACATTAGTTATCTAGTTTTTTCTAGTGATAAATGAACGCGATTGAATTGGCATCTAACAAAGGATTAATGAACCAAGAATAGCAACCAATAAGACCGTGAATTTGGCCTAGCTGGTCATCCTAACATAGAATCAGAAGTCCACGACAATATACATGACCATGCAACAACAGCAGAGGCTGAGCCGTTCCAGGTTGTTGCCTCGCATATTCTCCTAAATTGAACACCAATCGTCGAATCGTATCTCGTGCTACTGTCTGCTGGTTGTTGCGAATATGATGCCACTAGACTGCTCAATGCTCTAGGTTAACATGCCACCACATCATAGCTCATGCCTTTATGGTGCTAGCTTTAACTGATTTTATACATATACTACTTTTGGACTAACTGATTTTCTCTTTTTTTTTCTCATCTAAGTGTGCTTTTGTTATTTATACTTATTATTTTGATATAACGTGTGACAATAAAATTCTATAATGCAGTTACAATTCATAAATCATTTTTTATGTTTTCTGTCAACCCGTGCCCAAATTCTTTCCCGTCCCGAGCCCCAAAAAAGTCAGTGCCGGCCCTGCATTGGATCTTTAATATGTAACTCGTTCTCCTTTTCTTCTTTAATGAAATTGACAGAGCACTGCCTGTTAACCGTCAAAAAAAGAAAACAAAGACTAGAGATTGTACAGATGGAATCGGCCAAGCAGCAGACGACGCCGGACGGTGGCCAGATGCGCTACGATCCGGAGCCCTCACTAAGATCAAAGGCGACGGACGGCCCACCTAGCGGCCCCCTGCGACCTGTCGTCTTGGTTTACTCTCCTTCGTGGTGATGGGACCAGATGGCGATCGACGGTGGCTTAGGCTATTCGCACTCGCGGATCTCTATATCAGACCTCTAAAGAAATATTGTCAACCTTTTACGCTTGACTCTAAAAGGTTCGTACCTTTACAGTTTATTTGTCCACGCTCATTCACCTCTAAATCAGACCTCTATATCAACTATCAACTATTTTATATTAGATAATACAACTATATCATATTTTATATTATTTCATATAACTATTTATGTTAATAATATTATATTTATAACTTATATAAAATCATTATATTTATTTTTTTGCTTCCTTTCCTCTCTTTTTTTCTTATTTTTCCTTTTCACATTCTTTTTTCCCTCACTTTTTTTTTCTTATTTTCCTTTTCCCTTTCTTTTTTCCCTCACTTCTTTTTTCCTTTCTTTTCTCCCTTTCCCTCCCTTCTTATTTTTTTCTTTCTTTCCTACTTTTCTTTCCTTTCTTCTTCTTCGTCTTTTTCCTCCTTCCTTTTTGTCTCTCTTCCTCACACATCCAGGCGCAACAGTAACCCGGTACATTCCCAGACCGCATAGCCACTTGGGATTTACCGGCGCCTGAAAAGCAGTCGCTGCAGACAACCACTATCTGTAGAGCCACCGTATTTGCCGCCGCCCAGGCCCAGAGGTGATTTTGACGGCTCATGAAAATAAAGTTATTCTCGTCGGCCACATAAGACCTACAAAAACGATTATTTTTGTTGGCTAAAAGTGGCCCACGGAAATAATGAGGCAGTATTAGCGTGAGCCATTTTGTAGCCCGCAAAAATAGGGCTTGAGTATTTTCGTGGGCCAGGCTGAAGCCTACAAAAATAACTGGTCCATATTTTCGTGTGCTTTTAGGTGGCCCACGGGCAATATTTTCGTGTGCTTTGAGGTGGCCCACAAAAATAATTTAGTCCACATTATCGTGTGCCTGTTATTGGTTTTAGATGGAAGTGTTCAATGTAAATGCAACACTGCCCTTATTGCTTTAAGCGCTCCACAATCTGTTATTGATTTTAGATAGAAAAGTTGAATGTAAGTGCAAATATTGTCGATCAGAGTATCGCCAACAGACAAGGCATCAAAGGCTTTCTTAATTTCTCCGTTGAAGTCAAATTGCTTATAGGGACCATCAGAATACAGGTCTTCTAAGCTATTACTTAACCAATGCATCTTATCCAAAATTTATTTGGACAAATTCCAATTTTTGGGAGTCTAAATAAATTAGCTAACAAAGCAAGCTCCAAGACCTGAACCTCAAGCTCTATATTTAATCCAGCATAGCCACATTCCATCCTTCTTAAAGATATATCTAATTTCTCAACGAAAATATCAAGTGAAGTCTGGCACACAGAAACCTCATGAATGCACCAGTTGATCCAGAAGAATTTTTAGATAATAGCTTCTCCCCTTCTTTGCAAGTTCTGCAATCAAGAAAATTGAAAGCATTTGAAATATTCTCAAATGGTTGAGTATTATAGAATGGATTTGTGCTAAAAAAAGAAAGAATGATTAATACCTCAGAATAGTCCGGACTTCAAAAATATTGCATGACATTCTCATAGTCCAGGCTTTTTAAACTGTTTCAAGTATGAATTTTGTAGATTTCATTACTAGAATGACATCTAGATCCTTTCACTACTACAGAACATATTTTCACATGCGTCTATAAACATATTTCCAAAGTAGGTTTTGAAAACCGCCTATGAAAATACACCTGTGAAATGACCTTCACATACGGCATCAAAAATGAACTGTGAAAATATTATCACAGGCGGTTCATTAAAGCAGACCGCCTGTGACAAAGAATTATCACAGACGGCTTCTTAGGAAGTACCTCTTGTGAAAATGGACTACCAAAACGGCTCTTGGTGAATGACCGCTTGTGAAAATAGACTATCATAGACGTGTTTAAATAAAAGACCCCTTGTGAAAATGGATATCGCAGGTGCTACTTCGTTACAGGCCGCTTGTGAAATTGAATATAACATGCACCTCTTTATATAGACCCACATGTAAAAAAGGATATCTCAAGCGGTTCTTCATGGCGGACCGCATGCGAAAATTTTTTATCACATGCGGCTTTCTATATGTGGCCGCCTGTAAAAATCTATTATCACCGATGGTTCAACTTTAGCAACCGCCTGTGAAAACTTACTACCACATGCGGTTCTTGGCCAACCACCGCCCGTAATAAACTGTTATCACAGGCCGTTTTTAGCACCCGGCTGCCTGTGATAATTTCTTAGCACAAAGGGTTCATATTTTAGAACCGGCTGTGAAGATATATACCCTTTCAGAACTTCATGCTGTTATTTCTAACTTTCAGCTTAAATTCAAATATAAGCAGCACAAAAACAATTTGCACCCGCTCAGATTCAAATAAATATTCGCACAACAATCATAAAGTATAAGATTCATATACATACAATGTAAGTTTATATGTATATCTCAGTCGTAGTTCACAAGTACACATATTTTACAAGTTTCTCTAAAAACTAGTTGATTCATAATTCCAGAGTTCTGGCACATCGGCATGTGGGCTTGTGTCATCGAAGAAAAGCCCTTTTCGGTGAATAACTTCGTGACGCATGAACATACACAGTTCACCCACAACCCTATTGACTTCTTTGACCATGTCTCTAGAAATCGACCAATCTCTGTTCACATCCGTATATTGCAATGAAAACATAATAAAAGTATTAGAATACGATAGCGACAATGAAAATGTAACTCAAAAGTAAGAAAATACAATATCTACAGTAAGGATTACTTACATTGTCACGATTCACTCTATATTCACCGGCGACACGAAGATTCTCGCATATGTTATATCCATAGAGGACACTACCAGGAGGCTGCTTGGCACAAGAAAAATTTATCCGTACATGCAATACGGTCCTATCCACAGGTCGGACACTGCCATGTTTTTTCTAATAGAACACCCAAGTGCTGTCATATAATAATTTGGCTGTCTTAAATTTACGTGTTTCCTGTAGTGTGAGGAAGAAGTCTATACAACCTGTGTATGCTGGAGTAGAAAAAGTAGAGTAAGGGTAGAGATAACAACTTTAGCGATGTGGGGTTGTGATAGATGAAGACTGGCGAAACCGGCAGCTAAAAAAGTCAACTCTTGTAGTCTAAAAAGCATAGTAGCAGTATGTTTAAGGTAGGTGGAGAACAAACCGATCAGCATGAGGAAAACCATGTGCATAGAGGTTGTGGGGGTCATTGTTTCACGGAAATGACGATAAATATAGAATAACAAGTGTCATAATGGATGGAGTTGCTCCTCGGACGGTGAATCTCGTGCCCATGCATGGCGACCATGGGCAGTGGCGCTGCAGCCTAATAAGCCTGCAACATAGCGGCAGCAGGAAATTCGGAGGGGAGGTATGTGGCCTCGACATCAGCATGCATATGGCTAATTGATGAGACCGGTTGTGTGGATGGAAACATGATGACGTCGCTCATATTAGAGTAATTAATCCTTTGTGTGCCAGAAAGCATGGAACTAGTAGCGATAGTGTCAACCATATTCACTACAAGAAAACGTATATTTTTTGTCGGCTACATCTATTTTTGTGGACCCTCACGAAATTATATGTATTTTCGTGAGCCAACACCTAGCTCACAAAAATATATTGTAATTTTATGGGCCAAATGCAAGGCACACAAAAATATAGTATAATTTTATGGGCTAAATGCAAGGCACACGAAAATATAGTATAATTTCGTGGTCCTGGGAGGTAGCACACAAAAATGACTATATTTTCGTGGGTCGGTGAAAATAGCACACGAAAACGGACTAGGCTTCGTCGGTTTCAGACAGGGGTACACATATTTTTGTGGGCTACTTAACACGCTCACGAAAATACTTCCAACAATTTCGTGGGCTACAGGAAGCACACGAAAATATGACCTATAATTTTGTGTCTTGCATGAAGCACACGAAAATATGACATATATTGTCGTCGGCTTCCGGAGGGCACATGAAAATAACTCAGCTTCGGCAGGTCACACGAACCTAGGCCATGCATTTTCGTCGGCCGAGGCGCAGCGCACGGAATTTTACAGTACTGTCGTCGGCCTGGAACACGGCTGACGAAAATATTGTTGTTAATTTCGTCGGCTCCTACAGGCACACGAAAATAATGCGGCTTCCGACAGGGCACACGAACCTAGGTCATGCATTTTCGTCGGCCGAGGCGCAGCTCACGAAATTTGATAGTAGTGTGGTCGGCCTTGAATGCGACTCACGAAAATATTGCTATAATTTCATTGGCTAGTATAGGCACACGAAAATAACACGGCACACGAAAATGTTGGTTTGTTGGAAAGCTCCATGTGGCCATATTATAAGATTTGCTTTGACAAAAATATTGTATGGACCATGTGTGACATGTTTGTGTTCGTTTATGTTATATTGTGTGTGGACATAAATACCGTTTGGACTATATAATGGATTTTGTAATGTTTAATTGAGTTTGTTGCATTTGTTATTAAGTGTGATCTATGTGTTCTGTGTGTTTGAGTGATAATTTATTATTGTATGTGCTTGGAACTGAACAATATGCATCTACTCTGACTGTAATTTTATGTATTTTCATGGGCCAAGAAATTAACCATAAAAATAGTGCCATATTATTTTCTTGGGCTAGGAGATGACCCACGAAAACAGTACCATATTATTTTCGTGGGCCAATTGTTGGCCCAAAAAATAAACAACAGCATTTTTGTGGGCCAATTGTTGGCCCACAAAAGTAAACAGCAGTATTTTCGTGGGCCACATGTTGGCCCACGAAAATAATTGGACATTATTTTCGTGGGCCAACATGTGGCCCACGAAAATACCCTGCTATTATTTTTATGGGCCATATTTTGACCCACAAAAATATATATTTTAGTGGGTTATTTTTGGGTGAGCCGACTCCAAGACATGCGGTCCAGACATCAGGGCATCCACTATGGAGTCACTTAAGTGCCTAGCACCTAGCACTGCTGTACATGTGGCAGATGAAGTATAGACCAGAGTTATTGATATCCATGCCGATATATAACGGGTGACTTAACTCCCGTTAAAAAGAAAAAAAAACAACAAATGTAATAATCTCTATGCCAACCACCATGTGCACATAACAGCTCCGTATACAACATATGTATTCCTAGCAGCTCCATGTACCAGACACCAGAGATAATGTGCTTGTAGCCTTGTTCTTTTCACAGCGACAGACAACCTAG
Organism: Neostapfia colusana; assembly: GCA_030760725.1. Lineage (NCBI taxonomy): Eukaryota > Viridiplantae > Streptophyta > Magnoliopsida > Poales > Poaceae > Neostapfia > Neostapfia colusana. The sequence continues at coordinate 70,629,930 of JASWHV010000009.1, forward strand.
AAAAAAAGATGGGATAATAATGTTATATGCCCATTATGTCTCAAGGAGGTAGAAACAGCACATCATCTCTTCATAGATTGTTGTTTCTCATGGAGCGTAATGCACAACATTAATAATTTGGTGACACCTAGAGGAACACCGCTAATGGCTCTTGGAAATAATACAAAACAGACAGTGGTGGAGATGTTCCCCAGCACGACCAGAGGAATGCAAAAGGAAATGAGACAAACAATAAAAGAAACATTGCTATATACATGGTGGAATATATGGAAGGAGTGTAATAGGGGAATCTTCCAAGGGTTAGACAAAGATGAGTTCCAAGTAGCGATGTTGGCGCAGGAGGACATCGATCAGTATGACTTGGCTATGACCCTTTAGCCATTGAGAGAATAATTGGGATGTTGGTGAGATATATTTCTTATTTCTTTTTCCCTTCTTGTTACACCTAGAGCTCCCTAATATACATGTAGTACTAGCTTGTGATCTTTGTTCTTTAGTAGCTTAAGTTACTAGTGCTACATAGAATCTAGGCCGGCCCTAGGAAGTGCCCTAGGGGCGACAGCCCCGGGCCCGCCAAAATTAAGGATCCATTAGTCTATAAAATTTATCGCACCATAGAACTACGTATACTACAAGAAAGAGTGAAAGTTACGACACCCGACAATATTTGTGACAGTTTTAGGGTTGGCCATCGTAAATAAACTAATTTACGACTTCTGACTGGTGACGGCTAAAAACCATTATAAATAAACCATTGCCCTCGTAAATAAGCTGTTTACGACGGTAAGTGGCTTATTTACGATGATTTCTGGCCGACATTAGTTATCTAGTTTTTTATAGTGATAAATGAATGCGATTGAATTGGCATCTAACAAAGGATTAATGAACCAAGAATAGCAACCAATAAGACCGTGAATTTGGCCTAGCTGGTCATCCTAACATAGAATCAGAAGTCCACGACAATATACATGACCATGCAACAACAGCAGAGGCTGAGCCGTTCCAGGTTGTTGCCTCGCATATTCTCCTAAATTGAACACCAATCGTCGAATCGTATCTCGTGCTACTGTCTGCTAGTTGTTGCGAATATGATGCCACTAGACTGCTCAATGCTCTAGGTTAACATGCCACCACATCATAGCTCATGCCTTTATGGTGCTAGCTTTAACTGATTTTATACATATACTACTTTTGGACTAACTGATTTTCTCTTTTTTTTTCTCATCTAAATGTGCTTTTGTTATTTATACTTATTATTTTGATATAACGTGTGACAATAAAATTCTATAATGCAGTTACAATTCATAAATCATTTTTTATGTTTTCTGTCAACCCGTGGCCAAATTCTTTCCCGTCCCGAGCCCCAAAAAAGTCAGTGCCGGCCCTGCATTGGATCTTTAATATGTAACTCGTTCTCCTTTTCTTCTTTAATGAAATTGACAGAGCACTGCCTGTTAACAGTCAAAAAAAGAAAACAAAGACTAGAGATTGTACAGATGGAATCGGCCAAGCAGCAGACGATGCCGGACGGTGGCCAGATGCGCTACCGATCCGGAGCCCTCACTAAGATCAAAGGCGACGGACGGCCCACCTAGCGGCCCCCTGCGACCTGTCGTCTTGGTTTACTCTCCTTCGTGGTGATGGGACCAGATGGCGATCGACGGTGGCTTAGGCTATTCGCACTCGCGGATCTCTATATCAGACCTCTAAAGAAATATTGTCAACCTTTTACGCTTGACTCTAAAAGGTTCGTACCTTTACAGTTTATTTGTCCACGCTCATTCACCTCTAAATCAGACCTCTATATCAACTATCAACTATTTTATATTAGATAATACAACTATATCATATTTTATATTATTTCATATAACTATTTATGTTAATAATATTATATTTATAACTTATATAAAATCATTATATTTATTTTCTTGCTTCCTTTCCTCTCTTTTTTTCTTATTTTTCCTTTTCACATTCTTTTTTCCCTCACTTTTTTTTTCTTATTTTCCTTTTCCCTTTCTTTTTTCCATCACTTCTTTTTTCCTTTCTTTTCTCCCTTTCCCTGCCTTCTTATTTTTTCTTTCTTTCCTACTTTTCTTTCCTTTCTTCTTCTTCGTCTTTTTCCTCCTTCCTTTTTGTCTCTCTTCCTCACACATCTAGGCGCAACAGTAACCCGGTACATTCCCAGACCGCATAGCCACTTGGGATTTACCGGCGCCTGAAAAGCAGTCGCTGCAGACAACCACTATCTGTAGAGCCACCGTATTTGCCGCCGCCCAGGCCCAGAGGTGATTTTGACGGCTCACGAAAATAAAGTTATTCTCGTCGGCCACATAAGACCTACAAAAACGATTATTTTTGTTGGCTAAAAGTGGCCCACGAAAATAATGAGGCAGTATTAGCGTGAGCCATTTCGTAGCCCGCAAAAATAGGGCTTGAGTATTTTCGTGGGCCAGGCTGAAGCCTACAAAGATAACTGGTCCATATTTTCGTGTGCTTTTAGGTGGCCCACGGGCAATATTTTCGTGTGCTTTGAGGTGGCCCACAAAAATAATTTAGTCCACATTATCGTGTGCCTGTTATTGGTTTTAGATGGAAGTGTTCAATGTAAATGCAACACTGCCCTTATTGCTTTAAGCGCTCCACAATCTGTTATTGATTTTAGATAGAAAAGTTGAATGTAAGTGCAAATATTGTCGATCAGAGTATCGCCAACAGACAAGGCATCAAAGGCTTTCTTAATTTCTCCGTTGAAGTCAAATTGCTTATAAGGACCATCAGAATACAGGTCTTCTAAGCTATTACTTAACAAATGCATCTTATCCAAAATTTATTTGGACAAATTCCAATTTTTGGGAGTCTAAATAAATTAGCTAACAAAGCAAGCTCCAAGACCTGAACCTCAAGCTCTATATTTAATCCAGCATAGCCACATTCCATCCTTCTTAAAGATATATCTAATTTCTCAACGAAAATATCAAGTGAAGTCTGGCACACAGAAACCTCATGAATGCACCAGTTGATCCAGAAGAATTTTTAGATAATAGCTTCTCCCCTTCTTTGCAAGTTCTGCAATCAAGAAAATTGAAAGCATTTGAAATATTCTCAAATGGTTGAGTATTATAGAATGGATTTGTGCTAAAAAAAGAAAGAATGATTAATACCTCAGAATAGTCCGGACTTCAAAAATATTGCATGACATTCTCATAGTCCAGGCTTTTTAAACTGTTTCAAGTATGAATTTTGTAGATTTCATTACTAGAATGACATCTAGATCCTTACACTACTACAGAACATATTTTCACATGCGTCTATAAACATATTTCCACAGTAGGTTTTGAAAACCGCCTATGAAAATACACCTGTGAAATGACCTTCATATACGGCATCAAAAATGAACTGTGAAAATATTATCACAGGCGGTTCATTAAAGCAGACCGCCTGTGACAAAGAATTATCACAGACGGCTTCTTAGGAAGTACCTCTTGTGAAAATGGACTACCAAAATGGCTCTTGGTGAATGACCGCTTGTGAAAATAGACTATCATAGACGTCTTTAAATGAAAGACCCCTTGTGAAAATGGATATCGCAGGTGCTACTTTGTTACAGGCCGCTTGTGAAATTGAATATAACATGCACCTCTTTATATAGACCCACATGTAAAAAAGGATATCTCAAGCGGTTCTTCATGGCGGACCGCATGCGAAAATTTTTTATCACATGCGGCTTTCTATATGTGGCCGCCTGTAAAAATCTATTATCACCGATGGTTCAACTTTAGCAACCGCCTGTGAAAACTTACTACCACATGCGATTCTTGGCCAACCACCGCCCGTAATAAACTGTTATCACAGGCCGTTTTTAGCACCCGGCTGCCTGTGATAATTTCTTAGCACAAAGGGTTCATATTTTAGAACCGGCTGTGAAGATATATACCCTTTCAGAACTTCATGCTGTTATTTCTAACTTTCAGCTTAAATTCAAATATAAACAGCACAAAAACAATTTGCACCCGCTCAGATTCAAATAAATATTCGCACAACAATCATAAAGTATAAGATTCATATACATACAATGTAAGTTTATATGTATATCTCAGTCGTAGTTCACAAGTACACATATTTTACAAGTTTCTCTAAAAACTAGTTGATTCATAATTCCAGAGTTCTGGCACATCGGCATGTGGGCTTGTGTCATCGAAGAAAAGCCCTTTTCGGTGAATAACTTCGTGACACATGAACATACACAGTTCACCCACAACCCTATTGACTTCTTTGACCATGTCTCTAGAAATCGACCAATCTCTGTTCACATCCGTATATTGCAATGAAAACATAATAAAAGTATTAGAATACGATAGTGACAATGAAAATGTAACTCAAAAGTAAGAAAATACAATATCTACAGTAAGGATTACTTACATCGTCACGATTCACTCTATATTCACCGGCGACACGAAGATTCTCGCATATGTTATATCCATAGAGGACACTACCAGGAGGCTGCTTGGCACAAGGAAAATTTATCCGTACATGCAATACGGTCCTATCCACAGGTCGGTCACTACCATGTTTTTTCTAATAGAACACCCAAGTGCTGTCATATAATAATTTGGCTGTCGTAAATTTACGTGTTTCCTGTAGTGTGAGGAAGAAGTCTATACAACCTGTATATGCTGGAGTAGACAAAGTAGAGTAAGGGTAGAGATAACAACTTTAGCGATGTGGGGTTGTGATAGATGAAGACTGACGAAACCGGCCGCTAAAAAAGTCAACTCTTGTAGTCTAAAAAGCATAGTAGCAGTATGTTTAAGGTAGGTGGAGAACAAACCGATCAGCATGAGGAAGACCATGTGCATAGAGGTTGTGGGGGTCATTGTTTCACGGAAATGATGATAAATATAGAATAACAAGTGTCATAATAGATGGAGTTGCTCCTCGGACGGTGAATCTCGTGCCCATGCATGGCGACCATGGGCAGTGGCGCTGCAGCCTAATAACCCTGCAACATAGCGGCAGCACGAAATTCGGAGGGGAGGTATGTGGCCTCGACATCAGCATGCATATGGCTAATTGATGAGACGGGTTGTGTGGATGGAAACATGATGACGTCGCTCATATTAGAGTAATTAATCCTTTGTGTGCCAGAAGGCATGGAACTAGTAGCGATAGTGTCAACCATATTCACTACAAGAAAACGTATATTTTTTGTCGGCTACATCTATTTTTGTGGACCCTCACGAAATTATATGTATTTTCGTGAGCCAACACCTAGCTCACAAAAATATATTGTAATTTCATGGGCCAAATGCAAGGCAAACAAAAATATAGTATAATTTTATGGGCTAAATGCAAGGCACACGAAAATATAGTATAATTTCGTGGTCCTGGGAGGTAGCACACAAAAATGACTATATTTTCGTGGGTCGGTGAAAATAGCACACGAAAATGGACTAGGCTTCGTCGGTTTCAGATAGGGGTACACATATTTTTGTGGGCTACTTAACACGCTCACGAAAATACTTCCAACAATTTCGTGGGCTACAGGAAGCACACGAAAATATGAACTATAATTTTGTGTCTTGCATGAAGCACACGAAAATATGACATATATTGTCGTCGGCTTCCGGAGGGCACATGAAAATAACTCAGCTTCGGCAGGTCACACGAACCTAGGCCATGCATTTTCGTCGGCCGAGGCGCAGCGCACGGAATTTTACAGTACTGTCGTCGGCCTGGAACACGGCTCAGGAAAATATTGCTGTTAATTTCGTCGGCTCCTAGAGGCACACGAAAATAATGCGGCTTCCGACAGGGCACACGAACCTAGGTCATGCATTTTCGTCGGCCGAGGCGCAGCTCACGAAATTTGATAGTAGTGTGGTCGGCCTTGAACGCGACTCACGAAAATATTGCTATAATTTCATTGGCTAGTACAGGCACACGAAAATAACACGGCGCACGAAAATGTTGGTTTGTTGGAAAGCTCCATGTGGCCATATTATAAGATTTGCTTTGACAAAAATATTGTATGGACCATGTGTGACATGTTTGTGTTCGTTTATGTTATATTGTGTGTGGACATAAATACCGTTTGGACTATATAATGGAATTTGTAATGTTTAATTGAGTTTGTTGCATTTGTTATTAAGTGTGATCTGTGTGTTCTGTGTGTTTGAATGATAATTTATTATTGTATGTGCTTGGAACTGAACAATATACATCAACTCTGACTGTAATTTTATGTATTTTTGTGGGCCAAGAAATTACCCATAAAAATAGTGCCATATTATTTTCTTGGGCTAGGAGATGACCCACGAAAACAGTATCATATTATTTTCGTGGGCCAATTATTGGCCCACAAAAATAAACAACAGCATTTTTGTGGGCCAATTGTTGGCCCACAAAAATAAACAGCAGTATTTTCATGGGCCAGATGTTGGCCCACAAAAATAACTGGACAGTATTTTGGTGGGCCAACATGTGGCCCACGAAAATACCCTGCTATTATTTTTATGGGCCATATTTTGACCCACAAAAATATATATTTTCGTGGGTTATTTTTGGGTGAGCCGACTCCAAGACATGCGGTCCAGACATTAGGGCATCTACTATGGAGTCCCTTAAGTGCCTAGCACCTAGCACTGCTGTACATGTGGCAGATGAAGTATAGACCAGAGTTATTGATATCCATGTCGATATATAACGGGTGACTTAACTCCCGGTAAAAAGAAAAAAAACAACAAATGTAAGAATCTCTATGCCAACCACCATGTGCACATAACAGCTCTGTATACAACATATGTATTCCTAGCAGCTCCATGTACCAGACACCAGAGATAATGTGCTTGTAGCCTTGTTCTTTTTACAGCGACAGACAACCTAGAAAAAAAGATGGGATAATAATGTTATACGCCCATTATGTCTCAAGGAGGTAGAAACAGCACATCATCTCTTCATATATTGTTGTTTCTCATGGAGCGTAATGCACAACATTAATAATTTGGTGACACCTAGAGGAACACCGCTAATGGCTCTTGGAAATAATACAGAACAGACAGTGGTGGAGATGTTCCCCAGCACGACCAGAGGAATGCAAAAGGAATGAGACAAACAATAAAAGAAACATTGCTATATACATGGTGGAATATATGGAAGGAGTGTAATAGAGGAATCTTCCAAGGGTTAGACAAAGATGAGTTCCAAGTAGCGATGTTGGCGCAGGAGGACATCAATCAGTATGACTTGGCTATGACCCTTTAGCCATTGAGAGAATAATTGGGATGTTGGTGAGATATATTTCTTATTTCTTTTTCCCTTCTTGTTACACCTAGAGCTCCCTAATATACATGTAGTACTAGCTTGTGATCTTTTTTCTTTAGTAGCTTAAGTTACCAGTGCTACATAGAATCTAGGCCGGACCTAGGAAGTGCCCTAGGGGCGACAGCCCCGGGCCCGCAAAAATTAAGGATCCATTAGTCTATAGAATTTATCACACCATAGAACTACGTACACTACAAGAAAGAGTGAAAGTTACGACACCCGACAATATTTCTGACAGTTTTAGGGTCGGCCGTTGTAAATAAACTTATTTACGACTTCTGACTGGTGACGGCTAAAAACCGTCATAAATAAACCATTGCCCTCGTAAATAAGCTGTTTTCGACGGTAAGTGGCTTATTTATGACGATTTCTGGCCGACATTAGTTATCTAGTTTTTTGTAGTGATAAATGAACGCGATTGAATTGGCATCTAACAAAGGATTAATGAACCAAGAATAGCAACCAATAAGACCGTGAATTTAGCCTAGCTGGTCATCCTAACATAGAATCAGAAGTTCACGACAATATACATGACCATGCAACAACAGCAGAGGCTGAGCCGTTCCAGGTTGTTGCCTCGCATATTCTCCTAAATTGAACACCAATCGTCGAATCGTATCTCGTGCTACTGTCTGCTGGTTGTTGCGAATATGATGCCACTAGACTGCTCAATGCTCTAGGTTAACATGCCACCACATCATAGCTCATGCCTTTATGGTGCTAGCTTTAACTGATTTTATACATATACTACTTTTGGACTAACTGATTTTCTCTTTTTTTTTCTCATCTAAGTGTGCTTTTGTTATTTATACTTATTATTTTGATATAACGTGTGACAATAAAATTCTATAATGCAGTTACAATTCATAAATCATTTTTTATGTTTTCTGTCAACCCGTGGCCAAATTCTTTCCCGTCCTGAGCCCCAAAAAAGTCAGTGCCGGCCCTGCATTGGATCTTTAATATGGAACTCGTTCTCCTTTTCTTCTTTAATGAAATTGACAGAGCACTGCCTGTTAACCGTCAAAAAAAGAAAACAATGACTAGAGATTGTACAGATGGAATCGGCCAAGCAGCAGACGATGCCGGACGGTGGCCAGATGCGCTACCGATCCGGAGCCCTCACTAACATCAAAGGCGACGGACGGCCCACCTAGCGGCCCCCTGCGACCTGTCATCTTGGTTTACTCTCCTTCGTGGTGATGGGACCAGATGACGATCGACGGTGGCTTAGGCTATTCGCACTCGCGGATCTCTATATCATACCTCTAAACAAATATTGTCAACCTTTTACGCTTGACTCTAAAAGGTTCGTACCTTTACAGTTTATTTGTCCGTGCTCATTCACCTCTATATCAACTATCAACTATTTTATATTAGATAATACAACTATATCATATTTTATATTATTTCATATAACTATTTATGTTAATAATATTATGTTTATAACTTATATAAAATCATTATATTTATTTTTTTGCTTCCTTTCCTATCTTTTTTTTTCTTATTTTTCCTTTTCCCTTTCTTTTTTCCCTCACTTTTTTTTATTTTCCTTTTCCCTTTCTTTTTTCCCTCACTTCTTTTTTCCTTTCTTTTCTCCCTTTCCCTCCCTTCTTATTTTTTTCTTTCTTTCCTACTTTTCTTTCTTCTTCTTCGTCTTTTTCCTCCTTCCTTTTTGTCTCTCTTCCTCACACATCCAGGCGCAACAGTAACCCGGTACATTCCCAGGCCGCATAGCCACTTGGGATTTACCGGCGTCTGAAAAGCAGTCGCTGCAGACAACCACTATCTGTAGAGCCACCGTATTTGCCGCCGCCCAGGCCCAGAGGTCTGATTTTGACGGCTCACGAAAATAAAGTTATTCTCGTCGGCCACATAAGACCTACAAAAACGATTATTTTTGTTGGCTAAAAGTGGCCCATGAAAATAATGAGTCAGTATTAGCGTGAGCCATTTTGTAGCCCGCAAAAATAGTGCTTGAGTATTTTCGTGGGCCAGGCTGGAGCCCACAAAAATAACTGGTCCATATTTTCGTGTGCTTTTAGGTGGCCCACGGGCAATATTTTCGTGTGCTTTGAGGTGGCCCACAAAAATAATTTAGTCCACATTATCGTGTGCCTGTTATTGGTTTTAGATGGAAGAGTTCAATGTAAATGCAACACTGCCCTTATTGCTTTAAGCGCTCCACAATCTGTTATTGATTTTAGATAGAAAAGTTGAATGTAAGTGCAAATATTGTCGATCAGAGTATCTCCAACAGACAAGGCATCAAAGGCTTTCTTAATTTCTCTGTTGAAGTCAAATTGCTTATAGGGACCATCAGAATACAGGTCTTCTAAGCTATTACTTAACCAATGCATCTTATCCAAAATTTGTTTGGACAAATTCCAATTTTTGGGAGTCTAAATAAATTAGCTAACAAAGGAAGCTCCAAGACCTGAACCTCAAGCTCTATATTTAATCCAGCATAGCCACATTCCATCCTTCTTAAAGATATATCTAATTTCTCAACGAAAATATCAAGTGAAGTCTGGCACACAGAAACCTCATGAATGCACCAGTTGATCCAGAAGAATTTTCAGATAATAGCTTCTCCTCTTCTTTGCAAGTTCTGCAATCAAGAAAATTGAAAGCATTTGAAATATTCTCAAATGGTTGAGTATTATAGAATGGATTTGTGCCAAAAAAAGAAAGAATGATTAATACCTCAGAATAGTTCGGACTTCAAAAATATTGCATGACATTCTCATAGTCCAGGCTTTTTAAACTGTTTCGAGTATGAATTTTGTAGATTTTATTACTAGAATGACATCTAGATCCTTTCACTACTACAGAACATATTTTCACATGCGTCTACAAACATATTTTCACAGTAGGTTTTGAAAACCGCCTATGAAAAAGCACCTGTGAAATGACCTTCACATACGGCATCAAAAATGAACTGTGAAAATATTATCACAGGCGGTTCATTAAAGCAGACCGTCTGTGACAAAGAATTATCACAGACGGCTTCTTAGGAAGTACCGCTTGTGAAAATAGACTACCAAAATGGCTCTTGGTGAATGACCGCTTGTGAAAATAGACTATCATAGACGTCTTTAAATGAAAGACCCCTTGTGAAAATGGATATCGCAGGTGCTACTTCGTTACAGGCTGCTTGTGAAATTGAATATAAGATGCACCTCTTTATATAGACCCACTTGTAAAAAAGGATATCTCAAGCGGTTCTTCATGGCGGACCGCATGCGAAATTTTTTTATCACATGCGGCTTTCTATATGTGGCCGCCTGTAAAAAGCTATTATCTCCGATGGTTCAACTTTAGCAACCGCCTGTGAAAACTTACTACCACATGCGGTTCTTGGCCAACCACCGCCCGTAATAAACTGTTATCACAGGCCGTTTTTAGCACCTGGCTGCCTGTGATAATTTCTTAGCACAAAGGGTTCATATTTTAGAACCGGCTGTGAAGATATATACCCTTTCAGAACTTCATGCTGTTATTTCTAACTTTCAGCTTAAATTCAAATATAAACAGCACAAAAACAATTTGCACCCGCTTAGATTCAAATAAATATTCGCACAACAATCATAAAGTATAAGATTCTTATACATACAATGTAAGTTTATATGTATATCTCAGTCGTAGTTCACAAGTACACATATTTTACAAGTTTCTCTAAAAACTAGTTGATTCATAATTCCAGAGTTCTGGCACATCGGCATGTGGGCTTGTGTCATCGAAGAAAGGCCCTTTTCGGTGAATAACTTTGTGACGCATGAACATACACAGTTCACCCACAACCCTATTGACTTCTTTGACCATATCTCTAGAAATCGGCCAATCTCTGTTCACATCCGTATATTGCAATGAAAACATAATAAAAGTATTAGAATACGATAGTGACAATGAAAATGTAACTCAAAAGTAAGAAAATACAATATCTACAGTAAGGATTACTTACATCGTCACGATTCACTCTATATTCACCGGCGACACGAAGATTCTCGCATATGTTATATCCATAGAGGACACTACCAGGAGGCTGCATGGCACAAGGAAAATTTATCCGTACATGCAATACGGTCCTATCCACAGGTCGGTCACTGCCATGTTTTTTCTAATGGAACACCCAAGTGCTGTCATATAATAATTTGGCTGTCGTAAATTTACGTGTTTCCTGTAGTGTGAGGAAGTAGTCTATACAACCTGTGTATGCTGGAGTAGACAAAGTAGAGTAAGGGTAGAGATAACAACTTTAGCGATGTGGGGTTGTGATAGATGAAGACTGACGAAACCGGCAGCTAAAAAAGTCAACTCTTGTAGTCTAAAAAGCATAGTAGCAGTATGTTTAAGGTAGGTGGAGAACAAACGGATCAGCATGAGGAAGACCATGTGCATAGAGGTTGTGGGGGTCATTGTTTCACGGAAATGACGATAAATATAGAATAACAAGTGTCATAATGGTGGAGTTGCTCCCCGGACGGTGAATCTCGTGCCCATGCATGGCGACCATGGGCAGTGGCGCTGCAGCCTAATAAGCCTGCAACATAGCGGCAGCACGAAATTCGGAGGGGAGGTATGTGGCCTCGACATCAGCATGCATATGGCTAATTGATGAGACCGGTTGTGTGGATGGAAACATGATGACGTCACTCATATTAGAGTAATTAATCCTTTGTGTGCCAGAAAGCATGGAACTAGTAGCGATAGTGTCAACCATATTCACTACAAGAAAACGTATAACTTTTGTCGGCTACATCTATTTTTGTGGACCCTCACGAAATTATATGTATTTTCGTGAGCCAACACCTAGCTCACAAAAATATATTATAATTTCATGGGCCAAATTCAAGGCACACAAAAATATAGTATAATTTTATGGGCTAAATGCAAGGCACACGAAAATATAGTATAATTTCGTGGTCCTGGGAGGTAGCACACAAAAATGACTATATTTTCGTGGGTCGGTGAAAATAGCACACGAAAATGGACTAGGCTTCGTCGGTTTCAGACAGGGGTACACATATTTTTGTGGGCTACTTAACACGCTCACGAAAATACTTCCAACAATTTCGTGGGCTACAGGAAGCACACGAAAATATGACCTATAATTTTGTGTCTTGCATGAAGCACACGAAAATATGACATATATTATCGTTGGCTTCCGGAGGGCACATGAAAAAAACTCAGCTTCGGCAGGTCACACGAACCTAGGCCATGCATTTTCGTCGGCCGAGGCGCAGCGCACGGAATTTTACAGTACTGTCATCGGCCTGGAACACGGCTCAGGAAAATATTGCTGTTAATTTCGTCGGCTCATACAGGCACACGAAAATAATGCGGCTTCCGACAGGGCACACGAACCTAGGTCATGCATTTTCGTCCGCCGAGGCGCAGCTCACGAAATTTGATAGTAGTGTGGTCGGCCTTGAACGCGACTCACAAAAATATTGCTATAATTTCATTGGCTAGTACAGGCACACGAAAATAACACGGCGCACGAAAATGTTGGTTTGTTGGAAAGCTCCATGTGGCCATATTATAAGATTTTCTTTGACAAAAATATTGTATGGACCATGTGTGACATATTTGTGTTCGTTTATGTTATATTGTGTGTGGACATAAATACCGTTTGGACTATATAATGGATTTTGTAATGTTTAATTGAGTTTGTTGCATTTGTTATTAAGTGTGATCTGTGTGTTTGAATGATAATTTATTATTGTATGTGCTTGGAACTGAACAATATGCATCAACTCTGACTGTAATTTTATGTATTTTCATGGGCCAAGAAATTACCCATAAAAATAGTGCCATATTATTTTCTTGGGCTAGGAGATGACCCACGAAAACAGTACCATATTATTTTCGTGGGCCAATTGTTGGCCCACAAAAATAAACAGCAGTATTTTCGTGGGCCAGATGTCGGCCCTCAAAATAACTGGAGAGTATTTTCGTGGGCCAACATGTGGCCCACGAAAATACCCTGCTATTATTTTTATGGGCCATATTTTGACCCACAAAAATATATATTTTCGTGGGTTATTTTTGGGTGAGCCGACTCCAAGACATGCGGTCAAGACATCAGGGCATCCACTATGGAGTCTCTTAAGTGCCTAGCACCTAGCACTGCTGTACATGTGGCAGATGAAGTATAGACCAGAGTTATTGATATCCATGTCGATATATAACGGGTGACTTAACTCCCAGTAAAAAGAAAAAAAAAACAACAAATGTAAGAATCTCTATGCCAACCACCATGTGCACATAACAGCTCCGTATACAACATATGTATTCCTAGCAGCTCCATGTACCAGACACCAGAGATAATGTGCTTGTCGCCTTGTTCTTTTCACAGCGACAGACAACCTAGAAAAAAAGATGGGATAATAATGTTATATGCCCATTATGTCTCAAGGAGGTAGAAACAGCACATCATCTCTTCATAGATTGTTGTTTCTCATGGAGCGTAATGCACAACATTAATAATTTGGTGACACCTAGAGGAACACCGCTAATGGCTCTTGGAAATAATACAAAACAGACAGTGGTGGAGATGTTCCCCAGCACGACCAGAGGAATGCAAAAGGAAATGAGACAAACAATAAAAGAAACATTGCTATATACATGGTGGAATATATTGAAGGAGTGTAATAGGGGAATCTTCCAAGGATTAGACAAAGATGAGTTCCAAGTAGCGATGTTGGCGCAGGAGGACATCGATTAGTATGACTTGGCTATGACCCTTTAGCCATTGAGAGAATAATTGGGATGTTGGTGAGATATATTTCTTATTTCTTTTTCCCTTCTTGTTACACCTAGAGCTCCCTAATATACATGTAGTACTAGCTTGTGATATTTGTTCTTTAGTAGCTTAAGTTACCAGTGCTACATAGAATCTAGGCCGGCCCTAGGAAGTGCCCTAGGGGTGACAGCCCCGGGCCCGCCAAAATTAAGGATCCATTAGTCTATAAAATTTATCGCACCATAGAACTACGTACACTACAAGAAAGAGTGAAAGTTATGACACCCGACAATATTTGTGACAGTTTTAGGGTTGGCCGTCGTAAATAAACTAATTTACGACTTCTGACTGGTGACGGCTAAAAACCGTTATAAATAAACCATTGCCCTCGTAAATAAGCTGTTTACGACGGTAAGTGGCTTATTTACGATGATTTCTGGCCGACATTAGTTATCTAGTTTTTTCTAGTGATAAATGAATGCGATTGAATTGGCATCTAACAAAGGATTAATGAACCAAGAATAGCAACCAATAAGACCGTGAATTTGGCCTAGCTGGTCATCCTAACATAGAATCAGAAGTCCACGACAATATACATGACCATGCAACAACAGCAGAGGCTGAGCCGTTCCAGGTTGTTGCCTCGCATATTCTCCTAAATTGAACACCAATCGTCGAATCGTATCTCGTGCTACTGTCTGCTGGTTGTTGTGAATATGATGCCACTAGACTGCTCAATGCTCTAGGTTAACATGCCACCACATCATAGCTCATGCCTTTATGGTGCTAGCTTTAACTGATTTTATACATATACTACTTTTGGACTAACTGATTTTCTCTTTTTTTTTCTCATCTAAGTGTGCTTTTGTTATTTATACTTATTATTTTGATATAACGTGTGACAATAAAATTCTATAATGCAGTTACAATTCATAAATCATTTTTTATGTTTTCTGTCAACCCGTGCCCAAATTCTTTCCCGTCCCGAGCCCCAAAAAAGTCAGTGCCGGCCCTGCATTGGATCTTTAATATGTAACTCGTTCTCCTTTTCTTCTTTAATGAAATTGACAGAGCACTGCCTGTTAACCGTCAAAAAAAGAAAACAAAGACTAGAGATTGTACAGATGGAATCGGCCAAGCAGCAGACGACGCCGGACGGTGGCCAGATGCGCTACGATCCGGAGCCCTCACTAAGATCAAAGGCGACGGACGGCCCACCTAGCGGCCCCCTGCGACCTGTCGTCTTGGTTTACTCTCCTTCGTGGTGATGGGACCAGATGGCGATCGACGGTGGCTTAGGCTATTCGCACTCGCGGATCTCTATATCAGACCTCTAAAGAAATATTGTCAACCTTTTACGCTTGACTCTAAAAGGTTCGTACCTTTACAGTTTATTTGTCCACGCTCATTCACCTCTAAATCAGACCTCTATATCAACTATCAACTATTTTATATTAGATAATACAACTATATCATATTTTATATTATTTCATATAACTATTTATGTTAATAATATTATATTTATAACTTATATAAAATCATTATATTTATTTTTTTGCTTCCTTTCCTCTCTTTTTTTCTTATTTTTCCTTTTCACATTCTTTTTTCCCTCACTTTTTTTTCTTATTTTCCTTTTCCCTTTCTTTTTTCCCTCACTTCTTTTTTCCTTTCTTTTCTCCCTTTCCCTCCCTTCTTATTTTTTTCTTTCTTTCCTACTTTTCTTTCCTTTCTTCTTCTTCGTCTTTTTCCTCCTTCCTTTTTGTCTCTCTTCCTCACACATCCAGGCGCAACAGTAACCCGGTACATTCCCAGACCGCATAGCCACTTGGGATTTACCGGCGCCTGAAAAGCAGTCGCTGCAGACAACCACTATCTGTAGAGCCACCGTATTTGCCGCCGCCCAGGCCCAGAGGTGATTTTGACGCCTCATGAAAATAAAGTTATTCTCGTCGGCCACATAAGACCTACAAAAACGATTATTTTTGTTGGCTAAAAGTGGCCCACGGAAATAATGAGGCAGTATTAGCGTGAGCCATTTTGTAGCCCGCAAAAATAGGGCTTGAGTATTTTCGTGGGCCAGGCTGAAGCCTACAAAAATAACTGGTCCATATTTTCGTGTGCTTTTAGGTGGCCCACGGGCAATATTTTCGTGTGCTTTGAGGTGGCCCACAAAAATAATTTAGTCCACATTATCGTGTGCCTGTTATTGGTTTTAGATGGAAGTGTTCAATGTAAATGCAACACTGCCCTTATTGCTTTAAGCGCTCCACAATCTGTTATTGATTTTAGATAGAAAAGTTGAATGTAAGTGCAAATATTGTCGATCAGAGTATCGCCAACAGACAAGGCATCAAAGGCTTTCTTAATTTCTCCGTTGAAGTCAAATTGCTTATAGGGACCATCAGAATACAGGTCTTCTAAGCTATTACTTAACCAATGCATCTTATCCAAAATTTATTTGGACAAATTCCAATTTTTGGGAGTCTAAATAAATTAGCTAACAAAGCAAGCTCCAAGACCTGAACCTCAAGCTCTATATTTAATCCAGCATAGCCACATTCCATCCTTCTTAAAGATATATCTAATTTCTCAACGAAAATATCAAGTGAAGTCTGGCACACAGAAACCTCATGAATGCACCAGTTGATCAAGAAGAATTTTTAGATAATAGCTTCTCCCCTTCTTTGCAAGTTCTGCAATCAAGAAAATTGAAAGCATTTTAAATATTCTCAAATGGTTGAGTATTATAGAATGGATTTGTGCTAAAAAAAGAAAGAATGATTAATACCTCAGAATAGTCCGGACTTCAAAAATATTGCATGACATTCTCATAGTCCAGGCTTTTTAAACTGTTTCAAGTATGAATTTTGTAGATTTCATTACTAGAATGACATCTAGATCCTTTCACTACTACAGAACATATTTTCACATGCGTCTATAAACATATTTCCAAAGTAGGTTTTGAAAACCGCCTATGAAAATACACCTGTGAAATGACCTTCACATACGGCATCAAAAATGAACTGTGAAAATATTATCACAGGCGGTTCATTAAAGCAGACCGCCTGTGACAAAGAATTATCACAGACGGCTTCTTAGGAAGTACCTCTTGTGAAAATGGACTACCAAAACGGCTCTTGGTGAATGACCGCTTGTGAAAATAGACTATCATAGACGTGTTTAAATGAAAGACCCCTTGTGAAAATGGATATCGCAGGTGCTACTTCGTTACAGGCCGCTTGTGAAATTGAATATAACATGCACCTCTTTATATAGACCCACATGTAAAAAAGGATATCTCAAGCGGTTCTTCATGGCGGACCGCATGCGAAAAATTTTTATCACATGCGGCTTTCTATATGTGGCCGCCTGTAAAAATCTATTATCACCGATGGTTCAACTTTAGCAACCGCCTGTGAAAACTTACTACCACATGCGGTTCTTGGCCAACCACCGCCCGTAATAAACTGTTATCACAGGCCGTTTTTAGCACCCGGCTGCCTGTGATAATTTCTTAGCACAAAGGGTTCATATTTTAGAACCGGCTGTGAAGATATATACCCTTTCAGAACTTCATGCTGTTATTTCTAACTTTCAGCTTAAATTCAAATATAAACAGCACAAAAACAATTTGCACCCGCTCAGATTCAAATAAATATTCGCACAACAATCATAAAGTATAAGATTCATATACATACAATGTAAGTTTATATGTATATCTCAGTCGTAGTTCACAAGTACACATATTTTACAAGTTTCTCTAAAAACTAGTTGATTCATAATTCCAGAGTTCTGGCACATCGGCATGTGGGCTTGTGTCATCGAAGAAAAGCCCTTTTCGGTGAATAACTTCGTGACGCATGAACATACACAGTTCACCCACAACCCTATTGACTTCTTTGACCATGTCTCTAGAAATCGACCAATCTCTGTTCACATCCGTATATTGCAATGAAAACATAATAAAAGTATTAGAATACGATAGTGACAATGAAAATGTAACTCAAAAGTAAGAAAATACAATATCTACAGTAAGGATTACTTACATCGTCACGATTCACTCTATATTCACCGGCGACACGAAGATTCTCGCATATGTTATATCCATAGAGGACACTACCAGGAGGCTGCTTGGCACAAGGAAAATTTATCCGTACATGCAATACGGTCCTATCCACAGGTCGGTCACTACCATGTTTTTTCTAATAGAACACCCAAGTGCTGTCATATAATAATTTGGCTGTCGTAAATTTACGTGTTTCCTGTAGTGTGAGGAAGAAGTCTATACAACCTGTATATGCTGGAGTAGACAAAGTAGAGTAAGGGTAGAGATAACAACTTTAGCGATGTGGGGTTGTGATAGATGAAGACTGACGAAACCGGCCGCTAAAAAAGTCAACTCTTGTAGTCTAAAAAGCATAGTAGCAGTATGTTTAAGGTAGGTGGAGAACAAACCGATCAGCATGAGGAAGACCATGTGCATAGAGGTTGTGGGGGTCATTGTTTCACGGAAATGATGATAAATATAGAATAACAAGTGTCATAATAGATGGAGTTGCTCCTCGGACGGTGAATCTCGTGCCCATGCATGGCGACCATGGGCAGTGGCGCTGCAGCCTAATAACCCTGCAACATAGAGGCAGCACGAAATTCGGAGGGGAGGTATGTGGCCTCGACATCAGCATGCATATGGCTAATTGATGAGACCGGTTGTGTGGATGGAAACATGATGACGTCGCTCATATTAGAGTAATTAAACCTTTGTGTGCCAGAAGGCATGGAACTAGTTGCGATAGTGTCAACCATATTCACTACAAGAAAACGTATATTTTTTGTCGGCTACATCTATTTTTGTGGACCCTCACGAAATTATATGTATTTTCGTGAGCCAACACCTAGCTCACAAAAATATATTGTAATTTCATGGGCCAAATGCAAGGCACACAAAAATATAGTATAATTTTATGGGCTAAATGCAAGGCACACGAAAATATAGTATAATTTCGTGGTCCTGGGAGGTAGCACACAAAAAATGACTATATTTTTGTGGGTCGGTGAAAATAGCACATGAAAATGGACTAGGCTTCGTCGGTTTCAGACAGGGGTACACATATTTTTGTGGGCTACTTAACACGCTCACGAAAATACTTCCAACAATTTCGTGGGCTACAGGAAGCACACGAAAATATGACCTATAATTTTGTGCCTTGCATGAAGCACACGAAAATATGACATATATTGTCGTCGGCTTCCGGAGGGCACATGAAAATAACTCAGCTTCGGCAGGTCACACGAACCTAGGCCATGCATTTTCGTCGGCCGAGGCGCAGCGCACGGAATTTTACAGTACTGTCGTCGGCCTGGAACACGGCTCAGGAAAATATTGCTGTTAATTTCGTCGGCTCCTACAGGCACACGAAAATAATGCGGCTTCCAACAGGGCACACGAACCTAGGTCATGCATTTTCGTCGGCCGAGGCGCAGCTCACGAAATTTGATAGTAGTGTGGTCGGCCTTGAACGCGACTCACAAAAATATTGCTATAATTTCATTGGCTAGTACAGGCACACGAAAATAACACGGCGCACGAAAATGTTGGTTTGTTGGAAAGCTCCATGTGGCCATATTATAAGATTTTCTTTGACAAAAATATTGTATGGACCATGTGTGACATATTTGTGTTCGTTTATGTTATATTGTGTGTGGACATAAATACCGTTTGGACTATATAATGGATTTTGTAATGTTTAATTGAGTTTGTTGCATTTGTTATTAAGTGTGATCTGTGTGTTTGAATGATAATTTATTATTGTATGTGCTTGGAACTGAACAATATGCATCAACTCTGACTGTAATTTTATGTATTTTCATGGGCCAAGAAATTACCCATAAAAATAGTGCCATATTATTTTCTTGGGCTAGGAGATGACCCACGAAAACAGTACCATATTATTTTCGTGGGCCAATTGTTGGCCCACAAAAATAAACAGCAGTATTTTCGTGGGCCAGATGTCGGCCCTCAAAAATAACTGGAGAGTATTTTCGTGGGCCAACATGTGGCCCACGAAAATACCCTGCTATTATTTTTATGGGCCATATTTTGACCCACAAAAATATATATTTTCGTGGGTTATTTTTGGGTGAGCCGACTCCAAGACATGCGGTCAAGACATCAGGGCATCCACTATGGAGTCTCTTAAGTGCCTAGCACCTAGCACTGCTGTACATGTGGCAGATGAAGTATAGACCAGAGTTATTGATATCCATGTCGATATATAACGGGTGACTTAACTCCCAGTAAAAAGAAAAAAAAAACAACAAATGTAAGAATCTCTATGCCAACCACCATGTGCACATAACAGCTCCGTATACAACATATGTATTCCTAGCAGCTCCATGTACCAGACACCAGAGATAATGTGCTTGTCGCCTTGTTCTTTTCACAGCGACAGACAACCTAGAAAAAAAGATGGGATAATAATGTTATATGCCCATTATGTCTCAAGGAGGTAGAAACAGCACATCATCTCTTCATAGATTGTTGTTTCTCATGGAGCGTAATGCACAACATTAATAATTTGGTGACACCTAGAGGAACACCGCTAATGGCTCTTGGAAATAATACAAAACAGACAGTGGTGGAGATGTTCCCCAGCACGACCAGAGGAATGCAAAAGGAAATGAGACAAACAATAAAAGAAACATTGCTATATACATGGTGGAATATATTGAAGGAGTGTAATAGGGGAATCTTCCAAGGATTAGACAAAGATGAGTTCCAAGTAGCGATGTTGGCGCAGGAGGACATCGATTAGTATGACTTGGCTATGACCCTTTAGCCATTGAGAGAATAATTGGGATGTTGGTGAGATATATTTCTTATTTCTTTTTCCCTTCTTGTTACACCTAGAGCTCCCTAATATACATGTAGTACTAGCTTGTGATATTTGTTCTTTAGTAGCTTAAGTTACCAGTGCTACATAGAATCTAGGCCGGCCCTAGGAAGTGCCCTAGGGGTGACAGCCCCGGGCCCGCCAAAATTAAGGATCCATTAGTCTATAAAATTTATCGCACCATAGAACTACGTACACTACAAGAAAGAGTGAAAGTTATGACACCCGACAATATTTGTGACAGTTTTAGGGTTGGCCGTCGTAAATAAACTAATTTACGACTTCTGACTGGTGACGGCTAAAAACCGTTATAAATAAACCATTGCCCTCGTAAATAAGCTGTTTACGACGGTAAGTGGCTTATTTACGATGATTTCTGGCCGACATTAGTTCTCTAGTTTTTTCTAGTGATAAATGAATGCGATTGAATTGGCATCTAACAAAGGATTAATGAACCAAGTATAGCAACCAATAAGACCGTGAATTTGGCCTAGCTGGTCATCCTAACATAGAATCAGAAGTCCACGACAATATACATGACCATGCAACAACAGCAGAGGCTGAGCCGTTCCAGGTTGTTGCCTCGCATATTCTCCTAAATTGAACACCAATCGTCGAATCGTATCTCGTGCTACTGTCTGCTGGTTGTTGCGAATATGATGCCACTAGACTGCTCAATGCTCTAGGTTAACATGCCACCACATCATAGCTCATGCCTTTATGGTGCTAGCTTTAACTGATTTTATACATATACTACTTTTGGACTAACTGATTTTCTCTTTTTTTTCTCATCTAAGTGTGCTTTTGTTATTTATACTTATTATTTTGATATAACGTGTGACAATAAAATTCTATAATGCAGTTACAATTAATAAATCATTTTTTATGTTTTCTGTCAACCCGTGCCCAAATTCTTTCCCGTCCCGAGCCCCAAAAAAGTCAGTGCCGGCCCTGCATTGGATCTTTAATATGTAACTCGTTCTCCTTTTCTTCTTTAATGAAATTGACAGAGCACTGCCTGTTAACCGTCAAAAAAAGAAAACAAAGACTAGAGATTGTACAGATGGAATCGGCCAAGCAGCAGACGACGCCGGACGGTGGCCAGATGCGCTACGATCCGGAGCCCTCACTAAGATCAAAGGCGACGGACGGCCCACCTAGCGGCCCCCTGCGACCTGTCGTCTTGGTTTACTCTCCTTCGTGGTGATGGGACCAGATGGCGATCGACGGTGGCTTAGGCTATTCGCACTCGCGGATCTCTATATCAGACCTCTAAAGAAATATTGTCAACCTTTTACGCTTGACTCTAAAAGGTTCGTACCTTTACAGTTTATTTGTCCACGCTCATTCACCTCTAAATCAGACCTCTATATCAACTATCAACTATTTTATATTAGATAATACAACTATATCATATTTTATATTATTTCATATAACTATTTATGTTAATAATATTATATTTATAACTTATATAAAATCATTATATTTATTTTTTTGCTTCCTTTCCTCTCTTTTTTTCTTATTTTTCCTTTTCACATTCTTTTTTCCCTCACTTTTTTTTCTTATTTTCCTTTTCCCTTTCTTTTTTCCCTCACTTCTTTTTTCCTTTCTTTTCTCCCTTTCCCTCCCTTCTTATTTTTTTCTTTCTTTCCTACTTTTCTTTCCTTTCTTCTTCTTCGTCTTTTTCCTCCTTCCTTTTTGTCTCTCTTCCTCACACATCCAGGCGCAACAGTAACCCGGTACATTCCCAGACCGCATAGCCACTTGGGATTTACCGGCGCCTGAAAAGCAGTCGCTGCAGACAACCACTATCTGTAGAGCC
The DNA here is from genome assembly GCA_030760725.1 of Neostapfia colusana. Lineage (NCBI taxonomy): Eukaryota > Viridiplantae > Streptophyta > Magnoliopsida > Poales > Poaceae > Neostapfia > Neostapfia colusana. The sequence continues at coordinate 70,652,713 of JASWHV010000009.1, forward strand.
ACCGTATTTGCCGCCGCCCAGGCCCAGAGGTGATTTTGACGGCTCATGAAAATAAAGTTATTCTCGTCGGCCACATAAGACCTACAAAAACGATTATTTTTGTTGGCTAAAAGTGGCCCACGGAAATAATGAGGCAGTATTAGCGTGAGCCATTTTGTAGCCCGCAAAAATAGGGCTTGAGTATTTTCGTGGGCCAGGCTGAAGCCTACAAAAATAACTGGTCCATATTTTCGTGTGCTTTTAGGTGGCCCACGGGCAATATTTTCGTGTGCTTTGAGGTGGCCCACAAAAATAATTTAGTCCACATTATCGTGTGCCTGTTATTGGTTTTAGATGGAAGTGTTCAATGTAAATGCAACACTGCCCTTATTGCTTTAAGCGCTCCACAATCTGTTATTGATTTTAGATAGAAAAGTGGAATGTAAGTGCAAATATTGTCGATCAGAGTATCGCCAACAGACAAGGCATCAAAGGCTTTCTTAATTTCTCCGTTGAAGTCAAATTGCTTATAGGGACCATCAGAATACAGGTCTTCTAAGCTATTACTTAACCAATGCATCTTATCCAAAATTTATTTGGACAAATTCCAATTTTTGGGAGTCTAAATAAATTAGCTAACAAAGCAAGCTCCAAGACCTGAACCTCAAGCTCTATATTTAATCCAGCATAGCCACATTCCATCCTTCTTAAAGATATATCTAATTTCTCAACGAAAATATCAAGTGAAGTCTGGCACACAGAAACCTCATGAATGCACCAGTTGATCCAGAAGAATTTTCAGATAATAGCTTCTCCTCTTCTTTGCAAGTTGTGCAATCAAGAAAATTGAAAGCATTTGAAATATTCTCAAATGGTTGAGTATTATAGAATGGATTTGTGCCAAAAAAAGAAAGAATGATTAATACCTCAGAATAGTCCGGACTTCAAAAATATTGCATGACATTCTCATAGTCCAGGCTTTTTAAACTGTTTCAAGTATGAATTTTGTAGATTTCATTACTAGAATGACATCTAGATCCTTTCACTACTACAGAGCATATTTTCACATGCATCTATAAACATATTTCCACAGTAGGTTTTGAAAACCGCCTATGAAAATACACCTGTGAAATGACCTTCACATACGGCATCAAAAATGAACTGTGAAAATATTATCACAGGTGGTTCATAAAAGCAGACCGCCTGTGACAAAGAATTATCACAGACGGCTTCTTAGTAAGTACCTCTTGTGAAAATGAACTACCAAAACGGCTCTTGGTGAATGACCGCTTGTGAAAATAGACTATCATAGATGTCTTTAAATGAAAGACCCCTTGTGAAAATGGATATCGCAGGTGCTACTTCGTTAGAGGCCGCTTGTGAAATTGAATATAACATGCACCTCTTTATATAGACCCACTTGTAAAAAAGGATATCTCAAGCGGTTCTTCATGGCGGACAGCATGCGAAATTTTTTTATCACATGCGGCTTTCTATATGTGGCCGCCTGTAAAAGTCTATTATCACCAATGGTTCAACTTTAGCAACCGCCTGTGAAAACTTACTACCACATGCGGTTCTTGGCCAACCACCGCCCGTAATAAACTGTTATCACAGGCCGTTTTTAGCACCCGGCTGCCTGTGATAATTTCTTAGCACATAGGGTTCATATTTTAGAACCGGCTGTGAAGATATATACCCTTTCAGAACTTCATGCTGTTATTTCTAACTTTCAGCTTAAATTCAAATATAAACAGCACAAAAACAATTTGCACCCGCTCAGATTCAAATAAATATTTGCACAACAATCATAAAGTATAAGATTCATATACATACAATGTAAGTTTATATGTATATCTCAGTCGTAGTTCACAAGTACACATATTTTACAAGTTTCTCTAAAAACTAGTTGATTCATAATTCCAGAGTTCTGGCACATCGGCATGTGGGCTTGTGTCATCGAAGAAAAGCCCTTTTCGGTGAATAACTTCGTGACGCATGAACATACACAGTTCACCCACAACCCTATTGACTTCTTTGACAATATCTCTAGAAATCAGCCAATCTCTGTTCACATCCGTATATTGCAATGAAAACATAATAAAAGTATTAGAATACGATAGCGACAATGAAAATGTAACTCAAAAGTAAGAAAATACAATATCTACAGTAAGGATTACTTACATTGTCACGATTCACTCTATATTCACCGGCGACACGAAGATTCTCGCATATGTTATATCCATAGAGGACACTACCAGGAGGCTGCTTGGCACAAGAAAAATTTATCCGTACATGCAATACGGTCCTATCCACAGGTCGGACACTGCCATGTTTTTTCTAATAGAACACCCAAGTGCTGTCATATAATAATTTGGCTGTCTTAAATTTACGTGTTTCCTGTAGTGTGAGGAAGAAGTCTATACAACCTGTGTATGCTGGAGTAGAAAAAGTAGAGTAAGGGTAGAGATAACAACTTTAGCGATGTGGGGTTGTGATAGATGAAGACTGGCGAAACCGGCAGCTAAAAAAGTCAACTCTTGTAGTCTAAAAAGCATAGTAGCAGTATGTTTAAGGTAGGTGGAGAACAAACCGATCAGCATGAGGAAAACCATGTGCATAGAGGTTGTGGGGGTCATTGTTTCACGGAAATGACGATAAATATAGAATAACAAGTGTCATAATGGATGGAGTTGCTCCTCGGACGGTGAATCTCGTGCCCATGCATGGCGACCATGGGCAGTGGCGCTGCAGCCTAATAAGCCTGCAACATAGCGGCAGCAGGAAATTCGGAGGGGAGGTATGTGGCCTCGACATCAGCATGCATATGGCTAATTGATGAGACCGGTTGTGTGGATGGAAACATGATGACGTCGCTCATATTAGAGTAATTAATCCTTTGTGTGCCAGAAAGCATGGAACTAGTAGCGATAGTGTCAACCATATTCACTACAAGAAAACGTATATTTTTTGTCGGCTACATCTATTTTTGTGGACCCTCACGAAATTATATGTATTTTCGTGAGCCAACACCTAGCTCACAAAAATATATTGTAATTTCATGGGCCAAATGCAAGGCACACAAAAATATAGTATAATTTTATGGGCTAAATGCAAGGCACACGAAAATATAGTATAATTTCGTGGTCCTGGGAGGTAGCACACAAAAATGACTATATTTTCGTGGGTCGGTGAAAATAGCACACGAAAACGGACTAGGCTTCGTCGGTTTCAGACAGGGGTACACATATTTTTGTGGGCTACTTAACACGCTCACGAAAATACTTCCAACAATTTCGTGGGCTACAGGAAGCACACGAAAATATGACCTATAATTTTGTGTCTTGCATGAAGCACACGAAAATATGACATATATTGTCGTCGGCTTCCGGAGGGCACATGAAAATAACTCAGCTTCGGCAGGTCACACGAACCTAGGCCATGCATTTTCGTCGGCCGAGGCGCAGCGCACGGAATTTTACAGTACTGTCGTCGGCCTGGAACACGGCTGACGAAAATATTGCTGTTAATTTCGTCGGCTCCTACAGGCACACGAAAATAATGCGGCTTCCGACAGGGCACACGAACCTAGGTCATGCATTTTCGTCGGCCGAGGCGCAGCTCACGAAATTTGATAGTAGTGTGGTCGGCCTTGAATGCGACTCACGAAAATATTGCTATAATTTCATTGGCTAGTACAGGCACACGAAAATAACACGGCACACGAAAATGTTGGTTTGTTGGAAAGCTCCATGTGGCCATATTATAAGATTTGCTTTGACAAAAATATTGTATGGACCATGTGTGACATGTTTGTGTTCGTTTATGTTATATTGTGTGTGGACATAAATACCGTTTGGACTATATAATGGATTTTGTAATGTTTAATTGAGTTTGTTGCATTTGTTATTAAGTGTGATCTATGTGTTCTGTGTGTTTGAGTGATAATTTATTATTGTATGTGCTTGGAACTGAACAATATGCATCTACTCTGACTGTAATTTTATGTATTTTCATGGGCCCAGAAATTAACCATAAAAATAGTGCCATATTATTTTCTTGGGCTAGGAGATGACCCACGAAAACAGTACCATATTATTTTCGTGGGTCAATTGTTGGCCCAAAAAATAAACAACAGCATTTTTGTGGGCCAATTGTTGGCCCACAAAAGTAAACAGCAGTATTTTCGTGGGCCACATGTTGGCCCACGAAAATAATTGGACATTATTTTCGTGGGCCAACATGTGGCCCATGAAAATACCCTGCTATTATTTTTATGGGCCATATTTTGACCCACAAAAATATATATTTTTGTGGGTTATTTTTGGGTGAGCCGACTCCAAGACATGCGGTCCAGACATCAGGGCATCCACTATGGAGTCACTTAAGTGCCTAGCACCTAGCACTGCTGTACATGTGGCAGATGAAGTATAGACCAGAGTTATTGATATCCATGCCGATATATAACGTGTGACTTAACTCCCGGTAAAAAGAAAAAAAAACAACAAATGTAATAATCTCTATGCCAACCACCATGTGCACATAACAGCTCCGTATACAACATATGTATTCCTAGCAGCTCCATGTACCAGACACCAGAGATAATGTGCTTGTAGCCTTGTTCTTTTCACAGCGACAGACAACCTAGAAAAAAAGATGGGATAATAATGTTATATGCCCATTATGTCTCAAGGAGGTAGAAACAGCACATCATCTCTTCATTGATTGTTGTTTCTCATGGAGCGTAATGCACAACATTAATAATTTGGTGACACCTAGAGGAACACCGCTAATGGCTCTTGGAAATAATACAAAACAGACAGTGGTGGAGATGTTCCCCAGCACGACCAGAGGAATGCAAAAGGAAATGAGACAAACAATAAAAGAAACATTGCTATATACATGGTGGAATATATGGAAGGAGTGTAATAGGGGAATCTTCCAAGGGTTAGACAAAGATGAGTTCCAAGTAGCGATGTTGGCGCAGGAGGACATCGATCAGTATGACTTGGCTATGACCCTTTAGCCATTGAGAGAATAATTGGGATGTTGGTGAGATATATTTCTTATTTCTTTTTCCCTTCTTGTTACACCTAGAGCTCCCTAATATACATGTAGTACTAGCTTGTGATCTTTGTTCTTTAGTAGCTTAAGTTACTAGTGCTACATAGAATCTAGGCCGGCCCTAGGAAGTGCCCTAGGGGCGACAGCCCCGGGCCCGCCAAAATTAAGGATCCATTAGTCTATAAAATTTATCGCACCATAGAACTACGTATACTACAAGAAAGAGTGAAAGTTACGACACCCGACAATATTTGTGACAGTTTTAGGGTTGGCCGTCGTAAATAAACTAATTTACGACTTCTGACTGGTGACGGCTAAAAACCGTTATAAATAAACCATTGCCCTCGTAAATAAGCTGTTTACGACGGTAAGTGGCTTATTTACGATGATTTCTGGCCGACATTAGTTATCTAGTTTTTTGTAGTGATAAATGAATGCGATTGAATTGGCATCTAACAAAGGATTAATGAACCAAGAATAGCAACCAATAAGACCGTGAATTTGGCCTAGCTGGTCATCCTAACATAGAATCAGAAGTCCACGACAATATACATGACCATGCAACAACAGCAGAGGCTGAGCCGTTCCAGGTTGTTGCCTCGCATATTCTCCTAAATTGAACACCAATCGTCGAATCGTATCTCGTGCTACTGTCTGCTAGTTGTTGCGAATATGATGCCACTAGACTGCTCAATGCTCTAGGTTAACATGCCACCACATCATAGCTCATGCCTTTATGGTGCTAGCTTTAACTGATTTTATACATATACTACTTTTGGACTAACTGATTTTCTCTTTTTTTTTCTCATCTAAATGTGCTTTTGTTATTTATACTTATTATTTTGATATAACGTGTGACAATAAAATTCTATAATGCAGTTACAATTCATAAATCATTTTTTATGTTTTCTGTCAACCCGTGGCCAAATTCTTTCCCGTCCCGAGCCCCAAAAAAGTCAGTGCCGGCCCTGCATTGGATCTTTAATATGTAACTCGTTCTCCTTTTCTTCTTTAATGAAATTGACAGAGCACTGCCTGTTAACCGTCAAAAAAAGAAAACAAAGACTAGAGATTGTACAGATGGAATTGGCCAAGCAGCAGACGATGCCGGACGGTGGCCAGATGCGCTACCGATCCGGAGCCCTCACTAAGATCAAAGGCGACGGACGGCCCACCTAGCGGCCCCCTGCGACCTGTCGTCTTGGTTTACTCTCCTTCGTGGTGATGGGACCAGATGGCGATCGACGGTGGCTTAGGCTATTCGCACTCGCGGATCTCTATATCAGACCTCTAAAGAAATATTGTCAACCTTTTACGCTTGACTCTAAAAGGTTCGTACCTTTACAGTTTATTTGTCCACGCTCATTCACCTCTAAATCAAACCTCTATATCAACTATCAACTATTTTATATTAGATAATACAACTATATCATATTTTATATTATTTCATATAACTATTTATGTTAATAATATTATATTTATAACTTATATAAAATCATTATATTTATTTTCTTGCTTCCTTTCCTCTCTTTTTTTCTTATTTTTCCTTTTCACATTCTTTTTTCCCTCACTTTTTTTTTCTTATTTTCCTTTTCCCTTTCTTTTTTCCATCACTTCTTTTTTCCTTTCTTTTCTCCCTTTCCCTGCCTTCTTATTTTTTCTTTCTTTCCTACTTTTCTTTCCTTTCTTCTTCTTCGTCTTTTTCCTCCTTCCTTTTTGTCTCTCTTCCTCACACATCTAGGCGCAACAGTAACCCGGTACATTCCCAGACCGCATAGCCACTTGGGATTTACCGGCGCCTGAAAAGCAGTCGCTGCAGACAACCACTATCTGTAGAGCCACCGTATTTGCCGCCGCCCAGGCCCAGAGGTGATTTTGACGGCTCACGAAAATAAAGTTATTCTCGTCGGCCACATAAGACCTACAAAAACGATTATTTTTGTTGGCTAAAAGTGGCCCACGAAAATAATGAGGCAGTATTAGCGTGAGCCATTTTGTAGCCCGCAAAAATAGGGCTTGAGTATTTTCGTGGGCCAGGCTGAAGCCTACAAAGATAACTGGTCCATATTTTCGTGTGCTTTTAGGTGGCCCACGGGCAATATTTTCGTGTGCTTTGAGGTGGCCCACAAAAATAATTTAGTCCACATTATCGTGTGCCTGTTATTGGTTTTAGATGGAAGTGTTCAATGTAAATGCAACACTGCCCTTATTGCTTTAAGCGCTCCACAATCTGTTATTGATTTTAGATAGAAAAGTTGAATGTAAGTGCAAATATTGTCGATCAGAGTATCGCCAACAGACAAGGCATCAAAGGCTTTCTTAATTTCTCCGTTGAAGTCAAATTGCTTATAGGGACCATCAGAATACAGGTCTTCTAAGCTATTACTTAACCAATGCATCTTATCCAAAATTTATTTGGACAAATTCCAATTTTTGGGAGTCTAAATAAATTAGCTAACAAAGCAAGCTCCAAGACCTGAACCTCAAGCTCTATATTTAATCCAGCATAGCCACATTCCATCCTTCTTAAAGATATATCTAATTTCTCAACGAAAATATCAAGTGAAGTCTGGCACACAGAAACCTCATGAATGCACCAGTTGATCCAGAAGAATTTTTAGATAATAGCTTCTCCCCTTCTTTGCAAGTTCTGCAATCAAGAAAATTGAAAGCATTTGAAATATTCTCAAATGGTTGAGTATTATAGAATGGATTTGTGCCAAAAAAAGAAAGAATGATTAATACCTCAGAATAGTCCGGACTTCAAAAATATTGCATGACATTCTCATAGTCCAGGCTTTTTAAACTGTTTCGAGTATGAATTTTGTAGATTTCATTACTAGAATGACATCTAGATCCTTTCACTACTACAGAACATATTTTCACATGCGTCTACAAACATATTTTCACAGTAGGTTTTGAAAACCGCCTATGAAAAAGCACCTGTGAAATGACCTTCACATACGGCATCAAAAATGAACTGTGAAAATATTATCACAGGCGGTTCATTAAAGCAGACCGTCTGTGACAAAGAATTATCACAGACGGCTTCTTAGGAAGTACCGCTTGTGAAAATAGACTACCAAAACGGCTCTTGGTGAATGACCGCTTGTGAAAATAGACTATCATAGACGTCTTTAAATGAAAGACCCCTTGTGAAAATGGATATCGCAGGTGCTACTTCGTTACAGGCTGCTTGTGAAATTGAATATAAGATGCACCTCTTTATATAGACCCACTTGTAAAAAAGGATATCTCAAGCGGTTCTTCATGGCGGACCGCATGCGAAATTTTTTTATCACATGCGGCTTTCTATATGTGGCCGCCTGTAAAAAGCTATTATCTCCGATGGTTCAACTTTAGCAACCGCCTGTGAAAACTTACTACCACATGCGGTTCTTGGCCAACCACCGCCCGTAATAAACTGTTATCACAGGCCGTTTTTAGCACCTGGCTGCCTGTGATAATTTCTTAGCACAAAGGGTTCATATTTTAGAACCGGCTGTGAAGATATATACCCTTTCAGAACTTCATGCTGTTATTTCTAACTTTCAGCTTAAATTCAAATATAAACAGCACAAAAACAATTTGCACCCGCTTAGATTCAAATAAATATTCGCACAACAATCATAAAGTATAAGATTCTTATACATACAATGTAAGTTTATATGTATATCTCAGTCGTAGTTCACAAGTACACATATTTTACATGTTTCTCTAAAAACTAGTTGATTCATAATTCCAGAGTTCTGGCACATCGGCATGTGGGCTTGTGTCATCGAAGAAAGGCCCTTTTCGGTGAATAACTTCGTGACGCATGAACATACACAGTTCACCCACAACCCTATTGACTTCTTTGACCATATCTCTAGAAATCGGCCAATCTCTGTTCACATCCGTATATTGCAATGAAAACATAATAAAAGTATTAGAATACGATAGTGACAATGAAAATGTAACTCAAAAGTAAGAAAATACAATATCTACAGTAAGGATTACTTACATCGTCACGATTCACTCTATATTCACCGGCGACACGAAGATTCTCGCATATGTTATATCCATAGAGGACACTACCAGGAGGCTGCATGGCACAAGGAAAATTTATCCGTACATGCAATACGGTCCTATCCACAGGTCGGTCACTGCCATGTTTTTTCTAATGGAACACCCAAGTGCTGTCATATAATAATTTGGCTGTCGTAAATTTACGTGTTTCCTGTAGTGTGAGGAAGTAGTCTATACAACCTATGTATGCTGGAGTAGACAAAGTAGAGTAAGGGTAGAGATAACAACTTTAGCGATGTGGGGTTGTGATAGATGAAGACTGACGAAACCGGCAGCTAAAAAAGTCAACTCTTGTAGTCTAAAAAGCATAGTAGCAGTATGTTTAAGGTAGGTGGAGAACAAACGGATCAGCATGAGGAAGACCATGTGCATAGAGGTTGTGGGGGTCATTGTTTCACGGAAATGACGATAAATATAGAATAACAAGTGTCATAATGGTGGAGTTGCTCCCCGGACGGTGAATCTCGTGCCCATGCATGGCGACCATGGGCAGTGGCGCTGCAGCCTAATAAGCCTGCAACATAGCGGCAGCACGAAATTCGGAGGGGAGGTATGTGGCCTCGACATCAGCATGCATATGGCTAATTGATGAGACCGGTTGTGTGGATGGAAACATGATGACGTCACTCATATTAGAGTAATTAATCCTTTGTGTGCCAGAAAGCATGGAACTAGTAGCGATAGTGTCAACCATATTCACTACAAGAAAACGTATAACTTTTGTCGGCTACATCTATTTTTGTGGACCCTCACGAAATTATATGTATTTTCGTGAGCCAACACCTAGCTCACAAAAATATATTATAATTTCATGGGCCAAATTCAAGGCACACAAAAATATAGTATAATTTTATGGGCTAAATGCAAGGCACACGAAAATATAGTATAATTTCGTGGTCCTGGGAGGTAGCACACAAAAATGACTATATTTTCGTGGGTCGGTGAAAATAGCACACGAAAATGGACTAGGCTTCGTCGGTTTCAGACAGGGGTACACATATTTTTGTGGGCTACTTAACACGCTCACGAAAATACTTCCAACAATTTCGTGGGCTACAGGAAGCACACGAAAATATGACCTATAATTTTGTGTCTTGCATGAAGCACACGAAAATATGACATATATTATCGTTGGCTTCCGGAGGGCACATGAAAAAAACTCAGCTTCGGCAGGTCACACGAACCTAGGCCATGCATTTTCGTCGGCCGAGGCGCAGCGCACGGAATTTTACAGTACTGTCATCGGCCTGGAACACGGCTCAGGAAAATATTGCTGTTAATTTCGTCGGCTCATACAGGCACACGAAAATAATGCGGCTTCCGACAGGGCACACGAACCTAGGTCATGCATTTTCGTCCGCCGAGGCGCAGCTCACGAAATTTGATAGTAGTGTGGTCGGCCTTGAACGCGACTCACAAAAATATTGCTATAATTTCATTGGCTAGTACAGGCACACGAAAATAACACGGCGCACGAAAATGTTGGTTTGTTGGAAAGCTCCATGTGGCCATATTATAAGATTTTCTTTGACAAAAATATTGTATGGACCATGTGTGACATATTTGTGTTCGTTTATGTTATATTGTGTGTGGATATAAATACCGTTTGGACTATATAATGGATTTTGTAATGTTTAATTGAGTTTGTTGCATTTGTTATTAAGTGTGATCTGTGTGTTTGAATGATAATTTATTATTGTATGTGCTTGGAACTGAACAATATGCATCAACTCTGACTGTAATTTTATGTATTTTCATGGGCCAAGAAATTACCCATAAAAATAGTGCCATATTATTTTCTTGGGCTAGGAGATGACCCACGAAAACAGTACCATATTATTTTCGTGGGCCAATTGTTGGCCCACAAAAATAAACAGCAGTATTTTCGTGGGCCAGATGTCGGCCCTCAAAAATAACTGGAGAGTATTTTCGTGGGCCAACATGTGGCCCACGAAAATACCCTGCTATTATTTTTATGGGCCATATTTTGACCCACAAAAATATATATTTTCGTGGGTTATTTTTGGGTGAGCCGACTCCAAGACATGCGGTCAAGACATCAGGGCATCCACTATGGAGTCTCTTAAGTGCCTAGCACCTAGCACTGCTGTACATGTGGCAGATGAAGTATAGACCAGAGTTATTGATATCCATGTCGATATATAACGGGTGACTTAACTCCCAGTAAAAAGAAAAAAAACAACAAATGTAAGAATCTCTATGCCAACCACCATGTGCACATAACAGCTCCGTATACAACATATGTATTCCTAGCAGCTCCATGTACCAGACACCAGAGATAATGTGCTTGTCGCCTTGTTCTTTTCACAGCGACAGACAACCTAGAAAAAAAGATGGGATAATAATGTTATATGCCCATTATGTCTCAAGGAGGTAGAAACAGCACATCATCTCTTCATAGATTGTTGTTTCTCATGGAGCGTAATGCACAACATTAATAATTTGGTGACACCTAGAGGAACACCGCTAATGGCTCTTGGAAATAATACAAAACAGACAGTGGTGGAGATGTTCCCCAGCACGACCAGAGGAATGCAAAAGGAAATGAGACAAACAATAAAAGAAACATTGCTATATACATGGTGGAATATATTGAAGGAGTGTAATAGGGGAATCTTCCAAGGATTAGACAAAGATGAGTTCCAAGTAGCGATGTTGGCGCAGGAGGACATCGATTAGTATGACTTGGCTATGACCCTTTAGCCATTGAGAGAATAATTGGGATGTTGGTGAGATATATTTCTTATTTCTTTTTCCCTTCTTGTTACACCTAGAGCTCCCTAATATACATGTAGTACTAGCTTGTGATATTTGTTCTTTAGTAGCTTAAGTTACCAGTGCTACATAGAATCTAGGCCGGCCCTAGGAAGTGCCCTAGGGGTGACAGCCCCGGGCCCGCCAAAATTAAGGATCCATTAGTCTATAAAATTTATCGCACCATAGAACTACGTACACTACAAGAAAGAGTGAAAGTTATGACACCCGACAATATTTGTGACAGTTTTAGGGTTGGCCGTCGTAAATAAACTAATTTACGACTTCTGACTGGTGACGGCTAAAAACCGTTATAAATAAACCATTGCCCTCGTAAATAAGCTGTTTACGACGGTAAGTGGCTTATTTACGATGATTTCTGGCCGACATTAGTTATCTAGTTTTTTCTAGTGATAAATGAATGCGATTGAATTGGCATCTAACAAAGGATTAATGAACCAAGAATAGCAACCAATAAGACCGTGAATTTGGCCTAGCTGGTCATCCTAACATAGAATCAGAAGTCCACGACAATATACATGACCATGCAACAACAGCAGAGGCTGAGCCGTTCCAGGTTGTTGCCTCGCATATTCTCCTAAATTGAACACCAATCGTCGAATCGTATATCGTGCTACTGTCTGCTGGTTGTTGCGAATATGATGCCACTAGACTGCTCAATGCTCTAGGTTAACATGCCACCACATCATAGCTCATGCCTTTATGGTGCTAGCTTTAACTGATTTTATACATATACTACTTTTGGACTAACTGATTTTCTCTTTTTTTTTCTCATCTAAGTGTGCTTTTGTTATTTATACTTATTATTTTGATATAACGTGTGACAATAAAATTCTATAATGCAGTTACAATTCATAAATCATTTTTTATGTTTTCTGTCAACCCGTGCCCAAATTCTTTCCCGTCCCGAGCCCCAAAAAAGTCAGTGCCGGCCCTGCATTGGATCTTTAATATGTAACTCGTTCTCCTTTTCTTCTTTAATGAAATTGACAGAGCACTGCCTGTTAACCGTCAAAAAAAGAAAACAAAGACTAGAGATTGTACAGATGGAATCGGCCAAGCAGCAGATGACGCCGGACGGTGGCCAGATGCGCTACGATCCGGAGCCCTCACTAAGATCAAAGGCGACGGACGGCCCACCTAGCGGCCCCCTGCGACCTGTCGTCTTGGTTTACTCTCCTTCGTGGTGATGGGACCAGATGGCGATCGACGGTGGCTTAGGCTATTCGCTCTCGCGGATCTCTATATCAGACCTCTAAAGAAATATTGTCAACCTTTTACGCTTGACTCTAAAAGGTTCGTACCTTTACAGTTTATTTGTCCACGCTCATTCACCTCTAAATCAGGCCTCTATATCAACTATCAACTATTTTATATTAGATAATACAACTATATCATATTTTATATTATTTCATATAACTATTTATGTTAATAATATTATATTTATAACTTATATAAAATCATTATATTTATTTTTTTGCTTCCTTTCCTCTCTTTTTTTCTTATTTTTCCTTTTCACATTCTTTTTTCCCTCACTTTTTTTTCTTATTTTCCTTTTCCCTTTCTTTTTTCCCTCACTTCTTTTTTCCTTTCTTTTCTCCCTTTCCCTCCCTTCTTATTTTTTTCTTTCTTTCCTACTTTTCTTTCCTTTCTTCTTCTTCGTCTTTTTCCTCCTTCCTTTTTGTCTCTCTTCCTCACACATCCAGGCGCAACAGTAACCCGGTACATTCCCAGACCGCATAGCCACTTGGGATTTACCGGCGCCTGAAAAGCAGTCGCTGCAGACAACCACTATCTGTAGAGCCACCGTATTTGCCGCCGCCCAGGCCCAGAGGTGATTTTGACGGCTCATGAAAATAAAGTTATTCTCGTCGGCCACATAAGACCTACAAAAACGATTATTTTTGTTGGCTAAAAGTGGCCCACGGAAATAATGAGGCAGTATTAGCGTGAGCCATTTTGTAGCCCGCAAAAATAGGGCTTGAGTATTTTCGTGGGCCAGGCTGAAGCCTACAAAAATAACTGGTCCATATTTTCGTGTGCTTTTAGGTGGCCCACGGGCAATATTTTCGTGTGCTTTGAGGTGGCCCACAAAAATAATTTAGTCCACATTATCGTGTGCCTGTTATTGGTTTTAGATGGAAGTGTTCAATGTAAATGCAACACTGCCCTTATTGCTTTAAGCGCTCCACAATCTGTTATTGATTTTAGATAGAAAAGTTGAATGTAAGTGCAAATATTGTCGATCAGAGTATCGCCAACAGACAAGGCATCAAAGGCTTTCTTAATTTCTCCGTTGAAGTCAAATTGCTTATAGGGACCATCAGAATACAGGTCTTCTAAGCTATTACTTAACCAATGCATCTTATCCAAAATTTATTTGGACAAATTCCAATTTTTGGGAGTCTAAATAAATTAGCTAACAAAGCAAGCTCCAAGACCTGAACCTCAAGCTCTATATTTAATCCAGCATAGCCACATTCCATCCTTCTTAAAGATATATCTAATTTCTCAACGAAAATATCAAGTGAAGTCTGGCACACAGAAACCTCATGAATGCACCAGTTGATCCAGAAGAATTTTTAGATAATAGCTTCTCCCCTTCTTTGCAAGTTCTGCAATCAAGAAAATTGAAAGCATTTGAAATATTCTCAAATGGTTGAGTATTATAGAATGGATTTGTGCTAAAAAAAGAAAGAATGATTAATACCTCAGAATAGTCCGGACTTCAAAAATATTGCATGACATTCTCATAGTCCAGGCTTTTTAAACTGTTTCAAGTATGAATTTTGTAGATTTCATTACTAGAATGACATCTAGATCCTTTCACTACTACAGAACATATTTTCACATGCGTCTATAAACATATTTCCAAAGTAGGTTTTGAAAACCGCCTATGAAAATACACCTGTGAAATGACCTTCACATACGGCATCAAAAATGAACTGTGAAAATATTATAAAAGGCGGTTCATTAAAGCAGACCGCCTGTGACAAAGAATTATCACAGACGGCTTCTTAGGAAGTACCTCTTGTGAAAATGGACTACCAAAACGGCTCTTGGTGAATGACCGCTTGTGAAAATAGACTATCATAGACGTGTTTAAATGAAAGACCCCTTGTGAAAATGGATATCGCAGGTGCTACTTCGTTACAGGCCGCTTGTGAAATTGAATATAACATGCACCTCTTTATATAGACCCACATGTAAAAAAGGATATCTCAAGCGGTTCTTCATGGCGGACCGCATGCAAAAATTTTTTATCACATGCGGCTTTCTATATGTGGCCGCCTGTAAAAATCTATTATCACCGATGGTTCAACTTTAGCAACCGCCTGTGAAAACTTACTACCACATGCGGTTCTTGGCCAACCACCGCCCGTAATAAACTGTTATCACAGGCCGTTTTTAGCACCCGGCTGCCTGTGATAATTTCTTAGCACAAAGGGTTCATATTTTAGAACCGGCTGTGAAGATATATACCCTTTCAGAACTTCATGCTGTTATTTCTAACTTTCAGCTTAAATTCAAATATAAACAGCACAAAAACAATTTGCACCCGCTCAGATTCAAATAAATATTCGCACAACAATCATAAAGTATAAGATTCATATACATACAATGTAAGTTTATATGTATATCTCAGTCGTAGTTCACAAGTACACATATTTTACAAGTTTCTCTAAAAACTAGTTGATTCATAATTCCAGAGTTCTGGCACATCGGCATGTGGGCTTGTGTCATCGAAGAAAAGCCCTTTTCGGTGAATAACTTCGTGACGCATGAACATACACAGTTCACCCACAACCCTATTGACTTCTTTGACAATATCTCTAGAAATCAGCCAATCTCTGTTCACATCCGTATATTGCAATGAAAACATAATAAAAGTATTAGAATACGATAGCGACAATGAAAATGTAACTCAAAAGTAAGAAAATACAATATCTACAGTAAGGATTACTTACATTGTCACGATTCACTCTATATTCACCGGCGACACGAAGATTCTCGCATATGTTATATCCATAGAGGACACTACCAGGAGGCTGCTTGGCACAAGAAAAATTTATCCGTACATGCAATACGGTCCTATCCACAGGTCGGACACTGCCATGTTTTTTCTAATAGAACACCCAAGTGCTGTCATATAATAATTTGGCTGTCTTAAATTTATGTGTTTCCTGTAGTGTGAGGAAGAAGTCTATACAACCTGTGTATGCTGGAGTAGAAAAAGTAGAGTAAGGGTAGAGATAACAACTTTAGCGATGTGGGGTTGTGATAGATGAAGACTGGCGAAACCGGCAGCTAAAAAAGTCAACTCTTGTAGTCTAAAAAGCATAGTAGCAGTATGTTTAAGGTAGGTGGAGAACAAACCGATCAGCATGAGGAAAACCATGTGCATAGAGGTTGTGGGGGTCATTGTTTCACGGAAATGACGATAAATATAGAATAACAAGTGTCATAATGGATGGAGTTGCTCCTCGGACGGTGAATCTCGTGCCCATGCATGGCGACCATGGGCAGTGGCGCTGCAGCCTAATAAGCCTGCAACATAGCGGCAGCAGGAAATTCGGAGGGGAGGTATGTGGCCTCGACATCAGCATGCATATGGCTAATTGATGAGACCGGTTGTGTGGATGGAAACATGATGACGTCGCTCATATTAGAGTAATTAATCCTTTGTGTGCCAGAAAGCATGGAACTAGTAGCGATAGTGTCAACCATATTCACTACAAGAAAACGTATATTTTTTGTCGGCTACATCTATTTTTGTGGACCCTCACGAAATTATATGTATTTTCGTGAGCCAACACCTAGCTCACAAAAATATATTGTAATTTCATGGGCCAAATGCAAGGCACACAAAAATATAGTATAATTTTATGGGCTAAATGCAAGGCACACGAAAACATAGTATAATTTCGTGGTCCTGGGAGGTAGCACACAAAAATGACTATATTTTCGTGGGTCGGTGAAAATAGCACACGAAAACGGACTAGGCTTCGTCGGTTTCAGACAGGGGTACACATATTTTTGTGGGCTACTTAACACGCTCACGAAAATACTTCCAACAATTTCGTGGGCTACAGGAAGCACACGAAAATATGACCTATAATTTTGTGTCTTGCATGAAGCACACGAAAATATGACATATATTGTCGTCGGCTTCCGGAGGGCACATGAAAATAACTCAGCTTCGGCAGGTCACACGAACCTAGGCCATGCATTTTCGTCGGCCGAGGCGCAGCGCACGGAATTTTACAGTACTGTCGTCGGCCTGGAACACGGCTGACGAAAATATTGCTGTTAATTTCGTCGGCTCCTACAGGCACACGAAAATAATGCGGCTTCCGACAGGGCACACGAACCTAGGTCATGCATTTTCGTCGGCCGAGGCGCAGCTCACGAAATTTGATAGTAGTGTGGTCGGCCTTGAATGCGACTCACGAAATTATTGCTATAATTTCATTGGCTAGTGCAGGCACACGAAAATAACACGGCACACGAAAATGTTGGTTTGTTGGAAAGCTCCATGTGGCCATATTATAAGATTTGCTTTGACAAAAATATTGTATGGACCATGTGTGACATGTTTGTGTTCGTTTATGTTATATTGTGTGTGGACATAAATACCGTTTGGACTATATAATGGATTTTGTAATGTTTAATTGAGTTTGTTGCATTTGTTATTAAGTGTGATCTATGTGTTCTGTGTGTTTGAGTGATAATTTATTATTGTATGTGCTTGGAACTGAACAATATGCATCTACTCTGACTGTAATTTTATGTATTTTCATGGGCCAAGAAATTAACCATAAAAATAGTGCCATATTATTTTCTTGGGCTAGGAGATGACCCACGAAAACAGTACCATATTATTTTCGTGGGCCAATTGTTGGCCCAAAAAATAAACAACAGCATTTTTGTGGGCCAATTGTTGGCCCACAAAAGTAAACAGCAGTATTTTCGTGGGCCACATGTTGGCCCACGAAAATAATTGGACATTATTTTCGTGGGCCAACATGTGGCCCACGAAAATACCCTGCTATTATTTTTATGGGCCATATTTTGACCCACAAAAATATATATTTTAGTGGGTTATTTTTGGGTGAGCCGACTCCAAGACATGCGGTCCAGACATCAGGGCATCCACTATGGAGTCACATAAGTGCCTAGCACCTAGCACTGCTGTACATGTGGCAGATGAAGTATAGACCAGAGTTATTGATATCCATGCCGATATATAACGGGTGACTTAACTCCCGGTAAAAAGAAAAAAAAACAACAAATGTAATAATCTCTATGCCAACCACCATGTGCACATAACAGCTCCGTATACAACATATGTATTCCTAGCAGCTCCATGTACCAGACACCAGAGATAATGTGCTTGTAGCCTTGTTCTTTTCACTCGCGGATCTCTATATCAGACTTCTAAAGAAATATTGTCAACCTTTTACGCTTGACTCTAAAAGGTTCGTACCTTTACAGTTTATTTGTCCACGCTCATTCACCTCTAAATCAGACCTCTATATCAACTATTTTATATTAGATAATACAACTATATCATATTTTATATTATTTCATATAACTATTTATGTTAATAATATTATATTTATAACTTATATAAAATCATTATATTTATTTTCTTGCTTCCTTTCCTCTCTTTTTTTCTTATTTTTCCTTTTCACATTCTTTTTTCCCTCACTTTTTTTTCTTATTTTCCTTTTCCCTTTCTTTTTTCCATCACTTCTTTTTTCCTTTCTTTTCTCCCTTTCCCTGCCTTCTTATTTTTTCTTTCTTTCCTACTTTTCTTTCCTTTCTTCTTCTTCGTCTTTTTCCTCCTTCCTTTTTGTCTCTCTTCCTCACACATCTAGGCGCAACAGTAACCCGGTACATTCCCAGACCGCATAGCCACTTGGGATTTACCGGCGCCTGAAAAGCAGTCGCTGCAGACAACCACTATCTGTAGAGCCACCGTATTTGCCGCCGCCCAGGCCCAGAGGTGATTTTGACGGCTCACGAAAATAAAGTTATTCTCGTCGGCCACATAAGACCTACAAAAACGATTATTTTTGTTGGCTAAAAGTGGCCCACGAAAATAATGAGGCAGTATTAGCGTGAGCCATTTTGTAGCCCGCAAAAATAGGGCTTGAGTATTTTCGTGGGCCAGGCTGAAGCCTACAAAGATAACTGGTCCATATTTTCGTGTGCTTTTAGGTGGCCCACGGGCAATATTTTCGTGTGCTTTGAGGTGGCCCACAAAAATAATTTAGTCCACATTATCGTGTGCCTGTTATTGGTTTTAGATGGAAGTGTTCAATGTAAATGCAACACTGCCCTTATTGCTTTAAGCGCTCCACAATCTGTTATTGATTTTAGATAGAAAAGTTGAATGTAAGTGCAAATATTGTCGATCAGAGTATCGCCAACAGACAAGGCATCAAAGGCTTTCTTAATTTCTCCGTTGAAGTCAAATTGCTTATAGGGACCATCAGAATACAGGTCTTCTAAGCTATTACTTAACCAATGCATCTTATCCAAAATTTATTTGGACAAATTCCAATTTTTGGGAGTCTAAATAAATTAGCTAACAAAGCAAGCTCCAAGACCTGAACCTCAAGCTCTATATTTAATCCAGCATAGCCACATTCCATCCTTCTTAAAGATATATCTAATTTCTCAACGAAAATATCAAGTGAAGTCTGGCACACAGAAACCTCATGAATGCACCAGTTGATCCAGAAGAATTTTTAGATAATAGCTTCTCCCCTTCTTTGCAAGTTCTGCAATCAAGAAAATTGAAAGCATTTGAAATATTCTCAAATGGTTGAGTATTATAGAATGGATTTGTGCTAAAAAAAGAAAGAATGATTAATACCTCAGAATAGTCCGGACTTCAAAAATATTGCATGACATTCTCATAGTCCAGGCTTTTTAAACTGTTTCAAGTATGAATTTTGTAGATTTCATTACTAGAATGACATCTAGATCCTTACACTACTACAGAACATATTTTCACATGCGTCTATAAACATATTTCCACAGTAGGTTTTGAAAACCGCCTATGAAAATACACCTGTGAAATGACCTTCATATACGGCACCAAAAATGAACTGTGAAAATATTATCACAGGCGGTTCATTAAAGCAGACCGCCTGTGACAAAGAATTATCACAGACGGCTTCTTAGGAAGTACCTCTTGTGAAAATGGACTACCAAAATGGCTCTTGGTGAATGACCGCTTGTGAAAATAGACTATCATAGACGTCTTTAAATGAAAGACCCCTTGTGAAAATGGATATCGCAGGTGCTACTTTGTTACAGGCCGCTTGTGAAATTGAATATAACATGCACCTCTTTATATAGACCCACATGTAAAAAAGGATATCTCAAGCGGTTCTTCATGGCGGACCGCATGCGAAATTTTTTTATCACATGCGGCTTTCTATATGTGGCCGCCTGTAAAAATCTATTATCACCGATGGTTCAACTTTAGCAACCGCCTGTGAAAACTTACTACCACATGCGATTCTTGGCCAACCACCGCCCGTAATAAACTGTTATCACAGGCCGTTTTTAGCACCCGGCTGCCTGTGATAATTTCTTAGCACAAAGGGTTCATATTTTAGAACCGGCTGTGAAGATATATACCCTTTCAGAACTTCATGCTGTTATTTCTAACTTTCAGCTTAAATTCAAATATAAACAGCACAAAAACAATTTGCACCCGCTCAGATTCAAATAAATATTCGCACAACAATCATAAAGTATAAGATTCATATACATACAATGTAAGTTTCTATGTATATCTCAGTCGTAGTTCACAAGTACACATATTTTACAAGTTTCTCTAAAAACTAGTTGATTCATAATTCCAGAGTTCTGGCACATCGGCATGTGGGCTTGTGTCATCGAAGAAAAGCCCTTTTCGGTGAATAACTTCGTGACACATGAACATACACAGTTCACCCACAACCCTATTGACTTCTTTGACCATGTCTCTAGAAATCGACCAATCTCTGTTCACATCCGTATATTGCAATGAAAACATAATAAAAGTATTAGAATACGATAGTGACAATGAAAATGTAACTCAAAAGTAAGAAAATACAATATCTACAGTAAGGATTACTTACATCGTCACGATTCACTCTATATTCACCGGCGACACGAAGATTCTCGCATATGTTATATCCATAGAGGACACTACCAGGAGGCTGCTTGGCACAAGGAAAATTTATCCGTACATGCAATACGGTCCTATCCACAGGTCGGTCACTACCATGTTTTTTCTAATAGAACACCCAAGTGCTGTCATATAATAATTTGGCTGTCGTAAATTTACGTGTTTCCTGTAGTGTGAGGAAGAAGTCTATACAACCTGTATATGCTGGAGTAGACAAAGTAGAGTAAGGGTAGAGATAACAACTTTAGCGATGTGGGGTTGTGGTAGATGAAGACTGACGAAACCGGCCGCTAAAAAAGTCAACTCTTGTAGTCTAAAAAGCATAGTAGCAGTATGTTTAAGGTAGGTGGAGAACAAACCGATCAGCATGAGGAAGACCATGTGCATAGAGGTTGTGGGGGTCATTGTTTCACGGAAATGATGATAAATATAGAATAACAAGTGTCATAATAGATGGAGTTGCTCCTCGGACGGTGAATCTCGTGCCCATGCATGGCGACCATGGGCAGTGGCGCTGCAGCCTAATAACCCTGCAACATAGCGGCAGCACGAAATTCGGAGGGGAGGTATGTGGCCTCGACATCAGCATGCATATGGCTAATTGATGAGACGGGTTGTGTGGATGGAAACATGATGAGGTCGCTCATATTAGAGTAATTAATCCTTTGTGTGCCAGAAGGCATGGAACTAGTAGCGATAGTGTCAACCATATTCACTACAAGAAAACATATATTTTTTGTCGGCTACATCTATTTTTGTGGACCCTCACGAAATTATATGTATTTTCGTGAGCCAACACCTAGCTCACAAAAATATATTGTAATTTCATGGGCCAAATGCAAGGCAAACAAAAATATAGTATAATTTTATGGGCTAAATGCAAGGCACACGAAAATATAGTATAATTTCGTGGTCCTGGGAGGTAGCACACAAAAATGACTATATTTTCGTGGGTCGGTGAAAATAGCACACGAAAATGGACTAGGCTTCGTCGGTTTCAGATAGGGGTACACATATTTTTGTGGGCTACTTAACACGCTCACGAAAAATACTTCCAACAATTTCGTGGGCTACAGGAAGCACACGAAAATATGAACTATAATTTTGTGTCTTGCATGAAGCACACGAAAATATGACATATATTGTCGTCGGCTTCCGGAGGGCACATGAAAATAACTCAGCTTCGGCAGGTCACACGAACCTAGGCCATGCATTTTCGTCGGCCGAGGCGCAGCGCACGGAATTTTACAGTACTGTCGTCGGCCTGGAACACGGCTCAGGAAAATATTGCTGTTAATTTCGTCGGCTCCTAGAGGCACACGAAAATAATGCGGCTTCCGACAGGGCACACGAACCTAGGTCATGCATTTTCGTCGGCCGAGGCGCAGCTCACGAAATTTGATAGTAGTGTGGTCGGCCTTGAACGCGACTCACGAAAATATTGCTATAATTTCATTGGCTAGTACAGGCACACGAAAATAACACGGCGCACGAAAATGTTGGTTTGTTGGAAAGCTCCATGTGGCCATATTATAAGATTTGCTTTGACAAAAATATTGTATGGACCATGTGTGACATGTTTTTGTTCGTTTATGTTATATTGTGCGTGGACATAAATACCGTTTGGACTATATAATGGAATTTGTAATGTTTAATTGAGTTTGTTGCATTTGTTATTAAGTGTGATCTGTGTGTTCTGTGTGTTTGAATGATAATTTATTATTGTATGTGCTTGGAACTGAACAATATACATCAACTCTGACTGTAATTTTATGTATTTTTGTGGGCCAAGAAATTACCCATAAAAATAGTGCCATATTATTTTCTTGGGCTAGGAGATGACCCACGAAAACAGTATCATATTATTTTCGTGGGCCAATTATTGGCCCACAAAAATAAACAACAGCATTTTTGTGGGCCAATTGTTGGCCCACAAAAATAAACAGCAGTATTTTCATGGGCCAGATGTTGGCCCACAAAAATAACTGGACAGTATTTTGGTGGGCCAACATGTGGCCCACGAAAATACCCTGCTATTATTTTTATGGGCCATATTTTGACCCACAAAAATATATATTTTCGTGGGTTATTTTTGGGTGAGCCGACTCCAAGACATGCGGTCCAGACATCAGGGCATCTACTATGGAGTCCCTTAAGTGCCTAGCACCTAGCACTGCTGTACATGTGGCAGATGAAGTATAGACCAGAGTTATTGATATCCATGTCGATATATAACGGGTGACTTAACTCCCGGTAAAAAGAAAAAAAACAACAAATGTAAGAATCTCTATGCCAACCACCATGTGCACATAACAGCTCTGTATACAACATATGTATTCCTAGCAGCTCCATGTACCAGACACCAGAGATAATGTGCTTGTAGCCTTGTTCTTTTTACAGCGACAGACAACCTAGAAAAAAAGATGGGATAATAATGTTATATGCCCATTATGTCTCAAGGAGGTAGAAACAGCACATCATCTCTTCATATATTGTTGTTTCTCATGGAGCGTAATGCACAACATTAATAATTTGGTGACACCTAGAGGAACACCGCTAATGGCTCTTGGAAATAATACAGAACAGACAGTGGTGGAGATGTTCCCCAGCACGACCAGAGGAATGCAAAAGGAAATGAGACAAACAATAAAAGAAACATTGCTATATACATGGTGGAATATATGGAAGGAGTGTAATAGAGGAATCTTCCAAGGGTTAGACAAAGATGAGTTCCAAGTAGCGATGTTGGCGCAGGAGGACATCAATCAGTATGACTTGGCTATGACCCTTTAGCCATTGAGAGAATAATTGGGATGTTGGTGAGATATATTTCTTATTTCTTTTTCCCTTCTTGTTACACCTAGAGCTCCCTAATATACATGTAGTACTAGCTTGTGATCTTTTTTCTTTAGTAGCTTAAGTTACCAGTGCTACATAGAATCTAGGCCGGACCTAGGAAGTGCCCTAGGGGCGACAGCCCCGGGCCCGCAAAAATTAAGGATCCATTAGTCTATAGAATTTATCGCACCATAGAACTACGTACACTACAAGAAAGAGTGAAAGTTACGACACCCGACAATATTTCTGACAGTTTTAGGGTCGGCCGTTGTAAATAAACTTATTTACGACTTCTGACTGGTGACGGCTAAAAACCGTCATAAATAAACCATTGCCCTCGTAAATAAGCTGTTTTCGACGGTAAGTGGCTTATTTATGACGATTTCTGGCCGACATTAGTTATCTAGTTTTTTGTAGTGATAAATGAACGCGATTGAATTGGCATCTAACAAAGGATTAATGAACCAAGAATAGCAACCAATAAGACCGTGAATTTAGCCTAGCTGGTCATCCTAACATAGAATCAGAAGTCCACGACAATATACATGACCATGCAACAACAGCAGAGGCTGAGCCGTTCCAGGTTGTTGCCTCGCATATTCTCCTAAATTGAACACCAATCGTCGAATCGTATCTCGTGCTACTGTCTGCTGGTTGTTGCGAATATGATGCCACTAGACTGCTCAATGCTCTAGGTTAACATGCCACCACATCATAGCTCATGCCTTTATGGTGCTAGCTTTAACTGATTTTATACATATACTACTTTTGGACTAACTGATTTTCTCTTTTTTTTCTCATCTAAGTGTGCTTTTGTTATTTATACTTATTATTTTGATATAACGTGTGACAATAAAATTCTATAATGCAGTTACAATTCATAAATCATTTTTTATGTTTTCTGTCAACCCGTGGCCAAATTCTTTCCCGTCCTGAGCCCCAAAAAAGTCAGTGCCGGCCCTGCATTGGATCTTTAATATGGAACTCGTTCTCCTTTTCTTCTTTAATGAAATTGACAGAGCACTGCCTGTTAACCGTCAAAAAAAGAAAACAAAGACTAGAGATTGTACAGATGGAATCGGCCAAGCAGCAGACGATGCCGGACGGTGGCCAGATGCGCTACCGATCCGGAGCCCTCACTAACATCAAAGGCGACGGACGGCCCACCTAGCGGCCCCCTGCGACCTGTCATCTTGGTTTCCTCTCCTTCGTGGTGATGGGACCAGATGACGATCGACGGTGGCTTAGGCTATTCGCACTCGCGGATCTCTATATCATACCTCTAAACAAATATTGTCAACCTTTTACGCTTGACTCTAAAAGGTTCGTACCTTTACAGTTTATTTGTCCGTGCTCATTCACCTCTATATCAACTATCAACTATTTTATATTAGATAATACAACTATATCATATTTTATATTATTTCATATAACTATTTATGTTAATAATATTATGTTTATAACTTATATAAAATCATTATATTTATTTTTTTGCTTCCTTTCCTATCTTTTTTTTCTTATTTTTCCTTTTCCCTTTCTTTTTTCCCTCACTTTTTTTTATTTTCCTTTTCCCTTTCTTTTTTCCCTCACTTCTTTTTTCCTTTCTTTTCTCCCTTTCCCTCCCTTCTTATTTTTTTCTTTCTTTCCTACTTTTCTTTCTTCTTCTTCGTCTTTTTCCTCCTTCCTTTTTGTCTCTCTTCCTCACACATCCAGGCGCAACAGTAACCCGGTACATTCCCAGGCCGCATAGCCACTTGGGATTTACCGGCGTCTGAAAAGCAGTCGCTGCAGACAATCACTATCTGTAGAGCCACCGTATTTGCCGCCGCCCAGGCCCAGAGGTCTGATTTTGACGGCTCACGAAAATAAAGTTATTCTCGTCGGCCACATAAGACCTACAAAAACGATTATTTTTGTTGGCTAAAAGTGGCCTATGAAAATAATGAGTCAGTATTAGGGTGAGCCATTTTGTAGCCCGCAAAAATAGTGCTTGAGTATTTTCGTGGGCCAGGCTGAAGCCCACAAAAATAACTGGTCCATATTTTCGTGTGCTTTTAGGTGGCCCACGGGCAATATTTTCGTGTGCTTTGAGGTGGCCCACAAAAATAATTTAGTCCACATTATCGTGTGCCTGTAATTGGTTTTAGATGGAAGAGTTCAATGTAAATGCAACACTGCCCTTATTGCTTTAAGCGCTCCACAATCTGTTATTGATTTTAGATAGAAAAGTTGAATGTAAGTGCAAATATTGTCGATCAGAGTATCTCCAACAGACAAGGCATCAAAGGCTTTCTTAATTTCTCTGTTGAAGTCAAATTGCTTATAGGGACCATCAGAATACAGGTCTTCTAAGCTATTACTTAACCAATGCATCTTATCCAAAATTTGTTTGGACAAATTCCAATTTTTGGGAGTCTAAATAAATTAGCTAACAAAGCAAGCTCCAAGACCTGAACCTCAAGCTCTATATTTAATCCAGCATAGCCACATTCCATCCTTCTTAAAGATATATCTAATTTCTCAACGAAAATATCAAGTGACGTCTGGCACACAGAAACCTCATGAATGCACCAGTTGATCCAGAAGAATTTTCAGATAATAGCTTCTCCTCTTCTTTGCAAGTTCTGCAATCAAGAAAATTGAAAGCATTTGAAATATTCTCAAATGGTTGAGTATTATAGAATGGATTTGTGCCAAAAAAAGAAAGAATGATTAATACCTCAGAATAGTCCGGACTTCAAAAATATTGCATGACATTCTCATAGTCCAGGCTTTTTAAACTGTTTCGAGTATGAATTTTGTAGATTTCATTACTAGAATGACATCTAGATCCTTTCACTACTACAGAACATATTTTCACATGCGTCTACAAACATATTTTCACAGTAGGTTTTGAAAACCGCCTATGAAAAAGCACCTGTGAAATGACCTTCACATACGGCATCAAAAATGAACTGTGAAAATATTATCACAGGCGGTTCATTAAAGCAGACCGTCTGTGACAAAGAATTATCACAGACGGCTTCTTAGGAAGTACCGCTTGTGAAAATAGACTACCAAAATGGCTCTTGGTGAATGACCGCTTGTGAAAATAGACTATCATAGACGTCTTTAAATGAAAGACCCCTTGTGAAAATGGATATCGCAGGTGCTACTTCGTTACAGGCTGCTTGTGAAATTGAATATAAGATGCACCTCTTTATATAGACCCACTTGTAAAAAAGGATATCTCAAGCGGTTCTTCATGGCGGACCGCATGCGAAATTTTTTTATCACATGCGACTTTCTATATGTGGCCGCCTGTAAAAAGCTATTATCTCCGATGGTTCAACTTTAGCAACCGCCTGTGAAAACTTACTACCACATGCGGTTCTTGGCCAACCACCGCCCGTAATAAACTGTTATCACAGGCCGTTTTTAGCACCTGGCTGCCTGTGATAATTTCTTAGCACAAAGGGTTCATATTTTAGAACCGGCTGTGAAGATATATACCCTTTCAGAACTTCATGCTGTTATTTCTAACTTTCAGCTTAAATTCAAATATAAACAGCACAAAAACAATTTGCACCCGCTTAGATTCAAATAAATATTCGCACAACAATCATAAAGTATAAGATTCTTATACATACAATGTAAGTTTATATGTATATCTCAGTCGTAGTTCACAAGTACACATATTTTACAAGTTTCTCTAAAAACTAGTTGATTCATAATTCCAGAGTTCTGGCACATCGGCATGTGGGCTTGTGTCATCGAAGAAAGGCCCTTTTCGGTGAATAACTTTGTGACGCATGAACATACACAGTTCACCCACAACCCTATTGACTTCTTTGACCATATCTCTAGAAATCGGCCAATCTCTGTTCACATCCGTATATTGCAATGAAAACATAATAAAAGTATTAGAATACGATAGTGACAATGAAAATGTAACTCAAAAGTAAGAAAATACAATATCTACAGTAAGGATTACTTACATCGTCACGATTCACTCTATATTCACCGGCGACACGAAGATTCTCGCATATGTTATATCCATAGAGGACACTACCAGGAGGCTGCATGGCACAAGGAAAATTTATCCGTACATGCAATACGGTCCTATCCACAGGTCGGTCACTGCCATGTTTTTTCTAATGGAACACCCAAGTGCTGTCATATAATAATTTGGCTGTCGTAAATTTACGTGTTTCCTGTAGTGTGAGGAAGTAGTCTATACAACCTGTGTATGCTGGAGTAGACAAAGTAGAGTAAGGGTAGAGATAACAACTTTAGCGATGTGGGGTTGTGATAGATGAAGACTGACGAAACCGGCAGCTAAAAAAGTCAACTCTTGTAGTCTAAAAAGCATAGTAGCAGTATGTTTAAGGTAGGTGGAGAACAAACGGATCAGCATGAGGAAGACCATGTGCATAGAGGTTGTGGGGGTCATTGTTTCACGGAAATGACGATAAATATAGAATAACAAGTGTCATAATGGTGGAGTTGCTCCCCGGACGGTGAATCTCGTGCCCATGCATGGCGACCATGGGCAGTGGCGCTGCAGCCTAATAAGCCTGCAACATAGCGGCAGCACGAAATTCGGAGGGGAGGTATGTGGCCTCGACATCAGCATGCATATGGCTAATTGATGAGACCGGTTGTGTGGATGGAAACATGATGACGTCACTCATATTAGAGTAATTAATCCTTTGTGTGCCAGAAAGCATGGAACTAGTAGCGATAGTGTCAACCATATTCACCACAAGAAAACGTATAACTTTTGTCGGCTACATCTATTTTTGTGGACCCTCACGAAATTATATGTATTTTCGTGAGCCAACACCTAGCTCACAAAAATATATTATAATTTCATGGGCCAAATTCAAGGCACACAAAAATATAGTATAATTTTATGGGCTAAATGCAAGGCACACGAAAATATAGTATAATTTCGTGGTCCTGGGAGGTAGCACACAAAAATGACTATATTTTCGTGGGTCGGTGAAAATAGCACACGAAAATGGACTAGGCTTCGTCGGTTTCAGACAGGGGTACACATATTTTTGTGGGCTACTTAACACGCTCACGAAAATACTTCCAACAATTTCGTGGGCTACAGGAAGCACACGAAAATATGACCTATAATTTTGTGTCTTGCATGAAGCACACGAAAATATGACATATATTATCGTTGGCTTCCGGAGGGCACATGAAAAAAACTCAGCTTCGGCAGGTCACACGAACCTAGGCCATGCATTTTCGTCGGCCGAGGCGCAGCGCACGGAATTTTACAGTACTGTCATCGGCCTGGAACACGGCTCAGGAAAATATTGCTGTTAATTTCGTCGGCTCATACAGGCACACGAAAATAATGCGGCTTCCGACAGGGCACACGAACCTAGGTCATGCATTTTCGTCCGCCGAGGCGCAGCTCACGAAATTTGATAGTAGTGTGGTCGGCCTTGAACGCGACTCACAAAAATATTGCTATAATTTCATTGGCTAGTACAGGCACACGAAAATAACACGGCGCACGAAAATGTTGGTTTGTTGGAAAGCTCCATGTGGCCATATTATAAGATTTTCTTTGACAAAAATATTGTATGGACCATGTGTGACATATTTGTGTTCGTTTATGTTATATTGTGTGTGGACATAAATACCGTTTGGACTATATAATGGATTTTGTAATGTTTAATTGAGTTTGTTGCATTTGTTATTAAGTGTGATCTGTGTGTTTGAATGATAATTTATTATTGTATGTGCTTGGAACTGAACAATATGCATCAACTCTGACTGTAATTTTATGTATTTTCATGGGCCAAGAAATTACCCATAAAAATAGTGCCATATTATTTTCTTGGGCTAGGAGATGACCCACGAAAACAGTACCATATTATTTTCGTGGGCCAATTGTTGGCCCACAAAAATAAACAGCAGTATTTTCGTGGGCCAGATGTCGGCCCTCAAAAATAACTGGAGAGTATTTTCGTGGGCCAACATGTGGCCCACGAAAATACCCTGCTATTATTTTTATGGGCCATATTTTGACCCACAAAAATATATATTTTCGTGGGTTATTTTTGGGTGAGCCGACTCCAAGACATGCGGTCAAGACATCAGGGCATCCACTATGGAGTCTCTTAAGTGCCTAGCACCTAGCACTGCTGTACATGTGGCAGATGAAGTATAGACCAGAGTTATTGATATCCATGTCGATATATAACGGGTGACTTAACTCCCAGTAAAAAGAAAAAAAACAACAAATGTAAGAATCTCTATGCCAACCACCATGTGCACATAACAGCTCCGTATACAACATATGTATTCCTAGCAGCTCCATGTACCAGACACCAGAGATAATGTGCTTGTCGCCTTGTTCTTTTCACAGCGACAGACAACCTAGAAAAAAAGATGGGATAATAATGTTATATGCCCATTATGTCTCAAGGAGGTAGAAACAGCACATCATCTTTTCATAGATTGTTGTTTCTCATGGAGCGTAATGCACAACATTAATAATTTGGTGACACCTAGAGGAACACCGCTAATGGCTCTTGGAAATAATACAAAACAGACAGTGGTGGAGATGTTCCCCAGCACGACCAGAGGAATGCAAAAGGAAATGAGACAAACAATAAAAGAAACATTGCTATATACATGGTGGAATATATTGAAGGAGTGTAATAGGGGAATCTTCCAAGGATTAGACAAAGATGAGTTCCAAGTAGCGATGTTGGCGCAGGAGGACATCGATTAGTATGACTTGGCTATGACCCTTTAGCCATTGAGAGAATAATTGGGATGTTGGTGAGATATATTTCTTATTTCTTTTTCCCTTCTTGTTACACCTAGAGCTCCCTAATATACATGTAGTACTAGCTTGTGATATTTGTTCTTTAGTAGCTTAAGTTACCAGTGCTACATAGAATCTAGGCCGGCCCTAGGAAGTGCCCTAGGGGTGACAGCCCCGGGCCCGCCAAAATTAAGGATCCATTAGTCTATAAAATTTATCGCACCATAGAACTACGTACACTACAAGAAAGAGTGAAAGTTATGACACCCGACAATATTTGTGACAGTTTTAGGGTTGGCCATCGTAAATAAACTAATTTACGACTTCTGACTGGTGACGGCTAAAAACCGTTATAAATAAACCATTGCCCTCGTAAATAAGCTGTTTACGACGGTAAGTGGCTTATTTACGATGATTTCTGGCCGACATTAGTTATCTAGTTTTTTCTAGTGATAAATGAATGCGATTGAATTGGCATCTAACAAAGGATTAATGAACCAAGAATAGCAACCAATAAGACCGTGAATTTGGCCTAGCTGGTCATCCTAACATAGAATCAGAAGTCCACGACAATATACATGACCATGCAACAACAGCAGAGGCTGAGCCGTTCCAGGTTGTTGCCTCGCATATTCTCCTAAATTGAACACCAATCGTCGAATCGTATCTCGTGCTACTGTCTGCTGGTTGTTGCGAATATGATGCCACTAGACTGCTCAATGCTCTAGGTTAACATGCCACCACATCATAGCTCATGCCTTTATGGTGCTAGCTTTAACTGATTTTATACATATACTACTTTTGGACTAACTAATTTTCTCTTTTTTTTTTCTCATCTAAGTGTGCTTTTGTTATTTATACTTATTATTTTGATATAACGTGTGACAATAAAATTCTATAATGCAGTTACAATTCATAAATCATTTTTTATGTTTTCTGTCAACCCATGCCCAAATTCTTTCCCGTCCCGAGCCCCAAAAAAGTCAGTGCCGGCCCTGCACTGGATCTTTAATATGTAACTCGTTCTCCTTTTCTTCTTTAATGAAATTGACAGAGCACTGCCTGTTAACCGTCAAAAAAAGAAAACAAAGACTAGAGATTGTACAGATGGAATCGGCCAAGCAGCAGACGACGCCGGACGGTGGCCAGATGCGCTACGATCCGGAGCCCTCACTAAGATCAAAGGCGACGGACGGCCCACCTAGCGGCCCCCTGCGACCTGTCGTCTTGGTTTACTCTCCTTCGTGGTGATGGGACCAGATGGCGATCGACGGTGGCTTAGGCTATTCGCACTCGCGGATCTCTATATCAGACCTCTAAAGAAATATTGTCAACCTTTTACGCTTGACTCTAAAAGGTTCGTACCTTTACAGTTTATTTGTCCACGCTCATTCACCTCTAAATCAGACCTCTATATCAACTATCAACTATTTTATATTAGATAATACAACTATATCATATTTTATATTATTTCATATAACTATTTATGTTAATAATATTATATTTATAACTTATATAAAATCATTATATTTATTTTTTTGCTTCCTTTCCTCTCTTTTTTTCTTATTTTTCCTTTTCACATTCTTTTTTCCCTCACTTTTTTTTCTTATTTTCCTTTTCCCTTTCTTTTTTCCCTCACTTCTTTTTTCCTTTCTTTTCTCCCTTTCCCTCCCTTCTTATTTTTTTCTTTCTTTCCTACTTTTCTTTCCTTTCTTCTTCTTCGTCTTTTTCCTCCTTCCTTTTTGTCTCTCTTCCTCACACATCCAGGCGCAACAGTAACCCGGTACATTCCCAGACCGCATAGCCACTTGGGATTTACCGGCGCCTGAAAAGCAGTCGCTGCAGACAACCACTATCTGTAGAGCCACCGTATTTGCCGCCGCCCAGGCCCAGAGGTGATTTTGACGCCTCATGAAAATAAAGTTATTCTCGTCGGCCACATAAGACCTACAAAAACGATTATTTTTGTTGGCTAAAAGTGGCCCACGGAAATAATGAGGCAGTATTAGCGTGAGCCATTTTGTAGCCCGCAAAAATAGGGCTTGAGTATTTTCGTGGGCCAGGCTGAAGCCTACAAAAATAACTGGTCCATATTTTCGTGTGCTTTTAGGTGGCCCACGGGCAATATTTTCGTGTGCTTTGAGGTGGCCCACAAAAATAATTTAGTCCACATTATCGTGTGCCTGTTATTGGTTTTAGATGGAAGTGTTCAATGTAAATGCAACACTGCCCTTATTGCTTTAAGCGCTCCACAATCTGTTATTGATTTTAGATAGAAAAGTTGAATGTAAGTGCAAATATTGTCGATCAGAGTATCGCCAACAGACAAGGCATCAAAGGCTTTCTTAATTTCTCCGTTGAAGTCAAATTGCTTATAGGGACCATCAGAATACAGGTCTTCTAAGCTATTACTTAACCAATGCATCTTATCCAAAATTTATTTGGACAAATTCCAATTTTTGGGAGTCTAAATAAATTAGCTAACAAAGCAAGCTCCAAGACCTGAACCTCAAGCTCTATATTTAATCCAGCATAGCCACATTCCATCCTTCTTAAAGATATATCTAATTTCTCAACGAAAATATCAAGTGAAGTCTGGCACACAGAAACCTCATGAATGCACCAGTTGATCCAGAAGAATTTTTAGATAATAGCTTCTCCCCTTCTTTGCAAGTTCTGCAATCAAGAAAATTGAAAGCATTTTAAATATTCTCAAATGGTTGAGTATTATAGAATGGATTTGTGCTAAAAAAAGAAAGAATGATTAATACCTCAGAATAGTCCGGACTTCAAAAATATTGCATGACATTCTCATAGTCCAGGCTTTTTAAACTGTTTCAAGTATGAATTTTGTAGATTTCATTACTAGAATGACATCTAGATCCTTTCACTACTACAGAACATATTTTCACATGCGTCTATAAACATATTTCCAAAGTAGGTTTTGAAAACCGCCTATGAAAATACACCTGTGAAATGACCTTCACATACGGCATCAAAAATGAACTGTGAAAATATTATCACAGGCGGTTCATTAAAGCAGACCGCCTGTGACAAAGAATTATCACAGACGGCTTCTTAGGAAGTACCTCTTGTGAAAATGGACTACCAAAACGGCTCTTGGTGAATGACCGCTTGTGAAAATAGACTATCATAGACGTGTTTAAATGAAAGACCCCTTGTGAAAATGGATATCGCAGGTGCTACTTCGTTACAGGCCGCTTGTGAAATTGAATATAACATGCACCTCTTTATATAGACCCACATGTAAAAAAGGATATCTCAAGCGGTTCTTCATGGCGGACCGCATGCGAAAAATTTTTATCACATGCGGCTTTCTATATGTGGCCGCCTGTAAAAATCTATTATCACCGATGGTTCAACTTTAGCAACCGCCTGTGAAAACTTACTACCACATGCGGTTCTTGGCCAACCACCGCCCGTAATAAACTGTTATCACAGGCCGTTTTTAGCACCCGGCTGCCTGTGATAATTTCTTAGCACAAAGGGTTCATATTTTAGAACCGGCTGTGAAGATATATACCCTTTCAGAACTTCATGCTGTTATTTCTAACTTTCAGCTTAAATTCAAATATAAACAGCACAAAAACAATTTGCACCCGCTCAGATTCAAATAAATATTCGCACAACAATCATAAAGTATAAGATTCATATACATACAATGTAAGTTTATATGTATATCTCAGTCGTAGTTCACAAGTACACATATTTTACAAGTTTCTCTAAAAACTAGTTGATTCATAATTCCAGAGTTCTGGCACATCGGCATGTGGGCTTGTGTCATCGAAGAAAAGCCCTTTTCGGTGAATAACTTCGTGACGCATGAACATACACAGTTCACCCACAACCCTATTGACTTCTTTGACCATGTCTCTAGAAATCGACCAATCTCTGTTCACATCCGTATATTGCAATGAAAACATAATAAAAGTATTAGAATACGATAGTGACAATGAAAATGTAACTCAAAAGTAAGAAAATACAATATCTACAGTAAGGATTACTTACATCGTCACGATTCACTCTATATTCACCGGCGACACGAAGATTCTCGCATATGTTATATCCATAGAGGACACTACCAGGAGGCTGCTTGGCACAAGGAAAATTTATCCGTACATGCAATACGGTCCTATCCACAGGTCGGTCACTACCATGTTTTTTCTAATAGAACACCCAAGTGCTGTCATATAATAATTTGGCTGTCGTAAATTTACGTGTTTGCTGTAGTGTGAGGAAGAAGTCTATACAACCTGTATATGCTGGAGTAGACAAAGTAGAGTAAGGGTAGAGATAACAACTTTAGCGATGTGGGGTTGTGATAGATGAAGACTGACGAAACCGGCCGCTAAAAAAGTCAACTCTTGTAGTCTAAAAAGCATAGTAGCAGTATGTTTAAGGTAGGTGGAGAACAAACCGATCAGCATGAGGAAGACCATGTGCATAGAGGTTGTGGGGGTCATTGTTTCACGGAAATGATGATAAATATAGAATAACAAGTGTCATAATAGATGGAGTTGCTCCTCGGACGGTGAATCTCGTGCCCATGCATGGCGACCATGGGCAGTGGCGCTGCAGCCTAATAACCCTGCAACATAGAGGCAGCACGAAATTCGGAGGGGAGGTATGTGGCCTCGACATCAGCATGCATATGGCTAAGTGATGAGACCGGTTGTGTGGATGGAAACATGATGACGTCGCTCATATTAGAGTAATTAAACCTTTGTGTGCCAGAAGGCATGGAACTAGTTGCGATAGTGTCAACCATATTCACTACAAGAAAACGTATATTTTTTGTCATCTACATCTATTTTGTGGACCCTCACGAAATTATATGTATTTTCGTGAGGCAACACCTAGCTCACAAAAATATGTTGTAATTTCGTGGGCCAAATGCAAGGCACATAAAAATATAGTATAATTTTATAGGCTAAATGCAAGGCACACGAAAATATAGTATAATTTCGTGGTCCTGGGAGGTAGCACACGAAAATGACTATATTTTCGTGGGTCGGCGAAAATAGCACACGAAAATGGACTAGGCTTCGTCGGTTTCAGACAGGGGTACACATATTTTTGTGGGCTACATAACACGCTCACGAAAAATACTTCCAACAATTTCGTGGGCTACAGGAAGCACACGAAAATATGATCTATAATTTTGTGGCTTGCATGAAGCACACGAAAATATGACATATATTGTCGTCGGCTTCCGGAGGGCACATGAAAATAACTCGGCTTCGGCAGGTCACACGAACCTAGGCCATGCATTTTCGTCGGCCGAGGCGCAGAGCACGGAATTTTACAGTACTGTCGTCGGCCTGGAACACGGCTCAGGAAACACATTGCTGTTAATTTCGTCGGCTCCTACAGGCACACGAAGATAATGCGGCTTCCGACAGGGCACACGAACCTAGGTCATGCATTTTCGTCGGCCGAGGCGCAGCTCACAAAATTTGATAGTAGTGTGGTCGGCCTTGAACGCGACTCACGAAAATATTGCTATAATTTCATTGGCTAGTACAGGCACACGAAAATAACACGGCGCACGAAAATGTTGGTTTGTTGGAAAGCTCCATGTGGCCATATTATAAGATTTGCTTTGACAAAAATATTGTATGGACCATGTGTGACATGTTTGTGTTCGTTTATGTTATATTGTGTGTGGACATAAATACCGTTTGGACTATATAATGGAATTTGTAATGTTTAATTGAGTTTGTTGCATTTGTTATTAAGTGTGATCTGTGTGTTCTGTGTGTTTGAATGATAATTTATTATTGTATGTGCTTGGAACTGAACAATATACATCAACTCTGACTGTAATTTTATGTATTTTTGTGGGCCAAGAAATTACCCATAAAAATAGTGCCATATTATTTTCTTGGGCTAGGAGATGACCCACGAAAACAGTATCATATTATTTTCGTGGGCCAATTATTGGCCCACAAAAATAAACAACAGCATTTTTGTGGGCCAATTGTTGGCCCACAAAAATAAACAGCAGTATTTTCATGGGCCAGATGTTGGCCCACAAAAATAACTGGACAGTATTTTGGTGGGCCAACATGTGGCCCACGAAAATACCCTGCTATTATTTTTATGGGCCATATTTTGACCCACAAAAATATATATTTTCGTGGGTTATTTTTGGGTGAGCCGACTCCAAGACATGCGGTCCAGACATCAGGGCATCTACTATGGAGTCCCTTAAGTGCCTAGCACCTAGCACTGCTGTACATGTGGCAGATGAAGTATAGACCAGAGTTATTGATATCCATGTCGATATATAACGGGTGACTTAACTCCCGGTAAAAAGAAAAAAAACAACAAATGTAAGAATCTCTATGCCAACCACCATGTGCACATAACAGCTCTGTATACAACATATGTATTCCTAGCAGCTCCATGTACCAGACACCAGAGATAATGTGCTTGTAGCCTTGTTCTTTTTACAGCGACAGACAACCTAGAAAAAAAGATGGGATAATAATGTTATATGCCCATTATGTCTCAAGGAGGTAGAAACAGCACATCATCTCTTCATATATTGTTGTTTCTCATGGAGCGTAATGCACAACATTAATAATTTGGTGACACCTAGAGGAACACCGCTAATGGCTCTTGGAAATAATACAGAACAGACAGTGGTGGAGATGTTCCCCAGCACGACCAGAGGAATGCAAAAGGAAATGAGACAAACAATAAAAGAAACATTGCTATATACATGGTGGAATATATGGAAGGAGTGTAATAGAGGAATCTTCCAAGGGTTAGACAAAGATGAGTTCCAAGTAGCGATGTTGGCGCAGGAGGACATCAATCAGTATGACTTGGCTATGACCCTTTAGCCATTGAGAGAATAATTGGGATGTTGGTGAGATATATTTCTTATTTCTTTTTCCCTTCTTGTTACACCTAGAGCTCCCTAATATACATGTAGTACTAGCTTGTGATCTTTTTTCTTTAGTAGCTTAAGTTACCAGTGCTACATAGAATCTAGGCCGGACCTAGGAAGTGCCCTAGGGGCGACAGCCCCGGGCCCGCAAAAATTAAGGATCCATTAGTCTATAGAATTTATCGCACCATAGAACTACGTACACTACAAGAAAGAGTGAAAGTTACGACACCCGACAATATTTCTGACAGTTTTAGGGTCGGCCGTTGTAAATAAACTTATTTACGACTTCTGACTGGTGACGGCTAAAAACCGTCATAAATAAACCATTGCCCTCGTAAATAAGCTGTTTTCGACGGTAAGTGGCTTATTTATGACGATTTCTGGCCGACATTAGTTATCTAGTTTTTTGTAGTGATAAATGAACGCGATTGAATTGGCATCTAACAAAGGATTAATGAACCAAGAATAGCAACCAATAAGACCGTGAATTTAGCCTAGCTGGTCATCCTAACATAGAATCAGAAGTCCACGACAATATACATGACCATGCAACAACAGCAGAGGCTGAGCCGTTCCAGGTTGTTGCCTCGCATATTCTCCTAAATTGAACACCAATCGTCGAATCGTATCTCGTGCTACTGTCTGCTGGTTGTTGCGAATATGATGCCACTAGACTGCTCAATGCTCTAGGTTAACATGCCACCACATCATAGCTCATGCCTTTATGGTGCTAGCTTTAACTGATTTTATACATATACTACTTTTGGACTAACTGATTTTCTCTTTTTTTTTCTCATCTAAGTGTGCTTTTGTTATTTATACTTATTATTTTGATATAACGTGTGACAATAAAATTCTATAATGCAGTTACAATTCATAAATCATTTTTTATGTTTTCTGTCAACCCGTGGCCAAATTCTTTCCCGTCCTGAGCCCCAAAAAAGTCAGTGCCGGCCCTGCATTGGATCTTTAATATGGAACTCGTTCTCCTTTTCTTCTTTAATGAAATTGACAGAGCACTGCCTGTTAACCGTCAAAAAAAGAAAACAAAGACTAGAGATTGTACAGATGGAATCGGCCAAGCAGCAGACGATGCCGGACGGTGGCCAGATGCGCTACCGATCCGGAGCCCTCACTAACATCAAAGGCGACGGACGGCCCACCTAGCGGCCCCCTGCGACCTGTCATCTTGGTTTACTCTCCTTCGTGGTGATGGGACCAGATGACGATCGACGGTGGCTTAGGCTATTCGCACTCGCGGATCTCTATATCATACCTCTAAACAAATATTGTCAACCTTTTACGCTTGACTCTAAAAGGTTCGTACCTTTACAGTTTATTTGTCCGTGCTCATTCACCTCTATATCAACTATCAACTATTTTATATTAGATAATACAACTATATCATATTTTATATTATTTCATATAACTATTTATGTTATTAATATTATGTTTATAACTTATATAAAATCATTATATTTATTTTTTTGCTTCCTTTCCTATCTTTTTTTTTCTTATTTTTCCTTTTCCCTTTCTTTTTTCCCTCACTTTTTTTTTATTTTCCTTTTCCCTTTCTTTTTTCCCTCACTTCTTTTTTCCTTTCTTTTCTCCCTTTCCCTCCCTTCTTATTTTTTTCTTTCTTTCCTACTTTTCTTTCTTCTTCTTCGTCTTTTTCCTCCTTCCTTTTTGTCTCTCTTCCTCACACATCCAGGCGCAACAGTAACCCGGTACATTCCCAGGCCGCATAGCAACTTGGGATTTACCGGCGTCTGAAAAGCAGTCGCTGCAGACAACCACTATCTGTAGAGCCACCGTATTTGCCGCCGCCCAGGCCCAGAGGTCTGATTTTGACGGCTCACGAAAATAAAGTTATTCTCGTCGGCCACATAAGACCTACAAAAACGATTATTTTTGTTGGCTAAAAGTGGCCCATGAAAATAATGAGTCAGTATTAGCGTGAGCCATTTTGTAGCCCGCAAAAATAGTGCTTGAGTATTTTCGTGGGCCAGGCTGAAGCCCACAAAAATATCTGGTCCATATTTTCGTGTGCTTTTAGGTGGCCCACGGGCAATATTTTCGTGTGCTTTGAGGTGGCCCACAAAAATAATTTAGTCCACATTATCGTGTGCCTGTTATTGGTTTTAGATGGAAGAGTTCAATGTAAATGCAACACTGCCCTTATTGCTTTAAGCGCTCCACAATCTGTTATTGATTTTAGATAGAAAAGTTGAATGTAAGTGCAAATATTGTCGATCAGAGTATCTCCAACAGACAAGGCATCAAAGGCTTTCTTAATTTCTCTGTTGAAGTCAAATTGCTTATAGGGACCATCAGAATACAGGTCTTCTAAGCTATTACTTAACCAATGCATCTTATCCAAAATTTGTTTGGACAAATTCCAATTTTTGGGAGTCTAAATAAATTAGCTAACAAAGCAAGCTCCAAGACCTGAACCTCAAGCTCTATATTTAATCCAGCATAGCCACATTCCATCCTTCTTAAAGATATATCTAATTTCTCAACGAAAATATCAAGTGAAGTCTGGCACACAGAAACCTCATGAATGCACCAGTTGATCCAGAAGAATTTTCAGATAATAGCTTCTCCTCTTCTTTGCAAGTTCTGCAATCAAGAAAATTGAAAGCATTTGAAATATTCTCAAATGGTTGAGTATTATAGAATGGATTTGTGCCAAAAAAAGAAAGAATGATTAATACCTCAGAATAGTCCGGACTTCAAAAATATTGCATGACATTCTCATAGTCCAGGCTTTTTAAACTGTTTCGAGTATGAATTTTGTAGATTTCATTACTAGAATGACATCTAGATCCTTTCACTACTACAGAACATATTTTCACATGCGTCTACAAACATATTTTCACAGTAGGTTTTGAAAACCGCCTATGAAAAAGCACCTGTGAAATGACCTTCACATACGGCATCAAAAATGAACTGTGAAAATATTATCACAGGCGGTTCATTAAAGCAGACCGTCTGTGACAAAGAATTATCACAGACGGCTTCTTAGGAAGTACCGCTTGTGAAAATAGACTACCAAAACGGCTCTTGGTGAATGACCGCTTGTGAAAATAGACTATCATAGACGTCTTTAAATGAAAGACCCCTTGTGAAAATGGATATCGCAGGTGCTACTTCGTTACAGGCTGCTTGTGAAATTGAATATAAGATGCACCTCTTTATATAGACCCACTTGTAAAAAAGGATATCTCAAGCGGTTCTTCATGGCGGACCGCATGCGAAATTTTTTTATCACATGCGGCTTTCTATATGTGGCCGCCTGTAAAAAGCTATTATCTCCGATGGTTCAACTTTAGCAACCGCCTGTGAAAACTTACTACCACATGCGGTTCTTGGCCAACCACCGCCCGTAATAAACTGTTATCACAGGCCGTTTTTAGCACCTGGCTGCCTGTGATAATTTCTTAGCACAAAGGGTTCATATTTTAGAACCGGCTGTGAAGATATATACCCTTTCAGAACTTCATGCTGTTATTTCTAACTTTCAGCTTAAATTCAAATATAAACAGCACAAAAACAATTTGCACCCGCTTAGATTCAAATAAATATTCGCACAACAATCATAAAGTATAAGATTCTTATACATACAATGTAAGTTTATATGTATATCTCAGTCGTAGTTCACAAGTACACATATTTTACATGTTTCTCTAAAAACTAGTTGATTCATAATTCCAGAGTTCTGGCACATCGGCATGTGGGCTTGTGTCATCGAAGAAAGGCCCTTTTCGGTGAATAACTTCGTGACGCATGAACATACACAGTTCACCCACAACCCTATTGACTTCTTTGACCATATCTCTAGAAATCGGCCAATCTCTGTTCACATCCGTATATTGCAATGAAAACATAATAAAAGTATTAGAATACGATAGTGACAATGAAAATGTAACTCAAAAGTAAGAAAATACAATATCTACAGTAAGGATTACTTACATCGTCACGATTCACTCTATATTCACCGGCGACACGAAGATTCTCGCATATGTTATATCCATAGAGGACACTACCAGGAGGCTGCATGGCACAAGGAAAATTTATCCGTACATGCAATACGGTCCTATCCACAGGTCGGTCACTGCCATGTTTTTTCTAATGGAACACCCAAGTGCTGTCATATAATAATTTGGCTGTCGTAAATTTACGTGTTTCCTGTAGTGTGAGGAAGTAGTCTATACAACCTGTGTATGCCGGAGTAGACAAAGTAGAGTAAGGGTAGAGATAACAACTTCAGCGATGTGGGGTTGTGATAGATGAAGACTGACGAAACCGGCAGCTAAAAAAGTCAACTCTTGTAGTCTAAAAAGCATAGTAGCAGTATGTTTAAGGTAGGTGGAGAACAAACGGATCAGCATGAGGAAGACCATGTGCATAGAGGTTGTGGGGGTCATTGTTTCACGGAAATGACGATAAATATAGAATAACAAGTGTCATAATGGTGGAGTTGCTCCCCGGACGGTGAATCTCGTGCCCATGCATGGCGACCATGGGCAGTGGCGCTGCAGCCTAATAAGCCTGCAACATAGCGGCAGCACGAAATTCGGAGGGGAGGTATGTGGCCTCGACATCAGCATGCATATGGCTAATTGATGAGACCGGTTGTGTGGATGGAAACATGATGACGTCACTCATATTAGAGTAATTAATCCTTTGTGTGCCAGAAAGCATGGAACTAGTAGCGATAGTGTCAACCATATTCACTACAAGAAAACGTATAACTTTTGTCGGCTACATCTATTTTTGTGGACCCTCACGAAATTATATGTATTTTCGTGAGCCAACACCTAGCTCACAAAAATATATTATAATTTCATGGGCCAAATTCAAGGCACACAAAAATATAGTATAATTTTATGGGCTAAATGCAAGGCACACGAAAATATAGTATAATTTCGTGGTCCTGGGAGGTAGCACACAAAAATGACTATATTTTCGTGGGTCGGTGAAAATAGCACACGAAAATGGACTAGGCTTCGTCGGTTTCAGACAGGGGTACACATATTTTTGTGGGCTACTTAACACGCTCACGAAAATACTTCCAACAATTTCGTGGGCTACAGGAAGCACACGAAAATATGACCTATAATTTTGTGTCTTGCATGAAGCACACGAAAATATGACATATATTATCGTTGGCTTCCGGAGGGCACATGAAAAAAACTCAGCTTCGGCAGGTCACACGAACCTAGGCCATGCATTTTCGTCGGCCGAGGCGCAGCGCACGGAATTTTACAGTACTGTCATCGGCCTGGAACACGGCTCAGGAAAATATTGCTGTTAATTTCGTCGGCTCATACAGGCACACGAAAATAATGCGGCTTCCGACAGGGCACACGAACCTAGGTCATGCATTTTTCGTCCGCCGAGGCGCAGCTCACGAAATTTGATAGTAGTGTGGTCGGCCTTGAACGCGACTCACAAAAATATTGCTATAATTTCATTGGCTAGTACAGGCACACGAAAATAACACGGCGCACGAAAATGTTGGTTTGTTGGAAAGCTCCATGTGGCCATATTATAAGATTTTCTTTGACAAAAATATTGTATGGACCATGTGTGACATATTTGTGTTCGTTTATGTTATATTGTGTGTGGACATAAATACCGTTTGGACTATATAATGGATTTTGTAATGTTTAATTGAGTTTGTTGCATTTGTTATTAAGTGTGATCTATGTGTTCTGTGTGTTTGAGTGATAATTTATTATTGTATGTGCTTGGAACTGAACAATATGCATCTACTCTGACTGTAATTTTATGTATTTTCATGGGCCAAGAAATTAACCATAAAAATAGTGCCATATTATTTTCTTGGGCTAGGAGATGACCCACGAAAACAGTACCATATTATTTTCGTGGGCCAATTGTTGGCCCAAAAAATAAACAACAGCATTTTTGTGGGCCAATTGTTGGCCCACAAAAGTAAACAGCAGTATTTTCGTGGGCCACATGTTGGCCCACGAAAATAATTGGACATTATTTTCGTGGGCCAACATGTGGCCCACGAAAATACCCTGCTATTATTTTTATGGGCCATATTTTGACCCACAAAAATATATATTTTAGTGGGTTATTTTTGGGTGAGCCGACTCCAAGACATGCGGTCCAGACATCAGGGCATCCACTATGGAGTCACTTAAGTGCCTAGCACCTAGCACTGCTGTACATGTGGCAGATGAAGTATAGACCAGAGTTATTGATATCCATGCCGATATATAACGGGTGACTTAACTCCCGGTAAAAAGAAAAAAAAACAACAAATGTAATAATCTCTATGCCAACCACCATGTGCACATAACAGCTCCGTATACAACATATGTATTCCTAGCAGCTCCATGTACCAGACACCAGAGATAATGTGCTTGTAGCCTTGTTCTTTTCACAGCGACAGACAACCTAGAAAAAAAGATGGGATAATAATGTTATATGCCCATTATGTCTCAAGGAGGTAGAAACAGCACATCATCTCTTCATAGATTGTTGTTTCTCATGGAGCGTAATGCACAACATTAATAATTTGGTGACACCTAGAGGAACACCGCTAATGGCTCTTGGAAATAATACAAAACAGACAGTGGTGGAGATGTTCCCCAGCACGACCAGAGGAATGCAAAAGGAAATGACACAAACAATAAAAGAAACATTGCTATATACATGGTGGAATATATGGAAGCAGTGTAATAGGGGAATCTTCCAAGGGTTAGACAAAGATGAGTTCCAAGTAGCGATGTTGGCGCAGGAGGACATCGATCAGTATGACTTGGCTATGACCCTTTAGCCATTGAGA
Source organism: Neostapfia colusana (assembly GCA_030760725.1). NCBI lineage: Eukaryota > Viridiplantae > Streptophyta > Magnoliopsida > Poales > Poaceae > Neostapfia > Neostapfia colusana. The sequence continues at coordinate 70,697,177 of JASWHV010000009.1, forward strand.
GAATAATTGGGATGTTGGTGAGATATATTTCTTATTTCTTTTTCCCTTCTTGTTACACCTAGAGCTCCCTAATATACATGTAGTACTAGCTTGTGATCTTTGTTCTTTAGTAGCTTAAGTTACTAGTGCTACATAGAATCTAGGCCGGCCCTAGGAAGTGCCCTAGGGGCGACAGCCCCGGGCCCGCCAAAATTAAGGATCCATTAGTCTATAAAATTTATCGCACCATAGAACTACGTATACTACAAGAAAGAGTGAAAGTTACGACACCCGACAATATTTGTGACAGTTTTAGGGTTGGCCGTCGTAAATAAACTAATTTACGACTTCTGACTGGTGACGGCTAAAAACCGTTATAAATAAACCATTGCCCTCGTAAATAAGCTGTTTACGACGGTAAGTGGCTTATTTACGATGATTTCTGGCCGACATTAGTTATCTAGTTTTTTGTAGTGATAAATGAATGCGATTGAATTGGCATCTAACAAAGGATTAATGAACCAAGAATAGCAACCAATAAGACCGTGAATTTGGCCTAGCTGGTCATCCTAACATAGAATCAGAAGTCCACGACAATATACATGACCATGCAACAACAGCAGAGGCTGAGCCGTTCCAGGTTGTTGCCTCGCATATTCTCCTAAATTGAACACCAATCGTCGAATCGTATCTCGTGCTACTGTCTGCTAGTTGTTGCGAATATGATGCCACTAGACTGCTCAATGCTCTAGGTTAACATGCCACCACATCATAGCTCATGCCTTTATGGTGCTAGCTTTAACTGATTTTATACATATACTACTTTTGGACTAACTGATTTTCTCTTTTTTTTTTCTCATCTAAATGTGCTTTTGTTATTTATACTTATTATTTTGATATAACGTGTGACAATAAAATTCTATAATGCAGTTACAATTCATAAATCATTTTTTATGTTTTCTGTCAACCCGTGGCCAAATTCTTTCCCGTCCCGAGCCCCAAAAAAGTCAGTGCCGGCCCTGCATTGGATCTTTAATATGTAACTCGTTCTCCTTTTCTTCTTTAATGAAATTGACAGAGCACTGCCTGTAACCGTCAAAAAAAAGAAAACAAAGACTAGAGATTGTACAGATGGAATCGGCCAAGCAGCAGACGATGCCGGACGGTGGCCAGATGCGCTACCGATCCGGAGCCCTCACTAAGATCAAAGGCGACGGACGGCCCACCTAGCGGCCCCCTGCGACCTGTCGTCTTGGTTTACTCTCCTTCGTGGTGATGGGACCAGATGGCGATCGACGGTGGCTTAGGCTATTCGCACTCGCGGATCTCTATATCAGACCTCTAAAGAAATATTGTCAACCTTTTACGCTTGACTCTAAAAGGTTCGTACCTTTACAGTTTATTTGTCCACGCTCATTCACCTCTAAATCAGACCTCTATATCAACTATTTTATATTAGATAATACAACTATATCATATTTTATATTATTTCATATAACTATTTATGTTAATAATATTATATTTATAACTTATATAAAATCATTATATTTATTTTCTTGCTTCCTTTCCTCTCTTTTTTTCTTATTTTTCCTTTTCACATTCTTTTTTCCCTCACTTTTTTTTCTTATTTTCCTTTTCCCTTTCTTTTTTCCATCACTTCTTTTTTCCTTTCTTTTCTCCCTTTCCCTGCCTTCTTATTTTTTCTTTCTTTCCTACTTTTCTTTCCTTTCTTCTTCTTCGTCTTTTTCCTCCTTCCTTTTTGTCTCTCTTCCTCACACATCTAGGCGCAACAGTAACCCGGTACATTCCCAGACCGCATAGCCACTTGGGATTTACCGGCGCCTGAAAAGCAGTCGCTGCAGACAACCACTATCTGTAGAGCCACCGTATTTGCCGCCGCCCAGGCCCAGAGGTGATTTTGACGGCTCACGAAAATAAAGTTATTCTCGTCGGCCACATAAGACCTACAAAAACGATTATTTTTGTTGGCTAAAAGTGGCCCACGAAAATAATGAGGCAGTATTAGCGTGAGCCATTTTGTAGCCCGCAAAAATAGGGCTTGAGTATTTTCGTGGGCCAGGCTGAAGCCTACAAAGATAACTGGTCCATATTTTCGTGTGCTTTTAGGTGGCCCACGGGCAATATTTTCGTGTGCTTTGAGGTGGCCCACAAAAATAATTTAGTCCACATTATCGTGTGCCTGTTATTGGTTTTAGATGGAAGTGTTCAATGTAAATGCAACACTGCCCTTATTGCTTTAAGCGCTCCACAATCTGTTATTGATTTTAGATAGAAAAGTTGAATGTAAGTGCAAATATTGTCGATCAGAGTATCGCCAACAGACAAGGCATCAAAGGCTTTCTTAATTTCTCCGTTGAAGTCAAATTGCTTATAGGGACCATCAGAATACAGGTCTTCTAAGCTATTACTTAACCAATGCATCTTATCCAAAATTTATTTGGACAAATTCCAATTTTTGGGAGTCTAAATAAATTAGCTAACAAAGCAAGCTCCAAGACCTGAACCTCAAGCTCTATATTTAATCCAGCATAGCCACATTCCATCCTTCTTAAAGATATATCTAATTTCTCAACGAAAATATCAAGTGAAGTCTGGCACACAGAAACCTCATGAATGCACCAGTTGATCCAGAAGAATTTTTAGATAATAGCTTCTCCCCTTCTTTGCAAGTTCTGCAATCAAGAAAATTGAAAGCATTTGAAATATTCTCAAATGGTTGAGTATTATAGAATGGATTTGTGCTAAAAAAAGAAAGAATGATTAATACCTCAGAATAGTCCGGACTTCAAAAATATTGCATGACATTCTCATAGTCCAGGCTTTTTAAACTGTTTCAAGTATGAATTTTGTAGATTTCATTACTAGAATGACATCTAGATCCTTACACTACTACAGAACATATTTTCACATGCGTCTATAAACATATTTCCACAGTAGGTTTTGAAAACCGCCTATGAAAATACACCTGTGAAATGACCTTCATATACGGCACCAAAAATGAACTGTGAAAATATTATCACAGGCGGTTCATTAAAGCAGACCGCCTGTGACAAAGAATTATCACAGACGGCTTCTTAGGAAGTACCTCTTGTGAAAATGGACTACCAAAATGGCTCTTGGTGAATGACCGCTTGTGAAAATAGACTATCATAGACGTCTTTAAATGAAAGACCCCTTGTGAAAATGGATATCGCAGGTGCTACTTTGTTACAGGCCGCTTGTGAAATTGAATATAACATGCACCTCTTTATATAGACCCACATGTAAAAAAGGATATCTCAAGCGGTTCTTCATGGCGGACCGCATGCGAAATTTTTTTATCACATGCGGCTTTCTATATGTGGCCGCCTGTAAAAATCTATTATCACCGATGGTTCAACTTTAGCAACCGCCTGTGAAAACTTACTACCACATGCGATTCTTGGCCAACCACCGCCCGTAATAAACTGTTATCACAGGCCGTTTTTAGCACCCGGCTGCCTGTGATAATTTCTTAGCACAAAGGGTTCATATTTTAGAACCGGCTGTGAAGATATATACCCTTTCAGAACTTCATGCTGTTATTTCTAACTTTCAGCTTAAATTCAAATATAAACAGCACAAAAACAATTTGCACCCGCTCAGATTCAAATAAATATTCGCACAACAATCATAAAGTATAAGATTCATATACATACAATGTAAGTTTCTATGTATATCTCAGTCGTAGTTCACAAGTACACATATTTTACAAGTTTCTCTAAAAACTAGTTGATTCATAATTCCAGAGTTCTGGCACATCGGCATGTGGGCTTGTGTCATCGAAGAAAAGCCCTTTTCGGTGAATAACTTCGTGACACATGAACATACACAGTTCACCCACAACCCTATTGACTTCTTTGACCATGTCTCTAGAAATCGACCAATCTCTGTTCACATCCGTATATTGCAATGAAAACATAATAAAAGTATTAGAATACGATAGTGACAATGAAAATGTAACTCAAAAGTAAGAAAATACAATATCTACAGTAAGGATTACTTACATCGTCACGATTCACTCTATATTCACCGGCGACACGAAGATTCTCGCATATGTTATATCCATAGAGGACACTACCAGGAGGCTGCTTGGCACAAGGAAAATTTATCCGTACATGCAATACGGTCCTATCCACAGGTCGGTCACTACCATGTTTTTTCTAATAGAACACCCAAGTGCTGTCATATAATAATTTGGCTGTCGTAAATTTACGTGTTTCCTGTAGTGTGAGGAAGAAGTCTATACAACCTGTATATGCTGGAGTAGACAAAGTAGAGTAAGGGTAGAGATAACAACTTTAGCGATGTGGGGTTGTGGTAGATGAAGACTGACGAAACCGGCCGCTAAAAAAGTCAACTCTTGTAGTCTAAAAAGCATAGTAGCAGTATGTTTAAGGTAGGTGGAGAACAAACCGATCAGCATGAGGAAGACCATGTGCATAGAGGTTGTGGGGGTCATTGTTTCACGGAAATGATGATAAATATAGAATAACAAGTGTCATAATAGATGGAGTTGCTCCTCGGACGGTGAATCTCGTGCCCATGCATGGCGACCATGGGCAGTGGCGCTGCAGCCTAATAACCCTGCAACATAGCGGCAGCACGAAATTCGGAGGGGAGGTATGTGGCCTCGACATCAGCATGCATATGGCTAATTGATGAGACGGGTTGTGTGGATGGAAACATGATGAGGTCGCTCATATTAGAGTAATTAATCCTTTGTGTGCCAGAAGGCATGGAACTAGTAGCGATAGTGTCAACCATATTCACTACAAGAAAACATATATTTTTTGTCGGCTACATCTATTTTTGTGGACCCTCACGAAATTATATGTATTTTCGTGAGCCAACACCTAGCTCACAAAAATATATTGTAATTTCATGGGCCAAATGCAAGGCAAACAAAAATATAGTATAATTTTATGGGCTAAATGCAAGGCACACGAAAATATAGTATAATTTCGTGGTCCTGGGAGGTAGCACACAAAAATGACTATATTTTCGTGGGTCGGTGAAAATAGCACACGAAAATGGACTAGGCTTCGTCGGTTTCAGATAGGGGTACACATATTTTTGTGGGCTACTTAACACGCTCACGAAAAATACTTCCAACAATTTCGTGGGCTACAGGAAGCACACGAAAATATGAACTATAATTTTGTGTCTTGCATGAAGCACACGAAAATATGACATATATTGTCGTCGGCTTCCGGAGGGCACATGAAAATAACTCAGCTTCGGCAGGTCACACGAACCTAGGCCATGCATTTTCGTCGGCCGAGGCGCAGCGCACGGAATTTTACAGTACTGTCGTCGGCCTGGAACACGGCTCAGGAAAATATTGCTGTTAATTTCGTCGGCTCCTAGAGGCACACGAAAATAATGCGGCTTCCGACAGGGCACACGAACCTAGGTCATGCATTTTCGTCGGCCGAGGCGCAGCTCACGAAATTTGATAGTAGTGTGGTCGGCATTGAACGCGACTCACGAAAATATTGCTATAATTTCATTGGCTAGTACAGGCACACGAAAATAACACGGCGCACGAAAATGTTGGTTTGTTGGAAAGCTCCATGTGGCCATATTATAAGATTTGCTTTGACAAAAATATTGTATGGACCATGTGTGACATGTTTTTGTTCGTTTATGTTATATTGTGCGTGGACATAAATACCGTTTGGACTATATAATGGAATTTGTAATGTTTAATTGAGTTTGTTGCATTTGTTATTAAGTGTGATCTGTGTGTTCTGTGTGTTTGAATGATAATTTATTATTGTATGTGCTTGGAACTGAACAATATACATCAACTCTGACTGTAATTTTATGTATTTTTGTGGGCCAAGAAATTACCCATAAAAATAGTGCCATATTATTTTCTTGGGCTAGGAGATGACCCACAAAAACAGTATCATATTATTTTCGTGGGCCAATTATTGGCCCACAAAAATAAACAACAGCATTTTTGTGGGCCAATTGTTGGCCCACAAAAATAAACAGCAGTATTTTCATGGGCCAGATGTTGGCCCACAAAAATAACTGGACAGTATTTTGGTGGGCCAACATGTGGCCCACGAAAATACCCTGCTATTATTTTTATGGGCCATATTTTGACCCACAAAAATATATATTTTCGTGGGTTATTTTTGGGTGAGCCGACTCCAAGACATGCGGTCCAGACATCAGGGCATCTACTATGGAGTCCCTTAAGTGCCTAGCACCTAGCACTGCTGTACATGTGGCAGATGAAGTATAGACCAGAGTTATTGATATCCATGTCGATATATAACGGGTGACTTAACTCCCGGTAAAAAGAAAAAAAACAACAAATGTAAGAATCTCTATGCCAACCACCATGTGCACATAACAGCTCTGTATACAACATATGTATTCCTAGCAGCTCCATGTACCAGACACCAGAGATAATGTGCTTGTAGCCTTGTTCTTTTTACAGCGACAGACAACCTAGAAAAAAAGATGGGATAATAATGTTATATGCCCATTATGTCTCAAGGAGGTAGAAACAGCACATCATCTCTTCATATATTGTTGTTTCTCATGGAGCGTAATGCACAACATTAATAATTTGGTGACACCTAGAGGAACACCGCTAATGGCTCTTGGAAATAATACAGAACAGACAGTGGTGGAGATGTTCCCCAGCACGACCAGAGGAATGCAAAAGGAAATGAGACAAACAATAAAAGAAACATTGCTATATACATGGTGGAATATATGGAAGGAGTGTAATAGAGGAATCTTCCAAGGGTTAGACAAAGATGAGTTCCAAGTAGCGATGTTGGCGCAGGAGGACATCAATCAGTATGACTTGGCTATGACCCTTTAGCCATTGAGAGAATAATTGGGATGTTGGTGAGATATATTTCTTATTTCTTTTTCCCTTCTTGTTACACCTAGAGCTCCCTAATATACATGTAGTACTAGCTTGTGATCTTTTTTCTTTAGTAGCTTAAGTTACCAGTGCTACATAGAATCTAGGCCGGACCTAGGAAGTGCCCTAGGGGCGACAGCCCCGGGCCCGCAAAAATTAAGGATCCATTAGTCTATAGAATTTATCGCACCATAGAACTACGTACACTACAAGAAAGAGTGAAAGTTACGACACCCGACAATATTTCTGACAGTTTTAGGGTCGGCCGTTGTAAATAAACTTATTTACGACTTCTGACTGGTGACGGCTAAAAACCGTCATAAATAAACCATTGCCCTCGTAAATAAGCTGTTTTCGACGGTAAGTGGCTTATTTATGACGATTTCTGGCCGACATTAGTTATCTAGTTTTTTGTAGTGATAAATGAACGCGATTGAATTGGCATCTAACAAAGGATTAATGAACCAAGAATAGCAACCAATAAGACCGTGAATTTAGCCTAGCTGGTCATCCTAACATAGAATCAGAAGTCCACGACAATATACATGACCATGCAACAACAGCAGAGGCTGAGCCGTTCCAGGTTGTTGCCTCGCATATTCTCCTAAATTGAACACCAATCGTCGAATCGTATCTCGTGCTACTGTCTGCTGGTTGTTGCGAATATGATGCCACTAGACTGCTCAATGCTCTAGGTTAACATGCCACCACATCATAGCTCATGCCTTTATGGTGCTAGCTTTAACTGATTTTATACATATACTACTTTTGGACTAACTGATTTTCTCTTTTTTTTCTCATCTAAGTGTGCTTTTGTTATTTATACTTATTATTTTGATATAACGTGTGACAATAAAATTCTATAATGCAGTTACAATTCATAAATCATTTTTTATGTTTTCTGTCAACCCGTGGCCAAATTCTTTCCCGTCCTGAGCCCCAAAAAAGTCAGTGCCGGCCCTGCATTGGATCTTTAATATGGAACTCGTTCTCCTTTTCTTCTTTAATGAAATTGACAGAGCACTGCCTGTTAACCGTCAAAAAAAGAAAACAAAGACTAGAGATTGTACAGATGGAATCGGCCAAGCAGCAGACGATGCCGGACGGTGGCCAGATGCGCTACCGATCCGGAGCCCTCACTAACATCAAAGGCGACGGACGGCCCACCTAGCGGCCCCCTGCGACCTGTCATCTTGGTTTCCTCTCCTTCGTGGTGATGGGACCAGATGACGATCGACGGTGGCTTAGGCTATTCGCACTCGCGGATCTCTATATCATACCTCTAAACAAATATTGTCAACCTTTTACGCTTGACTCTAAAAGGTTCGTACCTTTACAGTTTATTTGTCCGTGCTCATTCACCTCTATATCAACTATCAACTATTTTATATTAGATAATACAACTATATCATATTTTATATTATTTCATATAACTATTTATGTTAATAATATTATGTTTATAACTTATATAAAATCATTATATTTATTTTTTTGCTTCCTTTCCTATCTTTTTTTTCTTATTTTTCCTTTTCCCTTTCTTTTTTCCCTCACTTTTTTTTATTTTCCTTTTCCCTTTCTTTTTTCCCTCACTTCTTTTTTCCTTTCTTTTCTCCCTTTCCCTCCCTTCTTATTTTTTTCTTTCTTTCCTACTTTTCTTTCTTCTTCTTCGTCTTTTTCCTCCTTCCTTTTTGTCTCTCTTCCTCACACATCCAGGCGCAACAGTAACCCGGTACATTCCCAGGCCGCATAGCCACTTGGGATTTACCGGCGTCTGAAAAGCAGTCGCTGCAGACAATCACTATCTGTAGAGCCACCGTATTTGCCGCCGCCCAGGCCCAGAGGTCTGATTTTGACGGCTCACGAAAATAAAGTTATTCTCGTCGGCCACATAAGACCTACAAAAACGATTATTTTTGTTGGCTAAAAGTGGCCCATGAAAATAATGAGTCAGTATTAGGGTGAGCCATTTTGTAGCCCGCAAAAATAGTGCTTGAGTATTTTCGTGGGCCAGGCTGAAGCCCACAAAAATAACTGGTCCATATTTTCGTGTGCTTTTAGGTGGCCCACGGGCAATATTTTCGTGTGCTTTGAGGTGGCCCACAAAAATAATTTAGTCCACATTATCGTGTGCCTGTAATTGGTTTTAGATGGAAGAGTTCAATGTAAATGCAACACTGCCCTTATTGCTTTAAGCGCTCCACAATCTGTTATTGATTTTAGATAGAAAAGTTGAATGTAAGTGCAAATATTGTCGATCAGAGTATCTCCAACAGACAAGGCATCAAAGGCTTTCTTAATTTCTCTGTTGAAGTCAAATTGCTTATAGGGACCATCAGAATACAGGTCTTCTAAGCTATTACTTAACCAATGCATCTTATCCAAAATTTGTTTGGACAAATTCCAATTTTTGGGAGTCTAAATAAATTAGCTAACAAAGCAAGCTCCAAGACCTGAACCTCAAGCTCTATATTTAATCCAGCATAGCCACATTCCATCCTTCTTAAAGATATATCTAATTTCTCAACGAAAATATCAAGTGACGTCTGGCACACAGAAACCTCATGAATGCACCAGTTGATCCAGAAGAATTTTCAGATAATAGCTTCTCCTCTTCTTTGCAAGTTCTGCAATCAAGAAAATTGAAAGCATTTGAAATATTCTCAAATGGTTGAGTATTATAGAATGGATTTGTGCCAAAAAAAGAAAGAATGATTAATACCTCAGAATAGTCCGGACTTCAAAAATATTGCATGACATTCTCATAGTCCAGGCTTTTTAAACTGTTTCGAGTATGAATTTTGTAGATTTCATTACTAGAATGACATCTAGATCCTTTCACTACTACAGAACATATTTTCACATGCGTCTACAAACATATTTTCACAGTAGGTTTTGAAAACCGCCTATGAAAAAGCACCTGTGAAATGACCTTCACATACGGCATCAAAAATGAACTGTGAAAATATTATCACAGGCGGTTCATTAAAGCAGACCGTCTGTGACAAAGAATTATCACAGACGGCTTCTTAGGAAGTACCGCTTGTGAAAATAGACTACCAAAATGGCTCTTGGTGAATGACCGCTTGTGAAAATAGACTATCATAGACGTCTTTAAATGAAAGACCCCTTGTGAAAATGGATATCGCAGGTGCTACTTCGTTACAGGCTGCTTGTGAAATTGAATATAAGATGCACCTCTTTATATAGACCCACTTGTAAAAAAGGATATCTCAAGCGGTTCTTCATGGCGGACCGCATGCGAAATTTTTTTATCACATGCGACTTTCTATATGTGGCCGCCTGTAAAAAGCTATTATCTCCGATGGTTCAACTTTAGCAACCGCCTGTGAAAACTTACTACCACATGCGGTTCTTGGCCAACCACCGCCCGTAATAAACTGTTATCACAGGCCGTTTTTAGCACCTGGCTGCCTGTGATAATTTCTTAGCACAAAGGGTTCATATTTTAGAACCGGCTGTGAAGATATATACCCTTTCAGAACTTCATGCTGTTATTTCTAACTTTCAGCTTAAATTCAAATATAAACAGCACAAAAACAATTTGCACCCGCTTAGATTCAAATAAATATTCGCACAACAATCATAAAGTATAAGATTCTTATACATACAATGTAAGTTTATATGTATATCTCAGTCGTAGTTCACAAGTACACATATTTTACAAGTTTCTCTAAAAACTAGTTGATTCATAATTCCAGAGTTCTGGCACATCGGCATGTGGGCTTGTGTCATCGAAGAAAGGCCCTTTTCGGTGAATAACTTTGTGACGCATGAACATACACAGTTCACCCACAACCCTATTGACTTCTTTGACCATATCTCTAGAAATCGGCCAATCTCTGTTCACATCCGTATATTGCAATGAAAACATAATAAAAGTATTAGAATACGATAGTGACAATGAAAATGTAACTCAAAAGTAAGAAAATACAATATCTACAGTAAGGATTACTTACATCGTCACGATTCACTCTATATTCACCGGCGACACGAAGATTCTCGCATATGTTATATCCATAGAGGACACTACCAGGAGGCTGCATGGCACAAGGAAAATTTATCCGTACATGCAATACGGTCCTATCCACAGGTCGGTCACTGCCATGTTTTTTCTAATGGAACACCCAAGTGCTGTCATATAATAATTTGGCTGTCGTAAATTTACGTGTTTCCTGTAGTGTGAGGAAGTAGTCTATACAACCTGTGTATGCTGGAGTAGACAAAGTAGAGTAAGGGTAGAGATAACAACTTTAGCGATGTGGGGTTGTGATAGATGAAGACTGACGAAACCGGCAGCTAAAAAAGTCAACTCTTGTAGTCTAAAAAGCATAGTAGCAGTATGTTTAAGGTAGGTGGAGAACAAACGGATCAGCATGAGGAAGACCATGTGCATAGAGGTTGTGGGGGTCATTGTTTCACGGAAATGACGATAAATATAGAATAACAAGTGTCATAATGGTGGAGTTGCTCCCCGGACGGTGAATCTCGTGCCCATGCATGGCGACCATGGGCAGTGGCGCTGCAGCCTAATAAGCCTGCAACATAGCGGCAGCACGAAATTCGGAGGGGAGGTATGTGGCCTCGACATCAGCATGCATATGGCTAATTGATGAGACCGGTTGTGTGGATGGAAACATGATGACGTCACTCATATTAGAGTAATTAATCCTTTGTGTGCCAGAAAGCATGGAACTAGTAGCGATAGTGTCAACCATATTCACTACAAGAAAACGTATAACTTTTGTCGGCTACATCTATTTTTGTGGACCCTCACGAAATTATATGTATTTTCGTGAGCCAACACCTAGCTCACAAAAATATATTATAATTTCATGGGCCAAATTCAAGGCACACAAAAATATAGTATAATTTTATGGGCTAAATGCAAGGCACACGAAAATATAGTATAATTTCGTGGTCCTGGGAGGTAGCACACAAAAATGACTATATTTTCGTGGGTCGGTGAAAATAGCACACGAAAATGGACTAGGCTTCGTCGGTTTCAGACAGGGGTACACATATTTTTGTGGGCTACTTAACACGCTCACGAAAATACTTCCAACAATTTCGTGGGCTACAGGAAGCACACGAAAATATGACCTATAATTTTGTGTCTTGCATGAAGCACACGAAAATATGACATATATTATCGTTGGCTTCCGGAGGGCACATGAAAAAAACTCAGCTTCGGCAGGTCACACGAACCTAGGCCATGCATTTTCGTCGGCCGAGGCGCAGCGCACGGAATTTTACAGTACTGTCATCGGCCTGGAACACGGCTCAGGAAAATATTGCTGTTAATTTCGTCGGCTCATACAGGCACACGAAAATAATGCGGCTTCCGACAGGGCACACGAACCTAGGTCATGCATTTTCGTCCGCCGAGGCGCAGCTCACGAAATTTGATAGTAGTGTGGTCGGCCTTGAACGCGACTCACAAAAATATTGCTATAATTTCATTGGCTAGTACAGGCACACGAAAATAACACGGCGCACGAAAATGTTGGTTTGTTGGAAAGCTCCATGTGGCCATATTATAAGATTTTCTTTGACAAAAATATTGTATGGACCATGTGTGACATATTTGTGTTCGTTTATGTTATATTGTGTGTGGACATAAATACCGTTTGGACTATATAATGGATTTTGTAATGTTTAATTGAGTTTGTTGCATTTGTTATTAAGTGTGATCTGTGTGTTTGAATGATAATTTATTATTGTATGTGCTTGGAACTGAACAATATGCATCAACTCTGACTGTAATTTTATGTATTTTCATGGGCCAAGAAATTACCCATAAAAATAGTGCCATATTATTTTCTTGGGCTAGGAGATGACCCACGAAAACAGTACCATATTATTTTCGTGGGCCAATTGTTGGCCCACAAAAATAAACAGCAGTATTTTCGTGGGCCAGATGTCGGCCCTCAAAAATAACTGGAGAGTATTTTCGTGGGCCAACATGTGGCCCACGAAAATACCCTGCTATTATTTTTATGGGCCATATTTTGACCCACAAAAATATATATTTTCGTGGGTTATTTTTGGGTGAGCCGACTCCAAGACATGCGGTCAAGACATCAGGGCATCCACTATGGAGTCTCTTAAGTGCCTAGCACCTAGCACTGCTGTACATGTGGCAGATGAAGTATAGACCAGAGTTATTGATATCCATGTCGATATATAACGGGTGACTTAACTCCCAGTAAAAAGAAAAAAAACAACAAATGTAAGAATCTCTATGCCAACCACCATGTGCACATAACAGCTCCGTATACAACATATGTATTCCTAGCAGCTCCATGTACCAGACACCAGAGATAATGTGCTTGTCGCCTTGTTCTTTTCACAGCGACAGACAACCTAGAAAAAAAGATGGGATAATAATGTTATATGCCCATTATGTCTCAAGGAGGTAGAAACAGCACATCATCTTTTCATAGATTGTTGTTTCTCATGGAGCGTAATGCACAACATTAATAATTTGGTGACACCTAGAGGAACACCGCTAATGGCTCTTGGAAATAATACAAAACAGACAGTGGTGGAGATGTTCCCCAGCACGACCAGAGGAATGCAAAAGGAAATGAGACAAACAATAAAAGAAACATTGCTATATACATGGTGGAATATATTGAAGGAGTGTAATAGGGGAATCTTCCAAGGATTAGACAAAGATGAGTTCCAAGTAGCGATGTTGGCGCAGGAGGACATCGATTAGTATGACTTGGCTATGACCCTTTAGCCATTGAGAGAATAATTGGGATGTTGGTGAGATATATTTCTTATTTCTTTTTCCCTTCTTGTTACACCTAGAGCTCCCTAATATACATGTAGTACTAGCTTGTGATATTTGTTCTTTAGTAGCTTAAGTTACCAGTGCTACATAGAATCTAGGCCGGCCCTAGGAAGTGCCCTAGGGGTGACAGCCCCGGGCCCGCCAAAATTAAGGATCCATTAGTCTATAAAATTTATCGCACCATAGAACTACGTACACTACAAGAAAGAGTGAATGTTATGACACCCGACAATATTTGTGACAGTTTTAGGGTTGGCCATCGTAAATAAACTAATTTACGACTTCTGACTGGTGACGGCTAAAAACCGTTATAAATAAACCATTGCCCTCGTAAATAAGCTGTTTACGACGGTAAGTGGCTTATTTACGATGATTTCTGGCCGACATTAGTTATCTAGTTTTTTCTAGTGATAAATGAATGCGATTGAATTGGCATCTAACAAAGGATTAATGAACCAAGAATAGCAACCAATAAGACCGTGAATTTGGCCTAGCTGGTCATCCTAACATAGAATCAGAAGTCCACGACAATATACATGACCATGCAACAACAGCAGAGGCTGAGCCGTTCCAGGTTGTTGCCTCGCATATTCTCCTAAATTGAACACCAATCGTCGAATCGTATCTCGTGCTACTGTCTGCTGGTTGTTGCGAATATGATGCCACTAGACTGCTCAATGCTCTAGGTTAACATGCCACCACATCATAGCTCATGCCTTTATGGTGCTAGCTTTAACTGATTTTATACATATACTACTTTTGGACTAACTAATTTTCTCTTTTTTTTTCTCATCTAAGTGTGCTTTTGTTATTTATACTTATTATTTTGATATAACGTGTGACAATAAAATTCTATAATGCAGTTACAATTCATAAATCATTTTTTATGTTTTCTGTCAACCCATGCCCAAATTCTTTCCCGTCCCGAGCCCCAAAAAAGTCAGTGCCGGCCCTGCATTGGATCTTTAATATGTAACTCGTTCTCCTTTTCTTCTTTAATGAAATTGACAGAGCACTGCCTGTTAACCGTCAAAAAAAGAAAACAAAGACTAGAGATTGTACAGATGGAATCGGCCAAGCAGCAGACGACGCCGGACGGTGGCCAGATGCGCTACGATCCGGAGCCCTCACTAAGATCAAAGGCGACGGACGGCCCACCTAGCGGCCCCCTGCGACCTGTCGTCTTGGTTTACTCTCCTTCGTGGTGATGGGACCAGATGGCGATCGACGGTGGCTTAGGCTATTCGCACTCGCGGATCTCTATATCAGACCTCTAAAGAAATATTGTCAACCTTTTACGCTTGACTCTAAAAGGTTCGTACCTTTACAGTTTATTTGTCCACGCTCATTCACCTCTAAATCAGACCTCTATATCAACTATCAACTATTTTATATTAGATAATACAACTATATCATATTTTATATTATTTCATATAACTATTTATGTTAATAATATTATATTTATAACTTATATAAAATCATTATATTTATTTTTTTGCTTCCTTTCCTCTCTTTTTTTCTTATTTTTCCTTTTCACATTCTTTTTTCCCTCACTTTTTTTTCTTATTTTCCTTTTCCCTTTCTTTTTTCCCTCACTTCTTTTTTCCTTTCTTTTCTCCCTTTCCCTCCCTTCTTATTTTTTTCTTTCTTTCCTACTTTTCTTTCCTTTCTTCTTCTTCGTCTTTTTCCTCCTTCCTTTTTGTCTCTCTTCCTCACACATCCAGGCGCAACAGTAACCCGGTACATTCCCAGACCGCATAGCCACTTGGGATTTACCGGCGCCTGAAAAGCAGTCGCTGCAGACAACCACTATCTGTAGAGCCACCGTATTTGCCGCCGCCCAGGCCCAGAGGTGATTTTGACGCCTCATGAAAATAAAGTTATTCTCGTCGGCCACATAAGACCTACAAAAACGATTATTTTTGTTGGCTAAAAGTGGCCCACGGAAATAATGAGGCAGTATTAGCGTGAGCCATTTTGTAGCCCGCAAAAATAGGGCTTGAGTATTTTCGTGGGCCAGGCTGAAGCCTACAAAAATAACTGGTCCATATTTTCGTGTGCTTTTAGGTGGCCCACGGGCAATATTTTCGTGTGCTTTGAGGTGGCCCACAAAAATAATTTAGTCCACATTATCGTGTGCCTGTTATTGGTTTTAGATGGAAGTGTTCAATGTAAATGCAACACTGCCCTTATTGCTTTAAGCGCTCCACAATCTGTTATTGATTTTAGATAGAAAAGTTGAATGTAAGTGCAAATATTGTCGATCAGAGTATCGCCAACAGACAAGGCATCAAAGGCTTTCTTAATTTCTCCGTTGAAGTCAAATTGCTTATAGGGACCATCAGAATACAGGTCTTCTAAGCTATTACTTAACCAATGCATCTTATCCAAAATTTATTTGGACAAATTCCAATTTTTGGGAGTCTAAATAAATTAGCTAACAAAGCAAGCTCCAAGACCTGAACCTCAAGCTCTATATTTAATCCAGCATAGCCACATTCCATCCTTCTTAAAGATATATCTAATTTCTCAACGAAAATATCAAGTGAAGTCTGGCACACAGAAACCTCATGAATGCACCAGTTGATCCAGAAGAATTTTTAGATAATAGCTTCTCCCCTTCTTTGCAAGTTCTGCAATCAAGAAAATTGAAAGCATTTTAAATATTCTCAAATGGTTGAGTATTATAGAATGGATTTGTGCTAAAAAAAGAAAGAATGATTAATACCTCAGAATAGTCCGGACTTCAAAAATATTGCATGACATTCTCATAGTCCAGGCTTTTTAAACTGTTTCAAGTATGAATTTTGTAGATTTCATTACTAGAATGACATCTAGATCCTTTCACTACTACAGAACATATTTTCACATGCGTCTATAAACATATTTCCAAAGTAGGTTTTGAAAACCGCCTATGAAAATACACCTGTGAAATGACCTTCACATACGGCATCAAAAATGAACTGTGAAAATATTATCACAGGCGGTTCATTAAAGCAGACCGCCTGTGACAAAGAATTATCACAGACGGCTTCTTAGGAAGTACCTCTTGTGAAAATGGACTACCAAAACGGCTCTTGGTGAATGACCGCTTGTGAAAATAGACTATCATAGACGTGTTTAAATGAAAGACCCCTTGTGAAAATGGATATCGCAGGTGCTACTTCGTTACAGGCCGCTTGTGAAATTGAATATAACATGCACCTCTTTATATAGACCCACATGTAAAAAAGGATATCTCAAGCGGTTCTTCATGGCGGACCGCATGCGAAAAATTTTTATCACATGCGGCTTTCTATATGTGGCCGCCTGTAAAAATCTATTATCACCGATGGTTCAACTTTAGCAACCGCCTGTGAAAACTTACTACCACATGCGGTTCTTGGCCAACCACCGCCCGTAATAAACTGTTATCACAGGCCGTTTTTAGCACCCGGCTGCCTGTGATAATTTCTTAGCACAAAGGGTTCATATTTTAGAACCGGCTGTGAAGATATATACCCTTTCAGAACTTCATGCTGTTATTTCTAACTTTCAGCTTAAATTCAAATATAAACAGCACAAAAACAATTTGCACCCGCTCAGATTCAAATAAATATTCGCACAACAATCATAAAGTATAAGATTCATATACATACAATGTAAGTTTATATGTATATCTCAGTCGTAGTTCACAAGTACACATATTTTACAAGTTTCTCTAAAAACTAGTTGATTCATAATTCCAGAGTTCTGGCACATCGGCATGTGGGCTTGTGTCATCGAAGAAAAGCCCTTTTCGGTGAATAACTTCGTGACGCATGAACATACACAGTTCACCCACAACCCTATTGACTTCTTTGACCATGTCTCTAGAAATCGACCAATCTCTGTTCACATCCGTATATTGCAATGAAAACATAATAAAAGTATTAGAATACGATAGTGACAATGAAAATGTAACTCAAAAGTAAGAAAATACAATATCTACAGTAAGGATTACTTACATCGTCACGATTCACTCTATATTCACCGGCGACACGAAGATTCTCGCATATGTTATATCCATAGAGGACACTACCAGGAGGCTGCTTGGCACAAGGAAAATTTATCCGTACATGCAATACGGTCCTATCCACAGGTCGGTCACTACCATGTTTTTTCTAATAGAACACCCAAGTGCTGTCATATAATAATTTGGCTGTCGTAAATTTACGTGTTTGCTGTAGTGTGAGGAAGAAGTCTATACAACCTGTATATGCTGGAGTAGACAAAGTAGAGTAAGGGTAGAGATAACAACTTTAGCGATGTGGGGTTGTGATAGATGAAGACTGACGAAACCGGCCGCTAAAAAAGTCAACTCTTGTAATCTAAAAAGCATAGTAGCAGTATGTTTAAGGTAGGTGGAGAACAAACCGATCAGCATGAGGAAGACCATGTGCATAGAGGTTGTGGGGGTCATTGTTTCACGGAAATGATGATAAATATAGAATAACAAGTGTCATAATAGATGGAGTTGCTCCTCGGACGGTGAATCTCGTGCCCATGCATGGCGACCATGGGCAGTGGCGCTGCAGCCTAATAACCCTGCAACATAGAGGCAGCACGAAATTCGGAGGGGAGGTATGTGGCCTCGACATCAGCATGCATATGGCTAAGTGATGAGACCGGTTGTGTGGATGGAAACATGATGACGTCGCTCATATTAGAGTAATTAAACCTTTGTGTGCCAGAAGGCATGGAACTAGTTGCGATAGTGTCAACCATATTCACTACAAGAAAACGTATATTTTTTGTCATCTACATCTATTTTGTGGACCCTCACGAAATTATATGTATTTTCGTGAGGCAACACCTAGCTCACAAAAATATGTTGTAATTTCGTGGGCCAAATGCAAGGCACATAAAAATATAGTATAATTTTATAGGCTAAATGCAAGGCACACGAAAATATAGTATAATTTCGTGGTCCTGGGAGGTAGCACACGAAAATGACTATATTTTCGTGGGTCGGCGAAAATAGCACACGAAAATGGACTAGGCTTCGTCGGTTTCAGACAGGGGTACACATATTTTTGTGGGCTACATAACACGCTCACGAAAAATACTTCCAACAATTTCGTGGGCTACAGGAAGCACACGAAAATATGATCTATAATTTTGTGGCTTGCATGAAGCACACGAAAATATGACATATATTGTCGTCGGCTTCCGGAGGGCACATGAAAATAACTCGGCTTCGGCAGGTCACACGAACCTAGGCCATGCATTTTCGTCGGCCGAGGCGCAGAGCACGGAATTTTACAGTACTGTCGTCGGCCTGGAACACGGCTCAGGAAACACATTGCTGTTAATTTCGTCGGCTCCTACAGGCACACGAAGATAATGCGGCTTCCGACAGGGCACACGAACCTAGGTCATGCATTTTCGTCGGCCGAGGCGCAGCTCACAAAATTTGATAGTAGTGTGGTCGGCCTTGAACGCGACTCACGAAAATATTGCTATAATTTCATTGGCTAGTACAGGCACACGAAAATAACACGGCGCACGAAAATGTTGGTTTGTTGGAAAGCTCCATGTGGCCATATTATAAGATTTGCTTTGACAAAAATATTGTATGGACCATGTGTGACATGTTTGTGTTCGTTTATGTTATATTGTGTGTGGACATAAATACCGTTTGGACTATATAATGGAATTTGTAATGTTTAATTGAGTTTGTTGCATTTGTTATTAAGTGTGATCTGTGTGTTCTGTGTGTTTGAATGATAATTTATTATTGTATGTGCTTGGAACTGAACAATATACATCAACTCTGACTGTAATTTTATGTATTTTTGTGGGCCAAGAAATTACCCATAAAAATAGTGCCATATTATTTTCTTGGGCTAGGAGATGACCCACGAAAACAGTATCATATTATTTTCGTGGGCCAATTATTGGCCCACAAAAATAAACAACAGCATTTTTGTGGGCCAATTGTTGGCCCACAAAAATAAACAGCAGTATTTTCATGGGCCAGATGTTGGCCCACAAAAATAACTGGACAGTATTTTGGTGGGCCAACATGTGGCCCACGAAAATACCCTGCTATTATTTTTATGGGCCATATTTTGACCCACAAAAATATATATTTTCGTGGGTTATTTTTGGGTGAGCCGACTCCAAGACATGCGGTCCAGACATCAGGGCATCTACTATGGAGTCCCTTAAGTGCCTAGCACCTAGCACTGCTGTACATGTGGCAGATGAAGTATAGACCAGAGTTATTGATATCCATGTCGATATATAACGGGTGACTTAACTCCCGGTAAAAAGAAAAAAAACAACAAATGTAAGAATCTCTATGCCAACCACCATGTGCACATAACAGCTCTGTATACAACATATGTATTCCTAGCAGCTCCATGTACCAGACACCAGAGATAATGTGCTTGTAGCCTTGTTCTTTTTACAGCGACAGACAACCTAGAAAAAAAGATGGGATAATAATGTTATATGCCCATTATGTCTCAAGGAGGTAGAAACAGCACATCATCTCTTCATATATTGTTGTTTCTCATGGAGCGTAATGCACAACATTAATAATTTGGTGACACCTAGAGGAACACCGCTAATGGCTCTTGGAAATAATACAGAACAGACAGTGGTGGAGATGTTCCCCAGCACGACCAGAGGAATGCAAAAGGAAATGAGACAAACAATAAAAGAAACATTGCTATATACATGGTGGAATATATGGAAGGAGTGTAATAGAGGAATCTTCCAAGGGTTAGACAAAGATGAGTTCCAAGTAGCGATGTTGGCGCAGGAGGACATCAATCAGTATGACTTGGCTATGACCCTTTAGCCATTGAGAGAATAATTGGGATGTTGGTGAGATATATTTCTTATTTCTTTTTCCCTTCTTGTTACACCTAGAGCTCCCTAATATACATGTAGTACTAGCTTGTGATCTTTTTTCTTTAGTAGCTTAAGTTACCAGTGCTACATAGAATCTAGGCCGGACCTAGGAAGTGCCCTAGGGGCGACAGCCCCGGGCCCGCAAAAATTAAGGATCCATTAGTCTATAGAATTTATCGCACCATAGAACTACGTACACTACAAGAAAGAGTGAAAGTTACGACACCCGACAATATTTCTGACAGTTTTAGGGTCGGCCGTTGTAAATAAACTTATTTACGACTTCTGACTGGTGACGGCTAAAAACCGTCATAAATAAACCATTGCCCTCGTAAATAAGCTGTTTTCGACGGTAAGTGGCTTATTTATGACGATTTCTGGCCGACATTAGTTATCTAGTTTTTTGTAGTGATAAATGAACGCGATTGAATTGGCATCTAACAAAGGATTAATGAACCAAGAATAGCAACCAATAAGACCGTGAATTTAGCCTAGCTGGTCATCCTAACATAGAATCAGAAGTCCACGACAATATACATGACCATGCAACAACAGCAGAGGCTGAGCCGTTCCAGGTTGTTGCCTCGCATATTCTCCTAAATTGAACACCAATCGTCGAATCGTATCTCGTGCTACTGTCTGCTGGTTGTTGCGAATATGATGCCACTAGACTGCTCAATGCTCTAGGTTAACATGCCACCACATCATAGCTCATGCCTTTATGGTGCTAGCTTTAACTGATTTTATACATATACTACTTTTGGACTAACTGATTTTCTCTTTTTTTTTTCTCATCTAAGTGTGCTTTTGTTATTTATACTTATTATTTTGATATAACGTGTGACAATAAAATTCTATAATGCAGTTACAATTCATAAATCATTTTTTATGTTTTCTGTCAACCCGTGGCCAAATTCTTTCCCGTCCTGAGCCCCAAAAAAGTCAGTGCCGGCCCTGCATTGGATCTTTAATATGGAACTCGTTCTCCTTTTCTTCTTTAATGAAATTGACAGAGCACTGCCTGTTAACCGTCAAAAAAAGAAAACAAAGACTAGAGATTGTACAGATGGAATCGGCCAAGCAGCAGACGATGCCGGACGGTGGCCAGATGCGCTACCGATCCGGAGCCCTCACTAACATCAAAGGCGACGGACGGCCCACCTAGCGGCCCCCTGCGACCTGTCATCTTGGTTTACTCTCCTTCGTGGTGATGGGACCAGATGACGATCGACGGTGGCTTAGGCTATTCGCACTCGCGGATCTCTATATCATACCTCTAAACAAATATTGTCAACCTTTTACTCTTGACTCTAAAAGGTTCGTACCTTTACAGTTTATTTGTCCGTGCTCATTCACCTCTATATCAACTATCAACTATTTTATATTAGATAATACAACTATATCATATTTTATATTATTTCATATAACTATTTATGTTATTAATATTATGTTTATAACTTATATAAAATCATTATATTTATTTTTTTGCTTCCTTTCCTATCTTTTTTTTTCTTATTTTTCCTTTTCCCTTTCTTTTTTCCCTCACTTTTTTTTTATTTTCCTTTTCCCTTTCTTTTTTCCCTCACTTCTTTTTTCCTTTCTTTTCTCCCTTTCCCTCCCTTCTTATTTTTTTCTTTCTTTCCTACTTTTCTTTCTTCTTCTTCGTCTTTTTCCTCCTTCCTTTTTGTCTCTCTTCCTCACACATCCAGGCGCAACAGTAACCCGGTACATTCCCAGGCCGCATAGCAACTTGGGATTTACCGGCGTCTGAAAAGCAGTCGCTGCAGACAACCACTATCTGTAGAGCCACCGTATTTGCCGCCGCCCAGGCCCAGAGGTCTGATTTTGACGGCTCACGAAAATAAAGTTATTCTCGTCGGCCACATAAGACCTACAAAAACGATTATTTTTGTTGGCTAAAAGTGGCCCATGAAAATAATGAGTCAGTATTAGCGTGAGCCATTTTGTAGCCCGCAAAAATAGTGCTTGAGTATTTTCGTGGGCCAGGCTGAAGCCCACAAAAATATCTGGTCCATATTTTCGTGTGCTTTTAGGTGGCCCACGGGCAATATTTTCGTGTGCTTTGAGGTGGCCCACAAAAATAATTTAGTCCACATTATCGTGTGCCTGTTATTGGTTTTAGATGGAAGAGTTCAATGTAAATGCAACACTGCCCTTATTGCTTTAAGCGCTCCACAATCTGTTATTGATTTTAGATAGAAAAGTTGAATGTAAGTGCAAATATTGTCGATCAGAGTATCTCCAACAGACAAGGCATCAAAGGCTTTCTTAATTTCTCTGTTGAAGTCAAATTGCTTATAGGGACCATCAGAATACAGGTCTTCTAAGCTATTACTTAACCAATGCATCTTATCCAAAATTTGTTTGGACAAATTCCAATTTTTGGGAGTCTAAATAAATTAGCTAACAAAGCAAGCTCCAAGACCTGAACCTCAAGCTCTATATTTAATCCAGCATAGCCACATTCCATCCTTCTTAAAGATATATCTAATTTCTCAACGAAAATATCAAGTGAAGTCTGGCACACAGAAACCTCATGAATGCACCAGTTGATCCAGAAGAATTTTCAGATAATAGCTTCTCCTCTTCTTTGCAAGTTCTGCAATCAAGAAAATTGAAAGCATTTGAAATATTCTCAAATGGTTGAGTATTATAGAATGGATTTGTGCCAAAAAAAGAAAGAATGATTAATACCTCAGAATAGTCCGGACTTCAAAAATATTGCATGACATTCTCATAGTCCAGGCTTTTTAAACTGTTTCGAGTATGAATTTTGTAGATTTCATTACTAGAATGACATCTAGATCCTTTCACTACTACAGAACATATTTTCACATGCGTCTACAAACATATTTTCACAGTAGGTTTTGAAAACCGCCTATGAAAAAGCACCTGTGAAATGACCTTCACATACGGCATCAAAAATGAACTGTGAAAATATTATCACAGGCGGTTCATTAAAGCAGACCGTCTGTGACAAAGAATTATCACAGACGGCTTCTTAGGAAGTACCGCTTGTGAAAATAGACTACCAAAACGGCTCTTGGTGAATGACCGCTTGTGAAAATAGACTATCATAGACGTCTTTAAATGAAAGACCCCTTGTGAAAATGGATATCGCAGGTGCTACTTCGTTACAGGCTGCTTGTGAAATTGAATATAAGATGCACCTCTTTATATAGACCCACTTGTAAAAAAGGATATCTCAAGCGGTTCTTCATGGCGGACCGCATGCGAAATTTTTTTATCACATGCGGCTTTCTATATGTGGCCGCCTGTAAAAAGCTATTATCTCCGATGGTTCAACTTTAGCAACCGCCTGTGAAAACTTACTACCACATGCGGTTCTTGGCCAACCACCGCCCGTAATAAACTGTTATCACAGGCCGTTTTTAGCACCTGGCTGCCTGTGATAATTTCTTAGCACAAAGGGTTCATATTTTAGAACCGGCTGTGAAGATATATACCCTTTCAGAACTTCATGCTGTTATTTCTAACTTTCAGCTTAAATTCAAATATAAACAGCACAAAAACAATTTGCACCCGCTTAGATTCAAATAAATATTCGCACAACAATCATAAAGTATAAGATTCTTATACATACAATGTAAGTTTATATGTATATCTCAGTCGTAGTTCACAAGTACACATATTTTACATGTTTCTCTAAAAACTAGTTGATTCATAATTCCAGAGTTCTGGCACATCGGCATGTGGGCTTGTGTCATCGAAGAAAGGCCCTTTTCGGTGAATAACTTCGTGACGCATGAACATACACAGTTCACCCACAACCCTATTGACTTCTTTGACCATATCTCTAGAAATCGGCCAATCTCTGTTCACATCCGTATATTGCAATGAAAACATAATAAAAGTATTAGAATACGATAGTGACAATGAAAATGTAACTCAAAAGTAAGAAAATACAATATCTACAGTAAGGATTACTTACATCGTCACGATTCACTCTATATTCACCGGCGACACGAAGATTCTCGCATATGTTATATCCATAGAGGACACTACCAGGAGGCTGCATGGCACAAGGAAAATTTATCCGTACATGCAATACGGTCCTATCCACAGGTCGGTCACTGCCATGTTTTTTCTAATGGAACACCCAAGTGCTGTCATATAATAATTTGGCTGTCGTAAATTTACGTGTTTCCTGTAGTGTGAGGAAGTAGTCTATACAACCTGTGTATGCCGGAGTAGACAAAGTAGAGTAAGGGTAGAGATAACAACTTTAGCGATGTGGGGTTGTGATAGATGAAGACTGACGAAACCGGCAGCTAAAAAAGTCAACTCTTGTAGTCTAAAAAGCATAGTAGCAGTATGTTTAAGGTAGGTGGAGAACAAACGGATCAGCATGAGGAAGACCATGTGCATAGAGGTTGTGGGGGTCATTGTTTCACGGAAATGACGATAAATATAGAATAACAAGTGTCATAATGGTGGAGTTGCTCCCCGGACGGTGAATCTCGTGCCCATGCATGGCGACCATGGGCAGTGGCGCTGCAGCCTAATAAGCCTGCAACATAGCGGCAGCACGAAATTCGGAGGGGAGGTATGTGGCCTCGACATCAGCATGCATATGGCTAATTGATGAGACCGGTTGTGTGGATGGAAACATGATGACGTCACTCATATTAGAGTAATTAATCCTTTGTGTGCCAGAAAGCATGGAACTAGTAGCGATAGTGTCAACCATATTCACTACAAGAAAACGTATAACTTTTGTCGGCTACATCTATTTTTGTGGACCCTCACGAAATTATATGTATTTTCGTGAGCCAACACCTAGCTCACAAAAATATATTATAATTTCATGGGCCAAATTCAAGGCACACAAAAATATAGTATAATTTTATGGGCTAAATGCAAGGCACACGAAAATATAGTATAATTTCGTGGTCCTGGGAGGTAGCACACAAAAATGACTATATTTTCGTGGGTCGGTGAAAATAGCACACGAAAATGGACTAGGCTTCGTCGGTTTCAGACAGGGGTACACATATTTTTGTGGGCTACTTAACACGCTCACGAAAATACTTCCAACAATTTCGTGGGCTACAGGAAGCACACGAAAATATGACCTATAATTTTGTGTCTTGCATGAAGCACACGAAAATATGACATATATTATCGTTGGCTTCCGGAGGGCACATGAAAAAAACTCAGCTTCGGCAGGTCACACGAACCTAGGCCATGCATTTTCGTCGGCCGAGGCGCAGCGCACGGAATTTTACAGTACTGTCATCGGCCTGGAACACGGCTCAGGAAAATATTGCTGTTAATTTCGTCGGCTCATACAGGCACACGAAAATAATGCGGCTTCCGACAGGGCACACGAACCTAGGTCATGCATTTTCGTCCGCCGAGGCGCAGCTCACGAAATTTGATAGTAGTGTGGTCGGCCTTGAACGCGACTCACAAAAATATTGCTATAATTTCATTGGCTAGTACAGGCACACGAAAATAACACGGCGCACGAAAATGTTGGTTTGTTGGAAAGCTCCATGTGGCCATATTATAAGATTTTCTTTGACAAAAATATTGTATGGACCATGTGTGACATATTTGTGTTCGTTTATGTTATATTGTGTGTGGACATAAATACCGTTTGGACTATATAATGGATTTTGTAATGTTTAATTGAGTTTGTTGCATTTGTTATTAAGTGTGATCTGTGTGTTTGAATGATAATTTATTATTGTATGTGCTTGGAACTGAACAATATGCATCAACTCTGACTGTAATTTTATGTATTTTCATGGGCCAAGAAATTACCCATAAAAATAGTGCCATATTATTTTCTTGGGCTAGGAGATGACCCACGAAAACAGTACCATATTATTTTCGTGGGCCAATTGTTGGCCCACAAAAATAAACAGCAGTATTTTCGTGGGCCAGATGTCGGCCCTCAAAAATAACTGGAGAGTATTTTCGTGGGCCAACATGTGGCCCACGAAAATACCCTGCTATTATTTTTATGGGCCATATTTTGACCCACAAAAATATATATTTTCGTGGGTTATTTTTGGGTGAGCCGACTCCAAGACATGCGGTCAAGACATCAGGGCATCCACTATGGAGTCTCTTAAGTGCCTAGCACCTAGCACTGCTGTACATGTGGCAGATGAAGTATAGACCAGAGTTATTGATATCCATGTCGATATATAACGGGTGACTTAACTCCCAGTAAAAAGAAAAAAAACAACAAATGTAAGAATCTCTATGCCAACCACCATGTGCACATAACAGCTCCGTATACAACATATGTATTCCTAGCAGCTCCATGTACCAGACACCAGAGATAATGTGCTTGTCGCCTTGTTCTTTTCACAGCGACAGACAACCTAGAAAAAAAGATGGGATAATAATGTTATATGCCCATTATGTCTCAAGGAGGTAGAAACAGCACATCATCTCTTCATAGATTGTTGTTTCTCATGGAGCGTAATGCACAACATTAATAATTTGGTGACACCTAGAGGAACACCGCTAATGGCTCTTGGAAATAATACAAAACAGACAGTGGTGGAGATGTTCCCCAGCACGACCAGAGGAATGCAAAAGGAAATGAGACAAACAATAAAAGAAACATTGCTATATACATGGTGGAATATATTGAAGGAGTGTAATAGGGGAATCTTCCAAGGATTAGACAAAGATGAGTTCCAAGTAGCGATGTTGGCGCAGGAGGACATCGATTAGTATGACTTGGCTATGACCCTTTAGCCATTGAGAGAATAATTGGGATGTTGGTGAGATATATTTCTTATTTATTTTTCCCTTCTTGTTACACCTAGAGCTCCCTAATATACATGTAGTACTAGCTTGTGATATTTGTTCTTTAGTAGCTTAAGTTACCAGTGCTACATAGAATCTAGGCCGGCCCTAGGAAGTGCCCTAGGGGTGACAGCCCCGGGCCCGCCAAAATTAAGGATCCATTAGTCTATAAAATTTATCGCACCATAGAACTACGTACACTACAAGAAAGAGTGAAAGTTATGACACCCGACAATATTTGTGACAGTTTTAGGGTTGGCCGTCGTAAATAAACTAATTTACGACTTCTGACTGGTGACGGCTAAAAACCGTTATAAATAAACCATTGCCCTCGTAAATAAGCTGTTTATGACGGTAAGTGGCTTATTTACGATGATTTCTGGCCGACATTAGTTATCTAGTTTTTTCTAGTGATAAATGAATGCGATTGAATTGGCATCTAACAAAGGATTAATGAACCAAGAATAGCAACCAATAAGACCGTGAATTTGGCCTAGCTGGTCATCCTAACATAGAATCAGAAGTCCACGACAATATACATGACCATGCAACAACAGCAGAGGCTGAGCCGTTCCAGGTTGTTGCCTCGCATATTCTCCTAAATTGAACACCAATCGTCGAATCGTATCTCGTGCTACTGTCTGCTGGTTGTTGCGAATATGATGCCACTAGACTGCTCAATGCTCTAGGTTAACATGCCACCACATCATAGCTCATGCCTTTATGGTGCTAGCTTTAACTGATTTTATACATATACTACTTTTGGACTAACTGATTTTCTCTTTTTTTTTCTCATCTAAGTGTGCTTTTGTTATTTATACTTATTATTTTGATATAACGTGTGACAATAAAATTCTATAATGCAGTTACAATTCATAAATCATTTTTTATGTTTTCTGTCAACCCGTGCCCAAATTCTTTCCCGTCCCGAGCCCCAAAAAAGTCAGTGCCGGCCCTGCATTGGATCTTTAATATGTAACTCGTTCTCCTTTTCTTCTTTAATGAAATTGACAGAGCACTGCCTGTTAACCGTCAAAAAAAGAAAACAAAGACTAGAGATTGTACAGATGGAATCGGCCAAGCAGCAGACGACGCCGGACGGTGGCCAGATGCGCTACGATCCGGAGCCCTCACTAAGATCAAAGGCGACGGACGGCCCACCTAGCGGCCCCCTGCGACCTGTCGTCTTGGTTTACTCTCCTTCGTGGTGATGGGACCAGATGGCGATCGACGGTGGCTTAGGCTATTCGCACTCGCGGATCTCTATATCAGACCTCTAAAGAAATATTGTTAACCTTTTACGCTTGACTCTAAAAGGTTCGTACCTTTACAGTTTATTTGTCCACGCTCATTCACCTCTAAATCAGACCTCTATATCAACTATCAACTATTTTATATTAGATAATACAACTATATCATATTTTATATTATTTCATATAACTATTTATGTTAATAATATTATATTTATAACTTATATAAAATCATTATATTTATTTTTTTGCTTCCTTTCCTCTCTTTTTTTCTTATTTTTCCTTTTCACATTCTTTTTTCCCTCACTTTTTTTTTCTTATTTTCCTTTTCCCTTTCTTTTTTCCCTCACTTCTTTTTTCCTTTCTTTTCTCCCTTTCCCTCCCTTCTTATTTTTTTCTTTCTTTCCTACTTTTCTTTCCTTTCTTCTTCTTCGTCTTTTTCCTCCTTCCTTTTTGTCTCTCTTCCTCACACATCCAGGCGCAACAGTAACCCGGTACATTCCCAGACCGCATAGCCACTTGGGATTTACCGGCGCCTGAAAAGCAGTCGCTGCAGACAACCACTATCTGTAGAGCCACCGTATTTGCCGCCGCCCAGGCCCAGAGGTGATTTTGACGGCTCATGAAAATAAAGTTATTCTCGTCGGCCACATAAGACCTACAAAAACGATTATTTTTGTTGGCTAAAAGTGGCCCACGGAAATAATGAGGCAGTATTAGCGTGAGCCATTTTGTAGCCCGCAAAAATAGGGCTTGAGTATTTTCGTGGGCCAGGCTGAAGCCTACAAAAATAACTGGTCCATATTTTCGTGTGCTTTTAGGTGGCCCACGGGCAATATTTTCGTGTGCTTTGAGGTGGCCCACAAAAATAATTTAGTCCACATTATCGTGTGCCTGTTATTGGTTTTAGATGGAAGTGTTCAATGTAAATGCAACACTGCCCTTATTGCTTTAAGCGCTCCACAATCTGTTATTGATTTTAGATAGAAAAGTTGAATGTAAGTGCAAATATTGTCGATCAGAGTATCGCCAACAGACAAGGCATCAAAGGCTTTCTTAATTTCTCCGTTGAAGTCAAATTGCTTATAGGGACCATCAGAATACAGGTCTTCTAAGCTATTACTTAACCAATGCATCTTATCCAAAATTTATTTGGACAAATTCCAATTTTTGGGAGTCTAAATAAATTAGCTAACAAAGCAAGCTCCAAGACCTGAACCTCAAGCTCTATATTTAATCCAGCATAGCCACATTCCATCCTTCTTAAAGATATATCTAATTTCTCAACGAAAATATCAAGTGAAGTCTGGCACACAGAAACCTCATGAATGCACCAGTTGATCCAGAAGAATTTTTAGATAATAGCTTCTCCCCTTCTTTGCAAGTTCTGCAATCAAGAAAATTGAAAGCATTTGAAATATTCTCAAATGGTTGAGTATTATAGAATGGATTTGTGCTAAAAAAAGAAAGAATGATTAATACCTCAGAATAGTCCGGACTTCAAAAATATTGCATGACATTCTCATAGTCCAGGCTTTTTAAACTGTTTCAAGTATGAATTTTGTAGATTTCATTACTAGAATGACATCTAGATCATTTCACTACTACAGAACATATTTTCACATGCGTCTATAAACATATTTCCAAAGTAGGTTTTGAAAACCGCCTATGAAAATACACCTGTGAAATGACCTTCACATACGGCATCAAAAATGAACTGTGAAAATATTATCACAGGCGGTTCATTAAAGCAGACCGCCTGTGACAAAGAATTATCACAGACGGCTTCTTAGGAAGTACCTCTTGTGAAAATGGACTACCAAAACGGCTCTTGGTGAATGACCGCTTGTGAAAATAGACTATCATAGACGTGTTTAAATAAAAGACCCCTTGTGAAAATGGATATCGCAGGTGCTACTTCGTTACAGGCCGCTTGTGAAATTGAATATAACATGCACCTCTTTATATAGACCCACATGTAAAAAAGGATATCTCAAGCGGTTCTTCATGGCGGACCGCATGCGAAAATTTTTTATCACATGCGGCTTTCTATATGTGGCCGCCTGTAAAAATCTATTATCACCGATGGTTCAACTTTAGCAACCGCCTGTGAAAACTTACTACCACATGCGGTTCTTGGCCAACCACCGCCCGTAATAAACTGTTATCACAGGCCGTTTTTAGCACCCGGCTGCCTGTGATAATTTCTTAGCACAAAGGGTTCATATTTTAGAACCGGCTGTGAAGATATATACCCTTTCAGAACTTCATGCTGTTATTTCTAACTTTCAGCTTAAATTCAAATATAAACAGCACAAAAACAATTTGCACCCGCTCAGATTCAAATAAATATTCGCACAACAATCATAAAGTATAAGATTCATATACATACAATGTAAGTTTATATGTATATCTCAGTCGTAGTTCACAAGTACACATATTTTACAAGTTTCTCTAAAAACTAGTTGATTCATAATTCCAGAGTTCTGGCACATCGGCATGTGGGCTTGTGTCATCGAAGAAAAGCCCTTTTCGGTGAATAACTTCGTGACGCATGAACATACACAGTTCACCCACAACCCTATTGACTTCTTTGACCATGTCTCTAGAAATCGACCAATCTCTGTTCACATCCGTATATTGCAATGAAAACATAATAAAAGTATTAGAATACGATAGTGACAATGAAAATGTAACTCAAAAGTAAGAAAATACAATATCTACAGTAAGGATTACTTACATCGTCACGATTCACTCTATATTCACCGGCGACACGAAGATTCTCGCATATGTTATATCCATAGAGGACACTACCAGGAGGCTGCTTGGCACAAGGAAAATTTATCCGTACATGCAATACGGTCCTATCCACAGGTCGGTCACTACCATGTTTTTTCTAATAGAACACCCAAGTGCTGTCATATAATAATTTGTCTGTCGTAAATTTACGTGTTTCCTGTAGTGTGAGGAAGAAGTCTATACAACCTGTATATGCTGGAGTAGACAAAGTAGAGTAAGGGTAGAGATAACAACTTTAGCGATGTGGGGTTGTGATAGATGAAGACTGACGAAACCGGCCGCTAAAAAAGTCAACTCTTGTAGTCTAAAAAGCATAGTAGCAGTATGTTTAAGGTAGGTGGAGAACAAACCGATCAGCATGAGGAAGACCATGTGCATAGAGGTTGTGGGGGTCATTGTTTCACGGAAATGATGATAAATATAGAATAACAAGTGTCATAATAGATGGAGTTGCTCCTCGGACGGTGAATCTCGTGCCCATGCATGGCGACCATGGGCAGTGGCGCTGCAGCCTAATAACCCTGCAACATAGAGGCAGCACGAAATTCGGAGGGGAGGTATGTGGCCTCGACATCAGCATGCATATGGCTAATTGATGAGACCGGTTGTGTGGATGGAAACATGATGACGTCGCTCATATTAGAGTAATTAAACCTTTGTGTGCCAGAAGGCATGGAACTAGTTGCGATAGTGTCAACCATATTCACTACAAGAAAACGTATATTTTTTGTCGGCTACATCTATTTTTGTGGACCCTCACGAAATTATATGTATTTTCGTGAGCCAACACCTAGCTCACAAAAATATATTGTAATTTCATGGGCCAAATGCAAGGCACACAAAAATATAGTATAATTTTATGGGCTAAATGCAAGGCACACGAAAATATAGTATAATTTCGTGGTCCTGGGAGGTAGCACACAAAAATTACTATATTTTTGTGGGTCGGTGAAAATAGCACATGAAAATGGACTAGGCTTCGTCGGTTTCAGATAGGGGTACACATATTTTTGTGGGCTACTTAAAACGCTCACGAAAATACTTCCAACAATTTCGTGGGCTACAGGAAGCACACGAAAATATGACCTATAATTTTGTGCCTTGCATGAAGCACACGAAAATATGACATATATTGTCGTCGGCTTCCGGAGGGCACATGAAAATAACTCAGCTTCGGCAGGTCACACGAACCTAGGCCATGCATTTTCGTCGGCCGAGGCGCAGCGCACGGAATTTTACAGTACTGTCGTCGGCCTGGGACACGGCTCAGGAAAATATTGCTGTTAATTTCGTCGGCTCCTACAGGCACACGAAAATAATGCGGCTTCCGACAGGGCACACGAACCTAGGTCATGCATTTTCGTCGGCCGAGGCGCAGCTCACGAAATTTGATAGTAGTGTGGTCGGCCTTGAACGCGACTCACGAAAATATTGCTATAATTTCATTGGCTAGTACAGGCACACGAAAATAACACGGCGCACGAAAATGTTGGTTTGTTGGAAAGTTCCATGTGGCCATATTATAATATTTGTTTTGACAAAAATATTGTATGGACCGTGTGTGACATGTTTGTGTTCGTTTATGTTATATTGTGTGTGGACATAAATACCGTTTGGACTATATAATGGATTTTGTAATGTTTAATTGAGTTTGTTGCATTTGTTATTAAGTGTGATCTGTCTGTTCTGTGTGTTTGACTGATAATTTATTATTGTATGTGCTTGGAACTGAACAATATGCATCAACTCTGACTGTAATTTTATGTATTTTCGTGGGCCAAGAAATTACCTATAAAAATAGTGCCATATTATTTTTTTGGGCTAGGAGATGACCCACGAAAACAGTACCATATTATTTTCGTGGGCCAATTGTTGGCCCACAAAAATAAACAACAGCATTTTTGTGGGCCAATTGTTGGCCCACAAAAATAAACAGCAGTATTTTCATGGGCCAGATGTCGGCCCACAAAAATAACTGGACAGTATTTTCGTGGGCCAACATGTGGCCCACGAAAATACCCTGCTATTATTTTTATGGGCCATATTTTGACCCACAAAAATATATATTTTCGTGGGTTATTTTTGGGTGAGCCGACTCCAAGACATGCGGTCCAGACATCAGGGCATCCACTATGGAGTCCCTTAAGTGCCTAGCACCTAGCACTGCTGTACATGTGGCAGATGAAGTATAGACCAGAGTTATTGATATCCATGTCGATATATAACGGGTGACTTAACTCCCGGTAAAAAGAAAAAAACAACAAATGTAAGAATCTCTATGCCAACCACCATGTGCACATAACAGCTCCGTATACAACATATGTATTCCTAGCAGCTCCATGTACCATACACCAGAGATAATGTGCTTGTAGCCTTGTTCTTTTCACAGCGACAGACAACCTAGAAAAAAAGATGGGATAATAATGTTATATGCCCATTATGTCTCAAGGAGGTAGAAACAGCACATCATCTCTTCATAGATTGTTGTTTCTCATGGAGCGTAATGCACAACATTAATAATTTGGTGACACCTAGAGGAACACCGCTAATGGCTCTTGGAAATAATACAAAACAGACAGTGGTGGAGATGTTCCCCAGCACGACCAGAGGAATGCAAAAGGAAATGAGACAAACAATAAAAGAAACATTGCTATATACATGGTGGAATATATGGAAGGAGTGTAATAGAGGAATCTTCCAAGGGTTAGACAAAGATGAGTTCCAAGTAGCGATGTTGGCGCAGGAGGACATCGATCAGTATGACTTGGCTATGACCCTTTAGCCATTGAGAGAATAATTGGGATGTTGGTGAGATATATTTCTTATTTCTTTTTCCCTTCTTGTTACACCTAGAGCTCCCTAATATACATGTAGTACTAGCTTGTAATCTTTGTTCTTTAGTAGCTTAAGTTACCAGTGCTACATAGAATCTACGCCGGCCCTAGGAAGTGCCCTAGGGGCAACAGCCCCGGGCCCGCAAAAATTAAGGATCCATTAGTCTATAAAATTTATCGCACCATAGAACTACGTACACTACAAGAAAGAGTGAAAGTTACGACACCCGACAATATTTCTGACAGTTTTAGGGTTGGACGTCGTAAATAAACTTATTTACGACTTCTGACTGGTGACGGCTAAAAACCGTCATAAATAAACCATTGCCCTCGTAAATAAGCTGTTTACGATGGTAAGTGGCTTATTTACGACGATTTCTGGCCGACATTAGTTATCTAGTTTTTTGTAGTGATAAATGAACGCGATTGAATTGGCATCTAACAAAGGATTAATGAACCAATAATAGCAACCAATAAGACCGTGAATTTGGCCTAGCTGGTCATCCTAACATAGAATCAGAAGTCCACGACAATATACATGACCATGCAACAACAGCAGAGGCTGAGCCGTTCCAGGTTGTTGCCTCGCATATTCTCCTAAATTGAACACCAATCGTCGAATCGTATCTCGTGCTACTGTCTTCTGGTTGTTGCGAATATGATGCCACTAGACTGCTCAATGCTCTAGGTTAACATGCCACCACATCATAGCTCATGCCTTTATGGTGCTAGCTTTAACTGATTTTATACATATACTACTTTTGGACTAACTGATTTTCTCTTTCTTTCTCATCTAAGTGTGCTTTTGTTATTGATACTTATTATTTTGATATAACGTGTGACAATAAAATTCTATAATGCAGTTACAATTCATAAATCATTTTTTATGTTTTCTGTCAACCCGTGGCCAAATTCTTTCCCGTCCCGAGCCCCAAAAAAGTCAGTGCCGGCCCTGCATTGGATCTTTAATATGTAACTCGTTCTCCTTTTCTTCTTTAATGAAATTGACAGAGCACTGCCTGTTAACCGTCAAAAAAAGAAAACAAAGACTAGATATTGTACAGATGGAATCGGCCAAGCAGCAGACGATGCCGGACGGTAGCCAGATGCGCTACCGATCCGGAGCCCTCACTAAGATCAAAGGCGACGGACGGCCCACCTAGCGGCCCCCTGCGACCTGTCGTCTTGGTTTACTCTCCTTCGTGGTGATGGGACCAGACGGCGATCGACAGTGGCTTAGGCTATTCGCACTCGCGGATCTCTATATCAGACCTCTAAAGTAATATTATCAACCTTTTACGCTTGACTCTAAAAGGTTCGTACCTTTGAAGTTTATTTGTCCGCGCTCATTCACCTCTAAATCAGACCTCTATATCAACTATCAACTATTTTATATTAGATAATACAACTATATCATATTTTATATTATTTTATATAACTATTTATGTTAATAATATTATATTTATAACTTATATAAAATCATTATATTTATTTTTTTGCTTCCTTTCCTCTCTTTTTTTTCTTATTTTTCCTTTTCCCATTCTTTGTTCCCTCACTTTTTTTTCTTATTTTCGTTTTCCCTTTCTTTTTTCCCTCACTTCTTTTTTCCTTTCTTTTCTCCCTTTCCCTCCCATCTTATTTTTTTCTTTCTTTCCTACTTTTCTTTCCTTTCTTCTTCTTCGTCTTTTTCCTCCTTCCCTTTTGTCTCTCTTCCTCACACATTCAGGCGCAACAGTAACCCGGTACATTCCCAGGCCGCATAGCCACTTGGGATTTACCGGCGCCTGAAAAGCAGTCGCTGCAGACAACCACTATCTGTAGAGCCACCGTATTTGCCGCCGCCCAGGCCCAGAGGTCTGATTTTGACGGCTCACGAAAATAAAGTTATTCTCGTCGGCCACATAAGACCTACAAAAACGATTATTTTTGTTGGCTAAAAGTGGCCCACGAAAACAATGAGACAGTATTAGCGTGAGCCATTTTGTAGCCCGCAAAAATAGGGCTTGAGTATTTTCGTGGGCCAGGCTGAAGCCCACAAAAATAACTGGTCCATATTTTCATGTGCTTTTAGGTGGCCCACGGGCAATATTTTCGTGTGCTTTGAGGTGGCCGACAAAAATAATTTAGTCCACATTATCGTGTGCCTGTTATTGGTTTTAGATCGAAGAGTTCAATGTAAATGCAACACTGCCCTTATTGCTTTAAGCGCTCCACAATCTGTTATTGATTTTAGATAGAAAAGTTGAATGTAAGTGCAAATATTGTCGATCAGAGTATCGCCAACAGACAAGGCATCAAAGGCTTTCTTAATTTCTCTGTTGAAGTCAAATTGCTTATAGGGACCATCAGAATACAGGTCTTCTAAGCTATTACTTAACCAATGCATCTTATCCAAAATTTGTTTGGACAAATTCCAATTTTTGGGAGTCTAAATAAATTAGCTAACAAAGCAAGCTCCAAGACCTGAACCTCAAGCTCTATATTTAATCCAGCATAGCCACATTCCATCCTTCTTAAAGATATATCTAATTTCTCAACGAAAATATCAAGTGAAGTCTGGCACACAGAAACCTCATGAATGCACCAGTTGATCCAGAAGAATTTTCAGATAATAGCTTCTCCTCTTCTTTGCAAGTTGTGCAATCAAGAAAATTGAAAGCATTTGAAATATTCTCAAATGGTTGAGTATTATAGAATGGATTTGTGCCAAAAAAAGAAAGAATGATTAATACCTCAGAATAGTCCGGACTTCAAAAATATTGCATGACATTCTCATAGTCCAGGCTTTTTAAACTGTTTCAAGTATGAATTTTGTAGATTTCATTACTAGAATGACATCTAGATCCTTTCACTACTACAGAGCATATTTTCACATGCATCTATAAACATATTTCCACAGTAGGTTTTGAAAACCGCCTATGAAAATACACCTGTGAAATGACCTTCACATACGGCATCAAAAATGAACTGTGAAAATATTATCACAGGTGGTTCATAAAAGCAGACCGCCTGTGACAAAGAATTATCACAGACGGCTTCTTAGTAAGTACCTCTTGTGAAAATGAACTACCAAAACGGCTCTTGGTGAATGACCGCTTGTGAAAATAGACTATCATAGATGTCTTTAAATGAAAGACCCCTTGTGAAAATGGATATCGCAGGTGCTACTTCGTTAGAGGCCGCTTGTGAAATTGAATATAACATGCACCTCTTTATATAGACCCACTTGTAAAAAAGGATATCTCAAGCGGTTCTTCATGGCGGACCGCATGCGAAATTTTTTTATCACATGCGGCTTTCTATATGTGGCCGCCTGTAAAAGTCTATTATCACCAATGGTTCAACTTTAGCAACCGCCTGTGAAAACTTACTACCACATGCGGTTCTTGGCCAACCACCGCCCGTAATAAACTGTTATCACAGGCCGTTTTTAGCACCCGGCTGCCTGTGATAATTTCTTAGCACATAGGGTTCATATTTTAGAACCGGCTGTGAAGATATATACCCTTTCAGAACTTCATGCTGTTATTTCTAACTTTCAGCTTAAATTCAAATATAAACAGCACAAAAACAATTTGCACCCGCTCAGATTCAAATAAATATTTGCACAACAATCATAAAGTATAAGATTCATATACATACAATGTAAGTTTATATGTATATCTCAGTCGTAGTTCACAAGTACACATATTTTACAAGTTTCTCTAAAAACTAGTTGATTCATAATTCCAGAGTTCTGGCACATCGGCATGTGGGCTTGTGTCATCGAAGAAAAGCCCTTTTCGGTGAATAACTTCGTGACGCATGAACATACACAGTTCACCCACAACCCTATTGACTTCTTTGACAATATCTCTAGAAATCAGCCAATCTCTGTTCACATCCGTATATTGCAATGAAAACATAATAAAAGTATTAGAATACGATAGCGACAATGAAAATGTAACTCAAAAGTAAGAAAATACAATATCTACAGTAAGGATTACTTACATTGTCACGATTCACTCTATATTCACCGGCGACACGAAGATTCTCGCATATGTTATATCCATAGAGGACACTACCAGGAGGCTGCTTGGCACAAGAAAAATTTATCCGTACATGCAATACGGTCCTATCCACAGGTCGGACACTGCCATGTTTTTTTCTAATAGAACACCCAAGTGCTGTCATATAATAATTTGGCTGTCTTAAATTTACGTATTTCCTGTAGTGTGAGGAAGAAGTCTATACAACCTGTGTATGCTGGAGTAGAAAAAGTAGAGTAAGGGTAGAGATAACAACTTTAGCGATGTGGGGTTGTGATAGATGAAGACTGGCGAAACCGGCAGCTAAAAAAGTCAACTCTTGTAGTCTAAAAAGCATAGTAGCAGTATGTTTAAGGTAGGTGGAGAACAAACCGATCAGCATGAGGAAAACCATGTGCATAGAGGTTGTGGGGGTCATTGTTTCACGGAAATGACGATAAATATAGAATAACAAGTGTCATAATGGATGGAGTTGCTCCTCGGACGGTGAATCTCGTGCCCATGCATGGCGACCATGGGCAGTGGCGCTGCAGCCTAATAAGCCTGCAACATAGCGGCAGCAGGAAATTCGGAGGGGAGGTATGTGGCCTCGACATCAGCATGCATATGGCTAATTGATGAGACCGGTTGTGTGGATGGAAACATGATGACGTCGCTCATATTAGAGTAATTAATCCTTTGTGTGCCAGAAAGCATGGAACTAGTAGCGATAGTGTCAACCATATTCACTACAAGAAAACGTATATTTTTTGTCGGCTACATCTATTTTTGTGGACCCTCACGAAATTATATGTATTTTCGTGAGCCAACACCTAGCTCACAAAAATATATTGTAATTTTATGGGCCAAATGCAAGGCACACAAAAATATAGTATAATTTTATGGGCTAAATGCAAGGCACACGAAAATATAGTATAATTTCGTGGTCCTGGGAGGTAGCACACAAAAATGACTATATTTTCGTGGGTCGGTGAAAATAGCACACGAAAACGGACTAGGCTTCGTCGGTTTCAGACAGGGGTACACATATTTTTGTGGGCTACTTAACACGCTCACGAAAATACTTCCAACAATTTCGTGGGCTACAGGAAGCACACGAAAATATGACCTATAATTTTGTGTCTTGCATGAAGCACACGAAAATATGACATATATTGTCGTCGGCTTCCGGAGGGCACATGAAAATAACTCAGCTTCGGCAGGTCACACGAACCTAGGCCATGCATTTTCGTCGGCCGAGGCGCAGCGCACGGAATTTTACAGTACTGTCGTCGGCCTGGAACACGGCTGACGAAAATATTGTTGTTAATTTCGTCGGCTCCTACAGGCACACGAAAATAATGCGGCTTCCGACAGGGCACACGAACCTAGGTCATGCATTTTCGTCGGCCGAGGCGCAGCTCACGAAATTTGATAGTAGTGTGGTCGGCCTTGAATGCGACTCACGAAAATATTGCTATAATTTCATTGGCTAGTACAGGCACACGAAAATAACACGGCACACGAAAATGTTGGTTTGTTGGAAAGCTCCATGTGGCCATATTATAAGATTTGCTTTGACAAAAATATTGTATGGACCATGTGTGACATGTTTGTGTTCGTTTATGTTATATTGTGTGTGGACATAAATACCGTTTGGACTATATAATGGATTTTGTAATGTTTAATTGAGTTTGTTGCATTTGTTATTAAGTGTGATCTATGTGTTCTGTGTGTTTGAGTGATAATTTATTATTGTATGTGCTTGGAACTGAACAATATGCATCTACTCTGACTGTAATTTTATGTATTTTCATGGGCCAAGAAATTAACCATAAAAATAGTGCCATATTATTTTCTTGGGCTAGGAGATGACCCACGAAAACAGTACCATATTATTTTCGTGGGCCAATTGTTGGCCCAAAAAATAAACAACAGCATTTTTGTGGGCCAATTGTTGGCCCACAAAAGTAAACAGCAGTATTTTCGTGGGCCACATGTTGGCCCACGAAAATAATTGGACATTATTTTCGTGGGCCAACATGTGGCCCACGAAAATACCCTGCTATTATTTTTATGGGCCATATTTTGACCCACAAAAATATATATTTTAGTGGGTTATTTTTGGGTGAGCCGACTCCAAGACATGCGGTCCAGACATCAGGGCATCCACTATGGAGTCACTTAAGTGCCTAGCACCTAGCACTGCTGTACATGTGGCAGATGAAGTATAGACCAGAGTTATTGATATCCATGCCGATATATAACGGGTGAATTAACTCCCGGTAAAAAGAAAAAAAAACAACAAATGTAATAATCTCTATGCCAACCACCATGTGCACATAACAGCTCCGTATACAACATATGTATTCCTAGCAGCTCCATGTACCAGACACCAGAGATAATGTGCTTGTAGCCTTGTTCTTTTCACAGCGACAGACAACCTAGAAAAAAAGATGGGATAATAATGTTATATGCCCATTATGTCTCAAGGAGGTAGAAACAGCACATCATCTCTTCATAGATTGTTGTTTCTCATGGAGCGTAATGCACAACATTAATAATTTGGTGACACCTAGAGGAACACCGCTAATGGCTCTTGGAAATAATACAAAACAGACAGTGGTGGAGATGTTCCCCAGCACGACCAGAGGAATGCAAAAGGAAATGAGACAAACAATAAAAGAAACATTGCTATATACATGGTGGAATATATGGAAGGAGTGTAATAGGGGAATCTTCCAAGGGTTAGACAAAGATGAGTTCCAAGTAGCGATGTTGGCGCAGGAGGACATCGATCAGTATGACTTGGCTATGACCCTTTAGCCATTGAGAGAATAATTGGGATGTTGGTGAGATATATTTCTTATTTCTTTTTCCCTTCTTGTTACACCTAGAGCTCCCTAATATACATGTAGTACTAGCTTGTGATCTTTGTTCTTTAGTAGCTTAAGTTACTAGTGCTACATAGAATCTAGGCCGGCCCTAGGAAGTGCCCTAGGGGCGACAGCCCCGGGCCCGCCAAAATTAAGGATCCATTAGTCTATAAAATTTATCGCACCATAGAACTACGTATACTACAAGAAAGAGTGAAAGTTACGACACCCGACAATATTTGTGACAGTTTTAGGGTTGGCCATCGTAAATAAACTAATTTACGACTTCTGACTGGTGACGGCTAAAAACCATTATAAATAAACCATTGCCCTCGTAAATAAGCTGTTTACGACGGTAAGTGGCTTATTTACGATGATTTCTGGCCGACATTAGTTATCTAGTTTTTTGTAGTGATA
The DNA here is from genome assembly GCA_030760725.1 of Neostapfia colusana. Lineage (NCBI taxonomy): Eukaryota > Viridiplantae > Streptophyta > Magnoliopsida > Poales > Poaceae > Neostapfia > Neostapfia colusana. The sequence goes on from JASWHV010000009.1 coordinate 70,738,788, forward strand.
AATGAATGCGATTGAATTGGCATCTAACAAAGGATTAATGAACCAAGAATAGCAACCAATAAGACCGTGAATTTGGCCTAGCTGGTCATCCTAACATAGAATCAGAAGTCCACGACAATATACATGACCATGCAACAACAGCAGAGGCTGAGCCGTTCCAGGTTGTTGCCTCGCATATTCTCCTAAATTGAACACCAATCGTCGAATCGTATCTCGTGCTACTGTCTGCTAGTTGTTGCGAATATGATGCCACTAGACTGCTCAATGCTCTAGGTTAACATGCCACCACATCATAGCTCATGCCTTTATGGTGCTAGCTTTAACTGATTTTATACATATACTACTTTTGGACTAACTGATTTTCTCTTTTTTTTTCTCATCTAAATGTGCTTTTGTTATTTATACTTATTATTTTGATATAACGTGTGACAATAAAATTCTATAATGCAGTTACAATTCATAAATCATTTTTTATGTTTTCTGTCAACCCGTGGCCAAATTCTTTCCCGTCCCGAGCCCCAAAAAAGTCAGTGCCGGCCCTGCATTGGATCTTTAATATGTAACTCGTTCTCCTTTTCTTCTTTAATGAAATTGACAGAGCACTGCCTGTTAACAGTCAAAAAAAGAAAACAAAGACTAGAGATTGTACAGATGGAATCGGCCAAGCAGCAGACGATGCCGGACGGTGGCCAGATGCGCTACCGATCCGGAGCCCTCACTAAGATCAAAGGCGACGGACGGCCCACCTAGCGGCCCCCTGCGACCTGTCGTCTTGGTTTACTCTCCTTCGTGGTGATGGGACCAGATGGCGATCGACGGTGGCTTAGGCTATTCGCACTCGCGGATCTCTATATCAGACCTCTAAAGAAATATTGTCAACCTTTTACGCTTGACTCTAAAAGGTTCGTACCTTTACAGTTTATTTGTCCACGCTCATTCACCTCTAAATCAGACCTCTATATCAACTATCAACTATTTTATATTAGATAATACAACTATATCATATTTTATATTATTTCATATAACTATTTATGTTAATAATATTATATTTATAACTTATATAAAATCATTATATTTATTTTCTTGCTTCCTTTCCTCTCTTTTTTTCTTATTTTTCCTTTTCACATTCTTTTTTCCCTCACTTTTTTTTTCTTATTTTCCTTTTCCCTTTCTTTTTTCCATCACTTCTTTTTTCCTTTCTTTTCTCCCTTTCCCTGCCTTCTTATTTTTTCTTTCTTTCCTACTTTTCTTTCCTTTCTTCTTCTTCGTCTTTTTCCTCCTTCCTTTTTGTCTCTCTTCCTCACACATCTAGGCGCAACAGTAACCCGGTACATTCCCAGACCGCATAGCCACTTGGGATTTACCGGCGCCTGAAAAGCAGTCGCTGCAGACAACCACTATCTGTAGAGCCACCGTATTTGCCGCCGCCCAGGCCCAGAGGTGATTTTGACGGCTCACGAAAATAAAGTTATTCTCGTCGGCCACATAAGACCTACAAAAACGATTATTTTTGTTGGCTAAAAGTGGCCCACGAAAATAATGAGGCAGTATTAGCGTGAGCCATTTTGTAGCCCGCAAAAATAGGGCTTGAGTATTTTCGTGGGCCAGGCTGAAGCCTACAAAGATAACTGGTCCATATTTTCGTGTGCTTTTAGGTGGCCCACGGGCAATATTTTCGTGTGCTTTGAGGTGGCCCACAAAAATAATTTAGTCCACATTATCGTGTGCCTGTTATTGGTTTTAGATGGAAGTGTTCAATGTAAATGCAACACTGCCCTTATTGCTTTAAGCGCTCCACAATCTGTTATTGATTTTAGATAGAAAAGTTGAATGTAAGTGCAAATATTGTCGATCAGAGTATCGCCAACAGACAAGGCATCAAAGGCTTTCTTAATTTCTCCGTTGAAGTCAAATTGCTTATAAGGACCATCAGAATACAGGTCTTCTAAGCTATTACTTAACAAATGCATCTTATCCAAAATTTATTTGGACAAATTCCAATTTTTGGGAGTCTAAATAAATTAGCTAACAAAGCAAGCTCCAAGACCTGAACCTCAAGCTCTATATTTAATCCAGCATAGCCACATTCCATCCTTCTTAAAGATATATCTAATTTCTCAACGAAAATATCAAGTGAAGTCTGGCACACAGAAACCTCATGAATGCACCAGTTGATCCAGAAGAATTTTTAGATAATAGCTTCTCCCCTTCTTTGCAAGTTCTGCAATCAAGAAAATTGAAAGCATTTGAAATATTCTCAAATGGTTGAGTATTATAGAATGGATTTGTGCTAAAAAAAGAAAGAATGATTAATACCTCAGAATAGTCCGGACTTCAAAAATATTGCATGACATTCTCATAGTCCAGGCTTTTTAAACTGTTTCAAGTATGAATTTTGTAGATTTCATTACTAGAATGACATCTAGATCCTTACACTACTACAGAACATATTTTCACATGCGTCTATAAACATATTTCCACAGTAGGTTTTGAAAACCGCCTATGAAAATACACCTGTGAAATGACCTTCATATACGGCATCAAAAATGAACTGTGAAAATATTATCACAGGCGGTTCATTAAAGCAGACCGCCTGTGACAAAGAATTATCACAGACGGCTTCTTAGGAAGTACCTCTTGTGAAAATGGACTACCAAAATGGCTCTTGGTGAATGACCGCTTGTGAAAATAGACTATCATAGACGTCTTTAAATGAAAGACCCCTTGTGAAAATGGATATCGCAGGTGCTACTTTGTTACAGGCCGCTTGTGAAATTGAATATAACATGCACCTCTTTATATAGACCCACATGTAAAAAAGGATATCTCAAGCGGTTCTTCATGGCGGACCGCATGCGAAAATTTTTTATCACATGCGGCTTTCTATATGTGGCCGCCTGTAAAAATCTATTATCACCGATGGTTCAACTTTAGCAACCGCCTGTGAAAACTTACTACCACATGCGATTCTTGGCCAACCACCGCCCGTAATAAACTGTTATCACAGGCCGTTTTTAGCACCCGGCTGCCTGTGATAATTTCTTAGCACAAAGGGTTCATATTTTAGAACCGGCTGTGAAGATATATACCCTTTCAGAACTTCATGCTGTTATTTCTAACTTTCAGCTTAAATTCAAATATAAACAGCACAAAAACAATTTGCACCCGCTCAGATTCAAATAAATATTCGCACAACAATCATAAAGTATAAGATTCATATACATACAATGTAAGTTTATATGTATATCTCAGTCGTAGTTCACAAGTACACATATTTTACAAGTTTCTCTAAAAACTAGTTGATTCATAATTCCAGAGTTCTGGCACATCGGCATGTGGGCTTGTGTCATCGAAGAAAAGCCCTTTTCGGTGAATAACTTCGTGACACATGAACATACACAGTTCACCCACAACCCTATTGACTTCTTTGACCATGTCTCTAGAAATCGACCAATCTCTGTTCACATCCGTATATTGCAATGAAAACATAATAAAAGTATTAGAATACGATAGTGACAATGAAAATGTAACTCAAAAGTAAGAAAATACAATATCTACAGTAAGGATTACTTACATCGTCACGATTCACTCTATATTCACCGGCGACACGAAGATTCTCGCATATGTTATATCCATAGAGGACACTACCAGGAGGCTGCTTGGCACAAGGAAAATTTATCCGTACATGCAATACGGTCCTATCCACAGGTCGGTCACTACCATGTTTTTTCTAATAGAACACCCAAGTGCTGTCATATAATAATTTGGCTGTCGTAAATTTACGTGTTTCCTGTAGTGTGAGGAAGAAGTCTATACAACCTGTATATGCTGGAGTAGACAAAGTAGAGTAAGGGTAGAGATAACAACTTTAGCGATGTGGGGTTGTGATAGATGAAGACTGACGAAACCGGCCGCTAAAAAAGTCAACTCTTGTAGTCTAAAAAGCATAGTAGCAGTATGTTTAAGGTAGGTGGAGAACAAACCGATCAGCATGAGGAAGACCATGTGCATAGAGGTTGTGGGGGTCATTGTTTCACGGAAATGATGATAAATATAGAATAACAAGTGTCATAATAGATGGAGTTGCTCCTCGGACGGTGAATCTCGTGCCCATGCATGGCGACCATGGGCAGTGGCGCTGCAGCCTAATAACCCTGCAACATAGCGGCAGCACGAAATTCGGAGGGGAGGTATGTGGCCTCGACATCAGCATGCATATGGCTAATTGATGAGACGGGTTGTGTGGATGGAAACATGATGACGTCGCTCATATTAGAGTAATTAATCCTTTGTGTGCCAGAAGGCATGGAACTAGTAGCGATAGTGTCAACCATATTCACTACAAGAAAACGTATATTTTTTGTCGGCTACATCTATTTTTGTGGACCCTCACGAAATTATATGTATTTTCGTGAGCCAACACCTAGCTCACAAAAATATATTGTAATTTCATGGGCCAAATGCAAGGCAAACAAAAATATAGTATAATTTTATGGGCTAAATGCAAGGCACACGAAAATATAGTATAATTTCGTGGTCCTGGGAGGTAGCACACAAAAATGACTATATTTTCGTGGGTCGGTGAAAATAGCACACGAAAATGGACTAGGCTTCGTCGGTTTCAGATAGGGGTACACATATTTTTGTGGGCTACTTAACACGCTCACGAAAATACTTCCAACAATTTCGTGGGCTACAGGAAGCACACGAAAATATGAACTATAATTTTGTGTCTTGCATGAAGCACACGAAAATATGACATATATTGTCGTCGGCTTCCGGAGGGCACATGAAAATAACTCAGCTTCGGCAGGTCACACGAACCTAGGCCATGCATTTTCGTCGGCCGAGGCGCAGCGCACGGAATTTTACAGTACTGTCGTCGGCCTGGAACACGGCTCAGGAAAATATTGCTGTTAATTTCGTCGGCTCCTAGAGGCACACGAAAATAATGCGGCTTCCGACAGGGCACACGAACCTAGGTCATGCATTTTCGTCGGCCGAGGCGCAGCTCACGAAATTTGATAGTAGTGTGGTCGGCCTTGAACGCGACTCACGAAAATATTGCTATAATTTCATTGGCTAGTACAGGCACACGAAAATAACACGGCGCACGAAAATGTTGGTTTGTTGGAAAGCTCCATGTGGCCATATTATAAGATTTGCTTTGACAAAAATATTGTATGGACCATGTGTGACATGTTTGTGTTCGTTTATGTTATATTGTGTGTGGACATAAATACCGTTTGGACTATATAATGGAATTTGTAATGTTTAATTGAGTTTGTTGCATTTGTTATTAAGTGTGATCTGTGTGTTCTGTGTGTTTGAATGATAATTTATTATTGTATGTGCTTGGAACTGAACAATATACATCAACTCTGACTGTAATTTTATGTATTTTTGTGGGCCAAGAAATTACCCATAAAAATAGTGCCATATTATTTTCTTGGGCTAGGAGATGACCCACGAAAACAGTATCATATTATTTTCGTGGGCCAATTTTTGGCCCACAAAAATAAACAACAGCATTTTTGTGGGCCAATTGTTGGCCCACAAAAATAAACAGCAGTATTTTCATGGGCCAGATGTTGGCCCACAAAAATAACTGGACAGTATTTTGGTGGGCCAACATGTGGCCCACGAAAATACCCTGCTATTATTTTTATGGGTCATATTTTGACCCACAAAAATATATATTTTCGTGGGTTATTTTTGGGTGAGCCGACTCCAAGACATGCGGTCCAGACATCAGGGCATCTACTATGGAGTCCCTTAAGTGCCTAGCACCTAGCACTGCTGTACATGTGGCAGATGAAGTATAGACCAGAGTTATTGATATCCATGTCGATATATAACGGGTGACTTAACTCCCGGTAAAAAGAAAAAAAACAACAAATGTAAGAATCTCTATGCCAACCACCATGTGCACATAACAGATCTGTATACAACATATGTATTCCTAGCAGCTCCATGTACCAGACACCAGAGATAATGTGCTTGTAGCCTTGTTCTTTTTACAGCGACAGACAACCTAGAAAAAAAGATGGGATAATAATGTTATACGCCCATTATGTCTCAAGGAGGTAGAAACAGCACATCATCTCTTCATATATTGTTGTTTCTCATGGAGCGTAATGCACAACATTAATAATTTGGTGACACCTAGAGGAACACCGCTAATGGCTCTTGGAAATAATACAGAACAGACAGTGGTGGAGATGTTCCCCAGCACGACCAGAGGAATGCAAAAGGAAATGAGACAAACAATAAAAGAAACATTGCTATATACATGGTGGAATATATGGAAGGAGTGTAATAGAGGAATCTTCCAAGGGTTAGACAAAGATGAGTTCCAAGTAGCGATGTTGGCGCAGGAGGACATCAATCAGTATGACTTGGCTATGACCCTTTAGCCATTGAGAGAATAATTGGGATGTTGGTGAGATATATTTCTTATTTCTTTTTCCCTTCTTGTTACACCTAGAGCTCCCTAATATACATGTAGTACTAGCTTGTGATCTTTTTTCTTTAGTAGCTTAAGTTACCAGTGCTACATAGAATCTAGGCCGGACCTAGGAAGTGCCCTAGGGGCGACAGCCCCGGGCCCGCAAAAATTAAGGATCCATTAGTCTATAGAATTTATCGCACCATAGAACTACGTACACTACAAGAAAGAGTGAAAGTTACGACACCCGACAATATTTCTGACAGTTTTAGGGTCGGCCGTTGTAAATAAACTTATTTACGACTTCTGACTGGTGACGGCTAAAAACCGTCATAAATAAACCATTGCCCTCGTAAATAAGCTGTTTTCGACGGTAAGTGGCTTATTTATGACGATTTCTGGCCGACATTAGTTATCTAGTTTTTTGTAGTGATAAATGAACGCGATTGAATTGGCATCTAACAAAGGATTAATAAACCAAGAATAGCAACCAATAAGACCGTGAATTTAGCCTAGCTGGTCATCCTAACATAGAATCAGAAGTTCACGACAATATACATGACCATGCAACAACAGCAGAGGCTGAGCCGTTCCAGGTTGTTGCCTCGCATATTCTCCTAAATTGAACACCAATCGTCGAATCGTATCTCGTGCTACTGTCTGCTGGTTGTTGCGAATATGATGCCACTAGACTGCTCAATGCTCTAGGTTAACATGCCACCACATCATAGCTCATGCCTTTATGGTGCTAGCTTTAACTGATTTTATACATATACTACTTTTGGACTAACTGATTTTCTCTTTTTTTTTTCTCATCTAAGTGTGCTTTTGTTATTTATACTTATTATTTTGATATAACGTGTGACAATAAAATTCTATAATGCAGTTACAATTCATAAATCATTTTTTATGTTTTCTGTCAACCCGTGGCCAAATTCTTTCCCGTCCTGAGCCCCAAAAAAGTCAGTGCCGGCCCTGCATTGGATCTTTAATATGGAACTCGTTCTCCTTTTCTTCTTTAATGAAATTGACAGAGCACTGCCTGTTAACCGTCAAAAAAAGAAAACAATGACTAGAGATTGTACAGATGGAATCGGCCAAGCAGCAGACGATGCCGGACGGTGGCCAGATGCGCTACCGATCCGGAGCCCTCACTAACATCAAAGGCGACGGACGGCCCACCTAGCGGCCCCCTGCGACCTGTCATCTTGGTTTACTCTCCTTCGTGGTGATGGGACCAGATGACGATCGACGGTGGCTTAGGCTATTCGCACTCGCGGATCTCTATATCATACCTCTAAACAAATATTGTCAACCTTTTACGCTTGACTCTAAAAGGTTCGTACCTTTACAGTTTATTTGTCCGTGCTCATTCACCTCTATATCAACTATCAACTATTTTATATTAGATAATACAACTATATCATATTTTATATTATTTCATATAACTATTTATGTTAATAATATTATGTTTATAACTTATATAAAATCATTATATTTATTTTTTTGCTTCCTTTCCTATCTTTTTTTTTCTTATTTTTCCTTTTCCCTTTCTTTTTTCCCTCACTTTTTTTTATTTTCCTTTTCCCTTTCTTTTTTCCCTCACTTCTTTTTTCCTTTCTTTTCTCCCTTTCCCTCCCTTCTTATTTTTTTCTTTCTTTCCTACTTTTCTTTCTTCTTCTTCGTCTTTTTCCTCCTTCCTTTTTGTCTCTCTTCCTCACACATCCAGGCGCAACAGTAACCCGGTACATTCCCAGGCCGCATAGCCACTTGGGATTTACCGGCGTCTGAAAAGCAGTCGCTGCAGACAACCACTATCTGTAGAGCCACCGTATTTGCCGCCGCCCAGGCCCAGAGGTCTGATTTTGACGGCTCACGAAAATAAATTTATTCTCGTCGGCCACATAAGACCTACAAAAACGATTATTTTTGTTGGCTAAAAGTGGCCCATGAAAATAATGAGTCAGTATTAGCGTGAGCCATTTTGTAGCCCGCAAAAATAGTGCTTGAGTATTTTCGTGGGCCAGGCTGGAGCCCACAAAAAAAACTGGTCCATATTTTCGTGTGCTTTTAGGTGGCCCACGGGCAATATTTTCGTGTGCTTTGAGGTGGCCAACAAAAATAATTTAGTCCACATTATCGTGTGCCTGTTATTGGTTTTAGATGGAAGAGTTCAATGTAAATGCAACACTGCCCTTATTGCTTTAAGCGCTCCACAATCTGTTATTGATTTTAGATAGAAAAGTTGAATGTAAGTGCAAATATTGTCGATCAGAGTATCTCCAACAGACAAGGCATCAAAGGCTTTCTTAATTTCTCTGTTGAAGTCAAATTGCTTATAGGGACCATCAGAATACAGGTCTTCTAAGCTATTACTTAACCAATGCATCTTATCCAAAATTTGTTTGGACAAATTCCAATTTTTGGGAGTCTAAATAAATTAGCTAACAAAGCAAGCTCCAAGACCTGAACCTCAAGCTCTATATTTAATCCAGCATAGCCACATTCCATCCTTCTTAAAGATATATCTAATTTCTCAACGAAAATATCAAGTGAAGTCTGGCACACAGAAACCTCATGAATGCACCAGTTGATCCAGAAGAATTTTCAGATAATAGCTTCTCCTCTTCTTTGCAAGTTCTGCAATCAAGAAAATTGAAAGCATTTGAAATATTCTCAAATGGTTGAGTATTATAGAATGGATTTGTGCCAAAAAAAGAAAGAATGATTAATACCTCAGAATAGTTCGGACTTCAAAAATATTGCATGACATTCTCATAGTCCAGGCTTTTTAAACTGTTTCGAGTATGAATTTTGTAGATTTCATTACTAGAATGACATCTAGATCCTTTCACTACTACAGAACATATTTTCACATGCGTCTACAAACATATTTTCACAGTAGGTTTTGAAAACCGCCTATGAAAAAGCACCTGTGAAATGACCTTCACATACGGCATCAAAAATGAACTGTGAAAATATTATCACAGGCGGTTCATTAAAGCAGACCGTCTGTGACAAAGAATTATCACAGACGGCTTCTTAGGAAGTACCGCTTGTGAAAATAGACTACCAAAATGGCTCTTGGTGAATGACCGCTTGTGAAAATAGACTATCATAGACGTCTTTAAATGAAAGACCCCTTGTGAAAATGGATATCGCAGGTGCTACTTCGTTACAGGCTGCTTGTGAAATTGAATATAAGATGCACCTCTTTATATAGACCCACTTGTAAAAAAGGATATCTCAAGCGGTTCTTCATGGCGGACCGCATGCGAAATTTTTTTATCACATGCGGCTTTCTATATGTGGCCGCCTGTAAAAAGCTATTATCTCCGATGGTTCAACTTTAGCAACCGCCTGTGAAAACTTACTACCACATGCGGTTCTTGGCCAACCACCGCCCGTAATAAACTGTTATCACAGGCCGTTTTTAGCACCTGGCTGCCTGTGATAATTTCTTAGCACAAAGGGTTCATATTTTAGAACCGGCTGTGAAGATATATACCCTTTCAGAACTTCATGCTGTTATTTCTAACTTTCAGCTTAAATTCAAATATAAACAGCACAAAAACAATTTGCACCCGCTTAGATTCAAATAAATATTCGCACAACAATCATAAAGTATAAGATTCTTATACATACAATGTAAGTTTATATGTATATCTCAGTCGTAGTTCACAAGTACACATATTTTACAAGTTTCTCTAAAAACTAGTTGATTCATAATTCCAGAGTTCTGGCACATCGGCATGTGGGCTTGTGTCATCGAAGAAAGGCCCTTTTCGGTGAATAACTTTGTGACGCATGAACATACACAGTTCACCCACAACCCTATTGACTTCTTTGACCATATCTCTAGAAATCGGCCAATCTCTGTTCACATCCGTATATTGCAATGAAAACATAATAAAAGTATTAGAATACGATAGTGACAATGAAAATGTAACTCAAAAGTAAGAAAATACAATATCTACAGTAAGGATTACTTACATCGTCACGATTCACTCTATATTCACCGGCGACACGAAGATTCTCGCATATGTTATATCCATAGAGGACACTACCAGGAGGCTGCATGGCACAAGGAAAATTTATCCGTACATGCAATACGGTCCTATCCACAGGTCGGTCACTGCCATGTTTTTTCTAATGGAACACCCAAGTGCTGTCATATAATAATTTGGCTGTCGTAAATTTACGTGTTTCCTGTAGTGTGAGGAAGTAGTCTATACAACCTGTGTATGCTGGAGTAGACAAAGTAGAGTAAGGGTAGAGATAACAACTTTAGCGATGTGGGGTTGTGATAGATGAAGACTGACGAAACCGGCAGCTAAAAAAGTCAACTCTTGTAGTCTAAAAAGCATAGTAGCAGTATGTTTAAGGTAGGTGGAGAACAAACGGATCAGCATGAGGAAGACCATGTGCATAGAGGTTGTGGGGGTCATTGTTTCACGGAAATGACGATAAATATAGAATAACAAGTGTCATAATGGTGGAGTTGCTCCCCGGACGGTGAATCTCGTGCCCATGCATGGCGACCATGGGCAGTGGCGCTGCAGCCTAATAAGCCTGCAACATAGCGGCAGCACGAAATTCGGAGGGGAGGTATGTGGCCTCGACATCAGCATGCATATGGCTAATTGATGAGACCGGTTGTGTGGATGGAAACATGATGACGTCACTCATATTAGAGTAATTAATCCTTTGTGTGCCAGAAAGCATGGAACTAGTAGCGATAGTGTCAACCATATTCACTACAAGAAAACGTATAACTTTTGTCGGCTACATCTATTTTTGTGGACCCTCACGAAATTATATGTATTTTCGTGAGCCAACACCTAGCTCACAAAAATATATTATAATTTCATGGGCCAAATTCAAGGCACACAAAAATATAGTATAATTTTATGGGCTAAATGCAAGGCACACGAAAATATAGTATAATTTCGTGGTCCTGGGAGGTAGCACACAAAAATGACTATATTTTCGTGGGTCGGTGAAAATAGCACACGAAAATGGACTAGGCTTCGTCGGTTTCAGACAGGGGTACACATATTTTTGTGGGCTACTTAACACGCTCACGAAAATACTTCCAACAATTTCGTGGGCTACAGGAAGCACACGAAAATATGACCTATAATTTTGTGTCTTGCATGAAGCACACGAAAATATGACATATATTATCGTTGGCTTCCGGAGGGCACATGAAAAAAACTCAGCTTCGGCAGGTCACACGAACCTAGGCCATGCATTTTCGTCGGCCGAGGCGCAGCGCACGGAATTTTACAGTACTGTCATCGGCCTGGAACACGGCTCAGGAAAATATTGCTGTTAATTTCGTCGGCTCATACAGGCACACGAAAATAATGCGGCTTCCGACAGGGCACACGAACCTAGGTCATGCATTTTCGTCCGCCGAGGCGCAGCTCACGAAATTTGATAGTAGTGTGGTCGGCCTTGAACGCGACTCACAAAAATATTGCTATAATTTCATTGGCTAGTACAGGCACACGAAAATAACACGGCGCACGAAAATGTTGGTTTGTTGGAAAGCTCCATGTGGCCATATTATAAGATTTTCTTTGACAAAAATATTGTATGGACCATGTGTGACATATTTGTGTTCGTTTATGTTATATTGTGTGTGGACATAAATACCGTTTGGACTATATAATGGATTTTGTAATGTTTAATTGAGTTTGTTGCATTTGTTATTAAGTGTGATCTGTGTGTTTGAATGATAATTTATTATTGTATGTGCTTGGAACTGAACAATATGCATCAACTCTGACTGTAATTTTATGTATTTTCATGGGCCAAGAAATTACCCATAAAAATAGTGCCATATTATTTTCTTGGGCTAGGAGATGACCCACGAAAACAGTACCATATTATTTTCGTGGGCCAATTGTTGGCCCACAAAAATAAACAGCAGTATTTTCGTGGGCCAGATGTCGGCCCTCAAAAATAACTGGAGAGTATTTTCGTGGGCCAACATGTGGCCCACGAAAATACCCTGCTATTATTTTTATGGGCCATATTTTGACCCACAAAAATATATATTTTCGTGGGTTATTTTTGGGTGAGCCGACTCCAAGACATGCGGTCAAGACATCAGGGCATCCACTATGGAGTCTCTTAAGTGCCTAGCACCTAGCACTGCTGTACATGTGGCAGATGAAGTATAGACCAGAGTTATTGATATCCATGTCGATATATAACGGGTGACTTAACTCCCAGTAAAAAGAAAAAAAAACAACAAATGTAAGAATCTCTATGCCAACCACCATGTGCACATAACAGCTCCGTATACAACATATGTATTCCTAGCAGCTCCATGTACCAGACACCAGAGATAATGTGCTTGTCGCCTTGTTCTTTTCACAGCGACAGACAACCTAGAAAAAAAGATGGGATAATAATGTTATATGCCCATTATGTCTCAAGGAGGTAGAAACAGCACATCATCTCTTCATAGATTGTTGTTTCTCATGGAGCGTAATGCACAACATTAATAATTTGGTGACACCTAGAGGAACACCGCTAATGGCTCTTGGAAATAATACAAAACAGACAGTGGTGGAGATGTTCCCCAGCACGACCAGAGGAATGCAAAAGGAAATGAGACAAACAATAAAAGAAACATTGCTATATACATGGTGGAATATATTGAAGGAGTGTAATAGGGGAATCTTCCAAGGATTAGACAAAGATGAGTTCCAAGTAGCGATGTTGGCGCAGGAGGACATCGATTAGTATGACTTGGCTATGACCCTTTAGCCATTGAGAGAATAATTGGGATGTTGGTGAGATATATTTCTTATTTCTTTTTCCCTTCTTGTTACACCTAGAGCTCCCTAATATACATGTAGTACTAGCTTGTGATATTTGTTCTTTAGTAGCTTAAGTTACCAGTGCTACATAGAATCTAGGCCGGCCCTAGGAAGTGCCCTAGGGGTGACAGCCCCGGGCCCGCCAAAATTAAGGATCCATTAGTCTATAAAATTTATCGCACCATAGAACTACGTACACTACAAGAAAGAGTGAAAGTTATGACACCCGACAATATTTGTGACAGTTTTAGGGTTGGCCGTCGTAAATAAACTAATTTACGACTTCTGACTGGTGACGGCTAAAAACCGTTATAAATAAACCATTGCCCTCGTAAATAAGCTGTTTACGACGGTAAGTGGCTTATTTACGATGATTTCTGGCCGACATTAGTTATCTAGTTTTTTCTAGTGATAAATGAATGCGATTGAATTGGCATCTAACAAAGGATTAATGAACCAAGAATAGCAACCAATAAGACCGTGAATTTGGCCTAGCTGGTCATCCTAACATAGAATCAGAAGTCCACGACAATATACATGACCATGCAACAACAGCAGAGGCTGAGCCGTTCCAGGTTGTTGCCTCGCATATTCTCCTAAATTGAACACCAATCGTCGAATCGTATCTCGTGCTACTGTCTGCTGGTTGTTGTGAATATGATGCCACTAGACTGCTCAATGCTCTAGGTTAACATGCCACCACATCATAGCTCATGCCTTTATGGTGCTAGCTTTAACTGATTTTATACATATACTACTTTTGGACTAACTGATTTTCTCTTTTTTTTTTCTCATCTAAGTGTGCTTTTGTTATTTATACTTATTATTTTGATATAACGTGTGACAATAAAATTCTATAATGCAGTTACAATTCATAAATCATTTTTTATGTTTTCTGTCAACCCGTGCCCAAATTCTTTCCCGTCCCGAGCCCCAAAAAAGTCAGTGCCGGCCCTGCATTGGATCTTTAATATGTAACTCGTTCTCCTTTTCTTCTTTAATGAAATTGACAGAGCACTGCCTGTTAACCGTCAAAAAAAGAAAACAAAGACTAGAGATTGTACAGATGGAATCGGCTAAGCAGCAGACGACGCCGGACGGTGGCCAGATGCGCTACGATCCGGAGCCCTCACTAAGATCAAAGGCGACGGACGGCCCACCTAGCGGCCCCCTGCGACCTGTCGTCTTGGTTTACTCTCCTTCGTGGTGATGGGACCAGATGGCGATCGACGGTGGCTTAGGCTATTCGCACTCGCGGATCTCTATATCAGACCTCTAAAGAAATATTGTCAACCTTTTACGCTTGACTCTAAAAGGTTCGTACCTTTACAGTTTATTTGTCCACGCTCATTCACCTCTAAATCAGACCTCTATATCAACTATCAACTATTTTATATTAGATAATACAACTATATCATATTTTATATTATTTCATATAACTATTTATGTTAATAATATTATATTTATAACTTATATAAAATCATTATATTTATTTTTTTGCTTCCTTTCCTCTCTTTTTTTCTTATTTTTCCTTTTCACATTCTTTTTTCCCTCACTTTTTTTTCTTATTTTCCTTTTCCCTTTCTTTTTTCCCTCACTTCTTTTTTCCTTTCTTTTCTCCCTTTCCCTCCCTTCTTATTTTTTTCTTTCTTTCCTACTTTTCTTTCCTTTCTTCTTCTTCGTCTTTTTCCTCCTTCCTTTTTGTCTCTCTTCCTCACACATCCAGGCGCAACAGTAACCCGGTACATTCCCAGACCGCATAGCCACTTGGGATTTACCGGCGCCTGAAAAGCAGTCGCTGCAGACAACCACTATCTGTAGAGCCACCGTATTTGCCGCCGCCCAGGCCCAGAGGTGATTTTGACGCCTCATGAAAATAAAGTTATTCTCGTCGGCCACATAAGACCTACAAAAACGATTATTTTTGTTGGCTAAAAGTGGCCCACGGAAATAATGAGGCAGTATTAGCGTGAGCCATTTTGTAGCCCGCAAAAATAGGGCTTGAGTATTTTCGTGGGCCAGGCTGAAGCCTACAAAAATAACTGGTCCATATTTTCGTGTGCTTTTAGGTGGCCCACGGGCAATATTTTCGTGTGCTTTGAGGTGGCCCACAAAAATAATTTAGTCCACATTATCGTGTGCCTGTTATTGGTTTTAGATGGAAGTGTTCAATGTAAATGCAACACTGCCCTTATTGCTTTAAGCGCTCCACAATCTGTTATTGATTTTAGATAGAAAAGTTGAATGTAAGTGCAAATATTGTCGATCAGAGTATCGCCAACAGACAAGGCATCAAAGGCTTTCTTAATTTCTCCGTTGAAGTCAAATTGCTTATAGGGACCATCAGAATACAGGTCTTCTAAGCTATTACTTAACCAATGCATCTTATCCAAAATTTATTTGGACAAATTCCAATTTTTGGGAGTCTAAATAAATTAGCTAACAAAGCAAGCTCCAAGACCTGAACCTCAAGCTCTATATTTAATCCAGCATAGCCACATTCCATCCTTCTTAAAGATATATCTAATTTCTCAACGAAAATATCAAGTGAAGTCTGGCACACAGAAACCTCATGAATGCACCAGTTGATCCAGAAGAATTTTTAGATAATAGCTTCTCCCCTTCTTTGCAAGTTCTGCAATCAAGAAAATTGAAAGCATTTTAAATATTCTCAAATGGTTGAGTATTATAGAATGGATTTGTGCTAAAAAAAGAAAGAATGATTAATACCTCAGAATAGTCCGGACTTCAAAAATATTGCATGACATTCTCATAGTCCAGGCTTTTTAAACTGTTTCAAGTATGAATTTTGTAGATTTCATTACTAGAATGACATCTAGATCCTTTCACTACTACAGAACATATTTTCACATGCGTCTATAAACATATTTCCAAAGTAGGTTTTGAAAACCGCCTATGAAAATACACCTGTGAAATGACCTTCACATACGGCATCAAAATGAACTGTGAAAATATTATCACAGGCGGTTCATTAAAGCAGACCGCCTGTGACAAAGAATTATCACAGACGGCTTCTTAGGAAGTACCTCTTGTGAAAATGGACTACCAAAACGGCTCTTGGTGAGTGACCGCTTGTGAAAATAGACTATCATAGACGTGTTTAAATGAAAGACCCCTTGTGAAAATGGATATCGCAGGTGCTACTTCGTTACAGGCCGCTTGTGAAATTGAATATAACATGCACCTCTTTATATAGACCCACATGTAAAAAAGGATATCTCAAGCGGTTCTTCATGGCGGACCGCATGCAAAAATTTTTTATCACATGCGGCTTTCTATATGTGGCCGCCTGTAAAAATCTATTATCACCGATGGTTCAACTTTAGCAACCGCCTGTGAAAACTTACTACCACATGCGGTTCTTGGCCAACCACCGCCCGTAATAAACTGTTATCACAGGCCGTTTTTAGCACCCGGCTGCCTGTGATAATTTCTTAGCACAAAGGGTTCATATTTTAGAACCGGCTGTGAAGATATATACCCTTTCAGAACTTCATGCTGTTATTTCTAACTTTCAGCTTAAATTCAAATATAAACAGCACAAAAACAATTTGCACCCGCTCAGATTCAAATAAATATTCGCACAACAATCATAAAGTATAAGATTCATATACATACAATGTAAGTTTATATGTATATCTCAGTCGTAGTTCACAAGTACACATATTTTACAAGTTTCTCTAAAAACTAGTTGATTCATAATTCCAGAGTTCTGGCACATCGGCATGTGGGCTTGTGTCATCGAAGAAAAGCCCTTTTCGGTGAATAACTTCGTGACGCATGAACATACACAGTTCACCCACAACCCTATTGACTTCTTTGACCATGTCTCTAGAAATCGACCAATCTCTGTTCACATCCGTATATTGCAATGAAAACATAATAAAAGTATTAGAATACGATAGTGACAATGAAAATGTAACTCAAAAGTAAGAAAATACAATATCTACAGTAAGGATTACTTACATCGTCACGATTCACTCTATATTCACCGGCGACACGAAGATTCTCGCATATGTTATATCCATAGAGGACACTACCAGGAGGCTGCTTGGCACAAGGAAAATTTATCCGTACATGCAATACGGTCCTATCCACAGGTCGGTCACTACCATGTTTTTTCTAATAGAACACCCAAGTGCTGTCATATAATAATTTGGCTGTCGTAAATTTACGTGTTTCCTGTAGTGTGAGGAAGAAGTCTATACAACCTGTATATGCTGGAGTAGACAAAGTAGAGTAAGGGTAGAGATAACAACTTTAGCGATGTGGGGTTGTGATAGATGAAGACTGACGAAACCGGCCGCTAAAAAAGTCAACTCTTGTAGTCTAAAAAGCATAGTAGCAGTATGTTTAAGGTAGGTGGAGAACAAACCGATCAGCATGAGGAAGACCATGTGCATAGAGGTTGTGGGGGTCATTGTTTCACGGAAATGATGATAAATATAGAATAACAAGTGTCATAATAGATGGAGTTGCTCCTCGGACGGTGAATCTCGTGCCCATGCATGGCGACCATGGGCAGTGGCGCTGCAGCCTAATAACCCTGCAACATAGAGGCAGCACGAAATTCGGAGGGGAGGTATGTGGCCTCGACATCAGCATGCATATGGCTAATTGATGAGACCGGTTGTGTGGATGGAAACATGATGACGTCGCTCATATTAGAGTAATTAAACCTTTGTGTGCCAGAAGGCATGGAACTAGTTGCGATAGTGTCAACCATATTCACTACAAGAAAACGTATATTTTTTGTCGGCTACATCTATTTTTGTGGACCCTCACGAAATTATATGTATTTTCGTGAGCCAACACCTAGCTCACAAAAATATATTGTAATTTCATGGGCCAAATGCAAGGCACACAAAAATATAGTATAATTTTATGGGCTAAATGCAAGGCACACGAAAATATAGTATAATTTCGTGGTCCTGGGAGGTAGCACACAAAAATGACTATATTTTTGTGGGTCGGTGAAAATAGCACATGAAAATGGACTAGGCTTCGTCGGTTTCAGACAGGGGTACACATATTTTTGTGGGCTACTTAACACGCTCACGAAAATACTTCCAACAATTTCGTGGGCTACAGGAAGCACACGAAAATATGACCTATAATTTTGTGCCTTGCATGAAGCACACGAAAATATGACATATATTGTCGTCGGCTTCCGGAGGGCACATGAAAATAACTCAGCTTCGGCAGGTCACACGAACCTAGGCCATGCATTTTCGTCGGCCGAGGCGCAGCGCACGGAATTTTACAGTACTGTCGTCGGCCTGGAACACGGCTCAGGAAAATATTGCTGTTAATTTCGTCGGCTCCTACAGGCACACGAAAATAATGCGGCTTCCGACAGGGCACACGAACCTAGGTCATGCATTTTCGTCGGCCGAGGCGCAGCTCACGAAATTTGATAGTAGTGTGGTCGGCCTTGAACGCGACTCACAAAAATATTGCTATAATTTCATTGGCTAGTACAGGCACACGAAAATAACACGGCGCACGAAAATGTTGGTTTGTTGGAAAGCTCCATGTGGCCATATTATAAGATTTTCTTTGACAAAAATATTGTATGGACCATGTGTGACATATTTGTGTTCGTTTATGTTATATTGTGTGTGGACATAAATACCGTTTGGACTATATAATGGATTTTGTAATGTTTAATTGAGTTTGTTGCATTTGTTATTAAGTGTGATCTGTGTGTTTGAATGATAATTTATTATTGTATGTGCTTGGAACTGAACAACATGCATCAACTCTGACTGTAATTTTATGTATTTTCATGGGCCAAGAAATTACCCATAAAAATAGTGCCATATTATTTTCTTGGGCTAGGAGATGACCCACGAAAACAGTACCATATTATTTTCGTGGGCCAATTGTTGGCCCACAAAAATAAACAGCAGTATTTTCGTGGGCCAGATGTCGGCCCTCAAAAATAACTGGAGAGTATTTTCGTGGGCCAACATGTGGCCCACGAAAATACCCTGCTATTATTTTTATGGGCCATATTTTGACCCACAAAAATATATATTTTCGTGGGTTATTTTTGGGTGAGCCGACTCCAAGACATGCGGTCAAGACATCAGGGCATCCACTATGGAGTCTCTTAAGTGCCTAGCACCTAGCACTGCTGTACATGTGGCAGATGAAGTATAGACCAGAGTTATTGATATCCATGTCGATATATAACGGGTGACTTAACTCCCAGTAAAAAGAAAAAAAAACAACAAATGTAAGAATCTCTATGCCAACCACCATGTGCACATAACAGCTCCGTATACAACATATGTATTCCTAGCAGCTCCATGTACCAGACACCAGAGATAATGTGCTTGTCGCCTTGTTCTTTTCACAGCGACAGACAACCTAGAAAAAAAGATGGGATAATAATGTTATATGCCCATTATGTCTCAAGGAGGTAGAAACAGCACATCATCTCTTCATAGATTGTTGTTTCTCATGGAGCGTAATGCACAACATTAATAATTTGGTGACACCTAGAGGAACACCGCTAATGGCTCTTGGAAATAATACAAAACAGACAGTGGTGGAGATGTTCCCCAGCACGACCAGAGGAATGCAAAAGGAAATGAGACAAACAATAAAAGAAACATTGCTATATACATGGTGGAATATATTGAAGGAGTGTAATAGGGGAATCTTCCAAGGATTAGACAAAGATGAGTTCCAAGTAGCGATGTTGGCGCAGGAGGACATCGATTAGTATGACTTGGCTATGACCCTTTAGCCATTGAGAGAATAATTGGGATGTTGGTGAGATATATTTCTTATTTCTTTTTCCCTTCTTGTTACACCTAGAGCTCCCTAATATACATGTAGTACTAGCTTGTGATATTTGTTCTTTAGTAGCTTAAGTTACCAGTGCTACATAGAATCTAGGCCGGCCCTAGGAAGTGCCCTAGGGGTGACAGCCCCGGGCCCGCCAAAATTAAGGATCCATTAGTCTATAAAATTTATCGCACCATAGAACTACGTACACTACAAGAAAGAGTGAAAGTTATGACACCCGACAATATTTGTGACAGTTTTAGGGTTGGCCGTCGTAAATAAACTAATTTACGACTTCTGACTGGTGACGGCTAAAAACCGTTATAAATAAACCATTGCCCTCGTAAATAAGCTGTTTACGACGGTAAGTGGCTTATTTACGATGATTTCTGGCCGACATTAGTTATCTAGTTTTTTCTAGTGATAAATGAATGCGATTGAATTGGCATCTAACAAAGGATTAATGAACCAAGAATAGCAACCAATAAGACCGTGAATTTGGCCTAGCTGGTCATCCTAACATAGAATCAGAAGTCCACGACAATATACATGACCATGCAACAACAGCAGAGGCTGAGCCGTTCCAGGTTGTTGCCTCGCATATTCTCCTAAATTGAACACCAATCGTCGAATCGTATCTCGTGCTACTGTCTGCTGGTTGTTGCGAATATGATGCCACTAGACTGCTCAATGCTCTAGGTTAACATGCCACCACATCATAGCTCATGCCTTTATGGTGCTAGCTTTAACTGATTTTATACATATACTACTTTTGGACTAACTGATTTTCTCTTTTTTTTCTCATCTAAGTGTGCTTTTGTTATTTATACTTATTATTTTGATATAACGTGTGACAATAAAATTCTATAATGCAGTTACAATTCATAAATCATTTTTTATGTTTTCTGTCAACCCGTGCCCAAATTCTTTCCCGTCCCGAGCCCCAAAAAAGTCAGTGCCGGCCCTGCATTGGATCTTTAATATGTAACTCGTTCTCCTTTTCTTCTTTAATGAAATTGACAGAGCACTGCCTGTTAACCGTCAAAAAAAGAAAACAAAGACTAGAGATTGTACAGATGGAATCGGCCAAGCAGCAGACGACGCCGGACGGTGGCCAGATGCGCTACGATCCGGAGCCCTCACTAAGATCAAAGGCGACGGACGGCCCACCTAGCGGCCCCCTGCGACCTGTCGTCTTGGTTTACTCTCCTTCGTGGTGATGGGACCAGATGGCGATCGACGGTGGCTTAGGCTATTCGCACTCGCGGATCTCTATATCAGACCTCTAAAGAAATATTGTCAACCTTTTACGCTTGACTCTAAAAGGTTCGTACCTTTACAGTTTATTTGTCCACGCTCATTCACCTCTAAATCAGACCTCTATATCAACTATCAACTATTTTATATTAGATAATACAACTATATCATATTTTATATTATTTCATATAACTATTTATGTTAATAATATTATATTTATAACTTATATAAAATCATTATATTTATTTTTTTGCTTCCTTTCCTCTCTTTTTTTCTTATTTTTCCTTTTCACATTCTTTTTTCCCTCACTTTTTTTTCTTATTTTCCTTTTCCCTTTCTTTTTTCCCTCACTTCTTTTTTCCTTTCTTTTCTCCCTTTCCCTCCCTTCTTATTTTTTTCTTTCTTTCCTACTTTTCTTTCCTTTCTTCTTCTTCGTCTTTTTCCTCCTTCCTTTTTGTCTCTCTTCCTCACACATCCAGGCGCAACAGTAACCCGGTACATTCCCAGACCGCATAGCCACTTGGGATTTACCGGCGCCTGAAAAGCAGTCGCTGCAGACAACCACTATCTGTAGAGCCACCGTATTTGCCGCCGCCCAGGCCCAGAGGTGATTTTGACGGCTCATGAAAATAAAGTTATTCTCGTCGGCCACATAAGACCTACAAAAACGATTATTTTTGTTGGCTAAAAGTGGCCCACGGAAATAATGAGGCAGTATTAGCGTGAGCCATTTTGTAGCCCGCAAAAATAGGGCTTGAGTATTTTCGTGGGCCAGGCTGAAGCCTACAAAAATAACTGGTCCATATTTTCGTGTGCTTTTAGGTGGCCCACGGGCAATATTTTCGTGTGCTTTGAGGTGGCCCACAAAAATAATTTAGTCCACATTATCGTGTGCCTGTTATTGGTTTTAGATGGAAGTGTTCAATGTAAATGCAACACTGCCCTTATTGCTTTAAGCGCTCCACAATCTGTTATTGATTTTAGATAGAAAAGTTGAATGTAAGTGCAAATATTGTCGATCAGAGTATCGCCAACAGACAAGGCATCAAAGGCTTTCTTAATTTCTCCGTTGAAGTCAAATTGCTTATAGGGACCATCAGAATACAGGTCTTCTAAGCTATTACTTAACCAATGCATCTTATCCAAAATTTATTTGGACAAATTCCAATTTTTGGGAGTCTAAATAAATTAGCTAACAAAGCAAGCTCCAAGACCTGAACCTCAAGCTCTATATTTAATCCAGCATAGCCACATTCCATCCTTCTTAAAGATATATCTAATTTCTCAACGAAAATATCAAGTGAAGTCTGGCACACAGAAACCTCATGAATGCACCAGTTGATCCAGAAGAATTTTCAGATAATAGCTTCTCCTCTTCTTTGCAAGTTGTGCAATCAAGAAAATTGAAAGCATTTGAAATATTCTCAAATGGTTGAGTATTATAGAATGGATTTGTGCCAAAAAAAGAAAGAATGATTAATACCTCAGAATAGTCCGGACTTCAAAAATATTGCATGACATTCTCATAGTCCAGGCTTTTTAAACTGTTTCAAGTATGAATTTTGTAGATTTCATTACTAGAATGACATCTAGATCCTTTCACTACTACAGAGCATATTTTCACATGCATCTATAAACATATTTCCACAGTAGGTTTTGAAAACCGCCTATGAAAATACACCTGTGAAATGACCTTCACATACGGCATCAAAAATGAACTGTGAAAATATTATCACAGGTGGTTCATAAAAGCAGACCGCCTGTGACAAAGAATTATCACAGACGGCTTCTTAGTAAGTACCTCTTGTGAAAATGAACTACCAAAACGGCTCTTGGTGAATGACCGCTTGTGAAAATAGACTATCATAGATGTCTTTAAATGAAAGACCCCTTGTGAAAATGGATATCGCAGGTGCTACTTCGTTAGAGGCCGCTTGTGAAATTGAATATAACATGCACCTCTTTATATAGACCCACTTGTAAAAAAGGATATCTCAAGCGGTTCTTCATGGCGGACAGCATGCGAAATTTTTTTATCACATGCGGCTTTCTATATGTGGCCGCCTGTAAAAGTCTATTATCACCAATGGTTCAACTTTAGCAACCGCCTGTGAAAACTTACTACCACATGCGGTTCTTGGCCAACCACCGCCCGTAATAAACTGTTATCACAGGCCGTTTTTAGCACCCGGCTGCCTGTGATAATTTCTTAGCACATAGGGTTCATATTTTAGAACCGGCTGTGAAGATATATACCCTTTCAGAACTTCATGCTGTTATTTCTAACTTTCAGCTTAAATTCAAATATAAACAGCACAAAAACAATTTGCACCCGCTCAGATTCAAATAAATATTTGCACAACAATCATAAAGTATAAGATTCATATACATACAATGTAAGTTTATATGTATATCTCAGTCGTAGTTCACAAGTACACATATTTTACAAGTTTCTCTAAAAACTAGTTGATTCATAATTCCAGAGTTCTGGCACATCGGCATGTGGGCTTGTGTCATCGAAGAAAAGCCCTTTTCGGTGAATAACTTCGTGACGCATGAACATACACAGTTCACCCACAACCCTATTGACTTCTTTGACAATATCTCTAGAAATCAGCCAATCTCTGTTCACATCCGTATATTGCAATGAAAACATAATAAAAGTATTAGAATACGATAGCGACAATGAAAATGTAATTCAAAAGTAAGAAAATACAATATCTACAGTAAGGATTACTTACATTGTCACGATTCACTCTATATTCACCGGCGACACGAAGATTCTCGCATATGTTATATCCATAGAGGACACTACCAGGAGGCTGCTTGGCACAAGAAAAATTTATCCGTACATGCAATACGGTCCTATCCACAGGTCGGACACTGCCATGTTTTTTCTAATAGAACACCCAAGTGCTGTCATATAATAATTTGGCTGTCTTAAATTTACGTGTTTCCTGTAGTGTGAGGAAGAAGTCTATACAACCTGTGTATGCTGGAGTAGAAAAAGTAGAGTAAGGGTAGAGATAACAACTTTAGCGATGTGGGGTTGTGATAGATGAAGACTGGCGAAACCGGCAGCTAAAAAAGTCAACTCTTGTAGTCTAAAAAGCATAGTAGCAGTATGTTTAAGGTAGGTGGAGAACAAACCGATCAGCATGAGGAAAACCATGTGCATAGAGGTTGTGGGGGTCATTGTTTCACGGAAATGACGATAAATATAGAATAACAAGTGTCATAATGGATGGAGTTGCTCCTCGGACGGTGAATCTCGTGCCCATGCATGGCGACCATGGGCAGTGGCGCTGCAGCCTAATAAGCCTGCAACATAGCGGCAGCAGGAAATTCGGAGGGGAGGTATGTGGCCTCGACATCAGCATGCATATGGCTAATTGATGAGACCGGTTGTGTGGATGGAAACATGATGACGTCGCTCATATTAGAGTAATTAATCCTTTGTGTGCCAGAAAGCATGGAACTAGTAGCGATAGTGTCAACCATATTCACTACAAGAAAACGTATATTTTTTGTCGGCTACATCTATTTTTGTGGACCCTCACGAAATTATATGTATTTTCGTGAGCCAACACCTAGCTCACAAAAATATATTGTAATTTCATGGGCCAAATGCAAGGCACACAAAAATATAGTATAATTTTATGGGCTAAATGCAAGGCACACGAAAATATAGTATAATTTCGTGGTCCTGGGAGGTAGCACACAAAAATGACTATATTTTCGTGGGTCGGTGAAAATAGCACACGAAAACGGACTAGGCTTCGTCGGTTTCAGACAGGGGTACACATATTTTTGTGGGCTACTTAACACGCTCACGAAAATACTTCCAACAATTTCGTGGGCTACAGGAAGCACACGAAAATATGACCTATAATTTTGTGTCTTGCATGAAGCACACGAAAATATGACATATATTGTCGTCGGCTTCCGGAGGGCACATGAAAATAACTCAGCTTCGGCAGGTCACACGAACCTAGGCCATGCATTTTCGTCGGCCGAGGCGCAGCGCACGGAATTTTACAGTACTGTCGTCGGCCTGGAACACGGCTGACGAAAATATTGCTGTTAATTTCGTCGGCTCCTACAGGCACACGAAAATAATGCGGCTTCCGACAGGGCACACGAACCTAGGTCATGCATTTTCGTCGGCCGAGGCGCAGCTCACGAAATTTGATAGTAGTGTGGTCGGCCTTGAATGCGACTCACGAAAATATTGCTATAATTTCATTGGCTAGTACAGGCACACGAAAATAACACGGCACACGAAAATGTTGGTTTGTTGGAAAGCTCCATGTGGCCATATTATAAGATTTGCTTTGACAAAAATATTGTATGGACCATGTGTGACATGTTTGTGTTCGTTTATGTTATATTGTGTGTGGACATAAATACCGTTTGGACTATATAATGGATTTTGTAATGTTTAATTGAGTTTGTTGCATTTGTTATTAAGTGTGATCTATGTGTTCTGTGTGTTTGAGTGATAATTTATTATTGTATGTGCTTGGAACTGAACAATATGCATCTACTCTGACTGTAATTTTATGTATTTTCATGGGCCCAGAAATTAACCATAAAAATAGTGCCATATTATTTTCTTGGGCTAGGAGATGACCCACGAAAACAGTACCATATTATTTTCGTGGGTCAATTGTTGGCCCAAAAAATAAACAACAGCATTTTTGTGGGCCAATTGTTGGCCCACAAAAGTAAACAGCAGTATTTTCGTGGGCCACATGTTGGCCCACGAAAATAATTGGACATTATTTTCGTGGGCCAACATGTGGCCCATGAAAATACCCTGCTATTATTTTTATGGGCCATATTTTGACCCACAAAAATATATATTTTTGTGGGTTATTTTTGGGTGAGCCGACTCCAAGACATGCGGTCCAGACATCAGGGCATCCACTATGGAGTCACTTAAGTGCCTAGCACCTAGCACTGCTGTACATGTGGCAGATGAAGTATAGACCAGAGTTATTGATATCCATGCCGATATATAACGTGTGACTTAACTCCCGGTAAAAAGAAAAAAAAACAACAAATGTAATAATCTCTATGCCAACCACCATGTGCACATAACAGCTCCGTATACAACATATGTATTCCTAGCAGCTCCATGTACCAGACACCAGAGATAATGTGCTTGTAGCCTTGTTCTTTTCACAGCGACAGACAACCTAGAAAAAAAGATGGGATAATAATGTTATATGCCCATTATGTCTCAAGGAGGTAGAAACAGCACATCATCTCTTCATAGATTGTTGTTTCTCATGGAGCGTAATGCACAACATTAATAATTTGGTGACACCTAGAGGAACACCGCTAATGGCTCTTGGAAATAATACAAAACAGACAGTGGTGGAGATGTTCCCCAGCACGACCAGAGGAATGCAAAAGGAAATGAGACAAACAATAAAAGAAACATTGCTATATACATGGTGGAATATATGGAAGGAGTGTAATAGAGGAATCTTCCAAGGGTTAGACAAAGATGAGTTCCAAGTAGCGATGTTGGCGCAGGAGGACATCGATCAGTATGACTTGGCTATGACCCTTTAGCCATTGAGAGAATAATTGGGATGTTGGTGAGATATATTTCTTATTTCTTTTTCCCTTCTTGTTACACCTAGAGCTCCCTAATATACATGTAGTACTAGCTTGTGATCTTTGTTCTTTAGTAGCTTAAGTTACTAGTGCTACATAGAATCTAGGCCGGCCCTAGGAAGTGCCCTAGGGGCGACAGCCCCGGGCCCGCCAAAATTAAGGATCCATTAGTCTATAAAATTTATCGCACCATAGAACTACGTATACTACAAGAAAGAGTGAAAGTTACGACACCCGACAATATTTGTGACAGTTTTAGGGTTGGCCGTCGTAAATAAACTAATTTACGACTTCTGACTGGTGACGGCTAAAAACCGTTATAAATAAACCATTGCCCTCGTAAATAAGCTGTTTACGACGGTAAGTGGCTTATTTACGATGATTTCTGGCCGACATTAGTTATCTAGTTTTTTGTAGTGATAAATGAATGCGATTGAATTGGCATCTAACAAAGGATTAATGAACCAAGAATAGCAACCAATAAGACCGTGAATTTGGCCTAGCTGGTCATCCTAACATAGAATCAGAAGTCCACGACAATATACATGACCATGCAACAACAGCAGAGGCTGAGCCGTTCCAGGTTGTTGCCTCGCATATTCTCCTAAATTGAACACCAATCGTCGAATCGTATCTCGTGCTACTGTCTGCTAGTTGTTGCGAATATGATGCCACTAGACTGCTCAATGCTCTAGGTTAACATGCCACCACATCATAGCTCATGCCTTTATGGTGCTAGCTTTAACTGATTTTATACATATACTACTTTTGGACTAACTGATTTTCTCTTTTTTTTTCTCATCTAAATGTGCTTTTGTTATTTATACTTATTATTTTGATATAACGTGTGACAATAAAATTCTATAATGCAGTTACAATTCATAAATCATTTTTTATGTTTTCTGTCAACCCGTGGCCAAATTCTTTCCCGTCCCGAGCCCCAAAAAAGTCAGTGCCGGCCCTGCATTGGATCTTTAATATGTAACTCGTTCTCCTTTTCTTCTTTAATGAAATTGACAGAGCACTGCCTGTTAACCGTCAAAAAAAGAAAACAAAGACTAGAGATTGTACAGATGGAATCGGCCAAGCAGCAGACGATGCCGGACGGTGGCCAGATGCGCTACCGATCCGGAGCCCTCACTAAGATCAAAGGCGACGGACGGCCCACCTAGCGGCCCCCTGCGACCTGTCGTCTTGGTTTACTCTCCTTCGTGGTGATGGGACCAGATGGCGATCGACGGTGGCTTAGGCTATTCGCACTCGCGGATCTCTATATCAGACCTCTAAAGAAATATTGTCAACCTTTTACGCTTGACTCTAAAAGGTTCGTACCTTTACAGTTTATTTGTCCACGCTCATTCACCTCTAAATCAGACCTCTATATCAACTATCAACTATTTTATATTAGATAATACAACTATATCATATTTTATATTATTTCATATAACTATTTATGTTAATAATATTATATTTATAACTTATATAAAATCATTATATTTATTTTCTTGCTTCCTTTCCTCTCTTTTTTTCTTATTTTTCCTTTTCACATTCTTTTTTCCCTCACTTTTTTTTTTCTTATTTTCCTTTTCCCTTTCTTTTTTCCATCACTTCTTTTTTCCTTTCTTTTCTCCCTTTCCCTGCCTTCTTATTTTTTCTTTCTTTCCTACTTTTCTTTCCTTTCTTCTTCTTCGTCTTTTTCCTCCTTCCTTTTTGTCTCTCTTCCTCACACATCTAGGCGCAACAGTAACCCGGTACATTCCCAGACCGCATAGCCACTTGGGATTTACCGGCGCCTGAAAAGCAGTCGCTGCAGACAACCACTATCTGTAGAGCCACCGTATTTGCCGCCGCCCAGGCCCAGAGGTGATTTTGACGGCTCACGAAAATAAAGTTATTCTCGTCGGCCACATAAGACCTACAAAAACGATTATTTTTGTTGGCTAAAAGTGGCCCACGAAAATAATGAGGCAGTATTAGCGTGAGCCATTTTGTAGCCCGCAAAAATAGGGCTTGAGTATTTTCGTGGGCCAGGCTGAAGCCTACAAAGATAACTGGTCCATATTTTCGTGTGCTTTTAGGTGGCCCACGGGCAATATTTTCGTGTGCTTTGAGGTGGCCCACAAAAATAATTTAGTCCACATTATCGTGTGCCTGTTATTGGTTTTAGATGGAAGTGTTCAATGTAAATGCAACACTGCCCTTATTGCTTTAAGCGCTCCACAATCTGTTATTGATTTTAGATAGAAAAGTTGAATGTAAGTGCAAATATTGTCGATCAGAGTATCGCCAACAGACAAGGCATCAAAGGCTTTCTTAATTTCTCCGTTGAAGTCAAATTGCTTATAGGGACCATCAGAATACAGGTCTTCTAAGCTATTACTTAACCAATGCATCTTATCCAAAATTTATTTGGACAAATTCCAATTTTTGGGAGTCTAAATAAATTAGCTAACAAAGCAAGCTCCAAGACCTGAACCTCAAGCTCTATATTTAATCCAGCATAGCCACATTCCATCCTTCTTAAAGATATATCTAATTTCTCAACGAAAATATCAAGTGAAGTCTGGCACACAGAAACCTCATGAATGCACCAGTTGATCCAGAAGAATTTTTAGATAATAGCTTCTCCCCTTCTTTGCAAGTTCTGCAATCAAGAAAATTGAAAGCATTTGAAATATTCTCAAATGGTTGAGTATTATAGAATGGATTTGTGCTAAAAAAAGAAAGAATGATTAATACCTCAGAATAGTCCGGACTTCAAAAATATTGCATGACATTCTCATAGTCCAGGCTTTTTAAACTGTTTCAAGTATGAATTTTGTAGATTTCATTACTAGAATGACATCTAGATCCTTACACTACTACAGAACATATTTTCACATGCGTCTATAAACATATTTCCACAGTAGGTTTTGAAAACCGCCTATGAAAATACACCTGTGAAATGACCTTCATATACGGCATCAAAAATGAACTGTGAAAATATTATCACAGGCGGTTCATTAAAGCAGACCGCCTGTGACAAAGAATTATCACAGACGGCTTCTTAGGAAGTACCTCTTGTGAAAATGGACTACCAAAATGGCTCTTGGTGAATGACCGCTTGTGAAAATAGACTATCATAGACGTCTTTAAATGAAAGACCCCTTGTGAAAATGGATATCGCAGGTGCTACTTTGTTACAGGCCGCTTGTGAAATTGAATATAACATGCACCTCTTTATATAGACCCACATGTAAAAAAGGATATCTCAAGCGGTTCTTCATGGCGGACCGCATGCGAAAAATTTTTATCACATGCGGCTTTCTATATGTGGCCGCCTGTAAAAATCTATTATCACCGATGGTTCAACTTTAGCAACCGCCTGTGAAAACTTACTACCACATGCGATTCTTGGCCAACCACCGCCCGTAATAAACTGTTATCACAGGCCGTTTTTAGCACCCGGCTGCCTGTGATAATTTCTTAGCACAAAGGGTTCATATTTTAGAACCGGCTGTGAAGATATATACCCTTTCAGAACTTCATGCTGTTATTTCTAACTTTCAGCTTAAATTCAAATATAAACAGCACAAAAACAATTTGCACCCGCTCAGATTCAAATAAATATTCGCACAACAATCATAAAGTATAAGATTCATATACATACAATGTAAGTTTCTATGTATATCTCAGTCGTAGTTCACAAGTACACATATTTTACAAGTTTCTCTAAAAACTAGTTGATTCATAATTCCAGAGTTCTGGCACATCGGCATGTGGGCTTGTGTCATCGAAGAAAAGCCCTTTTCGGTGAATAACTTCGTGACACATGAACATACACAGTTCACCCACAACCCTATTGACTTCTTTGACCATGTCTCTAGAAATCGACCAATCTCTGTTCACATCCGTATATTGCAATGAAAACATAATAAAAGTATTAGAATACGATAGTGACAATGAAAATGTAACTCAAAAGTAAGAAAATACAATATCTACAGTAAGGATTACTTACATCGTCACGATTCACTCTATATTCACCGGCGACACGAAGATTCTCGCATATGTTATATCCATAGAGGACACTACCAGGAGGCTGCTTGGCACAAGGAAAATCTATCCGTACATGCAATACGGTCCTATCCACAGGTCGGTCACTACCATGTTTTTTCTAATAGAACACCCAAGTGCTGTCATATAATAATTTGGCTGTCGTAAATTTACGTGTTTCCTGTAGTGTGAGGAAGAAGTCTATACAACCTGTATATGCTGGAGTAGACAAAGTAGAGTAAGGGTAGAGATAACAATTTTAGCGATGTGGGGTTGTGATAGATGAAGACTGACGAAACCGGCCGCTAAAAAAGTCAACTCTTGTAGTCTAAAAAGCATAGTAGCAGTATGTTTAAGGTAGGTGGAGAACAAACCGATCAGCATGAGGAAGACCATGTGCATAGAGGTTGTGGGGGTCATTGTTTCACGGAAATGATGATAAATATAGAATAACAAGTGTCATAATAGATGGAGTTGCTCCTCGGACGGTGAATCTCGTGCCCATGCATGGCGACCATGGGCAGTGGCGCTGCAGCCTAATAACCCTGCAACATAGCGGCAGCACGAAATTCGGAGGGGAGGTATGTGGCCTCGACATCAGCATGCATATGGCTAATTGATGAGACGGGTTGTGTGGATGGAAACATGATGACGTCGCTCATATTAGAGTAATTAATCCTTTGTGTGCCAGAAGGCATGGAACTAGTAGCGATAGTGTCAACCATATTCACTACAAGAAAACGTATATTTTTTGTCGGCTACATCTATTTTTGTGGACCCTCACGAAATTATATGTATTTTCGTGAGCCAACACCTAGCTCACAAAAATATATTGTAATTTCATGGGCCAAATGCAAGGCAAACAAAAATATAGTATAATTTTATGGGCTAAATGCAAGGCACACGAAAATATAGTATAATTTCGTGGTCCTGGGAGGTAGCACACAAAAATGACTATATTTTCGTGGGTCGGTGAAAATAGCACACGAAAATGGACTAGGCTTCGTCGGTTTCAGATAGGGGTACACATATTTTTGTGGGCTACTTAACACGCTCACGAAAATACTTCCAACAATTTCGTGGGCTACAGGAAGCACACGAAAATATGAACTATAATTTTGTGTCTTGCATGAAGCACACGAAAATATGACATATATTGTCGTCGGCTTCCGGAGGGCACATGAAAATAACTCAGCTTCGGCAGGTCACACGAACCTAGGCCATGCATTTTCGTCGGCCGAGGCGCAGCGCACGGAATTTTACAGTACTGTCGTCGGCCTGGAACACGGCTCAGGAAAATATTGCTGTTAATTTCGTCGGCTCCTAGAGGCACACGAAAATAATGCGGCTTCCGACAGGGCACACGAACCTAGGTCATGCATTTTCGTCGGCCGAGGCGCAGCTCACGAAATTTGATAGTAGTGTGGTCGGCCTTGAACGCGACTCACGAAAATATTGCTATAATTTCATTGGCTAGTACAGGCACGCGAAAATAACACGGCGCACGAAAATGTTGGTTTGTTGGAAAGCTCCATGTGGCCATATTATAAGATTTGTTTTGACAAAAATATTGTATGGACCATGTGTGACATGTTTGTGTTCGTTTATGTTATATTGTGTGTGGACATAAATACCGTTTGGACTATATAATGGATTTTGTAATGTTTAATTGAGTTTGTTGCATTTGTTATTAAGTGTGATCTGTGTGTTTGACTGATAATTTATTATTGTATGTGCTTGGAACTGAACAATATGCATCAACTCTGACTGT
The DNA here is from genome assembly GCA_030760725.1 of Neostapfia colusana. Classification (NCBI taxonomy): domain Eukaryota; kingdom Viridiplantae; phylum Streptophyta; class Magnoliopsida; order Poales; family Poaceae; genus Neostapfia; species Neostapfia colusana. Next base: position 70,771,579 of record JASWHV010000009.1, read on the forward strand.
AATTTTATGTATTTTCGTGGGCCAAGAAATTACCTATAAAAATAGTGCCATATTATTTTCTTGGGCTAGGAGATGACCCACGAAAACAGTACCATATTATTTTCGTGGGCCAATTGTTGGCCCACAAAAATAAACAACAGCATTTTTGTGGGCCAATTGTTGGCCCACAAAAATAAACAGCAGTATTTTCGTGGGCCAGATGTCGGCCCACAAAAATAACTGGACAGTATTTTCGTGGGCCAACATGTGGCCCACGAAAATACCCTGCTATTATTTTTATGGGCCATATTTTGACCCACAAAAATATATATTTTCGTGGGTTATTTTTGGGTGAGCCGACTCCAAGACATGCGGTCCAGACATCAGGGCATCCACTATGGAGTCCCTTAAGTGCCTAGCACCTAGCACTGCTGTACATGTGGCAGATGAAGTATAGACCAGAGTTATTGATATCCATGTCGATATATAACGGGTGACTTAACTCCCGGTAAAAAGAAAAAAAAACAACAAATGTAAGAATCTCTATGCCAACCACCATGTGCACATAACAGCTCCGTATACAACATATGTATTCCTAGCAGCTCCATGTACCATACACCAGAGATAATGTGCTTGTAGCCTTGTTCTTTTCACAGCGACAGACAACCTAGAAAAAAAGATGGGATAATAATGTTATATGCCCATTATGTCTCAAGGAGGTAGAAACAGCACATCATCTCTTCATAGATTGTTGTTTCTCATGGAGCGTAATGCACAACATTAATAATTTGGTGACACCTAGAGGAACACCGCTAATGGCTCTTGGAAATAATACAAAACAGACAGTGGTGGAGATGTTCCCCAGCACGACCAGAGGAATGCAAAAGGAAATGAGACAAACAATAAAAGAAACATTGCTATATACATGGTGGAATATATGGAAGGAGTGTAATAGAGGAATCTTCCAAGGGTTAGACAAAGATGAGTTCCAAGTAGCGATGTTGGCGCAGGAGGACATCGATCAGTATGACTTGGCTATGACCCTTTAGCCATTGAGAGAATAATTGGGATGTTGGTGAGATATATTTTTTATTTCTTTTTCCCTTCTTGTTACACCTAGAGCTCCCTAATATACATGTAGTACTAGCTTGTGATCTTTGTTCTTTAGTAGCTTAAGTTACCAGTGCTACATAGAATCTACGCCGGCCCTAGGAAGTGCCCTAGGGGCAACAGCCCCGGGCCCGCAAAAATTAAGGATCCATTAGTCTATAAAATTTATCGCAACATAGAACTATGTACACTACAAGAAAGAGTGAAAGTTACGACACCCGACAATATTTCTGACAGTTTTAGGGTTGGACGTCGTAAATAAACTTATTTACGACTTCTGACTGGTGACGGCTAAAAACTGTCATAAATAAACCATTGCCCTCGTAAATAAGCTGTTTACGATGGTAAGTGGCTTATTTACGACGATTTCTGGCCGACATTAGTTATCTAGTTTTTTGTAGTGATAAATGAACGCGATTGAATTGGCATCTAACAAAGGATTAATGAACCAATAATAGCAACCAATAAGACCATGAATTTGGCCTAGCTGGTCAACCTAACATAGAATCAGAAGTCCACGACAATATACATGACCATGCAACAACAGCAGAGGCTGAGCCGCTCCAGGTTGTTGCCTCGCATATTCTCCTAAATTGAACACCAATCGTCGAATCGTATCTCGTGCTACTGTCTGCTGGTTGTTGCGAATATGATGCCACTAGACTGCTCAATGCTCTAGGTTAACATGCCACCACATCATAGCTCATGCCTTTATGGTGCTAGATTTAACTGATTTTATACATATACTACTTTTGGACTAACTGATTTTCTCTTTCTTTCTCATCTAAGTGTGCTTTTGTTATTTATACTTATTATTTTGATATAACGTGTGACAATAAAATTCTATAATGCAGTTACAATTCATAAATCATTTTTTATGTTTTCTGTCAACCCGTGGCCAAATTCTTTCCCGTCCCGAGCCCCAAAAAAGTCAGTGCCGGCCCTGCATTGGATCTTTAATATGTAACTCGTTCTCCTTTTCTTCTTTAATGAAATTGACAGAGCACTGCCTGTTAACCGTAAAAAAAAGAAAACAAAGACTAGAGATTGTACAGATAGAATCGGCCAAGCAGCAGACGATGCCGGACGGTGGCCAGATGCGCTACCGATCCGGAGCCCTCACTAAGATCAAAGGCGACGGACGGCCCACCTAGCGGCCCCCTGCGACCTGTCGTCTTGGTTTACTCTCCTTCGTGGTGATGGGACCAGATGGCGATCGACGGTGGCTTAGGCTATTCGCACTCGCGGATCTCTATATCAGACCTCTAAAGAAATATTGTCAACCTTTTACGCTTGACTCTAAAAGGTTCGTACCTTTACAGTTTATTTGTCCACGCTCATTCACCTCTAAATCAGACCTCTATATCAACTATCAACTATTTTATATTAGATAATACAACTATATCATATTTTATATTATTTCATATAACTATTTATGTTAATAATATTATATTTATAACTTATATAAAATCATTATATTTATTTTCTTGCTTCCTTTCCTCTCTTTTTTTCTTATTTTTCCTTTTCACATTCTTTTTTCCCTCACTTTTTTTTTCTTATTTTCCTTTTCCCTTTCTTTTTTCCATCACTTCTTTTTTCCTTTCTTTTCTCCCTTTCCCTGCCTTCTTATTTTTTCTTTCTTTCCTACTTTTCTTTCCTTTCTTCTTCTTCGTCTTTTTCCTCCTTCCTTTTTGTCTCTCTTCCTCACACATCCAGGCGCAACAGTAACCCGGTACATTCCCAGGCCGCATAGCCACTTGGGATTTACCGGCGCCTGAAAAGCAGTCGCTGCAGACAACCACTATCTGTAGAGCCACCGTATTTGCCGCCGCCCAGGCCCAGAGGTCTGATTTTGACGGCTCACGAAAATAAAGTTATTCTCGTCGGCCACATAAGACCTACAAAAACGATTATTTTTGTTGGCTAAAAGTGGCCCACGAAAATAATGAGGCAGTATTAGCGTGAGCCATTTTGTAGCCCGCAAAAATAGGGCTTGAGTATTTTCGTGGGCCAGGCTGAAGCCCACAAAAATAACTGGTCCATATTTTCATGTGCTTTTAGGTGGCCCACGGGCAATATTTTCGTGTGCTTTGAGGTGGCCGACAAAAATAATTTAGTCCACATTATCGTGTGCCTGTTATTGGTTTTAGATCGAAGAGTTCAATGTAAATGCAACACTGCCCTTATTGCTTTAAGCGCTCCACAATCTGTTATTGATTTTAGATAGAAAAGTTGAATGTAAGTGCAAATATTGTCGATCAGAGTATCGCCAACAGACAAGGCATCAAAGGCTTTCTTAATTTCTCTGTTGAAGTCAAATTGCTTATAGGGACCATCAGAATACAGGTCTTCTAAGCTATTACTTAACCAATGCATCTTATCCAAAATTTGTTTGGACAAATTCCAATTTTTGGGAGTCTAAATAAATTAGCTAACAAAGAAAGCTCCAAGACCTGAACCTCAAGCTCTATATTTAATCCAGCATAGCCACATTCCATCCTTCTTAAAGATATATCTAATTTCTCAACGAAAATATCAAGTGAAGTCTGGCACACAGAAACCTCATGAATGCACCAGTTGATCCAGAAGAATTTTCAGATAATAGCTTCTCCTCTTCTTTGCAAGTTCTGCAATCAAGAAAATTGAAAGCATTTGAAATATTCTCAAATGGTTGAGTATTATAGAATGGATTTGTGCCAAAAAAAGAAAGAATGATTAATACCTCAGAATAGTCCGGACTTCAAAAATATTGCATGACATTCTCATAGTCCAGGCTTTTTAAACTGTTTCAAGTATGAATTTTGTAGATTTCATTACTAGAATGACATCTAGATCCTTTCACTACTACAGAGCATAATTTCACATGCGTCTATAAACATATTTCCACAGTAGATTTTGAAAACCGCCTATGAAAATACACCTGTGAAATGACCTTCACATACGGCATCAAAAATGAACTGTGAAAATATTATCACAGGTGGTTCATAAAAGCAGACCGCCTATGACAAAGAATTATCACAGACGGCTTCTTAGGAAGTACCTCTTGTGAAAATGGACTACCAAAACGGCTCTTGGTGAATGACCCCTTGTGAAAATAGACTATCATAGACGTCTTTAAATGGAAGACCCCTTGTGAAAATGGATATCGCAGGTGCTACTTCGTTAGAGGCCGCTTGTGAAAAAGGATATAACATGCACCTCTTTTTATCACATGCGGCTTTCTATATGTGGCCGCCTGTAAAAGTCTATTATCACCGATGGTTCAACTTTAGCAACCGCCTGTGAAAACTTACTACCACATGCGGTTCTTGGCCAACCACCGCCCGTAATAAACTGTTATCACAGGCCGTTTTTAGCACCCGGCTGCCTGTGATAATTTCTTAGCACATAGGGTTCATATTTTAGAACCGGCTGTGAAGATATATACCCTTTCAGAACTTCATGCTGTTATTTCTAACTTTCAGCTTAAATTCAAATATAAACAGCACAAAAACAATTTGCATCCGCTCAGATTCAAATAAATATTCGCACAACAATCATAAAGTATAAGATTCATATACATACAATGTAAGTTTATATGTATATCTCAGTCGTAGTTCACAAGTACACATATTTTACAAGTTTCTCTAAAAACTAGTTGATTCATAATTCCAGAGTTCTGGCACATCGGCATGTGGGCTTGTGTCATCGAAGAAAGGCCCTTTTCGGTGAATAACTTCGTGACGCATGAACATACACAGTTCACCCACAACCCTATTGACTTCTTTGACCATATCTCTAGAAATCGGCCAATCTCTGTTCACATCCGTATATTGCAATGAAAACATAATAAAAGTATTAGAATACGATAGTGACAATGAAAATGTAACTCAAAAGTAAGAAAATACAATATCTACAGTAAGGATTACTTACATTGTGACGATTCACTCTATATTCACCGGCGACACAAAGATTCTCGCATATGTTATATCCATAGAGGACACTACCAGGAGGCTGCTTGGCACAAGAAAAATTTATCCGTACATGCAATACGGTCCTATCCACAGGTCGGACACTGCCATGTTTTTTTCTAATAGAACACCCAAGTGCTGTCATATAATAATTTGGCTGTC